>CM060965.1:9681265-10923765 GCA_030765045.1 Tenodera sinensis
CGTGCAAAGAGAACGGAATCTCAGTGCTTTAAAAGATTTGACTATCGCTCGAAGTCTACCGTATTCTCATATTCCCCTCTTATAGGGATAAGAGAAAAAGTCACGTGAGTGCAGCACATCAGATTTTTCTCACATTTGCGTGTATTCGTTTTTGCTTAGTTTGGTGTTTAATTTCATCATTTTTCGTGTTTATTTGGTTGGTTATTCTACTGTTTTGTTGTACCTAGAAATCCTGGCTTTGGTTATGACGTAATAGAGACGTGTGGGCCTATATAAGTACATAGGTAGGTATATAGCTAGCACACATGCATGCCAGGCACGACACTCAAATGAAGGGCAGATCCATCCATACACACACACATATGTTTCATATGTTTTTGCTGAAATTGGAAAACTGAAAGTGGGAGATCGCCGATGTGCGAGGCAATCACCAGTTAATCCGGTTACCACCGAACCCGGAAATATCCAGCCCGGAGCAATCGCACGCCAGTTACCGGAGTCATTCCTAGGAAATAGCGACTACAGGGGTGTCGATATCGCAGACTTGCATGCACGTCTGTCTACCTTCGCCACGGGGTCCCCCATTTCTGTAGTCTCATTCTCAGACTCTTCTTTGTTTCTACACTCATCTCCCGCAACCTCACTTTCTGTTCAAAAACCTCCTCGACCAACCACCAAACTCATACAATGCAAACGTGACATTGGATTGGCTTGGGTTCACTTCACTACTAGACACGTGAACATCGAACATGCCAAGGAGGGAAATGTACAGTTGGTATCTTACACTCACATGACTTTCTCTACTCTTGTACTAACCATTCCTATAGCTTCTTCATGTTAGTTGAGATAAATATATGTAGAAATTATTTTCCTTTAAATGGACAATTTTTCGAAAATTTTGATTTCCTTAAAAATGGCTCTAATGATGTTGATTAAATTGCCATATGTTTAGGAATATTTGTATGACAAATAGAATGTATATTTTGAATTTTCTGGCTATAGCCTATGTAGTCCTGTTTACTCTGGACGACTTTTGAATAACTCTTAAACCGTAAGCGATAGACCAAATCTTACTATACAAAAATGTAGATTTTGGAAAAATACAATTTATGCTCTAATACATTTTTTGTAGAGTGAACCACTTCGGATATATTCATTGTGTTAACCGTGCAAAGAGAACGGAATCTCAAACCTTTAAAACATTTAACTATCGCTCAAAGTCTACTGTATTCTAATATTCCCCTTGTACCTACAAGGAAATAAGCAATAAGATAATTTGTACAAATGTTTATCTCAACTAACACGAAGAAGATATAGGAATAAGAGTTTGTAAGAATGGTTAGTACAAGAGTAGAGAAAGTCATGTGAGTGCAGCACATCAGATTTTTTCTCTATCATTTTGTATATGTGGAGTAACTTGTGCACTTCTATCCCATAATGTAAATCCTGCAGTTTTCCTCATGCAGCTTGAATTCTTTTTAAATGTTGTTGTTTAAGAGTCCATATTTCACTTCTATATAGAAGTTTTGATTTATTCACATTATAGAGTATGTTTATTGTGTTTTTTGCACCATTGGAAATTTAAATGTATTATTTATAAATCCTCTCTCTCTCTCTTATAAATTTTGACGTTTCTTTCTATTATATTGTTTTCATCTTCGTAAGAGAAAGTACAACTCAAATATTTGAAGATATTCACTTGTTCGAAATTTTCATTATTTATTAATATTTTACTAAGGATGGGATATTCATCTTTAAATACCATAAATTTACCTTTTTCTGTAGAGATGTTCATTTCAAAATTGGTGATTCATTTAAGTTCTTGGCTAATTTCTGCTGCCAGAATTTGATCATCAGCGAATATTAAGGTTTGAACTAGTTGGTTAGACATTTTAAAATCTATTAGAATTAGCAAAAACATAATTTCTACAAATGTTTATCCCCATCACACTAGACAGATAGAATAATAGTTGTAACAACAGTTTGTCTAGGAGTGAGTCGAAAAAGTCATGTGAATGGAACACATCAGATGTTTAGTACAACAAATACAACAAAACTAACAAGTGAGTATCTGGATGCACTAAAGGTCAGCGCCATACAACTCCGACCTAGCAACTTGTGATTTCTTTCTGTTTACAAAAATTAAATATAAAATTCGTAGAACGCTTTTTCGTCATCAGATGAAGCACTGGAACATTATAAAAACCTGGTTTCTGAACTGACTCAGGAAGAGCGACATTATTGCTTTAGGAACTGGTTTTAATATGTAGGTATTGATGTTAAAATGAAATATTTTGAAAAACATAAAAATGATTTTATTTTCTTAAGTTTTTCAGTATGACACTGATAGATAATTAGGAAAGGAAGTAAAAATTCAAAACAATCAAGAGAAAACTATTTTTTTTTTTTCATTTTCACTGATAGCTAAATTACACTAAAGAAGACCGAAAACACAAATATAACTTTACTTCATGACAACGAATCGTCCAATACAGCAAAACTAACAATTGAAGTTCTAAAAGGAGACAGCGAGAGTGAGCAGAAAAGGAAGGGAAATAGGCAAATGAGAGAAAATGTGAGACAAGCAAAGAAATGACAGGGAGACGAGAAAAGAGGGCGGGAAGTGCGAGTTGGGGATGACAAAGAGAGAAAGAGGGGAAGGAAGGATAATAGAGGGAGAGGTCAGATATCACATACAGGATTAAAGAACAAAGATAGGGAACAGCATTAGTGAAAAGAAAGGAGAGAAATGGAAGGTATAAGTGTTTTTTCACTGGACCGAGGAAAAGTTCCAAAAGACGAGACAAAATCGAGTCGTACTTTACACGTGTGTTGTAGGATAATTAGTAATTTAATATGACGTATGTATGAAATGTGAAATAATAACATTCATCTTTCCACGGTTCAACTTCACATTTGTCAAGTATGAGAGACGTACTGTTTACTTTCAGAATCAACACAGTCGCCATAGTTACTATGGCTAATAGAGCACGGCCTACTCTGTTTATCTCCCGGTACGTACTTGTATTAAGATTCAGTGACGTCATTATAACTAAAGTTGAACTGATTCCAGTGCCTTGGTTCTTTTAATTTATAACGTATGCAATATAAATAAGTTATGGAAGTGGTCAAAACCAACAAGTAGGTATGATTATATCTTATATCTTTATTAATCAAAATATTGTTAAGTTTAAGCAGTGAAAATGTTAGTGCCTTTGGCATAAAAGAGATGAAAAACGTTCCATTGGAGAAAAGTATAAGTATTACAAAACTCACACTAATAACAAGGAATATCTTCGAAATTGTTCATTCTCCCACCCCCCAAAAAAGAATAATAGTAATTTGCACATAAATTGTTTTTGACGAGGTCTACATTTTTCTATAGTAAGATTTGGTCTGTCTGTTACGGCTTACCGCTTGCGCAAATTCATCCAGAATAAACAGGACTACATAGGCTATAGCCAGAAAACTCAAAATATACACTTCATTTGTCATAATAATGTCTTAAGGGGGGGATGTATGCAGTTGGGGTCAAGAAATCAATTTTGTGTTTATCAGCTTATAAATTAGTTGGATACCATGAGAATATCATCCAAAAGTTTCAAGCTTATATTCCATCTAGAACTGTGTTAAAAATGTGTTTGTTTCAAGGATTGCATGAGGTTACGCCCCCTTTCTGTCAGATATCACTTCCACTTTCTTTCCTATTTGGGCGGGCACACTTTCAGGAAGTATAGTTACCTGGTTCAAGAAGACTGTGGCAAGATGGCAATATTATTAAAGTTATTAAAAATACCAAAACGCATTTTTCTGTGGAACAGAATTTTGCTAAAGTTCTTAGAAGGTAAGCTATTGAGAAATACATGTGATAAAAATAATCCTAAAAATTAACAAGATAATAAAATATTTTTAAAAAAATAACCAAGATGTTTAAAAAAATTCTGTTCCACAAGATTTCTTATTTATCTCTATGTAATGTCTGAAAAAAGCTGAAAAGAATTGCTTCAGCAGTTTTCAAAAAAAAACTGTACCTTAATTTTACATATTTTAATCACCATAAATTAAGTATAAAGTAATCATTTGTTTTGAAATTTTCTGGACATATTCTACATGTGGCCTTCTAACAGGGTGCAAAATTTGGTCATTCTATCTCAAACAGAAGTGAAGTTATGTTAAAGTTTGTATGGGGCTGCATTTTCGCATACGTCCCCCCTTAAACATATGGCATTTTAATAAAAATCGTTTGTCACTTTTGAGAAATAAATTTTCCATGTAAAGTGTAGTTTAGGGTGGAGGAATTTTGTTCAAAATCTTCGTGTCGCATCCTTGAAAGATGTTAAACTAAAATGTCAACATTGGTTTGTAACCGACTCTTCGTTTTTGAGCTATGGTGTTCAGACACACACACACACACACACACACACACACACACACACACACACACACACACACACACACACACACACACACACACACACACACACACACACACACACACACACACACACACACACACACACACACACACACAAGCACACATGGACCTTTTTCTGAAAATGCTTTTTTTTGATTCAGGGGGATTAAAACATATTTGCTGTGAAATCTGGACATCGAATTTTTGGGTGGAATACATGCTATAGAGAAGTGCAAGCAGATGAAGATGTGACAAGGGCTAAGCTGTACACCCCTGCGGATGTTCCTCGCTACCTTGTATTTCCGATGAACATTGGCTCAATTGCATATCATTTGAATATATATACAGCAGGCAAGCGAGACCAGGCGAGGCGAGGCGAGGCGAGGCGAGGCGCGGCGAGGAAGGGTATGCTATGGCGCTTTGTGAGGGATGCAGGAAATGATGGGGTATGTGCACCAGTTGCTGATTACAGGGTGTAACAGTCGGCCATCGATCCAAACACGCGCCACCCAGCGCCTGCCTCCATGCCTGCCTCCATGCCTGCCTAGCTTACTTACAACCTTTAATTAATAAATGCTACTACCCAATTGTCACCTTCCACATTTCTCATTAATTTTCTTGCAACTTGAACCGATACATTTAAATCAAATAGGCATTAACATAAGCTTTTCCTTCCTGAATATAAAAAAAATTGTGTAACATCCACAAGACTTTCTCTACTCCCTCTAGCGATATGCTGAAAATGCTACAATGGCATCCACCTTGAAATTATATCATATACATTACTATCTAAAATATCCTACGTTGTCCGTAAATATCCCTAAAACATTTAGACTTAGGTTGCACTTGTCCAATAAACTTGTGTTTCTTTATCACTAGCTGAAATACCCGACGTTGTCCGTGGTTTGATGATTTATCCCTACAACATTTAGACTTAGGTTGCACTTGTCCAATAGTCTTGTGCTTCTTTGTTACTAGGTGAAATACCCGGCGTTGTCCGTGGTTTGATGATTTATCACTACAACATTTAGACTTAGGTTGCACTTGTCCAATAGCCTTGTCTTTCTTTGTTACTAGATGAAATACCCGGCGTTGTCCGTGGTTTCATGATTTATCCCTACAACATTTAGACTTAGGTTGCACTTGTCCAATAGCCTTGTGTTTCTTTGTTACTAGCTGAAATACCCGGCGTTGTCCGTGGTTTGATGATTTATCCCTACAACATTTAGACTTAGGTTGCACTTGTCCAATAGCCTTGTGTTTCTTTATCACTAGCTGAAATACCCGGCGTTGTCCGTGGTTTGATGATTTATCACTACAACATTTAGACTTAGGTTGCACTTGTCCAATAAACTTGTGTTTCTTTGTTACTAGGTGAAATACCCGGCGTTGTCCGTGGTTTGATGACTTATCACTACAACATTTAGACTTAGGTTGCACTTGTCCAATAAACTTGTGTTTCTTTGTTACTAGCTGAAATACCCGGCGTTGTCCGTGGTTTGATGATTTATCCCTAAAACATTTAGACTTAGGTTGCACTTGTCCAATAAACTTGTGTTTCTTTATCACTAGCTGAAATACCCGGCGTTGTCCGTGGTTTGATGATTTATCACTACAACATTTAGACTTAAGTTGTACTTGTCCAATAACCTTGTGTTTCTTTGTTACTAGGTGAAATACCCGGCGTTGTCCATGGTTTGATGATTTGTTCTTACAACATTTAGACTTAGGTTGTACTTGTCCAATAAACTTGTGTTTCTTTGTTACTAGGTGAAATACCCGACCTTGTCCGTGGTTTGATGATTTATCACTACAACATTTAGACTTAGGTTGCACTTGTCCAATAAACTTGTGTTTCTTTATCACTAGCTGAAATACCCGGCGTTGTCCGTGGTTTGATGATTTATCCCTAAAACATTTAGACTTAGGTTGCACTTGTCCAATAAACTTGTGTTTCTTTGTTACTAGGTGAAATACCCGGCGTTGTCCGTGGTTTGATGATTTATCACTACAACATTTAGACTTAGGTTGCACTTGTCCAATAAACTTGTGTTTCTTTGTTACTAGGTGAAATACCCGGCGTTGTCCGTGGTTTGATGATTTATCACTACAACATTTAGACTTAGGTTGCACTTGTCCAATAAACTTGTGTTTCTTTATCACTAGCTGAAATACCCGGCGTTGTCCGTGGTTTGATGATTTATCCCTAAAACATTTAGACTTAGGTTGCACTTGTCCAATAAACTTGTGTTTCTTTATCACTAGCTGAAATACCCGGCGTTGTCCATGGTTTGATGATTTGTTCTTACAACATTTAGACTTAGGTTGTACTTGTCCAATAACCTTGTGTTTCTTTGTTACTAGGTGAAATACCCGGCGTTGTCCGTGGTTTGATGATTTATCCCTACAACATTTAGACTTAGGTTGCACTTGTCCAATAGCCTTGTGTTTCTTTGTTACTAGGTGAAATACCCGACGTTGTTCGTGGTTTGATGATTTATCCCTACAACATTTAGACTTAGGTTGCACTTGTCCAATAGCCTTGTGTTTCTTTGTTACTAGGTGAAATACCCGACGTTGCTCGTGGTTTGGCGATTTGTCCCTACAACATTTAGACTTAGGTTGTACTTGTCCAATAGTCTTGTGTTTCTTTGTTAGTAGGTGAAATACCCGACGTTGTCCGTGGTTTGATGATTTATCCCTACAACATTTAGACTTAGGTTGCACTTGTCCAATAGCCTTGTGTTTCTTTGTTACTAGGAGAAATACCCGACGTTGTCCGTGGTTTGATGATTTATCCCTACAACATTTAGACTTAGGTTGCACTTGTCCAATAGCCTTGTGTTTCTTTGTTACTAGGTGAAACACCCGACGTTGTTCGTGGTTTGATGATTTATCCCTACAACATTTAGACTTAGGTTGCACTTGTCCAATAGCCTTGTGTTTCTTTGTTACTAGGTGAAATACCCGACGTTGTCCGTGGTTTGATGATTTATCACTACAACATTTAGACTTAGGTTGCACTTGTCCAATAGCCTTGTGTTTCTTTGTTACCAGATGAAATACCCGACCATGTCCGTGGTTTGATGATTTATTCCTACAACATTTAGACTTAGGTTGCACTTGTCCAATAGCCTTGTGTTTCTTTGTTACTAGATGAAATACCCGACCATGTCCGTGGTTTGATGATTTATCACTACAACATTTAGACTTAGGTTGCACTTGTCCAATAGCCTTGTGTTTCTTTGTTACTAGATGAAATACCCGACCATGTCCGTGGTTTGATGATTTATTCCTACAACATTTAGACTTAGGTTGCACTTGTCCAATAGCCTTGTGTTTCTTTGTTACTAGATGAAATACCCGATCATGTCCGTGGTTTGATGATTTATCCCTACAACATTTAGACTTAGGTTGCACTTGTCCAATAGCCTTGTGTTTCTTTGTTACTAGATGAAATACCCGATCATGTCCGTGGTTTGATGATTTATCCCTACAACATTTAGACTTAGGTTGCACTTGTCCAATAGCCTTGTGTTTCTTTGTTACTAGATGAAATACCCGACCATGTCCGTGGTTTGATGATTTATCCCTACAACATTTAGACTTAGGTTGCACTTGTCCAATAGCCTTGTGTTTCTTTGTTACTAGGTGAAATACCCGGCGTTGTCCGTGGTTTGATGATTTATCACTACAACATTTAGACTTAGGTTGCACTTGTCCAATAGCCTTGTGTTTCTTTGTTACTAGGTGAAATACCCGGCGTTGTCCGTGGTTTGATGATTTATCACTACAACATTTAGACTTAGGCTGTACTTGTCCAATAGCCTTGTGTTTCTTTGTTACTAGGTGAAATACCCGGCGTTGTCCGTAGTTTGATGATTTATTCCTACAACATTTAGACTTAGGTTGCACTTGTCCAATAGCCTTGTGTTTCTTTGTTGCAAGCTGTGTTCCCATAGTCCCCTTGTACCTACAAGGAAGTAAGCAATAAGATAATTTCTGCAAATGTTTATCTCAACTAACATGAAGATACAGGGATAAGAGTTTGTAAGAATGGTCAGTGCAAGAGTAGAGAAATTCATGTGATCGCAACACATCAGATTTTTTAATCTAACTGCACTGTTCTACAGATGCGCAAGAGCTTGCGCAGTTTCACGCAACTGAGTAGTTAGGTTTAAATGTCAAAAATGGCTGACTGCGGTTTCGGTGAAGCATCTAATGCTGAAATAGATCAAATAATTTGAAGAGGGAAACCTCAGAATGCAGAATACAACTAGAAATATGTTTGTGTGCGTAGGTAAGTGTTATTTAATATTGTAGGTCGTACTGATATGTATGTCTTAAGAGTTAATTAATTGCAATACATCATTTAAGTAACATTATAGTTTAATTCGAGATAGTCAAGTTCACATTCACTCGTAGCATTGCTTATGATAGGTAACTATTGTACAAAAGAGAAGGAAGCAATTTCACTCTCTGTGATTAACAAATTCCTCACAACTCCGTCCTAGGATTCCTTCACAGCCAAAGGTACATAGAACATTTCCCCAACTTGAAACACTGCCGGGGAGAGGTTAAAGAAGATAGACGATCTTTCACAACCCTTAAACATGAACAACAGGGGATGTTTCATTCGTTAACCAGCAGTAGCCGGGTATTTAAAAAAGTCTAAAAATCCTATACAGGGGATGTTTTATGAGGTTAAATTTTAGCAAACTCCGTAAGAAATACATTGGTTAAACCAGAAGAAAGGATGTTTGTTAATGTTTAAAAAAATCTGATGTGTTGCACTCACATGACTTTCTCTACTCTTCTACTAACCACTCTTACACATTTTATTGCTAATTTTCTTGTAGGTACAAGGGGAATATGGGAATACAGAAGGCTTTAAGTGATAGTCAATTTAAAGCTTTGAAATTTCTTCTCTTTGTAGCCAAGAGATTACAAAGTAAATAACGACCATTGAGAAAAGTTTAAGCATTGTAAAACTCACGCAAATAACAACGAATATCTCCGAAATGGTTCACTATACAAAAAAATTCATTTGCTTATAGATTGTCTGTTTTAACAAGATATGCATATTTTGTGCAGTAAGATTTGGTCTATCTCTTACGGTTTACCAGTTATAAAAAGTCATCCAGAGTAAACAGGACTATATAGGCTATAGCCAGAAAATTCAAAATATAATTTCATTTGAAATAAAGTATGTTGAACATATGACATTTTAATAAAAATTGTTAGAACTATTTTTGAGAAAATCAAAATTTTCGAAAAAATTTCCATGTATAGGGTATTTCAGAGTGGAACAATTTTCTTCAAAATCTTTGTGACGCATCCTTGGTTAATAATCTGAAATATCAAGTTTGGCTTTTAACACACACACACACACACACACACACACACACACACACACACACACACACACACACACACACACACACACACACACACACACACACGGAACTTTTTCTAAAATTACCAGTACCCACAGTTTCAGCGCTTTACTTATGAAAATGTCCTACGTGGACAGGACTTTCTATCCTATTTTGAGAATTATAATATGGCACCTTACATAGCATCTAAAACCTAACCGAAACTTTTATTTCCGCTCTTAGTTGTGCCCTAAACTTTTCAAACCCTACTCCAATCTTCATTTACACTATCCTAAATGTTTTCAAAATGTTTTAAACACTACCTCAGTTCTTATTTTGAATTTTAAATTGTACTAAATCTTTAAAAAAATACTCCAAATGTTATGTTCATTATTATAGACTCCGGAAATTTTTTAGAGGTGCCCCAAACCTCATTCTCAATCTTATCCTGCTCTTAGTTCCAATATTACTATGCACAGCATGCTCAAAAGGTACCCAAATTATTTTCAATGTTATAGTCCCTATTTTTTAAAAGAGATTCCAACTCTTATTTAGATTCTGTAGTAACCTGAGCGTTTTTAGAACAACGCCAAACCTTATTCTTAATATTATAATTTCTTAAAAACTACCCCTGAACCTTTTTAATTTCATAGCACACTTATTTTTTAAGCTACCCCAGACCGTATTTGCAGTCTTATAATAACCTGAAAGTTAAAACACCCAACCCTTATATTGATCCCTTTAGTAACCCTATTCCTTTAAAAACTACCCTAACCGTGTTCCCAGTCTTATAGTAACCAACCCTTACTGTCTTATAGTAACATGTATTTTTTTAAAAAAAGCTACCCTACAGCTAATTTCCAGTTTTTCAACTACCCCAAACCTTGTTTTCAAATTTATAATACTGTAATATCTTAAAAGTATAATAATCCTTATTTTCAATCTCATACTACTCTGATACTTTAAAATTACCCCAAAACTTTTTTAAATCTTATGGTGCCCTAACTTTTTATTACCCTGAATTGCTTTTCGGTGTTACAGTATACTGATGTTTTAAAACAGCCCTAACCATAAATTTAATTTTATAGCAGGCAAGCAGAATTTTATAAAAAATAGCCCCATTTTTTATTTTAGAGTAGGCACCCTTGATGTTCATTTAAATTCAACAATCCTAATTTTCAATCTTATGGTGTATGAAGAATTTTATATACAAATTAACCCGTATGATTATTTGAATCAGCGTTTGCCTATCACCTAGGCGTCTTGGGTTCGATTCCAGGGACTCGCATATGGCATTCGTGGTGGACGAAGCGGCGTCTGGGCAGTTTTTTCCGGGTTCTCCGGTTTTCCCCGCCACTCATACCATCAACTGCTCCATCTTCACCTACATTTCCTATCATTCTCTTCCTCACTCTCATACTGACCAGGTGCTCACTCTGTCTGGTACATAGGTTCCTGTGTTCCCTGACAGACGTCTGACTCTAGACACTGTCTTGTAAGTCCTACATAAGGGGAGGGTAATCACTTCCTCACTCTCATACTGACCAGGTGCTCACTCTGTCTGGTACATAGGTTCCTGTGTTCCCTGACAGACGTCTGACTCTAGACACTGTCTTGTAAGTCCTACATAAGGGGAGGGTAATCACTTCCTCACTCTCATACTGACCACTTCACTCTGTCTGGTACATAGGTTCCTGTGTTCCCTGACAGACGTCTGACTCTAGACACTGTCTTGTAAGTCCTACATAAGGGGAGGGTAATCACTTCCTCACTCTCATACTGACCACTTCACTCTGTCTGGTACATAGGTTCCTGTGTTCCCTGAAAGACGTCTGACTCTAGACACTGACTTGTAAGTCCTACATAAGGGGAGGGTAATCACTTCCTCACTCTCATACTGACCACTTCACTCTGTCTGGTACATAGGTTCCTGTGTTCCCTGACAGACGTCTGACTCTAGACACTGGCTTGTAAGTCCTACATAAGGGGAGGGTAATCACTTCCTCACTCTCATACTGACCACTTCACTCTGTCTGGTACATAGGTTCCTGTGTCCCCTGACAGACGTCTGACTCTAGACACTGTCTTGTAAGTCCTACATAAGGGGAGGGTAATCACTTCCTCACTCTCATACTGACCACTTCAGTCTGTCTGGTACATAGGTTCCTGTGTTCCCTGACAGACGTCTGACTCTAGACACTGGCTTGTAAGTCCTACGTAAGGGGAGAGTAATCACTTCCTCACTCTCATACTGACCACTTCACTCTGTCTGGTACATAGGTTCCTGTGCTCCCCGACAGGCGTCTGACTCTAGACACTGGCTTGTAAGTCCTGCATAAGGAGAGGGAAATCACTTCCTCACTCTCATACTGACCACTTCACTCTGTCTGGTACATAGGTTCCTGTGTTCCCTGACAGACGTCTGACTCTAGACACTGGCTTGTAAGTCCTGCATAAGGAGAGGGAAATCACTTCCTCACTCTCATACTGACCACTTCACTCTGTCTGGTACATAGGTTCCTGTGCTCCCCGACAGGCGTCTGACTCTAGACACTGGCTTGTAAGTCCTGCATAAGGAGAGGGAAATCACTTCCTCACTCTCATACTGACCACTTCACTCTGTCTGGTACATAGGTTCCTGTGTTCCCTGACAGACGTCTGACTCTAGACACTGGCTTGTAAGTCCTACATAAGGGGAGGATAATCACTTCCTCACTCTCATACTGACCACTTCACTCTGTGTGGTACATAGGTTCCTGTGTTCCCTGACAGACGTCTGACTCTAGACACTGGCTTGTAAGTCCTACATAAGGGGAGGGTAATCACTTCCTCACTCTCATACTGACCACTTCACTCTGTCTGGTACATAGGTTCCTGTGTTCCCTGACAGACGTCTGACTCTAGACACTGTCTTGTAAGTCCTACATAAGGGGAGGGTAATCACTTCCTCACTCTCATACTGACTACTTCACTCTGTCTGGTACATAGGTTCCTGTGTTCCCCGACAGACGTCTGACTCTAGACACTGGCTTGTAAGTCCTACATAAGGGGAGGGTAATCACTTCCTCACTCTCATACTGACCACTTCACTCTGTCTGGTACATAGGTTCCTGTGTTCCCCGACAGACGTCTGACTCTAGACACTAGCTTGTAAGTCCTACATAAGGGGAGAGTAATTAGGTAAAGAAGTTGAAGAAGAATATTATTCCGATTGGTGAAAATTATAGGTTATCTTAGAAATGTCAAATACTACCCTTAGTGATATCTTTGCTGCCTTAAGTATAAATCTCAACATTTCTGGACAAATGTTTGTTCACCTATACCTTAGAGCTATGTGAAATAAGGTATGCTATTCATGAATACCAAAGCTACCCCTGTCGTCACTAATAGAGTACCAAGAGGGTATTGACAAAGGAGTTTTGTAACGTCGGTGAGAGGAATTGAGTTGTTGGTGGTGACGTCATGTCCGATGATAAATGAGGCAGGAGCTGTAATGGTACTATTAGACAATGGCAGCATAATCTAGAAATAATTATGCAGTTTTGTCTAACGTAATGCACGCTCCTCGCGAGGAATTCTTGTTTCCGTTGTTATTGTTGTGTCTTAACCTCTTAGTCTTGTGATCATTACTCATTGTCTTACTGCCAGTCAGGACGGGCGCACGCAGACTGCACAATCTCTACCTCGCTCCACTCAATGACATTCAAATTTCATCAAGATCCAAAGAAAAATGGAACATCGCTATTCATTTTTTATAGGTGAAGCGTGCAAAGAGAACGGAATCTCAAAGCTTTAAAACATTTGACTATCGCTCGAGTCTACTGTATTCCTATATTCCCCTTGTAGCTACAAGGAAATAAGCAATAAGATAATTTGTATAAATGTTTATCTCAACTAACACGAAGAAGATATAGGAATAAGAGTTTGTAAGAATGGTTAGTACAAGAGT
Source organism: Tenodera sinensis (assembly GCA_030765045.1). Taxonomy (NCBI): domain Eukaryota; kingdom Metazoa; phylum Arthropoda; class Insecta; order Mantodea; family Mantidae; genus Tenodera; species Tenodera sinensis. Next base: position 9,695,004 of record CM060965.1, read on the forward strand.
AGAGAAAGTCATGTGAGTGCAACGCATCAGATGTTTTTTTATTTTGTGGAGTTAACCATTTATTAGAAATTTCTTGTAGTTTATTTTAGTTTTCCAATAATTATGCTTTTCTCAAACCAGAAGTAATTATTTAGTTTTTTGTCCTCCTGGTCTATCAAAGAAAACTGATTTTAAAGACATCAGCTGACGATCAACTCTTAAAATGTTTCGTTATTATTTAACCCTTCTATATTACCATATTGCCATTGTACGTAGAAAGAAATATGTAATAAAAATTTGTACAAATGTTTAGGTCTATTAAGATGAAGTAGATAGGAAGTAGATGAAGTGTTTATAGGAGTAGTACAAGAGAAAGTCATGCGACTGTAACACATAAGATATCTAGGTATACATGGCAGATATCACAGCAGAGGGCAGGGACCGTGTTTTAGATTGAAGTTCCTCGGTAGTAGGTGGTATGTCCCTTCCCCACCCCCCCCCCTGCGGAGGTTTACGATCCTTTTTCCCTGCTATACGATTTCGAAACTTCCGACACACTAGGAACTCTGAAACTGTCAAACAGGATTAAAGGTGAAGTTAAATATAGGCATAGAAATTCGGGGAGGTAACTAACGTTCCCACTATTGCCTAGCAACCAAGGGAAACATCCGAAAATGGCCACGAGTCAGAGGTCGGCCAGAGGAATGAACCGACGACCTTCGGAAAGCGCTTTACATTGTTTACCGCGGCGCCCTATTGCTACTGGTAAGTAGAAGGAAGTATTGAATTCCACCCAAAAGTTCGATGTCGAGATTCTACCGGAAATATGTTTTGAGACCTCCTGAATAAAAAAAGCACTTTTAGAAAAAGGTCCGTGTGTGTCTATGTGTCTATCTGTCAGACTGTGGACAGCATAACTCAAAAACCAAAAGTCAGTTAAAAACCGAAGTTGGATTTAAGTTTAAAGTCTTTCAAGGGTGTGACATGAAGAAGAAAATTGTTCCACCCTTAACTACCCTTTACATGGACAATTTTTCGAAAATTTTGATTTTCTTTAGAATGGTTATAACGATTTTGATTCAAATTACATATGTTTACGTTATTTTTATGACAAATGAAATGTATATTTTGAATTTTCTGGCTATACCCTATGTAGTCCTGTTTACTCTGGACGACTCTTGTATACTTGGTAAACTGTAAGAGATAGACAAAATCTTATGATACAAAAAATGTAGAAGTTCCTAAAATATGCAATTTATGTGTAAATAAATTTTTTTTTTATCGAGTGAACCATTTCGGAGATATTTCTTGTTATTTGTGTGAGTTTTGGAGAATTTATGTTTCTGTCAAGTGGAACATTGTTATTCATTTTTTATATGTTAACCGCGGGAGAACGGAATTTGAAAGTTTTAAAAGATTTGACAATCGCTCAAAGTATTCCAATATTCCCGATGCACGTGCAAGAAAACGAGCAATAAGATAATTTGTACAAATGTTTATCTCAACTAACACGAAGAAGATATAGGAATAAGAGTTTGTAAGAATGGTTAGTACAAGAGTAGAGAAAGTCATGTGAGTGCAACATATGAGATTTTTAAAACTTTACCTCTCCTTAACTTGCTTTATCACGTGATCGATGTTGCATTTCCCGTATTTGTGTCAAAACATTGAACTGGGTGTCGGCTTTTCCACAAGTTACTGTAAAAATTCCTGCTACAGATGAACTTAGTGCTGACGTCATATCGGATAATGTAGTTGTACTGTAGAACATGAAGTTACCTTAAATTCATCTTTCAGGATAAGGGAAAACCTCGGGAAAAATGTTATTTAGATAAGTCTACTTAACCAAAAATCGTAGTGGGTTCCTATGCTGTCACTTGCTCAAACTTCGATAGTGCCTATTTTTCTTTCTTTGTTTTCCATCCCACACGAATAATCGTTATTTTCTGACTATGGTAAAAATCTCCGTTGTGTTGTGTTGGTACTATGTGCCTTGGCTAAGGGCAGTAACATTGACATCTGGACACCATGGTTTGTGACTAAAGCCCGGATTTCCATGTAATTACACATTTTTCCCTTGCTATTTGGATGCTGGGAAAGTGATATGTTTACAAAGCACTATGTTAGGGTTAACATAGCTGAGTTTCAATTTACACGTTTTTACGTATTTGTCGGTATATTGCATATTTTAGTGATATAACCTAAAACTAAACATTTTAGCATTCTCTAATTGGTATATACCTGACAGCACCTCGAAACCATGTTTTGTATGTTAAGAGCTGGACTTTATAAATTACTTAACTATTGTAAGATTTGTCAGTGATGAACTAAACGTTCTGTGGACAACTGATGCTGCACCATATATGCTTAAAGCTACAACTGCTCTGATACTCTTTTATCCCAATATAATAATAGTTATAGTAATAGTAATAATAATAATAATAATAATAATAATAATAATAATAATAATAATAATAATAATAATAATAATAATAATAATAATAATAATAATAATAATAATAAACAATAATCATTGTTGTTTGTGTGTATGGATGTCTTGATTTCTTATTACCCTTCCCGACATGGAGAAGTTATACTTTAACCTCAGGCATTATATTACGAATGCATTATAGTTATGAATGAATTAAGATTACTTACGAAAATTCCTTAGATTGCCACAGATATTCGCAGTCTTGATATGATTCCTTTCACAGAAATGTTCAATAAACAATGGCGGAATTCGTCGTAAACAAGGAACGGCCAAACACAATTACGACTTATAAAGTCTATATGATTGTTTAAACGCACAACAAATACTTGATTCAAATTAAATCCATTTGAAAAACAGTTTTATATATAAACATCACATTTAAATGTCAATCTCTTTCACATCAATATATATATATTTTACACTTTCAGCGTTAACCTATCAATCAGTGGCCATTTTGCTTCGTGGTTGTTGATTATTCAAACAAGTGAAGTCACACTGCGCTGTCTCTATTTTCATGGTCAGAATAATCGCAGAGGCTTATACAAAATACTGCAATATACGTATATATATATATATATATATATATATATATATATATATATATATATGTTCTTGTGATCCTATTTGTGAATGCCAGGCTGCCTTAACCTCACTTCCAGAAAGCATGAAACATTTAGAAACTTCAGGACTGCATATTAAGTAAATTGTAAAATGTATCAAGAGGAATACTAGCTAACCAACATTTCATAGTGTATATTCTAAATAGAGATGATATTGATGCACCCGAGGACATTTCTCCAGGGAAAATTCCTTTCCTAAAGCTTGTCCCAATAAAATCATACGACGTGGAAAGATCTTTTTCTGTCTATAAGAACATTCTCAGTGACAAACGTCTTTCACTGACTCCAGAAAACATTGAAAAATACATAATTGTTCACTGTGCTAAACACATAACATAAATATGATTTGAGTGTTGTAAATAAGAAAATGATAACGAAATTAAATCTTTGATATCACACACGTCCCCATTCTACATATTTTTCCGCTTTTCATTACATATTTTGTTAAGTGATACTACCTACATAAATATCCCAGCTCTACCAATCGTTATCTTATTGTTGGATGTTTATTTAAGATAATACCTATACCTGTGTGAGATCATTTCTCTGCTCTGAAAGTGCAGTATTGAGCTGACGTGTTGTGATTTATTATTTTGTCCTGTACTTAGTCACAAAGTGTTTTATAGCTCATCTACTACACAGCGAGTATTTATTTCTAATTTGTATATGTTAACTCAGTCAGCTCGCCAAGTGAAAGTGTGATTTACAGAAAGATCTCCAAGTGACCTGTGATTTCTATCTCTGGGGTAACTTAACTATTGAAATAACATGATATTTATGGTTCCCTTGAATAAATTGAACCAGTAATGACGACAGAGAGTGCAGATGAACTAGGTACGTGTTGGAGGTAGGCAGTGGGTGTAGTGCAGCCATGTTCTTTATCATCTCTGCGATGTGAAGTTTCATTTAACATCTTGGCAAGAGTAATCTTCTTATCTCTGAGCCGTCTCCATCAAATATTCACGTGCTGTGTTCCCACACAACCTCCCTTACTCCCTCCCTCCCGCCCTCCTTTCTTCTTCTCCTCTCTTCCTTATTCTCCACATTACATATCTATCTACACCTTTTCACATTTTAGGGTTACTTGTATATATTATAAACTAGTCGAAATATCCGCCATTATCTGTAGTTTGACGATTTGTCTACAATTTTTACTTTCTCTACTAGTAAGTAGAAAATTCAATGTCAAGATATCACCGGAAATATGTTTTGAGGCCCCTGAATAAAAAGAAATTTTTAGAAAACAGTCCGTGTGTATGTGTGTGTATGTCTGTGGACAGCATAACCCCAAAACGAAAAGTCGGTTAAAAACCAAAGTTGGTATTTAAGTTTAATGTCTTTCAAGGATGCGACACGAAGATTTTGAAGAAAATAGCCCCACCCTAAACTATCCTTTACATGGAAAATTGTTCGAACATTTTGATTTACTTGAAAATGTTTCTAACGATTTTGATTAAAATGACATATGTTCGAAATATTTTTATGTCAAATGAAATGTATATTTTGAATTTTCTGGCTATAGCCTATGTAGTCCTGTTTCCTCTTGATGACTTTTGAATAACTGGTAAACCGTAAGGGATAGACAAAATCTTACTACACAAAAAATATACATCTTGCTAAAACAAACAATTTATGTCTGAATAATTTTTTTTTTTTTTTTTTTTTTTTTTTTTTTTTTTTTTTTTTTTTGCAGAGTGAGCCATTTCAGAGATATGTCTTGTTATTTGTGTCAGTTTCGGAAAACTTCAAAATTTTCGTAAAATGGAACATCGTTGCTAATTTATTATATGTTAAGTGTGCAAAGAGAACAGAATCTCAAAGCTCCAAAACATTTGACTATCGCACAAAGCGTACAGTATTCCCATATTCCCCTTGTACCTACAATAAGATAAGTTGTACAAATGTTTATCTCAACTAACACGAAGAAGATATAGGAATGAGTTTGTAAGAATGGTTAGTACAAGAGTAGAGAAAGTCATGTGAGTGCAACACATCAGATCTTTAGACTTAGGTTGCACTTGTCCAATAGCTTTTTTTTTTTTTTTTTTTTTTTTGAGACATTTAAAAACATTACTTAACAGACTTAAACAAAGAGTTAATTGCTATAAAGAACAAAATGAATAAATAACAACACCATTAAGACACTATGCAAAAGCAGTGTTGAACAACCACAAATACTACAGGAAGGAAAACGAGTAGAGAAAGCCGTGTGAATATAAGACGTTGTATTTGTATTTCAGTCATATAGAAAATTGTATAAATTGTTGGTAGAACAATAATTACACAAAGACATGTGAATGTATTATGTACGAAAAGAAAGGTGAGTAGAGAATACCATGTGAAAATAATACCTTACATTTTTATTTCAATCATAAAAAATTGTATTCTTTGTATGTTGAAGACCAGTAGAAAAGGAAATGCAAATGTGTTATGTAAAAGGAAAGTGAGCAGAGAAATCCCTGTGAATGTAATACGTCGGACAGTAAAATGACGTCATACATACGAATAGATAGAAACAGTAATTTGTTGAAACTATTCGCGTTCTTCTTCTTCTTCTTCTTCTTCTTCTTCTTCTTCTTCTTCTTAGGAGAACATCTATAGCTTCATTTAAAGCGACGTACACCTTTCTCGGTTGTAGTTAAGGTGCGTAGACGGGATAATCAACCCATGTACCTATTTCGGGCTTGAAAACAACCACATCAGCTGTTGTTGAAGCATTTGAAGTGGCCAACACGTTTGGCAGTGCTTTCGCTCAAATGTCTAGCTCAGAAAACTACTCCACTGAGTATACGTATTGCCAAATTCACACAAGAAACAGAATATCTCGGAAATGGTTCACTCAAAAGAAAAAAATAAGTATTTAATATCAACTGTGTTTTATAGGGATTCATATTTTTTATTTAGTACCACTTTGTCCCTTACTATATACCATTTATACAAAAATCATTCAGATTCTGAGAACATTCCCATAAAATTCAAGGTATGAGTTAGATACTGCCATGGAATCGCCTGTTTCTGTCCGTCACTAGATACTAACTGTCGCTGCGACTGAAAGAGTGGACTGGGGAATAATCACTAACTATGTAAGCGTCTCTGAAGAGACAAGGTTGGACATCGCTGCTCTAACATAAGACGTAGGGCCTGGAAGGAGCGGATGGGTGAGAGAGATGGAGGAGGTGAGACTTGTGCAGGCCGCGATGGTCACTAAAACTGTCTGTCGAGTGAGATGAAATGGTGATATTTATACAGAAGCTGGTGGCACAAAGAGGCCGGCCGTACCAGGCAACTCGATCAAGTCTTGCGGTTGGAATAAAGCTGTCACTCGCTAAACCACAACATAAGGCACGCCGCCGCCGCCTCCTCCGCCTCCTACTACTACTCAAACATGACTCAGGAACAAAGGAACACCAGCACCTTCATACAACCTACTCACTCGCACTTGCACACCAGTTATGTACCTATTTCATAAAACTTCCATAATATCATAACCTTACTTTCTCTATTACCTATACTGAGTATTGTATTCCACTCAAAACTTCGATGTCGAAATTTCACCAGAAACATGACTTTCTCTACTCTTGTACTAACCATTCTTACAAACTCTTATTCCTATATCTTCTTCGTGTTAGTTAAGATAAACATTCGTACAAATTATCTTATTGCTTATTCCTTGTAGGTACAAGGGGAATGTTAGAATACAGTAGGCTTTGTGCGATAGTCAAATGTTTTAAAGCTTTGACATCCCGTTCTCTTTGCACACTTAACATATAAAAATGAACAACGATGTTCCATTTCACGAAAGTTCTAAGTTTTCCGAAACTCACACACATAACAAGGAATATCTCCAAAATGGTTCACCCTACAAAAAAATTTATTGAGACATAAATTGTGTATTTTACCAAGATCTACATTTTTTGTACAGTATGATTTGGTTTATCTCTTACGGTTTACCAGTTATGCAAAGGTCGTCCAGAGTAAATACGACTACAGGGGCTATAGCCACAAAATTCAGAATATACATTTTATTTGTCATACAAATAACTTAAAAATATGGCATTTCAATTAAAATCGTTAGAGCCATTTTTAAGAAAATCAACATTTTCGAAAAATGTTCCATGTAAAGGGTAGTTTAGGGTGGGGCTATTTTCTTCAAAATCTCCGTGTCACATCCTTGAAGGACATTAAACTTAAAAACCAACTTTGGTTTTTAATCGACTTTTCGTTTTTCAGTTATGCTGTCCACAGACTGGCACACACACGCACACACACACACACACACACACACACACACACACACACACACACACACACACACACACACACACACACGCGCGGACCTTTTTCTGAAAATGCTTTTTTTTTTGGATTCAGGTAGCCTCAAAACATATATTTCCGGTGAAATCTCGACATCCAATTTTTGGGTGGAATAAAATACTTCCCCTACTTACCAGTAGAGAAAGTAAAAATGAACAAAGATGTTCCATTTCACGAAAGGTTTAAGTTTTCAAAACTCACACACATAACAAGGAATATCTCCGAAATGGTTCACCCTACAAGAAAATTTATTGAGACATAAATTGTCTATTTTAGCAAGATCTATATTTTTTGTATAGTATAATTTGGTCTATCTCTAACGGTTTACCAGTTATGCAAAAGTCGTCCAGAGTAAATACGACTACAGGGGCTATAGCCAGAAAATTCAGGATATCCATTTCATTTGTTATAAAAATATCTCAAACATATGACATTTTAATCAAAATCGTTTGATCCATTTTCAAGAAAATCAAAATTTTCGAAAAATCTTCCATGTAAAGAGTAGTTTAGGGTGGGGCTATTTTATTTAAAATCTTCGTGTCGCATCCTTAAAAAATATTAAATTTAAATACCAACTTTGGTTTTTAACCGACTTTTCGTTTTTGAGTTCTCCTGTCCACAGACACACAGACAGACACACACTTAACTTGATTTACATATCAATTTGATTGGGAATAAATCTTCTCAGAGAGATGTTACGTTGGGGGTGACAGGGGAAACCACGGAAAAACTCAAGTCAGAGTGTGCGGTAGCCGCTACGCCAGCTCGCTCCGTACAAATTAAAAACACAATATACAAGTATCGTAAAGAACCCAATAATGAAGGGAACGATGTTTTCTATCAAATTCAGAGCCTCTAATTGCTTGTAGGTGAGCGCGAAATTCCGTGACGAATGTGTGCGGTCGGTCGGTCCCACCTGCTGGGCCCATCTGCCGTGATGATGACGTCACTTCTGTCTAATTGAATTAGGTAGGTGGCGGCTGGTGTATTTTCATTCAAGTCAACGCTCTAACAGTTATCTTGCAAAAATACATCCATTAAAAAAGCATTTCTTTTTGCCTTCTCTACCACTGCACATATTTTACTACAAATGTATGTTTTGAGATCCCTGAAACAAAAAAATCTGACGTGTTGCACTCACATGACTTTCTCTACTCTTGTACTAACCATTCTTACAAACTCTTATTCCTATATCTTCTTCGTGTTAGTTCAGATAAACATTTGTACAAATTATCTTATTGTTTATTTCCTTGTAGGTACAAGGGGAATATGGGAATACAGTAGGCTTTGAGTGATAGTGAAATGTTTTAAAGATAGTCATTATGTGATGACTTGGATGATGTGATGAAATGGAACATTCCTCTTCATTTTTACTTTCTCTATTGGAGATAGAGACAGAGAGAGAGAGAGAGAGAGAGAGAGAGAGAGAAAGAGAGAAAGAGAGAGAGAGTGTGTGTGTGTCTGTTTTAATTATTCTGTCTGTCAGTCTGTGGACAGCATAACTCAAAAATGAAAAGTCAGTTAGAAACCAAAGTTGGTATTTAAGTTTAATGTCTTTCAAGGATGTGACACGAAGATTTTGAAGAAAATTGTCCCACCCTAAACTACCGTTTACATGGAAAATTTTTCGACAATTTTGATTTTCTTGAAAATGACTCTAACAATTTTGATTAAAATGTCATATGTTTGAGATATTTTTATGACAAATGAAATGTATATCTTGAATTTTCTGGCTATAACCTATGTAGTCCTGTTTACTCTGGACGACTTTTGCATAACTGGTAAACCATTAGAGATAGACCAAATCATACTATACAAAAAATGTAGATCTTGCTAAAATACACAGTTTATATCTGAATAAATTTTCTTGTAGGGTGAACCATTTCGGAGATATTCATTGTTATGTATGTGAGTTTTGGAGAACTTATACTTCTGTCAAATGGAACATCGTTATTCATTTTTTATATGTTAACCGTGCAAAGAGAACGCAGTTTGAAAGTTTTAAAATATTTGACTATCACACAAAGCCTACTGTATTCCCATATTCCCCTTGTACCTACAAGGAAATAAGCAATAAGATAATTTGTACAAATGTTTATCTCAACTAACACGAAGAAGATATAGGAATAAGAGTTTGTAAGAATGGTTAGTACAAGAGTAGAGAAAGTCATGTGAGTGTAACACATCAGATTTTTACCTTCTGTACTGAGTACCTACATATCAGCTAGATAAGGAATTGCATTACAATAAAAATACACGTTTTGAGGTTTCTTGAATCCAAACAAAGCATTTTTGTAAAAATTTACTGGCACCCGTGAAAGGCGTAATTGAAAAAAGGAAACTTGGTTAAATACCAAAATTGGTATTTAAGCTCACGCCTTCCAAACATGCCTGTGGAAGATTTTCAACATCAAAGTACACTTTATAGGGAAAAGCTTTCAAACAGCTTTGATTTTCCCAAAAAGGATTGATGATTTTGATTAAAATAAGATATTTTTATGGCAAATGTAATGTATATCTTGATTTTCTGCGGTTTTTGAAGTCCCATTCATTTTGTATAACTGCTAAACTGGAAGAGATAGACAAAACCTTAAAGCAGAAAATGTATATCAGATTTTTTTTTGTGTACCTTTAACCATTTCCGAGGTATTTCTTGTTGGTGGTTTGAATGAGACGTTGGTGTTGAATTTTTGGGAGGAATGCTATACTTTGTGTGGTATGGAAGGTAAATGTTGTTGTTTTGTTGCTTGCTCGGTGTGTGTGTGTGTTAGACCCATGTTCCACTGAGAGGGCAGTTGATTTACGAGCCATAATTAGTGGCCTAGCCACTATCAGTATCACCCGCTCCGACAGAAACGTTCCTTGCCGGCTTCTTCTTATTTATTGGTTTTTATTAGGTATATCTATATTCGCCACGGTAGTACTCGCTCTGAATCACCACTAATTAAACTCGTAATTGTCAAATTGCTACCAATACCCAACTAAAAAAACCTTTAATTTCTCTACGCACCCTTCTAAAGCTATTCTTAAACGCCTAGTTACTTCAAAAAATATGTTTACAAGCCCAAACCAATAACAAAGAATACTTCGGAAATAGACAAAGCCCCTAAATGTAGTTATATTTTTTTGTGCAGTGAGATTTTATTTGTCTTTTGGTTGAAAAGTTAAACAAAGGCCTTTTTTCCTGAATATGTATTAAATATATGGTATTTTAATAAAAATCTTTAGAACTACTTTTCACAAAATGAAAAATAATGATATTGTAGGGTAGTTTGGGGCGGGGAATTTTCACCAAAAATCCTCGTGTTGCATTCTTGGAAGACGTTGAACTTAAATATCAAATTTGGTATTTTTAAAATGCTTTTAACACGCACACGAATCTGTTTTTAGATTCACAGAACCTCAAAACATTTATTTCCGGTGGAATTGATATCCAAGTTTTGAGTGAATAATTTGCAGAATTTATATTATTGTTTGTTTCCTTGTAGGTACAAGGGGAATATGGCAATACAGTAGGCTTTGTGCGATAGTCAAATATTTTAAAGCTTTAAGATTCCGTTCTCTTTGCACACTTAGCATATAAAAAATGAACAACGATGATCCATTTCACGAAAGTTCAAGGTTCTCCGAAACTCGCACACATAACAAAGAATATCTCCGAAATGGTTCACCCCACAAGAAAATTTATTGAGACATAAATTGTGTATTTTACCAAGATCTACATTTTTTGTATAGTATGATTTGGTCTATCTCTAACGGTTTACCAGTTATGCAAAAGTTGTCCAGAGTAAATACGACTACAGGGGCTATAGCCAGAAAATTCAAGATATGCATTTCATTTGTCATCAAAATATCTCAAACATATGACATTTTAATCAAAATCATTAGAGCCATTTTCAATAAAATCAAAATTTTCCAAAAATCTTCCATGTAAAGGGTAGTTTAGGGTGGGGCTATTTTCTTCAAAATCTTCGTGTCGTATCCCTAAAAGACATTAAATACCAACTTTGGTTTTTAACCGACTTTTCGTTTTTGAGTTCTGCTGTCCACAGACTGACAGACACACAGACACACACAGACCTTTTTCTAAAAATGCTTTTTTTGGAGTCAGGGGGTCTCAAAACATATATTTCCGGTGAAGTCTTGACATCGAATTCTTGGGTGGAATACAATACTTCCCTTACTTGCCAATAGAGAAAGTAAAAATGAACAACGATGTTGCATTTCACAAAAGTTTTTAAGTTTTCCGAAACACACACACACACACACACACACACACACACACACACACACACACACACACACAATAAGGAATAGCTCGAAATGGTTCACTCTACAAATAAATTTATTCGGACATAAATTGTGTATTTTAGCAAGATCTACATTTTTTTAATACTAAGATTTGGAATATCTCTTACGGTTTACCAGTTATGCAAAAGTCATCCTAAGTAAACAGGACTACTTGGGTTATAGATAGAAAATTCAAGATGTACATTTCATTTGTCATAAAAATATCTCAAATATATGGCATTTTAATCAAAATCGTTCTACAAATTTAAAAAAAAATTAAAATTTTCGGAAAATGTATCATGTAAAGGGTAGTTTATTGTGGAGAAATTTTCTTCAAAATCTTTGTGTCGCGTCCTTGATAGATATTAAACTTAAATACCAACTTTGGTTTTTAACCGAGTTTTCGTTTTTGAGTTATGCTGTCCACAGGCCCACAGACACACGCGCGCGCGTACCGTTTTCTAAAGATGTCTTTTATTTAGGGGGCCCTCAAAACATATATTTCCGGTGAAATCTCGACATCGAATTTTTTGGGTGGAATACAATACTTCCTTAATGTGTTAAAACTTCATATAGATAAACCAAAATTATATTTCTTAGAATACTTTAAAGTGTTTTTCTTTTATGGCTGTCATAATATTATATTACAATGAACTATTAAGTATATCGAAACATCTAGAAACACTTCCACAAAAGTGAGATATTGAACATGGGTTCTTTAAGCGAAAGAGGTGCAATTAAGATAATATCAAATTAACTTCTTTTATTTTAAATTAGGAAATATAAGGTTAAAAAGACGCCGAATTTCATTCCAGCTGGTTGCAATGGAAACAAGAAGGCGGTGTATTGGTTGCCAAGGTAACGGCGCGGCTGTTTACTGCAATAATATAACTGTGAAACATCTGCCGGTCGCCCGATCGGAAACAAAAGAAAAAGCTGAATAATTCCGGCAGCTCTACACGCGACTCCAAACAGCAACAACTGCGCAAGTCCATAGTGACAGTGGAATTGCTAGTAAAGCAAGGGATATACGGTGAAATGTGGAATTTAGTATTAGAATATCAGCTGAAGATTTTAGGTTCAAAAACTAGGGCTTCCTTGGCAACATAAGGGAAGCAATATCACCAACTATGGCCGTAGCTTTGCCATGGTTATATTTTACGAACAGTTGGTAGTACTAATGCAGCCAAATATAAGCAGACTGCGCCATAATGGGGGAAAATGTCACAGGTGGTTTTGGGGGTATCGCAATAAACTGTTTACTCCGGCAGCCGGCCTATTTGAAGAAGTTCGAGAAATGTCCATGTTACGTCATACTCGCTATTTAACGAGCCGCGGCGATTAGCACCATTAGTTACATGAGTTGTCGGAGGGGTCGGTCAGTTTTTAGTTTGTGTGTGTGTGTGTGTGTGTGTGTGTGTGTGTGTGTGTGTGTGTGTGTGTGTGTGTCACGTGACAACCGTCGCAGTTAATGACTGTTGAGTAACTGTATCGGCCAAGTCAGCTGTTTGAGACAGAGAAACTGAACAAAGACAGTGAATGGAGTGAGTCAAGGTTACAAGAAGAAAACAGTAGTGAGTTCTAATATCACGAAAGACTGTAGAGTATGTTAACGACAGCAGAGGAGAAATGTGTTGTCTTGCAAGAGTTTAGAAGAAAATTAAGTGAGAAAAAATAACTGAACTGGACTTTTGTCACTTTTATCACAGTATATCTGACGTACCAATACTTAACAGTTTAAAATAACTATTTCCCTAATAACAATGAGAAGCAAACTTGCCGCGAGTAGTACAAATGATAACTGGAAAATGCTCTAGCAGACACCGCCAAGTATGTATAACCCGAGCGTGGTGTCTACACGTTACAGACTATTCAATAACAGTAAAACACTTTTGTAAGGCTGTAAAACACGAAAGAAAAGACAGGAACTCCACGACTACGGTAACAAGGTTTCTTTATTATAATTCCTAAATCTTAACTCCTTATTTGCCCCCTGAAACACTCATTTCTGTGTTCAAATTATCCGAATATTGAAATGTCTTTTCATCGAAACGCCTAATTACCTTACCTATTCAACCTTACTACTAATTGCTTTGCCACAATAACTAACTTTCCTGGCCAACGACTTTCAATCTCCTAACAAGTCCGCAAATTGTGATTCTTACGTGATACATTGATTTTATGTTGCACTTGTGTTTCTTTGTTACTAGGTGAAATACCCGACGTTGTGTTTCTCTAGTCACGCTTCTACCAAAAATTCATGCAATTTCCTACACGTTTTAAATAGAAATGTAGTGAATTACATTCATACGGCTTTCCCTGCTCGCTTTTCTTTTACTAACGCATTCACGTCTCTTTTTACTTTCTCTACTGGTAAGTAGGGGAAGTATTGTATTCCACCCAAAAATTCGATGTCGAGATTTCACCGGAAATTTATGTTTTGAGACCCCTGAATCCAAAAAAAGCATTTTTAGAAAAAGGTCCGTGTGTGTGTCTGTGTGTCAGTCTGTGGACAGCATAGCTCAAAAACGAAAAGTCGGTTAAAAACCAAACTTGGTATTTAAGTTTAATGTCTTTTAAGGATGCGACACGAAGATTTTGAAGAAAATAGCCCCACCCTAAACTACCCTTTACATGGAAGATTTTTGGAAAATTTTGATTTTATTGAAAATGGCTCCAGCGATTTTGATTAAAATGTCATATGTTTGAGATATTTTGATGACAAATGAAATGCATATCTTGAATTTTCTGGCTATAGCCCCTGTAGTCGTATTTACTCCGGACGACTTTTGCATAACTGGTAAACCGTTAGAGATAGACCAAATCATACTGTACAAAAAATGTAGATCTTGCTAAAATACACAATTTATGTCCAAATAAATTTTCTTGTAGGGTGAACCATTTCGGAGATATTCCTTGTTATGTGTGTGAGTTTCGGAAAACTTAGAACTTTCGTGAAATGGATCATCGTTGTTCATTTTTTTTTATATGTTAAGTGTGCAAAGACAACAGAATCTCAAACATTTGACTATCGCACAAAGCCTACTGTATTCCCATATTCCCCTTGTACCTACAAGGAAATAAGCAATAAGATAATTTGTACAAATGTTTATCTCAACTAACACGAAGAAGAGTTTGTAAGAATGGTTAGTTCAAGAGTAGAGAAAGTCATGTGAGTGCAACACATCAGATTTTTCTACTCACTCTTCTACAAACAATTTGTTCAATTTTCTGTATCATTGAAACAGAGATGCAACTTTTACGTTCACGTTGTTTTCTCTACTCGCTTTTCTTTTTGTGGTATTCGTGATTGCTCACCAGTGCTTTCGAATAGTGTTTTTATTCATGTGTTTTTTCTTTATTTTTTCCTTGTTCCTTATGGTATCTTCATAGTTTCAGTTAATTCTTCAAGAACATATATTTTTGTGCAAAGGGCGATATGTAAGATGGTGTGAGTTAGGCGGTTGTTGCTATTGGCTGTGTACGTGCCATGTGGAGGTGTGAAGGGACAACTTAATTCATGCCACTGCAGCGCTCGAGTCGTGACTCCAACTACAGTCGTATTTTCACGTAAACGCAGGATCCGTTTTCTGGGCCAGCCCCTCTAATTAGTAGGGAAGGGGTAGCGAGCCTAAGATACACTCGCATCGCAACCTTGTTGCACCTACCTCTATAAGAAACCCACGGAGAACACGTAGCAAACATGTATAACTAGTGCTAATGTAAATATATAAAGATGCATTACGTTTCTTAAATATTGCACATGTTATTCTATTTGAAAATGTGTACAGGGTGTAAAAAATGTAATTTAGTACCTTAAAGTCACTTCCCTTTCACATGAGAATGAGAATATATTGCAAGAAAACGACAATTCGACGTGTGCCACTCCTGCCACCAAAGTGACAAAAGTACAAAATCAGTTTATTTACGTAAAACATCAGCGCGAGAGTTAAAAAAACAACAGTGCGATATCTCAGGTTCACTTGTGTCAACCACAAGGACATAGCTAAACACCTGAGTCAAGTACAGCACTTCTTCTGTCAGATTATTTTCTTGTAAAAGTTTACACAAAACCACAGTTCTCTTCTGTTGATATTAACTAAGTCTACGATACAATCACTCAACGCTCGTTTACAACGCACTGACACACACACAGCTGTCTCGCATTCACTAACACACATCCTGCAGGGATTCCAGGTGGACTGAAGTTATTCTAACCCACTTGAGGATTAGTCACACACGAGCATAGTGACTCGGCAGCTGTCTGCGACGTTCAACTTTCCATAGCATAGCTCCTTCTTGATTGTCTGCGATACGGTCGTGAGCCAGGGTTCTACACTGAAGTCAATCTTAGGCAACGACCCGGTAGCTGTAAATATAGTGCTGAGGTTTGTCTCCAGTTGGCTTCGATAAGGAAGTTAAATCGCAGTTTTTAGTTTTTGGACTTTTAGGATCTTTTATGTCATTTAATCTTGTCGACGGGTCTTTAGACCATGCTCATTCACTCACCTATATAGCGGGGATGACGTCACACGCACCTATCTCGAATTCCACAAAAGCGCCGGCAATGACGCAGACAGATTTTTCTCGAAGGCTCTGGAAAACACGTTGTGCTAAGCTTGATGGTCATTGGAAAAATATGTTTTGAGACCCTCTGAATCCAAAATAACCCATTTTTAGAAACTCTTTCGTGTGTGTGTGTGTTTGTGACTCAAAAACGAAAAGTAGGTTAAAAACTAAATTTAATATTTAGGTTTAATGCCTTTCAAGGATGCGACACCCAGATATATTTTCGAATCGGATGTCGTATTTCAGCCGTACAAAGAGAACGGAATTTCAAAGCCAACACATAGCCAAACATTTTATTATCACTTAAGGCCGACTGTATTCTGATATTTCTGTTGAAAATGTGGAATATAGTGCTTCCTGCAGATAAAAGTGTAATTTGTGGTTGAGTTGGAGAAGCAGAAGGAAATGGTTAGCAAGTAGGTATTTAAAGCGAATGTACCTAGCGCGTTATTGATAGATTATTGTTGGAAGCGTGTGATAATACCATTACAAGGCTGGACGGCGTGATTAGGGGGTATAAGCGGCATAAATCATGTGCAATGGAACCCAGAATCTGCTCCCGCGGATATATTTAGTGGCTCAGGTGGGGTCATATCTTGGTCTGGCCATCGCTCGGCGAGGAGCGAGTGAGCCAGCCAGCGAGCGTGCGGCGGACCCACCAACAATATCACCCTACCTCTAAGTAGAGCAAGTTCCGGTAATACTTACCTGCTTCTATTTCCGCCCTATTTGAGGTAATACTCCCATAATTTCACTAAATATGTGAATCCAAAAATCTGAGGTGTTGCACTCACATGACTTTCTCTACTCTTGTACTAACCATTCTTACAAACTCTTATTCCTATATCTTCGTGTTAGGGGAATAGTGCGATAGTCAAATATTTTAAAGCTCTCAGATTTCGTTCTCTTTGCAGACTTAACATATAAAAAATGAACAACGATGTTCCATTTCACGAAAGTTTTAAGTTTTTAGAAAACTCACACACATAACGAGGAATATCTCCGAAATGGTTCACCCTACAAGAAAATTTATTGAGACATAAATTGTGTATTTTAGCAAGATGTACATTTTTTGTATAGTAAGATTTGGTCTATCTCTTACGGTTTAGCAGTTATGCAAAAGTCGTCCAGAGTAAATGTGACTACAGGAGCTATAGCCAGAAAATTCAAGATATACATTTCATTTGTCATAAAAATATCTCAAACATATGACATTTTAATCAAAATCGTTAGAGCCATTTTCAAGAAAATAAAAATTTTCAAAAATGTTCCATCTAAAGGGTAGTTTAGGGTGGGGCTATTTTCTTTAAAATCTTCGTGTCATATCCTTGAAAAGCATTAAACTTAAATACCAACTTTGGTTTTTAAACGACTTTTCATTTTTGAGTTATGCTGTCCACAGACTGACAGAAACACACACACACACACAGACCTTTTTCTAACAATGATTTTTTTATTCAGAAGACCTCAAAACATATTTCCGGTGAAATCTCGACATCGAATTTTTGGGTGAAATACAATACTTTATCTACCTACTTCACTAAACTTCTCTAGTAGAGAAAGTAAAAACGAAAGGTCAGTTAAGAACCAAATTTGATATTTAAGTTTAATATCTTTTAAACATGCGACACAAAGATTTTGAAGAAAATTCCTTCTCCCTAAACTACGCTTTAAATGGAACATTTTTCGAACATTTTGATTTTCTTAAAGATGACTGACGATTTTGGTTAAAATCCCATATGTTTAAAATATTTTTATGAGAAATAAAATGCGTATCTTAAATTTCTCTGGGAATAACTATACAAGAAGTGCAGATCTCGATAAAACACAGAGTTTATATCAAATAATTTTTTATGGAGTTAACCACTTCCGAAATACTTCTTGTTATAGGTACGTCTTAATTTTTCTATAGAAGTTGGGAAGTCGTTCAGATTTTTTTTCTTTCTTTTCCGCCTGGTTAGGCGAAGAGAATAAAATTTCAAAGCCATCAGATATCGACCAGCTTTAAAACATTTGATTATCAGTTAAAGCCTACTGTATTTCCCTTGTACCGACAATAAACTTAGCAATAGGATAATTTCTACAAATGTTTATCTTTATTAACTGGAAGTAGGAATTTTCAGAAGCACTGACTGGGCTGGGCTGAAGACTGCAGATGCACATGTTTGATATTTGTCGGTGATCTCCAAGCCAGGGACGTTGGCTGTTTCTCCATGCAGCAGCAGGAAGGACCAGTCTATTTTTCCACATGATTACCCGCACAGAGCGGCAGCAATCAGCGAGTCAATGGTGCAGCCATCGTCTTCTCCCCCCTCTGTCAGTGTATTGAAGGGGCAAGGTCCATCCACAGGGTAGTAGTAGTAGTAGTAGCTCTTGGAGAAATGATGAATTTCTTCTCTTCAAAGGCCAACGTACTTGACAGAAGTACCCGGGGTAGTTCCATTACCAGCACAATGTCAACACGTTGCTATGACAACAATACCTGCCTCCATATCCAGTCCACGCTTTACTTGCATTTCCTGTATCCCAAATGTATGTATACTTGCTCAGAAATGTTACAAAACATTGCCATTTTATCTCCTACGTACTCAACAGATCCCACTTCTGACACCAAATGACAAAATCCAACTAGTTAATTTTGCTGTCATTTTATCCTCGCTCAAAATAGTTGATCTTCAAAAAATTTAAGATATATATCCTATTTGTCATGAAAATATATGTAAAATGTTCTATATATCTAAGGAGTAGTGTGGATTGGGTAGATTTTCTTCAAAATGTTCTTCTGACATTTTTGGAAGATGGTGAACTTAAATACCAACTCTGGTATTAATCCAATTTTTGGTTTTTGAGTTACCCTGCATACAGGCAGACACAAGCAAGCACGGACATTTCCTAAAAATGCTTTTATTCGATTCGTGGGACTTCAGAACGTGTATTTAAACTGAAAATGTAGTGTTGAGTTTTTGGTTTTAATGCAATACACTCTATATCTATGTAGACAAGATAGAAATTTCAGAGGCAGCATAGGGACTAGCTAGATAGCTACTGTCGCAGTTGGTAGCATGGCTGGAAACGTTAGTCACTTGTTATGATTATTGTAAATCAACAACGGGAAATAAATATACTTTGAGT
Source organism: Tenodera sinensis (assembly GCA_030765045.1). Taxonomy (NCBI): domain Eukaryota; kingdom Metazoa; phylum Arthropoda; class Insecta; order Mantodea; family Mantidae; genus Tenodera; species Tenodera sinensis. The sequence continues at coordinate 9,714,399 of CM060965.1, forward strand.
GTGAAAAACAGCTATTTATTGAGTTATTTAAAATATATATAAAATTACTAGCGCACCTGACAGACGCTCAAACATTTATATTAAAAAATTACACAATTGTGTGAATAAACTAAAATGTCATTGTGAAAGAAACAAAAATCAAAACATCGCTAATACCGCGAATTTAGCTTCTTGTGTGGCTTAGAAGTCGCCATTGCGCATGCTCTGTAGCGGGAAGATGGCCATGTTTGTTGTAGTTGCTTCATTATATTACTGTATAAGAAAACGTAGACCGCCTCCGTAGCACGCTTGCTTCTGGCGCCGAGGGGTGTTCGAGCCCCGGTACCAGCATGGGGTATTTTTTTCCCGCTGGGAGGTCTGACACGGGTACACTCAGCCTCTTTAGGTCCCGGGGGGACCAATTGAGCAGCAACTCCAGGTCGAAAAGGCCGCATAACTGGCTGGGAGGGCTCGTGATGCTGACCACGTACCACCCTCCAATACTGCACCCCACCAATGACGCCTGTGGAGGTCAGGGAGGGAGGACGCAGCGGTTGGGAGGCAAACCTTTGCTCTTCATGGACTGTTGCGCTGGGGTTTACGTTTAATGTATAAGAAAACGTTCTAAACAGTGTGGGTGGGAGGGTGGGTGGGTTCCAGGCTGCACCTATAATGCACAACATCACAACGAAATAGCGCTTGTGTTGACACCGCTGCTGCAGAGAAAGCCATGTGAATGTATCTAACAGATCAGACCTTGCACATTAACAGAATTGCTGCTAACTTGATAGTGAGCTAGATAAGAAAGGAAAGGAAACAGTTAATACAAGATAATCTTGGATTGTCCGTCCGGTCATTTCGCTCTTCACTGACTCAATTAGTGCAGCTTTCCGGAACAACTGAGCCCTACACACAATCACTGCTGAATCGATCTCTCGATCTCTCGCTTATTCGATTAACTCGTTCCTTGCTGCTGCAACGTAACGGAAGCAATCTGTTTATAGTTCCGGCGCCATCAGACACTCTCGTCTCACTTTTGTTTCTTACTCATTCCCATGCTGATGCCGATGACGCTCTACAGCTGTCTTTTGTTTCATTCCCTGCACAAATACTCAGCTATCACATCTATTGCATTTCTGATATCGATAGTTAGGCTACGATCCTTGAAAAAAATATCTGGCCATTCTTACAAACTCTTATTCCTATATCTTCTTCGTGTTAGTTGAGATAAACATTTGTACAAATTATCTTATTGCTTATTTCCTTGTAGGTACAAGGGCAATATGGGAATACAATAGGCTTTGTGCGATAGTCAAATGTTTTAAAGCTTTGAGATTCCGTTCTCTTTGCACACTTAACATATAAAAAAAAATGAACAACGATGATCCATTTCACGAAAGTTTTAAGTTTTCCGAAACTCACACAAATAAAAAGAAATATCTCCGAAATGGTTCACTCTACAATAAAATTTATTCGGACATAAATTGTGTTTTAGCAAGGTCTACATTTTTTGTATAGTAAGATTTAGTCTATCTCTTACGGTTTACCAGTTACTCAAAAGTCATCCATAGTAAACAGGACTACATAGGCTATAGTCAGAAAATTCAAAATATACATTTAATTTGTCTAACAAATATCTTAAACATGAGACATTTTAATCAAAATCGTTAGAGCCATTTTCAAGAAAATGAAAAATTTCGAAACATTTTCCTTGTAAAGGTAGTTTAGGGTGAGGCTATTTTCTTCAAAATCTTCGTGTCGCATCCTTGAATGACATTAAACTTAAATACCAATTTTGGTTTTTAACCGAGTTTTCGTTTTGAGTTATACTGTCCAGTGAAATCTCGACATCGAATTTTTGGGTGAAATACGATACTTCCTCAACTTTATTAAACATGGTAGATAAAGTAAAAATGTTTTTTTTTGGTGTAAAATTACGTTTTTTAAGGAAAAGTATTTATGGAAGCATGAGTAGAGAAAGCTGTGGATATAATACGCAGCATTTCTATTTGAAACATACAGAAATTTGTGTGAATTATTTGTAGAAGAGCGAATAAAATATTTTTTTGTGTAAAATCCCTTTCTTTTTAGTAAAGACACCTATATTAGATTCAGCATATCGTTGCCGCGAGTGTTAAAATGCTAACCTTATGGTCACTTGACGGTGACCGCTTAATCTATATAACCCAAGCACGGTCTTTAAGTACTGGAGCTGCCGATAAACGATCACAATAGACACAAACATTGTCTCAGCCGCATGGCTACTCCTAGCAACGTTCCTGTATAATGCAGCTAAGTCTTCAACCTGCTGATTATTATCTTAATCACAATTTCACTCTATAATTTGGCTCAATTGTATTCTGAATTATATCTATGATCCTAGGAACGTCTGCTATAGCTAAACACAATTCTAGGAACGGCTTCTGCTAATGCTACGGTACTTGCCGCCATTCAAATGTCAAATATGGCTGACTCTCGCTTTGGTGAAGCATCTAATGCTGAAATAATTCGAAGAGGGAGACCTCAGAACACAGAATACAATAGGAAATACGTTTGGAATCAGTTTGACAAATTTTGTATTGAATGAATTTATAAGTTAACAGCAGATACTCCAACCTCTGACATTGTCAACGTCATAAAAGTTTGCAGCATCAATATGAGAATCTTGTAGGCCGTACCAATGGACGCCCATGTATGTGTTCTTGCTATATGTTTCTTTTAAGAGGTTATTAACTACGATATACAATTTAAGCAATATTTGGTAGACTATATCATCCTTTAATTCGTGAAATAATCTTAATAAGTAAAACTTCTGATGGTCAAATTCTTCGTGACTCGAAAATTTATCGATAACTTGAGTTACTCTTGGCATTAATTATGATAATTACATCTCTCGAATTACCTTCATATTCATCCTGTTGACTCTTCAGGGTTCTAAGGTTGGTGTTGCATGGCAGGCAGAAAGGCTGTAGTCTGTAAACCTTCTTTCTGCAGATCGGGAATAGACTGCGAGTGCCTTAACCTAAACTGTAGGACCCTGGCTTCTCTTTCCATGACTTCTAGTTTCAGCCACCCTCTCTCTCCTCTCATCTCACCCCTCCCTCCCGCTTGGGATATAGACATAAACGAATTTTCAATAGATCGAGGTGCTAAGTCCCCCCTCCGAACCCGCTCATATCCCATTCATTGTCACACTAATTATCTTAGCTAACTCCCATTCACTCTTACATTGTCTACCTAATAAATATAACTTAGGTTTATCGTATTCTAACCTTTTAACCTTTTTAATTATTCTATTTGACAAACCTTTACGATCACCTATGGCCTCATACTCACCAATGTATGCCAATACACTTTAAAAATCTCTTGCACTTACACAATCTCAAACTCTAACCTACAAAATGATATCTCTGTTCCCTTGAAGACGTGACGTCACGCCACGGAACTTCTAGTTTATGGGAAACTTTCTCCACAGAAGCTACACCAATGTTATGCATTGATTGTAACATACAAGCATTATTTGTAGCAATTTCGAGAATTGTGAGCAACAAACTTACTGTTGGTGTGGGCAATGTTTGAGAGGCAGAATGGGAAGTGAAAAGCTGAGAGTCTGTGTTTCATATCCCGACTGTGGCACTGAATTTTTCAGTTTGAATTCTACCATTCAACCCATTGTTAATTTCACATTCTAACAAAAACTACTATGGTAGCATGTTGTGACGTCATAAGAGATAGTTCAAATGTTACTACACAAAAAAGTAGATATCTTTAAAACACAATGTATGTCTTTGTGTAGAGTGAGCGATATCGGAGGTATTGGTGTGAGTTTTGGAGAACTTAAACGGTCAATAATACTTGTGGTATGAGATTGAGGGGCCCCGATACAAATGGACGCTCTTTTGTTTCTTGGGCCCCTTCCCTCGCGATGATGAATCATATCAACAGTGGCGTGTAGGCGACGTGTTTGTCCTGGCGAGTGCCGGGGCAAATACTGCTGCAATGAAATTACATTAGAGGTCCTCACAAGTGGGCTTTTAGGTGATAGGGCATTAACAGCTCTGTGCTCCCGTGGGATACACTCTCTGGCTCGCTGGCGTCTGTCCAATTACAATCACTGGCATCCCTCCTCAGGAATCCACAAAACTTCATTATACCTATACGATTCAGCCTTTTCAGAACGTCACTGACCACCAAAACAACCATTATACAAGAGTAGAGAAAACAGTATGAATATAATAGAGAAAGAGATGTGAATGTGATAGCTAAAAGCAAGTAGAGAAACCACTGTGAATGTAATATGTAGTATCTCTATTTCAAACATACCTACAGAAAATTGCATGACTTATTTGTAGAAGAGTGAGTAGAGAAAGAGATATGAATGTGTTACCTAAAAGTGAGAGGAAAAAACAGTGTAAATGTAATAGCATTTCTATTTCAAACATACAGAACAGGGTATGACTTATTTTAAAAGTGGGGATAAAAGTGTTTTTTGGTGCAAAATCGCGTTTTTTTATGGAAAATTGTTTAAGGAAGAGTGAGTAGAGAAAGAAATGTGAATGTGTTACCTAAAAGTAAGTAGAGATAACACTGTGAATGTAATATGCAGCAACTCTATTTTAAACATACAGAAAATTGTGTATTTATTTGTAGAAGAGTGAGTAGAGATAGAGATGTGATTGTGATACCTAAAAGTGAGTAGAGAAAACACTGTGGAGGTAATATGCATGTATACAAAAATTTAATCAAATCTTTTAGAGTCGTTTCTGAAATACCGGGAATATATATACAAGAATTACGCATAGAAGCGGAAATAAAAAATGTAACTTTTTTATGTAAAATCGCGTTTTTTAGGGAATTACACCAATAGAGCTGAACTTAGAAAGCAAAACCCTATCTGAATACAAAATTTGATCGAAATCGTTAGAGCCGTTTCCAAGTTGCGCGGAATATATATATACAAGAATTGCTCGTTTAAATATATAAGATAATGAATAACGATGTTCCATTTCACGAAAATTTTAAATTTTCCGAAACTCACACACATAACAAGGAATATCTCCGAAATGGTTCACCCTACAAGAAAATTTATACAGACATAAATTGTGTGTTTTAGCAAGATCTACACTTTTTGTATAGTATACTTTGGTCTATCTCTAACGGTTTACCAGTTTTGCAAAAGTCGTCCAGAGTAAATACGACTACAGGGGCTATAGCCAGAAAATTCAAGATATACATTTCATTTGTCATACAAATATGTCAAACATATGACATTTTAATCAAAATCGTTAGTCATTTTCAAGAAAGTGAAAATTTCCGAAACATTTTCCATGTAAAGGGTAGTTTAGGGTGGGGCTATTTTCTTCAAAATCTTCGTGTCGCATCCTTGAAAGACATTAAACTTAAATACTAACTTTGATTTTTAAGCGACTTTTCGTTTTTGAGTTATGCTGTCCACAGTCTGACACACACATACACACACACAAACACACACAAACACACACACACACACACACACAAACACACACACAGACACACGCGCGCGCGACCTTTTTCTAAAAGTGATTTTTTTTTTCTTCAGGGGATCTCAAAACATATTTCCGGTGAAATTTGGACATGGAATTTTTGGGTGGAATAAAATACTCCCTTCTGCTTATGACTAGAGAAAGTAAAAATGTAAATCAGATAGAAGAACAAGCATATATAGAAACAGTTTGTAGAATAGTGAGTAGTGAAAGCCATGTGAATACCACACAGCGCTGTTAGCTGTTTCCCTTGGTATTTAGTGTGGCTGTAGGTATATTTTTGTGACAGGGTGTAGGGCTGCCACACTCGGTTGCCCCGAAGCGACGCAAGTTCAAACACTCAAATATTTATCGGGGCGAACCAGTAATGTCATAATACCAGGATAATTTGGTAGGAAACAGAAAGGGTTCCGAGATATTAGATACAGAGTGCCGGCAGCCTCTGGGCTCTACTGCGTCTGCGCAACAGTGGTTCACGTGGCTGCCTCCCTTTCTCAACCAAATACCTTACCTTTCTCATTCTTATATTCATTTCACTGTCATTTTTACTTCCTCTAGTAGTACAAGTATTGCATTCCACCCAAAAAGGCGATATCGAGGCGATATCTGTTGCCTGTCAGTGTGTGGGCAGTATAATTAAAAACCAAAAAGTTATTTAAACCCCAGGGTTGGTATTTAAGTTTAATGTCTTTCAAGGATGCGACACGAAGATTTTGAAGAAAATAGCACCACGCTAAACTACCCTTTACATGGAAAATTTTTCGAAAATTTTGATTTTCTTGAAAATAGCTCTAACGATTTTGATTAAAATGTCATATGTTTGAGATATTTGTATGACAAATGAAATGTATATCTTGAATTTTCTGGCTATAGCTCCTGTAGTCGTATTTACTCTGGAGGGATTTTGCATAACTGGTAAACCGTAAGAGATAGACCAAATCGTACTATACAAAAAATGTAGATCTCACTAAAATATACAGTATATATCAGGATGATTTTTCTTGTAGAGTAAACCATTTCGGAGATATTCCTTGTTATGTGTGTGAGTTTCAGAAAACTTTCGTGAAATGGAACACCGTTGTTCATTTTTTACTTTCTCTACTGGTAAGTAGGGGAAGTATTGTATTCCACCCAAAAATTCCATGTCGAGATTTCACCGAAAATATGTTTTGAGGCCCCCTGAATCCAAAAAAAAGCATTTTTAGAAAAAGGTCCGTGTGTGTGTCTGTGTGTCAGTCTGTCAGTCTGTGGACAGCATAACTCAAAAACGAAAAGTCGGTTAAAAACCAAGGTTAGTATTTAAGTTTAATGTCTTTCAAGGATGCGACACGAAGATTTTGAAGAAAATAGCCCCACTCTAAACTCCCCTTTACATGGAAAATGTTTCGAAAATTTTGATTTTCTTGAAAATGGCTCTAATGATTTTTATTAAAATGTCATATGTTTGAGATATTTTGATGACAAATGAAGTGTATATCTTGAATTTTCTGGCTATAGCCCCTGTAGTCGTATTTACTCTGGACGACTTTTGCATAACTGCTAAATAGTAAGAGATAGACCAAATCTTACTATACAAAAAATGTAGATCTCGCTAAAACACACAATTTATGTCAGCATAATTTTTTATGGAGTGTTCAGAGATATTCCTTGTTATTTGTGTGAGTTTCGGAAAACAAAACTTTTGTGAAATGGAACATCATTGTTCATTTTGTTTATATGTTAAGCGTGCAAAGAGTACGGAATGTCGAAGCTTTAAAAGATTTGACTATTGCTTAAAGCGATAATTTGCACAAATGTTTATCTCAACTAACATGAAGAAGATATAGGAGTATGAGTTTGTAAGAATGGTTAGTACAAGAGTAGAGAAAGTCATGTGAGTGCAACACAATATCATTACGTTTGTGATAGTAACATATTAGAGGTTGTGTGTTTATTTACCTTTGACTGGTTTAACGCTTATAATGGATACGAGAGTAGGTGACAATAGTGGGAGAGAAAGTGGTATGATTGTATATATCTATGTAACGAGTGTTCACGGTTCGAAGCCCAGCAGAGGAAGCCGTTAGGCTGAGGGTTGATTGAAAGACGGAAATAATGGAAGGTGCGAAGTGTTTACAATGCTCGCCAGATGGCTTCCGGTGTCGCGGAAGCCGTCACTCAGAGCGCGGTGCGGCGCGGTGCGTGGTCAGATTGTGGCCACTTTGTGTACACTTCCTTGTTTCTTCTCCTCCTCCTATCTGTCAATTCCCTTCTCTTTATGTCTATCTATTCCATGTTTACAATATCTTCCTGCACTCATTTAGCACTTATAACCGTTATCTTCATGGTTTCCATCTTTCGATATTTTGAGCCCTAAATATGTATATTCGTTGCAGTGTTTAATTGTTCCTTTACCATTTTCCAAGATCAGATCTTTTGCACGTGATCTTACTGCCGTATCATTTTTTTTATATTAATATTTAAACCCTATTTTCCATATTCTTCGAAGAGTTTTCCTGTCATATATTCCATGTCGGCAAATATCCTGCCACTACCAGTTGGTAATTTGTGAATATGTGGTTAATAATACCATTTACTTTCCAGGTATGTTTTAAATAAGGTAGGGCATAGGAAGCACCCTTGTGCTAACCCTTTGCTAACATAAAACCATTGCGAAATCTTTTTCTGCATTTAGATACTTGTATGCGAATTGTAATATACATTCTGTATTACTTATGCAATAGCGTTATTTATTTTATAATTTCCAGCGTTTCCCATACTTTGGACCACGGAACATTGTCATATGCTTTTTCCAAGTCGACGAATAATAGATGTCGAAGTTTTTGAAAAGCAGTGATTTTTTTTTTTTTTTTTTTTCTTTTCAATAAGTTGTCTTAAACTAAAAATATCGACAGTTGAGCGTCAAACCTGGTCTTCTGTTTCTATTAATTTACATTCTTGTTCTAACACATTCTCCACAATGTTTTCAATAAGGGCAACTGAAAATACTGGTTTCTGTTATTCTGGCATAGCTTTTTCAATCATTCCTGTTTCCTTTCTTATGTATAACGGCTTATGTTTTACATTTGTGTAAATCCTACTTGTCAGGAGAATAAAATACGCGTTTTTTTTAAAAATTTAACAATAATACAATTAAAACCGAAATCAACATATTTTAAAAATGTTTGGACACGTCAAATTTAATGTCTTAAAAACCAAATTCACATCATCCTACATTGATAACATTTTTAAGAAATTATACAAGGAAAATCTCAAAAGTGCTTAATTCCGCAAAATCACAATTTGATGTATTGCACTCACATGACTTTCTCTACTCTTGTACTAACCATTCTTATTAGTTGAGGTAAATATCTGCAGAAGTTATTACTTATTTTGTTGAAGATGCAATGGGAATATGGAATTAATTAGGCTTTAAGCGTTAGCTGTTTTGAAATTGGTGGCTATGTGATTGTTTTAAAATTACATATATTTACGTGGCAAAGAGCGTACCTCTACAGTGCGTATTTTAATATCACCAAATATATCATGATTTTGGCTAAGAAAACCAGTAAATCACTGCAAGGATTGTCTAAGATTAAAGTTAAAGCTAATTCACTTTTTATAAGGGATAATTATGAAAAGTATTGGAACATAAAGGTACACAAATAGTAGGAACAGTTAAAAACTCATAATAAACATAAATTAAACCAAACATAAAACAGTTTTATGTGTTTACTTTAATGGTAATCCCTCCAAGTTCAATACGCTGATGGACAATTCAAAGATTTTTACGTTCGTAATTGAATGTAACAAATTATTTAATCGTTATATCTTGCAAAAACCAAAATTTTCGAACAATTTTCCATGTAAAGGGTAGTTTATAATAGAGGAATTTTCTTCAAAATCTTCGTGTCGTATCCTTAAAAGGTATTAAACTTAAATACCAATTTTGGTTATTAATAGACTTTTCGTTTTTGAGTTATACTCTTCATAGACACGCACACACACATACACACACAGTTTCTTTTATTTGAGGTGATGTTAAGATATGTGTATATGTCGGTATGTAATGTTTGGTTGTAATGCAATACTGAGAGAGTGGGATGTGACGTAACAGTGGGCACCGGATTGAGATGTCACATAATGGTGACTGATGACACTCACGTGAATCAATTTATTTCAGTCACACAATAGCAGACTGACATAATCACAGAGCTTACTTCATGCAATACAAACACACTACCTGCTCCATATTATGTGAGCCCCGGCGCAGCAGGCAATTGGTCCTGGGTTCGATTCAACCATAGGCTCTCCAATCCTCACCTATACTACCACTATGGTACAGTGGAATCGCAATTACTCAACCTAATGTGGACTGAGAGACTGTCGACTTACCAAAATGTCGACTAAACTGTAAGAGATAGACCAAATCTTACTATACAAAAAAGTAGATCTTCTTAAAACACACAATTTTTATTGAAATAAACTGTTTTGTGAAGCGATCCACTTCAGACAGATTCCTAGTTGTGAGTTACGCAATACTTACAGTTGTCTCATATGTGACATAGTTTATTCATTTTATTACACCAGTCTGAAATTGTCTGTACTTACAACTAAACTTAGAGACTTTAAGTGGTAAATACAAGGTTACAATTTTGGTTTATTCTAAATAAAACGTGAAACTGCTGCTATTAAAGGTCAGTACACTTTCGCGTAATACTTATTTAGTTATCTAGATTTATAAACTACTTCATTTTTAGTTTGTAAAGCTATATTTTGTTTCTGTTCTTTAGTAGAAGGGTAAATAAAGCTTGCCCTGCCATCTACCGCTCAACAGAGTAAACTAGTATAATAGAAAGACATTCATGACAACGTAAGCTGAACCACTTCTCGGCCATCTTCGCCTTGACGATAATTGTGCTATCTGGCGGCAGTTGTTTACACCATACCTGTTGCAGTTATTCCCTGTAAGTAAAGTGCAAGATATTTTCTGTTATGCCGTTATTGTCTATTATCACGGACTACACACACTAGTTCATTTCCTATCTTCATGTTTGTCCCTTTCTGAAATAGAAGAGCCACATACTACATTCACACTGTTTTCACAACTCACTTCTCTTTTACGAAACAGGATCACATTTCTTTCTCGATTCCCCCTTCAATGCACAATTCATAAAATTGTGTTGGAGAAGTCTGTAGAAGAAAGAAAACTCAATTTGAACTAAATCATCTGCTTCTTCTAACATAGAATAGGTTTCTTCAGGTTCGATTTCTCCTTAAATGGTGTTTTCTACTGACATACTTTCCAGATTTTCAACCTCTTTGGTTATCATATTCTCTCTCTCTCTCTCTCTCTCTCTCTCTCTCTCTGAGAGGGAGAGAGAGCCATAAAGAGATAAGAAGAGAGACAGAAGTAGAGGGGGTAATGCAGTGAGAGTGGCAAAGTGAGAGGGAGAGGATGAGAGACGTTGTGAGAGAAGGAGAAGTTGAAAGGCAGTGAGAGTGCCAGACACTGAGTGGATGGGAGGGAATATGAGTGAGAGGATAACTGAAAGAAGGAGAAGGGAGGGAAGGAGAGACTGTGAGAGAGATAGACAGAGATGGAGAAAGGAATGTCCGCAGTTATTGGAATAATAACTCTGTTAAGGATTGTGCAAGTAATACCCAGTACATAAAGTAAGGAATGGGGGGGGGGGGGGGGGGAGGCCCCTTGTGGCCCAGGTGCTCGTTACTACAGCAGCCAGGTAAACGGGATCAACAAAACGCACAGCTACTACTCATTGTCACAGGACTGTCACGTCATCGTCCTAAATAGGCACACAGGCGCCTGCTGCCCATTGCCTGCGATAATTGGGCAGGCTTGCCCCGTCAGATTAATTTCATTACACCTAGCTATGAAAATATCGTGATTCAGAGCCTTTCTACAAACATGATTACGTCATCATGTTGCCAACTTCAACACTGCTGAAACCTTTCCACCTTGATGAAGCGTGCTGCATGAGGTAAATAACCTATCAAATCCTGTTCACATATATGTAGGTAGCTGACCAGTTCATTCACTTGGAACAAGCTCTCCAAACCAATCTCAAACGCGGGTGCGTTAAAATGCAAAAAGAATAATTCCTGTTATTTTTTTTTTTTTTTTACCACCTCGTAGTTATACATCTAAATGAAACAAAATGTGCGAAAGGTACCAGTGCACAGCTGCTGAAATGACCGATATGAGCTCCAGCACACTTTGATGTAAATGTGCGGAATCACCTCAACGTCGATGGATTGGTAGAGGTGGACCTGCTCTACGGCCGCCAGATGTGACATCTCTCCACTATTTTCTGTGGAGTTGTATGAAGAGTATGGCACTCCTGTAACGTCAGCGGAGGACTTATGGCTTGAGTCCACGGAGCGGTAGAAAATCTTCAAAGACAACCGCCGATATAGACTGTGCAATGACGTAGGAGGTACACAGTTTGTAATATAAACAGTTCGATGCAAAGTTTAATTTCTAAGAGAGATTTGGCAACATTAGTATTTTAATTGCGCCGATAGAGCAATTTTCGAGAGAATTACAACTTTTAAACAAGTTTCTGTGTTAATATAGTTTAGGGTAGAAGAATTTTCTTCAAAATTTTCTTGTCGCATCTTTAAAATACCAACTTGAGTTTTAATCGAGTTTTCGTTTTTGAGTTACGCTCTTTACAGACACACACATGCGTTCTAAAAACGTTTTTTCATATTTTTGGGGGCCTCAAAACATGTATTTTCTGTGAAATGTGGACATTACTTACTCTAGTTACGAGAAGGTGATAAACATGGACGAGAAGCGGTCCAATCGTAAAGTAGGCTAGTACAGGAGGTTGCTGGGAGCGTGAGATAGATCCAGACTGAGGTTTATTGAGACATTACTCTCGCCAGGGGGCCACACATTCCACTAATAACAAGCTCATGCCACCTGCGTTCTTCAACTGTTTTGTTTGTTGTCCAGATCAAAGAGAACAGTTTCTTGTATACTCGTGTGAAAGGGCTTGGAGCTGCTCCTTGAGGCATAATAGGGCCGTACATCCGGGCGCAGTGTCCTACCAGCAGTAGTAGTAGTAGTAACAACATATAATATGTATTGTTCACTAGACATTAAAAATGTATATACTAAACACGTGTGGCGTTTGAACGAAGCACGGCCGTGATAATTAATAGTTAAGCTGGAGTGGTGTCAGACTTTGTCAGCAGCTCCCAATTCGGCAGCTATTTTCTTCAATGTTTCTCCTTTATCAGTTCTATTAATGACATCCAACTATATATCCACTGAAACCACGACTTTGTTTCGCTGTGATGTCATTTTAAACTTAATAACACGTGTGGTTTGAAAACTAAGGAAATTGAGGGAGGTGTAGTGATCAAGGTCAACGCTTTTCCAGGCGATATTTATAGCTATTGGGTCATACCGTGTCAGAACCGGTGGTACACATCCATTTGTGTGTGTGTGTGTGTGTGTGTGTGTGTGTGTGTGTGTGTGTGTGTGTGTGTGTGTGTGTGTGTGTGTGTGTGTGTGTGTGTGTGTGTGAACAACAACTTAAGAACGAAAAGTTAGCTAAATATCAAACGTGATATTGTATTTTTATATATTACTTATTATATATATTATTTTTAATTACCTTATATGGACATATATTCATTTTAGAGTTTCTTTGAACAACTATTGTTATTAATTCTGTTATTTTCTTTGACTTATTACTTATGTTTTGTACCACCTCTGTATGTTTATCTTACATAATTTTGTTTTTGTGTACTTTGTCCTTGAGGCAGCCTCTTCGTGGGCGAAATAGTTAAATAAATAAAACTGCAGCATCTTATTTAAAATACCATTCCTCTGGCATTAGCAATTTTCGAGATATTCGTTGTTACAGCTTTCAAGCATTGAATCAACATTTTTAAATTCCTGTCGCTATTCAGTTGTTTCGCGCGATGTAGTGACGTAATAACTTGCTCTTTGGAAATCTCTATTTACGATAGGCAGTAGAGAAGGCAATACGTATGCCATGGGAATGCAACACGAGGTTTTTTACGATAGGTTGGTAACCCTTATCGAGATGGGACGAAGGTGTAATTACAGCGAGGCAACCGTGAAAACACACGTAGAGGATAGCTATTGTGAGGAGGTTGGCAGGTGTGTTGGTATCTGTTAGGAAATTAATTCATATTTCATTACGGTGGAGTGGATATTGCCTGATAGAAATAGCCCCGCATTACCGCCATATTGTGACAGGCAGACAATAGAGGCGCTGCTGGGCGCCTCTTCACAGTTTATCATACCAACAAAGAGATGAAGCAGGCTGGCAACCTTGTATCTATCAACTCCCACATCCTTCTTCATACCTTACGCATCTCCTCCTGGTTACAAAGGGAATGTAGGCTTTCAGCGATATTCAACTCTTTTAAATTCCCTTCTCCTTGCATGCCTAACATATAAAAGAATAACGATGTTCCATTTCAAGAAAGTAACTTTTCCATAACTCACACAAATAACAAGGAATATCTCCGAAATGGTTCACTCTACAGAAAAATTTATTTGGACTTAAATTGTGTGTTTTAGCAAGATCTACACTTTTTATACAGGAAGATTTGGTCTATCTCTTATGGTTTACCAGTTATGCCAAAGTCATCCAGAGTAAACGCGACTACAGGGGCTATAGCCAGAAAATTCAAAATATACATTTCGTTTATCATAAAAATATCTTTAACATATAGCATTTTAATCAAAACTATTAGAGCCATTTTCGAGAAAATCAAAATTTTCGAAAAATGTTCCATGTAAAGGGTAGTTTAGGGTGGGGCTAGTTTCTTCAAAATCTTCGTGTCGCATACTTGAAAGACATTAAAGTTAAACACCAACTTTGGTTTTTAACCCACTTTTCGTTTTTGAGTTATGCTGTCCAAAGGCACACGGACACCACACGGACCTTTTTCTAAAAATTCTTTTTTGGGATTCAGGGGCTCTCAAAACATATATTTCCGGTGAAATCTCTGCATCGAATTTTTGGGTGGAATACAATACTTCCCCTACTTACCAGTAGAGAAAGTAAAAAGATGTAGACCTGTTTGAAACAATCTATGTCAAACGGTATCCTTTTTGGAGTTATTTATCATGATTTTTCAAAACTTAGACGTTCTCAAATGACAGGTCGTTGATCACGCAATTGCATAGCGATCACTTTTGAATATTTGACTATTACTTGAGGTCTACTGTATTTCTATATTCTGCTTGTATCTAAAAATGTGTACAATAAGATATTTTTACAAATTTTTGTACAATAATTGTACAAACAATTAGCGTTTGTGAGGTTATGTGAGTACACACATTAGATTTTTCAAGCGGAGCGCTGTTTAGGGTGGAGGGACTGTGGTGAAAATGTTGGAAGATATTGAAGTTACATAACAAGAATATGGAATATTTGGCTTTTGAGTTATGCAGGCGGTGTCGGCCGCAATTAGCAAGCAAGGTGTTTTATTCTCACCGTTTATCACTTGCCAGCGTGTTATTAGAGCAAGCGAAACGGGATGCGAGTCTGTCATCGAGGAAATTTATCGTCAGACTTAACCGCACATTAGAACAGGTGTTGCAGCATTCTTACTACCTGCCGTTAGCTGGTGCGTGGGAGGTCCACTCTCACATCACCCTCTCTACTCACTCTTATTCCTATATCTTCTTCGTGAATTTTTGGGTGCTATACAATGCTTTCTGTACTTACTATACGTGGTAGAAAAGTGAAAAAGCAAATAGCAACTTCCCGTTTGAGAAAGGAATTCCAAAATAAAAAATAATATAAAAAAAAAGAAAAACAACAACAAGGAATATTGCAGAAATGGCTCATTGCACAAGAAAACTCATTCACAGTGAACAGGACTTTAGAGACTTCGTAGAAAATTCAATGTTTGTTATTTATTTATCATGAAAATATTCCTAAACTTATGACATTTGACAATGTTTGTGCCGCACGCTTGAAGGACACTTTGGTTTTTAATCGACTTTTGTGGTTTTATTAAAGTCATTGTGTTGTTAACACTGATGCTAAGAAAGGCAACAACTGAACAGCGCAGTCCGATGACTATCATGTATTTTTGGTATGCAATATTTGAGTGGACGGAACACAAAGAGGTGATAAAGAGAGGTGTGGAGCAGTTAGAAAGAGAGGCTAGATGCCAATGAGAGAGAGAGAGAGAGGCCAGTAAATAACCTTGTGAGCTGTAGGTACCACCACAAAAACAACTTTCTCACGAGACAGACAATGTTGGTAGTATTGCCGGAAACCGTAGCTAGCTTCAGCGAAAGGAATATTTTAATATTCATCTGGCGTCCATATGCAAAACGCATCAAGTCGTTCTCCCCCCCCCCCTGCCCCCCCGCCCCCCTCCAACAAAAATCCTGCAGTGCCATCAGGGGCGGACACTTAATTCCGCTACGAGAGATTTTAAAATGCTCCCCCACAGAATGCAGATCGTATGTTGGTCAGTGGCGGCTCGTGTGCGTTAATGTACATTAAGAGAATAAAGTAGACGTAAACAAAACCACGTGCAGTGCGCCTTCTTGACACTAAATAGTTGCTTGAAAAAATCTGATGTGTTGCACTCACATGACTTTCTCTGCTCTTGTACTATCTAACTCCTATTCCTATATCTTCTTCGTGTTAGTTGAGATAAACATTTGCACAAATTATCTTATTGTTTATTTCCTTGTAGGTACAAGGGGAATATGGGAATACAATAGCTTTTGAACGATAGTGAAATCTTTTAAAGCTTTCAAGCTCCGTCTCTTTACACGGCCAACATATAAAAAAATGAACAACGATGTTGCATTTCATCAGTCTTTTTCCGAAACAGACAAATAACAAGGAATATCACTGAAATAGTTCTCTGCAAAAAAATTATTTGGACTTAAATTGTACATTTTAGCAAGACCTACATTTTTTGTATAGTAAGATTTTGTCTATCTCTTACGGTTTTACCAGTTATGCAAAAGTCATCCAGAGTAAACAGGAGTACACGGGCTATACCGAGAAAATTCAAAATATACATTTCATTTGCTCTAAAAGTATCTGAAACATATGGCATTTTTATCAAAATTTTAGTCATTTTAGAGAAAATAAAGAGTTTTGAAAATTTTTCTATGTAAAGGTTAGGTTAGTGTGGAGGAATTTTCTTCACTGATAGACACACACACACACGCGCGCGCGCGCGCGCACACACACACACACACACACACACACAGGCAGGCACAGACAGACACAGACGCACGCGCGGACATTTTTCTAAAGATGCTTTCTTTGGACTTAGTGGTTCTCAAAACATATATTTGAGGTGAAATATCGACATAGAATTTTTGGGTGGAATACAATAGTTTTCTACTTACTATAGGCAGTAGAGAAAGTAATGGAAATATGTACTTGATTGTTTTAGGGCGGTAGCATGTGGAAAGGTGCTGCATGGCAGGGAAACACGATACTCTTAGTAACTCGGTCCCTAAAACGAGGTGGTCTCGTGAGCCTATTATTAAATACTTGGAAGCAAATATTTCTTATAGTTAAGTAGTAGAGAATGTGTTAACGATAACGGGTAGAGAATACGATGAGAATGTAATATTTCCGAATGTCAGTGGGATATTAACATATGTAGGAAAGAGTTGGGAGCCGCCACTGCATGACGGGAGTAGCCAGTCGACGTCCGGGCAGGAGATGATTACTTATGTAAACACACCCCCCTCCCCTCGTGTAATTGGCAACACAATCAATGTGTCGCAGCGTTTAGCATCCCAAACGAGCCATGAACAATCGGGTTTCCCCTTCTGGCCGCGATACTGCAACCGTGCACAGCAGAAAACCTCGGCTCAGCGGGCGCCTTGTACCTACTTCCTTATGCAACGTCATCACTATATCGTACAGGTCGCGCGTTAGTTCTTTACAAATGAGACGTTAGATGCGAGTCATTACGGGAACACTGGCAAACAGCAGCAGAAACGAGTTAATTTGTTTATACTTATTTCTTGTATTCCAAACATTTCTGCTTCTTCATTATCTCTTGTTAAAACACTGGTAATACATTCACAACGTTTTCTCTTCACCCTTTACTTCCTATATTACATACGGTTGTTAAATGCCTTCGCCGTGTTTTCATTCAATTTTTTATCCCTCATAATGACCAATTTTTAGATCTACTTTTTTAAATATCCCCAAAGAAACACAAGGCTGTTGGGAGGTACAGCCTAAGTGTAAAAGTTTTAAGGATAAATCCTCAAACAACGGACAACGCCGGGTATTGCAGCTATTAAATAATAAATTCTAAAAAAATTAGTTTATTTCCTTAGCTTTAATATGTGTTACTTTGTTGTTACCTGCAAAAAATTAATATATACCCTGTGGACTTATCAGTACTGCCATCTGTTGCAAACATACTCAAACTCCGACAGTGCTGCCATCCCATCAGCATTTAATTACACTCGATTAAGAAAGTAAGAAGCTTTAAAAGTATAGTGTGTAACAAAAGTTTAAGACCAGCTTGGCATATGCTTTAATTAAAAACAGTAATGTATAATATTTTTTGCAATATAAAATCACTCTAATATATATGAGGGACTGTTTTCTAACATCACTGAAAGTTCCATAAGTTTTCTATAGGATTAAAATCTGAACATCTAGCTGGCCATGGTAACATTGAAATTCCTTTGCTACGGAATGAATCCATTGTTGCTCTTGATGTACAAAATGGCATATGTCTAACAATGAGTTGGTCTTCGCGCACTGAATTAGCCCTGGGCCAACAGCTGCAGGTTTATCACTCACTTCACCTTCTTCCAGTTCTTTTATTGTATTTATCACACACGTTTTACTGACACCAAATTCTGATGTAATTTCTCTATGGGGTTTATTGCACCTGTAAGTCCAAGAATGTGTCACTTTAAGGTTTCTTATAGCTGGGCCGCTCTTTGCGTTTCCAGCCCGGCTTTTTTTTCTAGCTTTGCGATCGCTTTGTAAGGAACTGGACAGCCGACTTTCGGCCGAACTATACGCACTTTTTTCCCTCATTGTTACTTTGTCACACAAAACTTCCTGGTTTCCCAGACGCGACAACGGAAATTGAATGTATCTCAACAGATGTCGCAAGAATAGACATCTTATGCCCCATCTATTGAGTGAAAGATGAACTACTTATTACTGCTTGTTGGACACAATAGATGAAGATGGCACTTCGTAAATATCTGTCATTGTTTCGTCAATTATTTTCCATTTTTAAAAAGAATGAAAAAAATTATAAAATGATTGGGGCATTTTTAAAATAATTTTACTGTGCCAAAACGATCATTGAGTTTATATAGATCTTGAAAAAATTAACACAAAGATTAACAGGTTTGTTTAGTGTCTACAAATTAATCTCCACTATGAAATGTCGGATTTTTTGAATGAAAAATTTTGAAAAAATTCGTAACTGAAAAATATATACCCCAGCTTAACGTTCTTGACATAAATAGACGGCTAAGAAACCAACGTATTTATCAAAAAATAACCGTTATATTTGCAATAAAATTAAAAAGAAAACAGCAACGTTTTAAGTCAAATAAGACGGTGGTCTTAAATTTCTCTTAACCTCACTTCTTTATTTAAGACAAAAGTGTTCCAAATATGGCCCATATCGTGAAATGCACATAAAGGGGTGAGATTTAGCTATGTAAATAGGTAAACACACAACAATGAAGTGATTTTGGAAGCTATTTTAATATTAACAGTTGCTTTTCCAACAAACACTGCAAATAAATGCAGTTTTACGTGGAAGGGCACCACCAAAGGGGCCAGTTTAGGAGAAGGTGTGCTGTTTGTTGAGGTTATGTAAGCTAGTAAACTGTTCTATGATGTAGCAAGGAATCCTGAAGTTCTGTGACGTTTATAATATTCATATTTAAAGTTTAAATATACTTTGTAACTAAAAACGTCGAAAACTCAACTTTATAGTACAAGAATTAAGATTGCTACATATAGGTAATACTAGGCAGGGGGCCAGTAGTGAGGAACACGAGTCGCGAACGCACCTAAAACAAAGAAAGGAAGGAAATTAAGGAAAGCGAGAAATAGCAGCAGCCATGAAAGAAAATTGCAAAACGTTGCCATAGAAACGAGCTTGCCTGGGGAACAAGGACAAACAAAACACTGGCGGGTATATTAAGGATTGCAAGTCGTGCGCGCGGTCTGATCAGTTGTTTGTTTATGTGCGCGCGCGTGTGTGTGTGTGTCTTGATTATCTCACACTTCCACTGGGCAAAGGTTTCACATCTGCGTCGTACTTCAACCTGAAATTAAAACATCTCACATGACTTTCTCTACTCTTGTACTAACCATTCTTACAAACTCTTATTCCTATATCTTCGTGTTAGTTGAGATAAACATTTGTACGAATTATCTTATTGCTTATTTCCTTCTCAAATACTCTAAAGCTTTGAGATTCCGTTCTCTTTGTACTCTTAACATATTAAAAAATGGACAACGATGTTCCATTTCACGAAAGTTTTAAGTTTTCCGAATCTGACACAAATAACAAGGGATATCTCCGAAATGGCTCACTCTACGAAAAAAATTATTTGAATATAAATTGTGTATTTTAGCAAGACCTACATTTTTTGTATAGTAAGATTTCGTCTATCTCTTACGGTTTACAAGTTATTCCAAAGTCATCCAGAGTAAACAGGACTACATAGGCTATAACTAGAAAATTCAAAATATACATTTCATTTGTCATACAAATATCTTAAACATATGACATTTTAATCAAAATCGTTGTAGCCATTTTCAAGAAAATCAAAATTTTCGAAACATTTTTTTGTGTAAAGGGTAGTTTAGGGAGGAATACAATACTTCCTTCTACTTACCAGTAGAGAAAGTAAATAGAAACGCTAGACTTTGGATCGAAGTGCCTTCTTTGGAGCCGATTCTCCCTTACAATCCACTGATTGGACTGCTCCTTCGTCTCAGGTGTGAAATAATGGACACATGTTTCATCTATGGATATGAATCAATGCAAAAACTCAGGTTTATTGCGGCGAAAGACTTTGATTTTGTTCTATGCGGCACCCATCTTACGCAGAGCTTTCCCATATCCGAGTTTTCAGTCAGTATACGATGTAAAGCACTTCTTGGACAGCCCCCGTAAATACGAACTCTGGAATTTTGCTTTTGAGTAATCTGTTCATGATACGCGTGTAGCATAGAAAGCAAATATTACCTACACAATTTAAATATTTGTGTATAAATATAATTTTGGCAATATTTTATAGAGCTGATGTATTAAATATTGTATGAATGTTCCACGTATGAAGGGAGAAGTATATTTGGGGGTTGTAAGTGGAGCTAAAAGGTGCGAGGGGGGGTTGTTCACCCCTGTGCCAGTCAGCTAGGGGAGTTAATCTGGAAGCAAAACATTGTGGCCTAATCAACTACGCCATCCATCGTCACTCGCGCAGACTTAACCAAATTCTGTTTTGAGAGCAAACAACGACCAGGTGCCGATACAACTTCTCTTCTCATGTCACCTTTCTCTTGTCGCTCGATATCACGTCACGTCGCCATGGAAACTGGACACTCACTCACTCACTCATTTGTTTCTGCACTTGTTGCGCCAAATCTTCACATAATTACATCAAACTCGGAGTGCTTCTGTGTTCCTTATAGGCTTATAAACCGTTCTACCAACCTGGCACAGATAACCACTGACAGAGAGAAGGCAGAGAATGCAAACTTTTAGTGATAAGCATAGCAGTGGGTTAGGTGGAGGGGCCGAGGGGGCCACAAATCTCTACTAATAATAATTCTGTCCTAAAACACACTCATCGAAAGATTGCCCAATGAGCTGTTGCAGTCTTGCTGGAAAAAGACAAAATCACGCTCCCTGTCGGTTAATTCTCTAAAAACAGCAGGAAAATTGTATTCACTGTTGACTCGAAAATAATTGACCTTACAACTCGAACTTAATATTGGTAAAAAAACTGGTGTATGGTGTGACATTAGCGGAGGAAGTCTTCTCAGAGCTCCAATAAGCAACAGTGGCCAGTTTCAGCATCTTCTTTGATAAAGTTGGTACGTAAAGCTTCTAAAAGTATTTTCTATGATAGCGCCGAGGATGCGGAAGGCAAAACACCACGCAGAAGATTTGTAAGTTTGTTGTTCTCCCAAATATTACCAACATAACAGTAACTACTTACATTTTCATGACCTCATTTGTTTATCTCTCTGACGTAGATCATGGAGTGAAATTTAATCGTTCTTTTAATTGACTTTCTTAATAGTTTTGAGCATGTTGGATAATAGCAATAAAGAAGGTTTTATTGGAGTTACTTAAACTATTATTTCTTCCCAATGAGATTTTCTCTAGAAACACTGACGAGCTAGCCTGAATGAGACAACGTGAAAGTCACTCAACTGCATTAATAGATATTATCATTACTAACTGTGGTATTTGTCGTTGTTCAACAGTGCTTTTCATAGTGCTTTCTTGAGTGTTTAACTGCAGTGGTCATATCGCCGGCTGTGCACTTGTCTGTCAGTCTGTGGACAGCATAACTCAAAAACGAAAAGTCGGTTAAAAACCAAAGTTGGTATTTAAGTTTAATGTCTTTCAAGGATGCGACACGAAGATTTTGAAGAAAATAGCCCCACGCTAAACTACCCTTTACATGGAAATTTTTTCGAAAAATTTGTTTTTCTTGTAAATGGCTTCAACGATTTTGATTAAAATGCCATGTTTGAGATATTTTTGTGACAAATGAAATCTATATTTTGAATTTTCTGGCTATAGCCTATGTAGTCTTGTTTACTATGGACGACTTTTGTATAACAGGTAAACCGTAAGAGATAGACCAAATCATACTGTACAAAAAATGTAGATCTTGCTAAAACATATAATTTATGTTTGAGTAAATTTTTTTGTAGAGTGAACCATTTCGGAGATATTTTTTGTGAGCTTTGGAGAACGGAATTTGAAAGCTTTAAAAGATTTGACTATCGCTCAAAGTCTAATATATTTTCATTTTTACCTTGTACCTACAAGGAAATAAGCAATGAGATAATTTGTACAAATGTTTATCTCAACTAACACGAAGAATATATAGGTTTGTAAGAACGGTTAGTAGAAGAGTGGGTAGAGAAGGCTATGTGAGTGTGTGTTTTTGAAGGTGTGAGATGTTTACAGAAATGTGGGACTCGATCTGATAATAATTTGACAATAAGCTGAGAGAAGATAAGCGAGTGAACCCTCAGCTGTGTAAAACTGCACCAAACAAAAGACAAGCAAGCAACCCCTTCAACGTTGAAACGTGAGCGACTGTATTTTTGTAAGCCCTTTGCGTTTTTATTTTGTGGAGATGAATTGAATAAGGTCCAGCTCTAGCAGCATCCTGGTCCTCGTCGTCACAAACACCTGTAATAATAATAACTGGCCAGCTGTTGTTAAACTCAGAATGTTATTCTATGTGCCCACTAGCTGCCATACGCTTCATTACAACTCCCTCTACATACGATCGCACGTATTAAATTAATGTCCATTTAGAACTTCTCTCACAAAACTCTACACCCTCACACTTGCCCATAAATACTAAAATACATCCACATTTTTACTTTCTCCACCACGTTACGGCAAGTTTCGTATACGAGTCAAAAAAAGCATTTTTAGAAAAATTTGTCAGTCTGTGGACAGCATAACTCAAAAACGAAAAGTAGCTTAAAAACCAAAGTTGGTATTTAAGTTTAACGTCCTTCAAGGATGCGACACAAAGATTTTGAAGAAAATTCCCCCACCCTAAACCACCCTTTACTTGGAAACTTTTTCGAAAATTTTGATTTTCTTGAAAATACCTCTAACGACTTTGATTAAAATGTCATATTTTTAATATATTTTTTATGGTTAATGAAACATATATCCTGAATTTTCTGGCAATAGCCCCTGTAGTCGTATTTACTCTGGACGACTTTTGTATAACTAGTAAACCGTTAGAGATAGACCAAATCATACTATACAAAAAATGTATATCTTGCTAAAATACACAATTTATGTCTCAATAAATTTCCTTGTAGCGTGAACCATTTCGGAGATATTCCTTGTTGTGTGTGTGTTTCGGAAAACTTAAAACTTTCGTGAAATGGATTCCTCGTTTTTACTTTCTCTACTGGTAAGTAGAGAAAGTATTGTATTCCACCCAAAAATTCGATGTCGAGATTTCACCGGAAATGTGTTTTGAGGCCTCCTGAATCCAAAAAAAAAAAGAATTTTTGGAAAAAGGTCCGTGTGTCTGTGTCAGTCTGTGGACATCATAACTAAAAAACTAAAAGTCGGTTAAAAACCAAAGTTGGTATTTAAGTTTAATTTCTTTCAAGGATTTGACACGAAGATTTTGAAGAAAATAGCCCCACGCTAAACTATCCTTTATATGGAAACTTTTTCGAAAATTTTGATTTTCTTGAAAATGACCCCAAAGATTTTGATTAAAGTGCCACATTTTTTAGATATTTTTAAGACAAATGAAAAGTATATCTTCAATTTTCTGGCAATAGCCCCTGTAGTCGTATTTACTCTGGCCGAATTTTGTATAACTGCTAAACCGTTAGAGATAGACCAAATCATACTATACAAAAAATGTAGATCTTGCTAAAATACACAATTTATGTCTGAATAAATTTTTTTGTAGAGTGAACCATTTCGGAGATATTCCTTGTTATGTGTGTGAGTTTCGGAAAACTTAGAACTTTCGTGAAATGGAACATCGTTATTCATTTTTTTATATGTTAAGCATGCAAAGAAAACGGAATCTCTCACTATCACTCAGAGCCTACTGTCTTCCCAAATTCCCCTTGTAGCTATAAGAAAATTAGCAATAAGATAATGTTTACAAATATTTATCTCAACTAACACGAAGAAGACAGCAATAAGAGCTTGTAAGAATGGTTAGTACAAGAGTAGAGAAAGTCATGTGAGTGCAGCACATAACACTTTTTAATAACGGATTGCAGCAGGATACTTTCGCAGCTCTGCATCAATGAATTATATATAACAGTAGCTGTCAGTTATGGTAACAATAAAATAACTATAACAAAACTTGTGAAGGATGAAGGAATTGTTATAATAGGTTTCAAGTGGGTTTTATAGTTTACTGTGGGTAAACATTTACACAGTTTCCTCTTGTGTATATGCAAATGAGACGAAACAACCGTTAAAAGTAGCCCCTTGCACCATTTGTAAATATATGGCATCCTTTTGATGACGCTGTTCGATTGTTTTTGTAGGGGGTAGCGATATTCGGAGTAGCTGCGTTATAAAACACCACACGTGTTTGTTCATCTGGCGGAGCGATGTCAGGTGAGTGCATGTGGAGGGAGTTTCGGTCTGTGTAACGAACCCAGGACTGTAGGGTGTAATAGTCGACAGAGATGGGAACCTCTGATAACTACAACGTGTTAAGTAGACAGAGTAACCCTACACTTTGGAACACGACTTAAGTAAAGACAGGATATGTATTAGCCACGGTGACGATACAGAATTCTTTGTGTGACCTTCTCCACTGCAGAATACACAAATGTCTATACAAGATTTCTGATGTGGTGGTTTAACTCTCATTACCATGGCAACACCATGCCTGTTGTGCTGGTTTAGCTCTCATTACCATGGCAACACCATGCCTGTTGTGCTGGTTTAACTCTCATTACCATGGCAACACCATGCCTGATGTGCTGGTTTAACTCTCATTACCATGGCAACACCATGCCTGATGTGCTGGTTTAGCTCTCATTACCATGGCAACACCATGCCTGATGTGCTGGTTTAGCTCTCATTACCATGGCAACACCATGCCTGATGTGCTGGTTTAGCTCTCATTACTACAGTAACATTATTCCTAATGTGGTGGTTTAACTCTCGTTACTATGGTAAGGCGAATAATAAGATGTTTAAGAAGTGGGCCGCTATATGTTGGCTTTCAAATGCATAACCACGGAAAGCAAAGTAACGCCGACTTGGCGTTATATACCAACCAAGTGGTTCACCTGTTCCTTAATATTTTTGGAGATAGGCAACACTTTATACCTTGAAAGCAACAAGGTCGAAATTACCGTGCTTGCGGACCATTTGGTGGCCATGCAAATCTAGCCTGCTTTTCATGGGAAAATAGACCTTAACAACGCATTCTTTTGGAATGGACTGGTGCTAAGGCCTAAGGTCCATTTTCTCATGAAGAAGTTAGGTATATGTATTCGGGAGGTCGTTGGTTCGATTCCCGTGGCCGAAGTTCTTGAACCATGGGTATTTTTCGGGATTTCCCCAGGTTCTTAGGGGAATACTGGGAAGAACGTTTCCCTAATTTCCTGTTACGTCATTTCAGCTCACTTCTCATCCTGATTGGCTGTTTCATGAACTTGTCATGCCATAGACTCATACAGGAAGTAAATCTGGAATATTTGTCAGAGCTACCTGACTGTTGAAGAGGCGGTTTGCTGCACGTGGTGTTCTGCAGTATACAAGGCAGGTAAAGCAACAAAAGGAAGCCGGATTTTCCCTCGTTAGCAACAACAGCAGGCTTGGTTCAGCGAAATGAGTGTCCTCCTCGCTGGACCAGATCGCAACTGAACCAAGATCATTCCTAAATGGACAAATTGGGATGAGATATCCTCATCAATCAAGTGACCTTGCCAGTCATCGTGCAACTAACTTTCTGCCCCGTCATCACTTGTTGCATCTCCTCAAGGAACTTATATTTAACAGCAGTGCTCTGTGCAACGCATATGTTCCTGTGCTGTTTCCGAAACCGGTTTTAAAAGTATTTTTAGTTCCTCTACAAGTATAAGTATCGTATTACATATAAAATTAAATATGATTTCAGCGGAAATACGTGTTTTGAGGTCCCATGAATCCAAAGAACTGCAAGCCACACAGATAACAAAATTGTTTTTAAATTTCGGCGTGTTTCAAGAATCAGGAAAGAAATATTTGCGCCACCTGGAAAAATTCTTTCTTACTTTCCCTTTTTTAAAAATGACTATCTATTTTGCTTAAAATACATGATTAACGAATTCCTTTAAGAGAACTCGAAGTTTATAAATATAATAAATATTTCTTGAAGAATGCCATGATTTTGAGAACGCCGTTTATTTCTTATTCGGTTTCCCATGATGGGCATGGCAAAAAACTCGACATGAATCTTAAATTTGTATTTTCTCTTCCACTTTTATTAACAATTAAATCTTCTAATGCTGGTCAATGTGTGATGGCTTTCAAAATACGTTCTCTTTGCACAGCCAAGAGATAAGCAAATGAATAACGACTTCACACTTGTGAAAATTCAGACTGATAACAAAGAATACTTCGGAAATGGTTCACTCCACACAAAATGCATTGAAGACAATTTATCTGTTTTATAAAGATTTACATTATTTTTGTACAGTAAGACTTTGTCTACCTGTGATGGTTACATAGTTCTGAGGACATTACCAGAAAATTAAACACATTTTATTTGTGCTAAGAATATGTTAAATATGTTATGGTATTTCAATCAAAATTGTTACAGCTATTTTGGGTAAACCACAAACTTTCGAAAAATGTTCCAGACAAAGCCTAGTTTGGGATGTGAGAACTTTCTTGAAATTCTTTGTGTTTGGTATTTAACCGACTTTTTGAGTTATGCTGTTCACAGACAGAAGTATATACACATGAAGCCAAAAAACGCTTTGTTTTTTATTCAGGGGGCCTCAAAACATATATTTCTGGTGAAACCTCGACATCGAATTTTTGGGTGGAATACAATACTACCCCTACCTACTAGAGGGAATAAAAACAGGAAGTTGAAATATTGTAAGAATGCGATACAAGATTTTCAGAGTACGTACTGTTGGGACAAGGCGGGCGTGTATGAAAGTTTAGGTTGGAATGAAACACTTGACAAGCTGCCTGCCTGACTGACTGCCAGGAAATTGCCTCATCATCCACTTGGAAGAAGACGGGCACTGACGGGTGTACGGTTTCAGGGGAACAGTTGAAAATGTCAATCAATTATTCTCATCCCCTCCAACTCTTTTTGTATCCTAATTGAGACATTTACCGGACACATCAAGCGCGAAATCTCCGTCCGTGCAGCATCCTGGCGCCGCGCACGCCCCGCAAGGGGAGAAACTCTCATTTACATGTTCAGCATCTACCTCACGTCACCACCAGCTTCCTTCTACATACGAGTCTAGCCTCAGAAATATCTACACCAACTCATACCTACAGGACAAGCAGCTATATATGAAATAGTCCATATAAATATAATTCGACAGTCTGACTCACTCTCACTCTACTGGAGAATTTATCAGTTAGGTCACACGTATTATCATATTACTTGTGATAATAGAAGGAGCTAGGCTAGGTCACTATTATACAGGACAAGCAGCTATATATGAAATAGTCCATATAAATATAATTCGACAGTCTGACTCACTCTCACCCTACTTGAGAATTTATCAGTTAGGTCACACGTATTATCATATTACTTGTGATAATAGAAGGAGCTAGGCTAGGTCACTATTATACAGGACAAGCAGCTATATATGAAATAGTCCATATAAATATAATTCGACAGTCTGACTCACTCTCACTCTACTTGAGAATTTATCAGTTAGATCACACGTATTATCATATTACTTGTGATAATAGAAGGAGCTAGGCTAGGTCACTATTATACAGGACAAGCAGCTATATATGAAATAGTCCATATAAATATAATTCGTCAGTCTGACTCACTCTCACTCTACTTGAGAATTTATCAGTTAGGTCACACGTATTATCATATTACTTGTGATAATAGAAGGAGCTAGGCTAGGTCACTATTATACAGGACAAGCAGCTATATATGAAATAGTCCATATAAATATAATTCGACAGTCTGACTCACTCTCACCCTACTTGAGAATTTATCAGTTAGGTCACACGTATTATCATATTACTTGTGATAATAGAAGGAGCTAGGCTAGGTCACTATTATACAGGACAAGCAGCTATATATGAAATAGTCCATATAAATATAATTCGACAGTCTGACTCACTCTCACTCTACTTGAGAATTTATCAGTTAGATCACACGTATTATCATATTACTTGTGATAATAGAAGGAGCTAGGCTAGGTCACTATTATACAGGACAAGCAGCTATATATGAAATAGTCCATATAAATATAATTCGTCAGTCTGACTCACTCTCACTCTACTTGAGAATTTATCAGTTAGGTCACACGTATTATCATATTACTTGTGATAACAGAAGGAGCTAGGCTAGGTCACTATTATACAGGACAAACAGCTATATATGAAATAGTCCATATAAATATAATTCGACAGTCTGACTCACTCTCACTCTACTTGAGAATTTATCAGTTAGGTCACACGTATTATCATATTACTTGCGATAATAGAAGGAGCTAGGCTAGGTCACTATTATACAGGACAAGCAGCTATATATCAAATAGTCCATATAAATATAATTCGACAGTCTGACTCACTCTCACTCTACTTGAGAATTTATCAGTTAGATCACACGTATTATCATATTACTTCTGATAATAGAAGGAGCTAGGCTAGGCCACTACTATACAGGACAAGCAGCTATATATGAAATAGTCCATATAAATATAATTCGACAGTCCGACTCACTCTCACTCTACTTGAGAATTTATCAGTTAGGTCACACGTATTATCATATTACTTGTGATAATAGAAGGAGCTAGGCTAGGTCACTATTATACAGGACAAGCAGCTATATATGAAATAGTCCATATAAATATAATTCGACAGTCTGACTCACTCTCACTCTACTTGAGAATTTATCAGTTAGATCACACGTATTATCATATTACTTGTGATAATAGAAGGAGCTAGACTATGGCACTATTATACAGGACAAGCAGCTATATATGAAATAGTCCATATAAATATAATTCGACAGTCTGACTCACTCTCTCTCTACTTGAGAATTTATCAGTTAGGTCACACGTATTATCATATTACTTGTGATAATAGAAGGAGCTAGACTAGGTCACTATTATACAGGACAAGCAGCTATATATGAAATAGTCCATATAAATATAATTCGACAGTCTGACTCAGTCTCTCTCTACTTGAGAATTTATCAGTTAGATCACACGTATTATCATATTACTTGTGATAATAGAAGGAGCTAGGCTAGGCCACTATTATACAGGACAAGCAGCTATATATGAAATAGTCCATATAAATATAATTCGACAGTCTGACTCACTCTCACTCTACTTGAGAATTTATCAGTTAGATCACACGTATTATCATATTACTTGTGATAATAGAAGGAGCTAGACTAGGTCACTATTATACAGGACAAGCAGCTATATATGAAATAGTCCATATAAATATAATTCGACAGTCTGACTCACTCTCACTCTACTTGAGAATTTATCAGTTAGATCACACGTATTATCATATTACTTGTGATAATAGAAGGAGCTAGACTAGGTCACTATTATACAGGACAAGCAGCTATATATGAAATAGTCCATATAAATATAATTCGACAGTCTGACTCACTCTCACTCTACTTGAGAATTTATCAGTTAGGTCACACGTATTATCATATTACTTGTGATAATAGAAGGAGCTAGGCTAGGTCACTATTATACAGGACAAGCAGCTATATATGAAATAGTCCATATAAATATAATTCGACAGTCTGACTCACTCTCACTCTACTTGAGAATTTATCAGTTAGGTCACACGTATTATCATATTACTTGTGATAATAGAAGGAGCTAGGCTAGGCCACTATTATACAGGACAAGCAGCTATATATGAAATAGTCCATATAAATATAATTCGACAGTCTGACTCTCACTCTACTTGAGAATTTATCAGTTAGGTCACACGTATTATCATATTACTTGTGATAATAGAAGGAGCTAGGCTAGGTCACTATTATACAGGACAAGCAGCTATATATGAAATAGTCCATATAAATATAATTCGACAGTCTGACTCACTCTCAGTCTACTTGAGAATTTATCAGTTAGGTCACACGTATTATCATATTACTTGCGATAATAGAAGGAGCTAGGCTAGGTCACTATTATACAGGACAAGCAGCTATATATGAAATAGTCCATATAAATATAATTCGACAGTCTCACTCTCACTCTACTTGAGAATTTATCAGTTAGGTCACACGTATTATCATATTACTTGTGATAATAGAAGGAGCTAGGCTAGGTCACTATTATACAGGACAAGCAGCTATATATGAAATAGTCCATATAAATATAATTCGACAGTCTGACTCAGTCTCTCTCTACTTGAGAGTGTATAGGTTAGGTGACGAGTATTATGATATAAGGGTAGCCGACATATTAGCAACATTTGCGGAAGTGACGTGTATTGTCTCCATGGAAACTTGACTCTGCCTTGATCACAAAGGTGGCACTAATGAGTTGTCAGTCAGTAATTGAGTAATTAATTTAAGTTTTCAAGGGAAATATCCTGCACAAGAAAAACACAAAAGCGCTACAAATTTTAATCATTTCTTATTATTAATTCTTCTTTCCTTCTTTGTTTCTCCCTTGTTGAAGGGCGCGGGAGTTCATTAGCAAATTCTGTCTGCTTCACTTGCATAGAACTCGCTGCTTAGCAGTTTATATCGCCGTTCTTTCAACTTGCGCATCTCTCACTAGCTTTATAAAACTATTATACGTTAGTTTTAACCGGAGATAATTTTTACTTGCTTTACTACGTATAGTTGTCCTGCACCGAAAAATTGGATGTGAAGATTTCACCCGAAATATGTTTTGTGGTCCCATGAATAAAAAGAAGCATTTTTAGAAAATAGTCTTTGCGCGTGCGCGACTTTTTGATGCATAACCCAAAAACGAAAAATTGGTTTGAAAGATGCACTGGAATATATACACATTTTCCTTTTGCTTCCATGAGTTTGTAGCAGCTATGAACACGATGAGCAAATCCTTAGAGACTTTAAGGACGTATAACACTGTTAAAAATCAAGATTTTTATAAAAACGAAATGAAACATAGCCATAAAAGGTCTTTTTGTTTATAAACAAAGGTTTTCTAATCAATCTAAGTATGAAATTATCTTAATTTTGAGTTTCTTGAGGTAATTATCTTTGCTTTCCTTGCTGGAGGGGCAGGTTATGCAAGTAGTGCCATCTGAAGGGACATGTATGAACTTAGCGGTAGTTTAAGTTGGTAATAGAGGAAAAAGGAAAGAGTTGATGTTGGTTTCATTGACGACTTGATGTGGAGGAAGTTGTTCTCGTGGACTGTTACATATACAGCAAGTAGGCCGCAGAAACACTTCCTCTCTGTTTTTTTCCGGTCGAGAGCGGAAGGAATGCATCTAGGAATTATGGCACTAATTACAAACATCCTCCCATCATACAGAGATTGTTGTTCCCCATTTATGTAAACCCCAAATTATCGCTATCAGATGCGCTATCTGCCGATACCCCCATTAACATACAATGTTCCTCTGAGAACGGCTTGTTGCGAACTGCGGCCCCCGCCTTACAGACCGACCGACACGCGCTCACACACAACTCATCGTATCATATATACCCTTAACCAGCTCCCTAGCTCAGACTGTGGAACACCTGCACAGAGTCCCGGGTTCGATTATAGTAAACTGTATAGTTCTGTTTTTATAGATATACCTCTGCTTCCCAATGTGCCAGGTAGATGGCATTGCGGTGTCGCCTAGTCTTTGTACTTGCATTATCTCTGGCTAGATGGCAGAGCATTCGGTTTTACCATCTATTTTACTGAACGGGGTGGCTCAGGCGGTAACGTATGTGGCCCACGTGGTCGCGAGTTCGATACCTGTAGTCGCACACTCTGACATGGTTTTCTTCGTGGTTAATCTCTTCTCCACGGATTCCTTTCCCTTCATTTCTCATTTCCCCCCTTGTCATCTTTCAGGTTTGACCGCTTAGCGAATGTGGACAGATGACACAGTTGCTTGCGTTCTAGAGCTTCTTCTCTAGCCCACCCTGGATGTTGCTACCCAGGCCTCTAAGGTCACCTCGTCACCCTCTCTCTGTGTAGAGGAAACTCTTCAGTTGTGTCAATATCTGAACTGTTAAGAGACTTCCGTACGTCTCTGGGTTTCTCTGAATCCCCTCTCTTCAAGCCTACGGTCACACTTCGGTTCATCCCTCCCCCTGGAGGGGTTGGGGGGGGGGGTGGCAGCCCTGGATAGATCCATGTCAGGGTCCCACTGGGTCGAGGTGTCCCCCTACCCCACCACAGACACCACTTTTCATTTCTACTGCTCTTTTAGACTTGAGGTGTAACTTTGGCCTGTGGTATCTACTATTTACCTTGACGGCCGAGGTGGGTCGCTGTTCTTTGACACGGTCGTTTCATTGTGGGTTTGTATGAAAGTTGATACGTACCTTTCATGTTGGAATGTGTTGATAATTCCTTGGCCACCCTGATATCACTAATACACGTGTAAAGTCCGGCAGGTGTTGAGTAGGCCACTGCACACGATATCTTTAATCTTCTTTAACGTCAACTTAAAATGTAGACATTCTGACGTCACGCAATCCTTCACTACAACAAAACTTTCCACGCTAATACCGTCAAATATGTTTCCAACTTTTCCCACATTATTATCTACTTTCTCTGGTAGATACCAATAGTAAGTAGAGGAAGTGTTATATTACACCTGAAAATTCCATGTCGAGATTTCACCGGAAATATGTTTTGAGGCCCCCTGAATCCAAAAAAGCATTTTTAGAAAAAGGCCCGTGTGTGTGTCTGTGTGTCTATCAGCCTGTGGACAGCATAACTCAAAAACGAAAAGTCGGTTAAAAACCAAAGTTGGTATTTAAGTTTAACGTCTTTCAAGGATGTGACACGAAGATTTTGAAGAAAATAGCCCCACCCTAAACTACCCTTTACATGGAACATTTTTCTAAAATTTTGATTTTCTTGAAAATGGCTCTGACGATTTTTATTAAAATATCATATGTTTGAGATATTTTTATTACAAATGAAATGTATATCTTGAATTTTCTGGCTATAGCCCCTGTAGTCGTATTTACTCTAGACGACTTTTGCATCACTGGTAAACCGTTAGAGATAGACAAAATCATAGTATACAAAAAATGTAGATCTTGCTAAAATAGACAATTTATGTCTCAATAAATTTTCTTGTAGGGTGAACCATTTCGGAGATATTCCTTGTTGTGTGTGTGAGTTTCGGAAAACAGAACTTTCGTGAAATGGGCCGTCGTTATTTTGATAAAACTGTGCATTTGCAAGGTGAAGGTGAAGGTGCAGACTGAAGTCAGACCCGGGACAGAGTGTCTCTTGTTAGTTATAAATACAGAGAATGAGCCAGGCAGGGCAGGCGACAAGGGGCACCTGCTCCACAAGATGAATGTAATGCGATATGAGGAACGTCTGGCTAGAAACACAAACATTTAGACCAAGTTATGACAAGCAGTGTAGTAAACATTTCACTGTCAGTATATACCATTGTTATGGATACGGACTAGCGGCTTCGGAAGTTCGCCCTCTGAGTCGGAAGAAACATCGTCTGGCGATTCTAATCTAATGCAGCGATCATTGCAGCTTGGTGTGCCAATTCGCAGCTCTACAGCCCCATCCCAAGTCAAAACACTCACCACATCGCACTCACTCCCTTCCATGTATAGACATGGGTCTGTGTGTGAAGGGCAAATTTAGACAAATATCAAACTTGATAGTTAAATCCACTATCTTTCATAGGGCAGAAGGGACTACGCAGCGGTCGCGCAGTCAGCGTTCTGGCTTCTCAACCCAGAGGCCCTGGGTTCGATTTTCAGTTGTGTTTAGGAACATTTCTTTAAGCATAATAAATGCCTATTCCTCACAGAGTCTGGAAGTAAGAATGTCTGTTTGATGTTAAAAATGAAGGTTAAGAAAACTTTAGCGAGTAATAACACCATCAGTTGTTTCTCAAGTCAAAGCCCCCAGTATTACTCAACAAGTTAAGGGAGGCTATGCATATGAAACAATTAAAACATAATTTCTGTCCGTTTCTTTCCTTCTTTCATTCTTTCTCTCTTCTGTCTTTCTTAGTTTCTCGATTTTTCTTTCTCTTTTGTTCTGTCTTTCTCACTTTTCTCTCTGTAGTTCTTCCTTCTTTCTCTTTTCTTCTTTCTTTACTCCCTTATTTCTCTTGTTTCTTTCTGTTTCTCTCTTTCTTTCTGTCTTTATTTCCTACTTTCTTTCATTCTTTCTTTCTCTCTCTTTTGTTTCCTCTTTCCAACTTTTTTCTTTCTCTAATTCTTTCTTGCTTCTTTTCCTCTTTTCTTTCTCTATTGCTTTCTTTGTTTCTTTACTTCCTTCTCTTTCATTTTCTTCTTTATTTACTTCTTTCTTTCCTTCTTTTTTTCTTTTTCTCTTTCTTTCTGTCTTTCTTCCCTCTTTCGTTTTCTCTTCTCTTCTTTCTTTACCTTTCTTTCTGTCTTTCATTATTTTTCTTTCTTTCTTTCTTTTTCTTTCTTTTTCTTTCTTTCTTTGTTTCTTTCTTTCTTTCTCCCTTTCTTTCTTTTTTTCTTTCCTTCTTTCCTTTCGTACCTTCATTCTTATCGTTAGCCATATCTCAGATATTCTATGTTATTGATTTGAATTTCCAAATAGCTATACTTTCACAAATGCTAAGCTAGTTTTTTAATGTATTCTTCTTATAGCAACAATGAAATGCGTATTCAAAGTGTATCGGACGTTGTGTGCCGGGAACAGCGAACGCCCTGATAAACAATTTTGTAAGGAAGGAACACAAAGAGAACTGGATGGTACTTAAGTGGTGCAACAAGCCCCATACTCCCCTAACAATAACAGAGTGATGATGCATGAGCCCAAAATCGCATCACTTTTGGAGAGACGAGCCTTTTGTGCGCAAGTGCGGTCATCACGCCAGAATACCTAACACTCGTATAGCTGAGTGAGGCCAGGCGTTTTCATTCAGCTGCCAGGTAAACATTCCACTCCTCACAATTAACATCCAATAGCTAGGTATACACAATGTGACGTCTTTTTATAAAAATTAATCAGATATATTGTACTCATATGACTTTCTCTACTCATTCTTCTAGTAACTGTACTTACAAACTGTTATTCCTATATCTTCTTCATGTTACTCGGGGTAAACGTTTCAGAAATTGTCTGATTGCTAATTTTCTTGAAAGTTCAAGCGAAATACAATAGATCACTGAACATAGCCATTTCCGAGATATTAATTGTTATAGACTTTAGTTATAATTACACCCTTCACAAATACGAAGTCGTTATTCTTTTTTCCTTCTCTGGTTCATGCAAATAGAAGATAATTTCAAAGCGATCACATAGTGGTAAGCTCTTAAAATATATATTTGAATATCATTTAAGTGTAGTGTATTGTATTTTCATTGTATGTATAAGGGAATATGTAATATGAATGTCTATATGTATTATATGAAGTAGAGGAGTAAGTGTTTATAAGGATAAGATGATAAAAAAATGTGTCTGTGACGGAGGGGGACACCTCGACTCACTGCGAACCCTCCAGGGCGAAGGGATGAGGCAGAGTGAGAGCGTAGGCTTGTCAGAGAGCGCAGCCCAGAGATGCACAGATGAAATAAAGTTTCTTCTGAAAACCAATATATTCAATTTTACTTCTATTTTTCAGTGTTAGGTAACATTCCAAGGCTATTTTCATCATGCAGCTGTGACGTGCTGTAAACGAATCGATCGCTTAGCGCCTGCGCAGAACTACATATGTTTATAGGCCATCAGTAAGCATGTTATTGTAAAGATAGCGGAGAGAAGCGTGTCTTGGGTTGTTAGGTTGTTTCAACAATTTGATGCGGAAGAAACAATGAGGTAATTGGCGGCCATTAGCAGTTCTCACGACGGTAGCAGCGGATCAAAAAAACAATGAGACAAGCAAATGTCTTGTTTAACATGGCGTCATACTCTGTTGACCATCGTGAACAAACTTTGTACCATTAATTGAGGTTATGGTTTGATGCAAATAACACCAAAATATGACTCACCAAATTCCACCACGTTCACTATTGTGTGACGTAACTGAGCAGAATGGTTCAAGCAATACTCAGGTCGCGGATTTAATCCCCGTCACAACGCTTTCTGACCCATGGGCTTTTTTTTTTTTTTTTCCCCGGAGGTTTCCCCGGGTCGCCAGGCGAACACTGGGAAGAATTTTTATTATATTAATCATTTCATTTCACCCTTAATTCCGCTAGGTTTCTTTCAGGATTGAAGCGTCGGCGAGCAGCACAGCAGGGTGAACAAATGCGATCTGTAAATCTCGTCCCTGGATTGGAAGGTGAGTCACTGGTTTCCAGGCCTCCTGCACGCTTAACATATAAAAAATAAACAGCGATGTTCAATTTCACGAAAGTTTTAAGTTTTCAAAAACTGACACAAATGACATGGAATATCTCCGAAATGGTTCACTGTAGCAAAAAATTTCTTCAGACATAAATTGTGTATTTTAGCAAGATCTACATTTTTTGTATAGTAAGATTTGGTCTATCTCTAACGGTTTACCAGTTATGCAAAAGTCGTCCAGAGTAAATACGACTACAGGGGCTATAGCCAGAAAATTCAAAATAGACATTTCATTTGTCATCAAAATATCTCAAATATGTGACGTTTTAATCAAAATCGTTATAGCCATTTTCAAGAAAATCAAAATTTTCGAAAAACTTTCCATGTAAAGGGTAGTTTAGGGTGGGGCTATTTTCTTTAAAATCTCCGTGTCACATCCTTGAATGGCATTAAACTTAAATACAAACTTTATCTTTTAACCTATTTTTGGTTTTTGAGTTATGCTGTACACACAGGCGCGCGCGTACCTTCTTCTAAAAATTTTTTTTCCGATTCAGGGGGTCTCGAAACATATATTTCCGGTAAAATCTCGACATCGAATTTTTGGGTGGAATACAATACTTCCTCTACTTACCAGTAGAGAAAGTGAAACTAGATTTTTTAAAATGCACAATTTATACCCAAATGAATTTTTCCATGGAGTGAACCATTTCGGAGATATTCTTTGTTATCTGCATGAGTTTTGGAATATTTACAAATTTCTCAAATGGAAGATCGTTATTAATTTTTTTATACCTTAACCGTGCAAAGAGAACGGAATTAAAGCATTAAAAGATTTGACTATCGCTCAAGGCCTACTGTATTCCCATATTCTCCATTGCTACAATTACAATTGCAATTAGTTGAGAGGTAAACAAAAGAACTGTGGACACAGATACAGTCTCTGATAAGATGAAGCTAGGCGTCATGGAATTCGAGTTCATTAATTATCCATGTATTGTCTGCAGTAATTAGAACGAAGTTCTCGTTAGTGAATTTAGAACAAAACACGACCAGCTCTGTACGCCCTGTTAGGGCTACACCGAAGTAAAAGATGTGAACTTAGGGGCTTAACTTCTTGCACAGATATTTCTTCTTCCCCCTCTTCTTCAATATGAACGACTAGGTTTTTCCCGTTTCGAAGCCAAAGTATCACTAAACCTGCTACTTCCATTTCTTTTTGTGCCTTCCTACATTCTGTCTTTCTCGAATTATATTTATATGGACTATTTCATATATAGCTGCTTGTCCTGTATAATAGTGACCTAGCCTAGCTCCTTCTATTATCACAAGTAATATGATAATACGTGTGACCTAACTGATAAATTCTCAAGTAGAGTGAGAGTGAGTCAGACTGTCGAATTATATTTATATGGACTATTTCATATATAGCTGCTTGTCCTGTATAATAGTGACCTAGCCTAGCTCGTTCTATTATCACAAGTAATATGATAATACGTGTGATCTAACTGATAAATTCTCAAGTAGAGTGAGAGTGAGTCAGACTGTCGAATTATATTTATACGGACTATTTCATATATAGCTGCTTGTCCTGTATAATAGTGGCCTAGCCTAGCTCCTTCTATTATCACAAGTAATATGATAATACGTGTGATCTAACTGATAAATTCTCAAGTAGAGTGAGAGTGAGTCAGACTGTCGAATTATATTTATATGGACTATTTCATATATAGCTGCTTGTCCTGTATAATAGTGACCTAGCCTAGCTCCTTCTATTATCACAAGTAATATGATAATACGTGTGACCTAACTGATAAATTCTCAAGTAGAGTGAGAGTGAGTCAGACTGTCGAATTATATTTATATGGACTATTTCATATATAGCTGCTTGTCCTGTATAATAGTGACCTAGCCTAGCTCCTTCTATTATCACAAGTAATATGATAATACGTGTGACCTAACTGATAAATTCTCAAGTAGAGTGAGAGTGAGTCAGACTGTCGAATTATATTTATATGGACTATTTCATATATAGCTGTATGTCCTGTATAATAGTGACCTAGTCTAGCTCCTTCTATTATCACAAGTAATATGATAATACGTGTGACCTAACTGATAAATTCTCAAGTAGAGTGAGAGCGAGTCAGACTGTCGAATTATATTTATATGGACTATTTCATATATAGCTGCTTGTCCCGTATAATAGTGACCTAGCCTAGCTCCTTCTATTATCACAAGTAATATGATAATACGTGTGACCTAACTGATAAATTCTCAAGTAGAGTGAGAGTGAGTCAGACTGTCGAATTATATTTTTATGGACTATTTCATATATAGCTGCTTGTCCTGTATAATAGTGACCTAGCCTAGCTCCTTCTATTATCACAAGTAATATGATAATACGTGTGACCTAACTGATAAATTCTCAAGTAGAGTGAGAGTGAGTCAGACTGTCGAATTATATTTATATGGACTATTTCATATATAGCTGTATGTCCTGTATAATAGTGACCTAGTCTAGCTCCTTCTATTATCACAAGTAATATGATAATACGTGTGACCTAACTGATAAATTCTCAAGTAGAGTGAGAGCGAGTCAGACTGTCGAATTATATTTATATGGACTATTTCATATATAGCTGCTTGTCCCGTATAATAGTGACCTAGCCTTGCTCCTTCTATTATCACAAGTAATATGATAATACGTGTGACCTAACTGATAAATTCTCAAGTAGAGTGAGAGTGAGTCAGACTGTCGAATTATATTTATATGGACTATTTCATATATAGCTGCTTGTCCTGTATAATAGTGACCTACTCTAGCTCCTTCTATTATCACAAGTAATATGATAATACGTGTGACCTAACTGATAAATTCTCAAGTAGAGTGAGAGTGAGTCAGACTGTCGAATTATATTTATATGGACTATTTCATATATAGCTGCTTGTCCTGTATAATAATGACCTAGTCTAGCTCCTTCTATTATCACAAGTAATATGATAATACGTGTGACCTAACTGATCAATTCTCAAGTAGAGTGAGAGTGAGTCAGACTGTCGAATTATATTTATATGGACTATTTCATATATAGCTGCTTGTCCTGTATAATAGTGACCTAGCCTAGCTCCTTCTATTATCACAAGTAATATGATAATACGTGTGACCTAACTGATAAATTCTCAAGTAGAGTGAGAGTGAGTCAGACTGTCGAATTATATTTATATGGACTATTTCATATATAGCTGCTTGTCCTGTATAATAGTGACCTAGCCTAGCTCCTTCTATTATCACAAGTAATATGATAATACGTGTGACCTAACTGATAAATTCTCAAGTAGAGTGAGAGTGAGTCAGACTGTCGAATTATATTTATATGGACTATTTCATATATAGCTGCTTGTCCTGTATAATAGTGACCTAGCCTAGCTCCTTCTATTATCACAAGTAATATGATAATACGTGTGATCTAACTGATAAATTCTCAAGTAGAGTGAGAGTGAGTCAGACTGTCGAATTATATTTATATGGAGTATTTCATATATAGCTGCTTGTCCTGTATAATAGTGGCCTAGCCTAGCTCCTTCTATTATCACAAGTAATATGATAATACGTGTGACCTAACTGATAAATTCTCAAGTAGAGTGAGAGTGAGTCAGACTGTCGAATTATATTTATATGGACTATTTCATATATAGCTGCTTGTCCTGTATAATAGTGACCTAGCCTAGCTCCTTCTATTATCACAAGTAATATGATAATACGTGTGATCTAACTGATAAATTCTCAAGTAGAGTGAGAGTGAGTCAGACTGTCGAATTATATTTATATGGACTATTTCATATATAGCTGCTTGTCCTGTATAATAGTGACCTAGCCTAGCTCCTTCTATTATCACAAGTAATATGATAATACGTGTGATCTAACTGATAAATTCTCAAGTAGAGTGAGAGTGAGTCAGACTGTCGAATTATATTTATATGGACTATTTCATATATAGCTGCTTGTCCTGTATAATAGTGACCTAGCCTAGCTCCTTCTATTATCACAAGTCATATGATAATACGTGTGATCTAACTGATAAATTCTCAAGTAGAGTGAGAGTGAGTCAGACTGTCGAATTATATTTATATGGACTATTTCATATATAGCTGCTTGTCCTGTATAATAGTGACCTAGCCTAGCTCCTTCTATTATCACAAGTAATATGATAATACGTGTGACCTAACTGATAAATTCTCAAGTAGAGTGAGAGTGAGTCAGACTGTCGAATTATATTTATATGTACTATTTTATACATATAATAAGATTTTAAATATCTGACCAGAAAATGATATATAAAAATCTGATGTGTTGCAGTCACATGACTTTCTCTACTCTTGTACTAACCATTCTTACAAACTCTTATTCCTATTCTTCATGTTAGTTGAGATAAACATTTGTTCAAATTATCTTATTGCTTATTTCCTGGTAGGTACAAGGGGAATATTAGAATTCAGTAGGCGTTGAGCGATAGTCAAATGTTTTAAAGCTTTGAGATTCCGTTGTCTTTGCACACTTAACATATAAAAAATGAGTAACGATGATCCATCCGGAGTAAATGCGACTACAGGGGCTATAGCCAGAAATGTTAAGATAGACATTTCATTTGTGGGTGGAATACAATACTTCCTCTACTTACTATATGGAGTAGAGAAAGTAATAAATTATTTTTCCGTGATTTATGGGATATATTGGAAGCACTGGTTAAACAAAAGAATGACCAGGTGTTAACGCCTGCGTGTATGATATAGTGGTGAAGTCAGAGTATTACGCAGCAGTTTGTTTTAAGGGAAGGAGCTGCCCGCTCTGGCGGCGTGTTTTTGTTTTGCTGTGCTGGAAACGTCGGGATTTTGTGCGAGCGAGGCGAGTGTTAATACAGTAGCAGCCTGCAAAGAAATCCGAGAGAGCCAGCGAGTTCATTCATATTGTAAACTGCATCTTCCGGTCCATCCCTCATTGTGCTGGCAAATCCCCTACACCCCAGGGGATTAAGTACGGTATGCTACCTCCGAACAATCCGCCCCACTCCGTGCAGTAGCGGACCAACTCACACACCGAGAAAACAAAACTGACTCAGCGTGACGACCTGGAGACAAATGACAAGCGATTAATGTTGCCACGGAGACCGTCGAGCGAGGAAAAATAAAAGAGCGACTAGTGAAAACAAGAGAGAAAGCAACTAATAGTTACTATGGAAACTGTCAATAAGAAATATGATGAATGAAGACAAGTGACAAACGACTACTGTTGAGAATATCACGGATACACGCTCTAACAAACTTGTTGCCAATTTAGGAACCTGCCTTAACTTTTTTTAATATTTAATGCCGCTTTGGCCTATACGTGTTTTGTTAGTAATTATGGCAGACACAGAATTAAGTGGCGGGTGGCTCAACACAACATTCAATCACATTAAATTTTATGCCTGCCATAAATTCAATTGGACCACCTCCGTAGCGCAGTGGTAGCGCTTGCCTCTGGTGCGGAGTACCCGGTTCGATCCCCGGTAACGGCTTGGGGGTTTTTCTCGCACTGGAAGGTCTAGCACGTAGTGCACTCAGCCTCGCTAGGTTCCTAAGGGGCCAACTGAGCAGCTACTTGATTCAAAAGTATCGCTCCCTCGTCGAGAGGACCGCATAACCAGCCGGGAGGGACCTGCGCACTGACCACGTTCCACCTCCAGCACTGCACCCCACTCATGGCGCCTGTAGTGGGCAGAGGTGGGGGATGTAGCGGTCAGGAGGTAGGCCTTGGCCCGGAATTGGTGTTGTTGCACGGAGTGCATAAATTCAGTCGAGTAATTTTTTTATTATTTATGGCCAGTAGCTTGTAAGCCTCTAAACCTTCCGTACAAACCCATGCTGAGAATTTTTAGGCCTGAAGGAATCCTTCATCCTTCGCCGGATTTGAACCAGAAACTAATACGTTAGTCCTAGTCGACGGAGAACGACCAACAGTTGACATGGAAACTGACGAAATATGTGAAGAGGGTAGACAATTGACATGCGACTAACGGTAACCATGGGAACTGCCAATAAGAAACGTGTGAAGAGCTAAGACAAATGACAGACGACTAATGGTAACCACGGAAACTGTCGATAAGAAACGCGTGAAGAGCGAAGACAAATGACAAGCGACTAATGGTAACCACGGAAACTGCGGATAAGAAACGTGTGAAGAGCGAAGACAAATGACAAGCGACTAATGGTAACCACGGAAACTGCCGATAAGAAACGTGTGAAGAGCGAAGACAAATGACAAGCGACTAATAGTGACCATGGCAACGTGCGAAAACAAATGAGAGTAGGTAAGCGATGGTCACCGTGGACAAGTGAAGAAGAAAACAGCTGGCAACCCTGTGCTGTAGGGACCGACCGGTTCTCTCAGCCCACACAATGGCACTGTAAGGAAAGAACCCCCGTGTAATGATGGTATTATGAACTGCACGATATACGTCTGTCTATTTAGCGCTACCCCATGTCACTGAGACACAAAAGTCGTGGTCCAACTGTCCAAGGCCCCTCAACTTGATACCTACACTCATGTCTACCGTATCAAACTTTATTTTAAAAAATTAGCTAAAATATTCACGGTTTTGCTTTTAATTTAGAGTGCGATTTGGTCAAAAACCAATACATTTATTCTTTATACTTTTAAAAAATTACAAATAGTTCACATCAGTTTAATAAATTACCTGATTTTCACCCTACAATTTAAAAATTTAAACATATTTTTACATTTTCATAAAATGTATAGCCCTATTTCATAGTAATATATATCCAAAGTGCTCCAGTAATCAGAACTTCAATTTAATTTTAATAAAAATATTAAAATATTGTACAAACTTAGTTTTTATAGTTTCTATTTTTGAAATATATTTTTTTAACTTATTTAACTTTTTATATCGCATTTACAGTTAATTTTACACAATTTACAGCAATTTTTTTTATTACGATATCATTTGAGAAATAAATTTAACTCATAAAAAGCGGGTCGGTATAGGCTAGCACCCTTTGCATCACGTCTCAAGAAACAAGAGAATAGTAAGGGTCTTCAAACATTAAAACCAATAACAAAGAATATATCAGAAATCGTCAATGCTACCCCTAAAAGTAGTTGATATAAATTGCGTCTTTTAAGCAGGTGCACCTAGTTTTCTATGGTTTAATTTTCATCTTATTTTTATAGACTGCCTCTGTAGTCTGGTGGTTAGTGTGTAATTTTTCAAACACAGAAGTCCCGGGTTTGTCACCCGGCTGAAGGATTGAAGTTTTTCTTTAGTCAGCATTATTTTCCCACCCTCTGTAGAGTCTGGAAGTGCGAATGTGTGTAGAGAGAGTGAGTGAAAGAGAGAGTGAGAGAGTGCGTGAGAGTGAGAGAGTGCGTGAGAGTGAGAGAGTGTGCGTGACTGAGTGAGAGACAGCGAGTGGATGAGAGAGTGGGCGGGTGAGTAACTAGGGTTTAAGGGCCTGTCGACAGCTGGATCATTTGGGCAGGGTGTGTGTGTGTGTGTGTGTCTGTGTGTGTGTCTCTGTGTGTGTGTGTGTGTGTATGTGTGTGTGAATTAATATTTTAATACTAAAATTACATTAAAC
The DNA here is from genome assembly GCA_030765045.1 of Tenodera sinensis. Taxonomy (NCBI): domain Eukaryota; kingdom Metazoa; phylum Arthropoda; class Insecta; order Mantodea; family Mantidae; genus Tenodera; species Tenodera sinensis. The sequence continues at coordinate 9,758,914 of CM060965.1, forward strand.
GTATGTTATTATATTTTTGGTTACAATTTTCATACAAAGAGAACGGAATTTCAAAGTCGTCACATAGCGACTACCTTTAAGACATTGTTTATCTGTATTAACATGAAGAAAATAGAGCAATAATAATTGTTAGTATAAGAGTGAGCAGGTAATACGCAGGGGGGGGGGGGGCAGATGGACCCGGTAGCTGTTAGGTTGAGTGGGCCCGGGGTATAGAGGTCTTGTTTGGTTGCCCTCCTCACAGGATTACCATTGCAGCAGTTTTGTTAATGTAGTGGATACAACACAATGATCGATTTGCGATAAGAAGTGCGTCCCCCCCCCCCCCCCCCCCCTCTTCTCTTTCAGCCGATTAGAGACCGCTCGCTCTGCAAATGGCAGGCAGGCAGGCAGGCATCCCGTCAAACGCACAGAGCCTTCTACCAACACATAACCCCATTTCGATACCTATGTACCTAGCTACACATTTCCATTGGTGTATTGTGCGACAGAACACAGATTTCCTGAACATAATATTCCGGTACATCAGTTATATGTAGATTTTAAACAAGCTTTTGATGCCATTGACACGACATATATTTTATATGTTGTGACAGATCTGACTAAAACAATGAACAAGGTCAAAATACAAAATAACCTCTCTAATAGTTTCCCCACACATAATACAATCACACACGAAAACTATATTGGCTTAGAACAAATAATCAGAAATAATATAAATGACAGAATCGGAACTGAAAAACTCAACGCCACAGCTGGGATTTGAACCAAAGACCGCGGACCTTCTTGTACCTGCAAGGGGAATATCAGCGATAGTCAAATCTTTTATACCTTTGAAATCCCGTTCTCTGTGCACACTTAACATATAAAAAAATGAACAACGATGTTCCATTTGACAGAAGTACAAGTTCTGCAAAGCTCACACAAATTACAAGGAATATCTCCGAAATGGTTCACCCTACAAAAAAATTTATTTTGACATAAATTGTGTGTTTTAGCAAGATCTACATTTTTTGTATAGTAAGATTTGGTCTATCTCTTATGGTTTACCAGTTATGCAAAAGTCATCCAGAGTAAACAGGACTATATAGGCTATAGCCAGAAAATTCAAAATATACATTTGATTTTTCATAAAAAATATCTCAAAGATATGGTGTTTTAAACAAAATCATTAGAGCTATTTTTGAGAAAATTAAAATTTTTAAAAAATTTTCTATGTAAAGGGTAGTTTAGGGTGGGGCTATTTTCTTCAAAATCTTTGTGTCGCATCCTTGAAAGATATTAAACTTAAATACCAAATTTGGTTTTTAACCGAATTTTCGTTTTTGAGTTATGCATATTGAAGGAAGATATCGAGAGGATGAAAATGTAAAAATAGAACTTCAGATGAGTAAATGCTGTTTTTGTACGAGATGCTGCAGATGCAGGGATCGGATGGTGATAATTTGCAACAGTTGAACGCTTCACTTAGGCCCTTTACCTCGCCAGGTGGAAGGAAAATGTTTGCTGTAACTTTTCTCGCTTCAAGCGACCACAAACACTTAAAAGATGTTTTTAAAGATTTCGGAGAGGGCGAGCAAAGAGGATTTGAGATAGAGGTTTGAAGGGGGAGGGAGGGAGGGAGGGATGGCAACGGATTTGCCTCGGCTCAGTGCGCAGACGCGAGTGAGGGAATCTGTCGAACAAAGCTCTGCACCTCGTCCCTGTCTGGGGTTCGAATCTCTGTGTCTTTGTTCCATATCTCATAGGTCAAACGTGTGTTTATTGTATTATATTTATATCTCATAATCTTGGTGTCTCTGTGTTACAAAATATTGCCAAAAATGTTATCTTTTACTGAGTTTCTCTACTCACTTTTCCACAAACTAGTTCTTTCTAACCACCCCTACCATATTTTCAACCCCGTTATTTTAGACGCAAGTCATGATGAAAATTATACCATATTTTCCACCTATAAAACTCCCCTATTGATATTTTCAACCCCTTATACTTCAACTATACTGTTCTGGCATTCAGGACATTACGTAAGGGCTATAGGACTTGTAGAAAATTATGAAATACCTACCCTATATATAACAAACTCTACCCCTACTAATATTATCAACCCCTTACGCACCATTTAGCCGATCTGGACAAAGGTTTGGGCATTTACAACTTACATATTGGCAAGTGAAAGTTATTGTCAAGTCGCAAGTTTTAAAAGCAGCCCTTAACGTCATTGTCAACCCCTTCTGTGCAATGCGAGGTAAACAGTTGATAAGGGATAAAGACGATTTTAAATGTATGCATGGATTTAACTCTAGATGTGTTAACGTGGAAATATTTAATGTAATGTATTATTGGTATGGTAACTTAGGGGAAATTATTACAGAAATTGCTTCAAATAAACAACCGCTTTACATACTCATAATTTCTGTCATTTATAACAGCACATAATATTTATATCAAAATAATGTACTGTTTAATTCAAATCCGAACGCGTGTATTGTTTAACGCGTGATTTCCCTGTGTTTTACAGAAGACTCGAATCAAAGGAAGGCTGTATACACACCAATACGTGCTGATGTGTCCCTGGAGAATGTTGTGACGCTGACTTTCGCGTCCTTATAAGCGAGTGTTCGGAAACGAAGAAAACCTTTATCATCCAAATTCTAAATAATAACAGGCACGTGGGATATTGTGTCAATTTTTTCTATTTCCCGTGTTTCAAGTTAACAGTTCAAGCTAAGCCTCTGTTTGTCCAGTATTGGAAGGTTGTGATTTAGAAAACCTCGCAATCTCCTGCAGACGTAGCCCGCTGTTAACCAAGTCTACTGTACAAGGCTATTGGTTAGTTCGGCTTTAACCATTTATTGGAAGCGGGTGATTTGCAATATCTCGCCATAGGCCCCGCTATTAACCAGGCCTACTGCACCACCATATCACTTCCTTGCGCTTGTAACAACAATACGGCGGTCGGCGGTGACCAGCGAGTGTTTTCTACACGCAGCGCGCTAGTTAGACGTCACTAGTGGAGAGGGGGGTCCCCCGTATCGATGTCAGAGCGCCGCTGATTGGTTATGGGACACGCCCACTTTAATGCGTCTCAACGCCAGTGTCAGTCACCAAAATGGCGGCATCTGTCCAAGTCTCCTCAAGGTCAGTAGTTTAGTTCCCAGCATTTGTTTACATTCGCTAGCCACTAGTCAAATGGGGCAGGAAAACTACTGCATTAGACTGAGGCGTCTGTCTATGTGAGGAGTGAATTTGTGATCCCTGTAACTTTCTCTCGTCTCTCTGAACTGTCACTCTGCTGTCGGGGGCTTTACTTTCTTGTGCCATACAAAATAGTTCATTATTTATTTTAATATATTCAAATATAATTTTAAAATGCTCACTTTCATAACAGATATACAAAAATACACAAGTAATATCATAATTAATAATTAATGCATTTTTCCACATTAAATCTTATTTCTTAATGTTAAAAATAACGTAATATTTATTTGAGATTATAAACTGCTTTTCTGACAAGGTCAAAATGCACGTAGCACTTGGTTTAGTTTTCTTCAGTTGGCACTACCGAACTACACTAATCGTAATGAATATCTATATTTTATGTTGTTTTTATACAATTTAACACTTTCTGGTCAGATATCGTAGTAGCTATTTCAATACATATTATATTTATGATACATAAATATAATTCGACAGTCTGACTCACTCACTTGAGAATTTATCAGTTTATCGTTTAATCAAACTGTTTCTGCAAATGTTTATCTCGATTAAGCAAGGAAAAATATTTGTATATGATTGAGCAGAGAAAGCCGTATGACTGTAGCTTTTTCAGCAACAATTTATGTATTTATACGTGCTTAAAAGCTTGAAAAACTTGAGCCTCACTCCTTTAAAGCGAAAATGAGACCGCATCCGTAAGATTTACCTCAGAAAACACGATTCTAAAAAGATTTTGTTAAAAAAGGAAGGCTTGCTAATTAAAATGTGATATGAAGGTTGTTTGGCCATGTTAGCTCACACAAAGAATACGTTAGCAGGCGGACCAAAAGCTCATTAAAATAACAAGGATCCCTCCCAGGGAGGGCTGCAAATCCCTGCTACTACGTGTGTGTATGTGTGTGTGAAACCAGAGTGGGCAGACTCAGGAAGCGCTCGCTGGTTTACCCTGAATACCTCAACACCGCTTCATTATCAACCTCTAACATAGCTGCACTCTTATATCCTTACACTGCTTTACCTACAGCATTGGGTAATACCACGAGTCATGATAATACGTGTGACCTAACTGATAAATTCTCAAGTAGAGTGAGAGTGAGTCAGACTGTCGAATTATATTTATATGGACTATTTCATATATAGCTGCTTGTCCTGTATAATAGTGACCTAGCCTAGCTCCTTCTATCATCACAAGTAATATGATAATATGTGTGATCTAACTGATAAATTCTCAAGTAGAGTGAGAGTGAGTCAGACTGTCGAATTATATTTATATGGACTATTTCATATATAGCTGCTTGTCCTGTATAATAGTGACCTAGCCTAGCTCCTTCTATTATCACAAGTAATATGATAATACGTGTGATCTAACTGATAAATTCTCAAGTAGAGTGAGAGTGAGTCAGACTGTCGAATTATATTTATATGGACTATTTCATATATAGCTGCTTGTCCTGTATAATAGTGACCTAGCCTAGCTCCTTCTATTATCACAAGTAATATGATAATACGTGTGACCTAACTGATAAATTCTCAAGTAGAGTGAGAGTGAGTCAGACTGTCGAATTATATTTATATGGACTATTTCATATATAGCTGCTTGTCCTGTATAATAGTGACCTAGCCTAGCTCCTTCTATTATCACAAGTAATATGATAATACGTGTGACCTAACTGATAAATTCTCAAGTAGAGTGAGAGTGAGTCAGACTGTCGAATTATATTTATATGGACTATTTCATATATAGCTGCTTGTCCTGTATAATAGTGACCTAGTCTAGCTCCTTCTATTATCACAAGTAATATGATAATACGTGTGACCTAACTGATAAATTCTCAAGTGGAGTGAGAGTGAGTCAGACTGTCGAATTATATTTATATGGACTGTTTCATATATAGCTGCTTGTCCTGTATAATAGTGACCTAGTCTAGCTCCTTCTATTATCACAAGTAATATGATAATACGTGTGACCTAACTCATAAATTCTCAAGTAGAGTGAGAGTGAGTCAGACTGTCGAATTATATTTATATGGACTATTTCATATATAGCTGCTTGTCCTGTATAATAGTGACCTAGCCTAGCTCCTTCTATTATCACAAGTAATATGATAATACGTGTGATCTAACTGATAAATTCTCAAGTAGAGTGAGAGTGAGTCAGACTGTCGAATTATATTTATATGGACTATTTCATATATAGCTGCTTGTCCTGTATAATAGTGACCTAGTCTAGCTCCTTCTATTATCACAAGTAATATGATAATACGTGTGATCTAATTGATAAATTCTCAAGTAGAGTGAGAGTGAGTCAGACTGTCGAATTATATTTATATGGACTATTTCATATATAGCTGCTTGTCCTGTATAATAGTGACCTAGCCTAGCTCCTTCTATTATCACAAGTAATATGATAATACGTGTGGCTTAACTGATAAATTCTCAAGTAGAGTGAGAGTGAATGTCGAATTATATTTATATGGACTATTTCATATATAGCTGCTTGTCCTGTATAATAGTGACCTAGTCTAGCTCCTTCTATTATCACAAGTAATATGATAATACGTGTGATCTAACTGATAAATTCTCAAGTAGAGTGAGAGTGAGTCAGACTGTCGAATTATATTTATATGGACTATTTCATATAGCTGCTTGTCCTGTATAATAGTGACCTAGTCTAGCTCCTTCTATCATCACAAGTAATATGATAATACGTGTGATCTAACTGATAAATTCTCAAGTAGAGTGAGAGTGAGTCAGACTGTCGAATTATATTTATATGGACTATTTCATATATAGCTGCTTGTCCTGTATAATAGTGGCCTAGCCTAGCTCCTTCTATTATCACAAGTAATATGATAATACGAATTTAAATACTATACCTGACTGGAAAATGTTATAACAAATAACCTAAAATATATTAATTTCCATTAGTGTAGTTCGACTTACTCAGCACTGCCAACTGTGGACAACGAAACGCAAGAAGTACAGAAAAGCAGTTTATAACATGAAATAAATCCCACTTTATTTTTAATATTAATAAATAACCTTTCTTCTGAAAAAAATACCTTAATTATTAAATGAACAGTTAAAAACACAGCTGTCAAATTGAAATGGACAGTTATTTTTATTGTTAATGGGTTGTAATTTGCAATAAGTTGCTTTTCAGCGATTTCTGGCCTACAGTTGGCGACTCTGCTAAATAAAAGCATGACGTAGTTACAATGTGATACAAAACAAACGAATGGCCAGGTGATTTTGCTTCAGATTGGCTTAAACAAACACGCTAACAGCAAACCCTCTTCACTAGAATGGATATAAACGTAGAATATTTGGTGTCAGGGAGGATATTAGCCAATAGTGGTATTTAAATATCCTATGACACAATCGCAGTTTCCACAAGAGGCGGCGAGGAAGGAAATGTCAGACATGATAATTTTCTTGCACAAGAATTTGTCACAGTCCGCGAGGTAACATCCATCACTTTCACAATAATTACCTACACTGCTATTTATCACTGTGACACAGGAAGTGACTGGACAGTCAATATCCCCCCATGAGAGCTGTAGCAGCTATCTAGGAAACAGTGCCACACTGAAAACAAGACGGGGCCACAGCTCACCTTGCACATCACATCACATTTTCTATTCATGATCCTTTCATATGATTTTTACTCTGTTTGACTACGAGTGTCCTATTTGACTGCACTCTTGTTACCTCCTAATGATACCCCAGTATTTACGGACACCTTGCGAAGTTGAGTGCCCCCAAGAAAACGCACATACCAGAGATAATGCGTAGCGACTGTGGCGGTGAAACAAAAAGTGACTGTAATTTATTATGAAGAAAGAGCGAGACTAATTCCAAACTAGATATAGTACCTTCCTTGCTTCCCTGGTGCGGCCAGGTGCTGGCTTCTGTTACTGTCTCTCCCAGCGAAGGAGATTCATGGCTAGCGCTGTATAGGGCAGTGCATTATCGCCTGTTCACGTATGTATACTAACCACAACATGAATGTTTTATTGCGAACTTCCTCTCCACTTTCAGATTAACCAACACACATTTTTACTGTGGGTTGGGAAAACAATATTCAACTGTTTATAATAATACGATGTTTTTTGTAATGAGCTCAGGAAAAAGCATCTGAATGTTCTCTATAAATTCACTTATGTTCATCAGATACTTATGTTATTCATATTAAAAGTATTATTTTGTTAAGCAGAAGATTTCAACATATGGAAAGATTAATTAAATATTAATTCGTGATAACAAGCTCTAGAAGGAAAAAAGGAAAGGAAAGGAGTGCAAAAAAAAAAAAAAAAAAAAAAAAAAAAAATTAGAATCGTAAGCTTTCAAGCATGACCGTTAGAAGACGCTGAGGTAATATTTGAACTTGCAACATGAAATACTTCAAAAATGGCTAATGCTACGAAAACGGCGTTGGAAACAACTCGTAGGTACATTTTAAGATTTATAAATATTTAAGATTTAAATACCAAGCTTTAAGTAATCCTTTTCGCGGACATATTAACTAATCAACAATGACAGTTTTCTAAAAATTTGTTTTTATTTTTAATTTTGCTGATTTTAATACGTGTTCTTCCGTCAAAATCTCGATATCGAATTTCTGAGTGGAATAATATTTATATTTTCTGTTACCTATTATAATTAAATGCTACAGAGAATAAAATAACTAATTTTCAATTAAGTTTTGTAGATGACTAAAAAGTACACTACCTAGAAGCCATAAGTTCATTGTTTGTGTAATTTTTCTTAAATTCCTTTTATATTATACATGGTAAGTCATAGTCGACAAGCAGTTTTGCTGATCTCACGGCTTCATAAGTGTACGGAGAAATGATGTGGTCGGCATCATCCATCCCCCAGCCAGAATCTCGTAGCAATTTTGTTTTTCTAGATGTCATGTTCTGATGGGAAACTCGTACACTGCTTTTCCAATAGAGGTCGTTGTGTAAACTTCACTCGTTGTATGAATGTAACATAATTATAAAAGGAAAATGGTAAAATGGTGGTTTAAGTTACAGAAAGAACTGCATAGATAGAGTATTAATTAATATTATTCTCTATAATATTATGTACAATCGACAGAAAAGCGTTTTACACATTATCTACAATATAATAATATTATTATTTATATAATAATACTAATAATAGTGATGGTTGTCTCGTCTGTTATATGTATACAATAATAATTTCTTGTTTTGATAGACACGCAGTTGGTAAATTACAGTGAACTAGGGAAACTACTTGATGGCCTATTTCAGGCGTCTTTTCCATAATATTGCTTCCTTGGGCACCAACATTTCCCAGCCTGTATTGCAAAACGTCATGCAAAGCTGCGAGAATTAGCTATTGGCAATACTGCTGTTGCGGGAACAGAAGAGCATCGCGTTATTGTTTGTGGCGTTTTAGTGGCTCGTTGTGCAGAAGAGGAAGAAATACTGATATCATTTCTACAATTTTGAGCTTCACAAGACCAGAGGTATGTAAAGTTAACATAAAATAGGTAAGCTGGAACTCCAGATCATTGGAATAACACAGTATTTTAGTAATAGCTCTATGGAAACTTAAAATATAACCTAATTCTCGAGCTTTGCATTCGCTTGCAGATTTCCAAGTTGCCTTTTTAATTTACAGTTACTAAAACTAAATAATTATCAGTCATGCTGCATAGAGGTAACAAAATGTGGAAGTTAAATATAATGTATGCTCATTACGTACAAAAATTGCAATACCACAGCCGAAGTAATAATGTGAACTGAGCTATAACCTTAAAGAAAAGGAAGCAGTTGTACAGAAAATAGTGAAAGTAGCGTGGCGATAGTTACGTAATAAAATCCTCAATGCTGACTTGTATGGTGCATTGTAGATTTGTGTTTTACAGTTACAGCTCCTAAATGTTACAAATTGCTATCGTTTACTCAGCTTCTGACACTATTTTCTGTATAACTGCACAAAAACAGTTTTACTTTTCGTTTTACAAAATACACAGCTCTTAGTAATTAAATTATTCTTTGTGTGTCGTGTTTGAAATTGTGTGTTTTCGATTCATCAAGTCCCACTGCCATAGAATTGTGTAGATGTGACTATGAACCACTGTAGACAGTTGAATATACATATATGGTATAAACATAACCTCTTCTCTTCACGGAGTTTTCTCGCACAGCACAAATTTTCACCAACATTTACCAAACGAAACACTTTTTCTTTCTTTCTTCCTTCCTCATTTTGACTGAAATGTTAATGTTTGTTCTCACAAGTAATAAAAACTATGTTAAATTATAAAACACCCAGCGTCAGAACGATAACATGTGGCCTACTTTCTATAGGCCTAAATGTTTAGGAACAGTCTTTTAGGAGTCTAGAAAATGTGCGAAACACCAGGACAGGATATAACATTACCTAACGACCACTGTTTCGAAATTCGAGAGAAAAACTGACGAAAGAAATGAGCCCCTGCCCTTGGTTCGAACCTTGTCACAGCCTTTCGGGAGAGGAGGAAATAAATCAGAGGTGGCTGCGTGTAAACACAGCCATCTAATGTTGTTTTGCTTGCCGTGACGTGACTGACGCGCTTTGTGAGTCTGTCGATGTTATCGACTGTGTTTTCAGGTCGTTCGTTACGTCACGAGGCCTTTACAAATTCATCATCGCACCTCCGCGGGCTTTTAGAGCTACAAAACACTTTATGTGCTATTGTAACGGCGAATTTATTATGTATATTGTTTTCTAACATTAACGTAATGCGCCTGTGAAAAATGAAATATATAAAACTTACGCTTAACGTATAAGTACCCAATATCAACGCAAAAAGTATTTCTTTTCCTAATTTTTGAGATAGATACAATTATTTTTATCAGGTTTTAGTAAATTTCTTTTACATATCTGTGAAATTTGTTTCATATATGGTTATAAAAAAGGCATCGTATGCAGTATTCTGTTGTATTTTTGAAAACTCCAAAAAAAAAAAAAAAAAAAAAAAAAAATGAAAGAAATTCAATTTGCGTTTAATTGGGGCTAGGTGAAAATCACTTCAAATGTTTCTCTTTCTCCTTGACTCGTTTATCTTGAATGACGCGACTGGGAGTCGCCGAGTGTGACTGGTTGCAAGTATCGGCTTGAGTGACCTCGCTTGTGGTACCCTAAATTGTGTGCTGCATGGATCATCGTAGAAGTGGCATTGGATCGAAATTTTATCACATGGAAACACCTACTGGATTCAAATCGATTTGAATCCTCCAGAGATGCTAACTTGTACTGCATTCGTTGTAATACGTTGCACGCTCGTCATTTTGTTTCCTTAGCGAAAGTGGTGTAATAAAACAATAGCCACTTTTTTCACTCAAAACATCCTTAAATACGCAAACATTTTTTTGTACAGGTGACCAACATAAAAGCTTGAATTGTTTATGCTTGAGCCTTGCGTATCCAGATCGATCTCATTTCTAGTTGAATTCAACATGGAAACCGGATCGTATTGAGAATAGGATTGGACTCAAATCGATTTCAATTCCCCTTAGAAACGTAGTGTATAGTAGAGAAAAAGAGGAAAACTTTTACGAGTATGTCGTGGAAAGAAGTGCAGGAAAATTTCATTAGAACGTGTTTTTGATGAAAATAATTGATTCGCTTTCCAGAACCCTTCTGTTGGGGAATGTTTAAAGATAAAGTTTGTAATATTACAAATCCCCATACACTTGATCTATTACATTATCTAAGGGAGAATGAGAGGAATGTTTCCCCGCTATTGCCCCAACAGATTCGCACAGCACTGCTGTGGGACTGGCGGTCTACCAGTCGCGTCATTCAGGAGAAACCCTGTGTTATATTTGTTTCCTTTATCATCTGTTACCTGAACTTTTATACAGGTCCTAGAACCTTTGAAATGTTTTATAAGATACAAAAATACCACGAACGAAATTCTAAAAGTGTTTAATAACTGTTATCAGATTTCACAGATGCAGTGCCTTAATAGGATACGAAAAATATTTTCTGATATTTTAAAATAACTACCATATTTTCTAATTAAATAGTTTTTTTATAAAATAATATCTAAAGTATATGGCAAATTTTAGCTTTTTAAGAGAAATGAAGTAATTAATAATAATTTAGAGCAAGCCCATTTCAACACTGTTTCGTGTTAAATTGGGCAAGAGTGATATAAAATGTGTGTGTTAGAACGTCGGGAGCAGTTGAATGTGAGCAAGTAGGCTGTGATAAGGCTCGCTGGCGGCGGCGGCGGCGGCGGGGGCAGGAGGACGAAGAGGAGGCGGATGTGGTCACCAGCCGCACCCCGGGGGCGGGTGCGGGGGCCGGTATCACGTGAGACGAGGAGGCGAGAAGGGGCGGTGCAGCGCTAGGGGTTGCGGTAGGGAGCTGTGAGGTGGCGGGGGCGGCGAGTGCGCCCCCAGACTGATGCTCGAGTCCGACGTGGTGGAGGCGGCAGCAGGGCTGTGGGGCGGCGCCGGTTCTGCCGAGGAACGTCGCGACGACCCATGGTGATGATGGTGGTGATGGTGTGGTGACGAGAGTTGCGCTGCCAACTGCTGCTGCTGCATCCTGCCAACATAACAACACAAAACAAATGTCGTTAATCTCAGCATCCGGCCAGCCACGCTTTGTCAGAAGCTGGCCTGCAAAATAACATCTTAAAGCTACCTACATAACACCTCTTAGACATGTTTTAAAAATAACAAAATTTTTGGAAGATCTGTATATAAAAATGCCCTAATTTTGTAACAATTTCTATCAAATTTCGCAGAAATAAGGCGACACAATGTAACGCCTGTTGTACATATTTTAAAAATAATGCATTTCGTGTATAAGAGTGCCCAATTTTGGATAAAATTTCTTCAAATTCAAACGTACTTAACCCCAAACATGCGCCGCCTCATCAGTTGTTTTATGTGTACAGCTTCTTACAAAAATACCTATGCAGTTATCGAGAAGTCGCTCCGCAGCTCTCGTGTAACGAAGATTCCCTTAGAGAGGGGATTTACGGTGGCAGCACTGGCTGTCGCGAGCGCATGGTTATGACGTTCCTTGAAATAACAAAATCTGATGTTTCAGTTAGCACCCTCATCCCTGCATTGTTGCTTCTACATTAGGTTAGGATATTTTATTTACATTCAATCGCAGCAAATTTCCCTGCTTAGTGACTAGGGAAAAGCCCAATGTCGACGGGAGCAGAACCCAGGGCCTCTCCAGTGCCAGACTCAAGATTATCGTGGAACCAAAAATGGACTATAAAAGAGACAGAGAAAACGAAAGAGATGTGCTATTCGATGCTCGTTTGCGAGAACTTGACACAATCTTAGGTATTTTTAACCCTTTTCTCAGCTGAGGAACACAACTTCCGTGACGTAGTTATACAAAAAAGAACTATGTTGCACTCACATGACTTTCTCTACTCTTGCACTAACCATTCTTACAAACTCTTATTCCTATATCTACTTTAATAGAGATAAACGTTTCCAGAAATTATCTTATTGCTGATTTTCTTGTAGGTACAAGGGGAATATGGGAATACAGTACACAATACTTCTACCTGCTATATGTAGTAGAGAAAGCAATAACTATATCAGAATGTTGTATAAGTAATGTGCGTATTGGGTGTGAGGTTGACCGCCATGCCTGATGACTTGCACATGCGCGAAATGGTGGTGAACAATTGACAGTGTGAACAAATCGATGTGCAGGTATTATTTACAAACAGGAGCGTTGTGATTGGCCATTAGCATTCTCACAGTTGCTGCCCCTATACACGCGGTGTCACCTTACACAAGAGTGTATTCATATCGCAGGCGCCTGTCTGCATGACCACACGCTCGTAAAAATACCAGCCTTAAAGAATCGCCTCCTTGCAAGCCCCGCTATAGCGTTCCCTCGCATTCACTAGCTATCGTCGGCTGTTTTATACACCTACCTACGAGAAACAGCTGAACAACAGTTCCCAAGAATGCAATATGGCCGACATTACACTAAACTGCAGTCGAAATTTCACCAAAAAGCAGTACTGCCAACCTACACAATAAAAGCATTATTTCTAACCTCAAATATCAGAGAGTTAGTGAAATCTTGGTATCGAATTATGGACGGAGTGTAATATAGAAGGATTAATCTGTAGAAACTATATAAAATAAATGAAAGTGAATGGAGAAAGCCCTGTAACACAGTTTAAAGGTGAACAGCTGTTTGTAAGATTCTGCAGTGACGGGGCGCATGGCTTGACCTTTGACCTGTTGCCAAGCGACCTCCTTAGCTGCGACATTTGAAATTAATTTTCTGCTTGTTCCGCACCGACAAAATGTACACTTTTCATTAGCGAATAACAAAATGAGATGTTGGCAGGCAGCAAGCAGCGTCTGTAGAAGTTGCCACGCAGACATTTCTTGTGCGATAATTGAGCTGCTTTCCACAGAGCTCGTCGCCTGTTCGCCTGTTCGATACAGAAATTAACTACACGTCCTTCTTATGTTTACTTTCTGCATTACGAACAGCAAAATTTCATGTCGAGACTGTTTTGAGGCCCTCTTAATACAAAAAAGAAAGCATTTTTAGAAAAAGGTCAGTGTGTCTGTCAGTCTGTGGACAGCATAACTGAAAACGAAAAGTCGGTTAAAAACCAAAGTTGGTATTTAAGTTTAATGTCTTTCAAGTATGCGACACGAAGATTTTGAAGAAAATTGATTTACCCTAAACTACACTTTACATGGGAAATTTTTTGAAAATTTGTATTTTCTTGGAAATGTTTAAGATATTTGTATGACAAATGAAGTATATATTTTGAATTTTCTGGGTATATCCTCCTTAGTCGTATTTATTCCGAATGACTTTTGCATAACTGGTAAGCCGTAAGAGAAAGACCAAATCTTACTATACAAAAATGTAGATTTTGGCAATAAGAAATGACGCGGTTACTGTGAAGTAGATAAGGGAATAACTGTCCGTGGGAAGAGTTTGTATAAGAGTAGAGAAAGTCATGTGAGTGTAAACACTTAGATTTTTCGAGGGTATGCGGTTGTAATGTGTATTTGGACGGTAGAAAATGCAAAGGTCTTATTGATGTTGGGGCCGCAGTTTCCGTGACGTAGAAAGGCGTCATTAAGGAAGTAGGTATTATCGACTTGGCAGATAATGGAGATGCTAGATAAGCAGCCTACTTGAACAAATGACACTCGGCGGCCACCTTCCATCTCATAGCCTAGTCATTAGTTAGCGAAGTTGACGGCTAAAACGCGACAGCTGCACATTTAATTAGATCGTGGAAAAACCAACACAACTATTCTGGAAATGGATTCTAATTAAAATAAGTGTCTGGCCTTTCGTTACGGACTGCGAATTTAGCAATAGTAATGCATCATACATCGTGCACAGGAGGTTTTACTTGTCTAGAGGGACCCAAAAATCCGATATCGAGATTTCAACGACCTTGAACCCCCCCCCCTCCAGAAAGCATTTTGTTTTGAGAAACGTGAATAAAAAAATCTGATGTGTTACACTCACATGACTTTCTCTACTCTTGTACTAACCATTCTTACAAACTCTTATTCCTATATCTTCTTCGTGTTAGTTGAGATAAACATTTGTACAAATTATCTTATTGCTTATTCCCTTGCACACGTAACATATAAAAAAAATGAACAACGATGACCCATTTCACGAAAGTTGTTTTCCGAAACTCACACACATAACAAGGAATATCTCCGAAATGGTTCACCCTACAAGAAAATTTACTGAGACATAAATTGTGTATTTTAGCAAGATCTACATTTTTTGTATAGTATGATTTGGTCTATCTCTAACAGTTTACCAGTTATGCAAAAGTCGTCCAGAGTAAATACGACTACAGGGGCTATAGCCAGAAAATTCAAGATATGCATTTCATTTATCATCAAAATATCTCAAACATATAACATTTTAATCAAAATCGTTAGAGCCATTTTCAAGAAAATGAAAATTTTCGAAAAAGTTTCCATGTAAAGGGTAGTTTAGGGTGGTGCTATTTTCTTCAAAATCTTCGTGTCACATCCTTGAAAGACATTAAACTTAAATACTAACTTTGGTTTTTAACCGACTTTTCGTTTTTGAGTTATGCTGTCCGCAGACTGACACACAAGCTGACACACAGACACACATACGGACCTTTTTCTAAAAATGCTTTTTTTGGATTCAGGGGGTCTCAAAACATATATATATTCAACTTTTGTTGAATAATATACAATATAACATCCACAATTGGCAAATGTGTGTTGACATCGAAGTAATTGGGATACTTACAAGATTACAATCTGGGTATACAAAACATTACTATTTTCTTTGTGATGGGACAACCATGATTGGAAGAGTCACTACTACAGAAGGATTTGGCTGACTGCTCACAAGTGAAACCTAATTGCAAGGACGTAGCAGAAATTGGCGACATTCAAAGATATTTTGTTACCATCACTTCACATTGTTGCAAGGTGCAACAATTAGGACGGCTGACTACTTTGGACACTACTTCAGGATAGTAGTGGCACAGCAAGTGTCCAAAAATAATTTAAATATATATGAAAATATTTCATTAGCATTTCATGGTCTTAAAACGGAGGGCAATATATGGGGGCCTTATGCATAAACAAATACACGCAGTGGGTAGAGAAAATCATGTGAATGCAGCGTATCTGATTACTTTCTAAACAAATTAAAATACATAATTTGGAAAGATATGATTTACGTAGTCTTATAATAGTAAGAGATGTCAAATTTAACCGTATCTTAATTTCAGCATCTTGGAGGAATATAATTGCTTTGACAATTGTAATGTGAAGGTTACCCTGCGGTATCGCGCACCCCATGTTGACAACCCCAGAACAAGGTGTCCACTCGATGGTTGGTTTCCCACGACATCTTCTAAATCCCCTGCTGCACCCCACAAAAAAACAAAAGCCGGGGCTAAAACACACACAAGATACTTGAGAAGAACAAACTCGAGAGGAGCACCATCTTTGTTTTGTTTGGGGGACTACATGGCGCCAGGAGCGACTTCCGGTTGTGGAGGTGTGCTGACTCAATATGGCGACAGATGTTCCACTGTTTGTGGCGAACATAACCTATAACCTATCTACACGTATCGAACTTTAATGTTGGTATTTCATGCTTTCGACTGGCTTCACTTAGGTTTTTTATTTTGTAACTACATGAAATCTAGCATTGTCCATGGTTTGACCATTTACCTTTACAACTTTCAGACTTAGGTTGTACCTACTTGTGTAACAGGCTTCTGTTTCTTTAGATATTTAAAAAATATAACTTTAACACAGTTAAGAGACACTAGGAGTAAAATTTGTAAGTTCCACACTTCTTGATAGATTTTTCTGAAATTTTTACTGTGTTTGTATTTATATGAGATTAGGAGGTACACCAAATTTCATTAAAATTGGATAATTCGTTTATGATATATAAATTATTTTATAAATTTAATAGGCACATTTTCAAAATAGAGCTCGCGTCTATTGACTTTTCAAAATTTGTTTATATTGACAGAGCTGGTACTATAAAACATGGGTAACAATTGCATGAAGAGATATTTCAAATACGTTTGCTGATTATGCTGTACATATTTTTTTAATAACAAAGAAAATTTAATCTTAAAAATAATTGATTTTTTTCATACAAAAAAAAACTTTTTGGAATTCATGTTAATGATAACATCAATATTGAATCATAGTTTTGTTCAGCTGGTATTTATGACTTTTGGAAGTTTTCATTGAATATGAAGCAAAAGTCAGGCGCGATCTTGTTTTGGAATGTGCAGAAATGTAGTTTTGAGAAAAACATGCTTTTATATAGGAGCATGCTGTGTACGTTAAGGGAAGAGCGCTGGGCCGTAACGACCACATGGAGCGGGGGATATGAAAAATGTTAGCTGATCCAAATGCACCGGTGTTCCAGGAACATTTTAATGTAAAAAAACAATTTTCGACTTTTTGACAATTTTGACCAAAATTTTACTCCCAGTGTCCCTTAATAAAAGGGTGCATGGCGGCGCCGTGGCCGAGTGGTTAGACCGTTCACCTCTCACTAAGGTGGGGTTCGAGCCCAGGGACCCAGATGTGGTATTCGTGGTGGACAAAGCGGCGTCTGGGCAGGTTTCTCCAGGTTATCCTGTTTCCCCCGCCACACATTTCACCAACTGTTCCATTTCATATCATCCTCTTCCTCACTCTCATACTGACCATGTCACTGTGTCCGGTCCATAGGTTCATCTGCTCCCTGACAGACGTCTGACCCTAGACATTTGACCCTGGGCTGTCCTAGTGAGTGTAAGTCTTACATAAGGGGAGGGTAATCAAGTGAAGAAGAAGAGGAAGTGAAAGGATGCACTTTTGTAACTTTTTGTTTATCTCTTTAGGTCTTTGAGCGAGTTTATAGGACCTCACAACATGTAGTATTTTTCGATATCAAGTTTTTTGTTGAGATACAATCTTTCCACTGTTTACGTAACTCGGAAAATAAAAATATTTGGTATTAAATGCCTGTGGGATGATTCAGGGTACTTCAAAACATGAAGTAAAGTCTCGATATCAAATGTTTGGTTCGTCCTGTAGGTTTGCTTACGTCACTCGCGTTGTTGTAAGCTTTTATTCATTCCAGCAAGCGTTTCACATAACGTGGTAGGTATTGAAAGGCAAAAACAAAAGCAGGTAGGTAATTTATGTTAGCGGATGAATTGGCAACGTCGCTCGTGGACAGGTGAGCACATACATCCCCGTTGACAGACAGCTGAGACATTAATACCCTACTCCAGGCCATTGTCGCTTATTTTGACAGAATTTCTGGTCACACCTTAACACAGAGGGATTACTCACAATGGAGAAGACCCGTTTTGTCAGCCCACTTTACACACGACCACACTTTCTGGGAGTGGACACTGTCATAGCAATCTTCCCTCACTTTACTTGCCCAGCACTGAGTTCAAATCCAACAACAACTGCTTAGGTCATTAAAAACAAAAGTCGAGTGAGATAGGAGCCTCGTATTCCAAAACATTCCGTCAACCGCCTTGTTTTTCCCTGGCCACTGGGGCATTTCCCATCCGCCACGATTTCCTTTCCATTCTGTTTCCTTCTCAAGTTTTAGGTGTGATTCTAGGTTTCGTGGCGTGTGGCTGTGCCGTTCAGATGAAAGAACTTCCGATAAAATGGTTAACTTCCTCTCGCATATCTCCTCCCGAGGAAATGACTTTGGTTCGGTTACGCATTGGCCACTGCAATTTTACGCATGGTTAATTTTTTAAACGGGACCCTGCTCCTCTTTGTCCGCTGTGCAATAACTTTTTGTCGGTCCGTCACGTGCTGCTAGAGTGCACAGCTTCGGGATTCTCTGGAACTTCCTGTCAGACTTGCAGAGGTCCTAGCGGACGATAAGCAAGCGGTCGAAAGTGTTTTGAAGCTTTTAGCAAAGATAAACATAAATCAGGGATTTAGAATTTTAGATACCTATCGAAATACTTTTAGGGACTTTCGTGCGTCTCTGGTATACGGCCTGTGGCCTTTTGCACGGCCGTCGCGAAGGAGGAGGGGCAAGGGGGTGGGTATTAGACTACTGTTTTAATTTAAAAGGAAAAAAAAAACACTTTTTATGTATCACAAGTTAATACGCTTACCCTCAACAAATACCAGATATAACTCATATTTTTTAGAGTTTTGGACAAGAGAATAATGAATTAATATTGTTTGATTGCAAACTTCCAACATGCGCCCCCCCCCCCTGCAGAGAAGTGTGCCGACGCCCATAGACCTATAAAATGCAACATGCACAAACAGCGTTCAGATGTTTAGCCACCCTAACCAGCTATTCAAATAGAAAACAGAGGAATCTCTACGTAAACTATTCCACTCGTGTCGGATTATCAGCTGATCGTGGTGTTATAGCTTTGGTTATATCACCTCCTCCTTGCGGTTCCGCCAACAAACATTTTTTTGACGAATTTGACGATATTCTACGGAGAATGGCGAACACAACTGTAATTTTAAATATAGCAGACCTATAGTTAATGAATAGATACGGACGCAAATTCGTTCATTTATATTCATTACTTACTTGGATTAAACTCCAACATTATTTTTGTTCTCACAGCCTAGTGCATTAGTTGTGTCAATGGCGAAAATAAATCTGAATTAAAACTTATGTATGTTACTGTAAATTGCTTACTTTTTAATCACTATTTATATTACATAGTATTGAATAATTGAATTACTATTTCGTGGAACACTATAAAGAAACGCCATTCGAGGTTTTCATATTTGCGATAGTTTTTGTCGCGAGATTATCGTCACCCTCTCTTGGTGTTACTAACCTACTTGGGAAAGGGTAAACATACGAGACGAATACTCCAGTAACTGCTAACGCTACGAAAATATGTGACAAAGTACCAGCTATAATTTAATGAATTCTATATTTTCCCTCAGTTAAGCTTTTGTTTATCTCTTACAGTTTATACAAAACAATTCAAAATTCAAAATATGACTTTTATTTGTCAGTTACTGTTCAAATGCTGGGTTGGATAATCTGATAATTTTCCTGTCATTCCTTTTATCACTACATTTAATTTACCTACTGCTTCATCCCCATTTGCAGAAATTGGGCTGATCACGCGTCCTGGGTTTGCTGTGATGCAAAGTTTGGTTCCTCTTCGACTGGCAATTTAGCTTGTAAGTCCTAGAAATACGACGGTATATTTATCCAAATGATTAGAAGCACATCTGTGGGAATAAAACGTTTCAAAATTTTTTTCTATGTCAAAGATAGTTTGCGTTGGGAGATTTCTTTAACACATTCTAGTGGCATCCTGAACGTAAATACCAAGTTTGGTGTTTGAGTTATGTGGTTCACACAAAGCATTTTCTAAAAATGCTTTTATCGGGTTCAGGGGAGCTCTAAAGTAGTGACCTTGAGATAATATGAGGCAGATATTACACAGGTTTCAGTTTTCACCCCCTCGTGGCACATAAAGGGGTGTTTTAACACATTCCTGTGTTAATCTGAGCGAAGATTTGCCAGGTTGATTGTAGGAAGTGTCACCTTGCGGTCCAGGAATCACAGAAGACACGTGACCAGACAGACAACGTGTCAAGATTATCTTTTGTGTCGAAGCAAAGTGGGCTAGCTACTTGGGGACAGTTTCCTGTCACTCTGAGTGACAGACGAGGGCCCATTATCGACATGTTTAAACATACTAATTGCAACAGCTCCTGGAAACAGGAGTATTCAACAGCAAGTATTAACTGTTATTAACAGCGGTGCAGGATACCAGGCCATTATGTCGAGATTTCACCGGAAATATATGTTTTGAGGTCCCCTGAATCCAAAAGAAGCATTTTCAGAAAACGATCCATGTGTCACAAACCAAAAGTCAGTTAAAAAGCGAAGTTGTACTTAAGTTTAACATTTTTAAGGATGCGACACAAAGATTTTCAAGAAAATTCCTGCACCTTAAACTACCCTTTACATAGAAAATGTTTCGAAAATTTTGATTTTCTCAAAAATGTCTCTATTAAAATTCCATATGTTTAAGATATTTTTATGGCAAACGAAATGTATATTTTAAATATTTTGGCTGTAGCCTATATATTCCTGTTTACTCTGGACACTTGCATAACTGGTAAACTGTAAGATATAGACCAAATCGTACTGTACAAAAATGTAGACCTCGTTAAAACACACAAGTTATGTCTATATGCATTTTTTGTGCAGTGAACCATTTCAGAGATATGTCTTGTTATTTGTGCGAGTTTCCAATAGTTAAATTTGACTATCGCTTGAACCCTACTATATTCCCATATTCCCCTTGTACCTACAAGAAGTCTTGCTGAAAAACTCAGTGTTATACAAGATCATAACACAGTGCAGCAGTTCACACATGCAACTAGTGGGTTAAGGACAATGTTGCCAAGTTTATAGCGCACATCGAGGAGTCCAGACCTCGATCTGCTGTATTACCAGCTATGGGACATCAGAGAGAGCAAAGCTTGCGCGACATCAAGACCTAAAACAAGATTTGAAGTGACCGCGGCGTACAACAAAGAACGTTCGGAGCCGGGCTGTCCCACCCCACTGGCGGTGCATGTACCAAAGGCGCTCAAGGATAAGCTGCCTCACGCGACTTGTGAACACGTGAATACAATCAGAGCGACAACTCAAAAGGTTTTCAAGATTATTCGAGAAGTGTCCGGCAGTCGGAGTATTTGGAGGACTTCGAGAAAGCGTGTTACGTCATCCTCGTTGTATAAGGAGACGAAGCAATGAGCAGAGGAGTCCGTTATCAGACGTGAGTCATCGGGGTCAGTTCAGTTTTTGGCTTGTGTGTGTACGCTCACGTCGTGGAATAAGATAACGAAGCAGTTAAAGAGTGTTGAGTAACTATAGTCAAAGTCAGCTGTTTGAGAGACAGAAAAAGTGAAGAAAGACGGTGAAAGGAGCCAGTCAAGGTTACGAGAAGAAAACAGTTGTGAGCTGTAATATCACGAATAGTGTTAACGTTAGTAAAAGAAAACTGTACTGGTGCAACACTTTTGGAAGAAAATGAAGAGAGAAGAAAGGCAATTGGACTAAACTTTTGTCGTTTTGAGGCAAATCATTCCAGATATATTGACTTCTCTGCGTAATACATTTGTGTCATACTCTTATGGACTTGTAAAGAGGTGAAAGATGGGAAGGAATAGCTATGTGAGATGCTGCGAGGAAGTACGTAGATATTTTGTGTGAGAGAGTGATTTGGTCATGATTTGGACGGAACGACCGAACGACCGAAGGACGAGCAGCAGCTATCTCGTAACGTTAATGAGGCGTCTCAGAGGCAGCTGGTGTCCGTCTCGGGGTCAATCGGAGCGTAATGTGGACACACGACACTGCAGTAATACAAGCCAATACCTGGCACAGCCTGACTGCAATATGGGCGCAAGTACTCACTTCCAGCTTCAACTGTCACTGTCCCTGTCCCTGGCACAGTCTGACTGCGATATGGACACAAGTACTCACTTCCACCTTCAACTGTCACTGTCCCTGACACAGCCTGACTGCAATATGGGCGCAAGTACTCACTTCCACCTTCAACTGTCACTGTCCCTGACACAGCCTGACTGCAATATGGGCGCAAGTACTCACTTCCACCTTCAACTGTCACTGTCCCTGACACAGCCTGACTGCAATATGGGCGCAAGTACTCACTTCCACCTTCAACTGTCACTGTCCCTGACACAGCCTGACTGCAATATGGGCGCAAGTACTCACTTCCACCTTCAACTGTCACTGTCCCTGGCACAGCCTGACTGCAATATGGGCGCAAGTACTCACTTCCACCTTCAACTGTCACTGTCCCTGGCACAGCCTGACTGCAATATGGGCACAAGTACTCACTTCCACCTTCAACTGTCACTGTCCCTGGCACAGCCTGACAGCAATATGGGCACAAGTACTCACTAACACCTTCAACTGTCACTGTCCCTGGCACAGCCTGACTGCAATATGGGCACAAGTACTCACTTCCACCTTCAACTGTCACTGTCCCTGGCACAGCCTGACTGCAATATGGGCACAAGTACTCACTAACACCTTCAACTGTCACTGTCCCTGGCACAGCCTGACAGCAATATGGGCACAAGTACTCACTAACACCTTCAACTGTCACTGTCCCTGGCACAGCCTGACTGCAATATGGGCGCAAGTACTCACTTCCACCTTCAACTGTCACTGTCCCTGGCACAGCCTGACTGCAATATGGGCGCAAGTACTCACTAACACCTTCAACTGTCACTGTCCCTGGCACAGCCTGACAGCAATATGGGCACAAGTACTCACTAACACCTTCAACTGTCACTGTCCCTGGCACAGCCTGACAGCAATATGGGCACAAGTACTCACTAACACCTTCAACTGTCACTGTCCCTGGCACAGCCTGACTGCAATATGGGCACAAGTACTCACTTCCACCTTCAACTGTCACTGTCCCTGGCACAGCCTGACTGCAATATGGGCACAAGTACTCACTTCCACCTTCAACTGTCACTGTCACTGTCCCTGGCACAGCCTGACTGCAATATGGGCGCAAGTACTCACTTCCACCTTCAACTGTCACTGTCCCTGGCACAGCCTGACTGCAATATGGGCGCAAGTACTCACTTCCACCTTCAACTGTCACTGTCCCTGACACAGCCTGACTGCAATATGGGCACAAGTACTCACTTCCACCTTCAACTGTCACTGTCACTGTCCCTGGCACAGCCTGACTGCAACATGGGCGCAAGTACTCACTTCCACCTTCAACTGTCACTGTCCCTGGCACAGCCTGACTGCAATATGGGCGCAAGTACTCACTAACACCTTCAACTGTCACTGTCCCTGGCACAGCCTGACTGCAATATGGGCGCAAGTACTCACTTCCACCTTCAACTGTCACTGTCACTGTCCCTGGCACAGCCTGACTGCAACATGGGCGCAAGTACTCACTTCCACCTTCAACTGTCACTGTCCCTGGCACAGCCTGACTGCAATATGGGCACAAGTACTCACTTCCACCTTCAACTGTCACTGTCCCTGACACAGCCTGACTGCAATATGGGCGCAAGTACTCACTTCCACCTTCAACTGTCACTGTCCCTGGCACAGCCTGACTGCAATATGGGCACAAGTACTCACTTCCACCTTCAACTGTCACTGTCCCTGACACAGCCTGACTGCAATATGGGCGCAAGTACTCACTTCCACCTTCAACTGTCACTGTCCCTGGCACAGCCTGACTGCAATATGGGCACAAGTACTCACTTCCAGCTTCAACTGTCACTGTCCCTGACACAGCCTGACTGCAATATGGGCGCAAGTACTCACTTCCACCTTCAACTGTCACTGTCCCTGACACAGCCTGACTGCAATATGGGCGCAAGTACTCACTTCCACCTTCAACTGTCACTGTCCCTGGCACAGCCTGACTGCAATATGGGCGCAAGTACTCACTTCCACCTTCAACTGTCACTGTCCCTGACACAGCCTGACTGCAATATGGGCGCAAGTACTCACTTCCACCTTCAACTGTCACTGTCACTGTCCCTGGCACAGCCTGACTGCAATATGGGCACAAGTACTCACTTCCAGCTTCAACTGTCACTGTCCCTGTCCCTGGCACAGCCTGACTGCAATATGGGCGCAAGCACTCACTTCCACCTTCAACTGTCACTGTCCCTGTCCCTGGCACAGCCTGACTGCAATATGGGCACAAGCACTCACTTCCACCTTCAACTGTCACTGTCCCTGGCACAGCCTGACTGCAATATGGGCGCAAGTACTCACTTCCACCTTCAACTGTCACTGTCCCTGGCACAGCCTGACTGCAATATGGGCACAAGTACTCACTTCCACCTTCAACTGTCACTGTCCCTGGCACAGCCTGACTGCAATATGGGCACAAGTACTCACTTCCACCTTCAACTGTCACTGTCCCTGGCACAGCCTGACTGCAATATGGGCGCAAGTACTCACTTCCACCTTCAACTGTCACTGTCCCTGGCACAGCCTGACTGCAATATGGGCACAAGTACTCACTTCCACCTTCAACTGTCACTGTCCCTGGCACAGCCTGACTGCAATATGGGCGCAAGTACTCACTTCCACCTTCAACTGTCACTGTCCCTGGCACAGCCTGACTGCAATATGGACACAAGTACTCACTTCCACCTTCAACTGTCACTGTCCCTGACACAGCCTGACTGCAATATGGGCGCAAGTACTCACTTCCACCTTCAACTGTCACTGTCACTGGCACAGCCTGACTGCAATATGGGCACAAGTACTCACTAACACCTTCAACTGTCACTGTCCCTGGCACAGCCTGACTGCAATATGGGCGCAAGTACTCACTTCCACCTTCAACTGTCACTGTCCCTGGCACAGCCTGACTGCAATATGGGCACAAGTACTCACTTCCACCTTCAACTGTCACTGTCCCTGGCACAGCCTGACTGCAATATGGACACAAGTACTCACTTCCACCTTCAACTGTCACTGTCCCTGGCACAGCCTGACTGCAATATGGGCGCAAGTACTCACTTCCACCTTCAACTGTCACTGTCACTGTCCCTGGCACAGCCTGACTGCAATATGGGCACAAGTACTCACTTCCACCTTCAACTGTCACTGTCACTGTCCCTGGCACACCCTGACTGCAATATGGACACAAGTACTCACTTCCACCTTCAACTGTCACTGTCCCTGGCACAGCCTGACTGCAATATGGGCACAAGTACTCACTTCCACCTTCAACTGTCACTGTCCCTGGCACAGCCTGACTGCAATATGGGCGCAAGTACTCACTTCCACCTTCAACTGTCACTGTCCCTGGCACAGCCTGACTGCAATATGGGCGCAAGTACTCACTTCCACCTTCAACTGTCACTGTCCCTGGCACAGCCTGACTGCAATATGGACACAAGTACTCACTTCCACCTTCAACTGTCACTGTCCCTGGCACAGCCTGACTGCAATATGGGCGCAAGTACTCACTTCCACCTTCAACTGTCACTGTCCCTGACACAGCCTGACTGCAATATGGGCCCAAGTACTCACTTCCACCTTCAACTGTCACTGTCCCTGGTTTCACTATTCATCACAAGTAATGTGATAATACGTGTGACCTAACTGATAAATTCTCAAATAGAGTGAGAGTGAGTCAGACTGTCGAATTATATTTATATGGACTATTTCATATATAGCTGCTTGTCCTGTATAATAGTGACCTAGCCCAGCTCCTTCTATTATCACAAGTAATATGATAATACGTGTGATCTAACTGATAAATTCTCAAGTAGAGTGAGAGTGAGTCAGACTGTCGAATTATATTTATATGGACTATTTCATATATAGCTGCTTGTCCTGTATAATAGTGACCTAGCCTAGCTCCTTCTATTATCACAAGTAATATGATAATACGTGTGATCTAACTGATAAATTCTCAAGTAGAGTGAGAGTGAGTCAGACTGTCGAATTATATTTATATGGACTATTTCATATATAGCTGCTTGTCCTGTATAATAGTGACCTAGCCTAGCTCCTTCTATTATCACAAGTAATATGATAATACGTGTGATCTAACTGATAAATTCTCAAGTAGAGTGAGAGTGAGTCAGACTGTCGAATTATATTTATATGGACTATTTCATATATAGCTGCTTGTCCTGTATAATAGTGACCTAGCCTAGCTCCTTCTATTATCACAAGTAATATGATAATACGTGTGACCTAACTGATAAATCCTCAAGTAGAGTGAGAGTGAGTCAGACTGTCGAATTATATTTATATGGACTATTTCATATATAGCTGCTTGTCCTGTATAATAGTGACCTAGCCTAGCTCCTATTATCACAAGTAATATGATAATACGTGTGACCTAACTGATAAATCCTCAAGTAGAGTGAGAGTGAGTCAGACTGTCGAATTATATTTATATGGACTATTTCATATATAGCTGATTGTCCTGTATAATAGTGACCTAGCCTAGCTCCTTCTATTATCACAAGTAATATGATAATACGTGTGACCTAACTGATAAATTCTCAAGTAGAGTGAGAGTGAGTCAGACTGTCGAATTATATTTATATGGACTATTTCATATATAGGTGCTTGTCCTGTATAATGGTGACCTAGCCTAGCTCCTTCTATTATCACAAGTAATATGATAATACGTGTGAGCTAACTGATAAATCCTCAAGTAGAGTGAGAGTGAGTACTAAAAGGCAGGTTATGACGTAGAGGACCTGGAAGTGATACGCCACTGTTGCACGCAGGACCACAGGGGCGGCATCTTGTGAGGAGAGGCATCTCCAAGGTATCAGGTTACCTTACACACCAAGGTACTGGTCTTCATGTCCCGAAGGAGACATCTTCATGTGTCAAGACGTTATCAGTTGATCTAAACAAGAAACGTGATACTACCTTCCTACCTTCCTACCTTTTGGGGGAATAGGTATTCTGGTTTGCGATTTGAGCTCACGACTGAACGCTTTCAGGCTTACCTCGTGCTCCTACAGACACGACAAATTCCTCATACAGAAACGTGACTATGCAACTCAGGTCATCTGTCTCACCATGTTGTCAATATGACAACGATTGCTACAAATGTATAAGTAGGTATATAGTTATAATGAATCAATATGGGGTGGCTTGAGCCCACGATCTTGGGACCAGCAGACCCTTAAAGGGCACACCGAAGTGAAAAAGTATTGAAGCTAGTGGCTTAATTTTTTGCACAGACATTTCCAGCAGCTAAAAAATGGACGTACCAAATTTAATTCCAATATCTAATCAAATTCTTAATATATTAATTTATATGAATCTTATTGGATATAATTAAAATCTATCTACCCCAACAAGTTTTGAACTACAAAATTGATTTTTTAAAATTATATCTCTTACTAACTTTGTAACAAATTAAAGGGTGCTAATTTTCATATCATGAATAGTTTTTCTTAGAAAATATTAATACCCCTAAACGTAAAAATGTCATAAAACAGCGCACTGTTATATTAATTATTTTTAGGAACAAATTATAAAGAATATCAAAATACCTAATGGACATTTTAGCACCCGTATACTAAACTAGATTGGAAAAATAATTTAGATATCTAGCTGGATTTTTGTGGGAGAAGATATATTTCGAATATTAGAAAGTAACAAAAAAACTGTTTCCCAGAAAAATGAGTTAAAAGTTGAAATGGAAAGTGTGAACTATCACTTCTGCATCACTACAACGAAGTCATTTTTAGGCAAACATTTGTTGCGAATAACATGATCCGGTTAAAATATAATGACATTACTGACTGGTATCAATGTGACGCCGGACGTGGCACAAAACAAAGGACTGTCGGGGCTAAGCTACTGCACACCAATACTAGGTGGCGAACAAAGACTCCCTACGTGCCTCGTGTGACTGTTTACATGACTAACAACAATGAGCGGTAAAACCAAAAGAGGGTTTCTCCAGAACCTGCGAGAAAGATCTGGCTACATCATCGCCAGCATGTTTGACAAAGTTCGTGAAAGGTCCGTGTGACATCATAAGGAGGCGAGGAAACAGCAGAGAACTAGTTACAATTACAGTTTTGAGCCTGTCAGTAGGTATATCAGTAGTACGGTCGTCGTGAAAACATTTAACGAGTGTTGAGTGATTGTATCATTGGAATTAGTGTATGAGAGACAGTGAAAGGAGTGAGTCAAGGTTACAAGAAGTAAATAGTTGTGTGTTGTAATATCACGAAAGAGTGAAGACGTATTAACGTCAGTAGAAGAGAACTGTATATTTGTGCAAAAGTTTAGTACTGATTTTGTCGCAATAAAATTACGACAAAACTACAGGGAGATGGATAAATTAATTACAGTCAATAATTTCCGTTTGTTAAAACCAATGTATAATGTAGGTAACACGAGTTCTAATTATTGCCAAGAAAGGAGTCATGAACCGTGTTAAGAATAAGCAATTAGTATAGGTCAGTGTAGTTAAGGCAATTACACCGTTCAGTGAATAAGAAACCCAATAGCTCAAGATGTCCATTGAACTCAGTTACGTTCAAAAATCACAGTTAATTGCAAAATGCACGTAGACTAAGTTCTACAAATTACAAAGAGAATGAAATTCCTCGAATTTAGCGAGTCACAGAATCACAGTAGCGTTTCAAGTTCCAATTTTCCAGCACAATAAGCAGCAACTTCAGGGAGTCATAATGTACGCGGGACTTTAAACTTGATAAAAGAGCACATATTTATAATACCTATTCCCGTCATTTCTTTCGCGTTTTGCATGCCTTACAGAAATATACTACAATCGCTTATCGGCAGTTCGTAGCGCCTAAATACCGCGCTCGGTTAACAACACTTATCGATCGCCGCAGGGGAACTTTCCGCTTAATATTACAACGACTCACGGCCACTTATGCTTGCCGTTGTGATTATTTTAAAACGTAACGTAAGGTTAGAAGTTAGAAGTAGGTGGGGAAAGCAATGCGAGTGGCAGGTTTTGCAAGGAAACAAGAGTGTGGTGGACATTTTGCAGGCGGTGCGGTCCTGCCACACAAGAGGACACTCCGTCGACACCTGGTGGCCGTACAGGGTCAAGTCAAGATGTCTTGGCAGGGAAATCGGATACGGCGCCAGGTGACTCCAAGATTTGCGTCTAACACAAGCATGCCTTCTTGTAATGTATCTGAAACCAGCTGAAAATACCCGACCTTGTCCGTGGTTTGACGATTTGTTCCTAAAATATAAAACATGAACAACGATGTTCCATTTGACGAAAGTTCCAAGTTTTCCGAAACTCACACACATAACAAGGTATATCTCCGAAATGGTTCACCCTACAAGAAAATTTATTGAGACATAAATTGTGTATTTTAGCAAGATCTACATTTTTGTATAGTACGCTTTGGTCTATCTCTAACGGTTTACCAGTTATGCAAAAGTCGTCCAGAGTAAATACGACTACAGGGGCTCTAGCCAGAAAATTCAAGATAAACATTTCATTTATCATAAAAATATCTCAAATATATGACATTTTAATCAAAATCGTTAGAGCCATTTTCAAGAAAATCAAAATTTTCGAAAAATTTTCCATGTAAAGGGTAGTTTAGGGTGGGGCTATTTTCTTCAAGATCTTCGTGTCGCATCCTTGAAAGACATTAAACTTAAATACCAACTTTGGTTTTTAACCGACTTTTCGTTTTTGAGCTATGCTGTCCACAGACTGACACACAGACACACACACACACGGACCTTTTTCTAAAAATGCTTTTTCTGGATTCAGGGGGCCTCAAAACATGTATTTCCGGTGAAATCTCGACTTCGAATTTTTGGGTGGAATACAATACTTCCCCTACTTACCAGTAGAGAAAGTAAAAAGTGAACAACGATGTTCTATTTGACGAAAGTTTGTTTTCCGAAACTCACACAAATAACAAGGAATATCTCCGAAATGGTTCACTCTAAATATATATATATATATATATATATATATATATATATATATATATATATATATATATATATACGGATATAACTTGTATTTTAGCAAGATCTACATTTTTTGTATAGTATGTATGATATAGTATGATTTGGTCTATCAGGGGCTCTAGCCAGAAAATTCAAGATAAACATTTCATTTATCATAAAATTATCTCAAATATATGACATTTTAATCAAAATCGTTAGAGCCATTTTCAAGAAAATCAAAATTTTCGAAAAATTTTCCATGTAAAGGGTAGTTTAGGGTGGGGCTATTTTCTTCAAGATCTTCGTGTCGCATCCTTGAAAGACATTAAACTTAAATACCAACTTTGGTTTTTAACCGACTTTTCGTTTTTGAGCTATGCTGTCCACAGACTGACACACAGACACACACACACACGGACCTTTTTCTAAAAATGCTTTTTCTGGATTCAGGGGGCCTCAAAACATGTATTTCCGGTGAAATCTCGACTTCGAATTTTTGGGTGGAATACAATACTTCCCCTACTTACCAGTAGAGAAAGTAAAGAGTGAACAACGATGTTCTATTTGACGAAAGTTTGTTTTCCGAAACTCACACAAATAACAAGGAATATCTCCGAAATGGTTCACTCTAAATATATATATATATACGGATATAACTTGTATTTTAGCAAGATCTACATTTTTTGTATAGTATGTATGATATAGTATGATTTGGTCTATCAGGGGCTATAGCCAGAAAATTCAAGATATACATTTCATTTGTCATCAAAATATCTTGAACATACGTAATTTTAAGCAAAATCATTTAGAAAAAATGCTTTTTCGTTTAATTCAGGGGGCCTCAAAACATATTTCCGATGAAATCACATTGAATTTTTGGTTGGAATACAATACTTCCTGTACTTACTAGTAGAGAAAGTAAACAGCGACTGGAACTTAATCCTGCTTTGGAGTTAACGATAGTGGTTATTCATTTTCTTCTTCTTCTTCTAGTTTTTCTTCTTGTTCTTCTTCTACTTCTTCTACTTCTTCTTCTTCTTCTACTACTGCTTCTACTTCTATTTCTACTACTACTTCTTTTTCTTGTTCTTCTTCTACTTCTTCTTCTATTTCTTCTTCCTCTACTTCTACTTCTTCTTTTTCTACTTCTTCTTCTTCTTGTTCTTCTACTTCTTCTACTTCTTCTTCTACTTCTTCTTCCTCTACTTCTACTTCTTCTTCCTCTACTTCTTCTTCTACTTCTTCTTCCTCTACTTCTTCTTCTTCTACTTCTTCTTCTTCCTGTTCTTGTTCTTCTTCTACTTCTTCTTCTACTTCTTCTTCCTCTACTTCTTCTTCTTCTACTACTACTTCTTGTTCTACTACTTCTTGTTCTTCTACTTCTTCTTCTTGTTCTGCTACTTCTTCTTGTTCTTCTACTTCTTGTTCTACTTCTTCTTCTTCTACTACTTCTTCTTCTTCTTGTTCTTCTTGTTCCTCCTCTTCTTCCTCCTCCAGTGAACGTGGTCCATCTCTCCACATCTTGGCGGAGAGTTACTGTAAGTTTGGTCCTAGTGACGTTCACTAAGAGGATCGTTTAGCAAGAAGCTGTTTGCTGTAACGAGAGATGCGATATGATGGTGATGGTGGTTTGGACAGCCCTGATAGGGATAACGGATCCTATATCAAGTTTCTAGGCTGAGAGTTTTTTGTGTAGATGTTGGAGATGTCCCAAGTTGCAGGACGTACCTAGCAAGCCAGCAGGAGTATGAAGTAGGAGGCAGGCAGTGTGCGCCGTTATTAGGTTAGGTGTCTGTCTGTCAGTCCCCTCACATTATCACTTTAATTACTGCAGTGTGATGGATCAGGCCGTGCTGCCGCTGCTGCTGACAAAGATGGACGACCCGGCTCTAATCAGCATGCAACACCAGCGCTGCTCTCGTCAAATGTTTCTATCACCTTAACCTTACATAACAACTCCACAAAACATTGCATAGCTCAAGCCAACAACAACGAGTGGTCAAATTTAAAAAAGAAAATGTAAATGATTTTATTGTTTTTCAAAATATTCCCCTGTGAACTGAATAATTTTTGCATTTGATGAAAGCAGTCCCAAAGCAATGATGCCAGTCTCCTCAAAACACTTAAAAAACTATATTTTTATAATGTTCCATGGAGCAATTGGTGAAATGAGTGGCGTGGAAAACAGGAGAATCCGGAGAAAATCCGCCCAGACGTCACTTCGTTTACCACGAATACTACATGCGGGTCTCTGGGATCGAACCCGAACCGTCTAGGTGGTAGGCGAACGGTCTAACCGCTCGGCCACGGCGCCGCCGTATCAGATATACCTAAACTTCATATAGGTAGAAAATATAACTGAAAAAATTGAGGATCGTGAAAAGAACTGGATGGAATATCTGGATGCATCCCGTGTACCAAAAGAGCTTCTAACTACAACC
Organism: Tenodera sinensis; assembly: GCA_030765045.1. NCBI lineage: Eukaryota > Metazoa > Arthropoda > Insecta > Mantodea > Mantidae > Tenodera > Tenodera sinensis. Next base: position 9,791,595 of record CM060965.1, read on the forward strand.
CAAAGGGAGAAGAAATATCGGTCCTCCGCGTTGGATGCAGCAATTCTAAGGGACTGGAACGAGTCATGGAACCCCTACCGCCTACCGACTAGGGAAACCAGTAAAAACCCAACTTTGAGTGGGCAGTCACACGTTACAGCGAGTTACTGTGGTGGATAATCTTGAAAACTGTTCATGTGTAATCAAGTAGGTATACATTTATGGAAATGAAATACAAAACGAAGTTTGAACCAGACAAGTATATATCTGTGATTTATCTTGGTGAAACTTGGTGGTGGACACTCTGTGTGTATGTGTGTGTGTGTGGCTAATTAAAAGCCGCCTATGCCGCTGCCGCTGCTGCACTGAATTAATTTTCCCCACGCCCTGTTTACTTTGTCCAGCGCCGTGTTTAGGACGAGATAATCTCATTTACCTGCTGTCCGCGAAAACTGTTACCTACCTTCATCCATAACACTGCAGCGCTCGGGGGCATCCAGCTTCACTTCCTTGTTTAACTTCACCATTCACACCCCATAAAATATCCTACACCTATCTATCCGAAAAAAGACACTAATTGTCAAATTTATATTTCCATAACCGTATGAGCCAACTTACAAGAGCATAATTGCCATTTCGTACGACTATTCATGTTCGACCAAGTGTCAAAGTTTAAACAGCGGTGTCCGAAGTTTTAATCATGTATTTGTTATTCGATTGTACACACAGCAATAGGTATGTTGGCCTTGACACATTGATACACAGAGTATATATGCTATAACCTTTAAAAAAGTAGACTTTCGCAAACGAGAAAGCAAATTGCATTCATTAGAATATTACTGTTTCAAACCAGTTGTTATTCGATTGAACATATTAAAATCGATATTTTCGGTTTCAGCTGCGTGGGAATGTGCGCAGACGCCGAAGTATTGATTAGTATATGCGCATGTTTTTTTAGTGCTTAGCAGTATCGTTATGAAGAGGTGCACCTTTGATCGGTGGTTAGCAGTATCATTATGAACAGGTAGACCTCTGTTAGGTGGATAGCAGTATCGTTATGAAGAGGTGCACCTTTGATTGGTGGATAGCAGTATCGTTATGAAGAGGTGCACCTTTGATTGGTGGGTAGCAGTATCGTTATGAAGAGGTGCACCTTTGATTGCTGGGTAGCAGTATCGTTATGAAGAGGTGCACCTTTGATTGGTGGATAGCAGTATCGTTATGAAGAGGTGCACCTTTGATTGGTGGATAGAAGTATCGTTATGAAGAGGTACACCTTTGGTGGATAGCAGTATCGTTATGAACAGGTGCACCTTTGATTGGTGGGTAGCAGTATCGTTATGAAGAGGTGCACCTTTGATTGGTGGATAGCAGTATCGTTATGAACAGGTGCACCTTTGATTGGTGGATAGCAGTATCGTTATGAAGAGGTGCACCTTTGATTGGTGGATAGCAGTATCGTTATTAAGAGGTGCACCTTTGATTGGTGGATAGCAGTATCGTTATTAAGAGCTACACCTTTGATTGGTGGATAGCAGTATCGTTATTAAGAGGTGCACCTTTGATTGGTGGATAGCAGTATCGTTATTAAGAGGTGCACCTTTGATTGGTGGATAGCAGTATCGTTATTAAGAGCTACACCTTTGATTGGTGGATAGCAGTATCGTTATGAAGAGGTGCACCTTTGATTGGTGGATAGCAGTATCGTTATTAAGAGGTGCACCTTTGATTGGTGGATAGCAGTATCGTTATTAAGAGCTACACCTTTGATTGGTGGATAGCAGTATCGTTATTAAGAGGTGCACCTTTGATTGGTGGATAGCAGTATCGTTATTAAGAGGTGCACCTTTGATTGGTGGATAGCAGTATCGTTATTAAGAGCTACACCTTTGATTGGTGGATAGCAGTATCGTTATTAAGAGGTGCACCTTTGATTGGTGGATAGCAGTATCGTTATTAAGAGCTACACCTTTGATTGGTGGATAGCAGTATCGTTATGAAGAGGTGCAACTTTGATTGGTGGATAGCAGTATCGCTATGAAGAACCATGTTAAGCATGTTTGCACTTATAAAGATCGCTTGCCCTCCGCCGGGTTTGTATGTTCATATGGTTTTATCGTCTATCGTTGCATTGCATACGGCTTGTTTAACATTATTTGAAGGTGTACATCAGCCAATCATGAGAAGTGAATGAAAATGCAACACATCAACGTTTTAAGAAGCAGGTTTTAGGAAACCTATTTTCATGCGTGTTCCTGTTTAGTATTGACGGTTGGCACAATTGCAAGATTGGTGATCTGCGAATGCAAAAAGAGAGACAGACGAGGTGAAGTGTGTAAACCACTTAAGTAAGTGATTATAGTAGAAGTGCAATGAGCCGTTCTCGCATTGAAAATCTTACTGAAAATAGCTCTTTTTGCTTTCTCTACTAGTAAGTAGAGAAAGTAGGTATTGTATTCCACCCAAAAATTCGATGTCGAGATTTCACCGGAAATACATGTTTTGGGGCTCCCAGAATCCATTAAAACCATGTGTAGAAATAGGTCACTGTGTGTGTCAGTCTGTGGACAGCGTTAACTCAAAATTGAAAAGTCTGTCAAAAACCAAAGTTGGTATTTAAGTTTAATGTCGTTCAAGGATGCGACACGAAGATTTTGAAGAAAATAGCCCCACCCTAAACTACCCTTTACATGGAAAATTTTTCGAAAATTTTGATTTTCTTGAAAATGGCTCTAACGATTTTGATTAAAATGTCATATGTTTGAGACATCTTTATGACAAATGAAATGTATATCTTGAATTTTCTGGCTATAGCCCCTGTAGTCGTATTTACTCTGGACGACTTTTGCATAACTGGTAAACCGTTAGAGATAGACCAAATCTTACTATACAAAAAATGTAGGTCTTGCTAAAATACACAACTTATGTCCGAATAAATTTTCTTGTAGGGTGAACCATTTCGGAGATATTCCTTGTTATGTGTGTGAGTTTCGGAAAACAGAACTTTCGTGAAATGGATCATCGTTGTTCATTTTTTTATATGTTAAGTGTGCAAGGACAACAGAATCTCAAAGGTTTAAAACATTTGACTACCGCACAAAGCCTACTGTATTCTAATATTCCCCTTGTACCTACAAGGAAATGAGCAATAAGATAATTTGTACAAATGTTTATCTCAACTAACACGAAGAAGATGTAGGAATAAGAGTTTGTAAGAATGGTTACTACAAGAGTAGAGAAAGTCATGTGAGTGCAACACATCAGATTTTTTATTCCCACTTCCACAGTGCAATTCTTGTATATATATTCCCGGTATTTCAGAAATGGCTCTAAAGTTAAGGTTAAATTTTTGTATACATGCATATTACTGTCACAGTGTTTTCTCTACTCACTTTTATGTAACACATTCACATATCTTTCTCTACTCACTCTTCTACAAAGAAGTAATACAATTTTCTATATGTTTGAAATAGAAATGCTACATATTACATTCACAGTGTTTTCTCTGCTTAAATACTTTTAGGCAACACATTTACACCTCTTTCTCTACTCAGTCTTCTTTGAACAATTTTCCATAAAACGCTATTTTACATTAAAAAAAATTTATCCTCGCTTTTAAAATAAGTCATACCATGTATCTTTGAAATAGAAATGCTTTTACATTCACACTGTTTTCTCCTCTCACTTTTAGGTAACACATTCATAGCTCTTTCTCTACTCACTCTTCTACAGTAGACGTTTTTCAGCTGAAATGATGGTGTTTATGAAATATTTGTATATATTTCTATATCTCGGAAATGACTCTTAACAATTGCGACAGAAATTATTATATAGTTAACGTTTTGCCTTTCAGGTTTATTTAAGTACCCCCCCCCCTCCCCACAAAAAAAAAAAAAAAATGATTTCATAAAAACAGAGGCGAAGAACGCCGAGCGAAGCTGGGTCGCCCAGGTACTACCATTGAAAGAGGCGAGAAAAAGAAGATAGTTTGTGTAAAAACTCGCTAAATCTTACGACTCATAATCTCGCTAAAAAGTTGAAGTATATCGCTAAAAATCAGCAATTGTGAGTTTCCATACAAGTGTATGAACTATAAGGAGTGAATTAAAGCATCGGATTTAGACTTGAGTTTGTCTTATTTCTGTAATACGCTCGAGATAAAAGAACACTCATCGTTGCTGCCGACTGACGCTATCGACGCAAAAACAATCACTGACAAAAAAGCGTCGCACAGTAGTTGAACATTTGACTATCGCTATTCGGTTGTATCCATGACGACATGTGTGACGTGGCTATTTGTGCAGTAGATTGCATGTATGTGAAGAGAGCTGGCAGGCAATCAGAGGTAGGTAGATATGGCTGGTTGTTTTTCTGGTGTAGCTATTCCCCCCACCACTACCACTAGCAGATGTTTGTTGTGGGACTGTACCTGCCTGCCGGAGGGGCGTGGCAGTAGCAAGATGGCGGATGTCTTCTTCTTCTTGTATGATCATCATCTGCGCTCCTCCCATGCTTTTATCTCTCCCCCTCCCTCCAGCTGTATACAGCAGCTTCTGGAGGAGGTTAATACTGTCCAACCTCTATATCGATTTCTGTGGTTGCTTTTACTGTAACATCACACTGCCGTGTAACAGTCACACACTCCAAACATCATAAATAACCACGGCCCGGATCCCACAGCTTTTTCCCCATGCAAAATATAAGTGAAGCACGATTTTATCAACGGTACTTAAACTTATGCAACTCTTATGTGTCACATAAACTCATATTTTGGCTTTTTCTCATTTTCTGTCCTATTTCAGAATATAATCATATTTTCTCTTAAGTTTTCGTATTTTTGTCATATTTTTTCTTTCTCTACTACGTATAGTAAGTAGAGGAAGTATTGTATTCCATCCAAAAATTCACTATCGAGATTTCACCGGAAATACATGTTTTGAAGCCCACTGAAACAAAAAAAGGCATTATTAGAAACGTATCCGCGACCTTTGACATAGAAAACTTTTCGCAAATTTTGATTTTCTCGAAAATGCCTCCAACAATTTTAATTAAAATGGCATACGTTTAAGATATTTTCATGAAAAATCTGATTTGTTGCACTCACATGACTTTCTCTACTCGTGTACTAACCATTCTTACAAACTCTTATTCCTATATATTCTTCGTGTTAGTTGAGATAAACATTTGTACAAATTATCTTATTGCTTATTTCCTTGTAGGTACAAGGGGAATATGGGAATACAGTAGACTTGGTGCGACAGTCAAATCTTTTAAAGCTTTGAGATCCCGTTCTCTTTGCACGCTTAACAGATAAAAAATGAAAAACGATGTTCCATTTCACGAAAGTTTTAAGTTTTCCGAAACTGACACAAATAGTAAGGAACGTCTCCGAAATGGCTCGTCTACAAAAAAAAATTTATTGAGACATAAATTCTGTGTTTTAGCGAAATCTACATTTTTTGTATAGTAAGATTTTGTCTATCTCTAACGGTTTACAAGTTATTCAAAAGTCATCCAGAGTAAACAGGACTACAGGGGCTATAGCCAGAAAATTCAAAATATACATTTCATTTTTCATACAAATATCTTAAACATATGGCATTTTAATCAAAATCGTTAGAGCCATTTTCAAAAAAATTAAAATGTTCGAGAAATTTTCCATGTAAAGGGTAGTTTAGGGTGGGGCTATTTTCTTCAAAATCTTCGTGTCCCATTCTTGAAAGGTATTAAAGTTAAATAGCAAGTTTGGTTGGTAACCGACTTTTGATTTTTGAGTTATGCTGTCCACAGACTGACACACACACACACACACACACACACACACACACACACACACACACACACGCGCGCGCACGCACGGAACTTTCTCTGGGCATAACTTTTTACCATTTTTCATCCAAAGAAGGGCTCAAACATTGTAGAAACAAGATTTAATTGCAGATTTTGCCCTTCAGCTGATTTAAATATTCAAACAGGGCGTTTAAATCTGTGTATGTGTGAAATATTAGAATTTAATTTACTCCTAATATTGTTTTTCCTTTCTTTCTTTTGCCGTTTTAAAATGTTCGTATTATACAGTTTTTGTGTATTAATGCATATCTTCAGTGTAGATAGCTTTCTTCAAGATGGATAAAGTGATTTTATAAACCTGTTATTGATATCGAATATAGTTTTGGATTTCAAGTTGTTCGTAAAAAATAATTTAATACTGGGTGTTATACGTATCGACCCACTTGGGGGCTTGTTACCCAATCTGCGGGTGCCTCCGTATCTTACACGAGTAGGTATTGTACCCGCATAGGGATTCTCTCATCTTGGGTAGTCCACAGCTTGTCAAACCGACGCTACGCCCCTCATCTGCAATATACCCACACGCCCTATGTAACTCAACATCTACTCTAAACTTGTCTGTTTACAACCAATCCAATTCACATGACTTTCCCTGCTCACTCTTGAATCACCAGTCGCATTTGTATTTTCGAGTGTGCATAGGTGCAAATGGAAGTGGTGATTCAAGACACAGCCTGCTTGTGTGTCCGACAGACGATAGCTAATGCATCAGAGACTATCAATAAACTCAGCTGTATCGACTTGTGTAAACCGCACTGTAACACGACTTGCACCTGAAAAATATTCCGCTCTCCTAATGCGCTCAGTCAGTTTTTCCATTGTTGTATATAGTAGCTAAAGAAGGTGTTACATTCCACCGAAAAACTCGATTTTAAAACTTCAGTGGAACACACGTTTTGAGGTCCCTTGAATAGAAAAGAATTTTTTAGAAAAAGGTGCACGCCTGTTTTTAAGTTTTTTACACAGGCATTACTAGCAAGTAAAGAAATGTGTGTACCAAATTTCATTCTAATATATAATTACATTTTTGATATATTAATTAATTTATACCTATCAATTTGATTAAGTAGGTATAATTAAAATCTATCTCCCCAACAGATGTTGAACAAGAGTTGATTTTTTAAAATTATATCTATTACCTTTGTAACGACTTAAAGTATGGAAATTTTGATTTAGTGAATAGTTTTTGTTAAAAAAATTCGTAATACCGCAAAGTGTAAAATGCCATAAAAACAGCGCATTATTATATTAATTTCTTTTGAAAAGGTGTATGAAATATCAAAATTCTAATACTACATTTTATTACCCATATTCTAAGGTATAGGTTTTGGAAAAAGATTTAGATCTCTAAAAAAATTTTTTGGGGAAAGAGAAAGTAACAAAAAAATCGTTTCCGAGAAAAATGAGTGCAGAGGTGCACCACTTTTAAAATGGCGTCCAAAATACGTGTTCTGCCCTCCCTAGGGGATTAAAACTTCGCAGATATATTCTTTAAAGTATGGTGCACTTTTGCAATAAAAATTCAAAACTAGATTTTTCTGTCCAAACAGGCTAAAATACCATTTCCGTGTTCCCTTAAAAGCGAAAACTTAATAAATACCAAATTTAGTATTTAAGTTTGGTATGTTCGCAGCATGCGCCATGAAAACATTCTAGAAAATCCTCCCAGCCCAAACCACCGTTTATTTGGGACATTTGTAAAACGTTTTAATTTTATAAAAACTGACTGCAATGATTATAATTAAAATGCCATATGTTTAAGATATTTCCATGATAAATGAAATCAATATTTTGAATTTTTTGGAAATATTCTCTGAGTGACTTTTGTATAACTGGTAAACTGTAAGAGATAGACAAAATCGTAGATCTTTTTCTGACACGCATTTCGTATCAAATATAGTTATGTTTGAATTTTCCAATACGAATACTTTTCTGAAATGGAAGGTCGTTGTTCATTTTCATGTCCTGATGATGTCAGTCATCACTAAAACCCGCATTTCTATGCAAAATGCTTAACCTTTTCCATACTTTTTAAGGAGACAGATTTAACTGTGTTTTTGCTTATTTATGCTTATTTCATAGGAAAACGTTTTTGCTTACTTATTTTACGATGTTTAATTAAAACAACATATTTTATCCAAAACTGTAAATTTAAAGTGAATATTTCACAGTTATACGTAAGTTTTAGTGATTCATTATTTTCTGGGCTAAATTCGTAAGAGAGAAATGCTACGGTATGTAATACTGCAAGGAGAACTAGCTGCATCAGTCAGTTGTTGCCTGACATATCGCAATAATATCATGGACAAGGACGGTGATTCCCCCCCCCCCCTCACCGAGTTTCCAAACAGCAGCCGTTTGTACAGCAGTGCTATTTCTCCAAGTATTGCGACATCGAAGGAACATATTCACTATACAAATAATGTTTCACTGATAGATACAAGGGTTTTACACAAGAACATCTCAGGAGGGCCTTCGTTACGTATTAATAACAGCCTTCTATAAGGAACGAGTTCTGTAAAAGTGGGTATTTATCATGCTTACGTGTAGGTATTCGTTTTTACTTAATTTGGTGTTTATTTTCAACATTTTTCATGCTTATTTGCTTGCTTATTTTACTATTTTATTGTGCTTAAAAATAAGGGCTTTAATTATCACTCAGGGAACTAGAGGAAGTATTGTATTCCACTAAAAAATTCGATGTCGAGATTTCACCGGAAATATATGTTTTGAGGCCCCCTGAATCCAAAAAAGCATTTTCAGAAAAAGGCCCATGTGTGTGTGTGTCAGTCTGTGGACAGCATAGCTCAAAAACGAAAAGTCGCTTAAAAACCAAAGTTGGTATTTAAGTTTAATGTCTTTCAAGGATGTGACACAAAGATTTTGAAGAAAATAGCCCCACCCTAAACTACCCTTTACATGGAAATTTTTTCGAAAATTTTGATTTTCTTGAAAATGACTCTAACGATTTTGATTAAAATGTCATATGTTTGAGACATTTTTATGAAAAATGAAATGTATATCTTGAATTTTCTGGCTATAGCCCCTGTAGTCGTATTTACTCTGGACGACTTTTGCATAACTGGTAAACCGTTAGAGATAGATCAAATCATACCACACAAAAAATGTAGATCTTGCTAAAATACACAATTTGTGTCTCAATAAATTTTCTTGTAGGGTGAACCATTTCGGAGATATTCCTTGTTATGTGTGTGAGTTTCAGAAAACTTAGAACTTTTGTGAAATGGGTCATTGTTGTTCATTTTTTTATATGTTACGTGTGCAAGGGAATAAGCAATAAGATAATTTGTACAAATGTTTATCTCAACTAACAGGAAGAACATATAGGAATAAGAGTAGAGAAAGTCATGTGAGTGCAACACATCAGTCTCAGCGCAGGTATATTTCCAGTATGGAATGTTTGTGATCATGAAGTGTACTGGCAAGTACGTACGAGGTTTCCGCTGACCTACATAGAACGGTGATGTCTGTTGTATGCAAATAGGTTAAGCCGTTGAAAAGCGAGGAGCGTTTATTGTTGCCGCGGTTTATTCAATTGTCTCGCGTTGGAGGGTTGTCCCCCTGCGCGTTATTCGATTGGTGCTTCACCAACAATTGCGTTAGCTCTAATCAACCAGAAAATTAACTTCAATAAGTTTGTGAGGAGGGTGGGATGAATAATGGAAAAAACTAATTTATCATCTTTTTCTCCAAGTGCCAGCGAGCGACATTGTTTCATGGAAATTTGATGAGGAGGCGCCTGCGGAATCCCTTGAGTCAAGCAGGAAGCGAGTCACTTAATGAAATAACCCAACAGCCGTCTTCTGCCACTCTATATTCCAACAAATTCTTGCAGACAAAGAATCAAAATGCATTTCCATCTGCTCGTGTCTATATCACTTGTAAAACAAGTCATTTCTTGTTCCCCTGAAACTACCGCTTAGTGCGCCCTGGGACTGAACAATCTGACTCACATGACTTTCTCTACTCTTGTACTAACCATTCTTACAAACTCTTATTCCTATATCTTCTTCGTGTTAGTTGAGATAAACATTTGTACAACTTATCTTATTGCTTATTTCCTTGTAGGCTTTGTGCGATAGTCGAATGTTTTAAAGCTTTGAGATTCCGTTCTCTTTGTACATATAAAAAAATGAACAACGATGTTCCATTTCACGAAAGTTCTAAGTTTTCCGAAACTCATACACATAACAAGGAATATCTCCGACATGGTTCACCCTACAAGAAAATTTATTCAGACATAAATTGTGTATTTTAGCAAGATCTACATTTTTTGTATAGTATGATTTGGTCTATCTCTAACGGTTTACCAGTTATGCAAAAGTCGTCCAGAGTAAATACGACTACAGGGGCTATAGCCAGAAAATTCAAGATATAGATTTCATTTGTGATAAAAATATCTCAAACATATGACATTTTAATAAAAATCGTTAGAGCTATTTTCAAGAAAATCAAAATTTTCGGAAAATTTTCCATGTAAAGGGTAGTTTAGTGTGGGGCTATTTTCTTCAAAATATTCGTGTCGCATCCTTGAAAGACATTAAACTTAAATACTAACTTTGGTTTTTAACCGAATTTTCGTTTTTGGGTTATGCTGTCCACAGACTGACAGACTGACACACAGACACACACGGACCTTTTTCTAAAAATGCTTTTTTTGGATTCAGGGGGCCTCAAAACATATATTTCTGGTGAAATCTCGACATCGAAATTTTGGGTGGAATACAATACTTCCCCTACTTACCAGTAGAGAAAGTAAAAAATGAACAACGATGTTCCATTACACGAAAATTCTTAAATTTTTCGAAACTCACACACATAACAAGGAATATCTCCGAAATGCTTCACTCTACAAGAAAATTTATTGAGACATAAATTGTGTATTTTAGCAGAATCTACATTTTTTGTAGAGTATGATTTGGTCTATCTCTAACGGTTTACCAGTTATGCAAAAGTCGTCCAAAGTAAATACGACTACAGGAGCTATAGCCAGAAAATTCAAGATATACATTTCATTTGTCATAAAAATATCATATGACATTTTAATCAAAATCGTTAGAGCCATTTTCAAGAAAATCAAAGTTTTCGAAACATTTTCCATGTAAAGGGTAGTTTAGGGTGGAGGAATTTTCTTCAAAATCTTCGTGTCGCATCCTTGAAAGACATTAAACTTAAATACTAACTTTGGTTTTTAACCGACTTTTCGTTTTTGAGTTATGTTGTTCACAGACTGACAGACTGACACACAGACACATTTTTCTAAAAATGCTTTTTTTTGGATTCAGGGGTCTCAAAACATATTTCCGGTGAAATCTCGACATCGAATTTTTGGGTGGAATACAATACTTCCCCTACTTACCAGTAGAGAAAGTAAAAAGGAATATCTCCTAAATGGTTCACTCTACAAAAAAGTATTTGGAGACATAGGTATTGTCTATTTTAGCAAGATCTACATTTTTTGTAAAGTAAGGTTTGGTCTATCTCTTACGGTTTACCAGTTATGTAAAAATCTTCCAGAGTAAATAGGACTTCATGGGCTATAGCCGGGAAGTTAAAAATAGGTATAGGTACCTTTCATTTGTCGTAAAAATATCTATGGCATTTTAATCAAAATAGTTACAGTCATTTTCAAGAAAATCAAAATTTCCCAAGTAAAGTGTTGTTTAGGGTGGAGGAATTTTCTTCAAAATCTTCGGACCTTTTTCTAAACTTTTTTTTTTGATTCAGGGACCTCAAAACATATTTCCGGTGAAATCTCATCATCGAATTTTTGGGTGGAATACAATACTTCCTCTACTTATTATACTTAGTAGAGAAAGTGAGAAACCAATAGAACGCGGTCCATACCGGAAGCCAAGAAAGAAGTAAGCAAGTTATTTTGTTGTGTGTTTAACATGATCGACAACTGACAGAAAACTGCAAATGTATAAAGAAGGTGTCGATGTATTCGTATACTACATTTGACCTTCTTCTTTTGTTACTTAAAGTTGTGTGAGAAATGTTGGTCCATTCACGCAGCTCTAACAGCCAGAATGCTTTGTTTCTTTGAAGAAAGCCCCCCCCCCCATCTGTCAGAAACAGCAAACAAAAGATCGAACCTGGATCTGCCAAATGAGGCAATCACTCCACGTAGGCGGTGGCGGAAGAAATTAATCGGGGAGAGGAACAAAAGATTGTTGTTAGCGAGGGTGACATGGTAAAGTGGGGTCATCCTGCAAAGACTACCTGGGGGATACAATGGCAAGTGTTGATGTGTCTCATTATCAGACACAATAGTCCCGGTCTCCCCCACATGTCTTGTTTACACGCGGTTCCTAACGAGCTTTACCTGTTGGCTGGCTCGTGTCAATCTCTTGATAGCGTCCATACATCTGGCTCAAGCAGAGTTTACCAACTTGGATCCAAATTAAAGATGTCACAAAGGTTCTCTGTGATGAAGCAATTCTCACCAAACCTGTGCTTCAAGAACACTTTCTTCATGGCATGTTTACTTGACTTGAGAAATAGATGGATTCCTTACCACCCAAAGTTGCCAGATTTAGGAAAACTTAACTGCATTTTGATTAAAATGCCACAGGGTTAAGTTATTTTTATGGCAAATGAAATATATATCTTGAATTTTCTGGCTACAGCCCATGAAGTCCTAACTTTTGTGTTACAACTGGTAAGAGTTAGACAAAAACCTACACAAAAATGTGGAAGATGGCTGAACTGGTAACATGAATGAATGTCGTCATTGATGAGAAGAATGAAGACACAATTCTGTGTCACTGATACAAAGGTCAGCAATATGTCACTGACTTCCGTTGGTTGTCGCCAATTGTCACATGTTAATGAACTACACGGTCGATTACTGCTCAGGTCATGAGGTCGCGGAAGATGGCTCCAAGAGGAATACTTGTTACAGTGACAAAGTGAGAGATGAAAGATATTCGTTCAACTTGGGACATATCAATGGTGATGTAATCTGGAACCACACATGTCTGTTTTGAGGTCCCTGAATCCAAAAATAATTTATAATGGTCCATGTATGTGTGTCAACGGAATACTTCTGCGCAAATGTCCATTTTGGGCATCTGAACATGTTTTATTTTACTAGTTCTGATAGGGCAGGTGAGCTCCAATGGGGATGGTTCTCGTTGCATTTCTTGAGTGAAAGATCGAAGTTGGCTGGGCAGAATGCAAATCCCATTGAGACGTTTTGGCTGCCTGGCTGGCTGCCTGGGTATCCAACCCGTTGCAAGTGGACGGTGATTGAGCCACAAAGACTCTCATCAGGTCCATTGAGATGATATTCCGCTACACTGTCATGGATACTTAATATTCCGAGTTCGTAGGACGATACTTAAAAATTTAACATCGCTCGCTTCATTCATGCATCCATCCGTTCACAGAGATTTTAATCAGCGGTAATTGATTCAATCTCCGGACCTTGAGAAGGCGCAGTTACCAACCTCCCCATACAGCAAATAAATTATTATTATTATCTGCCTCTTTGTTTAAATAAAATAAGGCATCAAACGAGCCAAATGCGTTCTTGCGGTACAGAATAGCCAACTGTATTTTATTGCTATTACCAACATTCTTGAAATAAACATATGCTTACACGGCAGTGAAATATACTTATCAGTGAAGGAAAAAAGGTAAAATATAAGATTAAGCCAAAAAACGTACAACTTACGGGAAAAACGTAAACCTAGCAACCCTATTGCCATTGTAGCTGTAAACCTTAAAAGGAGTTTTTCCTTGTACAAGAGGATAATGATGTTCGTTTGTCTTGGAGAATCTGCGGATGGTTTCCGTCATCTGCTATAATGCAGAATGACGTAAGCTGTAATACGTACACATGAATACACCGAATAATGTGCTGAGTTATATAACTAGTTCTCTTCCTTGTCTTCCAAGAGTTCCTGTTATCTTGCAAGAACTGCTCCATACACAGTGTATAAATCAATAAATTGTCTCATTCCTGTCATAATATTAATTTAAATATAAGAGACACTGTACCGGAATTTAATCGTATACAATTCCAAGACCATAATTGCGCCAAGATGTGCAGTTTGTTCACCAGCTCATTGTTCCTGGCAGGAATGCAGCGAGTCAATGCGTCATAAACAATTGCAGGTAAACAACTGACATCTATCTAAAGCGGGAGTCGTGCTTCTAGTCCCGCTTACGATAATGTTGCCAACCTCGGAATGTGCATTCACGCTAGATCTAAGAACCCGCTCAAAATAGCTCAATTTAAATGTCAGTACCTGGGCGACCGAGCTTCGCTCGGCGTTCTTCGCCTCTGTTTTTATGAAATCATTTTTTTTTTGTGGGGGGGGGGGATACTTAAATAAACCTGAAAGGCAAAACCTTAACTAAATAATAATTTCTGTCGCAATTGTTAAGAGTCATTTCCGAGATATAGAAATATATACAAATATTTCATAAACACCATCATTTCAGCTGAAAAACGTCTACTGTAGAAGAGTGAGTAGAGAAAGAGCTATGAATGTGTTACCTAAAAGTGAGAGGAGAAAACAGTGTGAATGTAAAAGGATTTCTATTTCAAACATACAGAACATGGTATGACTTACTTTAAAAGCGAGGATAAAATCTTTTTTTTTAAATGTAAAATAGCGTTTTATGGAAAATTGTTCAAAGAAGACTGAGTAGAGAAAGAGGTGTGACTGTGTTGCCTAAAAGTATTTAAGTAGAGAAAACACTGTGAATGTAATATGTAGCATTTCTATTTCAAACACACAGAAAATTGTATGAGTTATTTCTAGAAGAGTGAGTAGAGAAACAGTTTTGGATGTGTTACCCGAAAGTAAGTAGAGAAAACAGTGTGAATGTAATAGTATTTCTATTTCAAAGATACTGTACATGGTATGACTTATTTTAAAACTGGGGATAAAAATGATTTTTGGTGTAAAATCACGTTTTTTATGGAAAATTATTTATAGAAGAGTGAGTAGAGAAAGGGATGTGAATGTGTTACCTAAAAGTACCTACTTAGAGAAACCACTGTGAATGTAATATGCAGCATTTCTATTTCAAACATGCAGAAAATTGTATGAGTTCTTTGTAGAAGAGTGAGTAGGGAAAGAGATGTAAATATGTTATCTAAAAGCGAAAGGAGCAAACAGTGTGAATGTAATAGCATTTCTATTTCAAGGATACTGTACATAGTATGACTTATTACTTTCTCTACTGGTAAGTAGGGGAAGTATTGTATTCCACCCAAAAATTCTATGTTGATATTTCATCAGAAATATGTTTTGAGATCCCCTGAATCCATAAAAAGCATTTTTAGAAAAAGGTCCGTGTGTGTATGTGTGTATCTGTGTGTGTGTGTCTGTGGACAGCATAAATCAAAAACGAAAAGTCGGTTAAAACCAAAGTTGGTATTTAAGTTTAATTTCTTTCAAGAATGCGACACGAAAATTTTGAAGAAAATAGCCCTACTCTAAACTACCCTTTACATGGAAAATTTTTCGAAAATTTGTTTTTTCTTGAAAATGGTTTTAACGATTTTCATTAAAATGCCGTATGTTTGAGATATTTGTATGACAAATAAATGTATATTTTGAATTCTCTGGCTATAGCCTTTTAGTCCTGTTTACTCTGGATGACTTTTGAATAACTCGTAAACCGTAAGAAATATACTTTTTTTGGGGGGGGGGGGGCAGAATGAACCATTTTGGAGAACTTATATTTTTCATTTTTATATGTTAGCCGTGCAAAGAGAACGGAATTTCAAAGCTTTAAAAGATTTGACTATCGCTCAAATCCTACTGTATTTCCATATTCCCCTTGTACCTACAAGGAAATAAGCAATAAGATAATTTGTACAAATGTTTATCTCAACTAACACGAAGAAGGTATAGGGATAAGGCTTTGTAAGAATGGTTAGTACAAGAGTAGAGAAAGTCGTGTGACTGCAGCACATCAGATTTTTGTTCTAGCTTTTCGCTCATTTTTCCAGTCATTCTATGGCTCATTTTAAAATTATTATTACGTTATCAAAATCTGGGACATGATAATCACATATGGAATCATAAAGAAATTGACCAAATTACAAATGTAATTTCGTTACGAATGGAATAGAATTTTATTGGTAGTTGCATGATACATTTTGTGCCTCGTTGTATGGAAATTATTCTGATTAAATGTTCTAATCTGTTTTGAAGCTAGGTACTTACAGTTTTTAACTCTGCCCCACTCCGCTGCCAAAGAGGGCATTACTTTGAGGTAGGGTGGTTTAAAAGTGTTAAGGAGCCACAAGAAGGCGGCATTGCCTCTCGCCCTGTTTATGAGGGTCGCCTTTTTGGCTAATGGTTACAACCGAGCGGCAAAGGAGAGCGGTTCCCTCTGACAGAGATAATAGACAATGGTAGCATTAGAGAATTCACTTACTGAGTTGGAAAATTAAATTATTTTGTTGTCAATTGCCGCTGTACCGGAATTTCGTCCCGCAGGAGTTCTTTTACATGTCAGTAAATCTACTGACATGGAGCTGTCGGTTTTAAACACAGTTAAAAACCATCGGTCTGAGCCGGGTTTGAACCCGCGACTTTGGGATCAGTAGGCCGGCGTCTAACCAACTGAGCCAGCCAGACCGGGAACCATAGTCAGAACGGTTGGTCCGAGGGACTCAGTAGAATGCTTGACTTCCTTTGGTTGCGTATTAATGTTCTATAGATTTGAAACTTCTTCAAGACTGCCGTGTTCTCACAGAACTTACATTCTTCTCTGTAGAAGTCTTTTTTGTACCCTCTAAGTACTCAAGAGTAGAAGAATTTAAAGTAACTTATATAAATGGCTATCCTTTCATGTGCAAGCGTGTGAGCCGGTGCACCGTCCTGCAGGCACATATTAACATCTTGACTTTCTAACTTGCTTGTATTGTTTTAAAGCACTAAGCGAGCCTGCCCCCCTCCCTCCCTCCCCTATTCAGCGATAGGAACAAAAACTACTTTGTCTCCAGCAAGTTTCCCCATGTCCTTGTGATCAAAGCTAAGAGTAATAAGTTTGTGGAGAGGGTCTCACTTTCAACTGTTCCGCTCTTTTCCAGCCGGCCAAGTACTACCAACCTCTTAATGTAACAAAACAATATGCGTGGGAAAGGAGGTCGCGAATGTATCGGCAGAGAAGAGACAGACCCGGCGGCGGGCTTCACGCTTCATTTGTTCCTTTTATCCCTTCGCACTGCAGATTCCGATACACGATACGGGAATCACAAGAAACCTACGTCATTAAATAATGAAGCAGAAAACAGGCAAAAGAAAACTGAAGGAAATTGCGCTGCCTGGCGCCACGTTCAGACGGACAATAACAACACAAACAGTCATTAGCCAATCATTAAATTCCTCCTACAAAAACCTTCTTCTCCATTGTTTATCTATGTAACTGGGGGAAAGCTTGCAATCCACCCAAAACTTGCTCACAGAGATTTCGGTGGGAAAAAATATTTTGAGCTCCATTGACAACAAAAAGTATTTTTAAAAAAATTCTGATGTTACACTCACATGTCTTTCTCTGCCCTTCTAAAAACATTTATTCCTCTATCTTTATGTTAATCGAAAAATTATCTGATTGCTAATTTTTTGTAGGTACAAGGGGAACATGGGAATACAGTAGACGTTGAACGATAGCCAAACGTTTTGAAATGAATAACAACCCCACATTTCAGAAAACTATAGGTATTTTAAAATTGAAACCAATAGCAAAAATATCTAAGAAGTATTTAATTACATAAAAAATCTGATGTATTACACTCACATGACTTTCTCTGCTCTTGTACTTACCATTCTTACAAACTCTTATTGCTATATCTTCAAGTTACTTGAGATAAACATTTTTAGAAATTATCTTATTGCTTATTTCCTGGTAGGTACAAGGTGAATATGGGAATACAGTAGGCTTTGAGCGATAGTCAAATCTTTCAAAGTTTTGAGATTCCGTTCTCTTTGCACGGATAACATAAAAAAGTAAAAAACGATGTTGCATTTGACGAAAGTTTGTTTTCCAAAACTCATACAAATAACAGGGCATATCTCCGAAATGGTTCACTCTTCGAAAAAAAAATTATTTGGACATAAATTTTGCTTTCAGCAAGATCTGCATTTTTGATAGTAAGATTTGGTCTATTTCTTATGGTTTACCAGTTATGCAAAAGTCATCCAGAGTAAACAGGACTTCATGGCCTACAGCCAGAAAATTCAAAATATACATTTTTTTCCCATAAAAATACTCAAACAAATGGCATTTTAATCAAAATTGTTAGAGCCATTTACGAGAAAATCAAAATTTTCAAAAAAAATTTTCCATGTAAAGGGTAATTTAGGGTGGAGCAATTTTTTTCCAAATCTTCGTGTCGCATTCTCAAAATATATTAAACTTAAAAACCAACTTTGGTTGTTAAGTGACTTTTCGTTTTTTAGTTATTTTGTCCACAGACACACAGACTGACAAACACACGCAGACCTTTTTCTAAAAATGATTTTTTTTTTATTCAGGGGGCCTCAAAACATACTTCCAATGAGACACCAAAGTTGGTATGTAAAACTGATATCCTTCGAGGAAGCAACAGGAAGATGTTGAATAAATCCCCTCACCCCTTAGCTACTACCCCTTACATGAAAAAGTTTCGTTATTTTTTTTTCCCTCAAAAATGGCCCTAAATTTTTTATTCAAATGCCAGGTGTTTAAAAATATTTACTTGAAAAGTAAAATATATTTCTTGAATTTTCTGAAAATAGCCTCAGAAATTTTCATTTTAAACGACTTTTGCATAACTGATACAGAATAAGAAATGGACAAAATCTTACTATACAAAAAAGGAGACCTGATTAAATAATATGGAATTAACAATTTCCGAGATATTTCTTGTTAGTTGCTTGAATTTTGAAATAGGTAGCTATAATTTCTCATATGGAAGTAGTTATTCATTTTTTCATACCTGGTTATGTTAAGAGAATGGAATGTCAAAGTCATCATATAGCGACCAGCTCTTAAAACATTTGTCTATCGCTCAAAGCCTACTGTATTCCCATATTCCCCTTGTACCCACAAGGAAATAAGTAATAAGGTAATCTGTACAAATGTCTTGAAGTAGATAGAGGAATAGTTGTTTGTACAGGAGTGGGTAGAGAAAGTCATGTGAATGTAACAATAGTATTTTTATATAAATGTTTACAAAGTATGAATTTTCTAAGTTGTGTAGATGTGTGCATGATTTGTGAGATAAGAGAGAAGTGTGGAGAGGGAAGCCCAAGGGGGGGGGGGGTGCGTAGCTAATCCACCCCGTTAAGACACGGGGTAGGTGGGTGGGTGGGTAAGGGTGTAGTAAGAAGTAAGGAATTTAATCGCATTTGTCTCTGTGACTCAGTGTGCCTGTTATCCCCAGCAGTCAATATTTTAACGAGTGCAAGCGTGTTGACCTGCTGCAGGAGGGGTAGCAAATCTATACTTCAAACATTCGTTGTGAATCAGAGAGAGGGCGTTTGAATAGCCCATTGATTACGTTAGGTTTGAGAGGGTCGACAACTGATACACAGATATCCATCCTTCAGATGTCTTCTTCCGAGACGGCGCTCTCAGCGCGTCTCGGCGCGTCTCTTTATTCCACGAATAAAATGTAACTGATTATTACTTTCTCTACTACGTAAACGGAAGTATTGTATCCCACCCAAAAATTCAATGCCAAGATTTCACCGGAAATATATGTTTTGAGGCCCCGTGAATCCCAAAAGATAATTTTTAGAAAATGTCCGTGTGTGTGTGTGTTTTTTGGTATTTAAGTTTAATGTCATTCGAGGATTAGACACGAAGATTTTCAAGAAAATAGCCTCACCCTAAACTACCCTTTACATGGAAAATTTTTCGAAAATTTTGATTTTCTTGAAAATACCTCTAACGACTTTAATTAAAATGCCACATTTTTAATATATTTTTCATGGTAAATGAAACGTATATCTTGAATTTTCTGGCTATAGCCCCTGTAGTCGTATTTACTCTGGATGACTTTTGAGTAACTCGTAAACCGTAAGAGGTAGACCAAACCTTACTATACAAAAATGTAGATCTTACTAAAACACACAATTTGTGTCCGAATAATTTTTTTGTACATTGAACTATTTCGGAGATATTCCTTGTTATTTGTGTCAGTTTCGGAGAACATCGTTCAGTTTTTAATATTTTAGCCGTGCAAAGAGAACGGAATTTGAAAGCTTTAAAACATTTGACTATCGCACAAAGCCTACTGTATCCCATATTCCCCTTGTACCTACAAGGAAATAAGCAATAAGATAATTTGTAGAAATGTTTATCTTAACTAACACGTTTGTAACAAAGAGTAGAGAAAGTCATGTGAGTGCGACACAATTTTTTTAAAGGATCTATTTAGGATCTTTCTTCTAAATTTAAAAAAAAAAAAAAAAAAAACTTAGCTTATGGAGTTCTGCTGATCTGATTTCAATCAATTTAATTGGAGAAAATTCACCATTTAGATTTGATCTTAGATCAAGATGTCATGAACTTAGATCAAGGTTTAGATTGTAAGTTGAGCTTGACTGAAGATCATTTTCAGACGCAAGTAAGTGTGTCTATGTGCCTTTAGGCAGCAGTTGGTGCAGCAACAAGTACGTACGTATGTATGTATGTAAGAAGCAACCCCCCCCCTACCCCCCTGACCCAGATGCAGCACAGCAAGGCATCGAGTTAAATGAGACAAAAGAGGAAAGTTCACAAAGGCCCAGAAGCACTGAGGCGTGCGGATATCGGAACGGACGGGGAATTGTTTAGCCCATGGGGGGCCGAACAAACATTGTCGCAAATTGGGGGGCCCGAAACGTGATAGTTAGTGTCTGTCCTGCTTTGTTTCTCTACCAAATTGCACCCAGAGAGAGGCCTTCAAAACAAAACGTTTACCTTCAGGTAACCCACGAGTGGTTTCTGCTTCACTGACCAACATCACAAAAGAATGCCACGGGATAAATAAATATTGGCTCAAAGTTATAAGCTTATAATACACGTATCTTTGCTACGATAATACCTTTATGAAATTTACTGAAAATTGCTCTTAAAAATAAGTTAATAACGATGCAACACGAACATTTTGACCAAATTTTACTGTACAAAAATGTAGATCTGGCTAAAACATACAATTTATGTCGAAATACATTTTTTGTAGAGTGAACCATTTCAGAGATATTCCCTGTTATTTGTGTGAGTTTTGGAAAACAAACTTTCGTCAAATGGAACATCGTTATTCATTTTTATATACGTTAGCCGTGCAAAGAGAACGGAATTTGAAAGCTTTAAAATATTTGAATATCGCTGAAAGCCTACTGTATCCCATATTCCCCTTGTATCTGCAGGGAAACAATAGGATAATTTGTAAGAATGGTAAGTACAAGAGTAGAGAAAGTCATGTGAGTGCAACACATCAGACGTTTTGTCTTTGATTTTTCACCTGTGTATGAAAATATAAAACAGACCTATATTTTCTTCTACAATAAGGTCAGTACATAAACAAACACCGTAACGGTGCGTCTTGAGAACATAAACACATACCTTGCCGTGTCCTTCCATGTTTACTGTGCGAGTGTAGACCAATCAGAAGCGTTAGCTCCCAAAACAATATACCACCGAGTTGTTTACATCCAGAAGCCGGTTCAAATCCCTGACCAAGCTCAGCACAAAGTTGCCGAGTTACTTCACGTCTGAAAGAGCTGCTCTGTGTATTCATTCACGTCTTTTAAGTGATTAGTTATTTGGAAACCCTTTTTTTGTTTGTAATGTTTCTATGAAGCACATTTACAGAATATTACATAATATTTTGTAATTTTTAAACTGTAAATGTTGCAGAGTTGTAAGATGATGAAAAGATTTACGGAGAAACCTTGAAGTCGTGCAAAACTTATAGCCCATTGTTTTCCTGGAGTGTTCATTTGTTTATATGTAGCAGCAGATTGTTTTAAAGCAGTGATTGCGTAGGGACTGACAAAAGAAGGAAGGAAGGAAGGAGGGAAGGAATAACAGGCACAAGTTTTGCTACACAGTGGCTCCTTGAAGGAAGTGAACCGTGGACCTCGCTCTCGCCCGGAGGGAATCTCTCTGTTCTAATAGCCTATTATTGAGCGCAAGTCCACAAAGGGATTAATTGAGTCTAGGTAATATAGAGGGGGAAGCATGCAGGCTCACGGTAATGTGAGACTCAGGGGAAACTTGAACTGCCTGCCTGCCTGCCTGCTTGCCTCGCTGTCTGTCCTTCCACATGGTTTACTCTTTTTTTGGCACAATATATACCTACGTGAGGGTACAGTCAGTCAGTCGGGATGGAAGAAATCTGCCCGCCCGCCCGCCCGCCCGACTATCATTTGTTTTATATACCTACCTAACTTAGACATACTCTTCTTAAAAATAACAAGTAATCGCTCTTTCACACTAGCCGGGCGCGTGTGGGTGTGATGCAAAGATCACTAATCTTCTTGTAGGTACAAGGAGAATATTAGAATACAGTAGGCTTTGAGCGATAGTCAAATTCTTTAAAGCTTTGAGATTCCGTTCTCTTTGCACACGTAACATATAAAAAAATGAACAACGATGACCCATTTCACGAAAGTTCAAAGTTTTCCGAAACTCACACACATCACAAGGAATATCTCCGAAATGGTTCACCCTACAAGAAAATTTATTCAGACATAAATTGTGTATTTTAGCAAGATATACATTTTTTGTATAGTATGATGTGGTCTATCTCTAACGGTTTACCAGTTATGCAAAAGACGTCCAGAGTAAATACGACTACAGGGGCTATAGCCACAAAATTCAAGATATATATTTCATTTGTCATAAAAGTGTCTCAAACATGACATTTTAATCAAAATCGTTAGAGCCATTTTCAAGAAAATCAAAATTTTCGAGAAAGTTTCCATGTATAGGGTAGTTTAGGGTGGGGCTATTTTCTTCAAAATCTTCGTGTCGCATTCTTGAAAGACATTAAACTTAAATACCAACTTTGGTTTTTAACCGACTTTTCGTTTTTGAGTTATGCTGTCCACAGACTGCCTGTCGCTTTTAAGTATATTTGAAAACCATGGTTCCGAGCCGGGCTTGAACCCGCGACCTTAGAATCAGTAAACCTGTGTTCAACTGAGCCAACAAGAATGACTAAAGCTGCCGATGTAACCATTGTAGTTAAAGAAGAGACTTAAATGGAAGAATAAAGCAAATATATCAGTAAGACATTCTCTGTCCATTATCTTTGTCCTCCGATGTTGTTTGTTTCTCACACCTAGATAACCAGGAATAAATGACTGTTGTAAGATGGACGTGTGAATTTATTTTGCATTTCATCTTGAGACACTTTCTCACGACATCTTGTCAGTCTGTTTGGCAAGTCAGTTCCGCCTTAGAAATGTCATTTACTCCACAAATGAGACTATAGTTACGTCTATTAGGCGACCAGCGTTGAACAAAGGACTTTTACCAACCTCTACTGGCATCTCATTGCCTAGAGCATCTCTGTTTGTTACTATTACTGGAAAAGTAGAAACTCACACTCAAGGAATGTTGCCAATACATAACTTACGTCTGTATTTCAATACTTATATTCAGGTTCGGCTTTCAATGGTTTCCTCTAGTCTTAGTGTAATCTGTCTCAAGCTAGAATGATCCTGTCGTAAACATATGGAAGGGACGAAAGAGAGTAACAGAGAAACTATAACGGAACGTTCTCAGGTCGCTAATTGTTGAAGGGAAATTCATGGGGTATTTATAGAGGCGATTGTTGTGTGATAAGAAAACAAAACATGGAAATGTCACTTCAGTGACATAGACTCGCCTCTGGTTGTTGTTTCATACAGTGGAATGCAGCGAAACACTGACTGTAATATATCGCTTATATATATAATATAATCGCTCCGTGGACTCGAGCCATAAGGTCCTCCGCTGACGTCACACGAGTGTCATACTCTTCACACAACTCCACAGAAAATAGTCGAGAGGTGTCAGATCTGGCGATTATGCTGGCCATGGAACTGGCCCATCTCTACCAATCCATATGCGACGTTGAAGTGATTCCGCACATTTACATCAGTGTGCTGGAGCTCATGTCAGCCATTTCAGCAGCTGTGTACTGTTATATGTCGCACTGCTATTAAACAACTTTACTGCACAAGTAACCCAGTAGGATGTGCACTGAGTTCTCTATGGAGGAATTTAGCGCATGCGCAGGAACGTTATTATGCTCAGGTCGTTCATCCCAGTACACAGATGGCTAAAGGGTTGCATACCTTCCGTATTAAGATGTTAACAAATTGTCCCAACCGTTCGTTCTCAAACTTCGACGCTCACCAGCGTCCAAACTGTGCACTTCCGGACAGTGGTTCCGTTTTGAAAGCCGATCAGTTTGCCATCCCGCATAACATACTAAGCGTTGTCGATGTTTTTTGAGGCACCTGTATATATGTCTGCTAGTTCAAATAAACCTGAAGTAATTTCCGGTTAAATTGGAAGTACCAAAACTGGGTAGCATCATTTTTGAGTTTTCTATACATGACACTGAATTTTGTGTTAATCAGCCACACGGTTCAACAGTTATTTAGTGGTGCGGCACTCAATTAGCCACCGTAGAATTGTATAAAACATTACACTAAATATATCTCACTAAAAGGCGATAAATGTTTTGTATGTTTCGAGGCCCCCTCAATCTTTTTTTTAAAAAAAAATTAGAGAAAGGAATGTGCGTGCGTGTCTATCTGTATGTGTCATTTAAAAACCAAAGTGCGTATTTAAATTTAATATCTTTCAAGGATGCGAATCGAGGATTTTGGAAAAAAAATTCTCCAGCCTAAACTACACTTTACATAGACAATTCTGATTTTCTCAAAAATGGCTCTAAGGATTTTTATTAAAATGCCATATGTTTAAAATATATTTATGACAAATGAAATGTATATAATGATTTTTTTTTGGGCTATAGCTTGTATAGTCCTCTTTACTCGTGAGATCTTTTTAAAACACAAAAGTGTATTTTTTTTTTTGAGTTAACCATTTCGAAGATATTTCTTAGGAATGGTTAGTACAAGAGTAGAGAAAGTCATGTGAGTGCTACAGATCAGATTTTTAAGCTTGTGACTATCACTTGAGTCTGTTATACTTAGAACAAACCGTGTAATGGAACTGTTTTGTGAAAGCGTTTATCTGGAGTGAGGGAGTGAGGTAATGAAGACGTGATCTGTGTATACGGAGACAATCTGGTCGTGTATGTTGTATCAGATATCAGCGGTACTACCCGGCTGACTGACTGCTCAGAATTAATATGCTTCCTTCCAATCGACAAGACTAGCTAGCTAGCTTGTCAATGCCTCTTTTGTTTCGATACAGGAACCCACCCTGCCACGGTTCAAATTACCGCCCCCTTTGTGTTGCGAGACAAAGTGGCGCAAACATGGTCTTGTTAAAAAAACTCTGATCCCACATGCTTGGTTTCCAGGGGGCTCTGTTCACTCGCAGCATTCCTTGAAATGTGCACCTAGTCGACACGCTCAAGTGGTAAAATCAAAACGATAAAACTCATCACATATACAACTGTGTTACTTGATAATCACTTGGTCACGTTAGGGTAGTATTGTATTCACCCCAAACAGTCGAGATTTCACCAGAAATATACCTTTTCAGGCTCCCTTAATAAAAAAAAGCGTTTTTAGAAAGAGTCCCGTGTCTGTGGGTCAGTCTGTGGACCGCATAACTCAAAAACGAAAAGTCGGTTAAAAAACAAAATTGGCATTTAAGTTTATGTGTTTCAAGGATGCAACACGAAGATTTTGAAGAAAATAGCCCCACCCTAAACTACCCTTTACATGGGAAACTTTTTCGAAAATGTTTATTTTCTTAAAAATAGCTTTAACGAGTTTGATGAAAAAACAATATGTTTGAGATATGCTTATGACAAATGAAATGTATATCTTGAATTTTCTGGCTATAGCCCCTGTAGTCGTATTTACTCTGGATGACTTTTGCATAACTGGTAAACCGTTAGAGATAGACCAAATCATACTATACAAAAAATGTAGATATTGCTTAAATACATCATTTATGCTCAAATATTTTTTTTTGTGAAGTGGACCATTTCGGAGATATTCCTTGTTATTTGTGTAAGTTTTGGAGAACTTCACATCTGTCAAATGGAACATCGTCGTTCATTTTTATATGTTAGCCGTGCAAAGAGGATGGAATCTCATTGACTATCGCTCAAAGCCTACTGTATTCTAATATTCCCCTTGTACCTACAAGGAAATTAGTAATAAGATAATTTCTGCAGATGTTTATCTCAACTAACATGAAGAAGATATAGCAATAAGAGTTTGTAAGAATGGTTAGTACAAGAGTAGAGAAAGTCATGTGAGTGCAACATCAGATTTTCAACCTACTTTACGCTATTCACACACACACACACACACACACACACACACACACACACACACACACACACACACACACACACACACCTTTTTCTAAAAATGTAATTGTTTTATTAAGGGGACCTCAAAACGTGTACTTCCGTTGAAATCTGGACATCGAAATATTGGGCCGAATGCAATAATTGTCCTACTTGCTATACGTAGTAGAGAAAATAAAAATAGTTTGCAGAAGATCGGGTAGAAAAAATCGTGTGAATGCAGTACGTCTTTTGAAAGTATTTTCTTATTAGTCTGAAAGTCTGCTCTTACCCTAAGTTTATAATATAGAATTATGTGATTACGTTCCGCGCACAAAGGCGTTTGATAAAGCGCGAGGGGTTGAAAGAGTGATTTATGGCTGACCACTGTATCAGAGTGAGTGAACGCGCGTAGCTGAATGGGCGTTTACTCGCCCGACAACAACACAATATAAATATCGACAAGTGTCACAATCGATACCTACCGTTCACAATGTCGCCAACTGTCACACGCGACAAATTTCATTACCAAATAATTCAACTCACTTTGCGATAAAATTGGCTTTGATTGCGGAGTCCCTTTTTGTTTTAACCATATTTACTATCGGCATAGCGTATTTTAAAGCACCTCACGTGCAAAATGAATTTTGTTAAAAAAAAAAAATTCTGATGTGTTGCACTCACATGACTTTCTCTACTCTTGTACTAACCATTCTTACCAACTCTTATTCCGCTTTGTGCGATAGTCAAATGTTTTAAAGCTTTGAGATCCCGTTCTCTTTGCTCACTTAACATATAAAAAAATGAACAGCGATGATCCATTTCACGAAAGTTACAAGTTTTCCGAAACTCACACACATAGCAAGGAATATCTCCGAAATGGTTCACCCTACAAGAAAATTTATTGAGATATAAATTGTGTATTTTAGCAAGATCTACATTTTTTGTATAGTATGATTTGGTCTATCTCTAACGGTTTACCAGTTATGTAAAAGTCGTCCAGAGTAAATACGACTACAGGGGCTATAGCCAGAAAATTCAAGATATAGATTTCATTTGTCATAAAAATATCCCAAAAATATGACATTTTAATCAAAATCGTTAGAGCCATTTTCAAGAAAATCAAAATTTTCGAAAAATTTTCCATGTAAAGGGTAGTTTAGGGTGGGGCTATTTTGTTCAAAATCTTCACGTCTCATTCTGGAAAGACATTAAACTTAAATACCAACTTTGGTTTTTAACCGACTTTTCGTTTTTGAGTTATGCTGTCCACAGACTGACAGACTGACACGTAGACACACACACGGACCTTTTTCTAAAAATGCTTTTTTTTGGATTCAGGGAGTTTCAAAACATATATTTCCGATGAAATCTCGACATCGAATTTTTGGGTGGAATACAATACTTCCCCTACTTACCAGTAGAGAAACTAATAAAATGTTGACATTTATCATTAGATTTCAAAGAGCGACTAAAAACATAGCTTTTTTATTACTTTATAAATCCGAACTAACTTTTAAAATCCCATAAAACCGTCATCTGAACTTCCTTCTAATTGTTCTCTTCTACTACAATTTACTATTGTTCTACTAATCTTGCTCAGTCTTTCAATGTCTTTCTCCACTTTCACTGTCTCTTATTTCTTGTCTATTACGATACAGTCGACGACACATACGTGCTCGCTGACAGGCTGGCCGACTCACTCTCGTAACTTACGGGACACTGCGAGTGAAAAATTGGTCAAATTCTCAAAAAGTCGAAAATTGTTTTTTTACCTCAAAATGTTCCTGGAACACCGGTGCATTTGGATCAGCTAACATTTTTCATATCCCCCACTCCACGTGGTCATTACGGCCCAGCGCTCTACCCTTAACGTACACAGGATCATCCTATATAAAAGCCTGTTTTTCTCAAAACTACATTTCTGCACATTCCAAAACAAGATCGCGCCTGAGTTTTGCTTCAAATTCAATGAAAATTTCCAAAATTATTCATAAATACCAGCTAAACAAAACTATGATTCAAAATTGATGTTATCATTAACATCAATTCCAAAAACATTTTTTTTTTGGTATGAAAAAAATCCATAATTTTTAAGATTAAATTTTCTTTTGTTGTTAAAAAAATATGTACAGCATAATCAGCAAACGTATTTGAAATATCTCTTCATACAATTGTTAACCATGTTTTATAGTATCAGTTCTGCCAATATAAATGCATTTTGAAAAGTCAATAGACGCGAGCTACATTTTGAAAATGTGCCTATTAAATTCATAAAATAATTTATATATCCTAAACGAATTATCCAATGTTAATGAAATTTGGTGTACCTCCTATTCTCATATAAATACAAACATAGTAAAACTTTCATAAAAATCTACCAAAAAATGTGGAACTTTCAAATTTCACTCCCAGTGTCCCTCACAACTAAAACTGCTAGGAGCTGACTGTGTCTGTCATATTTATATTGGAGCTGACGTCACGTGACCTTCGAGAACCCTCCATACACACGGCAACGATGATTCAGCGGAATTATGTAGAAGCTTCTGGACAACACGGTGTTATCGCCCTGTTCGATCACATAATACAGTCGACCTTAGTAAACTAGTTGTCGACGGGCCCTTAAACAACACCACCAATACCACTTAAGCCTACTTAAGTAGGTTTGTAGTGTTTTGAAGACAAGATAGCCCCAGCTGTGTGAAGTGGTCATCAGTGATTCAGTCCACTGTATGTAGGCAGGCAGGCAGGTACAAAGATAAAACAAGGCCGTGTTTTGCATATACTAAGAGAGTAATTTTAACGCAATTTATTGGGCAAGGAGTTACGTCTTTGTCATGTTGTAACAAGATTTGTGTTACGTTAAGGCTACACAGAAGTGGTAGCACTTTGCAGGAGATTGGAAGTGGGTAGGTAAGCAAGAGACGGCTGGAGCAAGTAATTTCAACCCCCTCCCACCCCCCCCCCCCCCCACTGAAGAAGGAGTGAGTCGAGTCGAGGAGCCAGTGGCGGCTAGTGCCCACCCCCACGTCCTTTCTTAAAACGTTTTTTTAACACCCCAAAGTATAAAAATGTCAAAAACAGCGTATTATTATATTACTTATTTTTTTAAGGTATAAGCAATATCAAAATTCCAAAGGGACATTTTATTACTTATATTCTGAACTTTATAGTAAAAAATTTCTATATCTCTAGCTAGATCTTTTTTTGGAGAAGATAGATTTTGAAATTGAGACAGTAACAGAAAATTCGTTTCCGAGAAAAATGAGTTTAAAGTTGAAATGGCATGCACATTTAAAAGGCAGAGACACACCACTTTAAAAATGGCGTCCAAAATACGTGTTCCTCACTCCCTAGGGAATTAAAACTTCGCAGATACCTACATTCTTTAAAGGTATGTTGCAATTTTTGCAATAAAAATCCAAAAATTGATTTTTTTTTACCAAACAGGCTAAAATGACACTTCGGTGTTCCCTTAACAAATCAACAACATTGCAAATTTTCCACATGTTTACATTTCTAATTTAAATTTTTTTTTAATTTCTAGTAAACAGATATACACAGGTAAATAATTGAGATCTAGAAGATAGCTGGTTATCCTTAGAAAAAGTGCATATAAAAGTGTGATTCTGTATTACAAGTAGTTTCTAAATTCACATGTTTTAAGAGTAGGTAAACTATATTATTTTTGTGCTGGATGAAATATATTTTATAGATTCAATCACATCAATGCAAATCACCACTTGCAATAATATCATGATTTAAAGAATAATTCATCAAAATGTCAGGAAAAACCATAAAATACTTTAAAAGTATCGGTAATTTAATTTACTGAGGTGTAATTTCTGAATGTTCAGACTACCTTGTCCCCTTAAACGCAATTGCTGTGAGTTTTTCCAACATTGCTTAACAGTAGATGAAACGTGGATTAATCACTACATACCAGAGACGAAGGAGCAATCCAAACAATGTGTTATCATAGCTAGGGAGAGCAGTGGAAATTTCAAGTGGAGGACAATTAAAGCACCGTCTCAAGGAGTTGTTATTACTGAAGGAGTGAGTACAAGCAGATAGGTAGTGAGCCGCCACTGACGGAGTTGTTATTACTGAAGGAGTGAGTATAAGCAGATAGGTAGTGAGCCGCCACTGACGGAGTTGTTATTACTGAAGGAGTGAGTATAAGCAGATAGGTAGTGAGCCGCCACTGACGCGTTTCAAGGAGTTGTTATTACTGAAGGAGTGAGTATAAGCAGATAGGTAGTGAGCCGCCACTGACGGAGTTGTTATTACTGAAGGAGTGAGTATAAGCAGATAGGTAGTGGGCCGCCACTGATGCGTCTCAAGGAGTTGTTGTTATTACTGAAGGAGTGAGTATAAGCAGATAGGTAGTGGGCCGCCACTGATGCGTCTCAAGGAGTTGTTATTACTGAAGGAGTGAGTATAAGCAGATAGGTAGTGGGCCGCCACTGATGCGTCTCAAGGAGTTGTTGTTATTACTGAAGGAGTGAGTATAAGCAGATAGGTAGTGGGCCGCCACTGATGCGTCTCAAGGAGTTGTTATTACTGAAGGAGTGAGTATAAGCAGATAGGTAGTGGGCCGCCACTGATGCGTCTCAAGGAGTTGTTGTTATTACTGAAGGAGTGAGTATAAGCAGATGAGGTAGTGGGCCGCCACTGATGCGTCTCAAGGAGTTGTTATTACTGAAGGAGTGAGTATAAGCAGATGAGGTAGTGAGCCGCCACTGACGCGTCTCAAGGAGTTGTTATTACTGAAGGAGTGAGTATAAGCAGATGAGGTAGTGGGCCGCCACTGACGCGTCTCAAGGAGTTGTTGTTATTACTGAAGGAGTGAGTATAAGCAGATGAGGTAGTGGGCCGCCACTGATGCGTCTCAAGGAGTTGTTATTACTGAAGGAGTGAGTATAAGCAGATAGGTAGTGAGCCGCCACTGACGCGTCTCAAGGAGTTGTTATTACTGAAGGAGTGAGTATAAGCAGATAGGTAGTGGGCCGCCACTGACGCGTCTCAAGGAGTTGTTGTTATTACTGAAGGAGTGAGTATAAGCAGATAGGTAGTGGGCCGCCACTGATGCGTCTCAAGGAGTTGTTATTACTGAAGGAGTGAGTATAAGCAGATAGGTAGTGAGCCGCCACTGACGCGTCTCAAGGAGTTGTTATTACTGAGGGAGTGAGTATAAGCAGATAGGTAGTGGGCCGCCACTGATGCGTCTCAAGGAGTTGTTATTACTGAAGGAGTGAGTATAAGCAGATAGGTAGTGAGCCGCCACTGACGCGTCTCAAGGAGTTGTTGTTATTACTGAAGGAGTGAGTATAAGCAGATAGGTAGTGAGCCGCCACTGACGCGTCTCAAGGAGTTGTTGTTATTACTGAAGGAGTGAGTATAAGCAGATAGGTAGTGGGCCGCCACTGATGCGTCTCAAGGAGTTGTTGTTATTACTGAAGGAGTGAGTATAAGCAGATAGGTAGTGAGCCGCCACTGACGCGTCTCAAGGAGTTGTTGTTATTACTGAAGGAGTGAGTATAAGCAGATAGGTAGTGAGCCGCCACTGACGCGTCTCAAGGAGTTGTTGTTATTACTGAAGGAGTGAGTATAAGCAGATAGGTAGTGAGCCGCCACTGACGCGTCTCAAGGAGTTGTTGTTATTACTGAAGGAGTGAGTATAAGCCGTAAGGCGATTGGATCGATGTTTGAGGTCTTAGCACGGGAGTAGATCAAAAGGTTCCAGGAAATGAAAATCCACGGGGGATTGACTTACCCCTAATGTTTGGTGGGTACAGAACACCGGATTTTCACAGCTAAAGTAGGTGTGACGTCACTCAATGCGATCTCGCTTTTATTGAGTGGGGAGGATGAGGGCCCCAGAGGCGGACTGGCTGACTCTCTCTCTCTCACCAATAATCAATAGCACTGTACTCAACAATAAATAATATCTGTAGTTCGTAGACAAGGTATTGTATTCCACCCAGAAATTCGATATCGAGATTTTCCGAAAATATTTAGAGACTCCCTAAATAAAAAGTATATTTTTAGGAAAAAAAACCCGCGCATGCGCCTTTTTTTTTTTTTTTTTTTTTAAGTGGAGGAAAAATGCACTTATGCGCTTGCCCCAACTGTACTGGGATGATACAGCCAGAAGTGTAGCCTTCGCCCGAAGGCACTACCCAATATAAAGCCTCCGCTGGAAAGAATTCAGGGAAGGAAAGTAGAGCAGTACCGCTATTGCACCTGCGGATTCAAGGAGCGGGTATATTGGCCAGCCACAGGGGCCTAAGCGAGGTGAAACAGGGTGCCAGGACGTAAACATGATCGAGGGCCTGATTTACGCCCTTGGGAATTCAGTATGGTAGGTACTGAAAGAAAGTAGTATGAAAAAAGGGTTTGAAAACTTATTTTCTCATAAATGAGGTAAGAATTTTGATTCAAACATAGGTATGCTTAAGATATTTTCATGGCAAATGAAATGTATATCTTGAATTTTTTTAGGAATAATCTCCAAATTTGTCTTCAGTCTGGATCACTTTTGTATAACTATTAAACTGTAACAGGTAGACAAAATATACGAAAAATGTATCAAGTTATTTTACAGATGTGGTGCATGACCTTGCTAGAATTTCCACAGATTGATGGTAGGGGGGTAACGACTCTATTTCCTTCCTTGAAATAAACAGGACACTGTTGATAATGCGAGCAAGCACTCTACTAATCACGTACTGTTCCCGATGTTTACCACGCAGAAATGGGAGAGAGACTAACATGATACCCCTATGGTGTTATAAATACAAAAGTGAACTCGACCATAAACCACTGCGCAACTTCCAGCCATTCCCCACATTTAAAAATACCTCTATAAATCTTATTAAAGTCGCAATTTATGGCAATTTTTATAGAATGTACCACTTCGGAGATATTGCTTGTTACTTGCCTGAATTCTGAAATACTTTTATACTTTTCTCAAAAGGAAAATTATTATTCCTTTTTTTATTTTTCCTTACTACGTATAGTAAGTACGTATAGGAAGTATTGTATTTCACCGAAAAATTCGATGTAGAGATTTCACCGGAAATAAATGTTTTAAGGACCCCTAAAAAAATTTAGAAAAGGTCCATGTGTGTGTGTGTGTGTGTGTGTGTGTGTGTGTGTGTGTGTGTGTGTGTGTGTGTGTGTGTGTGTGTCTGTGGACAGCATAACTCAAAAATGAAAACTCTTTCAAGGATGCGACACGAAGATTTTGAAGAAAATAGCCCCACCCTAAACTACCCTTTACATGGAACATTTTTCGAAAATTTTGATTTTCTTGAAAATGGCTCTAACGATTTTGGTTAAAATGCCATATGTTTAAGATATTTTTATGACAAGTGAAATGTATATTTTGAATTTTCTGACTATAGCCTGTGTAGTCCTGTTTACTCTGGATGACTTTTGAATAACCCGTAAACCGTAAGAGGGAGACCAAATCTTAATATACAAAAAATGTAGATCTTGCTAAAACACACAATTTATGTGCAAATAAATATTTTCTTGTAGAGTGAACCATTTCGGAGACATTCCTTGTTACTTCTATGACTTTTGGAGGATATAGAATATTTCTGTCAAATGGAACGTCGTTATTAATTTTGTATATGTTAACCGTGAACGGAATTTGAAAGCTTTAAAAGTTTTGACTATCGCACAAAGCCTACTCTATTCTAATATTCCCCTTGTAGCTACAAGGAAATAAGCAATAAGATAATTTGTACAGATGTTTATCTCAACTAACACGAAGAAGATATAGGAATAAGAGTTTGTAAGAATGGTTAGTACAAGAGTAGAGAAAGTCATGTGAATGCAACACATCGGATGTTTACAATGTGTCAACTATCCATACTAGGGTATTCTATTCCAATCAAACATTTGATAGCAATATTTTACCGAAACACTTGTTTTGAGGCCCTCTGGCTCCAATAATAGAACTTTTATTACAAGGTCCAAGTGTGTGAGCAGCAGAACTCAAAAGCAAAATGTCTGTAAATGTGTACCTAACTTTGTATTAAGTTGAGTAAGTTGCAAAGTTGTTAAGGGGGGGGAGGGTGTCTATCCGGAACCGAAGCTCCCCTCTAAGATAGAGGGAAAGGCACCAAGCCAGTGGCCCGCCTCTCCGTGGGGCTTTCCATTAGGGCAATGCCTTGAGTCTGTGGAGATTACCCTCCCCCCCCCCCGACCCTGCTTTCACAACCACTTACCGCTCTCTAAAGGGGAGAGTATGTACCTAAACCTTGGGTAGTGTTGACAAGCTCTCCAAGTTAGTACTGGAGGTGACGTCATTTAGGCGCCTCATTGCCCTGTCGAGACCAACCCAATACCAACAACTGCCCTACAGGAGCCAAAGATGCAACACGACAATTTTCAAGAAAACTCCCCCACCCCAAACTACACTTTACATGCAACATTTTTCGATTTTTTTCTTATTTTCTCAAAAATAGCTATGGTGATTTTTAAAATATTATATGTTGAAGACATTTACATAACAAATGAAACGTGTATCTCACAGTTTTCGACAGCAGCCTCAAAAATCTTCGTTTTGAATGAATATTTTTGCATAATTTTGATGTGTAGCTGGTAAACGTTAAGAGAGACAGAAAATACTATACAAAATTTATAGGTCACTTTTAAACACAGCTTATTTGAAATTAGTTTATATTTTTATTTTTTCTTATCCTTTTCATAACTTTCTCTGCTACGCTATAAGTAGAGACAATGTTGTATTCTATCCAAAAAGTCTCTCTCTCTGTATGAAAATGAGTTTTATTTATGCACATTCTTTAGTTGTTATGGTTCTCAGCACCCCATTCTGTATTGGGTGTGAAAAATCGCTCAATTTTGCTCAATGGCCTCTTTAACAGACTTGAGTTATTTTACATGTCATATATCTATAAGGTCCACCGGCTTTACTACCCTCCTGAAGGAAACCATGCTAAGGATTTTTAGGGCCGAAAAACTCTTAGTCCTCCGCCGGGTTTGAACCCGTGACCTAGGGAACCATAGGCTAGCATATTACCCCTGGACCTGAATGTGTGTGTGTGTGTGTGTGTGTGTGTGTGTGTGTGTGTGTGTGTGTGTGTGTGTGTGTGTGTGTGTGTGTGTGTGTGTGTGTGTGTGTGTGATTTTCAAGAAAATCCCTTCACTTCAAACAACACTATACGGAAAGATTTTGGAAAAGTTTGATTATATTGTTTTTCAAAATATTGTCTTTTAACATCAATACATTCGACGAAACTAATCCTTAAAGCAGTAATGCCACTCTTCCCGAAACACTTCAGAAACTATGTTTTTATAATATTCCATTGCTTCATCTGATGACGAAAGGGTGGTTTGATAAGTTCTCGGAATCACCACCAGAGGTCAGCCATAGCACCACCAGTTGTTCACGTGATATTCATTGGACTGTTGCCTGTAAACACGTGTCACAACAATGTTCTTGGAAGACAGCTGTAGTGGTGATGCGACTGTATTGTTGTTCCCGCGTAGATGGAAAAATCGAGATTCGAGCAGTGATTAAGTATTCCGTAAAGAAAGGTATAAAAGCAAAGGACATTCATGCCGATCTTCTGAATACACTAGGGGACTCTGCCCCTTCATATTCAACTGTTGCCAAGTGGACAAACGAATTTAAATTTGGTCGGGAGAGCTGAGTGAAATTGCTCAAGCTTGCCAGATGTCATCTGAAAGGGTATAGGTATCGAATTTTGACTGAAGAATTAGATATGAAAAAAATCATCTGCAAGATGGGTGCCGCGGCTTTTGACACTGGATCAAAAACGCATGAGAATTGAAGTATCAGAACAATCCTTGGCACGTTTTAGGAGCAATAAACAAGAGTTTTTGTGTCGGTTTGTGACCACAGATGAAACTTGGGTCCACTACTACACTCCAGACTCAAAACAACAGTCAAAACAGTGGGTTCTGTTCGAAAGATTCATTGAGCCAATTGTCTCTTTTCAGGATCATAACAATAAATCCAAGATTCATCATCAGTAACGATATTCCAAACCAAATTTGAAGTGTCACTTGGAATTTTTCCAGAGTTTTTCTGCACCAATCAATACGTTGTTGTTTTGAGTCAGTTTATGTGGAATACATGGACAACAAAGTTTTCTTACGTCTAACTGTTGATGTAAAATGTTTTGTATTTGACTCATACCAATGTCCAATGTCGTCCTAATAAATTCATAACATGTCCGTCCGTCCGTCGATCATTGCTCCAACAGTGACAATATTTCCATCAGTTGGGCGTCCTTCCTCACATCTCCGCGCGCGACCCCGAGGTGGCCGGAGTCCTGTACTTAGTCCTTCAATTGCTGCTTGACGAGATGGACACTTTTAACTTTGGTATCCCTGCACGCCTTTGTTACTGTATGATCTAAATTTACAAATGACTCGTCTGTATAAACAACTGATTTCCCCTGGTCCCTAAACCTTTTTACGTCTTTTAGATATTTATGCCGCCATCTGATGATATCGATATCGTCTCTTTATATTAATATGCACTTGTTACCCCTTCTTTCATATTCGAACCCCAAATCAGAGTGGCCCTTGAGAAATTTGGTTGTGTCTCATCACTGTTGAACCGTGACAAAATTATATTCAGCATGGGTGGAATATTTGCAAACAGTAAAGAATGAACAATTCGCCGCACTCCACCTTGCACTATTCAATCATATTGCGTTAACCTAGCGTTTTGTGTAGTCCCGCCCTTTTTGCTTTCTTTTTCGATGGCGTTCTTAGAGGTCCTTTCATTAGTTCCTTTTTAATCATACACACTACTGCTTCTGAACACCCGATAGCCTTAGCTGTTTCTTTTACCGCCTTACTTACACGCATTTTGCTTCAAAAATAATCTAACACACTCATAATTATTTGGCGTTCCTTACTCCTTAATTTACCAACATATCGTCTCTTCCTAGCTTCCCCCTCCATAACTACAAATATTTACAAAAATATTAAACAAATAACCAATAACAGCTCACAGTTACACAGACGACTTCTTTCGAACTAATGTTAGTGCTGCTCCTTATACTATCTTCTGTGTCAGGCCTGGCGCGAGAATACGCTGAATAGATGAATACCTTTTGTTTGCCTTACTGGATAAAAGAAAGAGGTTACTGCCTTTTGGTTTATTTTAAAAACTTTCTCCAACCTTCCTCAACATTTGTTCTCGCTGGTTCCCTGATGTAAACTCAATAACAAAAAAGTTTCACACTGCGTCACTTTTGCAGTGCACAGATATAAAATTTTCCGAAAACATAACACTTAACTGGGTAAACATAGAGAATTCAAAGTGGGCAGGTAGTAGCACTATGGTTTACTCTACCTAGGAAAAAAATATAGATGTATTCTAGCAGTTAGTGTGTGATGAGTATAGAAACAGCAAATATCGGACTTCTATTGAAAAAAAAAATGTTTTTTGAAGAAATGTATGACTCTGAAAAGGATATAACCTGATAGAGAAAAAAATTCTGCATAGAATAATGTGTTCAAACCTGAAATTTATAACAAATGAATATTTATACCATGCTATTAGGAATCTGGCAACAGCGCGAGGGTAGAAAAGGACGCGGCTAATGGCAACTTGTATGCGCTAGATAGAGACAGAGATGTCCCATTTAACTCCATACTGTCTTCTAAGAGTGGAACAAGATATAGTTCAGTATAAACACGTTTATAGAGACATGCCATTGTAAGATGTTTGAGTGTGGCCTTAATCTGGTTCAAGACTGTAAGTGCTACGCCCTGTATAGTGAGTGAAACAGTGATTTCAGCGAACAGTGGGAAACAGACAGATGCGAGCTAGGTAACATTTATTTACAGTTGGTTGGTGTACCTGGACCAGACCAGTCGGATGCTGCAAGGCGGTCGTTAAAAGGGATTGTCTCTGTGTAGAATAACAAGCAGAGTGGTGCACCACTAATCCTTCCCGTCTCTGTTGGTAGCACTGGGGGAAAACAAGATGGCGCAGGTGTTGCGCCTTTCCTCTCTTTGTTTGTTTCTCTGTCTCTCTTTTCTTTGCTGCTCAATTTATTTACCTCTTTTGTCAACATAGCCAGAAAAATCGTTCCCTTTCTCTGCTACATATCGTGATTCCTGCAAAGAACGACTCACTCACTGAGCAGAGGGGCGCGGCTTCGAGCGATACTTCAACACACACATGAGCACGAGAAACAACTGAATAGCGACTCTTAAATTTTCTGAGAATTTTCTCAGAAGTTTTCTTCATTCTAA
The DNA here is from genome assembly GCA_030765045.1 of Tenodera sinensis. Classification (NCBI taxonomy): domain Eukaryota; kingdom Metazoa; phylum Arthropoda; class Insecta; order Mantodea; family Mantidae; genus Tenodera; species Tenodera sinensis. Next base: position 9,830,158 of record CM060965.1, read on the forward strand.
ATGACTTTTGTATAACTAGTAAACTGTAAGAGATACATAAAATATTGCTACACAAAAAATTTAACTTTCATTAAATTGTCAAATACTTTTTTGTGGCGACAGCTATTTCCGAGGTATTCCTTGTTATTGGTTTGTATTTTCAAACAGGAAGTTTCTTTTCCTTGGCTATGCAAAAAGAATGGCATTTCAAAGCTGTCACATAGAGACCTACTCTTAAAGTATTTGGCTATCACTTAAGTATGCTGCATTCTCCTATGGCCAATTTCATTTTTTCACGGATTATGAAAATACAGAAACAAGTATCAAGCTTAAATTATTTAGGAAATTTAATATCCACAGAAGGAATAGATATTAATGCAGAAATACAAAAGTATAAGTTAAACGGTATTCTAAAACGAAATTTTGGGAAACATGTCAATAGATACCAAAAGCTACTCTATCCTATGGCAGTGAAATCTGGATTTTAAATTTAAAAAATCTGACATGTTGCACTCACATGACTTTCTCTACTCTTGTACTAACCATTCTTACAAAATCTTATTCCTATATCTTCTTCGTGTTAGTTGAGATAAACATTTGTACAAATTATCTTATTGCTTATTTCCTTGTAGGTACAAGGGGAATATGGGAATACAGTAGGCTTTGTGCGATAGTCAAATGTTTTAAAGCTTTGAGATTCCGTTCTCTTTGCACGCTTAACATATAAAAAAATGAACAACGATGTTCCATTTCACTAAAGTTTTAAGTTTTCTGAAACTGACCCAAATAACAAGGAATATCTCCGAAATGGTTCACCCTACAAGAAAATTTATTGAGACATAAATTGTGTATTTTAGCAAGATCTACATTTTTTGTATAGTATGATTTGGTCTATCTCTAACGGTTTACCAGTTATGCAAAAGTTGTCCAGAGTAAATACGACTACAGGGGCTATAGCCAGAAAATTCAAGATATACATTTCATTTGTCATACAAATATCTCAAACATATGATATTTTAATCAAAATCGTTAGAGCCATTTTCAAGAAAATGAAAATTTTCGAAAAATTTTCCATGTAAAGGGTAGTTTAGGGTGGGGCTATTTTCTTCAAAATCTTCGTGTCGCATCCTTGAAAGACATTAAACTTAAATACTAACTTTGGTTTTTAACCGACTTTTCGTTTTTGAATTATGCTGTCTACAGACTGACAGACTGACACACAGACACACACACGGACCTTTTTCTAAAAATGCTTTTTTTTTTATTCAGGGGACCTCAAAACATGTATTTCGGGTAAAATCTCGACATCGAATTTTTGGGTGGAATACAATACTTCCTTTACTTACCAGTAGAGAAAGTAAAAAGAGAAAAAAGTGAACTCTACAGTCGTATATTGCCATTTCAGATAATAAACGACTACATATGTATGAACATATTTTTACAAAACTTTGTTAATTCAAACTTTGTTATACCGAAATGTGTAAAAAGGTACTGAAAATTAAAAATATCTCGGAAACTGCTACGACAGCAAAACCGTTATTTGAAATAAATTGTGTTTGTACATATAGCTTACGAGTTATAAAAAGTTACAGAAACTATTTCCTGTGGGAGGGGTTCGATTCCCATTTGGGTGGCGGGGACTTTTTTCTACCCAAGATTAATCGCTATCTTTAGCAGAATCTGGAAGTACGAATGTTTGTGTGTGTGTGTGTGTGTGTGTGTGTGTGTGTGTGTGTGTGTGTGTGTGTGTGTGTGTGTGTATGTGTATGTGTGTGTTAAATATACAATTTTTGGTTGAAATACAATACATACTTGCCGTACTTAGTATAGGTACCTATAGCAGAGGCGGCAATAAATGATGGGGAGAGAAAGCGATGTGAACTAATGCCGCCGTTGTATTCCTCACTGCGTTAGAGGCGTGTAAATCTGTTGCGAACGGTCTCATTAATGTTTCACGTGTTTGAAATATTTATTTGCGAATTTCCTGTGCCCACGTAAAGTCAACATAGCGACTGTATCCAACGACAATGCAACCACTCGCTCGGCAATTAAAAGTTTATCTTAGCTGATGGGGGAACTGTTTGAACAACGTGTCAAGAGTGTCTTCCAGCACTCTCTTATTATTAGCAACAATGCCTTCCTGCTGGCTCTCTGCCAGTCACTGTGCTCTCCCGGCTGCACTGCAGAACGCACACCTGCAGACGCTTGTAGCTTGCTGTGCAGCAAATGGCTTACTGGGATACTCCAACTGTGTTATATCAGTACTGCCAACTATTGTAAAACATAACCATGGTAAAGCTACGGCCATAGTTGGTGTTACTGCATTTGTTAGGTTACCACATTCTTTTTGAACCCGATAGATTTTAAAACAATATTTTGTTTAGACGCCGTATTAATCTGTGGACGCCATTGTATTGCTCGTGTGTGCGTGATTTTGCCTTTAATTATTTTAAAGTATTATATGTAGTTGTAGTTACTGTTATTATTTTTGTGTTCGCAACACAGTAGTGCATTAAATACTGGGTATCCCCTCCAAAAAGAAAAAAAAGCCAGTCGGTTTTCAAATAGGAACCCCTGTTTGAAAATGTACGGTTTGGACGCTGGAGAGTGTCGAAGTTTGAGAACGGACTGTTGTGACAATTTAAAATTCGTTTTGGTATGTTAATATGGACGATATGTAACCCTTTAGCCATCTGTGTACTGGGATGAACGACCTGAGCAGAATGACATTCCTGCGCATGCGCTAAATTCCTACATAGAGTCCTTGGTGCGTTTCCTACTGCGTTACTTGTGTAGTTTCCAGTGCAGTAACATTTTAACAGCAATACGACACGTACCAGTACACAGCTGTTGAAATGGCCGACATGAGCTCCAGCACACTTTAATGTAAATGTGCGGAATCACCTCTACGTCGCATATGATAGAATTCTCTAACAAGTACTGAGATCTCTCCATGACGGTGCACTTGGGATCCGGTGTCATGCAAACGTCCCCGCTCACGAGAGAAGCCGCCCTCTGTGTTGTGGTGGTACTGTGTCTTCCTGACATCCAAGAGGTCGGGACTTCGAAGGTGAACTATCCGGAGGTTTTTCCTTATCCTAGGAAGACGAATATTGCTCGAGCTCTGAGAAATCGTTTCCGCTAATGGCGCACCATACACCAATTTTTTTTTCGACTCAACAGTTGACACCCGTACATACGTGAATAGAACTTTGCCCCTTTTTTAGGGAATTAACAGACTCGGAGGACGATTTTCTCTGTTTTCAACAAGCCTCACACGGCCAATCTTTCGATGAGAACAATTAAAAGTGTGCTTCAGGATAGAATTATTAGTAGAGATTTGTGGGCCCCCTCGGTCCTCCAACCTAACCTCTGGGGTAACTTAAAACATAGAGTGGACAAGACAAACCACACAATTGCCAGGAAATTGCAGCATTTTTCGACATGAACTACGGCGAGTGATGGATAGCTTCCTAAAGAGGTGACAACGGTTAATGCTGGCGGGCCAGGGAGTTGAGCCCTGCATATAGCGATCCTGCAGTGGAATGGCAAGTGCCAGGCTTTCAGTTGCCAGTGTTGGAAACGCATTCATGGAGCACTTAGTATTTATTTTTAGCTGGAATTAATTCTCCAATGTTTATTTGAATGTCCAGGCCACTGGCGCTACTGCACTCTGCCTGATGGTCTATTGTTTCCTACTTGAATGAACTGCCCCAGCGAGGAAGCGAGCTCCTGGCGACAAAAGACTGCACAAATGGCCACTCACCTTCTTAAAACAGATTTCAATACACTAGAAAATTATTAAAAATATCCAAAGTATATACTCACATAACTTTCCTGTCTACTTCACGTTAATCCAGATAGACCCTTGTAGAAATGGTCTTATTAAATATTTCCTTGAGATACAAAGATACAATTACAATGGGGAAATACAACAACCTTAAACGAAAATTAAACTCTTTTAAGAGGTGGTCGCTGTGTGATGGCTTTGAAACTGCATTCCCTCGGAAATGTTTCACGCCAAAAAAAGGGGGTGTATTTTAACGAGATATACATTTTTGTGAATTTTTTTTATCTGTTACGATTTAACAGCTATACAAAACTCATTCAGAATGAACAGAACTGAGGACACTGCCAAAAATGTCAGGTTAGGTTATGTTCCGTTTGTCATAACTATAACTATTATGTCTGATAAGTTGGGGTTATAATTTCGAATAACTTCTATACAACTGGTAAACCGTAAGATAAACACAAAATCTTACTAAACAAAAAATGTAGATGTCCTTAAAACCTGCCCACCTCGGTAGCGTGATGGTTAGCGTGTCTGCATCGCGTCCAACAGGTTGCGAGTTCAAATCCCGCTTAGGGTGAGTTATTGTACTAACCATTCTTACAAACTCTTATTCCTATATCTTCTTTCTTGTTAGTTGAGATAAACATTTGTACAAATTATCTTATTGCTTATTTCCTTGTAGGTACAAGGGGAATGTTAGAATACAGTAGGGTTTGTGCGATAGTCAAATGTTTGATATTCTGTTGTCTTTGGACACTTAACATGTAAAAAACATGAATAACGATGATCCATTTCACGAAAGTTCTAAGTTTTCCGAAACTCAGACACATAACAAGGAATATCTCCGAAATGGTTCACTCTACAAGAAAATTTATTGAGACATAAATTGTGTATTTTAGCAAGATCTACATTTTTTGTATAGTAAGATTTGGTCTATCTCTAACGGTTTACCAGTTATCCAAAAGTCGCCCAGAGTAAATACGACTACAGGGGCTATAGCCAGAAAATTCAAGATATACATTTCATTTATCATACAAATATCTCAAACATATGACATTTTAATCAAAATCGTTAGAGCCATTTTCAAGAAAATCAAAATTTTCGAAAAATTTTCCATGTAAAGGGTAGTTTAGGGTGGTGCTATTTTCTTCAAAATCTTCGTTTCGTATCCTCGTAAGACATTAAACTTAAATACCAACTTTCGTTTTTAACCGACTTTTCGTTTTTGAGTTATGCTGTCCACAGACTGACACAGACACACACACGGAGCTTTTTCTTAAAATGCTTTTTTTGGATTAAGGGGGCCTCAAAACATGTATTTCCGGTGCAATCTTGACGTTGAATTTTTGGGTGGAATACAGTAGAGAAAGTAAAAACTCCTTAAAACACACACTTTACATAAAATAAAACTTACTATAGCGTTAACCATTTCTTGGTATTTCTTTGTTATTGATTTGAATGTTTAAAGGTATATTTTTTCAATGCGTAAGTCGCTGATTTTTTTTCTGGTGCTCATAAAAGAGAAAGTAGTGAGAACTTTTAATTTATTTATGGATATTGTTTAATTTTGTTCACAAAATGTGTGCTGGGTTTGAATCCGCGACCTGGGAAACCACAGGCAAGTGTGTTACTTCTAGACCACGGAGAACGATAGAGTAGTGAAAGTAATGTGAATGCAATACGTCAGATATATTAGAAAATACAGTAATAACAAAATGATAAGATGTTTTTAAAAAAACTTCGTGTGATCTTTGGTATTTATCTGAGTTTTCGTTTTTTTTAGAGCGGTAGAGAAAGTAAAAGAGTGGAAATGAAAATAAAAGCACGCGAGGAGTGAAATCAGCACTGGGGAGGTAAAATCAATAAGAAAGAAATGAGAAGAATTGTAGAGAATGGGAAAGGAAGTGTATGAAACAATTAATGTGTGAGTGAGAGAGGGAATTTCAAATAAATGTCATGTCGGTTGGTCGGTCGGTCGGTCGGTCGGCCGGTCGGGTCGGCTGTCACAGCAGGGGTAAGCGATCAATCACGTTGACGCTCATGTCCCCACGTACTGATTTATTGCCCTCACCGACACTAATGACTCCCATACTATTTCATAATTGCTCTACCAGGTATTTTTACCAGCTCCTCCATCAGATAGCAGCACCTCCACCTTCTTTACGAAACCGTCACCCGAGTAAATTGAGTTCCATCAATAACTACCTGCATATACGTACCTGCCTGCCTGCCTACTTGCCAGGCACACTTACACCAGTCAATACTTCACACAATTGTCACGTGGTCATTGTTTTATGGCCGTGAGCGAGTCAAACCTTTTAAAGCTCATCAGTATATGAAGGCTTTGGAATTACGATGTCTTTGCACGGCTAAGAGATAAAAAAGTGAACAACGAGAAAATTATAAGTACCCCAAAACTCACATAAGTAACAAAGAATATCTCCGAAATGGTTCACTCCATAAAAAATATATTTGGACATAACCTTTGTGTTTTAGCAATATCTATATTAGTAAGATTTGGTCTATCTCTTATAAACAACAAAAAATAAAATAACTAAAAGCACAAGGAAGACACCATGCAAATGCTCTGTCAAACAATCAGAAATATTACTGGAAGAAAGCGAGTAGAGAAACCCATGTGAATGTAATGCGTTGTATTTCTATGTCATATAGAAAATTGCATGAATTCTTTGCAGAAGAGGGAGTAGAGAAAGTAGTGTGAGTGTGTTTCATAAAAGAAAAGTGTACAGAGAAAATAGCGTGAACGTAATGTGTTGCATTTCTATTTCAATCATAGAAAACTGAGCGAATTGTATGTTGAAAGGCGTATAGAGAAAGAAATGTGATCGTGTTACGTAAAACAAAAGTGAGTAGAGAAAACCATGTGAATGTTACGTTGTATAGTAACTTCTCCATGAAAAATATATAAATATATATAAATGAATTTAGTTACAATTAATGTTAAGATGACGTTGCCAAATCTCTCTTAGAAATTAAACCTTACATGACATTTGAACATTAAATTGTGACTAAATTTATTGGAATTCAATGTTGGTCAAATAATAAACCATTTATATTTATTTGTCAAGAAGCTAGATGGCTCTGAAACGGTTCATTGTTGACAATAATTGTGCTGTATACATCTGTTACACTGATCATGTAGAACCCCTGGTTAACGTATGGCTGAAGCTAAAGCGCCCGACCTGTTTACATCCACAAACCAGATCAATTCCCTGACCAACCTCTGCGCATCTTACAAGTAACAATTCCTGTGGAATTACGCATCCAGTTTGGAACAAAAGCTATTTATTTTTTCGAAATCGGCTGATCAAATAACAAAATGCCATTAAACTTTTTACTTTCCCTACCTACTGGTAAGTAGGGGAAGTATTGTATTCCACCCAAAAATTCGATGTCGAGATTTCACCGGAAATACATGTTTTGAGACCCCCTGAATCCAAAAAAGGCATTTTTAGAAAAAGGTCCCTGTGTGTGTCTGTGTGTCAGTTTGTGTGTCAGTCTGTGGACAACATAACTCAAAAACGAAAAGTCGGTTAAAAACCAAAGTTGGTATTTAAGTTTAATGTCTTTCAAGGATGTGACACGAAGATTTTGAAGAAAATAGCCCCACCCTAAACTACCCTTTAAATGGATAATTTTTCGAAAATTTTGATTTTCTTGAAAATGGCTCTAACGATTTTTATTAAAATGTTATATGTTTGAGATATTTTTATTAAAAATGAAATGTATATCTTGAATTTTTATTCTATAGCCCCTGTAGTCGTATTTACTCTGGACGACTTTTGAATAACTGGTAAACTGTAAGAGATAGGCTAAATTATACTGTACAAAAAATATAGATCTTGCTAAAATACACAGTTTATGTCTCAATAAATTTTCTTGTAGGGTGAACCATTTCGGAGATATTCCTTGTTATGTGTGTGAGTTTCGGAAAACTTAGAACTTTCGTGAAATGGATCATCGTTGTTCATTTTTTTACGTTACTTGTGGAAAGAGAACGGAATCTCAAAGCTTTAAAATATTTGACTATCGCACAAAGCCTACTGTATTCCAATATTGCCCTTGCACCTACAAGGAAATATGCAATAAGATAATTTGTACAAATGTTTATCTCAACTAACACGAAGAAGATATAGGAATAAGAGTTTGTAAGAATGGTTAGTACAAGAGTAGAGAAAGTCATGTGAATGGACGCTTGAGCAGGGTTTCGGTTGGCAAGCTCGAATTCACACCGACATTGTGAACGTGTTTGAGGCTGGCGGAATCCTTATGAAGCCCATTCTCCTTTGATACTAGTAGATAGAGCTCGCCCGCCCGCTCGCCCCAGAACAAATGAACAGTGTAACCAAACCGTGTTACGGGCAACTTGCGACAGTTTACCTGGAGTAGGTACCTAACTGTGGAGAAAAACCGCAAGAGGCAGCACCAGCACCAGCAGCCAGGCCAGGCAGCTAGCCGGTTTGTGGCAAAGCAATCTGCGGTTGACGTATAGAGCCATCATATGTAGTGTTATTAAGCACTAGCCATTGTTTCCAGCCACTGCCCTCCAGGGGGTGCCTGCCTGCCTGCTTCATTAGCTCCGGGTCACCGTCTTCATTTGTCACTCACGCGTCTTGACGGCTTCGCACCTTCACAACCGACGTCCAGCCCAACACAGTTACTAGGTTTGCACCTTACGAGGATGTCATTTTTAAAAACAAATTAAATTTTCCAGCTACTTTCTAATTGATTGTTGTGTAGTTTGTGTTCATCCAGAAGTGAATTTGACTGTAAAACATTTTCGGACTATTATTTTATTTTAAATCGTCATTAATGCCTAAACAACCTGAAGATTGTCTTGAAAATGCATTTTGCGATAGCAATTAATAATTAGTACCTGGGTGACCGAGCTTAGCTCGGCGATTTTCGCCTCTGTTTTTGAGAAATCTTGTTTTTTGTTAAAGAAGATACTTATATAGATAAACCTGAATGTTAACTATATAAAGCTTTTTGTCACAATTGTTAAAAGAGTCATTTCCGAGATACAAGAGGTATAGAAATTCATATAAATATTTAATTAACACCATCATTTCTACTGCTGAACGCAAGCCTACCCCAGATATCCACCTACTTAGAGGTTTTCGTCGAGCATTTGTTCCATTATGGAGTTATTTTCCATTATTGTTTATGGAAGAGTGAGTAGAGAAAGAGATGTGAATGTGTTACCTAAAAGTGAGAAGAGAAAACAGTATGAATATAATATGTAGCATTTCTATTTCAAACATACAGAAAGTTGTATGATTTATTATAAAAGTGGAGATAAAAATGTTTTTCGGTGTAAAATCGCGTTTTTATGGAAAATTCTTTATAGAGGAGTGAGTAGAGAAAGAGATGTAAATGTGTTACCTAAAAGTGAGTGGAGAAAACGCTGTGAATGTAATATGCATGTATACAAAAATTTAACCAAACCTTTAGAGCCGTTTCTGAAATACCGGGAATGTATATACAAGAATTGCTCTGTAAAAGCGGGAATAAAAAATAAAAAATCGCGTTTTTTCGGGAATTACACCTATATAGATGAACTTAAAAAGCAAAACCCTATCTTGATTACAAAATTTGATCAAAATCGTTAGAGCCGTTTCCAAGTTGCGCGGATATATATACAAGAATTGCTCGGTTAAATATATAAGATTACAGAGAATTCAAAGAGATCAACTTTTGTTAGTGATGAATTTCGTGAAGAACGCCCAAGAACTGTTTTTCTTCAACTTCCCTGTTCTACCACCATCGTGGCTGTCAGGGGTTCACCTCGGATCCATTTTCTGAACTCAATTCTAAATTTTGACAAAGCTCGTGAAAAAATGCTCAAAAGTGCATCGTCACATACAGCAAAACCTTGACTTGGTTTAGTCAGGAGGTTTCTGTCTTGCTAATGCATGCCAGTTATCAGGGAAACTTCCATAAGTTCATTCCAATGTGGATCCACAAATGCCGTAATTCACCTTCAGCAATTGTTCGTAGCGGTTTATTTGCATCTTGTGCCCATTCGCTTCCTGCAGTCGAGGCGTCGAATTGGCATTCAAAGTAGAATCTTGAGTATTTTGAAGTATATGCAGAATGTATAAGGCAGTTCTCAAGAATTCAGAATGCCTGACATAGAGAAAGTAATAATGGCTTCTATGGCAACCCCAAATATGGCCATAGTTTTACTATGGTTATATTTACAAACAGTTGGTGGTATAATACAACATAACAGATGAAATATCACCAAAAATATCCAGACCGCGCCGTAACAGTGGGAAAATGTCACAGTTGGCTTATGGGGAATTCCAATAACCTGTTTTTTGTAGGTATAACGTTCCTGAAATGTCATGCATTGACAGACAGGTGATATAGTTGCAGAAAGTGAAGTAGAGGTACATGGGCTATTGTTGCCCCCGCCTCTAGGGGATCGCTTTCCTCTCTGAAATTGATTAGCTTTTCACGCCTGGACCTTTTCTTTGTTGATGGTCGAATAAGACGTCAAACCTTTCAGGATCCAGGTATCATCATCGTATATTGCAAGTCAGCATGGCCACATTTATCAACCCACGTGCGGGAAGGAAAAAATCATCCGCCTGTCTCGAACTCCGAACCCCAATCAAGTGTAACAAGCTCGTCATACCTAACGTGTCCTATTTCTCCTTTCTCACATCCAAATGGGCGTCTTAGCTCGTGTAGATCTTTGGTTAAAAACTTCTCTATCTACAATAGACACATAAAAAATCTGATGCGTTGCACTCACATGACTTTCTCTACTCTTGTACTAAGTATTCTTACAAACTCTTATTCCTATATATTCCGTTCTCTTTGCACACGTAACACATAAAAAATGAACAACGATGTTGCATTTCAAGAAAGCTTTTAGTTTTCCGAAACTCACACACACAACAAGGAATATTTCCGAAATGGTTCACTCTACAAGAAAATTTATGGAGAAATAAATTGTGTATTTTAGCAAGATCTACATTTTTTGTGTAGTACAATTTGGTCTATCTCTAACGGTTTACCAGTTATACAAAAGTCGTCCAGAGTAAATACGACTACAGGGGCTAAAGCCAGAAAATTCAAGATATACATTTCATTTGTCATTAAAATATCTCAAACATATGGCATTTTAATCAAAATCGTTAGAGCTATTTTCAAGAAAATAAAAATTTTCGAAAAATGTTCCATGTAAAGGGTAGTTTAGAGTGGGGTTATTTTCTTCAAAATCTTCGTGTCGCATCCTTGAAAGACATTAAACTTAAATACCAACTTTGGTTTTTAACCGACTTTTCGTTTTTGAGTTATGCTGTCCACAGACTGACACACACACGGACTTTTTTGGATTCAGGGGTTCTCAAAACATATATTTCCGGTGATATCTCGACATCGAATTTTTGGGTGGAATACAATAGTTCCCCTACTTACTAGTAGAGAAGGTAATTCCCATTGTTCCTACTTAATGTGAAGTTGTAAGAATAGTTGGAGCAAGAGTGAGTAGGGAAAGTGATGTGAGTGCAGCTAGTTTATTGTGAGAGTTACTGTACTGATTTCCCCTGCTGTGTGACGTGTGGGCCAAGAAATAATCTCACGTGTAGTGTTGTTGTTTTTTTGACAGTTCGCCGCTGTAATCTCTGTATATTAAACTCCACAGGGGAGCAAATTAACTTGTCCTCTTACAGACAACAAGTGCAAATGGCCTTTTACGGGATAAGTCCACGTCACTGTAAACAACTCTTTATATACAGGACACAAGAAATGCTAACATTATAAAGATATCACAGGAATATACATATTTCAGCTGCACTTGTCCAACAGCCTTGTGTTTCTTTGTTATTGGCTGAAATATTCGACTTTGATGATTTATGCCTAAAATTTCCGACTTAGGTTGCACTTTTCCGATAGTGTTGTGTTTCTTTGGAGACGTTTAAGAATTAACTATGCAAAAGCACTGTTAAACAACCACAAATACCACAGGAAGAAAAGCAAGTGTGGTTTTTTTTTTTTTTTTTTTGTAATTAACGTCTTCCAAAGTAATGTATATCGCGCGATAAACCATGAACGAATTTTCTCAATTTGTTAATATTTAATTTCATCCACTATATTTTTATATAAAGTTTTGTGAAACCAAGAAAGGGTCATAAAAACACATATAAGCTGCTTCTATTTTTCCATCATCATCGTTGTCGTCATCATCAACGTCATCACTATCATTATCGTCATCCATAAGGCTGTTTAATCGCATATTGAAATGACAGCATTGGTCCACTTGAGAAAACTCCGGATGAATTCCAGATCTGACGGTTGAATTTCGTTTTTGAAGGTAAGGGAGAAGATACAAGGGCAGCTGTACGATGAGTTGCCTGTTTCTCTTGGAAATTAGAGAATGATGCAATTTGTCATTGCCAGTGGTCGGTCGGTCGGTCGGCCGGTCGGCCAGAAAATGAAGAGCGAGAACAAGGAAGTCTGGCAATAGATCCTCTGGGTCTGGACGCCCCATCTTCATCACCTAGTCATCAATCAAACTCGGCAAATTGCACATTTATTGTCCTACCATGTTTATACGCCATAGTCTCATTTTAAATATCCATTCTCTTTGCATACCGAGAGCTAAAAAGGACAGCGGCTTGAAAAAAACTAAAACTTTTAACAAATGACAAAATATTTTACTTTATACCTATAAATTGTGTTTTAAAGAGATATATATTTTGTCTCTATTAGGTTTTGTGTATCTCTTTCACTTTACCAGGTTTTTACCTGTTTGTAAAAATGTCTTCAGGAGAGGGAGTATAATGGACTCTCCAAACATGTATCTGGTGAAATCTTCAGTGTTGAATTTTTGGTTGAAACCTTCACTGCCGAATTTTTGGGTGAAAACTTCAGCATCAAATTTTTGGTTGAAATCTTCACTGCCGAATTTTTGGTTGAAATCTTCACTGTCGAATTTTTGGGTGAAAACTTCAGCATCAAATTTTTGGTTGACATCTTCACTGCCGAATTTTTGGGTGAAAACTTCAGCATCAAATTTTTGGTTGACATCTTCACTGCCAAATTTTTGGGTGAAAACTTCAGCATCAAATTTTTGGTTGACATCTTCACTGCCGAATTTTTTGGGTGAAAACTTCTGCATCAAATTTTTGGTTGAAATGTTCAATGCCGAATTTTTGGTTGAAATCTTCACTGCCGAATTTTTGGTTGAAATCTTCACTGCCGAATTTTTGGTTCAAATGTTCAGTATCATTTTTGTTGAAACCTTCAAATTTTTGGCTGACATCTTCAGTGTCAAATTTTTGGTTGAAATCTTCAATAGAAATTTTTTGGTTGAAATCTTCAATATTGATTTTTGTGTGTATACAATACTTCTGTTTATTGAAGGTATTTAGTAGGGAAGCTAGTAAATGACGGTAGTCAGAGAGGTTATGTGCATGTAACACAATTTTTGAAACCAGAGCTCGTAATGCTATTGGTGGTTTGTTTTGACGTGGAGAATAATGTGTTTCAGCGAAGTGCACTCACTCTCCTTGAAAGATGAACCTCGGCTGACATTAATGGAGTTTACCTGGCGGTACTAATATTGTCTGTAATTGCTTTCGTGGTGCTAACGTGTGACGTAATTACATACATACATACGTCACTACATTTTATCACTTCCTCATTACTCGCGCCCTCTTTTTACAACGAATAATTAGAGATTACCTGCCACAGAATTTTCAAAAACGGAGCAAAAGTCAAAACAAAATGTGTTAAAAGCAAGTGAATTGCACTATTACTTTCGCAATACTTTCTCTACTCACTCTCTTCAAACTGGGATGGTTTAAAAAAACAGAACATTAAACTTCGGATGTTTGTCATCTATGCACTGCTAGACCAGTCACTGCGAAATTCATTTCTTCGTGGAGAAAGTTTCTGTTGTATCCATTTTACATAACATTCACAAGGTTTTTACTACTCGCTTTTCTTTTAGTATTAAGCTCACATATCCTTCCCTACTCGCCCTTCAAGTTATACCTGCAATTATTTATACGTTCACACAATTTTCTCTACACATTTTCTTTTATGAAAAAACATAATCACACTTCTTTCTCTACTCTGTCTTCTACAAAGAATTTATATAGTTCTCTACATGATGACATAGAAATGCAACGTCTTACATTCACACATCTTTCTCTACTCACTTTTGTTCTTGTGCTATTTGTAGTTGTTTAACAGTGCTTTTCGTAATGTTTTCGCAGTGATTTTATTTATTTATTTATTTTGGGCGCTTTATAGTATTCAACGTAAGTATAAAAGTAGTAGATAAACTCCTCATACCACGAGTTACACCGGGTGTTTCAGCTAGTGTGTAATAAAACCATTTCTGCAAATTTTTATCTCAACTAACACGAAGAAGATATAGGAATATGAGTGCTTAGTACAAGAGTAGAGAAAGTCATGTGAGAGCATCATATACCAAGTTGTTTTAATAGCTGCCAAATTGCATACACATTTGTACATGTCGTTGTTGGTATAAAAAGAATACAAAACCAGAGGGGGACACCTCGCTCACTTCGACTTACGCAGGTCTATTATGGCTAAAACCGCACAGGGATGAAATAAGGGAACCGAAGGTTTAGTAGAGGAAGTTTGTATTCCATCCAAAAATTCGATGTCGAGATTTCACCGGAAATATATGTTTTGAGGTCTCCTAAATAAAAAAAAACACACTTTTAGAAAAAGGTCCGTGTGTGTGTCTGTGGAGAGCATAAATCAAAAACGAAAAGTCGATTAAAAACCAAAGTTGGTATTTAAGTTTAATGTCTTTCAAGGATGCAACACGAAGATTTTGAAGAAAATAGCCCCTCCCTAAACTACCCTTTACATGGAAAATTTTTTGAAAATTTTGATTTTCTTGAAAATGGCTCTGACGATTTTGATTAAAATGCCATATGTTTGAGATATTTTTATGACAAATGAAATGTATATCTTGAATTTTCTGGCTATAGCCCCTGTAGTCGTATTTACTCTGCACGACTTTTGCATAACTGGTAAACCGTTAGAGATAGACCAAATCTTACTATACAAAAAATGTAGATCTTGCTAAAATACACAATTTATGCCTCAATAAATTTTCTTGTAGGGTGAACCATTTCGGAGATATACCTTATTATGTGTGTGAGTTTCGGAAAACTTGGAACTTTCGTGAAATGGATCATCGTTGTTCATTTTTTTATATGTTAAGTGTGCAAAGACAACAAAATCTCAAAAATTTGACTATCGCACTAAGCCTATTGTATTCTAACATTCCCCTTGTACCCACAAGGAAATGACCAATAAGATAATTTGTACAAATGTTTATCTCAACTAACACGAAGAATATATAGGAATAAGAGTTTGTAAGAATGGTTAGTACAAGAGTAGAGAAAGTCATGTGAATGCAACACATGAGATTTTTATCTAGTGTAGTGTTCGTAGCAACGAGAAGTGTAGCTAATGAAAGTATTAGTGGGTAATGACAGGTGGTTTTGACTTGATTAAGGACCAGGTAAGGTCGCAAATGAAAGACAATGGAAGTATTGTGTTTCTAGCTGGCCGGTCGGTCGGACGGTTGGTCGGACGGTCGGCTCGGTATGAGAATGGGATCGGATGACTTGCCGGCCGGTCCGGCAGCAAACCGTGCGGAAGATGAGTGAGGAAACTCGAGATTTGGGCTGCAAGCTCCCGGGTCCCGTATGTCGCTCGCTGCTAGATAAGATCTTCACGTGACAGCGATATCCTCATGTCAACCGCTGTTAACTTTAACCTGCTAGCTACGTCATTGAGGTCCTGGTCCATGGGTTCGTCTCCCGCGGCCGATATTGCTGACCCCGGGTCGCTAGGCCACCGAATTTCCTGTCCCTCAATTTCACCTTCGACGTGGTTGGTGTTCCAGGCTCTTAGCCTCCATCTGGTAGTCAGAAACCTTTAGGGAGCATACCCTGTCCTCTGGCCATCCTTAGCACCCACTCACCTCACCATCCCCTGCTGCCGGAGGGGTAGACAACAAGGCATTAACCTTCAGGACACACAAGCGTGCGCTTTACGCACGTGTTATGCACATAGCTTAGCTTCACTAGGCATCTAAGCTATGTGCGTAATGAAGGTCATGAAAGGAAAGCGCGCGTAAACGTGCGTCTTAGCCCGGGGCAGCATTGAAGTATTACGTGCATAAAAGCGGACGCAAACGCTACGCTCGTGTGTCCCCAGTGTAAACTGTACTTAAACGCAACACGACTTCCAGTAAAGCCCAACTTAAGTGTAATTAAAGATCGTCGTTTAAAATACGACGTAAGACTCCTTTTGTGTAATCCGAGTTTTACAATGATTTATTATGACGGCATAAATCATGTGAAATCACCCTATTTCTGTCACCAGTACCAGGAAATGAATGACGTAATTGCCATGGCAACAAGACAGCAACGACTACAACATAATTTTCTCCAATGTACCTGTAAGAAAACCTGAAATCGTCACTCTCGCAAAGGCAGCAACACCTGTCTTCAATAAACCACTCTAATTCTTGTTATAATATGGAATATAATGCTGTAATGTAATATTCTACGATAATACGTACATTTTATACCTTATCGCATGCAAAATGGAAGCAAGGTCAGCTACAACTTTGAATATCTGCGAGGAAAACCTTTAAGAAACAATGAAAAGGTTATTATATTGAAGGTATTCAATAAGCTTCCGGAGAAATATCCTACCGTGGCTATAAACGATCTGGTAGAGCGTGGACGACCTATACCATCTAGAAAGAACGGAGCGTATTAATATTATTTACATGTGCACGTGCAAATATGTTAACCAATGGCGTGCTAGAGGTGTGGAGGAATACTTTACTTTATTCTAACTGGAAATAGATAGTACTTGAGCACCAGTGCAATAAGAAGTACCTACCCTTGCTCTGACTTCACAGATCTCTCCTCCAAATAATTGGCAACTGTTCAGGGCTGTCGACCTTAACCCAACCCTCGAAACGTGGAGCACTAGTGCCTCGGGACTTAGGGACCGCCAATCCCTACTTACTCAAGTAAGTCTCTGGTAGAGGGGAGGGGCGGGGGGGGGGGCACTAGTTGATTGAAGAATGGGGGAATTTTTTTACTATCTCTACTATGTAACTTGGGGAGTATTGTATCCCACCTAAAAATTCCATACCGAAGTTGTACCGGAAATGTATATTTTGAGGCCCCCTGAATCCGCAAAAGTATTTTTAGAAAAATATTTCTGTTCGTGTGAAGAGCATAACTTAAAAAGGAAACGTCCATTACATACCAAACTTTCTATCTAACTTCACTAAGTTGAAGCATGCGACACGAAGATTTTCAAGAAAACTTGACTACCTTTTAGGTATAATGGGAATATTTATCAAAAAATGTTGATATTGGCAAAACTGGCTCTAAACATTTTGAATTAAGATATTTTTACGTGAAATGAAATATTTATATATCGACTTTTCTGGCTATATTCTCTGAAGTTGTCTTTATTTTGGATGAATTTTATATAACTAGTAAACCGTAGCAGATACACAAACCCCTACTGCGTAAAAATATCTCTCGTTAAAATACTTGATTTACCTCAGATATATATTTGTTGTGGAATTAACCATTTCCGAGATATTCCTGTTTTTGGTTTGAATTTTCCAACAATTTTAATTTTTTCACATGGGGAGTAACTCTTTTTAACTTTCTCTACTACATAGAGTGAGAAGGGAAAGTATTCGACGTAGAGACTTCTAGCAAAATGTAAGCTTTAAAGCGCCCTGAACTCCCTCACTCAAAAAAAGTGTAAAAGAAGTCTGTATGCGCGCGCACGTTTGTCTGTGAATAGCCTAACTAAAAAAAAAAAAAAAAAAAAAAAAAAAAAAAAGATATTTTTATGACAAATGAAATGCATATTTTGAATTTTTGACTATAGCCCCTGTAGTCCTGTTTACTCTGCATGATTTTTGAATAACTGGTAAACAGTAAGATATTGACCAAATCTTACTATACAAAAATGTAGATCTTGCTAAAATACACAATTTATGTTTTAATAAATTTTCTTGTAGGGTGAACCATTTCGGAGATATTCCTTGTTATGTGTGTAAGTTTCGGAAAACTTAAATCTCTCGTGAAATGGAACATCGTCGTTCATTTTTACTTTCTCTACTGGTAAGTAGAGGAAGTATTGTATTCCACCCAAAAATTCGATGTCCAGATTTCACCCCCTGAATCCAAAAAGCATTTTTAGAAAAAGGTCCTTGTCTGTGAACAGCATAACTCAAAAACGACAAGTAGGTTAAAAGCAAAAATTGGTATTTAAGTTTAATGTCTTCAAAGGATGCGACACGAAGATTTTGAAGAAAATTGCTCTACCCTAAACCACCCTTTACATGGAAAAATTTTCGAAAATTTTGATTTTCTTGAAAATGGCTCAAACGATTTTGACTATAATGACATATGTTTAAGATATTTTTATGACAAATGAAATGTATATTTTGAATTTTTTGGCTATAGCCTATGTAGTGCTATTTACTCTGGATGACTTTTGAATAATTGGTAAACCGTAAGAGATAGAGAAAATGTTACTGTACAAAAAATGTAGATCTTGCTAAAACATACAATTTATGTCTGAATAAATTTTTTTGTAGGGTGAACCATTTCGGAGATATTCCTTTTTATTTGTGTGAGTTTTGGAGAAGTTGTACTTCTGCCAAATGGAACATCGCTATTCATTTTTATATGTTAAGCGTGCAAAGAGAAAGGAGTTTGAAAGCTTTAAAACATTTGACTATCGCTTGATGATGTTTTAGCAGGTAGGTGAGCCGATGCGAGTTTGTCAGGATGGTGGGACAGTTCCGGTGAGCTTGAAGCAGCGATCTGATCGCTAACACACACACACACAAGGTAATTAAGTAGAGGTGTGTGTGTGTTTGCTGTAAGAAGTTGTATCATAAATCAACCTGCTGTCGCATCTAGGCCAGTAATGGTTGAAGCGTTTAATTACACCACTACATACATACGATATACATCGCCTCGCCTCGCCTCACATTTGTTTGCTAATATGTCCGCTCTGTTCTTTAACAAACCGTGCCTCCCTCCTGTGGAGACAGCGCAAGTTCACTGCAACACTACACTACTCTTGCACTAACCATTCTTACAAACTCTTATTCCTATATCTTCTTCATGTTATTGCTTATTTCCTTGTAGGTGCAAGGCTTTGTGCGATAGTCAAATGGTTCTCTTTGCACGTTTAACATATAAAAAAATGAAGAACTATGACCCATTTCACGAAAGTTCTAAGTTTTCCGAAACTCACACACTTAACAAGGAATATCTCCGAAATGGTTCACCCTACAAGAAAATTTATTGAGACATAAATTGTGTATTTTAACAAGATCTACATTTTATGTATACTAAATTTTTGTCTATCTCTTACGGTTTAGGAGTTATGCAAAAGTCGTCCAGAGTAAATACGACTACAGGGGCAATAGCCAGAAAATTCAAGATATGCATTTCATTTGTCATAAAAATATCTCAAACATATGGCATTTTAATCAAAATCGTTAGAGCCATTTTCAAGAAAATCCAAATTTTCGAAAAATTTTCCATGTAAAGGCTAGTTTAGGGTGGGGATATTTTCTTTAAAATCTTCGTGGCGCATCCTTGAAAGACATTAAACTTAAATACCAACTTTGGTTTTTAACCGACTTTTCGTTTTTGAGCTATGCTGTCCACAGACTGACCCACAGAAACACACACGGACCTTTTTCAAAAAATGCTTTTTTTTTTGGATTCAGGGGGCCTCAAAACATATATTTCCGGTGAAATCTCGACATCCAATTTTTGGGTGCAATACAATACTTCCTCTACTGTACTATACGTAGTAGAGAAAGTAAAAAGGAAATCTTGGCTAAAAACCAAATTTGGTTCTCGTCTTTCAAGAATGCTGCAAGAACCTTTCTGAGATATTTCTTATTATTGGTCTGAATTTTCAAATACTTACACCTTTCTGAAGCGGGAAGTCGTTATTTCTTTTCTTGTTTATCTCTTGGCAATACAAAGAGAATGGGATTTCAAAGGCATCACATAGCGATCAGGTCATAAAAGGGTTTGATAGTCACTGAATCCTACACTCACCCAAGTCTACTATATTCTCCTTTTTCTATTGTTCCTATAAGGAAATATGTAATGAAAACATTTATTCAAATGTTTATCTCAAATAACATAACCATCGATCTGGACGGGGTTTGAACCCGCGACCTTGGGATCAGTAGGCGAACAGCTGGCCAAGTGAGTCACCCAGACCGACAAGTGGATAGAGCAATAATGATTTGTAAGAATGGTTAGTACTAGAGTGAGTAGAGAAAATCATGTGAGTGCAAGACATTTTCTTTTAAAGGTGCTGGTACTATTCAGTTGTTTCTGACGATGTCCAGCAAATATTACGGAATTTCAAATTCAGCAAATATTACGAAATTACAAATCCAGCAAATATTACGGAATTTCAAATCCAGCAAATATTACGGAATTTCAAATCCAGCAAATATTACGAAATTTCAAATCCAGCAAATATTACGGAATTACAAATCCAGCAAATATTACGAAATTTCAAATCCAGCAAATATTACGAAATTTCAAATTCAGCAAATATTACGAAATTACAAATCCAGCAAATATTACGAAATTACAAATCCAGCAAATATTACGAAATTACAATTCCAGCAAATATTACGAAATTACAAATCCAGCAAATATTACGAAATTACAATTCCAGCAAATATTACGGAATTACAAATCCAGCAAATATTACGAAATTACAAATCCAGCAAATATTACGGAATTACAATTCCAGCAAATATTACGGAATTTCAAATCCAGCAAATATTACGGAATTACAAATCCAGCAAATATTACGAAATTACAAATCCAGCAAATATTACGGAATTACAATTCCAGCAAATATTACGGAATTACAAATCCAGCAAATATTACGAAATTTCAAATCTAGCAAATATTACGGAATTACAAATCCAGCAAATATTACGAAATTACAAATCCAGCAAATATTACGAAATTACAATTCCAGCAAATATTACGGAATTTCAAATCCAGCAAATATTACGGAATTTCAAATCCAGCAAATATTACGGAATTACAATTCCAGCAAATATTACGGAATTACAAATCCAGCAAATATTACGGAATTACAAATCCAGCAAATATTACGGAATTACAATTCCAGCAAATATTACGGAATTACAAATTCAGCAAGTATTACGGAATTACAAATCCAGCAAATATTACGGAATTACAAATCCAGCAAATATTACGAAATTACAAATCCAGCAAATATTACGGAATTACAATTCCAGCAAATATTACGGAATTACAAATCCAGCAAATATTACGAAATTACAAATCCAGCAAATATTACGGAATTACAATTCCAGCAAATATTACGGAATTACAAATCCAGCAAATATTACGAAATTTCAAATCTAGCAAATATTACGGAATTACAAATCCAGCAAATATTACGAAATTACAAATCCAGCAAATATTACGAAATTACAATTCCAGCAAATATTACGGAATTTCAAATCCAGCAAATATTACGGAATTTCAAATCCAGCAAATATTACGGAATTACAATTCCAGCAAATATTACGGAATTACAAATCCAGCAAATATTACGGAATTACAAATCCAGCAAATATTACGGAATTACAATTCCAGCAAATATTACGGAATTACAAATTCAGCAAATATTACGGAATTACAAATCCAGCAAATATTACGGAATTACAAATTCAGCAAATATTACGGAATTTCAAATCCAGCAAATGTTACGGAATTTCAAATCCAGCAAATGTTACGGAATTTCAAATCCAGCAAATATTACGGAATTTCAAATCCAGCAAATGTTACGGAATTTCAAATCCAGCAAATGTTACGGAATTTCAAATCCAGCAAATATTACGGAATTTCAAATCCAGCAAATGTTACGGAATTTCAAATCCAGCAAATGTTACGGAATTTCAAATCCAGCAAATATTACGGAATTTCAAATCCAGCAAATATTACGGAATTTCAAATCCAGCAAATGTTACGGAATTTCAAATCCAGCAAATATTACGGAATTTCAAATCCAGCAAATGTTACGGAATTTCAAATCCAGCAAATATTACGGAATTTCAAATCCAGCAAATATTACGGAATTTCAAATCCAGCAAATGTTACGGAATTTCAAATCCAGCAAATATTACGGAATTTCAAATCCAGCAAATGTTACGGAATTTCAAATCCAGCAAATATTACGGAATTTCAAATCCAGCAAATATTACGGAATTTCAAATCCAGCAAATGTTACGGAATTTCAAATCCAGCAAATATTACGGAATTTCAATACCAGCAAATGTTACGGAATTTCAATACCAGCAAATACTGCGGAATTTCAATACCAGCAAATACTGCGGAATTTCAATACCAGCAAATACTGCGGAATTTCAATACCAGCAAATATTACGGAATTTCAAATCCAGCAAATGTTACGGAATTTCAAATCCAGCAGATATTACGGAATTTCAAATCCAGCAAATATTACGGAATTTCAAATCCAGCAAATATTACGGAATTTCAAATCCAGCAAATATTACGGAATTTCAAATCCAGGAAATATTACGGAATTTCAAATCCAGCAAATATTACGGAATTTCAAATCCAGCAAATGTTACGGAATTTCAAATCCAGCAAATATTACGGAATTTCAAATCCAGCAAATATTACGGAATTTCAAATCCAGCAAATATTACGGAATTTCAAATCCAGCAAATATTACGGAATTTCAAATCCAGCAAATATTACGGAATTTCAAATCCAGCAAATGTTACGGAATTTCAAATCCAGCAAATATTACGGAATTTCAAATCCAGCAAATGTTACGGAATTTCAAATCCAGCAGATATTACGGAATTTCAAATCCAGCAAATATTACGGAATTTCAAATCCAGCAAATATTACGGAATTTCAAATCCAGCAAATATTACGGAATTTCAAATCCAGGAAATATTACGGAATTTCAAATCCAGCAGATATTACGGAATTTCAAATCCAGCAAATATTACGGAATTTCAAATCCAGCAAATATTACGGAATTTCAAATCCAGGAAATATTACGGAATTTCAAATCCAGCAAATATTACGGAATTTCAAATCCAGCAAATGTTACGGAATTTCAAATCCAGCAAATATTACGGAATTTCAAATCCAGCAAATATTACGGAATTTCAAATCCAGCAAATATTACGGAATTTCAAATCCAGCAAATATTACGGAATTTCAAATCCAGCAAATATTACGGAATTTCAAATCCAGCAAATGTTACGGAATTTCAAATCCAGCAAATATTACGGAATTTCAAATCCAGCAAATATTACGGAATTTCAAATCCAGCAAATATTACGGAATTTCAAATCCAGCAAATGTTACGGAATTTCAAATCCAGCAAATATTACGGAATTTCAAATCCAGCAAATATTACGGAATTTCAAATCCAGCAAATATTACGGAATTTCAAATCCAGCAAATATTACGGAATTTCAAATCCAGCAAATGTTACGGAATTTCAAATCCAGCAAATATTACGGAATTTCAAATCCAGCAAATATTACGGAATTTCAAATCCAGCAAATATTACGGAATTTCAAATCCAGCAAATGTTACGGAATTTCAAATCCAGCAAATATTACGGAATTTCAAATCCAGCAAATGTTACGGAATTTCAAATCCAGCAAATATTACGGAATTTCAAATCCAGCAGATATTACGGAATTTCAAATCCAGCAAATATTACGGAATTTCAAATCCAGCAAATATTACGGAATTTCAAATCCAGCAAATATTACGGAATTTCAATACCAGCAAATACTGCGGAATTTCAATACCAGCAAATACTGCGGAATTTCAATACCAGCACATAATAAGTATTTTCAAATCCAGCATACAGAGACCCGTTTTTAAACATCTGACTGTGCAGCTAGTATAATGCTATGGATAATGCAAGTATTTATGTATTGCAATTGATTTGAAGAACCTATACAGAGGAGTAAACCTTTGCAAGTAGTGTTTGTAGAAGGTGTTTCAAAATATAGTGGGTAGGGAAAGTGATGTGAATACAACTGCGGACATGAGCAGGGCCTATTTCTCATCAACATGTGTAAGTTGGTAGACCTGCTAATGTGTCAATAATCTCAGCAATGATGCCATCTTGAACACGCTATCATCGCTCCAAACAAATGACGACGCAACACCTGCGACTGGGGTAGATGATATCAGGACTGGCTGGATGGCTGGCTGGCTGGCGAGCTGGCGAGCTTCTCTACCCGTTTTATGTGTCATATGATTGACACCTGAATGGGCGAGAGGAAATGGGCTCCTCTAAAAACAAAAGTCGTGGCTGTTTTTTGTGCCCCCCCCCGCCCCCGGGGGCTAATGGACTACTACCTGTGGATGTATCACACTCTCTGTCCTAATATCATCTGCCTCCACTACTTACTTGGCTTCATCAACACCTTTGTATTGCAAATACGCGTTTTGAGATCCCCTCGATACAGAAAACAAATGTGTAAAAAGGGGTCAGTGTTTAAGAGGGTGAATTGGGACTGAAAAATCCAATGCCATAGCCGGAATTTGAACCACGGATCTTCTGCTTATCGAGCAGCACTAAGCTACCAAGGCCAACTTGCCAGTATGACATTAAATTCCCCAACCAATTCGTACTTTCCCGGTAGATCATGGGAGAATCTCACATCAGAGATAAATACCTACCCCAAGGGCCACTTACAATGGTAAGTACTTTATGTCCCGGGTTTAAGTAACCTTTACGTGGTAATTATTACGTAAATAGTATTATTATTATTATTATTATTATTATTATTATTATTATTATTATTATTATTATTATTATTATTATTATTATTATTATTATTATTATTATTATTATTATTATTATTATTATTATTATTATTATTATTATTATTATTATTATTATTATTATTATTATTATTATTATTATTATTATTATTATTATTATTATTATTATTATTATTATTATTATTATTATTATTATTATTATTATTATTATTATCATTATTATTATCATCATCATCATCAGTGTATAGATGAAGCGCTAATCAAGCTTAATCAAGTACATGGCTGCGGAGGAATTTCCCATTCTTACCTAGCAGGAGCTCGTGTAGCTTGAGAAAGCAGGATGTTTATATAGTTATTTTCTTCCAGCTGCAGCAATACTATAGCTGACATGTCAGTTCCTCCAATATTGAATAACAAATTACGACATCTGGCCGTCTAATTGGGAATGGTGATTTTTTAAAATAATTCTGCTGTTTTTATTTCATTTTATATAAATATATCAATATTATTTTTAAAAAGGTATCCTTTATACGATTTTGTGCAATTTACATGCGAATTGCGTTTTTATGTGCAATAAAACTTCAAATTTCCAGAAAATTAAATTCAAAAAACAAAATATGTATTTACCTATGAATCCGACCCCTTGCAACCGCTCTTAAAACATTTGACTATCGTTCAAAGCCTTTGTAGCTACAAGGAAATAAGCAATAAGATAATTTGTAGAAATGTTTATCTCAACTAACACGAAGAAGATATAGCAATAAGAGTTTGTAAGAATGAGAGTAGAGAAAGTCGTATGAGTGCAACACATGGGGGCCTCAAAACATATATTACCGGTGAAATCTCGACATCGAATTTTTGGGTGGAATACAACACTTCTCTTACGTAGAGAAATCAGAGAAAATAAATGGGAAGCGTTTGTAGAAGAGTGGGTAGAGAAGGTAGTGTGAATGCACGTGTGTTATGGTTGAATGATTTTAACAGGAGGCGTATTGTCTACGAGTGGCAGCTAATGAAAATGCCAGTCTTCAAGTACCTTCTACCGCCAACACTCCAGTCTTATTTAAATGTATTTTGCGTTTAATTCCGGCAGAGAAGACAGTTATGGCTTCCATTGCCCCCGAGGGCGGTTTCACCCTTCCCCTCTGTGAAGTGTTGTGCGAACCCCTTGCGGGCAAAACGGGAACATAACACACGAACATTTCCACCCAAACAAGAAACCAGAGTAGGTACTAATAATCCACACCAGGTGGCAAGACCGTCTTGTACCTAATGGCGTCCAGAAAACAGTCGACGGTATCCTCAAGATGGGGAAACTCGAAAATGTTCACCTAAACAGCTAAGAAAATATGGAACCAGTCCAAATGTCATTTTAGCATTACTTTAAACAAGTTTACACTGAAAACGTACAAATTTATCACAGTAAGAACCTTCAATTTAGCAAATAGAGGTATATAATTGCTTTAAATTTTGATTTAATTAAATTTCAAACAAGAATAGCCTTTTTACTTTCTTTACTGCGTATGAAGTAGGGGAAATATTGTATTCCACCCAAAAATTCGATGTCGAGATTTAAGCGGAAATATGTTTTGAGGCCCCCTGAATAAAAAGAAAGGCATTTTTAGAAAAAGGTCCGTGTGTGTGTGTCAGTCTGTGGACAGTATAACTCAAAAACAAA
This sequence comes from Tenodera sinensis, assembly GCA_030765045.1. Classification (NCBI taxonomy): domain Eukaryota; kingdom Metazoa; phylum Arthropoda; class Insecta; order Mantodea; family Mantidae; genus Tenodera; species Tenodera sinensis. Next base: position 9,856,565 of record CM060965.1, read on the forward strand.
CAGTCGGTTAAAAACCAAAGTTGGTATTTAAGTTTAATGTCTTTCAAGGATGTGACACGAAGATTTTGAAGAAAATAGCCCCACCCTAAACTACCCTTTACATGGAACATTTTTCGAAAATTTTGATTTTCTTGGAAATGGCTCAAACGATTTTGATTAAAATGTCATATGTTTGAGATATTTTTATGAAAAATTAAATGTATATCTTGAATTTTCTGGCTATAGCCCCTGTAGTCGTATTTACTCTGGACGACTTTTGCATAACTGGTAAACCGTTAGAGATAGACCAAATCATACTACACAAAAAATGTAGATCTTGCTAAAATACACAATTGAGGATCCTTTTTTTAAAAATTCCATAGATGCACAAAATGCGTTTCTGAGAAAAACGGTTTTTTTTATTTATTGGCAATACTAATTGATTAGCACAGCAATTGTATTAATAATTAAATTCTCCTTCCTGATACTGTCTCATTAAATGTGAAAAGAAACAAATAACATAATTTAACAAGTGCAAATTTGAGGTTTGAAAATGCGGAGTTTTTTCAAAAACCGATAGATGCTGATCAACTTTTCTGCGTGAGCGAGAAATTAAGACATGAAATTTCGTTATTTTTGTCATTTATTGCTTTTTATTTATGCATTTTTTATTTTTTTATTTATTTTCACCCCTTTATAATACATAATGTATTATACAACCTACATATTAATGTTGATAAGGATTATTTTATTAAGTATATACTTGGAAACTAAGTACTGCTACATTCACAATAACAATATATTTTGTATTATTTATATAACAAACATATTGAATACACAGAAAGAAATTTCAAACAATATGAATAAGTAAGCTTTAGTTTTAGGATTTTGTAGAGTGCACTCGAGACCACGTGAACGTTTAATTGCTGGAGTAGGAGTTTTCCTTGACTTGCATTTGATTTCCTTTTCTTATTTTTGCAATGCCTACCTCCAGCGTATTCTACGACTGGTACAGTTTCTCAATCTGAGCTCCTGTCCATTGTGCATAGTACAGTGCAGTGTCCCAACTAACAATAAAAATGCCATGTAAGTATAACAGAACTTGCAGAAGCACCTGCCTGCTGTGCAAGGGGTCCCGGGTTCGATTCCCGGCAGGGGAGTAGGAATTTTTCTCCAGCCAAGATTATTGTTCATCCTTCCCTGAGTCTGGAAATATGAATGAAAGTATGAATGTGTGTGTGAATTTAACGTATAAAAACCCCCAAAGACGAAAAGCCCACTGTTAAACGAGTAACACCATTGCCAATAGGCAAGGACGCCGATATGACCTCTGCAGCTAAAGGCGGGACATAAATGGGACAAAAAGCTTGCAGAAATGAATATAAAATCCAAGCGCACAACCTGACGAAGTGCATCTATCGACTTTTGAAAAAAACTGTTAATATTCCCTACCTTCCACACAGGACACGAATCGAATTTTGCAAAATCTGATTTCACAGAGCGATGCAGAAGGTAAAAATTATGCCGATACTATATATAAATTTCGTAAAATTTTGCATCTATCGAGTTTTTAAAAAACGCTCCTCAATTTATGTCTGTATTAATTTTTTGTAGAATGAACCATTCCGGAGATATTCCTTGTTATGTGTGTGAGTTTCGGAAAACTTAGAACTTTCGTGAAATGGATCATCGTTGTTCATTTTTTATATGTTAAGTGTGCAAAGAGAACAGAATCTCAAAGCTTTAAAATATTTGACTATCGCACAAAGCCTACTGTATTCCCATATTGCCCTTGTACCTACAAGGAAATAAGCAATAAGATAATTTGTACAAATGTTTATCTTAACTAACACGAAGAAGATATAGGAATAAGAGTTTGTAAGAATGGTTAGTACAAGAGTAGAGAAAGTCATGTGAGTGCAATACATCAGATTTTTATAGTTATAAATGTCAATTTTTGTGAATACTAAATTACGGTGTTTTATCCGCTTAAGTTAATTAGAATGTTGTATTTTATATAAGGTTTATTTCTTTGTTTTAATCGTGATATAACACGACATTGTTGTTTGTAGTCAGTAGGTACATGGAAATGTAAGTCAATAGCTAGGCACACTCTTACAAGACACACACACACGCGGAGAGAAGCAACTAGACAAATATTCATGGTGTTTCTCTTATTACAGCGTCGGCATCCCATCCATCCAATATATTTCAATGTTTTTATGACGTGAAACGAATTGGAAATTGCTGCTTGTCAAGGGATGGTTCGGGCTTACCCCGGAACGAATCTTCTCACAGATACCCACGACCCACTGCGGTCAAATACTGGTACTACATACTCAAGTGGACGAACTTCAAACATTTGGATCTGTCCTGGTCACGGTCTGGTGTCCAGGGGCTTAGGACCACGTGACCCAGATATGCCCCTGGTTTAGCGATCTATCCCCATTTAAAAACTCACATGACTTTCTCTACTCTTGTACTAACCATTCTTACAAACTCTTATTCCTATATCTAGAGATAAACATTTGTACAAATTATCTTATTGCTTATTTCCTTGTAGGTACAAGGGGAATATTAGAATACAGTAGGCTTTGAGCGATAGTCAAATGTTTTAAAGCTTTGAGATCGCGTTCTCTTTGCGCGCTTAGCATACAAAAGATGAACAATGTTCCATTTCACGAATGTTTTAAGTTTTCCGAAACTAAGACAAATAACAAGGAATATCTCCGAAATAGTGCACCCTACAAGAAAATTAATTCAGACATAAATTATGTATTTTAGCAAGATCTACGTTTTTTATAGTACGATTTGGTCTATCTCTAACGGTTTAGCAGTTATGCAAAAGTCGTCCAGAGTAAATACGACTACAGGGGCTATAGCCAGAAAATTCAAGATATACATTTCATTTGTCATAAAAGTATCTCAAACATATGACATTTTAATCAAAATCGTTAGAGCCATTTTCAAGAAAATCAAAATTTTCGAAAAATTTTCCATGTAAAGGGTAGTTTAGGGAGTGGCTATTTTCTTCAAAATCTTCGTGTCGCATCCTTGAAAGACATTTAACTTAAATACCAACTTTGGTTTTTAACCCACTTTTGGTTTTTGAGTTATGCTGTCCACAGACTAACAGACGCGCGCGCACACACACACACACACACACACATACACACAGACTGACACACGGACCTTTTTCTAAAAATGCTTTTTTTTTATAAGTGTAACGAGGCCGTATATTATGCCGGAGTGGGACGGACGAGTGAGTTTTATGTAATTTTAGTATTAAAATAAACATGTTCACTCAATGAGTAAGACACACTGTGTCACAGGAAGTCCCTTCATCTCTTACGCGGTCTGCCCACGTCTCTTCTACCTGCTGGTTTATAATTTTAATTGTATAACTTTCATAGAACTTTATAATTCAGCTACTGCTAAATATTAAAATTACAAGAAAATCACTCCCGTTATTTATTACTGCATTGTCAGTTTGTTAATTACAAGCACTCTAGTTTCCAGGAAATACAACACGAGTTTTCCTCGTACGGAACCTCACGGAAGCACTTGAGCCATGTGCATACCCTGCCTTAGCTTCCTGGCGTATTTCTCTCTTACACGTTCACACACATTACTGTTTAAAATACTGCTTGTTGTACTCAGATACGTGCAGAAGAAGTTATAACTATGAAATTAACCTACTGCCAAACAAAATACTGAAAAACAACTTTTAAACATTAACAAGCGGGATGCACTTCTCCGAGTCACATCCAGTGCGCGCGCACATATCGTTTGACGTCACCAGCCGCTCTGTTTCAATGCTTGGTGTGATACGCTAACAATACTTTTCCTTTTAGCTACAAGGGGAATATGGGAATACAGTAAACCTTAAGCGATAGTCAAATGTTTTAAGGCTTTAAGATTCCGTTCTCTTTGCACGGCCAAGAGATAAAATATAAATAACAACCTTGCATATTAGAAAAGCTAAGTGTTGCAAAACCCAGAGAAATAACAAGGAATATCTTCGAAATGCTTCACTCTACAAAAAATTGCATTTGGACAAACCTTGTGTGTTTTCAAAATATTATAAAAATATTACACGAAAAGAGTAGTTAAAGGCACAGGAATTTTCTTCAAAATCTTTATGTCGCATCCTTTTAAGGTAAGTTTGGTTTTTAATCGATATTTCGCTTTTGAGTTATTCTGTTGACAGAAACACACACACACGGACCTTTTTCTAAAACTGTTTTGCGGGGATTCAGGGGGCCTCAAAACTTATATTTCCGGTGAAGTCTCGACATGCAAATTTTGGGTGGAATGCAATACTTGCCCTAGAGGGAAAGTAAAAATCGGCGAGGTAATTGCAGCACTATCACTGTGGGTGTGAGCGAGGTGCTGTGAGTTAGGCGGTTGCTGCACTGCACCACTTGTTTGTACGCTCTTCAGGCTCCAGGCTTTGTTTGCCCACAGTTCCCCGCCTCTCGTGATTGTACTTCTAATCACCACCACCACTATTAGTTTATCTAAATGAAAATGCCACGGAACTTAGACTAGCTTCTGCTGCTACCGCCGCGCCACGCCGCACCGCGGCGCTCCAAGGAATTACATTAAACTGCCAAATATTGTTGTTTGTGATAAAAACCCCAGGCACGTGCTCCTGTGTGTGCTACTGTGTGAATCCAGCTCCACTGGACGGATCACAATGGCGATAATGTTCCAAAATTCCTGATGTGTTGCACTCACATGACTTTCACTGCCCTTATCCCTATATCTTCATGTTAGTTAAAAATGCTTTTTTACTTTCTCTACTGGTAAGTAGGGGAAGTATTGTATTCCACCCAAAAATTCGATGTCGAGATTTCATCGCAATTATGTTTTAAACCCTCTGAAACCAAAAAAAAAGCATTTTTAGAAAAAGGGTCCGCGTGGCGTGTGTGTGCGTGTCACTCTGTGGACAGCATAACTCAAAAACGAGGAGTCGGTTAAAAACCAAAGTTGGTATTTAAGTTTAATGTCGTTCAAGGATGCGACACAAAAATTTTGAAGAAAATAACCCCACCCTAAACTACCTTTTATATGGAAAATTTTCCAAAAATTTTGATTTTCTTGAAAATGACTCCAACGATTTTGATTAAAATGCCACATGTTTAAGATATTTGTATGACAAATGAAATGTATATTTTGAATTTTCTGGCTATAGCCCCTGTAGTCGTATTTACTCTGGATGACTTGCATAACTCGTAAACCGTTAGAGATAGACAAAATCTTACTGTACAATAAATGTAGACCTTGCTAAAACACACAATTTAGGTCAGAATAATTTTTTTTGTAGAGTGAACCATTTCGGAGATATTCCTTATTATTTGTGTCAGTTTCGGAAAGCTTAGAACTTTGGTAAAGTGGAACATCGTTGTTCAATGTTTTATATGGTGTGTGCAAAGAGAACGGAATCTGAAAGGTTTAAAACATTTGACTATCGCACAAAGCCTACTGTATTCTAATATTCCCCTTGTACCTGCAAGGAAATAAACAATAATTTGTACACATTTTGATTTCAACTAACACGAAGAAGATATAGGAATAAGAGTTTGTAAGAATGGTTAGTACAAGAGTAGAGAAAGTCATGTGAGTGCAATACATCAGATTTCTTTTTTTTTTATAAAAAGAACCGCGCGCGCGCGCGTGTGTGTGTGCGTGTGCGTGTGTGTGTGTGCGCCAGTGGATGTTGAATTAGTATATTTCGTAATTGTTCAACAGTTGAAGAATGACGAGATGGATGAGATAAGTTATTAATCACTGCAGATTGGTAATATTGCCTACAGAGCTTTTATCCGATAAGATAGATGCATATCTGAGTCATTGGTCAATATGAAATACACAGCATAAGAATGCATTAGTCAGACAAAGTTATTGCTTAATTGTCTTGGAAAGCTGAACTAATTATGGACTATTGAATGTTAGGGATTACAATAGACACATTGGGTAGAGGTGTTGTTGAAACAAATAAGTCACTTTACCACAGCGCTGGTGCGGTGAAGAAAACCGCACTAAATCATTAGTTTATAGTTTTCTTATTACGTCACCAAAATAGATAACCAGGGATGGGAGGCATTATGCAAGTGTGTGAGGCCGGGCGTTATCACCAGTGCAGCAGTCGCACATAATTAGACAGAAGACGCAGTTTCCTTGTTTGTATTGATTCTCCAGCCCAAGGAGTGGCAGGGTTCGAGTCCCACAGTAGATACCTGTAGCAGTGTGTGAGGCCGGGCGTTATCAACAGTGGAGCAGTCGCACATAATTAGACAGACGCAGTTTCCTTGTTTGTATTGATTCTCCAGCCCAAGGAGTGGCAGGGTTCGAGTCCCACAGTAGATACCTGTAGCAGGAAGTCTGTCAAGTATGTGAGGGCGGGCGTTATCAACAGTGGAGCAGTCGCACATAATTGGACAGACGCAGTTTCCTTGTTTGTATTGATTCTCCAGCCCAAGGAGTGGCAGGGTTCGAGTCCCACAGTAGATACCTGTAGCAGGAAGTCTGTCAAGTGTGTGAGGCCGGGCGTTATCAACAGTGGAGCAGTCGCACATAATTAGACAGACGCAGTTTCCTTGTTTGTATTGATTCTCCAGCCCAAGGAGTGGCAGGGTTCGAGTCCCACAGTAGATACCTGTTGCAGGAAGTCTGTCAAGTATGTGAGGGCGGGCGTTATCAACAGTGGAGCAGTCGCACATAATTAGACAGACGCAGTTTCCTTGTTTGTATTGATTCTCCAGCCCAAGGAGTGGCAGGGTTCGAGTCCCACAGTAGATACCTGTTGCAGGAAGTCTGTCAAGTGCGTGAGGGCGGTGGGCTCTTTGAGCCGAAGGTCTTCCTTCATCCACGTGGCCAAGTACCTACTACCAGATCGGCTTTCCGCTATCAACACGTGTTCCACACACACGCACTGCTTCACATTTGTTGCTATAATCTGTCCCAAACTAGAACAATCCTCTCATAAACATACATATGGGATGGTCAGTCCATCGCGAATTCAAGTTGGTTTGAGTTCTCATCCCGGATTGAACTCTGCATGGAAACGTGGTTCAGATCGAACTAAATCCTTGGATCCGATCCTTTTAGACCGTTTGTTGCATGGAAACGGCTACCGGATTCAAATCGATTTCAATCCACTAAAGATGCTAACTTGTAGTGTATCTACTCGTAACACGCGGTACGTTCGTCCTTCACTAACTTCAAAACCTATTAAAAGACGCAGAAAACATGTTTACAGATGTAGGATTTGAAGCTTTCGCGGCGATGCTTATCAATAAGAGTTTCTCGGCTTACCAGTCGTGCGAAATCGACAGTTACTCGAGCGCCTCTCCAACATTGCCCACACGTGGCTTGTGTGTTTAAAAACATCAGCAGCAAGTTTGTTGGCATAAATAAATAGTAATTACTTTCAAATTCCGTTCTCTTTGCACAGTAACATATAAAAATGAATAACGATGTTCCATTTGACAGAAGTATGTTCTCCAAAACTAACACAAATACCAAGGAATATCTCCGAAATGGTTCACTCTACAAAAAAATTTATTGAGACATAAATTGTGTGTTTTAGCAAGATCTACATTTTTTGTGTAGTAAGATTTGGTCTATTTCTTACGGTAAACCAGTTAGGCAAACGTCATTTAGAGTAAATAGGACTACATAGGCTATCGGCAGAAAATTCAAGATATTCATTTCATTTGTCATAAAAATATCACAAACATATCTCATTTTAATCAAAATCGTTGGAGTCATTTTTAAGAAAATTAAAATTTTCGAAAAATTTCCATGTAAAGGGTAGTTTACGGTAGAGGAATTTTCTTCAAAATCTTCGTGTTGCATTCTCGAAAGAAATTAAACTTAAATACCAAGTTTGGTTTTTAACTGACTTCTCGTTTTTGAGTTATGCTGTCCAAAGACTGACACACCCACACAGACACACACACACACACATACACACACACACACACACACACGCGCGCGCGGATATTTTTCTAGAAATGTTTTCTTTTTGATTCAGGGGGCCTCAAAACATGCATTTCTGGTGAAATCTTGTGAAGTTTTTGACTGGAATAGGATACTTTCTGTAGTTATTGGGTATCTGGCAGAGAATGTGTCTCGATATTACGTTTTGGGGTCATATGCAGTAGATATTTCCTGTATCTGTAATATATAAATGGTACAGAAGATCGATAAGGTGTTTATGAATGCTCCTAAATTAATCGGAATTCGTGCGTAGATGTGGTTTTGTCCTTAATATCGTGCGATGATAGTGAAACTTAAACTAGATGCCGGGGGGGGGGGGATCTCGAGGGGCAGTGCATTAGGCAATAATTCCACTTGCGTGCCCCATGCCGGTTATGACTAATGGACCATTACGGATCGAATCCAACCGCGCGCACCTGGCAAACAGCACGCAATTGACGACAGACAATACAGTCTGCAGATTCATCATCAATACTGCACTATTGCTTCTCACTTTAATCTCTGCACCTCCAAGCGATACTCTACTGTTGGTAGGTATAAGAATTGCCCGCTCGCCCGACCTCTGAAACAACTGCCGGTGCTGAACCGCATCTTCGCAATGCTTATAGTACGTATGTACGTACGTCAGACTGTTGAATTATATTTATATGGACTATTTCATATATAGCTGCTTGTCCTGTATAATAGTGACCTAGTCTAGCTCCTTCTATTATCACAAGTAATATGATAATACGTGTGACCTAACTGATAAATTCTCAAGTAGAGTGAGAGTGAGTCAGACTGTCGAATTATATTTATATGGACTATTTCATATATAGCTGCTTGTCCTGTATAATAGTGACCTAGCCTAGCTCCTTCTATTATCACAAGTAATATGATAATACGTGTGACCTAACCGATAAATTCTCAAGTAGAGTGAGAGTGAGTCAGACTGTCGAATTATATTTATATGGACTATTTCATATATAGCTGCTTGTCCTGTATAATAGTGACCTAGTCTAGCTCCTTCTATTATCACAAGTAATATGATAATACGTGTGACCTAACTGATAAATTCTCAAGTAGAGTGAGAGTGAGTCAGACTGTCGAATTATATTTATATGGACTATTTCATATATAGCTGCTTGTCCTGTATAATAGTGACCTAGTCTAGCTCCTTCTATTATCACAAGTAATATGATAATACGTGTGACCTAACCGATAAATTCTCAAGTAGAGTGAGAGTGAGTCAGACTGTCGAATTATATTTATATGGACTATTTCATATATAGCTGCTTGTCCTGTATAATAGTGACCTAGTCTAGCTCCTTCTATTATCACAAGTAATATGATAATACGTGTGACCTAACTGATAAATTCTCAAGTAGAGTGAGAGTGAGTCAGACTGTCGAATTATATTTATATGGACTATTTCATATATAGCTGCTTGTCCTGTATAATAGTGACCTAGCCTAGCTCCTTCTATTATCACAAGTAATATGATAATACGTGTGACCTAACTGATAAATTCTCAAGTAGAGTGAGAGTGAGTCAGACTGTCGAATTATATTTATATGGACTATTTCATATATAGCTGCTTGTCCTGTATAATAGTGACCTAGCCTAGTTCCTTCTATTATCACAAGTAATATGATAATACGTGTGACCTAACTGATAAATTCTCAAGTAGAGTGAGAGTGAGTCAGACTGTCGAATTATATTTATATGGACTATTTCATATATAGCTGCTTGTCCTGTATAATAGTGACCTAGCCTAGCTCCTTCTATTATCACAAGTAATATGATAATACGTGTGACCTAACTGATAAATTCTCAAGTAGAGTGAGAGTGAGTCAGACTGTCGAATTATATTTATATGGACTATTTCATATATAGCTGCTTGTCCTGTATAATAGTGACCTAGCCTAGCTCCTTCTATTATCACAAGGAATATGATAATACGTGTGACCTAACTGATAAATTCTCAAGTAGAGTGAGAGTGAGTCAGACTGTCGAATTATATTTATATGGACTATTTCATATATAGCTGCTTGTCCTGTATAATAGTGACCTAGCCTAGCTCCTTCTATTATCACAAGGAATATGATAATACGTGTGACCTAACTGATAAATTCTCAAGTAGAGTGAGAGTGAGTCAGACTGTCGAATTATATTTATATGGACTATTTCATATATAGCTGCTTGTCCTGTATAATAGTGACCTAGCCTAGCTCCTTCTATTATCACAAGTAATATGATAATACGTGTGACCTAACTGATAAATTCTCAAGTAGAGTGAGAGTGAGTCAGACTGTCGAATTATATTTATATGGACTATTTCATATATAGCTGCTTGTCCTGTATAATAGTGACCTAGCCTAGCTCCTTCTATTATCACAAGTAATATGATAATACGGGTGATCTAACTGATAAATTCTTAAGTAGAGTGAGAGTGAGTCAGACTGTCGAATTATATTTATATGGACTATTTCATATATAGCTGCTTGTCCTGTATAATAGTGACCTAGCCTAGCTCCTTCTATTATCACAAGTAATATGATAATACGTGTGACCTAACTGATAAATTCTCAAGTAGAGTGAGAGTGAGTCAGACTGTCGAATTATATTTATATGGACTATTTCATATATAGCTGCTGGTCCTGTATAATAGTGACCTAGTCTAGCTCCTTCTATTATCACAAGTAATATGATAATACGTGTGACCTAACTGATAAATTCTCAAGTAGAGTGAGAGCGAGTCAGACTGTCGAATTATATTTATATGGACTATTTCATATATAGCTGCTTGTCCTGTATAATAGTGACCTAGCCTAGCTCCATATATGAAATAGTGAAAAAACTTATTCGACCATTAAATACGACGAGCAATTGTTCCACCATCGAAATTTACTTATACACTATACAGCATCGACGATGTTTCGTACGATGTTAGGAATAGTTGGGACTGAATGAAATTGCAATTGTAAGGGTTAAAGGGAAGGATTCAATATAAAATCTTCTAGATCGCTATAGAACGGTCTCGTGAAGAACGGGAGAGATGTTATGCGAAAGGTTAAGTTATTCAGGTAGTGTGATACAACGTTTGAATTAAGCAACAATGCTGTCACGTTTGAGTGTTGCCCAGCCTGAGAAGTGTACACAAAATGTTGTCTGCTCCCACGGATATCCCACGCCCAAAACACTCTGCACGCCCAGCACCGTCACTTGTTTTCGTCTCACAACTGAAAAGGTGAAACAGAATCAAAACGAAAACTCAAATAACAAGCTTGACATTTAAAGTTGACCGTTGTTAAACCTGCCCACTCCAAACTACCCTTTATATCTAAAAAGATGCACTATTGTGTATATGCTTCTAAGAAGACCGGAGTGCCGCCGCCGTGGCCGAGTGGTTAGACCGTTCGCCTACCACCTAGGCGGCCCGAGTTCAATCTCAGGAACCCTCATGTGGCATTCCTGGTGGATTAAGCTATAAGGTCCTACGCTGACGTTGCAGAAGTGTCATACTCTTCATGTAACTCCACAGAAAATAGTCGAGAAGTGTCAGATCTGGCGACCGTGCTGGCCACGGAACTGGTGCACGTCTACTAATCCATTGATTTGGATATGTGACGTTGAGGTGATTCCCTGCATTTACATCAAAGTGTGCTGAAGTTCATATCGGCCATTTCAGCAGATGTGTACTTGTACGTGTCGCATTGTTGTTAAAGCAACACAAATAACGCAGTAGAATGCACACCAAGGAGGAATTTAGCGCATGCGCAGGAATGTTATTATGCTCAGGTTGTTCATCCCAGTACATAGGTGGCTAAAGGGTTACATACCTTCCATATTAAGATACCAAAATTGTCACAACCGTTCGTTGTTAAACTTCGATGCGCTACAGCGTCCAAACCGTGCATTTCCGGACAGGAATTCCTAAGCGTTGTCGGTGTTCTTTTGGGACATGCAGCGTGCGTGTGTGTGAGTGTGTGTGTGTGTGTGTGTGTGTGCGCGCGCGCGCGCGTTTTACAGCCGTATTTCTAGTTTATCTAGTAATTTAAAAATGTATTTCAAAACTGCATTGCCAATAGGTTTTGAGAAAAGGTATCTTCTATATGAGTAAATTGTACCTATATTGTTGAAGATAGGAATTTACCGACCTATCCGTAGTCGCTTAAAGGAAAAGCTCGCTGGTGCGAGGTATAGGCAAGTAGGTAATTTGACAGACTAGGTAGGTAGGTAAATCGAGTTGACTGCGAGAGATATCGATAGGTAGGTAGGTATATCCCGACAGGAGTGGTATTTACACTCCGGACCAAGCAGCCAGAGATGGTGTTTTAGAGTAATGGACAATGTCAACAAATGTGAAGACAGTCGACAAACATATGTTAAGTGCAAGGCGATCTGTGAAAGCTTTATCCTGCCATGATCTTGGAATTTTATCGTCAAGTGTCACTCCAACATGCAAGCCACGTGCACAACACCATTTTAGCATTTGCAACTGTGTTTGTTTCTCATTTACCTGCTAGAAAACTCTGACAGAAATTACCACTTACCACTGCTACTTAACTGTGGTCAATAGGGCAAGATTGCCATCCACCGAATACCGACATTTCACCCCAAATAAAAAAGAACATAAAAAGTAACCAAATTCGCGATACAGCAGCTCACCGCACGGCCGCTGCATCCCCCACCTCACAGGCGTCATGAGTGGGATGCAGTACTGGAGGATGGGACGTGGTCAGCGTCCCGGTCCCTCTCTGCCGACTATGCGGTGTTCGTAACCAGGGCCTTAATAATCCACTAGCTCCTTAATTGGCCCCTCAGGGACCTAACAAGGCTGAGTGCACCCTGAACCAGGTCTCCCAGTAGGAGAAAATTAGCAGTCCGGTACCACAAATCGAACCCGGGTCTCCAAAACATACAAAATGTCGCATTAATAATTATTTACTCATTGTTGGTGTTTTTAAACACACAAGCCACATTGGGCAATGTTTGAGAGGTAGATCTGGAACTTAAAAATTCAAATACAATAGTAAGTCATTCTGGCAAGTTGTCACGGTAGCTTAATGCTTAGAGCACCCGCCTGGTAAACGAAGGGTCAGTGGTTCATATTCCAGCTGTGACATTGAATTTTTAAGTTCCAGTTCTATCTTTTGTATTAAATTCAATTTCTTCTAAGGATGCGACACGAACATTTTCAGAAATAGTTGTTATGATTTTAATTAAAATACTATATGTTTAAGTTATTACTTTCTCTACTGGTAAGTAGGGGAAGTATTGTATTCTACCCAAAAGTTCGATGTCGAGATTTCACCAGAAATATATGTTTTGAGACCCTCTGAACCAAAAAAAAAAAAAAAAAAAGTATTTTTAGAAAAAAAAGGTCCCTGTGTGTGTCATATGTTTGAGATATTTTTATGACCATGAAATGTAGGTATATTTTGAATTTTCTGGCTATAGCCCCCGTAGTCGTATTTACTCTGGACGACTTTTGCATAACTGGTAAACCGTTAGAAATAGACCAAATCATACTACACAAAAATGTAGATCTTGCTAAAATACACAATTTATGTCTCAATAAATTTTCTTGTAGAGTTAACCATTTCGGAGATATTCCTTGTTATGTGTGTGAGTTCCGGAAAACTTAAAAGTTTTGTGAAATGGAACATCGTTGTTCATTTTTTTATATGTTAAGTGTGCAAAGAGAACAGAATCTCAAAGCTTTAAAACACTTGACTATCGCTCAAAGCCTACTGTATTCTAATATTCCCCTTGTACCTACAAGGAAATAAGCAATAAGATAATTTGTACAAATGTTTATCTCAAGATATACGAATAAGAGTTTGTAAGAATTGTTAGTACAAGAGTAGAGAAACTCATGTGAGTGTAACACATCAGATTTTTTTCCATTACAAATGAAATAAGGTATATCCTAAATTTTCTGGTAAAAGTCTCAGTTTCTCTTCATCCTGAATGACTTTTGTATAACTGGTACACCATAAGAGATAGACAAAAATATTATTGATGTTCAATAAATTCTTTTTGTACACTTAACTTTTTCCGAGATAATTTTGTCAGTAGTTTGAATTATCCAATACTTAGACGTTTCTCGAATAGGAAGTTATTATTCGTGCTCAGGAAAGGAACATGGCATTTCAAAGCCGTCACATAGTGACACAACCCTAAAAAATATATTGACTTAGCTATTGTATGTGAATGCAACACCTGAGATTTTTTTATTCGTACTTTTAGTTCAAAAGAAAATAATTTTTATTAAGGTTATATTATTAGGTATCATCTATTATTAAAATAAATTTTAAATACTTATTATTGTAAATTTATATTTTAATTGCTTTGAGAAGCACTTCTTAGAAACCCTTAAAAATGTCCACATTTTAACTGTTTACATTTTCAGAATATACATGGTCCTGGAAATTCTCAGAAGAATTCAATGAAAACTCCATTTTGAACAATATGGAACGAACACGCTCAAAGTAAGTCAAATATTAATGAATGAATTATTTTAATAACAATTAGTTTTTGTTGTTGTACATAAAGGTAAGTAACCAATTTTGAAATTATAGTTTCGGAATAGTTTTTGGAAGCACAATCCTAGAGATCGTGTGTGCAAGATTTTCACAAGAATTCAGAAATTAAATCCGTTAAAAGCTGATTATTCTGTGTTTCCTCCATGAAACGAACGCAACGTTGATTTAATGCTATGCTTACATCTGTTTGAAGCTTGTAAGTGCATTATGTCGCCGCCAGAGCGACTTGAACGCATCAGAAGCCGCTGAAGCTGAAAATAGTAGAACATCGCTCGCCCTTATGACGTGTTTAAATAATGTAAACATGGAATTAAGGGCTCGGATGAAAGAAAAGAAAATGACAAAAGGGCGATGATATCGGGGTGCACAAAGAGGGACTTGTAAAGACCGTTTATGCAATCCAAACGATGACGTAGAGATCAATAAATCTCCCATTCTTCACCCTCGTCAACTTGTTTTGTCGCGAAATCAAATTTGTTGCAACTTCACTGCAGCAGAGGGGTTCGTCCTCCGTTATTCAACTGTCTCAACTCTGTTAAAAGTCAGATGTATGCAGAAAACTCGACTATGTTCGGTTTTACTTGTAGAAAAACTGGGCTTCAAAAATACCAGAGTAATGAGGTAGAGCACCGTCTTGTATGAACAATCATGGACTATTTCATATATAGCTGCTTGTCCTGTATAATAGTGACCTAGCCTAGCTCCTTCTATTATCACAAGTAATATGATAATACGTGTGATCTAACTGATAAATTCCCAAGTAGAGTGAGAGTGAGTCAGACTGTCGAATTATATTTATATGGACTATTTCATATATAGCTGCTTGTCCTGTATAATAGTGACCTAGTCTAGCTCCTTCTATTATCACAAGTAATATGATAATACGTGTGATCTAACTGATAAATTCTCAAGTAGAGTGAGAGTGAGTCAGACTGTCGAATTATATTTATATGGACTATTTCATATATAGTTGCTTGTCCTGTATAATAGTGACCTAGCCTAGCTCCTTCTATTATCACAAGTAATATGATAATACGTGTGATCTAACTGATAAATTCCCAAGTAGAGTGAGAGTGAGTCAGACTGTCGAATTATATTTATATGGACTATTTCATATATAGCTGCTTGTCCTGTATAATAGTGACCTAGTCTAGCTCCTTCTATTATCACAAGTAATATGATAATACGTGTGATCTAACTGATAAATTCTCAAGTAGAGTGAGAGTGAGTCAGACTGTCGAATTATATTTATATGGACTATTTCATATATAGCTGCTTGTCCTGTATAATAGTGACCTAGCCTAGCTCCTTCTATTATCACAAGTAATATGATAATACGTGTGATCTAACTGATAAATTCTCAAGTAGAGTGAGAGTGAGTCAGACTGTCGAATTATATTTATATGGACTATTTCATATATAGCTGCTTGTCCTGTATAATAGTGACCTAGCCTAGCTCCTTCTATTATCACAAGTAATATGATAATACGTGTGATCTAACTCATAAATTCTCAAGTAGAGTGAGAGTGAGTCAGACTGTCGAATTATATTTATATGGACTATTTCATATATAGCTGCTTGTCCTGTATAATAGTGACCTAGCCTAGCTCCTTCTATTATCACAAGTAATATGATAATACGTGTGATCTAACTGATAAATTCCCAAGTGGAGTGAGAGTGAGTCAGACTGTCGAATTATATTTATATGGACTATTTCATATATAGCTGCTTGTCCTGTATAATAGTGACCTAGCCTAGCTCCTTCTATTATCACAAGTAATATGATAATACGTGTGATCTAACTGATAAATTCTCAAGTAGAGTGAGAGTGAGTCAGACTGTGGAATTATATTTATATGGACTATTTCATATATAGCTGCTTGTCCTGTATAATAGTGACCTAGCCTAGCTCCTTCTATTATCACAAGTAATATGATAATACGTGTGACCTAACTGAGAAATTCTCAAGTGGAGTGAGAGTGAGTCAGACTGTCGAATTATATTTATATGGACTATTTCATATATAGCTGCTTGTCCTGTATAATAGTGACCTAGCCTAGCTCCTTCTATTATCGCAAGTAATATGATAATACGTGTGACCTAACTGATAAATTCTCAAGTAGAGTGAGAGTGAGTTAGACTTTCGAATTATATTTATATGGACTGTTTCATATATAGCTGCTTGTCCTGTATAATAGTGACCTAGCCTAGCTCCTTCTATTATCACAAGTAATATGATAATACGTGTGACCTAACTGATAAATTCTCAAGTAGAGTGAGACTAAGTCAGACCGTCGAATTATATTTATATGGACTATTTCATATATAGCTGCTTGTCCTGTATAATAGTGACCTAGCCTAGCTCCTTCTATTATCACAAGTAATATGATAATACGTGTGACCTAACTGATAAATTCTCAAGTAGAGTGAGAGTGAGTCAGACTGTCGAATTATATTTATATGGACTATTTCATATATAGCTGCTTGTCCTGTATAACAGTGACCTAGCGTAGCTCCTTCTATTATCACAAGTAATATGATAATACATGTGACCTAACTGATAAATTCTCAAGTAGAGTAAGAGTGAGTCAGAGTGTCGAATTATATTTATATGGACTATTTCATATATAGCTGCTTGTCCTGTATAATAGTGACCTAGCCTAGCTCCTTCTATTATCACAAGTAATATGATAATACGTGTGACCTAACTGATAAATTCTCAAGTAGAGTGAGAGTGAGTCAGACTGTCGAATTATATTTATATGGACTATTTCATATATAGCTGCTTGTCCTGTATAATAGTGACCTAGCCTAGCTCCTTCTATTATCACAAGTAATATGATAATACGTGTGACCTAACTGATAAATTCTCAAGTAGAGTGACAGTGAGTCAGACTGTCGAATTATATTTATATGGATTATTTCATATATAGCTGCTTGTCCTGTATAATAGTGACCTAGTCTAGCTCCTTCTATTATCACAAGTAATATGATAATACGTGTGATCTAACTGATAAATTCTCAAGTAGAGTGAGAGTGAGTCAGACTGTCGAATTATATTTATATGGACTATTTCATATATAGCTGCTTGTCCTGTATAATAGTGACCTAGCCTAGCTCCTTCTATTATCACAAGTAATATGATAATACGTGTGATCTAACTGATAAATTCTCAAGTAGAGTGAGAGTGAGTCAGACTGTCGAATTATATTTATATGGACTATTTCATATATAGCTGCTTGTCCTGTATAATAGTGACCTAGCCTAGCTCCTTCTATTATCACAAGTAATATGATAATACGTGTGACCTAAGTGATAAATTCTCAAGTAGAGTGAGAGTGAGTCAGACTGTCGAATTATATTTATATGGACTATTTCATGTATAGCTGCTTGTCCTGTATAATAGTGACCTACTCTAGCTCCTTCTATTATCACAAGTAATATGATAATACGTGTGATCTAACTGATAAATTCTCAAGTAGATTGAGAGTGAGTCAGACTGTCGAATTATATTTATATGGACTATTTCATATATAGCTGCTTGTCCTGTATAATAGTGACCTAGCCTAGCTCCTTCTATTATCACAAGTAATATGATAATACGTGTGACCTAACTGATAAATTCTCAAGTAGAGTGAGAGTGAGTCAGACTGTCGAATTATATTTATATGGACTATTTCATATATAGCTGCTTGTCCTGTATAATAGTGACCTAGCCTAGCTCCTTCTATTATCACAAGTAATATGATAATACGTGTGATCTAACTGATAAATTCTCAAGTAGAGTGAGAGTGAGTCAGACTGTCGAATTATATTTATATGGACTATTTCATATATAGCTGCTTGTCCTGTATAATAGTGACCTAGTCTAGCTCCTTCTATTATCACAAGTAATATGATAATACGTGTGACCTAAGTGATAAATTCTCAAGTAGAGTGAGAGTGAGTCAGACTGTCGAATTATATTTATATGGACTATTTCATATATAGCTGCTTGTGCTGTATAATAGTGACCTAGTCTAGCTCCTTCTATTATCACAAGTAATATGATAATACGTGTGATCTAACTGATAAATTCTCAAGTAGATTGAGAGTGAGTCAGACTGTCGAATTATATTTATATGGACTATTTCATATATAGCTGCTTGTGCTGTATAATAGTGACCTAGCCTAGCTCCTTCTATTATCACAAGTAATATGATAATACGTGTGATCTAACTGATAAATTCTCAAGTAGAGTGAGAGTGAGTCAGACTGTCGAATTATATTTATATGGACTATTTCATATATAGCTGCTTGTCCTGTATAATAGTGACCTAGCCTAGCTCCTTCTATTATCACAAGTAATATGATAATACGTGTGATCTAACTGATAAATTCTCAAGTAGAGTGAGAGTGAGTCAGACTGTCGAATTATATTTATATGGACTATTTCATATATAGCTGCTTGTCCTGTATAATAGTGACCTACTCTAGCTCCTTCTATTATCACAAGTAATATGATAATACGTGTGATCTAACTGATAAATTGTCAAGTAGAGTGAGAGTGAGTCAGACTGTCGAATTATATTTATATGGACTATTTCATATATAGCTGCTTGTCCTGTATAATAGTGACCTAGCCTAGCTCCTTCTATTATCACAAGTAATATGATAATACGTGTGATCTAACTGATAAATTCTCAAGTAGAGTGAGAGTGAGTCTGACTGTCGAATTATATTTATATGGACTATTTCATATATAGCTGCTTGTCCTGCATAATAGTGACCTAGCCTAGCTCCTTCTATTATCACAAGTAATATGATAATACGTGTGACCTAACTGATAAATTCTCAAGTAGAGTGAGAGTGAGTCAGACTGTCGAATTATATTTATATGGACTATTTCATATATAGCTGCTTGTCCTGCATAATAGTGACCTAGCCTAGCTCCTTCTATTATCACAAGTAATATGATAATACGTGTGATCTAACTGATAAATTCTCAAGTAGAGTGAGAGTGAGTCAGACTGTCGAATTATATTTATATGGACTATTTCATATATAGCTGCTTGTCCTGCATAATAGTGACCTAGCCTAGCTCCTTCTATTATCACAAGTAATATGATAATACGTGTGACCTAACTGATAAATTCTCAAGTAGAGTGAGAGTGAGTCAGACTGTCGAATTATATTTATATGGACTATTTCATATATAGCTGCTTGTCCTGTATAATAGTGACCTAGTCTAGCTCCTTCTATTATCACAAGTAATATGATAATACGTGTGATCTAACTGATAAATTCTCAAGTAGAGTGAGAGTGAGTCAGACTGTCGAATTATATTTATATGGACTATTTCATATATAGCTGCTTGTCCTGTATAATAGTGACCTAGCCTAGCTCCTTCTATTATCACAAGTAATATGATAATACGTGTGATCTAACTGATAAATTCTCAAGTAGAGTGAGAGTGAGTCAGACTGTCGAATTATATTTATATGCACTATTTCATATATAGCTGCTTGTCCTGTATAATAGTGACCTAGCCTAGCTCCTTCTATTATCACAAGTAATATGATAATACGTGTGACCTAACTGATAAATTCTCAAGTAGAGTGAGAGTGAGTCAGACTGTTGAATTATATTTATATGGACTATTTCATATATAGCTGCTTGTCCTGTATAATAGTGACCTAGTCTAGCTCCTTCTATTATCACAAGTAATATGATAATACGTGTGATCTAACTGATAAATTCTCAAGTAGAGTGAGAGTGAGTCAGACTGTCGAATTATATTTATATGGACTATTTCATATATAGCTGCTTGTCCTGTATAATAGTGACCTAGCCTAGCTCCTTCTATTATCACAAGTAATATGATAATACGTGTGATCTAACTGATAAATTCTCAAGTAGAGTGAGAGTGAGTCAGACTGTCGAATTAACAATAACTTTTTAACAATATTACACAGTAGTGTGGAGTGTGGCGTTGCCATGGTAATGGTTTGGTCCCACGCCAGTACAACAATCAGCTAACCTTGGCACAGTATGGCAACTGTGTAAACGCCTTAATTCGCTGTCAGAATATTTCACAAGCACGGAAACAAAGTTGTGTTTTTTGTGTTTGAAATGTGTTTACATGTCCTTCGGGAAGTGTTCTCAGCAAAATAAACTTGTAATAATTACTAGTGAAAGTGGCTGTTGTGATGAAAGGTGTCAGTATTATTTATATTCCCGAAAAATACGATAGATGCATACTGTTACGTAATTACGGGCGCTGACGTCTAGACACCGGGCGTGGCTAGGCGATCTACTGTGCGATGTTTCAAATAGTAGACGTACTACTGTAATAATCAGAAAGTCATGTGAGTGCAACACATCAGATTTTCCTTCACTTTAAATTTAAATATGAAATTAGATAGAGAATATAACTAAAATGATTGGTATTGTTTAGATTCAAAGACGACACACACTCTCTCTAAATATATAGTTTCCGTAATAAATACATTTAATTTAGTATACCACATATAAAAAATACTCTTATGGTAGATAAAATATTATGGACAACACGTGTGGAATATTTTGAAGAAAGTGAATGTGGTGGGAAAAAAATTTCAAATTTTCACATTTCAAAATTAAAACATTTTTATTTTATATTTTTAGGTATTCATTAGCTATTGCAAATTTCAGGTACTATCGCTTTAAAATATTTTAATGCATTATTAAAATCTGTTTATTTAATTTGCGGAAATAAATAATGACTGCAGTCTTTATCAGATAGAAGAGGAAACTTTTTTGAGATCAGTGAATTCCCTGCACTGTTCAGGACTCATTCGAACGATTACAGGTAAATATTCCTCGCTTTTAAGTTTATACTTAGACAATCTGCCATTCATTTTAGTTTATTTACATTCATTATCTGCAAGACAGCCACCAAGTTATCATCTAGAACTAATAAATTTGAACATTTTATTAAAATAATACTCTAAGTTTTATTAGCTGATAAAATATATGCCACATGGCATCAAAATCCGTTTAAAATTTCGTGAAAATTACTATTAAATGATACCATTGTATACCATCCAAAAATTCGATTTCGAGATTTCAGTGGATTTACATATTTTGGGACCGTCTGAGACTGAAAAAAAAATATAGAAAAATGTTCGAGCGTGCGCTCATGCGTGTATGTGTTTTTAAGCATAATTTAATCCCATAAACCATAGAGTTTTTTTTTTTTTTTTTTTTTTTTTGTGCATTTTGGTTAAAATATTTATATTTATTTAACATATTTTTATAACCAATGAAATGCATATCTTGGATTTTATATTAAAGACCTCTTCATTTTGAATAACTTTTGTGTAACTGGTAAAGCATAAGATACAGACAAAATCTTACTGCACAAAAAATGCATATCTCGTTAAAACAGACAAATATGGAATTTTTCTTGGAGTAAACCATTTTGAATATATTATTCTTCTTTTCCTTTTTCTTCTTCTTCTTCTTATTCTTCTTATTCTTCTTATTCTTCTTCTTCTTCTTCTTCTTCTTCTTCTTCTTATTATTATTATTATTATTATTATTATTATTATTATTATTATTATTATTATTATTATTATTATTATTACCTATTATTAATTATGGGATATAAAATGCAACTCCCGGAGCAGGAGGGAGGGAGTCGAACCCGTGCTGGGAGTGTGAGAGAGAGAGAGTTTAGGTCGTTACTCAGCCCTAGGTGTCTTATTGCTCGTTTATTTATGTTTATTCTCCATCCGTTGAACGGGTTGGACTGGATAAGCTGGTCGCAATTGAAACAGAAATGTTTCGCTAATTGCCCACAAGCAAGGGGTTTTTACTTGTACGGAGTTTGAAGTTCTTTTGTCCGCGTCCCGTCCCGTCCCGTCGCCTCGGAGCGCAGTTCAGTGCAGCTCAGTTCAGCTGAGGTCGGTTTTCCCAGACCTTTGTGTTTACGTGAAGATAGATTCATCTCGGGAAATACCCAGCATCAGGCATCTGTCACGGTAATAAGGAAGTGCTCGCAACGGCTTACGGGGTTGCTTTTCGAACTTGTAAGGGTAGAAATAGTGCTTCTATTGAGTGTAAATAAACTTTGCGTGATTTTTGTCAGTTGTCAGGCCCTATAATGTAATTTTACAATATTTCGACCAAGCAGTTCACATTTGAAAATACGATAGGGGTTGTTTTTGAAGTGTTCAGAAAGTTTTTACCAGCTCAGATTCGTATATAAGGGGTTGAAAACGTAAAAAGATATCGTTTTTTAGAAGTTATAACGTAACCTCTAAGGGGTCAACGTAAATATAGGCTAGTTTTTAAAAATAACGAAGTAAATAAGATTTGAGTAGTTTTTCGGAAGTTTTAAGGTAAACTGATTTTTTTCAAGTCCTATACTATTATACCTCTGCACCTATTTGACCAGATGGGTTAAGCAGTGCCCATTTAGAAATATACTGAGGGTTGTTTTTGAAAATTATGAGATAGCATATAATTGTATTTTAAGTATACAAAATATGTCTATAGGTAGGCCTAAGGGTTTTTTATTTTTATGTTAAGGGTTGAGATTAAGGGTAACAGAAGTTATAGGGTAGGTAAAATTGAAACTAAAGTTGTCTAGATATGTTTAAACCACATTTTTTATTTCCCTTCAAATATTTGACTGCTTCTTATAATTTTAATTTCCTAGTTCTAGGCCTTTTTATGGTATATTAATGTTTTTTTAAATATGAAACCTTCAAAAGAAATGCTAGACACAGGATGATAAAAAACCAAACTGTTACTAATTTAGAACACCTTAGAAAGCTACTAAAATAAATTAAAGAATACTTAAGCTACGGAAAACCCCTACAGATTTCGATAATTTTTCTCAAACCTTTTTGGCTCCTAAAATATTTTAATATTTTTTTTTATATTTGCTAGACAATTCCTTGAATCATTAAAAGCCTATTTAAGGACGATTTTAATTCTATCTTCACACTTCCTGAATTTATTTTGTTTCCAAATTCACAATATTGCGTAAAGCTTGGAGTATAAATTTTAATATTTTTACCATCCATAAGAAAATACATTTTATGTAGCTATAACTCATACTTGTAAATTTCAAATCTACAATTCCCAAGATTAAGACAATCGCATAAGCTCATTATTTTAATATTACGAATTATTCGTGATAGTGTGAAAAATATTTAGGCTAACTTTGGTATAGATTAGAAATAAATTGCTTACATAAGGTATTTCTCACGTTAGAAAAGTATTATTTTAAGAAAAACGTAATTTTATTTTAGTTTATACGAGAAATTGTACCGAATATGAAAATTCTTTGACTTTCACCTAAATGAGGCACCTACTATTAAGGGTTAATATTAAATACTTGTAAAATTTACTGCGCGGATAGAAAATTTCGTTTCTTGCTGTATATATAGGAAACTTGGTCGATGAAAGTAAAAACGAAAAATAACATAATCTTTAAAATAATACTGACAAGGCAAACCCTTATTCCTATATTCAGATAAACATTTGTACAAATTATCTTATTGCTTATTTCCTTGTAGGTACAAGGGGAGTATGGGAATACAGTAGGCTTTGAGCGATAGTCAAATATTTTAAAGCTTTGAGATTCCGTTCTCTTTGCACGGCTAAGATACAAAAAATGAATAACGATGTTCCATTTGACGAAAGATTTTTTTTCAAAATAACAAAGAATATCTCCGAAATAGTTCACTATACAAAAAAAATTTGTTGGGACATAAATTGTCTGCTTTAGGGACATCTACATTTTTTGTATATTAAGATTTTGTCTACCTCTTACGGTTTACCAGTTATACAAAAGTCATCCAGAGTAAATGCGACTACAGGGGCTATAGCCAGAAAATTCAAAATATACATTTCATTTGTCATAAAAATATCTCACACATATGACATTTTAATCAAAATCGTTAGAGCCATTTTCAAGAAAATCAAAATTGCGTTGCGTTCTTGAAAGAAATTAAACTTGAATACTAACTTTGGTTTTTAACCGACTTAGACACACGCGGACTTTTTCTAAGCGCTTTTGTTAGATTCAGGGGACCTCAAAACATATATTTCCGGTCGAATTCCTGTACTTACTATGCGTAGTAGAACAAGGTAACTGAAAAATAAAAACACAAAATTTTGTACTTGATTCAGGTACCTTTCAAGAACACCAAACTAAATAAGAACATTTTGAAAAATGTCTCTAAGATTCACATTAAAATGTGTGCTCCAGAGGTTTAATTTTTCTTGAATGGTTTAGTTATTAATTTATATACTAACTCGGAAAATACGATTAAGATCACTAAGATACGTAATTTAAGCACAGTGTAACTTTTGCGTGGCATTAGCGGTTTCCGAAATATTCGTTGTATGTATAAGTTTTCGCTTTACGATTCTTTTTAATTGATCCATTGCTAACAAAAACAGAGGAAACACACAGACGGACCTTTTTCTAAAAAAGACTTTTTATTCAGGGGACCTCAAAACGTATGAATTCTCGACATGGAATTGTTGAGTGGAATACAATACTTCTACTTACTAGGAAGGTATTTGTGTGCAGTGTTAGGTTTGAGGTTGGACGGCGGGTAAGGTACAAAGTGCATGAGACGATGCCATATATATTATTGATTTACTACAGCCTGGTGCAACAAACGTGTGGCCGTGGCTAATTGTTGGTGCCGGAAACAACGTGCTAAATGTCACACCTAGTGCCTAGGTACATACCTAGAGTAATTCACTTTCTCCCACGACATGATGAGGAGCCATAAATACAAATTCGGCATTTCGCAACAACCCCTTGATTAACTGACACATTCATTAGACCAGGTGAGACACCCGAGCCGACCCGAGCCGACACTGCTTGTGGTTGCACGATTTATCACACCTGACTTAGCGGGGCGAGTGAGACTCGAGCCGTCCAACAACATTTACCTACTTATCTCTTCATAATTTCACATAAATCGCACTTCATTTTTAACATTAACAAATAATCTTTCCTATGGAAAAAATCTGACATGTTGCACTCACGTGACTTGTACTAACCATTCTTACAAGTTCTTATTCCTATATCTTCTTCGTGTTAGTTGAGATAAACATTTGCACAACGCTTTGAGCGATACTCAAATCTTTTAAAGCCTTGAGATTCCGTTCTCTTTGCACGCTGAACATATAAAAAATTGAATAACAATGTTCGATTTGACAGAACTTAAGTTCTCCAAAACTAGCGAGGAATATCTCCGAAATGGTTCACTCTACAAAAAAATTTATTGAGACATAAATTATGTATTTTAGCAAGATCTACATTTTTTGTAGAGTAAGATTTTGTCTATCTCTTACGGTTTACGAGTTATTCAAAAGTCATCCAGAGTAAACAGCACTACATAGGCTATAGCCAGAAAATTCAAGATATACATTTCATTTGTCATAAAAATATCTCAAACATATGGCATTTTAATCAAAATCGTCATAGCCATTTTCAAGAAAACCAAAATATTCGAAAAATTTTCCATGTAAAGAGTAGTTTAGGGTGCAGCAATTTTCTTCAAAATCTTCGTGTCACATCCTTGAAAGACATTAAACTTAAATACCAACTTTGGTTTTTAACCGACTTTTCGTTTTTGAGTTATGAGACTGACACACACGGACCTTTTTCTAAAAATGCTTTTTTTTTTTTTTTTTTTTTTTTTTTTTGTATTCAGGGGGCCTCAAAACATATATTTCCGGTGAAATCTCGACATCGAATTTTTGGGTGGAATACAATACTTTCCCTACCTACCATTTTTGTGCTCTTCAACAAAAACTCGATACCGAGGTATCATCTGAAACTCATGTTTTGAGGCCCCTTAACAAAAAAGCTTTTAGTAGGAGTTTCTGAACGGTCTTTAAATTCTTGATACGACACGGAGGTTTTAAAGAAAATTCTCCAAGTCTACCTTTTTATGGAAACTTTTCGATATATTTTATATTCTCTCTGTGAACTAAATACCGTATATTTTAGATACTTATTTACATTACAAATAAAATGCATGTTTCGAAATATCTGCGAATAGCGTTTTAAACTGGCTTCTTTCAGATGAAGTTTTCTGAGAGATGGACAAAAACTTTAAAATAGGCAATTTATGCTAAATAACTTATGTTATGGCCTTAGCTGTTTCCGAGGTATTTATTGTTTCTGACGACACCATCGAAAGACTGGAATTTCAAGGCCAACATACAGGACACGTTGTTAAAATTTGAAAATGGATTTGGTTTCTTTTATTTTTTACAAAATATGTAATGAAACTGTGTCTGTAAATTTTTATATCGATAAAAGATGAAGTGCAGGGCTTTCGTAAGAATAGTTTATAGAAACTAAAAACACAAACGATAGTGGGTGGAGAAAATCATGTGAATGTAAGACATCCGATTTTTGTGTGTAATGGATTTAAATTTTCCGAGGTTCCAAGTATTGTTAACAGAGCTGATAGTTCAGGCGTACCGACGTTTTAATAAACAGTTGACTGTTTTTTCACCCTCCCGTGTAGGTATAATGAAAATAATTCTGTAAGTACATCTTTATCATAATTAACTTCTGCATATAAATGATGTATATAATGTCCCCAGATTATACGCACAAGAGTATGAGACTGAATGAAAAATAACGATTTATAGACACTAATATTTTAAAACACCCTGTGGTAAAATAAACAAACGGGTTGCCCACTACCAAAATGTCACACAATTTTATGAAGTCGTTACAAACAAAAATAAACTCATGTTTTTGTTAGTAGCGGCTCAATAAAAAATATCGTAACGCGAAAACGAATATTTTGGAAACCGCTAATGCCACGAAAAAGTTAAACTCGGCTTAAAATACGTAGTTAGTAACCTTAATCTTTTTCTCCTGCGGTCAGTTTTTGTATGGATATATCTTATGGTTTGCGAGTTTTAAAAATTAATGTCACCATTCAAGACAAATTAAAACTCTAGAACAAATATTTTAATATTAATCCTACAGACATTTTTCAAAGTTTTCTTATTTAGTTCGGCATTCTTAAAAGCTACCTGACTCAACTAAAAAAACTTGTATTTTGTTTTCAGTTACGTTGTTCATAGATTCTTGCGTCTGCGTGCCTTGTTTTAAAAACCTTTTTTGAGGACAGCATTACTCAAAAACGAAAAGTCGATTAAAAACCAAAGTTGGTATTTAACTTTAACGTCTTTTAAGGATGCGACACAAAAATTGTGAAGAAAATTCACCCACCCTTAACTACCCTTTACATGGAAAATTTTTCGATAATTTTTAAATTCTCGAAAATGGTTTTAACGATTTTGTTTAAAATGCTATATGTTTGAGGTATTTTTATGACAAACGAAATGTATATTTTGAATCTTTTGGCAATAGCCTATGTAGTCACGTTTACTCTGGATGACTTTTGAATAACTCGTAAACCGTAAGAGATAGACAAAAACTTACTGTACAAAAAATGTAGATCTTGCTAAAATACACAATTTATGTCCGAATAAATTTTTTTGTAAAGTGAACCATTACGGAGATATTTCAAGCTATTTGTGTGAGTTTTGGAAAACTTAAAACTTTCGTGAAATGGAACATTTTTTATATGTTAAATATGCAAAGAAAACGGAATCTCAAAGCTTTAAAACATTTGACTACCGCTCAAAGCCTACTGTATTTCCATATTCCCCTTGTACCTACAAGGAAATAAGCAATAGGTTAATTTGTACAAATATTTATCTCAACTAAAACGAGGAAAATATAGGAATAAGAGTTTGTAAGAATGGCTAGTACAAGAGTAGAGAAAGTCATGTGAGTGGAACACATCAGATTTTTTTAAATTTGGTTTATCTTAAAATACCTATTTGTTCCAGCTTGGGTAAGCGAAGCAGAAATTGGAAACTGTTTGTAATAAAATCGCAGTCTGATTATTATAAAATCGTATTTCATCCTAGTTAAAGAAAGACGAAATTTAGCGAGCATTAATTCAAAATACTACTTGACTTGCACATAGAAGAAAAATCCAAAGAAACCATGCTTTGTTTGCGAAAACTTTACAATAGCTTTTGCTATTGCATATGGTATTTCAAATGCACAAATTACTCCTAAAATAAGAAACTTGTGTTCCTCTTAAAAATATTCTTCTCCACTTTAATAAATTCTATAGTTTAAGCGTTCTGGAGTTTTCCAACATTTATCGTTTTATTAATTTTATAATTACATTTTCTACTATATAATTAGAGTAAATAGAAGTATTTTATTCTACTCAAAAATTCAGTGCCGAAATTTCACTGGAAATACATGTTTTAATGCTTGCTGAACAGCGAAAAAACATTTTTAGAAAAAGGTGTCTCTGTCTTTATGAACACAAGAAGCGTGATAAATATCATACTTAGTACTTAAGGTGCGACTTGAAGATTTTGTCCATCTTACTGCACAATCCCGTTTAAACACACCATTTATACATAATAACATTTTTTGTAGCGCATACCATTTCCGAAATATTCGTTGTTATTGGTTTTAAATTCCAAATAAAATTTTCTTAACAGGAAACTTCCTGTTATTGTTTTCTGTTGTTTTCTCCTCGTCCTAGAAAGACAATGGAATGTCAAAGCCAACGCATAGCCACCAGATTTTAAAAGAATCCACTATAACTATTCTATTTTCATTGCAGCTATAAGAAAATTAGCAATAATTTCTACAAAGTTTATATGGATTAACATGAAGTATATAGAAAAAATAGAGTTTTTGGGGTTTTGTTTTAATGTGGCCGATTTTTAAACATTTTAATCTTTGCATTAAACTGATGGAGATACAATTTTGAACTTCGCCGCAGTCTAAGGTAAACATTACATCAACAAATTTATACCACTAATAGCATTTGTAAATATTATAAATAAAGATTTGAAAAACCGGAGTAATTGTCAAAAAACTTAGGTAAAATGAAAAATCATTAAAATCACCTATACACATAAACCCTTTCTTTTTTCTTAATATTTCGTATCAGAGAATTTGCTTTTAATTCAGATTTGCCACTTATAGAATATAAATAGGTAATTCTTGAAATTAAAATTAATATCTATAAGATATTTGCAATTTTGGTCTAAGAGGTAAAATATAAAATAATTCTATTTGAAAATTTTCCCAGCTATTTACCACCATCTCAATTGATTTCTTATGCAGTACTTGTTAATTTACAACTCCGTTTTGCAAAATTACGCAGGATTAATATCAATGTCAGAAAAAGACGAATAAATAAATTCCAACATAATTTAACTGCGAGTTTCTTGCTTTAAGTAATAATTATTGTAACGGTATTTAATTCTATTGAAAAAATCAAGTTAAAATAAGTTATCATATTTAACTTCGGCATCACCTAAGATTTTAAAAAAAAAAATTCCTCTCATTCCAAACTATCCTTTACATGGAGCAATTTCCGAAAATGTTGACCTTCTCAGAGATTGCTGTAACGGGTTTGATTAAAATACCTTATCTTTATGATATTTCCATGACAAAGGAAATGCTATATCTTTAACCATCTGGGAATATTCTTTGAAGTCTTTATTTAAACCAATATTTGTATACCTAATCTTGTATGAGTCAAAAACGTTAAGCGATAAACAAAAACGTACATTATAAACAAATGTAGGTCTCTTTAAAACATACAGTTAATTTCAAATAACTTTTTCGTGTCATAAACTTTTTCCGAGATATTCGCTAGTGTTACAAATTGTTCAATACTTTGTCATTTTTACCAGCCTGTAACGTTCAGTTGTTAAACATCTGACTAGTACTATTCACTTTGTATCTATAAATGTTTATCTGGATTAAAATGAAGTACGTAGAGAAATAGTTATTGCCATTCGTAAGAATAGTTCGTATGATAACGATACAGAATACAAAAGTTGTGAAATTTTGAGAAATAAAATAATATCCATTGCATAAAAAAATTATTTGGACATAAATCGTGTGTTTAAAACAAGGTCTACATTTTTGTATAGTAAGATTTGGTCTATTTCTTACGGTTTACCACTTATGTAAATATCCTCCGTAATAAACACGACTACATAGGCTATAGATAATTAAAAATATATTTTATTTGTCACAAAAATATCTCAAGTATTTTTTAGAAAATAAAAATTTCCCTGTTAAAGGGTCGTTTGTAGTGGAGGAATTTTCTTCAAAATCTTCGTGTCGCGTCCTTGAAAGGTATTAAATTTAAATACGAAATTTGGTTTTTAACCGACTTTTCGTTTTTGAGTTATGCTGGTCAAAAACACACACCACACACACACACACACACATGGGCGAATCTTTTGCTAAAAATACTTTTTTTTTTTTTTTTTTTGCATTGAGGGGATCTCAAAACATATATTTCCGGTGAAATCTCAACGTGGAATTTTTGGGTGGAATACAATAGTTGTAATCTACGAGTAGGGAAAGGTTATTTGATGGGTGCACGTAAACACTGTGCAGGCCGAGGAGGGTATACCTACTAGCACTCACCTGTTTTTGGCCGCCGCAGCTCTGTCCCGCTGTCTTCTGTTCTTGAACCAGTTGCCGACCTGAGTAGGCGTGAGTCCCGTGGCCTGGGCAAGTTCCCTCTTCTTGGTGGGGTTTGGGTACGGGTCCTGGAGGTACCACTCTCGTAGAAGACTCCTGGTCCGCTCCTTGAAGCAGTGTGTTTTCTGTTCACCGTCCCAGATGGTGCGAGGAAGTGGGAACTTCTTGCGGACCCGGTACTTGTCCACCGGACCTAGCGGCCTGCCCCGGAGCTTCTCGGCCTCCTGATAGTGCGCCTCGAGCCACATGGCCTGCAGCTTGCCGTGGGACTCCTTGGTAAACTTGTGGTGTTCGAGGATGGTGTACATGTCGCGGAAGTTGCCGCTGTGGAAGGACACGATCGCCCTCGCCCTGAGGACCGCCTCGTTCTTGTTGAGTTCGCCGATGTTGGGGTGCGCCACGGGCAAGGACCAGAGGAACCGGGCAAGTCTCTCGATGTCGCCGCTCTCCTCCAGGGTCTCGCACACCGCTGCCACCTGCGACACGGTGAAGTTGAGGGTGGGCAAGGCGAACATCGGGCTGGGTATGATAGGGTGTGGAGGCGGCGCAGCGGCCGCCGCTGCTGCTGCTGCCGTGGTGGCGGTGGAGGGAGGAGGTGGCACCACCACCGGGGGCGGTGGGGGCGGCACCACTCCGGAGGCCGCTGCAGCCGCCGCCAGAGCCGGTCCCAGGTGGTGGTGGTGATGATGGGGGTGGTGCGGCAGACCCAGGGCCATGGCGGCCACTGCTGCGACGGCGGCACTTCGATGGGGCGGGGGCGGCGACGGCGGCGGCGGTGGCGACGATGACGACGTGCTACAATACTCGGCGTTGCCCGCCACACCGGCAAGATCGACTGGCTGGCCTCCACGCATCTAGAACATACTGTACACGCGACCAGCTCTACGTCCTATCTGCTACCTGCCAGCCGAGCTGTGTGCTGGCCCCTCCCACCAACCGCGCGTCGCCATGGCTACAGCCAATAACAGGCAGGACACGCCTTCGTTTGTTTATTGCATGGCTGCCACCATGCGGGCGCGCGCAGTGTTGCACATCTGACTTTGTGACATCCCAATGTAGCGAGCGTGTAACAGTCACAGCAGTGTTGCATATAGTGTAACAGTCACAGCATGAGGCTGGCTGCACATAGTTCAACAATCACAGTACTAACCGCTCCCATTGTTGCATATAGTGTAACAGTCACACCATGGGAGTGCATGTATGTTGTTGAACACTGTGTAACAGTCACACCATGGGAGTGCATGTATGTTGTTGAACATTGTGTAATAGTCACACCATGGGGGTGCATGTATGTTGTTGAACACTGTGTAACAGTCACACCATGGGGGTGCATGTATGTTGTTGAACATTGTGTAATAGTCACACCATGGGAGTGCATGTATGTTGTTGAACACTGTGTAACAGTCACACCATGGGAGTGCATGTATGTTGTTGAACACTGTGTAACAGTCACACCATGGGGGTGCATGTATGTTGAACATTGTGTAATAGTCACACCATGGGGGTGCATGTATGTTGAACATTGTGTAACAGTCACACCATGGGAGTGCATGTATGTTGAACATTGTGTAATAGTCACACCATGGGAGTGCATGTATGTTGAACATTGTGTAACAGTCACACCATGGGAGTGCATGTATGTTGTTGAACATTGTGTAATAGTCACACCATGGGGGTGCATGTATGTTGAACATTGTGTAATAGTCACACCATGGGGGTGCATGTATGTTGAACATTGTGTAACAGTCACACCATGGGAGTGCATGTATGTTGAACATTGTGTAATAGTCACACCATGGGAGTGCATGTATGTTGAACATTGTGTAATAGTCACACCATGGGGGTGCATGTATGTTGTTGAACATTGTGTAATAGTCACACCATGGGGGTGCATGTATGTTGAACATTGTGTAATAGTCACACCATGGGGGTGCATGTATGTTGAACATTGTGTAACAGTCACACCATGGGAGTGCATGTATGTTGAACATTGTGTAATAGTCACACCATGGGAGTGCATGTATGTTGAACATTGTGTAATAGTCACACCATGGGGGTGCATGTATGTTGAACATTGTGTAATAGTCACACCATGGGGGTGCATGTATGTTGAACATTGTGTAACAGTCACACCATGGGGATGCATGTATGTTGTTGAACATTGTGTAATAGTCACACCATGGGGGTGCATGTATGATGTTGAACACTGTGTAACAGTCACACCATGGGGGTGCATGTATGTTGTTGAACATTGTGTAACAGTCACACCATGGGGGTGCATGTATGTTGTTGAACATTGTGTAACAGTCACACCATGGGGGTGCATGTCTGTTGTTGAACATTGTGGAACAGTCACACCATGGGAGTGCATGTCTGTTGTTGAACATTGTGTAACAGTCACACCATGACTATGCAGGCACATTGATACTGTTCCTGGACGTACCTATAGGCAGCATTTAACAAATATTAGCACAATGGGTTAATCTACAAACTGTATCATCAAAGAACTGCCTTACGGTCATAAAGGCAAAGACGCTAGTTATTTTAGAGAAAATGAAAAGTGAGGGCGAATGATACACGTAAAGGGTAGTTTTATGGGGGGGGGGGGGCTTGTAAATGTTCTTGTCACACCCTTACAATGTGGTCAATTTCAGTACTTGCTGTTGTATTCATCCGAGGTGTTGGAATTCCCGAGACTCGCTCTATTTGCTGGAAAATACGCGTTAGGTATGTAACAAATGACACGATCGATGCGTATGACATAAAGACAATAACAACCCTGTCTTGATAAACACATTTACCATTCCATTAAGTAATCCATATCGGTCTAACCCTAGAAACCCTTTAACTTCAACAAAATCACCAAATAATTTCTACTTCTAATCTGTTACATTCTGTAACAGTTCATTTTTAATTTCTCTACTAATAAACAGAGAACTTTCGTCAAATGGAACATCGTTGTTCATTTTTTTATATGTTAACCGTGCAAAGAGAACCGAATCTCAAACCTTTAAAAGATTTGACTATTGCTCAAAATTTATAGATTTTGGGCAGAAAATATAGTTATAAGTTCAAAAATATTTGGAGCCTAAAATAAATAGGTCTAGGGGTGAAATATTAGACCAAAACTTTATTTTTTGTCCCCAAAAGTATTTTGAATGAAATAACAAAAAGTAAACACGTTTTCTCATTATTTCTAAATGATTATATCAACATGAATGAAATTTAGACTGCAACATGCTTTCATTACGTTAGCATAGGTACTTAAAAAAGCTAGCATAATTAGATTAGAGTTCGAAATATATAGTCATATTTCTTAAGGGAAGTTTTGTTCTATAAATTGGTATCTACTAGTAGGTATTATTAGCAGCTTTCGTGTCCACAAGTCATGTGTTTTCTTTATTTGGAAATATAGTTTGATATAAATGGCCAATTTTGTCAAAAAATATTCAAGTTAAATTGTTGGACGACAAAATACGATCTTTTGTGCTTATACTCCTGATGGGGCACCCCCGGGAGAATCGATGAGGTGAATGGGTCCTAAGGGCGGCCGAAACGTTTCCACGACAGAGTAAAGGGCAGGGCCCCTACATTCCCTCAGTTAGAAGCACCCCGGTGGAGGATGCCTGAGATGCCCCCCTCTCCTAGGGCTTGTGGCATCCCATGGGGGCCCCGTAAACTCCGCTTCCAATCTGGGGGACGAGATTCCCGGAGCACGTTTGTTCCCCCTACCTGCTGTTGACGCGCGCGCGCGCGCACACACACACACACACACACACACACACACACGCACACATGGACATTTTTCATAAAATGCATTTTTTGGGGGCATTGATGGGGTCTGGAAACATATATTTCCGGTGAAATCTCGACACCGAACTACTTCCTACTTACTATAGGTAATGGAGAAAGTAATAAGTTTTTGTAAGCAGCCGTTGTTTTGGGTTCAGGAGACTCATAAACATGCCCCACGTATTTTCCCTGAATTCTCGAGGAGACTGGATTGAGGTGTTTTGAGCGATGCACGCCACTGACAAGCACGCCGCTGCAGCCCGAGGAGGAATCAATGCGGCAGTGTCGTGCAGCCATGCAGCAAGAATTGAATTTTCAAAAGAAATTTCCTCTTTCAATTTGATTCATGAGTCAAGTTTTACACTTGTTTCAGATTGGATTTCCACTGGGACTTGCCGCATGCTCTTAATTTCTGTATGTGTGTATCTATGGACGGACTGAGGCCAGGAAGTGACGTAATTATCTCGAGTTTATTAGAGCCTGCAGCTTGGCTCGCCTTATCCTTCCACCTCCCTCTCTCCACCTCCCTCTCCATTTCCCTCCCCCTCCAATACCTCTTCCTCCCAGTCGCACTCTCTCCCCCTCAGTGTGCTCCCCTCTCTCGTACACACTAGCCAGCCCTTCCATTCGCGAGGTCGCTCTTTCTCTAACCTTGGCTTTTCTCTGGGCTGGTTTCTCATCTGCCAAGATATCCAGTACTCCATTCGTTATCACAAGACTTACCTGATCTCCTTTCTGTGCCACGCCTAACAACCTGACAACATACTACTATTAGGAAGCAAAATTATAAGTTCACAAATGAAGTAAGGTACGTGATGAAAATATGGCCACCTTAAACTGAATTTTTATTTTCGTGATTATGATACTAAGATAGAAGTATATAATTAAGCATATACTGCAATCTAATTGGCTATATGTAAAAATATGTAATGACTTTAAACCCTTCCACCCAAAAATTCAATGTCGAGATTTCACCGGAAATATGTTTTGAGACCCCCTGAATCCAAAAAGAAGCATTTTTAGAAAAAGGTCCGTACGTGCGTGCGTGTGTCAGTTTGTGTGTCTGTCTGTGGACAGCATAACTCAAAAACGCAAATTCGGTTAAAAACCAAATTTGGTATTTAAGTTTAATCTCTTTCAAGGAAGCGACACGAAGATTTTGAAGAAAATAGCCCCACCCTAAACTACCCTTTACATGGAAAATTTTTCGAAAATTTTGATTTTCTTGAAAATGGCTCTAACGATTTTGATTAAAATGTCATATGTATGAGATATTTTTATAACAAATGAAATGTATATATTGAATTTTCTGGCTATAGCTCCTGTAGTCGTATTTACTCTGGGCGACTTTTGCATAACTGGTAAACCGTTAGAGATAGACCAAATCTTACTATATAAAAAATGTATATCTTGCTAAAGTACACAATTTGTGTCTGAATAAATATTGTTGTAGAGTGAACCATTTCGGAGATATTCCTTGTTGTGTGTGTGAGTTTTGGAAAACTTAAAAACTTTAGTGAAATGGAACATTGTTGTTAATTTTTTCTATATGTTAAGGAAATAAGCAATAAGATAATTTGTACAAATGTTTATGTATATTAACGTGAAGTAGAAGAGGAATAAGAGTTTGTAAGAACGCGTCAGATTTTTTAAAATGTATTTTATTTTGAAGGGTCCTCAAAACGTGCATTTCCGGTGGTATGTCGGTACAAGTGAATACAATAGGAAGTGAGATGTTTCCGATAGAGCGAGTATTGCTTCGTGAAGCGCCAAACGAACATTTCCCCGGCTGTTGAACGCTCCAGTGGATCTTGTGATATTGCAATTACGGCCAAATGTCGATATATCCGACTTTTTATCTTGTTAGCGCTATGTCACCAGTCCATTGTTTCTGCTACTCGCTTTGTTACCTCCCATTCTTTTGTTATTTTCTCCCCACAGAAACACAACAACACGACCGAAGCATATTCGTCAATGAATTCTTTACTTTTCTTCCCAAAATTCTATTCTTAAAGTATTCTACACTGTTCCTATTTATGTGTTGCCAAATTTTGGGCTTTTTATTTACAATTTTCTTATACACAATTTTTCCTCTGTGACTTGCTGCGATCTATGAATTATTTCATTTCCCTTATAATTTTTCATCACCGAATTCCAGGCACGTCTAATTGCTTTAGCTACACTGACTTATAACTAAAAACATGATTTTCTTTGATAATAGCTTTTCTCTTCGTGACAAAAATTGACCCTATCATTTCTTTGTAAAATTATTAATCTTACCAGTCAATAAATCCAACTTCAAGATTCCTGAAACTTTACATTTTGATCTTTTAATATATAAACTACAAACATTCTGAAACATGGCTCAAGATTAATATGAAGTAGATGAAAAAAAAAAATCTGATGTGTTGCACTGACATGACTTTCTCTACTCTTGTACTAACCATTCTTACAGACTCTTATTCCAATATCTTCTTCGTGTTAAGATAAACATTTGTACAACTTATTGCTTATTTCCTTGTAGGTACAAGGGGAATATTAGAATACAGTAGGCTTTGTGCGATAGTCAAATGTTTGAGATTCTGTTGTCTTTGCACATTTAACATATAAAAAATTAACAACTATGTTTCATTTCACGAAGTTTTCCGAAGTTCACACACACAACAAGGAATATCTCCGAAATGGTTCACCCTACAAGAAAATTTATTGCGACATAAATTGTGTATTTTAGCAAGATCTACATTTTCTGTATAGTATAATTTTGTCTATCTCTAACGGTTTATTAGTTATGCAAAAGTCGTCCAGAGTAAATACGACTACAGGGGCTATAGCCAGAAAATTCAAGATATACATTTCATTTGTCATCAAAATATCTCAAACATATGACATTTCAATCAAAATCGTTAGAGTCATTTTCAAGAAAATCAAAATGTTCGACAAATTTTCCATGTAAAGGGTAGTTTAGGGTGGAGCTATTTTCTTCAAAATCTTCGTGTGGCATCCTTTAAAGACATTAAACTTAAATACCAACTTTGGTTTTTAACTGACTTTTCGTTTTTGAGTTATGCTGTCCACAGACTGACAGACTGACAAGAGACAGACAGACACACACACACACACACGGACCTTTTTCTAAAAATGCTTTTTTTTTGGATTCAGGGGGCCTCAAAACATATATTTCCGGTGAAATCTCGACATCGAATTTTTGGGTGGAATACAATACTTCCCCTACTTACCAGTAGAGAAAGTAACAGTTTTTGTAAGAATGTGTAGAGAAAATCATATGAATTTAAAGCATCAGAAATTGAAATTGAGGTTTTATTTATGGACACTCTTTAACTGCTATGGCTGTCAGTGTGACATTCCATATTGGATCAGGTTTGAGGTTATTGTTCGGCACGTGACCACCGACTTTAATGTCCTTCCGAAGGAAGTCATGCTAAGGAGTTTTGCACCCTAAAAGTATTGCATGGTCCTCCGCTGGGTTTGAACCCGCGACCTCGGGAACGGAGGCTTGAAAGTAACGCTTCAGATGTTTTTATTTAACCGAAGGTAATTTGTTTTTAATGTTACGCTTTAAGGTGCGTATGTTTGAGTAAGATATTTAATAAATTTATATCCCTGTTTTATCTGACCGGAGCACTTATTAAAAATCACACAAATTAGAGCTGGGAGCGAGCGAGCGGGAGGTAATGTTGTTCTAAACACAGGCGAAGTTTCCTCTCTCACCCCCGCCCTGGAAAAATACAAGCCAACAAAAAATAATAAACAATTCGGGCTAACGAGTGAACAAAACAAAAAAGGGGAGTGGGAGGATGGCTAATGCTACAAAAGTTGACCGGGCGAGCCTCGGATTGATAATGAAAAACTCGCTCCGCGACCAAATCTCTGTTAATAAAAATATTATCTACCCGGTCGCTCGGTGATGTTCAACTTTTAATTCCGGGAGAGTTGTTTCGGAGATTAAGTCTGCGAGCACGGTGCAGTGTCGGTACTGCAGCCACCTGCAAGAGAGACAGCGAATATCCACCTGCTTAAATATCAAATGTTCCCTCAAGAGGAACGAGGCACTGAGGCTAGAAGACCTACCCTAGAGAGGGCAATGAACGACCCATCCAACCAGTCAGCCCTCTACTGTACACGGGGAATACCCAAGCAATGCGCTTCATCTTACGGCACCACCACACACCGCGAAACCTGAAAACCTGCAACCATCTCAGAATTCGCCTACCGACCAGGAAAAACAATGAAAACCCAAGGTCTCAGTGGGCAATCAAACACAGGACCTGCGAAATGTGAGCACATTGAACTAACAATGCAAGGGCAATTCGTAAAGTTCTCAGAAAATCCAATAGTTCACGTGTGAATAGGCATGTTATTTTAATCAAGAACTTAAAGCCATTTTTTGACAAAAAAAAAAAAAAATCAAAATTTTGATGACAAAGTAGGTCTCTTCAGAAACCTTCGTGTTGCATCCGTTGAAGATACTGAACTTGTATTTAAACAAATATTGGTTTTGGAGCTATGCTGTTCACAGACACACGCACAAACACATACTCATGTAGGTATCCTTGAAGATACAATTTATGTCAAATACCTTTTCTGTCCAGTTAACCATTTCCAATATATTCCTTGTTGGTTTGAATTTTCACGAAAGCTTACATAGTTATGGGTTTCCTCTTCGCTTTCTTTCTGGTAACATAAAAAGAACGGACTTTCAAAGATATCACCCAGCGACCAGCTCTTAAAATATTTGACTATCAGTTAAAGTCTACTGTATTGTTACATTCTCACAATAAATATGCAGTGAAAATGTTTCTACAAATGTCGATCCCGATTAACACGAATTAGATAGAGGAATAAGCTATTATAAGAATGGTTAGAGAAAGTTATGTGAATGTGTAAGATCCCCCCTCCCCCCTGAATTTATTTATTTATATTACCCAACGTTGGGTCCTCTGAAGATATAATGGAAAGGAACTCGTGTTAAGTGAGGAACCATCCCAGCATTAGCCTACTAACCAGGGCTAAGGTGAGAGCAGGGAGTCGAACCCGGAACCTGCCGAATGCGAGTCTCCCACATTACTCAATTTTGGGAGAGTTAACAAGTTATCCCAAATACAATTTCACGGCCAGTTAAAAACCTATTTGATTTTTCTCAAATTTAAATTATACATTTCTTCATTTTCCTTCCATATAACCACATATTGGAATTTAAAGTCAGGACGGAAGTTCATCTGTAAGTGCACTTCAGAGAGGGACGTCGCAGGTAACAAACCATCCCCGTCCCTCGTACAGTACTCGCTTTGAAGTGAAGCAGTTTGAATGAAGCGAAGTGTTTGAGAGTGTTCATCTGTTTGTTGAGGGCTTGCCTGTCATTCAGTCTGGAGGTAAGTTGAAGCTGGCTTCTCGGCGGGAACCGCCTAGGTATACAAACATCCTCAGCGGCCTACGAGCATTGCGTTACAGTATTCGGTCTCTCTCTTTCTCCTCGCCCATATGTTTATAATAGGTTCGTTCTAGTTTGGGACCAATTATACAGTACGATGACTCACGGATAAGTAAAGTGTGGGTGACTGCATATGAGGACGTGTGTGAACGCGCGAGCGCATTTGCCTGTCTGTGTGCGTGTGTGGGTGTCTGTGTGTCTGTGTGTGTGTGAGTGTGCGTGTGTGTGTCTGTGTGTGTGTCTATCTGTGTGTGAGTGTGCGTGTGTGTGTGTGTAAGTGCCTGTCTGTGTGCGTGTGTGTGTCTGTCTGTGTGTGTCTGTGTGAGTGTGCGTGTGTGTGTAAGTGCCTGTCTGTGTGCGTGTGTGTGTGTCTGTCTGTGTGTGTGAGTGTGCGTGTGTGTGTGTAAGTGCCTGTCTGTGTAAGTGCCTGTCTGTGTATGTGTGTGTGTGTGTAAGTGCCTGTCTGTGTATGTGTGTGTGTGTAAGTGCCTGTCTGTGTGTGTGTCTGTATGTGTGTGACTGTGTGTATGTCTGTGTGTGTGTGTGTCTGTGAGTGTGCGTGTGTGTCAGTAAGTGCCTGTCTGTGTGCGTGTGTGTGTCTGTCTGTATGTGTGTGTCTGTCTGTGTGTGTGTGTCTGTGTGTGCCTGTGTGTGTCTGTCTGTGTGTGTGAGTGTGCGTGTGTGTGTGTGTGTGTAAATGCCTGTCTGTGTGCGTGTGTGTGTGTCTGCGTGTGTCTGTCTGTGTGTGTGTCTGTGTGTGTGTGTCTGTCTGTGTGTGTGAGTGTGCGTGTGTAAGTGCCTGTCTGTGTGCGTGTGTGTGTCTGTGTGTGTGTCTGTGTGTGTGTCTGTCTGTGTGTGAGTGTGCGTGTGTGTGTGTAAGTGCCTGTCTGTGTGCGTGTGTGCGTGTCTGTGTGTGTCTGTGTGCGTGTGTGTGTGTAAGTGCCTGTCTGTGTGTGTGTGTGTCTGTCTGTGTGCGTGTGTGTGTCTATGTACGTGTGTGTGCATGTGTCTGTGTTGCCGTGTGTGTGTACGTGTGTTTGTGCGTGCATGTGTCTGTGTGTACGTGTGTGTCTGTGTGTGCATGTGTCTGCGTGTACGTGTGTGTGTGTGCATGTGTCTGTGTGTACGTGTGTCTGTGTGTGTGCCTGTGTGTCTGTGTGTGTGTCTATGTGCGTGTGTGCGTGCATGTGT
The DNA here is from genome assembly GCA_030765045.1 of Tenodera sinensis. Classification (NCBI taxonomy): domain Eukaryota; kingdom Metazoa; phylum Arthropoda; class Insecta; order Mantodea; family Mantidae; genus Tenodera; species Tenodera sinensis. The sequence continues at coordinate 9,898,080 of CM060965.1, forward strand.
CTGTGTGTGTCTGTGTTTGTGTGTGTGCATGTGTCTGTGTGTGCCTGTGTGTCTGTGTGTACGTGTGTGTCTATGTGCGTGTGTGTGCCTGTCTGTGCATGTGTCTGTGTGTGTCAGTGTTTGTGTGTGTGCGTGTGTGTCTATGTGTGTGTGCATGTCTGTGCCTGTGTGTGCATGTGTGTGCCTGTGTGTGCATGTGTCTGTGTTTTTGTGTGTGCGCGTGTGTGTCTGTGTGTACGTGTTAATCTGTGTGTACGTGTGTGTCTGTATGCGTGTGTGCGTGTGTGCGTGTGTGTGTCTATGTGCGTGTGTGTGCCTGTGTGTGTCTATGTGCGTGTGTGTGTGTACGTGTGTGTCTGTTTGCGTGTGTGCGTGTGTGTGTCTATGTGCGTGTGTGTACCTGTGTGTGTCTATGTGCGCGTGTGTGTGTGTCTGTGTGTACGTGTGTGTCTATGTGTGTGTGTGCCTGTGTGTGCATGTGTCTGTGTGTGTCAGTGTTTGTGTGTGTGCGTGTGTGTCTGTTTGTGTGTGTGCGTGTGTGTCTATGTGCGTGTGTGTGTCTGTGTGCGTGTGTGTATGTGTGTGTCTATGTGTGTGTGCATGTGTCTGTGTGTGTCTGTGTACGTGTGTGCGTGTTGTGTCTATGTACGTGTGTGTGCATGTGTCAGTGTTTGTGTGTGTGCGTGTGTGTCTATGTGCGTGTGTGTGCATGTGTGTCTATGTGCGTGTGTGTGTCTGTGTGTGTCTGTTTGCGTGTGTCTGTGTTTGTGTGTGTGCGTGTGTGTCTATGTGCGTGTGTGTATGTGTGTGTCTATGTGTGTGTGCATGTGTCTGTGTGTGTCTGTGTATGTGTGTGCGTGTGTGTGTCTATGTACGTGTGTGTGCATGTGTCTGTGTGTCAGTGTTTGTGTGTGGGCGTGTGTGTCTATGTGCGTGTGTGTGCATGTGTCTGTGTGTTTGTGTGTGCGCGTGTGTGTCTGTGTGTACGTGTGTATCTGTTTGCGTGTGTCTGTGTTTGAGTGTGTCTGTGTTTGTGTGTGTGCGTGTCTGTGTGTGTCTATGTGCGTGTGTGTGCCTGTGTGTGTCTATGTGTATGTGCATGTGTCTGTGTATGTGTGTGTGCGTGTGTGTGTCTATGTACGTGTGTGTGCATGTGTCTGCGTGTGTGTCTATGTGCGTGTGTGTGCCTGTGTGTGCATGTGTCTGTGTGTTTGTGTGCGCGTGTGTGTCTATGTGTACATGTGTGTCTGTGTGTACGTGTGTGTCTGTGTTTGTGTGTGTGTCTATGTTTGTGTGTCTATGTGCGTGTGTGTGTCTGTGTATGTGTGTGTGCGTGTGTGTGTCTATGTATGTGTGTGCGTGTGTCTGTGTGTCTATGTGTGTGTGTCTATGTGCGTGTGTGTGCATGTGTCTGTGTGTGTGCATGTGTCTGTGTGTGTGTCTATGTGCGTGTGTGTGCCTGTGTGTATGCCTGTGTGTGCATGTGTTTCTGTGTGTGCGTGTGTGTGTCTATGTGCCTGTGTGTGCATGAGTCTGTGTGTGTCTGTGTTTGTGTGTGTGCATGTGTCTGTGTGTGTGTTTGTGTGTGTGTCTATGCGCGTGTGTGTGCCTGTGTGTGCATGTGTCTGTGTGTGTCTGTGTTTGTGTGTGGCTGTGTATGCATGTGTCTATGTTTGTGTGTGTGTCTATGCGCGTGTGTGTTTGTGTGTGCATGTGTCTGTGTGTGTCTGTGTTTGTGTGTGTCTATGTGTGTCTGTGTTTTTGTGTGTGTCTATGTGCGTGTGTGTGCCTGTGTGTGCCTGTGTTTGTGTGTGTGCGTGTGTATGTGTCTGTGTTTGTGTGTGTGTCTATGTGCGTGTCTATGTGCGTGTCTATGTGCGTGTGCGTGTCTGTGTTTGTGTGTGTCTATGTGCATGTGTGTGCATGTGTCTGTGTGTGTCTGTGTTTGTGTGTGTCTATGTGCATGTGTGTGTGCATGTGTTTGTGTGTGTGTCTGTGTGTGTGTCTGTGTTTGTGTGTGTGTCTATTTGCATGTGTGTGTGCATGTGCCTGTGTGTGTATGTGTGTGTCTGTGTTTGTGTGTGTGTCTATGTGTATTTGTGTGTGTATGTGTCTGTGTATGTGTTTGTGTGTGCGTGTGTGTTTGTGTGTCTGTGTGTACGTGTGTGTCTGTGTGCGAGTGTGTTTGTGTGCGTATGTGTGTCTGCGTGCATGTGTATGTATGTATGTATGTATGTATGTATGTATGTATGTATGTATGTATGTATGTATGTATGTATGTATGTATGTATGTATGTATGTATGTATGTATGTATGTATGTATGTATGTATGTATGTATGTATGTATGTATGTATGTATGTATGTATGTATGTATGTATGTATGTATGTATGTATGTATGTATGTATGTATGTATGTATGTATGTATGTATGTATGTATGTATGTATGTATGTATGTATGTATGTATGTATGTATGTATGTATGTATGTATGTATGTATGTATGTATGTATGTATGTATGTATGTATGTATGTATGTATGTATGTATGTATGTATGTATGTATGTATGTATGTATGTATGTATGTATGTATGTATGTATGTATGTATGTATGTATGTATGTATGTATGTATGTATGTATGTATGTATGTATGTATGTATGTATGTATGTATGTATGTATGTATGTATGTATGTATGTATGTATGTATGTATGTATGTATGTATGTATGTATGTATGTATGTATGTATGTATGTATGTATGTATGTATGTATGTATGTATGTATGTATGTATGTATGTATGTATGTATGTATGTATGTATGTATGTATGTATGTATGTATGTATGTATGTATGTATGTATGTATGTATGTATGTATGTATGTATGTATGTATGTATGTATGTATGTATGTATGTATGTATGTATGTATGTATGTATGTATGTATGTATGTATGTATGTATGTATGTATGTATGTATGTATGTATGTATGTATGTATGTATGTATGTATGTATGTATGTATGTATGTATGTATGTATGTATGTATGTATGTATGTATGTATGTATGTATGTATGTATGTATGTATGTATGTATGTATGTATGTATGTATGTATGTATGTATGTATGTATGTATGTATGTATGTATGTATGTATGTATGTATGTATGTATGTATGTATGTATGTATGTATGTATGTATGTATGTATGTATGTATGTATGTATGTATGTATGTATGTATGTATGTATGTATGTATGTATGTATGTATGTATGTATGTATGTATGTATGTATGTATGTATGTATGTATGTATGTATGTATGTATGTATGTATGTATGTGTGTGTGTGTGTGTGTGTGTGTGTGTGTGTGTGTGTGTGTGTGTGTGTGTGTGTGTGTGTGTGTGTGTGTGTGTGTGTGCGTGTGTGCGTGTGTGCGTGTGTGCGTGTGTGCGTGTGTGCGTGTGTGCGTGTGTGCGTGTATGTATGTGTGTGTGTGCAAGTGAATGTAATGTTCTTGGGAGGGAAGTTAGCGGTGATACGCCCCTGGTGCCGCCGCGCTAGTCAGCTTTTTCTGTTTTCGTATCCTCTCATCCCCCCACGAAAATACGGCTTATATGCCAGTGGTGCTAATGCAAGGGAGAGAACGAACGGTACACAAAAATACATTAAAGGGGTTGTTGGGATTTGTATAAAACACAAAAATAACGAACAGCTTTGCTCCACCCCAAATCATGACAAATCCGCGCTGCAGATTAACATTTCATATAGCAGAGAAGCTGTCAATCAAAGAGAGGTGTAAGCCGCTTTCAGGCAGCCTAGCCGGGCGAGCGGGCGGTGAGTGAGTGAACTAGCTAGCTAGCGGGCAAAACAACAGCAGGCAGATTATGTATGGCTTCACGTCATTACCGGGGTCACTTTTATGCAATTGCATGTTGTCTTTTCTTACTACCATAGTCGCCCACAGCTAAGACTCCCGGTCTTTGTTAAAACGATACTTCCCCCACCACCAACATCTAACTTCACTTGTCAACATAGTTCATTACACACTACTTACATCAAAATGTGCCTGAAATGAATTGTAAGTACTTTATATCGCAAGAAACTGAGATAAAAGCTCTCCGTCAGGGTTTCAGCATATCGCCCACAATTATTGCAATAACGTCTTCCTTTTTGAGAAAAGTACGTATCATTTCGGAAAATTCAAACCTCCATAAATGACATATTTTATGTAAATTATATGTTTTATCGAGATATACAATTTTTGTGCATTAAGATTTTTCCGTTTCCGATGACTTACCTATTTCGCAAGTCATTCATTTCGAAGAGGAATTCTGAGGATATTCTGAAAAATTACAGATATGCCTACATTTCATTTCGTATGAAAATATATTTAATGTATGGCATTTTAATAAAAATCGTTAGGAAAATTTTTAAAAAATCACTCTTCAATAAAATCTTCCATGTAAAGAGTAGTTTAGAGTGGAGGAATTTTCTTCAAAATCTTCGTGTCGCATCCTTGAAAGACATTGATAATGTGTAGAATTGTTTACCCCTATTAACATGAAGCAGATAGAGGAATAAGAGTTTGTAACAATAGTTTATAGAAGTGTGAGTAGAGAAATTCATATGAGTGCATTGGTAATTTTCTAGGTTTAAATTTTAGCAATAATTTATTTTTTTAAGTACTAACTCTCCATTGATTAGTTTTTCGTGACGTTAGTATGCAATTTAACTGCTGCATGTTCATTTGAACGCACGTAGGTGGAAGAAACAAAAGATGAAGTGACGTCATGAGAAGCAATATGGCGGGACATATGTCGATGGAAACCCGAGCCAGGGCATGGCACCCCGCGGCGCCAAACCCTCTAACATGACAGCTATTGTTAGTTGAAACATTCCTCGTGATCATCCCAATGGGAAAGTGCCAGGTTCGAACCTACATCCCTCTCAAATACTCATCTGAAAAGAATTACTGTTGAACCTGACAATAGCGTATTCATTTCATCATAAAGCGGGCAGAGCCTGTACTATTACTGGATCATTAGGCCCGGTATTATAAATCTTGTTTAACTGGAAGATTAGTTAAATGAAACCAAAAGCTTTAACCGCAGGCGCTTCTGGTTAGTTAAACTCACGGAACATGCAACTAAACCGCAGTGCGGTGATGTTGGTATGCCGGAATGCCAAGAAAAAAAGACGATCGCACATGTTCTTTTTGCACCACAACTAAATGCCATTGGCACCCGTGCTAGCCAGCTTAGAAAACAGTTGAACTGTTCTGCAATAATGGTCTTCACGAGAAATTTTATTAAGTACAACGTTAAACTAAGGAGACAGGTGAGTTCGGTTATGATATCTGCTGAAATTGCTTCCATTTAAAAGAACGGCTTTAGTTTTGGTGTCTATACATTTATAATCATGTATGGCGCATATTAAACCCAACAATTTAACATTGTGTGTACTTACAAATCAGACTGGTGGTTCGCTTTGGACGCTTAACAAAAAAAATTCTATTTTTTAAACAGTGTTTTAGGCTTCTTTCTCCTCGTACACGGCGGGAGCTTTAACATATGCAGTTTCTTTGAACTCCTTGCGAACATTCACAACGCTGGTTTCTGGTATATTCTGAGGTTAGGTTAATAAATTTTCACAAACACACATAGATGGCGCTCCATTAGCTTGTAAAATACGTTTAGTGTAGTATGTTACAAGGAAAACATTAATCATAATTTTGAACAGAGTTTAAACAGCAATAACATTAAAAAGTGGTGTATGTATTCTCTTTTCTTCCTCAGAGTGCTTCAGTGAGACTGCGATGTTTGTGTATTGCAAGTAACTTGCTTATTTCAGCAGTGGCGTTTTACTTCACATTTTGGTCGTGCTGAAGCAAGTTTGTTGTATGTATATATGCACACTTCACATTATTTATTACTATTTATTTGTATATCTACACATATTTTACAAATTACTCATCTAAACCGTTTATTCTATTTACTTTAGGTCAAACATGCCCGAAATAGAACATTCTCGAGGTAAACGCAATGAGGTTAGGCGACAGGCAATTTTATTATTGTCATGTAAGCTTGTAGGACGTGTGTTTACGTAATGCATAGATTAATGGCATTAAATGTTCCTAAATTTCATGTTTACGCTTGATTTTCAAAGAATAATAATTAATAATAATACAACATTAACTATATCATGGTTGTATAGTTTACACCTTTTCGTTGGTTTCGAATTTGACGTAATGAGGTTAGGAGTGTCTGTTTACTAAGTGTGAATCTGTTTAAAATGTCCTGGTTATTACACACCTGAAAGCAGTTGCGTTTATTTAAGAAAGCTTTGAGTGTTTCAACTTCGTTATAGCTGGAGCAGCCATATTACAGCGTGGTATTAAACTGTTAGACAGTGGACAGGTTACAGTGAAGTGAAAGTGAGGTTAAGTTTCGTTTATAAAACGAAAGAAAACCTTAATCTATAGCTTAAAGCTAACTCTATATCATGTCAGGAATAACATTTTTGTAACACTTGATGTGTAAGTTAATCATTGTTAACATATATTTGGTAGTGTAAGCTAAAGTTACAATTCGTTTATCACTTCCCACAGCAACAAGTCTAAAACTGGTCATTAATACGTATGATAAAAAAGTAATAAACACCAGCGCAACAGCCCATGAAGGCCCAGGACTTACCAGTAGGAGATGACGTCACACCCAACAGCATAGTGACTTAAACATAAGTTATTAATGAATCCTTAGCAAAATATACAAACGTAGGAATTATTTATTGACTGAAATATTAAACGTGAATTGGACTTGTTGTTTCTTTACTACGCATAGTAATATTCCAGCCAAAAATTCGATGAGAGATTTCACCGGAAATGTTTTGAGGTCCCTGAATAAAAAAAAACATTTTTAGAAAAAGGTTCGTGTGTGTGTCTGTGTGTGTGTGTGTGTGTGTGTGTGTGTGTGTGTGTGTGTGTGTGTGTGTGTGTGTGTGTGTGTGTGTGTGTGTGTGTGTGTGAACAGTACAAACTAAAAAAAAAAAGTTGGTTAAAAACCAAAGTTGGTATTTAAGTTGAATATGCTTAAAGGATGCGACTCTAGATTTTAAAGAAAATTCCTCCATCCTAAACTACCCTCTACATGGAAACTTTTTCAAACATTTTTACTTTACGGAAAATATCTCTAACGATTTTGATTAAAATACCTACCGTGTGTTTATGACAAACACAATGTGTATTTTTAATTTTCTGACTAAAGCCTATGTAGTCCTATTTACTCTGGATGACTTTTGCATAACTGGTAAACCGTAAAAAATAGACCACATTTTACTATACAGAAGTGTAGATCTTGCTAAAACACACAATTTATGTCCAAATAATTTGTTTGTAGAGTCAACCATTTCAGAGATATTCCCTGTTATTTGTGTTAGTTTTACAATATTTATGCTTTCCACAAATGGAAGATCATTATTTACATCTTAGCCATGCAAAGAAAACGGAATTTGGACGCTTTAAAAGATTTGACTATCGCACAAAGCCATATTCCCCTTGTACCTACAAGGAAATAAGCAATAAGATAACTTCTACAAACATTTATCTCTAGTAACTTGAATATATAGGAATAAAAGCTTGTAAGAATGGTTAGTACAAGAGCAGAGAAAGTCATGTGAGTGCAACATCAGATTTTTTCTTCAGTACAACTTGAGGTTACTTCAAGTAGGTATAGAATCTAATGCAAAATGCATTAACAAAAGAATGGGTAAGAAGGCCATATATAATTCATTTGTTCACATTGAGAATTCATTTTCTCTTAATGTCTAATAAAATACGAAAAAGCAATTTTGATATGTTATTATTGCAGAATTCCCATCCAGGAATCGAACCCGGGACTTCTGGGTCTGAAGGTTAGCATGCTAGCCACAAGGGGCAGTCGTCATGAAATGTACAGGTTTATCTGTATTAACAGAAGTTGTTGGAATAATAAACAAATGAATGTGTGGGAAGAGCACTGCTTGAAGAGCACGCGGGTTCAGGCGACACAGTTTGTACGCAAGCAACACTTGCAGCTAACATCGATCTGGCAATTCGATCCCTCGCCGGTAGTATCGATTATGTGGCGGTAGATAGAGGAACCATGAGAGTGGTAAATGTGATAATTTGAGGGGCACAGCAGGGGTGTATACCCCGGGCTATCTTAAACGCTCCACTGCCTTCTCTCTGTGTGCCCTAAGTTATGCGGAAATATCTGAGAGATGTCTCTACACATCATCCAGTGGACCGTGACGCAGATCCACCCAGCATTTGTTTTATACTTCCATTAGGGGCTGCTCGTCCTATTATATAGCAGTTGTGCAATCCACTTCCTCTGGTGGTGGTGGTGGTGGAGGTGGTGGAGGTGGTGCTGGAGGTGGTGGAGGTGGTGCTGGAGGTGGTGGTGGTGGAGGTGGTGGAGGTGGTGCTGGAGGTGGTGATGGTGGTGACGGTGGTGGTGGCGGTGGTGGTGGTGGTGGCGGTGGTGGTGGCGGTGGTGGTGGTGGTGGTGGCGGTGGTGGCGGTGGTGGTGGCGGTGGTGGTGGTGGTGGCGGTGGTGGTGGCGGTGGTGGTGGTGGTGGCGGTGGTGGTGGTGGTGGTGGTGGTGGTGGCGGTGGTGGTGGTGGTGGCGGTGGTGGTGGCGGTGGTGGTGGTGGCGGTGGTGGTGGCGGTGGTGGTGGCGGTGGTGGTGGTGGTGGCGGTGGTGGTGGCGGTGGTGGTGGTGGTGGTGGCGGTGGTGGCGGTCGTGACGGTGGTGGTGGCGGTGGTGGAGGTGGTGGAGGTGGTGGTGGTCGTGACGGTGGTGGTGGCGGTGGTGGTGGTGGTGGTGGCGGTGGTGGTGGTCGTGACGGTGGTGGTGGCGGTGGTGGAGGTGGTGGAGGTGGTGGTGGTGGTGGAGGTGGTGGTGGTGGTGGTGGCGGTGGTGGTGGTGGTGGCGGTGGTGGTGGCGGTGGTGGTGGTGGCGGTGGTGGCGGTGGTGGAGGTGGTGGAGGTGGTGGTGGTGGTGGAGGTGGTGGTGGTGGTGGCGGTGGTGGCGGTGGTGGAGGTGGTGGAGGTGGTGGTGGTGGTGGTGGTGGTGGTGGCGGTGGTGGTGGTGGCGGTGGTGGTGGCGGTGGTGGTGGTGGCGGTGGTGGAGGTGGTGGCGGTGGTGGAGGTGGTGGTGGTGGTGGAGGTGGTGGTGGTGGTGGTGGCGGTGGTGGTGGTGGTGGCGGTGGTGGTGGCGGTGGTGGTGGTGGCGGTGGTGGCGGTGGTGGTGGTGGTGGCGGTGGTGGTGGCGGTGGTGGAGGTGGTGGCGGTGGTGGCGGTGGTGGAGGTGGTGGTGGTGGTGGTGGCGGTGGTGGTGGTGGTGGCGGTGGTGGTGGCGGTGGTGGTGGTGGTGGCGGTGGTGGTGGCGGTGGTGGTGGCGGTGGTGGTGGTGGTGGCGGTGGTGGTGGCGGTGGTGGTGGTGGTGGTGGCGGTGGTGGCGGTGGTGGTGGCGGTGGTGGTGGTCGTGACGGTGGTGGTGGCGGTGGTGGAGGTGGTGGTGACGGTGGTGGCGGTGGTGGCGGTGGTGGCGGTGGTGCTGGTGGTGGTGATGGTGGTGATGGTGGTGGCGGTGGTGGCGGTGGTGGTGACGGTGGTGGTGGCGGTGGTGGCGGTGGTGGCGGTGGTGGCGGTGGTGGTGACGGTGGTGGTGATGGTGGTGATGGTGGTGGCGGTGGTGGCGGTGGTGGTGACGGTGGTGGTGACGGTGGTGGCGGTGGTGGCGGTGGTGGCGGTGGTGCTGGTGGTGGTGATGGTGGTGATGGTGGTGGCGGTGGTGGCGGTGGTGGTGACGGTGGTGGTGGCGGTGGTGGCGGTGGTGGTGACGGTGGTGGTGGCGGTGGTGGAGGTGGTGGTGACGGTGGTGGCGGTGGTGGTGGTGGCGGTGATGGGGGCGGTGGTGGTGGTGGTGGCGGTGGTGGAGGTGGTGGCGGTGGTGGAGGTGGTGGCGGTGGTGGTGGCGGTGGTGGAGGTGGTGGTGACGGTGGTGGCGGTGGTGGTGGTGGCGGTGATGGGGGCGGTGGTGGTGGTGGTGGCGGTGGTGGAGGTGGTGGAGGTGGTGGCGGTGGTCGTGACGGTGGTGGTGGCGGTGGTGGTGGTGGCGGTGATGGGGGCGGTGGTGGTGGTGGTGGCGGTGGTGGTGATGGTGGCGGTGGTGGTGGCGGCGGAGGTGGTGGCGGTGATGGGGGCGGTGGTGGTGATGGTGGCGGTGGTGGTGGCGGTGGTGGTGGTCGTGACGGTGGTGGTGGCGGTGGTGGAGGTGGTGGTGACGGTGGTGGCGGTGGTGGTGGTGGCGGTGATGGGGGCGGTGGTGGTGGTGGCGGTGGTGGTGATGGTGGTGGTGGCGGTGGTGGAGGTGGTGGTGACGGTGGTGGCGGTGGTGGTGGTGGTGGCGGTGGTGGTGATGGTGGTGGTGACGGTGGTGGTGATGGTGGTGGTGACGGTGGTGGTGATGGTGGTGGTGGTGGTGGCGGTGGTGGAGGTGGTGGTGACGGTGGTGGCGGTGGTGGTGGTGGTGACGGTGGTGGCGGTGGTGGTGATGGTGGTGGTGGCGGTGGTGGAGGTGGTGGTGACGGTGGTGGCGGTGATGGGGGCGGTGGTGGTGGTGGTGGCGGTGGTGGTGATGGTGGCTGTGGTGGTGGTGGCGGCGGAGGTGGTGGCGGTGATGGGGGCGGTGGTGGTGATGGTGGCGGTGGTGGTGGCGGTGGTGGTGGTCGTGACGGTGGTGGTGGCGGTGGTGGAGGTGGTGGTGACGGTGGTGGCGGTGGTGGTGGTGGCGGTGATGGGGGCGGTGGTGGTGGTGGTGGCGGTGGTGGTGATGGTGGTGGTGGCGGTGGTGGTGGTGGCGGCGGAGGTGGTGGTGGTGGCGGTGGTGGTGATGGTGGCGGTGGTGGCGGCGGTGGTGGTGGTGGCGGCGGAGGTGGTGGTGGTGACGGTGGTGGCGGTGGTGGTGGTGGCGGTGATGGGGGCGGTGGTGGTGATGGTGGCGGTGGTGGTGGTGGTGGCGGTGGTGGTGGCGGCGGTGGTGGTGGTGGCGGCGGAGGTGGTGGTGGTGACGGTGGTGGCGGTGGTGGTGGTGGCGGTGATGGGGGCGGTGGTGGTGATGGTGGTGGTGGCAGTGGTGGTGGCGGTGGTGGTGGCGGCGGAGGTGGTGGTGGCGGTGGTGGTGGTGACGGTGGTGGTGGAGGTGGTGGCGGTGATGGGGGCGGTGGTGGTGATGGTGGTGGTGTGGAGGTGGTGGAGGTGGTGGCGGTGATGGGGGCGGTGGTGGTGATGGCGGTGGTGATGGTGACGGTGGTGGTGGAGGTGGTGGCGGTGATGGGGGCGGTGGTGGTGATGGTGGTGGTGATGGTAGTGGCGGTGGTGGTGATGACGGTGGTGGCGGTGATGGGGGCGGTGGTGGTGATGGTGGTGGTGTGGAGGTGGTGGCGGTGGTGGTGGAGGTGGTGGCGGTGATGGTGATGGTGGCGGTGGTGGCGGTGGCGGTGGTGGTGGTGGAGGTGGTGGAGGTGGTGGCGGTGGTGGTGGCGATGATGGGGGCGGTGGTGATGGTAGTGGCGGTGGTGGCGGTGGTGGTGGCGGTGGCGGTGGTGGTGACGGTGGCGGTGGAGGTGGTGGCGGTGATGGGGGCGGTGGTGGTGATGGTGGTGGTGATGGTAGTGGCGGTGGTGGTGATGACGGTCGTGGCGGTGATGGGGGCGGTGGTGGTGATGGTGGTGGTGTGGAGGTGGTGGCGGTGGTGGTGGAGGTGGTGGCGGTGATAGGGGCGGTGGTGGTGATGGTGGCGGTGGTGGTGGTGGAGGTGGTGGAGGTGGTGGCGGTGGTGGTGGCGCTGGTGGCGGTGGTGGTGATGGTGGTGGTGGTGGCGGAGGTGGTGGCGGTGATGGGGGCGGTGGTGGTGATGGTGGCGGTGGTGGTGGAGGTGGAGGTGGTGGAGGCGGTGGTGGTGGTGGTAGTGGTGGCGGCGGCGCTGGTGGTGCCATTTCCTTCAATAACTTGTACACAGATATCTTCAGTTGTATAGTTGTCTTCCTGTACCATTTCCTTAAATAAACTTGATAGATGTCATCAGTTGGATAGTTGTATTCCTGTGCCATTTTCTTGAATTTATTGAAATACATCTTCAATTCAATAATTGCCTTCCTGTGTAATTTTCTAGAGTAACTTGCTGACAGATACCTTCATTTACATAGCTACATTCCTTAGCTATATTCTTGATAACTTCTAAGTCTTTTTTACTTTCTCTACTGGTAAATAGGGAAAGTATTGTATGCCACCCAAAACTTAGATGTCGAGATTTCATCGGAAATATATGTTTTGAGGCCCCCTGAAGTAAAAAAAAAAGAAGGTATTTTTAGAAAAAGGGCCGCGCAGGCGCGGACGTGTCTATCTGTCTATCATCTGTGAACACCGTAACTGAAAAACGAAAAGTCGGTTAAAAACCAAAGTTGGTATTTAAATTTAATGTATTTTAAGGATGCGAGACGAAGATTTTGAAGAAAATTCCTCCATCCTAAACTACCTTTTATATGCTAAATTTTTGGGAAATTTTGATTTGAAAATGACTAACGATTTTGATTAAAATGACGTATGTTTCAGATATTTTTATAACAAATGAAATATATATCTTGAATTCGTTGGCTATAGTAGTATTTACTCTGGATGACTTTTGCCTAACCGTAAGAGAGAGAGAGACCAATTCTTACTATACAAACAATTGCAGATCTCGCCAAAACATGTAATTTACCTATGTACAGATGTATTTTTTTGTGGAGCGAACCATTTCGGAGATATAACTTTATAAGTTTTCTCAAATGGAAGGTCGTTATTCACTTTTTTCTCTTGGCCCTGCAAAGAGAACGGAACTTTAAAGCTTTAAAACACTCGACTATCACTCAAAGCCTACTGTATTCCCATATTCCCGTTGCACCTACAGGAAAACTAGCAATAAGATAATTTCTGCAAATGTTTATCTCAACTAACACGAACATAGAGAAATAAGAGCTTGTAAGAATAAGGAGTAGAGAAAGTTATGTGAGTGTAACACATCAAATTTTTTAAATTCAAGAAGTCTCAAAACATATGTATATTTCGAGTGAAACCTCGACATCGATGGAGTGCAATACTAGAGAAAGTACCTAATAGAAACATTAGATATAGGTTATGTTTGTGTTTAAGGAGATGAAGGCGACTTGAGAAGTTTGAGTGGCGAGTGATTGGGAGCAGTTGGTTCACTTTAACGTACGTAATTGCGCCGTGTTACTGCTGATGCTGATGGCTTTACAACGTGTAAGTGATCGATACATCGTATTAATCAACACGCCATTAGCATAAGTCGAATTACAGCTGTAATTGAAATCATTGGCCGCCTCCATGTGCTTGTTAAATGGAAACAATAGAGCAGCTGAATGCGCACAACAAACCTTCTTTGTTATCTGGCGAACGAACACACAGGCACGGTCTGTCATATAACCTATAAGGCAAAAAATCTGATGTGTTGCACTCACATGACTTTCTCTACTCTTGTACTAACCATTCTTACAAACTCTTATTCCTATATCTTCTTCGTGTTAGTTGAGATAAACATTTGTACAAATTATCTTATTGCTTATTTCCTTGTAGGTACAAGGGGAATAGTAGCATACAGAAGGCTTTGTGCGATAGTCAAATGTTTTAAAGCTTTGAGATTCCGTTTTCTTTGCATATTTAACATATAAAAAATGCACAACGATGTTCCATTTCACGAAAGTTTTAAGTTTTCCGAAACTCGCACACATAACAAGGAATATCTCCGAAATGGTTCACCCTACAAGAAAATTTATTGATACATAAATTGTGTATTTTAGCAAGATCTGCATTTTTTGTGTAGTATGATTTGGTCTATCTCTAACGGTTTAGCAGTTATGCAAAAGTCCTCCAGAGTAAATACGACTACAGGGACTATAGTCAAAAAATTCAAAATATACATTTCTTTGTTATAAAAATATATTAGGCATATGACATTTTAATGAAAATCGTTAGAGCGATTTTTAAGAAAATTAAAATTACTTAAATACAAACTTTGTTTTTTAACCTACTTTTCGTTTTTGAGTTATGCTGTCCACAGACTGACACACACACGCGCGCACGGATGTTTTTCTAGAATGCTTTTTTTTTTTGGATACAGGGGCCTCAAAACATATATTTCCGGTGAAATCTCGAAATCAAATTTTTGGATGAAATATAATACTTCCCCTACTTAACAGTAGAGAAAGTAAAAATGCACGTTCGATTTTTATTTTCTCTACTACGTATAGTAAGTAGAGGAAGCATTGTATTCCATCCAAAAATTCTATGTCAAGATTTCACCGGAAATAATGTTTTGAGGCCCCCTGAATAAAAAAAGTAATGTTTAGAAAAAGGTCCTTGTGTCTGTCAGTCTGTGGACAGCATAACTCAAAAACGAAAAGTCCGTTAAAAGCCAAAGTTGGTATTTAAGATTAATGTCTATCAAGGATGAGACACGCTAAAGTACTCTTTACCCTACTGTATTCCCATATTCCCCTTGTACCTACAAGGAAATAAGCAACAAGATAATTTGTACAAATGTTTATCTCAACTAACATGAAGAAGATATAGGAATAAGAGTTTGTAAGAATGGTTAGTACACGAGTAGAGAAAGTCATGTGAGTGCAACACTTCAGATTTTTTTTTTATCTCGAGTAACATGAAGATAGAGGAAGAAGCATTTTAAGTAATGGGACTTAAGAGTCCTATAATACCTAAGTAGGTAAATAGGTAAATCCTGCATTGTTAGAATAGATCCATGAGTAGGTAAGGGAGAGGAAATCGGGGAAGTCCTGAGCTGGCTGCTGTGAAATTCCCAGAGCTAGTCAGTCACTTGGTCATTAACAGTTTTGGGAAAGACCCACTAGACGTGGGCATTCCTGTCTCAAACTGTTACACATACATGCACTATGGTCAAATACCTATATACTTCATATCAAACCATCAAGAACGCTAATTACAAAATTAACCCATTTAGGTGTGCTATAGCAAAATAAGTGCGGAATATGGGAATACAGTAGCCTTTGAGCGATAATCGAACCTTTTAACGCTAGTCGCTATATGAAGGCTTTAAAATTCCGTTCTGTTTGTACGGCTACAACATAAAAGAGTGAATAACGACCTTGCATTGAGAAAAGTGTATTTGAAAATTCACAAAAATCATAGGACTATCTCCTAAATGGTTCAATGGATCTGGACATAAACTGTGTTTTAACGAAACCTACATTTTTGTACAGCAATATTTGGTCTATCGTTTACGGTTTACCAGTTACGCAAAAGTCATTAAGCGTAAACAGGATTACATGGCTATATCCATAAAGTTCAAAATATGCATTTCATTTGTCTTAAAAATAGCTTAAACATGACATTTTTATGAAAATCGTTAGACATTTTTGAGAAAATCAAAATTCTCAACAATTTTTTTATGTAGAGGGTAGTTTAGGGTGGGTGAATTTTCTTCAAAATGTCTATATCGTAACCTTAATAGATAGTACCTGGGTGTCCGTACTTTGCTCGGCGATTTTCGCCTCTGTTTTTGTGATTCTTTTTTGTAATACGTTGCATTTATATTTCAATCATAGAAAATTATATGAATTGTATGTTGAAGGGCAAACAGGGGAATGTGCTACGTAAAAGAAAAGCAAGTAGAAAGCCATTTGAAAGTAAAATATTGTGTAGTAAAACTGTTATCATAAAAACTTCCTTCAAGAAAAAATACACGTGCCGAATTTCGCGGTGATATGATATGAATTCTTTAAAGAAAAGGGATGTAGGTTCGAACCTGGTACTTTCCCATTGGGATGATCACGAGGAATGTTTCAACTAACAATAGCTGTCATGTTAGAGGGTTTGGCGCCGCGGGGTGCCAGGCCCTGGCTCGGGTTTCCATCGACATATGTCCCGCCATGTGATGTTTTGTACCAATAGAGTGGGTAGAGAGAGCAATGTGATGTTTTGTACCAATAGAGTGGGTAGAGAGAGCAATGTGATGTTTTGTACCAATAGAGTGGGTAGAGAGAGCAATGTGATGTTTTGTACCAATAGAGTGGGTAGAGAGAGCAATGTGATGTTTTGTATCAAGAGAGTGGGTAGAGAGAGCAATGTGATGTTTTGTACCAATAGAGTGGGTAGAGAGAGCAATGTGAGGTTTTGTATCAAGAGAGTGGGTAGAGAGAGCAATGTGATGTTTTGTATCAAGAGGGTGGGTAGAGAGAGCAATGTGATGTTTTGTACCAATAGAGTGGGTAGAGAGAGCAATGTGATGTTTTGTATCAAGAGAGTGGGTAGAGAGAGCAATGTGATGTTTTGTATCAAGAGAGTGGGTAGGGAGAGCCATGTGATGTTTTGCAACAATAGAGTGGGTAGAGAGAGCAATGTGATGTTTTGTACCAATAGAGTGGGTAGAGAGAGCAATGTGATGTTTTGTATCAAGAGAGTGGGTAGAGAGAGCAATGTGATGTTTTGTACCAATAGAGTGGGTAGGGAGAGCCATGTGATGTTCTGTACCCAGAGAGTGGGTAGGGAGAGCAATGTGATGTTTTGTACCCAGAGAGTGGGTACAGAGAGCAATGTGATGTTCTGTACCAAGAGAGTGGGTAGGGAGAGCAATATGATGTTCTGTACCAAGAGAGTGGGTAGAGAGAGCCATGTGATGTTCTGTACCAAGAGAGTGGGTAGAGAGAGCCATGTGATGTGCTGTACCAAGAGAGTGGGTAGGGAGAGCAATATGATGTTCTGTACCAAGAGAGTGGGTAGAGAGAGCAATGTGATGTGCTGTACCAAGAGAGTGGAAAGAGAGAGCAATGTGATGTTCTGTACCAAGAGAGTGGGTAGAGAGAGCCATGTGATGTTTTGTACCAAGAGAGTGGGTAGAGAGAGTAATGTGATGTTCTGTATCAAGAGAGTGGGTAGAGAGAGCTATGTGCAGTTCTGCACCAAGAGAGTGGGTAGAGAGAGTAATGTGATGTTTTGTACCAAGAGAGTGGGTAGAGAGAGCCATGTGATGTTCTGTACCAAGAGAGTGGGTAGAGAGAGTAATGTGAGGTTTTGTACCAAGAGAGTGGGTAGAGAGAGCATTGTGATGTTCTGTACCAAGAGAGTGGGTAGAGAGAGCTATGTGATGTTCTGTACCAAGAGAGTGGGTAGAGAGAGTAATGTGATGTTCTGTGCCAAGAGAGTGGGTACAGAGAGCAATGTGATGTTCTGTACCAAGAGAGTGGGTACAGAGAGCCATGTGATGTTCTGTACCAAGAGAGTGGGTACAGAGAGCAATGTGATGTTCTGTACCAAGAGAGTAGGTAGAGAGAGCAATGTGATGTTTTGTACCAAGAGAGTGGGTACAGAGAGCAATGTGATGTTCTGTACCAAGAGAGTGGGTAGAGAGAGCCATGTGATGTTTTGTACCAAGAGAGTGGGTAGAGAGAGTAATGTGATGTTCTGTATCAAGAGAGTGGGTAGAGAGAGCTATGTGCAGTTCTGTACCAAGAGAGTGGGTAGAGAGAGGAATGTGATGTTTTGTACCAAGAGAGTGGGTAGAGAGAGCCATGTGATGTTCTGTACCAAGAGAGTGGGTAGAGAGAGTAATGTGAGGTTTTGTACCAAGAGAGTGGGTAGAGAGAGCATTGTGATGTTCTGTACCAAGAGAGTGGGTAGAGAGAGCTATGTGATGTTCTGTACCAAGAGAGTGGGTAGAGAGAGTAATGTGATGTTCTGTACCAAGAGAGTGGGTACAGAGAGCAATGTGATGTTCTGTACCAAGAGAGTGGGTAGAGAGAGCCATGTGATGTTCTGTACCAAGAGAGTGGGTACAGAGAGCAATGTGATGTTTTGTACCAAGAGAGTGGGTACAGAGAGCAATGTGATGTTCTGTACCAAGAGAGTGGGTACAGAGAGCAATTTGATGTTCTGTACCAAGAGAGTGGGTAGAGAGAGCCATGTGATGTTTTGTACCAAGAGAGTGGGTAGAGAGAGTAATGTGATGTTCTGTATCAAGAGAGTGGGTAGAGAGAGCTATGTGCAGTTCTGTACCAAGAGAGTGGGTAGAGAGAGTAATGTGATGTTTTGTACCAAGAGAGTGGGTAGAGAGAGCCATGTGATGTTCTGTACCAAGAGAGTGGGTAGAGAGAGTAATGTGAGGTTTTGTACCAAGAGAGTGGGTACAGAGAGCAATGTGATGTTCTGTACCAAGAGAGTGGGTAGAGAGAGCCATGTGATGTTCTGTACCAAGAGAGTGGGTACAGAGAGCAATGTGATGTTCTGTACCAAGAGAGTGGGTAGAGAGAGCAATGTGATGTTTTGTACCAAGAGAGTGGGTACAGAAAGCAATGTGATGTTCTGTACCAAGAGAGTGGGTAGAGAGAGCCATGTGATGTTCTGTACCAAGAGAGTGGGTAGAGAGAGAAATGTGATGTTTTGTACCAAGAGAGTGGGTTCAGAGAGCAATGTGATGTTCTGTACCAATAGAGTGGGTAGAGAGAGCCATGTGATGTTTTGTACCAAGAGAGTGGGTAGAGAGAGTAATGTAATGTTCTGTATCAAGAGAGTGGGTAGAGAGAGCTATGTGCAGTTCTGTACCAAGAGAGTGGGTAGAGAGAGTAATCTGATGTTTTGTACCAAGAGAGTGGGTAGAGAGAGCCATGTGATGTTCTGTACCAAGAGAGTGGGTAGAGAGAGTAATGTGAGGTTTTGTACCAAGAGAGTGGGTAGAGAGAGCATTGTGATGTTCTGTACCAAGAGAGTGGGTAGAGAGAGCTATGTGATGTTCTGTACCAAGAGAGTGGGTAGAGAGAGTAATGTGATGTTCTGTACCAAGAGAGTGGGTACAGAGAGCAATGTGATGTTCTGTACCAAGAGAGTGGGTAGAGAGAGCCATGTGATGTTCTGTACCAAGAGAGTGGGTACAGAGAGCAATGTGATGTTCTGTACCAAGAGAGTGGGTAGAGAGAGCAATGTGATGTTTTGTACCAAGAGAGTGGGTACAGAGAGCAATGTGATGTTCTGTACCAAGAGAGTGGGTAGAGAGAGCCATGTGATGTTCTGTACCAAGAGAGTGGGTACAGAGAGCAATGTGATGTTCTGTACCAAGAGAGTGGGTACAGAGAGCCATGTGATGTTCTGTACCAAGAGAGTGGGTAGAGAGAGCAATGTGATGTTTTGTACCAAGAGTGTGGGTAGAGAGAGCAATGTAATGCTTTGTACCAAGAGGGTGGGTAGAGAGAGCAATGTGATGTTTTGTACCAATAGAATGGGTAGAGAGAGCAATGTGATGTTCTGTACCAAGAGAGTGGGTAGAGAGAGTAATGTGATGTTCTGTACCAAGAGAGTGGGTAAAGAGATCAATGTGATGTTTTGTACCAAGAGAGTGGGTAGAGAGAGCAATGTGATGTTTTGTACCAAGAGATTGGGTAGAGAGAGCGATGTGATGTTTTGTACCAAGAGAGTGGGTAGAGAGGGCCATGTGATGTTTTGTACCAAGAGAGTGGGTAGAGAGGGCCATGTGATGTTTTGTACCAAGAGAGTGGGTAGAGAGAGCAATGTGATGTTTTGTACCAAGAGAGTGGGTAGGGAGAGCAATGTGATGTTTTGTACCAAGAGAGTGCGTAGAGAGAGCAATGTGATGTTTTGTACCAAGAGAGTGGGTAGGGAGCTATGTGATGTTTATACCAAGAGAGTGGGTAGAGAGAGCCATGTGATGTTTTGTACCAAGAGAGTGGGTAGAGAGGGCCATGTGATGTTTTGTACCAAGAGAGTGGGTAGAGAGAGCAATGTGATGTTTTGTACCAAGAGAGTGGGTAGGGAGAGCAATGTGATGTTTTGTACCAAGAGAGTGGGTACAGAGAGCAATGTGATGTTTTGTACCAAGAGAGTGGGTAGGGAGAGCAATGTGATGTTTTGTACCAAGAGAGTGGGTAGAGAGAGCAATGTAATGTTTTGTATCAAGAGAGTGGGTAGGGAGCTATGTGATGGTTTGTACCAAGAGAGTGGGTAGGGAGAGCAATGTGATGTTTTGTACCAAGAGAGTGGGTAGGGAGAGCAATGTGATGTTTTGTACCAAGAGAGTGGGTAGGGAGAGCAATGTGATGTTTTGTACCAATAGAGTGGGTAGAGAGAGCAATGTGATGTTTTGTACCAATAGAGTGGGTAGAGAGAGCAATGTGATGTTTTGTATCAAGAGAGTGGGTAGAGAGAGCAATGTGATGTTTTGTACCAATAGGGTGGGTAGAGAGAGCAATGTGAGGTTTTGTATCAAGAGAGTGGGTAGAGAGAGCAATGTGATGTTTTGTATCAAGAGGGTGGGTAGAGAGAGCAATGTGATGTTTTGTACCAATAGAGTGGGTAGAGAGAGCAATGTGATGTTTTGTATCAAGAGAGTGGGTAGAGAGAGCAATGTGATGTTTTGTATCAAGAGAGTGGGTAGGGAGAGCCATGTGATGTTTTGCAACAATAGAGTGGGTAGAGAGAGCAATGTGATGTTTTGTACCAATAGAGTGGGTAGAGAGAGCAATGTGATGTTTTGTATCAAGAGAGTGGGTAGAGAGAGCAATGTGATGTTTTGTACCAATAGAGTGGGTAGGGAGAGCCATGTGATGTTCTGTACCCAGAGAGTGGGTAGGGAGAGCAATGTGATGTTTTGTACCCAGAGAGTGGGTACAGAGAGCAATGTGATGTTCTGTACCAAGAGAGTGGGTAGGGAGAGCAATATGATGTTCTGTACCAAGAGAGTGGGTAGAGAGAGCCATGTGATGTTCTGTACCAAGAGAGTGGGTAGAGAGAGCCATGTGATGTGCTGTACCAAGAGAGTGGGTAGGGAGAGCAATATGATGTTCTGTACCAAGAGAGTGGGTAGAGAGAGCAATGTGATGTGCTGTACCAAGAGAGTGGAAAGAGAGAGCAATGTGATGTTCTGTACCAAGAGAGTGGGTAGAGAGAGCCATGTGATGTTTTGTACCAAGAGAGTGGGTAGAGAGAGTAATGTGATGTTCTGTATCAAGAGAGTGGGTAGAGAGAGCTATGTGCAGTTCTGCACCAAGAGAGTGGGTAGAGAGAGTAATGTGATGTTTTGTACCAAGAGAGTGGGTAGAGAGAGCCATGTGATGTTCTGTACCAAGAGAGTGGGTAGAGAGAGTAATGTGAGGTTTTGTACCAAGAGAGTGGGTAGAGAGAGCATTGTGATGTTCTGTACCAAGAGAGTGGGTAGAGAGAGCTATGTGATGTTCTGTACCAAGAGAGTGGGTAGAGAGAGTAATGTGATGTTCTGTGCCAAGAGAGTGGGTACAGAGAGCAATGTGATGTTCTGTACCAAGAGAGTGGGTACAGAGAGCCATGTGATGTTCTGTACCAAGAGAGTGGGTACAGAGAGCAATGTGATGTTCTGTACCTAGAGAGTGGGTAGAGAGAGCAATGTGATGTTTTGTACCAAGAGAGTGGGTACAGAGAGCAATGTGATGTTCTGTACCAAGAGAGTGGGTAGAGAGAGCCATGTGATGTTTTGTACCAAGAGAGTGGGTAGAGAGAGTAATGTGATGTTCTGTATCAAGAGAGTGGGTAGAGAGAGCTATGTGCAGTTCTGTACCAAGAGAGTGGGTAGAGAGAGGAATGTGATGTTTTGTACCAAGAGAGTGGGTAGAGAGAGCCATGTGATGTTCTGTACCAAGAGAGTGGGTAGAGAGAGTAATGTGAGGTTTTGTACCAAGAGAGTGGGTAGAGAGAGCATTGTGATGTTCTGTACCAAGAGAGTGGGTAGAGAGAGCTATGTGATGTTCTGTACCAAGAGAGTGGGTAGAGAGAGTAATGTGATGTTCTGTACCAAGAGAGTGGGTACAGAGAGCAATGTGATGTTCTGTACCAAGAGAGTGGGTAGAGAGAGCCATGTGATGTTCTGTACCAAGAGAGTGGGTACAGAGAGCAATGTGATGTTTTGTACCAAGAGAGTGGGTACAGAGAGCAATGTGATGTTCTGTACCAAGAGAGTGGGTACAGAGAGCAATTTGATGTTCTGTACCAAGAGAGTGGGTAGAGAGAGCCATGTGATGTTTTGTACCAAGAGAGTGGGTAGAGAGAGTAATGTGATGTTCTGTATCAAGAGAGTGGGTAGAGAGAGCTATGTGCAGTTCTGTACCAAGAGAGTGGGTAGAGAGAGTAATGTGATGTTTTGTACCAAGAGAGTGGGTAGAGAGAGCCATGTGATGTTCTGTACCAAGAGAGTGGGTAGAGAGAGTAATGTGAGGTTTTGTACCAAGAGAGTGGGTACAGAGAGCAATGTGATGTTCTGTACCAAGAGAGTGGGTAGAGAGAGCCATGTGATGTTCTGTACCAAGAGAGTGGGTACAGAGAGCAATGTGATGTTCTGTACCAAGAGAGTGGGTAGAGAGAGCAATGTGATGTTTTGTACCAAGAGAGTGGGTACAGAGAGCAATGTGATGTTCTGTACCAAGAGAGTGGGTAGAGAGAGCCATGTGATGTTCTGTACCAAGAGAGTGGGTAGAGAGAGAAATGTGATGTTTTGTACCAAGAGAGTGGGTTCAGAGAGCAATGTGATGTTCTGTACCAATAGAGTGGGTAGAGAGAGCCATGTGATGTTTTGTACCAAGAGAGTGGGTAGAGAGAGTAATGTAATGTTCTGTATCAAGAGAGTGGGTAGAGAGAGCTATGTGCAGTTCTGTACCAAGAGAGTGGGTAGAGAGAGTAATGTGATGTTTTGTACCAAGAGAGTGGGTAGAGAGAGCCATGTGATGTTCTGTACCAAGAGAGTGGGTAGAGAGAGTAATGTGAGGTTTTGTACCAAGAGAGTGGGTAGAGAGAGCATTGTGATGTTCTGTACCAAGAGAGTGGGTAGAGAGAGCTATGTGATGTTCTGTACCAAGAGAGTGGGTAGAGAGAGTAATGTGATGTTCTGTACCAAGAGAGTGGGTACAGAGAGCAATGTGATGTTCTGTACCAAGAGAGTGGGTAGAGAGAGCTATGTGATGTTCTGTACCAAGAGAGTGGGTACAGAGAGCAATGTGATGTTCTGTACCAAGAGAGTGGGTAGAGAGAGCAATGTGATGTTTTGTACCAAGAGAGTGGGTACAGAGAGCAATGTGATGTTCTGTACCAAGAGAGTGGGTAGAGAGAGCCATGTGATGTTCTGTACCAAGAGAGTGGGTACAGAGAGCAATGTGATGTTCTGTACCAAGAGAGTGGGTACAGAGAGCCATGTGATGTTCTGTACCAAGAGAGTGGGTAGAGAGAGCAATGTGATGTTTTGTACCAAGAGTGTGGGTAGAGAGAGCAATGTAATGCTTTGTACCAAGAGGGTGGGTAGAGAGAGCAATGTGATGTTTTGTACCAATAGAATGGGTAGAGAGAGCAATGTGATGTTCTGTACCAAGAGAGTGGGTAGAGAGAGTAATGTGATGTTCTGTACCAAGAGAGTGGGTAAAGAGATCAATGTGATGTTTTGTACCAAGAGAGTGGGTAGAGAGAGCAATGTGATGTTTTGTACCAAGAGATTGGGTAGAGAGAGCGATGTGATGTTTTGTACCAAGAGAGTGGGTAGAGAGGGCCATGTGATGTTTTGTACCAAGAGAGTGGGTAGAGAGGGCCATGTGATGTTTTGTACCAAGAGAGTGGGTAGAGAGAGCAATGTGATGTTTTGTACCAAGAGAGTGGGTAGGGAGAGCAATGTGATGTTTTGTACCAAGAGAGTGCGTAGAGAGAGCAATGTGATGTTTTGTACCAAGAGAGTGGGTAGGGAGCTATGTGATGTTTATACCAAGAGAGTGGGTAGAGAGAGCCATGTGATGTTTTGTACCAAGAGAGTGGGTAGAGAGGGCCATGTGATGTTTTGTACCAAGAGAGTGGGTAGAGAGAGCAATGTGATGTTTTGTACCAAGAGAGTGGGTAGGGAGAGCAATGTGATGTTTTGTACCAAGAGAGTGGGTACAGAGAGCAATGTGATGTTTTGTACCAAGAGAGTGGGTAGGGAGAGCAATGTGATGTTTTGTACCAAGAGAGTGGGTAGAGAGAGCAATGTAATGTTTTGTATCAAGAGAGTGGGTAGGGAGCTATGTGATGGTTTGTACCAAGAGAGTGGGTAGGGAGAGCAATGTGATGTTTTGTACCAAGAGAGTGGGTAGGGAGAGCAATGTGATGTTTTGTACCAAGAGAGTGGGTAGGGAGAGCAATGTGATGTTTTGTACCAAGAGAGTGGGTAGGGAGAGCAATGTGATGTTCTGTACCAAGAGATTGGGTAGAGAGAGCAATGTGATGTTTTGTACCAAGAGAGTGGGTAGGGAGCTATGTGATGTTTTGTACCAAGAGAGTGGGTAGGGAGCTATGTGATGTTTTGTACCAAGAGAGTGGGTACAGAGAGCAATGTGATGTTTTGTAGCAAGAGAGTGGGTAGGGAGAGCAATGTGATGTTCTGTACCAAGAGAGTGGGTACAGAGAGCAATGTGATGTTTTGTACCAAGAGAGTGGGTAGGGAGAGCAATGTGATGTTTTGTACCAAGAGAGTGGGTAGGGAGAGCAATGTGATGTTTTGTACCAAGAGAGTGGGTAGGGAGAGCAATGTGATGGTTTGTACCAAGAGAGTGGGTAGGGAGCTATGTGATGTTTCGTACCAAGAGAGTGGGTAGGGAGAGCAATGTGATGTTTTGTACCAAGAGAGTGGGTAGAGAGAGCCATGTGATGTTTTGTACCAAGAGAGTGGGTAGAGAGGGCCATGTGAGGTTTTGTACCAAGAGAGTGGGTAGAGAGAGCAATGTGATGTTTTGTACCAAGAGAGTGGGTAGGGAGAGCAATGTGATGTTTTGTACCAAGAGAGTGGGTACAGAGAGCAATGTGATGTTTTGTACCAAGAGAGTGGGTAGGGAGAGCAATGTGATGTTTTGTACCAAGAGAGTGGGTAGGGAGAGCAATGTGATGTTTTGTACCAAGAGAGTGGGTAGGGAGAGCAATGTGATGTTTTGTACCAAGAGAGTGGGTAGAGAGAGCAATGTAATGTTTTGTATCAAGAGAGTGGGTAGGGAGCTATGTGATGGTTTGTACCAAGAGAGTGGGTAGGGAGAGCAATGTGATGTTTTGTACCAAGAGAGTGGGTAGGGAGAGCAATGTGATGTTTTGTACCAAGAGAGTGGGTAGGGAGAGCAATGTGATGTTTTGTACCAAGAGAGTGGGTAGGGAGAGCAATGTGATGTTCTGTACCAAGAGATTGGGTAGAGAGAGCAATGTGATGTTGTGTACCAAGAGAGTGGGTAGAGAGAGCAATGTGATGTTTTGTACCAAGAGAGTGGGTACAGAGAGCAATGTGATGTTCTGTACCAAGAGAGTGGGTAGAGAGAGCCATGTGATGTTCTGTACCAAGAGAGTGGGTACAGAGAGCAATGTGATGTTCTGTACCAAGAGAGTGGGTACAGAGAGCCATGTGATGTTCTGTACCAAGAGAGTGGGTAGAGAGAGCAATGTGATGTTTTGTACCAAGAGTGTGGGTAGAGAGAGCAATGTAATGCTTTGTACCAAGAGGGTGGGTAGAGAGAGCAATGTGATGTTTTGTACCAATAGAATGGGTAGAGAGAGCAATGTGATGTTCTGTACCAAGAGAGTGGGTAGAGAGAGTAATGTGATGTTCTGTACCAAGAGAGTGGGTAAAGAGATCAATGTGATGTTTTGTACCAAGAGAGTGGGTAGAGAGAGCAATGTGATGTTTTGTACCAAGAGATTGGGTAGAGAGAGCGATGTGATGTTTTGTACCAAGAGAGTGGGTAGAGAGGGCCATGTGATGTTTTGTACCAAGAGAGTGGGTAGAGAGGGCCATGTGATGTTTTGTACCAAGAGAGTGGGTAGAGAGAGCAATGTGATGTTTTGTACCAAGAGAGTGGGTAGGGAGAGCAATGTGATGTTTTGTACCAAGAGAGTGCGTAGAGAGAGCAATGTGATGTTTTGTACCAAGAGAGTGGGTAGGGAGCTATGTGATGTTTATACCAAGAGAGTGGGTAGAGAGAGCCATGTGATGTTTTGTACCAAGAGAGTGGGTAGAGAGGGCCATGTGATGTTTTGTACCAAGAGAGTGGGTAGAGAGAGCAATGTGATGTTTTGTACCAAGAGAGTGGGTAGGGAGAGCAATGTGATGTTTTGTACCAAGAGAGTGGGTACAGAGAGCAATGTGATGTTTTGTACCAAGAGAGTGGGTAGGGAGAGCAATGTGATGTTTTGTACCAAGAGAGTGGGTAGAGAGAGCAATGTAATGTTTTGTATCAAGAGAGTGGGTAGGGAGCTATGTGATGGTTTGTACCAAGAGAGTGGGTAGGGAGAGCAATGTGATGTTTTGTACCAAGAGAGTGGGTAGGGAGAGCAATGTGATGTTTTGTACCAAGAGAGTGGGTAGGGAGAGCAATGTGATGTTTTGTACCAATAGAGTGGGTAGAGAGAGCAATGTGATGTTTTGTACCAATAGAGTGGGTAGAGAGAGCAATGTGATGTTTTGTATCAAGAGAGTGGGTAGAGAGAGCAATGTGATGTTTTGTACCAATAGAGTGGGTAGAGAGAGCAATGTGAGGTTTTGTATCAAGAGAGTGGGTAGAGAGAGCAATGTGATGTTTTGTATCAAGAGGGTGGGTAGAGAGAGCAATGTGATGTTTTGTACCAATAGAGTGGGCAGAGAGAGCAATGTGATGTTTTGTATCAAGAGAGTGGGTAGAGAGAGCAATGTGATGTTTTGTATCAAGAGAGTGGGTAGGGAGAGCCATGTGATGTTTTGCAACAATAGAGTGGGTAGAGAGAGCAATGTGATGTTTTGTACCAATAGAGTGGGTAGAGAGAGCAATGTGATGTTTTGTATCAAGAGAGTGGGTAGAGAGAGCAATGTGATGTTTTGTACCAATAGAGTGGGTAGGGAGAGCCATGTGATGTTCTGTACCCAGAGAGTGGGTAGGGAGAGCAATGTGATGTTTTGTACCCAGAGAGTGGGTACAGAGAGCAATGTGATGTTCTGTACCAAGAGAGTGGGTAGGGAGAGCAATATGATGTTCTGTACCAAGAGAGTGGGTAGAGAGAGCCATGTGATGTTCTGTACCAAGAGAGTGGGTAGAGAGAGCCATGTGATGTGCTGTACCAAGAGAGTGGGTAGGGAGAGCAATATGATGTTCTGTACCAAGAGAGTGGGTAGAGAGAGCAATGTGATGTGCTGTACCAAGAGAGTGGAAAGAGAGAGCAATGTGATGTTCTGTACCAAGAGAGTGGGTAGAGAGAGCCATGTGATGTTTTGTACCAAGAGAGTGGGTAGAGAGAGTAATGTGATGTTCTGTATCAAGAGAGTGGGTAGAGAGAGCTATGTGCAGTTCTGCACCAAGAGAGTGGGTAGAGAGAGTAATGTGATGTTTTGTACCAAGAGAGTGGGTAGAGAGAGCCATGTGATGTTCTGTACCAAGAGAGTGGGTAGAGAGAGTAATGTGAGGTTTTGTACCAAGAGAGTGGGTAGAGAGAGCATTGTGATGTTCTGTACCAAGAGAGTGGGTAGAGAGAGCTATGTGATGTTCTGTACCAAGAGAGTGGGTAGAGAGAGTAATGTGATGTTCTGTGCCAAGAGAGTGGGTACAGAGAGCAATGTGATGTTCTGTACCAAGAGAGTGGGTACAGAGAGCCATGTGATGTTCTGTACCAAGAGAGTGGGTACAGAGAGCAATGTGATGTTCTGTACCTAGAGAGTAGGTAGAGAGAGCAATGTGATGTTTTGTACCAAGAGAGTGGGTACAGAGAGCAATGTGATGTTCTGTACCAAGAGAGTGGGTAGAGAGAGCCATGTGATGTTTTGTACCAAGAGAGTGGGTAGAGAGAGTAATGTGATGTTCTGTATCAAGAGAGTGGGTAGAGAGAGCTATGTGCAGTTCTGTACCAAGAGAGTGGGTAGAGAGAGGAATGTGATGTTTTGTACCAAGAGAGTGGGTAGAGAGAGCCATGTGATGTTCTGTACCAAGAGAGTGGGTAGAGAGAGTAATGTGAGGTTTTGTACCAAGAGAGTGGGTAGAGAGAGCATTGTGATGTTCTGTACCAAGAGAGTGGGTAGAGAGAGCTATGTGATGTTCTGTACCAAGAGAGTGGGTAGAGAGAGTAATGTGATGTTCTGTACCAAGAGAGTGGGTACAGAGAGCAATGTGATGTTCTGTACCAAGAGAGTGGGTAGAGAGAGCCATGTGATGTTCTGTACCAAGAGAGTGGGTACAGAGAGCAATGTGATGTTTTGTACCAAGAGAGTGGGTACAGAGAGCAATGTGATGTTCTGTACCAAGAGAGTGGGTACAGAGAGCAATTTGATGTTCTGTACCAAGAGAGTGGGTAGAGAGAGCCATGTGATGTTTTGTACCAAGAGAGTGGGTAGAGAGAGTAATGTGATGTTCTGTATCAAGAGAGTGGGTAGAGAGAGCTATGTGCAGTTCTGTACCAAGAGAGTGGGTAGAGAGAGTAATGTGATGTTTTGTACCAAGAGAGTGGGTAGAGAGAGCCATGTGATGTTCTGTACCAAGAGAGTGGGTAGAGAGAGTAATGTGAGGTTTTGTACCAAGAGAGTGGGTACAGAGAGCAATGTGATGTTCTGTACCAAGAGAGTGGGTAGAGAGAGCCATGTGATGTTCTGTACCAAGAGAGTGGGTACAGAGAGCAATGTGATGTTCTGTACCAAGAGAGTGGGTAGAGAGAGCAATGTGATGTTTTGTACCAAGAGAGTGGGTACAGAGAGCAATGTGATGTTCTGTACCAAGAGAGTGGGTAGAGAGAGCCATGTGATGTTCTGTACCAAGAGAGTGGGTAGAGAGAGAAATGTGATGTTTTGTACCAAGAGAGTGGGTTCAGAGAGCAATGTGATGTTCTGTACCAATAGAGTGGGTAGAGAGAGCCATCTGATGTTTTGTACCAAGAGAGTGGGTAGAGAGAGTAATGTAATGTTCTGTATCAAGAGAGTGGGTAGAGAGAGCTATGTGCAGTTCTGTACCAAGAGAGTGGGTAGAGAGAGTAATGTGATGTTTTGTACCAAGAGAGTGGGTAGAGAGAGCCATGTGATGTTCTGTACCAAGAGAGTGGGTAGAGAGAGTAATGTGAGGTTTTGTACCAAGAGAGTGGGTAGAGAGAGCATTGTGATGTTCTGTACCAAGAGAGTGGGTAGAGAGAGCTATGTGATGTTCTGTACCAAGAGAGTGGGTAGAGAGAGCAATGTAATGTTTTGTATCAAGAGAGTGGGTAGGGAGCTATGTGATGGTTTGTACCAAGAGAGTGGGTAGGGAGAGCAATGTGATGTTTTGTACCAAGAGAGTGGGTAGGGAGAGCAATGTGATGTTTTGTACCAAGAGAGTGGGTAGGGAGAGCAATGTGATGTTTTGTACCAAGAGAGTGGGTAGGGAGAGCAATGTGATGTTCTGTACCAAGAGATTGGGTAGAGAGAGCAATGTGATGTTGTGTACCAAGAGAGTGGGTAGAGAGAGCAATGTGATGTTTTGTACCAAGAGAGTGGGTACAGAGAGCAATGTGATGTTCTGTACCAAGAGAGTGGGTAGAGAGAGCCATGTGATGTTCTGTACCAAGAGAGTGGGTACAGAGAGCAATGTGATGTTCTGTACCAAGAGAGTGGGTACAGAGAGCCATGTGATGTTCTGTACCAAGAGAGTGGGTAGAGAGAGCAATGTGATGTTTTGTACCAAGAGTGTGGGTAGAGAGAGCAATGTAATGCTTTGTACCAAGAGGGTGGGTAGAGAGAGCAATGTGATGTTTTGTACCAATAGAATGGGTAGAGAGAGCAATGTGATGTTCTGTACCAAGAGAGTGGGTAGAGAGAGTAATGTGATGTTCTGTACCAAGAGAGTGGGTAAAGAGATCAATGTGATGTTTTGTACCAAGAGAGTGGGTAGAGAGAGCAATGTGATGTTTTGTACCAAGAGATTGGGTAGAGAGAGCGATGTGATGTTTTGTACCAAGAGAGTGGGTAGAGAGGGCCATGTGATGTTTTGTACCAAGAGAGTGGGTAGAGAGGGCCATGTGATGTTTTGTACCAAGAGAGTGGGTAGAGAGAGCAATGTGATGTTTTGTACCAAGAGAGTGGGTAGGGAGAGCAATGTGATGTTTTGTACCAAGAGAGTGCGTAGAGAGAGCAATGTGATGTTTTGTACCAAGAGAGTGGGTAGGGAGCTATGTGATGTTTATACCAAGAGAGTGGGTAGAGAGAGCCATGTGATGTTTTGTACCAAGAGAGTGGGTAGAGAGGGCCATGTGATGTTTTGTACCAAGAGAGTGGGTAGAGAGAGCAATGTGATGTTTTGTACCAAGAGAGTGGGTAGGGAGAGCAATGTGATGTTTTGTACCAAGAGAGTGGGTACAGAGAGCAATGTGATGTTTTGTACCAAGAGAGTGGGTAGGGAGAGCAATGTGATGTTTTGTACCAAGAGAGTGGGTAGAGAGAGCAATGTAATGTTTTGTATCAAGAGAGTGGGTAGGGAGCTATGTGATGGTTTGTACCAAGAGAGTGGGTAGGGAGAGCAATGTGATGTTTTGTACCAAGAGAGTGGGTAGGGAGAGCAATGTGATGTTTTGTACCAAGAGAGTGGGTAGGGAGAGCAATGTGATGTTTTGTACCAATAGAGTGGGTAGAGAGAGCAATGTGATGTTTTGTACCAATAGAGTGGGTAGAGAGAGCAATGTGATGTTTTGTATCAAGAGAGTGGGTAGAGAGAGCAATGTGATGTTTTGTACCAATAGAGTGGGTAGAGAGAGCAATGTGAGGTTTTGTATCAAGAGAGTGGGTAGAGAGAGCAATGTGATGTTTTGTATCAAGAGGGTGGGTAGAGAGAGCAATGTGATGTTTTGTACCAATAGAGTGGGCAGAGAGAGCAATGTGATGTTTTGTATCAAGAGAGTGGGTAGAGAGAGCAATGTGATGTTTTGTATCAAGAGAGTGGGTAGGGAGAGCCATGTGATGTTTTGCAACAATAGAGTGGGTAGAGAGAGCAATGTGATGTTTTGTACCAATAGAGTGGGTAGAGAGAGCAATGTGATGTTTTGTATCAAGAGAGTGGGTAGAGAGAGCAATGTGATGTTTTGTACCAATAGAGTGGGTAGGGAGAGCCATGTGATGTTCTGTACTCAGAGAGTGGGTAGGGAGAGCAATGTGATGTTTTGTACCCAGAGAGTGGGTACAGAGAGCAATGTGATGTTCTGTACCAAGAGAGTGGGTAGGGAGAGCAATATGATGTTCTGTACCAAGAGAGTGGGTAGAGAGAGCCATGTGATGTTCTGTACCAAGAGAGTGGGTAGAGAGAGCCATGTGATGTGCTGTACCAAGAGAGTGGGTAGGGAGAGCAATAAGATGTTCTGTACCAAGAGAGTGGGTAGAGAGAGCAATGTGATGTGCTGTACCAAGAGAGTGGAAAGAGAGAGGAATGTGATGTTCTGTACCAAGAGAGTGGGTAGAGAGAGCCATGTGATGTTTTGTACCAAGAGAGTGGGTAGAGAGAGTAATGTGATGTTCTGTATCAAGAGAGTGGGTAGAGAGAGCTATGTGCAGTTCTGCACCAAGAGAGTGGGTAGAGAGAGTAATGTGATGTTTTGTACCAAGAGAGTGGGTAGAGAGAGCCATGTGATGTTCTGTACCAAGAGAGTGGGTAGAGAGAGTAATGTGAGGTTTTGTACCAAGAGAGTGGGTAGAGAGAGCATTGTGATGTTCTGTACCAAGAGAGTGGGTAGAGAGAGCTATGTGATGTTCTGTACCAAGAGAGTGGGTAGAGAGAGTAATGTGATGTTCTGTGCCAAGAGAGTGGGTACAGAGAGCAATGTGATGTTCTGTACCAAGAGAGTGGGTACAGAGAGCCATGTGATGTTCTGTACCAAGAGAGTGGGTACAGAGAGCAATGTGATGTTCTGTACCTAGAGAGTAGGTAGAGAGAGCAATGTGATGTTTTGTACCAAGAGAGTGGGTACAGAGAGCAATGTGATGTTCTGTACCAAGAGAGTGGGTAGAGAGAGCCATGTGATGTTTTGTACCAAGAGAGTGGGTAGAGAGAGTAATGTGATGTTCTGTATCAAGAGAGTGGGTAGAGAGAGCTATGTGCAGTTCTGTACCAAGAGAGTGGGTAGAGAGAGGAATGTGATGTTTTGTACCAAGAGAGTGGGTAGAGAGAGCCATGTGATGTTCTGTACCAAGAGAGTGGGTAGAGAGAGTAATGTGAGGTTTTGTACCAAGAGAGTGGGTAGAGAGAGCATTGTGATGTTCTGTACCAAGAGAGTGGGTAGAGAGAGCTATGTGATGTTCTGTACCAAGAGAGTGGGTAGAGAGAGTAATGTGATGTTCTGTACCAAGAGAGTGGGTACAGAGAGCAATGTGATGTTCTGTACCAAGAGAGTGGGTAGAGAGAGCCATGTGATGTTCTGTACCAAGAGAGTGGGTACAGAGAGCAATGTGATGTTTTGTACCAAGAGAGTGGGTACAGAGAGCAATGTGA
This sequence comes from Tenodera sinensis, assembly GCA_030765045.1. Taxonomy (NCBI): domain Eukaryota; kingdom Metazoa; phylum Arthropoda; class Insecta; order Mantodea; family Mantidae; genus Tenodera; species Tenodera sinensis. The sequence continues at coordinate 9,930,633 of CM060965.1, forward strand.
TGTTCTGTACCAAGAGAGTGGGTACAGAGAGCAATTTGATGTTCTGTACCAAGAGAGTGGGTAGAGAGAGCCATGTGATGTTTTGTACCAAGAGAGTGGGTAGAGAGAGTAATGTGATGTTCTGTATCAAGAGAGTGGGTAGAGAGAGCTATGTGCAGTTCTGTACCAAGAGAGTGGGTAGAGAGAGTAATGTGATGTTTTGTACCAAGAGAGTGGGTAGAGAGAGCCATGTGATGTTCTGTACCAAGAGAGTGGGTAGAGAGAGTAATGTGAGGTTTTGTACCAAGAGAGTGGGTACAGAGAGCAATGTGATGTTCTGTACCAAGAGAGTGGGTAGAGAGAGCCATGTGATGTTCTGTACCAAGAGAGTGGGTACAGAGAGCAATGTGATGTTCTGTACCAAGAGAGTGGGTAGAGAGAGCAATGTGATGTTTTGTACCAAGAGAGTGGGTACAGAGAGCAATGTGATGTTCTGTACCAAGAGAGTGGGTAGAGAGAGCCATGTGATGTTCTGTACCAAGAGAGTGGGTAGAGAGAGAAATGTGATGTTTTGTACCAAGAGAGTGGGTTCAGAGAGCAATGTGATGTTCTGTACCAATAGAGTGGGTAGAGAGAGCCATCTGATGTTTTGTACCAAGAGAGTGGGTAGAGAGAGTAATGTAATGTTCTGTATCAAGAGAGTGGGTAGAGAGAGCTATGTGCAGTTCTGTACCAAGAGAGTGGGTAGAGAGAGTAATGTGATGTTTTGTACCAAGAGAGTGGGTAGAGAGAGCCATGTGATGTTCTGTACCAAGAGAGTGGGTAGAGAGAGTAATGTGAGGTTTTGTACCAAGAGAGTGGGTAGAGAGAGCATTGTGATGTTCTGTACCAAGAGAGTGGGTAGAGAGAGCTATGTGATGTTCTGTACCAAGAGAGTGGGTAGAGAGAGTAATGTGATGTTCTGTACCAAGAGAGTGGGTACAGAGAGCAATGTGATGTTCTGTACCAAGAGAGTGGGTAGAGAGAGCCATGTGATGTTCTGTACCAAGAGAGTGGGTACAGAGAGCAATGTGATGTTCTGTACCAAGAGAGTGGGTAGAGAGAGCAATGTGATGTTTTGTACCAAGAGAGTGGGTACAGAGAGCAATGTGATGTTCTGTACCAAGAGAGTGGGTAGAGAGAGCCATGTGATGTTCTGTACCAAGAGAGTGGGTACAGAGAGCAATGTGATGTTCTGTACCAAGAGAGTGGGTACAGAGAGCCATGTGATGTTCTGTACCAAGAGAGTGGGTAGAGAGAGCAATGTGATGTTTTGTACCAAGAGTGTGGGTAGAGAGAGCAATGTAATGCTTTGTACCAAGAGGGTGGGTAGAGAGAGCAATGTGATGTTTTGTACCAATAGAATGGGTAGAGAGAGCAATGTGGTGTTCTGTACCAAGAGAGTGGGTAGAGAGAGTAATGTGATGTTCTGTACCAAGAGAGTGGGTAAAGAGATCAATGTGATGTTTTGTACCAAGAGAGTGGGTAGAGAGAGCAATGTGATGTTTTGTACCAAGAGATTGGGTAGAGAGAGCGATGTGATGTTTTGTACCAAGAGAGTGGGTAGAGAGGGCCATGTGATGTTTTGTACCAAGAGAGTGGGTAGAGAGGGCCATGTGATGTTTTGTACCAAGAGAGTGGGTAGAGAGAGCAATGTGATGTTTTGTACCAAGAGAGTGGGTAGGGAGAGCAATGTGATGTTTTGTACCAAGAGAGTGCGTAGAGAGAGCAATGTGATGTTTTGTACCAAGAGAGTGGGTAGGGAGCTATGTGATGTTTATACCAAGAGAGTGGGTAGAGAGAGCCATGTGATGTTTTGTACCAAGAGAGTGGGTAGAGAGGGCCATGTGATGTTTTGTACCAAGAGAGTGGGTAGAGAGAGCAATGTGATGTTTTGTACCAAGAGAGTGGGTAGGGAGAGCAATGTGATGTTTTGTACCAAGAGAGTGGGTACAGAGAGCAATGTGATGTTTTGTACCAAGAGAGTGGGTAGGGAGAGCAATGTGATGTTTTGTACCAAGAGAGTGGGTAGAGAGAGCAATGTAATGTTTTGTATCAAGAGAGTGGGTAGGGAGCTATGTGATGGTTTGTACCAAGAGAGTGGGTAGGGAGAGCAATGTGATGTTTTGTACCAAGAGAGTGGGTAGGGAGAGCAATGTGATGTTTTGTACCAAGAGAGTGGGTAGGGAGAGCAATGTGATGTTTTGTACCAAGAGAGTGGGTAGGGAGAGCAATGTGATGTTCTGTACCAAGAGATTGGGTAGAGAGAGCAATGTGATGTTTTGTACCAAGAGAGTGGGTAGGGAGCTATGTGATGTTTTGTACCAAGAGAGTGGGTAGGGAGCTATGTGATGTTTTGTACCAAGAGAGTGGGTACAGAGAGCAATGTGATGTTTTGTAGCAAGAGAGTGGGTAGGGAGAGCAATGTGATGTTCTGTACCAAGAGAGTGGGTACAGAGAGCAATGTGATGTTTTGTACCAAGAGAGTGGGTAGGGAGAGCAATGTGATGTTTTGTACCAAGAGAGTGGGTAGGGAGAGCAATGTGATGTTTTGTACCAAGAGAGTGGGTAGGGAGAGCAATGTGATGGTTTGTACCAAGAGAGTGGGTAGGGAGCTATGTGATGTTTCGTACCAAGAGAGTGGGTAGGGAGAGCAATGTGATGTTTTGTACCAAGAGAGTGGGTAGAGAGAGCCATGTGATGTTTTGTACCAAGAGAGTGGGTAGAGAGGGCCATGTGAGGTTTTGTACCAAGAGAGTGGGTAGAGAGAGCAATGTGATGTTTTGTACCAAGAGAGTGGGTAGGGAGAGCAATGTGATGTTTTGTACCAAGAGAGTGGGTACAGAGAGCAATGTGATGTTTTGTACCAAGAGAGTGGGTAGGGAGAGCAATGTGATGTTTTGTACCAAGAGAGTGGGTAGGGAGAGCAATGTGATGTTTTGTACCAAGAGAGTGGGTAGGGAGAGCAATGTGATGTTTTGTACCAAGAGAGTGGGTAGAGAGAGCAATGTAATGTTTTGTATCAAGAGAGTGGGTAGGGAGCTATGTGATGGTTTGTACCAAGAGAGTGGGTAGGGAGAGCAATGTGATGTTTTGTACCAAGAGAGTGGGTAGGGAGAGCAATGTGATGTTTTGTACCAAGAGAGTGGGTAGGGAGAGCAATGTGATGTTTTGTACCAAGAGAGTGGGTAGGGAGAGCAATGTGATGTTCTGTACCAAGAGATTGGGTAGAGAGAGCAATGTGATGTTGTGTACCAAGAGAGTGGGTAGGGAGCTATGTGATGTTTTGTACCAAGAGAGTGGGTAGGGAGCAATGTGATGTTTTGTACCAAGAGAGTGGGTAGGGAGAGCAATGTGATGTTTTGCACCAAGAGAGTGGGTAGGGAGAGCAATGTGATGTTCTGTACCAAGAGAGTGGGTACAGAGAGCAATGTGATGTTTTGTACCAAGAGAGTGGGTAGGGAGAGCAATGTGATGTTTTGTACCAAGAGAGTGGGTAGGGAGAGGAATGTGATGTTTTGTACCAAGAGAGTGGGTAGGGAGAGCAATGTGATGGTTTGTACCAAGAGAGTGGGTAGGGAGCTATGTGATGTTTTGTACCAAGAGAGTGGGTAGGGAGAGCAATGTGATGTTTTGTACCAAGAGAGTGGGTAGGGAGAGCAATGTGATGTTTTGTACCAAGAGAGTGCGTAGAGAGAGCAATGTGATGTTTTGTACCAAGAGAGTGGGTAGGGAGCTATGTGATGTTTTGTACCAAGAGAGTGGGTAGGTAGGGAGCAATGTGATGTTTTGTACCAAGAGAGTGGGTAGGGAGAGCAATGTGATGTTTTGTACCAAGAGAGTGGGTAGGGAGAGCAATGTGATGTTCTGTACCAAGAGAGTGGGTACAGAGAGCAATGTGATGTTTTGTACCAAGAGAGTGGGTAGGGAGAGCAATGTGATGTTTTGTACCAAGAGAGTGGGTAGGGAGAGGAATGTGATGTTTTGTACCAAGAGAGTGGGTAGGGAGAGCAATGTGATGGTTTGTACCAAGAGAGTAGGTAGGGAGCTATGTGATGTTTTGTACCAAGAGAGTGGGTAGGGAGAGCAATGTGATGTTTTGTACCAAGAGAGTGGGTAGGGAGCTATGTGATGTTTTGTACCAAGAGAGTGCGTAGAGAGAGCAATGTGATATTTTGTACCAAGAGAGTGGGTAGGGAGCCATGTGATGTTTTGTACCAAGAGAGTGGGTAGGGAGAGCAATGTGATGTTTTGTACCAAGAGAGTGGGTACGGAGAGCAATGTGATGTTTTGTACCAAGAGAGTGGGTAGGGAGAGCAATGTGATGTTTTGTACCAAGAGAGTGGGTAGGGAGAGCAATGTGATGTTTTGTACCAAGAGAGTGGGTAGGGAGAGCAATGTGATGTTTTGTACCAAGAGAGTGGGTAGGGAGAGCAATGTGATGTTTTGTACCAAGAGAGTGCGTAGAGAGAGGAATGTGATGTTTTGTACCAAGAGAGTGGGTAGGGAGCTATGTGATGTTTATACCAAGAGAGTGGGTAGAGAGAGCATTGTGATGTTTTGGACCAAGAGAGTAGGTAGGGAACTATGGGATGTTTTGACCCAATAGAGTGAGTGGAAAGAACCATGTGATGTTCCGCAACAATACAGACGTGTTTTGGACAGGAAGGTACATGGATACCTATCACAGGCAGCGGAATTCGATCAACTTGTTAACGAAATAACACGAGTCAAATCTAATACTAATATGAGGGTGATTAAATTGGCAACATGCAAACTGTAAATCGAGGATTTAGTGTCTTGGTGCTATTGAAACAAAAGAAGAAAATAGTCCGCTCATTAGCCGCCGCGCCGCGCCGCGCCGCGTTCTGTGGCTGCTGTTTGTGTGGGAGAGGGAAACGCGAGGAGCGGCAGGGCCTAATGAGCAGTACGGAATTACAGGGCGCCGAGCCGGCCGCGTCGCGACGCTGTCAGAGACACCCGAGCTGCCACACCGCACCTCCAGGGATGCCCAAACATCCGTCCCTGCCTGCCTGCCTACCTACCGGGATTTCACCGGAAATACAAGACTGGAGGACGTGCAAAGGTTAAAAGCCATATGAAGGTTGTTCCTATTACAGACCCCAGAAAATAGTACATTTGTTTACAAGCCAAATACAGCTTGTGCATCTCAACGGACAATATAATTTTCATTAATTACGCTTGCATAAATAGTTTTAAAAGGCAGATGCCAATGTTGTAATAATTAGACAAGGCTGTACAGTCGACTCCAAATGTTTTCCGAGTCACGTGTTGCTAGTCGCTTCGGTAAGGCAAGATGTCCTATCGACAACTTATGACAGGTTGTCTCAATGGTCGACTTGCCAGCTCATACCTGTCTACAAGGTTGAGGAATATAATGCGTTTGTAAGTCCAAAGAGAGTATCATTCCAACATTTCCCTTAGCTCTGTTCGTAAGAAAGCAATCTCAATGTAAAGAGAACAGAACGAGCTGACAACGAGGATGGAAACTACATGTACACCATTACAGGCGTAATTTCACTCTACAATCAAATTAAATTTTAAAAAGCTTAATTAATTTTTAGTATACTACGGACTAAAAAGTATAAAATAATTGTTCCTAGCTCCATAAAGTGTGCTGAAAATGTGTGATTGTATATTTTTAATACACATGAAAATGTCTGTAAGGTTTAAAACTCAGAACATGGGGCCCATGCAATAGATAATCAAAACATAAATAATTCACTTTAAATGAACTGTTCTATGAGTCCTGATACGGATTTACCCCAACGGCTAAACCCATGTGCTTATCCACTTTTCAATATTGTTTTCAAGCTTAGTAATTGTAGTTCTTTATTATTTTATTTTCAGAGACTATAAAAGAAAATCAGATCGCAAACCAATATTTGTGGAGATCCAAGAAAAACGGTATTAGGTTCGGACCTTTGTCCCATGTAGAGAGGACCTTTGTCCCATGGAGAGAGGACCTTTGTCCCATGTAGAGAGGACCTTTGTCCCATGTAGAGAGGACCTTTGTCCCATGTAGAGAGGGCCTTTGTCCCATGGAGAGAGGACCTTTGTCCCGTGTAGAGAGGACCTTTGTCCCATGTAGAGAGGACCTTTGTCCCATGTAGAGAGGACCTTTGTCCCATGGAGAGAGGACCTTTGTCCCATGTAGAGAGGACCTTTGTCCCGTGTAGAGAGGGCGTTTGTCCCGTGTAGAGAGGACCTTTGTCCCATGTAGAGAGGACCTTTGTCCCATGTAGAGAGGACCTTTGTCCCATGTAGAGAGGACCTTTGTCCCATGTAGAGAGGACCTTTGTCCCATGTAGAGAGGACCTTTGTCCCATGTAGAGAAGACCTTTGTCCCATGTAGAGAGGAACTTTGTCCCATGTAGAGAGGACCTTTGTCCCATGTAGAGAGGACCTTTGTCCCATGTAGAGAGCACCTTTGTCCCATGTAGATAGGACCTTTGTCCCATGTAGAGAGGACCTTTGTCCCATGTAGAGAGGACCTTTGTCTCATGTAGAGAGGACCTTTGTCTCATGTAGAGAGGACCTTTGTCCCATGTAGAGAGGACCTTTGTCCCATGTAGAGAGGGCCTTTGTCCCATGTAGAGAGGACCTTTGTCTCATGTAGAGAGGACCTGTGTCTCATGTAGTGAGGACCTTTGTCCCATGTAGAGAGGACCTTTGTCCCATGTAGATAGGACCTTTGTCCCACGTAGAGAGGACCTTTGTCCCATGTAGATAGGACCTTTGTCCCATGTAGAGAGGACCTTTGTCCCATGTAGAGAGGACCTTTGTCCCATGTAGAGAGGGCCTTTGTCTCATGTAGAGAGGGCCTTTGTCCCATGTAGAGAGGACCTTTGTCCCATGTAGAGAGGACCTTTGTCCCATGTGGAGAGGACCTTTGTCCCATGTAGAGAGGACCTTTGTCTCATGTAGAGAGACCTGTGTCTCATGTAGTGAGGACCTTTGTCGCATGTAGAGAGGACCTTTGTCCCATGTAGATAGGACCTTTGTCCCATGTAGAGAGGTCCTTTGTCCCATGTAGATAGGACCTTTGTCCCATGTAGAGAGGACCTTTGTCCCATGTAGAGAGGACCTTTGTCCCATGTAGAGAGGACTTTGTCCCATGTAGAGAGGTAATTTGTTCCATGTAGATAGGAGCTTTGTCCCATGTAGGGAGAACCTTTGTCCCATGTAGAGAGGACCTTTGTCCCATGTAGAGAGGACCTTTGTCCCATGTAGAGAGGACCTTTGATCCATATAGAGAGGACGTTTGTCCCATGTAGAGAGGACCTTTGTCCCGTGTAGAGAGGGCGTTTGTCCCATGTAGAGAGGACCTTTGTCCCGTGTAGAGAGGACCTTTGTCCCGTGTAGAGAGGACCTTTGTCCCATGTAGAGAGGACCTTTGTCCCATGTAGAGAGGACCTTTGTCCCATGTAGAGAGGACCTTTGTCCCATGTAGAGAGGACCTTTGTCCCATGTAGAGAAGACCTTTGTCCCATGTAGAGAGGAACTTTGTCCCATGTAGAGAGGACCTTTGTCCCATGTAGAGAGGACCTTTGTCCCATGTAGAGAGCACCTTTGTCCCATGTAGATAGGACCTTTGTCCCATGTAGATAGGACCTTTGTCCCACGTAGAGAGGACCTTTGTCCCATGTAGATAGGACCTTTGTCCCATGTAGAGAGGACCTTTGTCCCATGTAGAGAGGACCTTTGTCCCATGTAGAGAGGGCCTTTGTCTCATGTAGAGAGGGCCTTTGTCCCATGTAGAGAGGACCTTTGTCTCATGTAGAGAGACCTGTGTCTCATGTAGTGAGGACCTTTGTCCCATGTAGAGAGGACCTTTGTCCCATGTAGATAGGACCTTTGTCCCATGTAGAGAGGACCTTTGTCCCATGTACATAGGACCTTTGTCCCATGTAGAGAGGACCTTTGTCCCATGTAGAGAGGACCTTTGTCCCATGTGGAGAGGACATTTGTTCCATGTAGAGAGGGCCTTTGTCTCATGTAGAGAGGACCTTTGTCCCATGTAGAGAGGACCTTTGTCTCATGTAGAGAGGACCTTTGTCTCATGTAGAGAGGACCTTTGTCCCATGTAGAGGGGACCTTTGTCTCATGTAGAGAGAACCTTTGTCCCATGTTGAGAGGACCTTTGTCTCATGTAGAGAGGACCTTTGTCTCATGTAGAGAGGACCTTTGTCTCATGTAAAGAGGACCTTTGTCTCATGTAGAGAGGACCTTTGTCCCATGTAGAGAGGACCTTTGTCCCATGTAGAGAGGACGTTTGCCCCATATAGACAGGACCTTTGTCCCATGTAGAGAGGACCTTTGCCCCATGTAGAGAGGAGCTTTGTCCCATGTAGAGAGGACCTTAGTCCCATGTAGATAGGAGCTTTGTCCCATGTAGGGAGAACCTTTGTCCCATGTAGAGAGGACCTTTGTCCCATGTAGAGAGGACCTTTGTCCCATGTAGAGAGGACCCTTGATCCATGTAGAGAGGACGTTTGTCCCATGTAGAGAGGACCTTTGCCCCATATAGAGAGGACGTTTGTCTTATGTAGAGAGGACCTTTGCCTCATGTAGAGAGGACTTTTGTCCCATGTAGAGAGGACCTTTGCCCCATATAGAGAGGACTTTTGTCCCATGTAGAGAGGACCTTTGCCCCATATAGAGAGGACTTTTGTCCCATGTAGAGAGGACCTTTGCCCCATATAGAGAGGACGTTTGTCCCATGTAGAGAGGACCTTAGTCCCATGTAGATAGGACCTTTGTCCCATGTAGGGAGAACCTTTGTCCCATGTAGAGGACCTTAGTCCCATGTAGATAGGATCTTTGTCCCATGTAGGGAGAACCTTTGTCCCATGTAGAGAGGATCTTTGTCTCATGTAGAGAGGACCTTTGTCTCATGTAAAGAGGACCTTTGTCCCATGTAGAGAGGACCTTTGTCCCATGTAGAGAGGACCTTTGTCCCATGTAGAGAGGACGTTTGCCCCATATAGAGAGGACCTTTGTCCCATGTAGAGAGGACCTTTGCCCCATATAGAGAGGAGCTTTGTCCCATGTAGAGAGGACCTTAGTCCCATGTAGATAGGAGCTTTGTCCCATGTAGGGAGAACCTTTGTCCCATGTAGAGAGGACCTTTGTCCCATGTAGAGAGGACCTTTGTCCGATGTAGAGAGGACCTTTGATCCATATAGAGAGGACGTTTGTCCCATGTAGAGAGGACCTTTGCCCCATATAGAGAGGACGTTTGTCTTATGTAGAGAGGACCTTTGCCTCATATAGAGAGGACTTTTGTCCCATGTAGAGAGGACCTTTGCCCCATATAGAGAGGACTTTTGTCCCATGTAGAGAGGACCTTTGCCCCATATAGAGAGGACTTTTGTCCCATGTAGAGAGGACCTTTGCCCCATATAGAGAGGACGTTTGTCCCATGTAGAGAGGACCTTAGTCCCATGTAGATAGGACCTTTGTCCCATGTAGGGAGAACCTTTGTCCCATGTAGAGGACCTTAGTCCCATGTAGATAGGACCTTTGTCCCATGTAGGGAGAACCTTTGTCCCATGTAGAGAGGATCTTTGTCTCATGTAGAGAGGACCTTTGTCTCATGTAAAGAGGACCTTTGTCCCATGTAGAGAGGACCTTTGTCCCATGTAGAGAGGACCTTTGTCCCATGTAGAGAGGACGTTTGCCCCATATAGAGAGGACCTTTGTCCCATGTAGAGAGGACCTTTGCCCCATATAGAGAGGAGCTTTGTCCCATGTAGGGAGAACCTTTGTCCCATGTAGAGAGGACCTTTGTCCCATGTAGAGAGGACCTTTGTCCCATGTAGAGAGGACCTTTGATCCATATAGAGAGGACGTTTGTCCCATGTAGAGAGGACCTTTGCCCCATATAGAGAGGACGTTTGTCTTATGTAGAGAGGACCTTTGCCTCATATAGAGAGGACTTTTGTCCCATGTAGAGAGGACCTTTGCCCCATATAGAGAGGACTTTTGTCCCATGTAGAGAGGACCTTTGCCCCATATAGAGAGGACTTTTGGCCCATGTAGAGAGGACCTTTGCCCCATATAGAGAGGACGTTTGTCCCATGTAGAGAGGACGTTTGCCCCATATAGAGAGGACCTTTGTCCCATGTAGAGAGGACCTTTGCCCCATATAGAGAGGAGCTTTGTCCCATGTAGAGAGGACCTTAGTCCCATGTAGATAGGAGCTTTGTCCCATGTAGGGAGAACCTTTGTCCCATGTAGAGAGGACCTTTGTCCCATGTAGAGAGGACCTTTGTCCCATGTAGAGAGGACCTTTGATCCATATAGAGAGGACGTTTGTCCCATGTAGAGAGGACCTTTGCCCCATTTAGAGAGGACGTTTGTCTTATGTAGAGAGGACCTTTGCCTCATATAGAGAGGACTTTTGTCCCATGTAGAGAGGACCTTTGCCCCATATAGAGAGGACTTTTGTCCCATGTAGAGAGGACCTTTGCCCCATATAGAGAGGACTTTTGTCCCATGTAGAGAGGACCTTTGCCCCATATAGAGAGGACGTTTGTCCTATGTAGAGAGGACCTTAGTCCCATGTAGATAGGACCTTAGTCCCATGTAGATAGGACCTTTGTCCCATGTAGGGAGAACCTTTGTCCCATGTAGAGGACCTTAGTCCCATGTAGATAGGACCTTTGTCCCATGTAGAGAGGATCTTAGTCCCATGTAGATAGGACATTTGTCCCATGTAGGGAGGACCTTAGTCCCATGTAGATAGGACCTTTGTCCCATGTAGAGAGGACCTTAGTCCCATGTAGAGAGGACCTTTGTCCCTTGTAGAGAGGACTTTTGTCCCATGTAGAGGACTTTTGTCCCATAGAGAGGACATTTGTCCCATATAGTGAGGACTTTTGTCCCATATAGTGAGGACCTTTGTCCCATGTAGAGAGGACCTTTGTCCCATATAGAGAGGACTTTTGCCCCGTACACGGCGTAAGAATCCTATTTTACCACAATGTAAATATAATTAACACCTATTAAATTGCATAGTACGAGAATGTTATTTGGCCATTTTGTAGCATAAACATATAGCGATGTTAGGCGTAAAATAAAATGAATAATTTAATTATATCGAGAGAAACGTGGTTGTATCTGAAAACTGTGGAATGTTGCCCCTGGTTACCCTAAGGGCAGTACCAATAGTGTTTTACGGCTCGGAGTTTTGGGTTATGACAAAACAGATGAGAGGAGAATTGGAACAGTGGAAATGAGATTTTTGAGATCTGTCACGGGAGATACCCACCCTAGCAGATAAAAACTGATGTGTTGCACTCATATGACGTTCTCTATTCTTCTAATAACTATATTTATAAACTCTTATTTCTCTATCTTCTTCATGTTAGTTGCGATAAACATTGGATAAGAATCATCTTCTACTTATTTCCTTGTAGGTACAAGGGGAATATGGGAATACAGTTGGCTTTGAGCGATAGTCAAATCTTTTAAAGGTGGTTACTATAATTATGAAGGCTTTGAAATTAGTAAAGTAAATAACGACCTTCCGTTTGAGAAAATTCAAGTATTGTGAAACACAAATAACAAGGAATATCTCCGAAATGGTTCACTCCATAACCAGTCCTACATTTTTGTTCAGTACGATTTGGTCTATCTCTTATGGTTTGCCAGTTATAAAAAAGGTATTAGTTATATAAAAGTAAACAGGTCTACATAGGCTATAGCCAGAAAATTCAAAATATGCATTTCATTTGTCATTAGAATATGTTAAACAAATGACATTTTAATCAAGATCATTAGACCTATCTTTGAGAAAATCAAAACTGTCGAAAACTTTTTCATGTAAGGAGTAGTTTGAGATGGAGGAGTTTTCTTCAAAATTTTCGTGTCGCATCTTTGAAACATAATAAACTTAAATACCAACTTTGGTTTTTAACTCCCCCCCCCCTCACCTCTCTGAAACACAAACACCACGGACCTGTTTCTAAAAATGCGTTTTATTTGTTTAAGGGGCCTAAAAACATATACTACCAGTAAAATCTCAATATAGAATTTTTGGATGGAATACCTGATACTTTCCCCACTTACTGTATGTAGTAGAGGCAGTAAAAAAGAGGACAGAATTAAACGTATTTAAGTTAATGGGCAGAATGGAACAAGGTAGAAATGATTGCAAACAACATATACAAGGAACAAACAACGACCATATTCCAAAACTGATTATGAACTGTAACTGAAAGAGAAAAGGAAATGTTGGTAGACCAAATATGGCCTCGTCCGTGTCAGAATATGACACAGCAACAAGCTTCATGAGGCTTTAGTATGGTGGTGAGAATGATGATGGTAGTGAGAATGATGATGGTAGTGATGATAATGGTGATGATGGTGGTGATGGTGGTGATAATGGTGATGATGGTGGTGATAATGGTGATGATGGTGGTGAGAATGATGATGGTAGTGATAATGATGATGGTAGTGATGATAATGGTGATGATGGTGGTGATGGTGGTGATAATGGTGATGATGGTGGTGATAATGGTGATGATAGTGGTGATAATGGTGATGATGGTGGTGATAATGATGATGGTAGTGACGGTGGTGATGATGGTGGTGATGGTGGTGATAATGGTGATGATGGTGGTGATAATGGTGATGATGGTGGTGATAATGGTGATGACGGCGGTGATAATGGTGATGATGGTGGTGATAATGGTGATGATGGTGATGGTGGTGATAATAGTGATGATGGTGGTGATAATGGTGATGATGGTGGTGATAATAGTGATGATGGTAGTGATAATGGTGATAATGGTGATGATGGTGGTGATAATGGTGATTATGGTAGTGATAATGATGATGGTGGTGATGGTGGTGATAATGGTGATGGTGGTGATGGTGATGATGGTGATGATGGTGGTGATGGTGGTGATAATGGTGATGATGGTGGTGATAATGGTGATGATGGTGGTGATAATGCTGATAATGGTGATAATGGTGGTGATGGTGGTGATGATGGTGATGATGGTGCTGATGGTGGTGATAATGGTGATGATGGTGGTGATGGTGATGATGGTGGTGATAATGGTGGTGATGATGGTGCTGATGGTGGTGATAATGGTGATGATGGTGGTGATGGTGATGATGGTGATGATAATGGTGGTGATGGTGGTGAGAATGATGATGGCAGTGATAATGATGATGGTAGTGATGGTGATGGTGGTGTTAATGGTGATGGTGGTGGTGTTAATGGTAATGGTGGTGGTGATAATGGTGATGATTGTGGTGATAATGGTGATGATGGTGGTGATAATGGTGATGATGATGGTGATGATAATGGTGATGGTGGTGATAATGGTGGTGATAATGGTGATAATGAAGATGAATATTGTGATGGTGATGTAGATGATTTTTAAACAGCTGACGGATGCTGCTACGTATCTCTCCAACTTCCCTGCTTGGAGTGAACTGTCACGAGTCACACGTTGTTTAAATGCCCTCGCATGTTAACCGTTTCAGCCCGTTCACAACGGAATGTTAAGGGTAGAATTCTGCTCTGTTGTGAGATTGTGACACACACCTGCGCTTGTATTCAGTGAATGGAAGCAATGCTTGAAAATTGCAAAATGTACGACTGTCTTAAGTGGAACTTACTGCAAATATACCAAAGGCGGCGAATTGGTTTGCAATTATTTTGAAATGAACTGCATAATTACTTTCTCTACTACGCAAAGTAAGTAGGGGAATTATTGTATTCCACCCAAAATTTCGATGTCGAAATTTCACCGGAAATATAAGTTTTGAAGCCTTCTGAATGCAAAAGAAAAAAATAGTTTTAGAAAATGTGTGTGTGTGTGTGTGTGTGTGTGTGTGTGTGTGTGTGTGTGTGTGTGTGTGTGTGTGTGTGTGTGTGTGTGAACAGGATAACCTAAAAACGAAAAGTTGGCTTTTAAGTTTAATATCTTTAAGGGATGCGATATGAAGATTTTGAAGAAAATTCCTCCCCCGTTTGCGTAGAAATTTTTCGAAAAGTTTTATTTTCTCAAAAATGGCTCTAACGATTTTGATTAAAATGCCATATGTTTAAGATATTTTATGGTAAATGATATATATATATAGACTATCGCGCAAAACCTACTGTATTCTCACATTCCCCTTGTACCTACAAGAAAATTACTAATAAGATACTTTGTACAAATGTTTATCTCAACTAAGATGTAGAAGATAGGGGAATAAGACTGTAAGAATAGTTAGTTCAAGACATAAGCGTGAGTAGACTTTTTTTCCAGGGAAGGGGGGGGGGCACATGTTGGAAACTTGCAATCAGATAATATTAATTCATTATTTTATTGTCAAAATTTATATTTTTTGCAGATACCTCACCATATTAATTTGTGCTAAAAATTGATATTTACATTAAAATTAAAATACTAGTTTAATAGTCAGTAATTGATTGCACAATAAGTTGACCAACTTCCAGGGAGAGACCGCGGCCCCCCTCCCCCCCCCCCCTTTGCGTCGCCCATGGTAGAAAAGTAGAATAGAGAAAGTCATGTGATTATTATACATATCCATAATTTGTGCAGAACTCGCAGTACGGCACTGATTGCTCTGCACTCTAGCGGGCAATATTGACACTCCAAACTAATGGAAAACACACTCCTGCCGACGAAGGCATTCATTCCAGCACGCCATGCACTCTGGCGGGCAATATTGACACTCCAAACTAATGGAAAACACACTCCTGCCGACGAAGGCATTCATTCCAGCACGCCATGCACTCTGGCGGGCAATATTGACACTCCAAACTAATGGAAAACACACTCCTGCCGACGAAGGCATTCATTCCAGCACGCCATGCACTCTGGCGTGTGACCGTGTAACTAATTCAACCTAAACACTAATGGACAGAGCTGTCATCTATGTGAACAGAGCTGAACTATTTCAACATTTATTGAATCCAGGTGGCGGCATGCTTGAGTTCTATAATCATCAATTGTAGCAATTTTACAAAGCTTGGTCATATGAAATAAACTACATAAAATTACAGTTAAAGCTCTTCATTTTGGCACTACTTATGTTCCGTAGAGGTACTAATGTGCAGGCTTAGCTCAAAATTGTAGGTTACTGACTATTTACATTTGCTCTTTTATATTCGTTTTCATAAAATATATCTGTTTTTAACCGGATAGGATTTAATTTCTTTTAATTCTGTTGTTTCTTTTTTTTTTTTTTTTTACTTCCTTTACTACGTATAAGGCAATTTGGCCGAAAACGTTGATGCCGAGATTTCAGCGGAAATATATGTTTTGATGCCCCCTGAATCAAGAGAACGCATTTTTAGAAAAGAGTGCGTGCGCGCGCGTGTGTCTAAGTGTCTGTGAACAGCCTAACTCAAAAACGAAATGTCGGTTTAAAACCAAAGTTTGTATTTAAGTTCAATGTCTTTCAAGAATGTGACACGAAGATTTTGAAGAAAATTCTTCCCTTTAAATCGGAAATTTTTTAGAAAATATGCTAAATTAATAATATACTTGGGTTAGGCAAAATAATGTGAAGAGTGGTCGTTAAGGGATGGTTGCGTTTGAGATGAACAACGCGCGATGCACTTGTTCATTACAGAGTGGGCATCAGCGCACGGCAGAGGCGCAGGTAGACTTAACAGAGCCCCAAAAAGGGTAGATTAGCTGCAGCAACAGTAACCAACACTGCCATCTTGTTTAATGTTTCCACACTCATCACAGCAACCTACACATAACATTGAAAAAATCATTATGTAAAAGTAATAGCGGGAGAAAATCAAAACTAAATGACAGAGATCGTAAACTAACAAGACTGTGTCAAAACAACACAGAACTACTCTTGTACTAACCATTCTTACAAACTCTTATTCCCATATCTTCTTCGTGTTAGTTGAGATAAACATTTACAGAAATTATTATATAGCTCGTTTTCTTGCACATGTAACGGGAATATGGGAATACAGTAGGCTTTGAGCGATAGTCACATCTCTTAAAGCTTTCAAATTCCGTTCTCTTTGTACGGTGATATATAAAAAATTAATAACGATGTTCCATTTGATGGAAGTGTAAGTTCTCCAGAGTCCACACAAATAACAAGGCGAATGGTTCATTCTACAAACAATTATTTAGACACAAATTGTGTATTTAGCAAGGTGTGTATAGTATGATTTGGTCTATCTCTTACGGTTTGTCAGTTATGCAAAAGTCGTCCAGAATAAACAGGACTACATGGGCTATAGCGATAAAATTCAAGATATACATTTCATTTTTCATCAAAATATGTCAAACATATGGCATTTTAATCAAAATCGTTAGAGCCATTTTCAAGAAAATCAAAATTTTCAAAAAGTTTTCTACATAAAGGGTAGTTTAGGATGGGGCTATTTTCTTTAAAATGTTCGTGTCGTATCCTTGAAAGACATTAACCTTAAATACCAACTTTGGTTTCTAACAGACTTTTCGTTGTTGAGTTCACAGGCTGACAGACCCATACACAGACACACACACACGGACCTTTTTCTCAAAATGCTTTTTTTTTTTTTTTTTTTTTTTGATTCAGTGGGCCTCAAAATATATATTTCCAGTGAAATCTCGACATCTAATTTTTGGGTGGAACACAATACTTGCTCTACTTAGTAGAGAAAATAAAAATGTGGATCTTGTTAAAACACAATTTGTGTGAAATAGTTCTTTTTCCCTCTTGAGTGCACCGTTTCCGAGATATGTAGTAGGTATTCAACACGATGCACGGCTGGGTGTGTGGCACACTGAGCATAAAGTGGAAGGAGGTAAATCCAACCTAACCTCTTTCGCAAACGTTAGACATTAAGGTTTTCTTTCGTTTTTGTTCAGTTTAACTTTACTGGAACTCATTCTATCGTAACGCCATGGGGGTGTTTGTCGACACCTGGCAGCTGTTTCAGGAATTACCCTTATGATGAACTTCAAACACCTCAGACACAAAACTTTCTTGGCAACGCATCTATCAAATTTGGTGAAAATTACCGAAAAATTTAATTTTTACTATTATACTTATTATTACTATTACTACTACTACTACTACTACTACTACTACTACTACTACTACTACTACTACTACTACTACTACTACTACTACTACTACTACTACTACTACTACTACTACTACTACTACTACTATTATTATTATTATTATTATTATTATTATTATTATTATTATTATTAGTATTAGTATTAGTATTAATTATTATTATAGTTTGTGAAATCCTCTTCATACTGACTGAGTTTTATATCGAGGGGATAAGAGAAATTCCATTAATTATAGGGACATTAGTGTTATCGCAACAGTAAATAGAATTCTCAGTACCATCATTTACATCAGATTATAGAAAACAATTAAGGACAAAATATCTCTACAACAACAAGCTGAATTTACAAGAGGGAAGTCATGTCCAGATAAATTTTTACAATTTGACAGATCACTGAACAAATGATAGCCAAAGGTAAAGAATTATTGCATTTTTTACGTTGAAAAGGCGTATAATTCAACACCCATAAATAAGGTATGGGACTCCTTGTTAAACCTATACCTGAGACTCTTATTGATTGTATAAAAAGATAACCTATATGATTCCAGTGCATGTGTGAAGATTGGCAATTAAATATCGGAAGAATTCCGAGTTACGAACGGTCTCAGACAAGGACGTGCAGTGTCGCCAACGTTATTTAAAATGTATTTGAATGACGTCTTGAGAAAATGGGACAGTGCCTGTCAGAAAATGGGAATAGAACTGAATGATGAGTAATTAATTATACCTTAGGGCAGAGAAGTGTGAGAGTATCCAGAATGGAGCATATATAGGAATGCAGGAAATAGTGTTATAGCCAGGTTAGAAAGAAGAACTCTCAGAGAATGACAGAAGAAGGTTATCGGCTAGTCGGAACAAACGAGGAAGGGTGGTATAGAAAAGAGGATTGGAAGAGGGACATTGGAATGAGAGCATATATTGGAGAACTGCAAGGCAACCGCTGAAAACTAGAAAACTAGACATTTAAGCTAAATGAAGCTAAGTGTGGGAATGAAGGAAAAATGCAAGCATATAAGCACCAAAGTTAGGCGCGTGGCTAACGGAGGGTTAAGGTTTTCCCTCCCTGATGTGCATTCATTAAACATCCCCCTCCCCTGACATCCACGTGTACAGCTGGCACCGCCATAGCACACATACAGCTAAACAGTGGCTTATTAATGAATTATTTTGTTGTTTAACGATGCTGTCAATTGCCAGGATCACATCAGCGTCGTCGGTGTGCCGGAATTTCGCCCCACAGGAGTTCTTTCACATGCCAGTAAATCTACTGACATGGAGCTGTTGTTTCAAAGCACGCTTAAAAACCATCGGTCTGGGCCGGATTTGAACCCACGACCTTGGGATCAGTAGGCCAGCGTCTAACCAACCCAACCAGACCCACAAAACGGCGGATGAATAGCTAAACTGAAGTTCAGCTGAAGAATAGCGTTTATAAGACGAACTAAAACCTAAAACATAAGTTGAAACTTAACCGGGAGTTTAAAACTCCTAAGGCTCGTGTTATTTTACGTCAATTACAGGAAGTTTAGACAAAGACTGTTATCCTAGGTGCAAAATCCGTTAGTCTGCACAAGAGTAGTGTGGTTTTCTGTCAACCACACGTCTGCCATCTAGCGACCGTGCAAAAAGCTCTAAATGTGAGTTCACTAAGTGCAACTATTTCACAAGAGGGTACCACCAATGTTTAATGCCTTCCGTTTTAGAAAAAGAAACGGCAAATCAACATATAATAAAAAGATAAGTAAAATTACACATATGTTGTTTTTCTTTTGTGTTCTAAAACCTATGCTATTCTTAAATAAGTAATAACCGCTCTGGTTTGTAAATATCAACTGTAAGTATGAATATCATTTTCCCTTAATTGCCGCAATACAAAGTATTAATATGCGGTAACTCTGCTTTCCCGAGGCAATAACTCATACAGTTAGTTAGTTAGTTATTTATTTTAAAAGTATTGGCCTGGTGCCGGTACATTGGGCCCGGCTTACAGGCTATATTTACATTGATTTACAGTTGACTTTGTTCATATTTACAGTTTTCGCTATATACAAAAACCCATACGGTGACCATCTGTAGGTCACCGAGAATAGTTTTCTTTTGTCTTTTGTCTGTTTCGTCTTTGGGTTATATATACATATGTACATATTTACAAATTATATACAGACACCTACACGCACGCATTCACCCACACACACACTCGTACACACATCTTCACTGGGCACACCAGAAATATGCGTCCCAGCGCACTACACTATTTACAGTTTTGACACTATTTACACTGTCCCGCGGTGGCAGCTCCTGAATATTTTCCGAGGCGAGGGCCTCTGCCGGAACATGTATGTGGCTTAGGGACGAGGTTGCGTGGACGCGCATTAGTCGGCGAGCCGAGCCGCTTCTAGAACATTTTTATCCTAGTATGCTTGCGGTGCTTCGGCTCGCCTTTGCCGATGTTAGCGATCACGTCATTTTCGTGGTTCCTAATGCGCGTCCATGCCGCCATTGCTCTTTTGTCTATTGCCTCCGGGATGAACGGGATATGAGTTTCGAGGTGAAGAGTTTGGGTGGTGGTGAGGAGTGGAGCAGAGAGGATTTTTCTGAGGGAGAGGTTTTGGAGGGTTTGGAGTTGTTTGAGGGCAGTTTTGGAGGCATTAGCCCAGGCCACACATGCATACAGGACCACCGAGAGAATAAATGACCTATATAGTATAAGTTTTGACTTTAGTCGCAACTGTTTACTACGGAAGATGGGGGCGCACAACTTTAGCCGCTGTCTGCCTTTATTGGCGCTATTTTTTATGTGGGTGGACCAACACATTGTGCGGTCCAAGGTGACACCTAAGTATTTAACTTGCTGACGGCAGTGCAATATTGGACCACCGACCGTTAGGTCCGTTGCCAAAGTGTGACGCCGCTTAGAAAAATGAATCAGCTGGCATTTGTCGGGATTAATTTTGATTTTCCAGTCATGTACGAAATCCCCCCTCCATATATTTACTTGGTGGCTAGTTTCCTACAGGAACAGGGAAGCTTTCTCGGCTACACGCAGTAGTTGCTCAGTCGTGGAGTGGCCAGAACGAAAACCAAACTGGTGTTCCGGTAGGAGACCTTTTTCCTCCAATAGAGGTCCAAGGCGGGACAGGAACAGTTTCTCGAATACTTTCGAGATAACTGGTAGGAGGCTGATGGAGCGGTAGCTAGATGGAAAGACCGGATTTTTGCCCGGCTTCAACACGCATACCACACGCGCCTGTTTCCAGACAGCTGGAAAATGACGCATGCTGAGGCATGCGTTGTAAATCCGGGTCAAGTGAATCACGGCTCTAGGGGGAAGGTGCTGGAGCATTTCCGCTGTTACACGGTCCTGTCCAGGGGATTTTCAGGCTCTTAGGGATTTTATGGTGTTAGTTACCTCGCGAGGGATAACTATCGGGATGTGGAACTCCTCGTGGCCCGCGGGTCCGACTTCTAAGAAGTCTTCTACCGCCTGTTCCACGAGGTCAGTATGGTCATCGTTCTGTGGATCTTCCCTGGGCTGGAATTGAGTTTCCAGATAGTCTCGCTGATGACCTAGAAGTTGAGCGCCCTTAAACCAAATCCAAATCCAGATAGTCTGCTAGCGCCTCTGCTTTTTCCCTCGGTTCGAACACAAGTCTTCCCCGAGGGCTATGCACAGGATGCTGGTGTACAGATTTGTCTTTCCGCAAGTCTCGGACGATGCGCAACGGTTTCCTCTCCTGGAGGTTTACGTGACGCAACGTATTTTCCCAAGCAGCTTGCCTGTGTTTTCTTAGGAGTCGTCTCACCAGGGATTTGAACCTCTGGTGTATTACTCCTATCCTAGGATGTCGGAATCTCTGCCATAGCCGTCTGACAGCATTCTTTGCTTGAATGAGGCGTTTCAGTGGTACAGGGATAGATGTCGGGTTTGGTGCTTCGGTAGGAATGCGGTGTGTGTGAGCACGCACCGCATTTAGGACTGAGGTTGAAAACCCCGCGGCCGCCTCCTCGAGAGCCTCAATCGAGTCTATTTGAGGGCGTGCTTCCACGGAGTTTTGAAGGGCAAGGACGGCCGCGTCCCAGTCGACTTCTTCCACCCAGTCCGGTACTCCCAGCGCAGTGAGATTAACGTCTGAGTCAACCATAACAGGGTTGTGATCGGAATCCAGAGCATTAATCACAGAGAGGTCCAAGTGAAATGGAATGTTTTTGGTGATTACGAAATCAATGACATCCGCGGCGCCGCGTGCCGGGTAGTGGGTTGGACCTCTCGGCCCGTGCGCGTGAAGGGCGGGGTTCCCGCTAATGAGACGGTACTGTCCCCGGCCCTTAACGTTCTGGGTGCGGCTGTGCCAGCTTGGGTGTTTTGCGTTGAAGTCGCCTGCAATGCAAACCCTATGGTGTAGGTTCAGGAGAGCCGTAATGTCCGCTTCATGGAAACGGCCATCCGGCGGGTCATATACCGCCACAAGCACTAGGTCGTTCCCGCCCAAGGATAGCCTTATGGCGGTTGCTTCCAGGTGTTGTAGTGGAGGAATGGTAACAGGAGTGTGGGTTAGATGGTTCTTTATGAAAATGGCAGTACCACCGCCCTGTCGGCCGACCCGATCAGACCGATGAGCGGCGTAACTTGGCAGGGTAAACTGTACACCGGCGTGCAAGTGCGTTTCGCAGACCATCAGGATATCAATCCCGTGACTGTCTACGAACTCTAATAGGCCAGGTCTCTGGTCTCTAACTCCATTTGCGTTCCAGAACGCAGCTCTAAATGAACGCACAGTTCTATGCGCCATTAAGAGCTCGTGGAGTTAGAATACAGTTCCTTGGCCGTTTGAAGCACCGTGAGGTGCTTCTCCACTGCGAAATCTCGGGATTATCAATGACTGCCCTGCAGTGCCGTAAGATCGGGAGGGAACGCTGAACTAGGTCGGCGAACCAGGTTGACAGCTGAATAAACTCAGCCATGTCCTCGGAAGCGAATGCGTCTCCTAAGGTTGGTTGCTGGTTGTTTTGTTTAGGCACTGCTGCCTCGTCATTGGCTGGGCCAGTCCGGGAGGACGGGCCAGCTTGGCTGGGCTCTGCTGGTTCCTGATTGGAGGACACAGCAGGAGTTGTGGGTGCTGGTGGTGGGAGAAGTTTTGCAACAGTTTTGTTGCTGGCTTGCTCCCCTGCAGTAGGTTTTGCCGTAGAGGCCTTTTTCTTTCCCTTCTTAGGGGGACGTTTCTCCTTTGGAGCGGTGCTGGCGGTTGGTGCAGTCTCCTTGACAACAACCTTTTGCGTGACGCTTTCCGGGACTGGCGCTATATTCGGGACAACCTGGCTTGTAGGGGACTCTTCCGTAGCCTCAGCCTGCGCAAGAGCACCTCGTGTCTTGCCAGGGCATTGGCGAACGAAACCCCTTTCTTGACCTCTGATGCAGCTTTGCCCTGCTTACCTTGCATTATAGCAAGTCGTTTGGGGCAACCGCGATAGATACCTATATGGCTCCCATCGCAGTTAGCGCACTTTCTTTGTTCCATAGGGGTCGGGCATTCCTTAACAAGGTGCACCCCTGCACATCGCAAGCACTTGAGCGACCTCTCACAGGCAAAGCTGGAGTGGTGGAAGCCCAGGCATTTATAGCACTGGGCCGGCCCCTCCCTGCCGTGATAGGGCTCAATTGTAACCCGCGTGTGGTACAGGTGAGTGTCCTGTACAATCTTTGGGGTTCCCTCCCCTTCCTTGTCGACTACCACTAGGAATAGTGGTAGGGGCACCTTGGCGGGTTTCCCCTCTTTTTCTCTGGTACTGGTGAGTTGTAATACGGACCGCGGTTTGATTGCGTGTTCGTCCGACAGGCCAACACAGATGTCCTGGGGGTCTGTTTCCGAGTCCAGACCTCTAATGACTCTACGCACCACATGGGGTCGCTATAGCGAGTACGTGTGGAATTTAATTCCACGCGCTCTTAGCACTTCCCTTGCGGCCGTGTGGTCCCCAGAGGAAGTGGTCCGGATAACGACACGTCCAGGGAGCCTTGTTGCTTGGAAATCAGCCTTAAACCTGGCCTTCAATTCTTTCATCACTTTGATGTGATTTGGAAAGGGGTCGGACACAATAGGCGGGATTCTTCCCTCCTTTTGTGCGGCTTGGTTCTGGGGAGACGCTGCAGGTCTCGATGAAGGATCGGGTCGCTCTGGGTTTGAACCAGAGGACCTTTTCCTACGGCTTTGCACCACTACAAAGCCATCTTCGTCCGGCAGTGCTGGAGGAGGGGTAACGGGAGCTGGTGGTGTCAAGGGGATCGCTGTCCCTTGGTTTACAAGGCCTATTGCCTTTTTGACTTTTGGCCTATTCCTGGCCCTGGTGAGAGTCTTGGCTTTCGCCTTGACTATGTTCACCCGTGGACCAGGAGAGGGGTTCGAGTGAGAGGAGTGAGGTGTACTCATTGCGTCAGGCCTTACCTGTACGTTGGTGCTCGGGGTCTTTGTCATTGCAGGTGCCATCCGGCATCCCACAGAGGGCCTATCGCCTTGCGACGCGCCTATTGGGGTTCCAGCGAACCCCGGGTCCAGACCGGAGTCTGGTCCCTTGGCAGCGGCCATGTGGGCCTGCGGTCTCGTCAGTCTGTCTGTCTTTTCCGAGTCACTGTTGTGGAGCCGGTCGCCCATCCCTGCTTGCTGGTCTGGAAGGGCTCGGTGAGCCTCTTTCAGTAGACAAGCAAGCAGAGGACTGATTGACTCTGCCTCCTCCTTGCCGGAGGACCTCCGGTAAAGTTTCTCCTTCGCTGCGATGTTGCCCTGTTGATCTTCTCGGTGCACCCTAAAACTTGCTTGCCAAGTCTCTTATAGGGTACACCGTGTGCTGTTGCCTGGCCGGTGCTGTTCACAAGCTCTTTAGGATAGTGCGTCGTTGCCGCTCCCTAACGAGAGGCCCTGCTGTGCCGTCACGGTGTTCCATCAGTGGAGTACCATCAGCGAATGATGATGATGTTTAAACTGTTCGCAAAATTTAAAGGCATGTGAACGCTAGCCAATGCTCAAGGAGATCGCTGTTGCCAAGCGTAGTGCGTGTACCGGCAGAGATTCTATGCATAAGAGCACGTGAAATGCGTGTACCACATTCGGCAGCGCTGGTAGGAGGGGCAAGGCTGGAGTCTGCTGTACGGCCCGCCTCCATATGCCTTTAACTTTTGCGAAGATTATAGTCTGTATTGGAGGCCGGTCTGGGTGGCTCAGTTGGTTAGACGTTGGCTTACGGATCCCAAGGTCGCGAGTTCAAACCCGGCCCAGGCCAATGGTTTTAAGTGTGCTTAAAAACGACAGATCCATGTCAGTAGATTTACTGGCATGTAAAGAACTCTTGAGGGACAAAATTCCGGTACACCGGCGACGCTGATGTGATCCTGGCAATTGACAGCGTCGTTAAACAAGAAAATAATTTTTAATCTGTATTGGAGTAATGTGGTTGAATGTGGTTTTCTGTCCACCACACGGCTGACATCTAGCGACCTAGATGGGAGTTCACAGCGTGCAACTATTTCACACCACAGATGGCAGTTCCAGTGTTTAATGCCTGTCCTTTTAGAAAAAGAAACGGCAAATCAATGTATAATAAAAGAAATAAGTAAAGTTACGTAAGTGTTGTTTTAATGTCGTATTCTTAAAGTTATGGTAATTTCAAATAAGTAGAAATGTATCTGGTTTATAAATAACAGCTGTAAGTATGAATATCATGTTTCCTTAATTGCTGCAATAGAGAGTATTAATTTACGGTAACAGGCCGCAAATGGTGCAACGCTGACTTAAGTTTCGAAATTTTTGAAGCGTAATCGAACTTTTCAGTTCGATACACGCGTATAGTTTCCTATCGAGAGGTGTGTTTTTTAACTTCCAGATACGGGACTGCTATTCAGACTACTTCATTGAGAAAATCCATAAAACTACATTTCATGTGGCACATCGTAAAGAGCTTAGCATTTTGTCTATGGTCCGGCCAGTGGGTCTCCAGTTCTAATATTTCTACTGTTTACCTACCGGAAAAAAAAGACCTGCCCCAACACCAAAGCAGGTACAACCACGTGGTCCTTGTAAAACGGAGTTGGCAACGCTGTGCTACATTGGTGCTAGCAGAAAGTTTTAACACCTGATGCGTCACTCGCTACCAGAAAAAAATTATTTTCTTGTTTAACGACGCTGTCAATTGCCAGGATCACATCAGCGTCGCCGGTGTGTCGGAATTTCGTCACGCAGGAGTTGTTTTACGTGCCAGTAAATCTACTGACATGGAGCTGTCAATTCAATTCAAAATTGGAATTTGGGTTTGGTAGAACCAAAACCCAGGCAGTTTAGGGTTTTACCCTCTTCAGCCTAGTATTTTTATTTTTTGTCTTGTTACGTGAGAGATCCTTCAGCGTGTACGTATGGCAGATTATTGTAGTTATTAAGATGTGTAAATATGCATCTTGTTGTTTATTTTTTGTATATATACTTGTATATATTTTTTTGTTTATATATTTTTATTATTTTTTTATTTGTTTATTTATTTATTTATTGTTTTTTGTTGTTTATTTGTTTTTTTGTTGTTTTTTTGTGTTTGTATTTTGCATATTTACACATTTACAATGTTAAGTGTGTTTGTTAAGGCCCGGTTCCCACAACATGCCGCCGTCTCTGCTTCTGCCCTCAAACGTTTTGTTTGGTGCATGTTTTTTATTATTTGTTAGCTCAGCTTGCAATTGTTAAATTATTTGTGGTTTTGTTCTCTTGTTTCGGGAGGTGATGAGTATTAGATGTTTACTAATGCATGAAGATATTGTTCTACTTGTTCTTTCTGTTGCTCTTGGTGTTTGTCATAAATTTCGATTAGGGTTAGTAGTGGTGGATTTTCTTCTTGTTGTTCAGGAGGGAGTTTTCTCATGGTTTGGGCTGTTCTTATTAATATTCGTCTGTAGAGTCTGGTATGAGCATTGTGTATATAGTTCAGCATCAGATTTGCAATGTGCTTGTCTATTGGCATTGTCCTTGCATACTCATGGATTAATGTGTTTTTATAATTGGGGAAGAGTTTGTTGGCAGTTCGTAGACATCTACGCTCAAACGCTTGGATCCTCGCCATAGTTGTTTTTGATATAAGTGGCATCAGTGCCACTGCTCCGTATGTTAGACAGGGACGGATTAGCGTTTTGTATAATCGCGTCAGTATATGTGTACTAAGTCCTGTTTTGTTGAGCCTGGCGAGGAACGTGAGCGTGGAATGTATTGCTCTTGTTTTATTGAGGAGGGTTTTGTAATGTGGTCCTACTGTAACTTTTGTGTTGATTTCTATGCCGAGATATTTTATTGATTTTGCACATGGGATTATGGATTTATTGAATTTCAATGTGAGGTTGTTATGTAGGAATTTTCTCTTCTTTCTGATGATTATGGCTTGTGTCTTCTCTGTATTGATCGATATTCGCCATTTTTTGGTCCAATCAAGGTATTTTTTAAGCTGTAGTTCTAGTTGATGTTTGGCCTGGAGTGTACGGGGGCTTGTGCACCAGTACGCGGTGTCATCAGCGTACTGGGCAAGTTGGATGCTGGGGTGAATTGGCTGTGGTGTGTCTGCTGTATATATGATATACAGGAGACCTGATATGGCGCTCCCTTGAGGTGTTCCTGCTTGCAGCGTAATATATCTGGATAGGTTGTTTTCGATCTTTATGTTGGCTGTTCTGTCTGACAAAAAGCTGGCAATCCATCTTGTTATTCTTGGATGTATTTTGTAATCTGTGAGTTTATATAAGAGACCGTTGATCCAGCATTTGTCAAAGGCTGATTTGACATCCAGAAACGCTGCAACTGTTGCAAATCCTATATTGTAGTTGTTTTTAAATTCCGACATCACTCGAACAAGTTGGTCTTGGATGGTAATTTCGCTGCGATATCCGGCTTGTGTTCTTGGAATGAGATGTTTTTCATTGCATATTTTTGTTAGCCGTTTAACCATGACCCTCTCAAATATTTTGGAGAGGGTTGATGTTAGCGATATTGGCCTATAATTCCGATAATCGGTGTTGTCTTTTCCAGGTTTCTGGAACAGTAGGATATGCGCTGTTTTCCAATTTGTAGGATGGTAGCCGAACCGGAGCATGTTGTTGTATATATTTGCTAGTACTTGTAAAGTTTCTGTTGGCAGATTTTTAATCATCTGATATGTGACGCTGTCCGCTCCGGGGGCTGTATTTTTTGTGTTTTTGACTGTTGCCAATGTGTCATCACTGGTTAAGGGTGTTTCTGCTTCATCATCAGGATTTAGCTCTTGTATATCTAGTTGTGGGGTGTAAAGTTGGTGTTGTAGCTGGACATGGAAGCTAATTCTATTGAAATATCTTTGGTTGAAGTCTGGACTGTGTGGTGTTTGGAATACTTCGTTGTAGTATGTGCGGAAGATTTCAAGCTTTTCGTGAGTATCTGTGACAATTTTTCCATTTTTTTAATGGGGTAGTTGGGGGCAGTTTTTTTCTGGTACTTTTGATTAATTTCCAGAACTTTGCTGGGTTGTGCTGATGCGAATGTGTTAGATCTTGAAGTTTTCTGTCCCAGGTTGGCGGTTGTGTTCTTGTATGGCTTGTTTGACATCTTCTTGCATTTTGTTTAGGATTGTTTTGTCTGCTGGGTTGTGTGTTTTCAGGTAGTTTCGATGTGCCTTTCTCTTCTTTTTTATGAGCTGTATGATTTCCTTAGGGAGTGGTCTGCTGTATGGATTTATTTGGACGGTCTTGATGGGAATTGCTACTGTGTGTGCTTGCATGATGATGTTTGTAAGTGCTTGTGCTTGTTGATCCATATCATGTGTTGTCGTTGGTGTGGTTTGTACTAAATTTCTTGTTAGTTCTAGTGCTGTTTCTTTGTAGAGTTTCCAATCTGCGTTGTCATAGTCTTTCACGGTTATTGTTTTGGAGACTTGTGTTTTCCACTGACCGGTTTTAAGAGTGACTATGACCGGCATGTGGTCGGTATCTGGTGGCGCATCTGTTGTAATGTCTTGCACTAGAGGATATGTATGTTTGGATACTAATATTTTGTCCGGTGAACTGTTTTTCTGTGAGCCTTGTCCTATTCGTGTGGGGCCTGGTGTGAGGATTAGTTTCAGTTCAGTATGTTTCAGAATCTTCACCAGTTCTTTTCCAAGCCTGTTTGTGTGTTCGTCGAGTAGTTCTTTGTGATTTGCGTTGAGGTCGGCTGCTATTATTAGATTTCTGTAATTGTCATGAAGGTAGTTGAGTAAAGTGGTGGGGAGATGTCCATCTGGGGGAACGTATATTGTGGCGATGTGTAATTTCGTTCTATTTATTGTAATCTGAATTAGTAGGAACTCGTGTTGTTGAAAGGCTTGGGGTATGGCTATTTGCGTTTGATTTAATTCATTTTTAACAAGCACCATGACTCCGCCACCATAACCATGTTGCCTATCTTTCCTGAAAACTGTGAGAGGTTGGAAGGTGAAATTTCTTCTTTTATTGAGTTTGGTCTCATTGACGGTAATTATGTCTGAACAGTGGTGTGATAGGAGATCCTGTAGTTGTTGTCTTTTTCCGGTTATTCCATTGATGTTGATATGCAGTAATTTGATGTTATTTTTAACTTGGTTGTGTGTTCTTATTGTTGTCATTTCCGGATGTCATTTATTTCTTGCATGGTGTTTGCATGTTCTATTTCTTGATGTCCTGAATAAATATGGCAAGTTGATTTCCTAGCTTTGCTGTATCAATGGATTTTTTAAAAGTTTTCTGTGCTGTTATTTTGATGTTATGTAACAGCCTTGCTCGTTGGTTTGGTGGGGTGGAGTCATATAACGGTGGGATAATGGTGGATATTATTTGTGCAATTATTGTTTGTGTTACTTCGTTGATATAAGTTGTTATATTTTCCTGGATTTTGGTGATTTGACTCTGCAGATTTTGTATTTGCTCTTTTGAGTGCTCTATCACTTGTTTCATTGTTCCAACTGTTTCTTTGGCGGTCAGTTCCTTTTTAGTTGCTGGTATGGTGGGGAAATTAAGTTCAGTCCAGTTTGTGCTTTGTTTCGGCTGTGGAGGAGTTGGGAGATTGTGCGGAAAAATATGAGTTTCTGCGATTTCTGTTGTTTTTGTTGGTGCAGTCCTAGGATATTTGGGGAACTTAACTTGCCCGGTAAAATGCCCAAGTCTTTCGCAGGTGGCGCAGTATGGTGCGGCGTGCTTTATGTGCTTGCACTTTTGTGTCTGTGACTTTTGACCACAGTAGAAGCATGTAGGAATTGTTTTAGTGCAGTTCTCTTTCTGATGAATATACTGTTGGCACTGCCGACACGGAATGTGTCGTTCAGAGTGGCGCGATGGTTCTGCACGAAATATTTGCTTCTCAAATATTGCCCCTTGATGAATAATTGTACTTAAAAAC
This sequence comes from Tenodera sinensis, assembly GCA_030765045.1. Lineage (NCBI taxonomy): Eukaryota > Metazoa > Arthropoda > Insecta > Mantodea > Mantidae > Tenodera > Tenodera sinensis. Next base: position 9,960,147 of record CM060965.1, read on the forward strand.
CATCGGCCTGGGCCGGGTTTGAACCCGCGACCTTGGGATCAGTAGGCCAACGTCTAGCTCGCTACCAGTATTGCCACTAGTAACAGCTATGCCCATAACAGATATAAAGGTAATATTCGAACAGAATATTGGTGTAACGAAGCTATTGCATGAAAATAAATCCGAAACCTGCATTTTTATGTTTTAAACTCAATAAATATCATATACTTTCATTGTTAAGATAATCTTGGTCATCCATTTTCCCAAACTCATTACTATAGGTTGGCAACATTTAACCTTCCCCCTCCAACTCATCACGGCTGTGAAACGTCATCCACTTGCATTGGAGGAATGTGGTTTTCTGTCCACCGCACGGCTGACATCTAGCGACCTAGATGGGAGTTCACAGCGTGCAACTATTTCATACCACAGATGGCAGTTCCAATGTTTAATGCCTATCCTTTTAGAAAAAGAAACCTCAAATCTATGTATAATAAAATAAATAAGTATAGTTACGTAAGTGTTGCTTTAATTTCATTTTCTTAAAGCTATAGTAATTTCAAATAAGTAATAATATACCTAGTTTATAAATAACAGATATAAGTATGAATATCATGTTTCCTTAATTGCTACAATAGAGAGAATTAATTAATTCACGGTAATCTTGTGATTTGTTTCTGACCCTTCGGGTTTCGGAATTTTTGAAGCGTAATCGAACTTTTCAGTTCGATACACGCGCATAGTTTCCCATCGAGAGGTGTGTTCTTAAACTTCCAGATACGGGACTGCTATTCAGACTACTTCATTGAGAAAATCTATAAAACTACATTTCATGTGGCACATCGTAAAGAGCTTAGCATTTTGTCTATGGTCCGGCCAGTGGATCTCCAGTTCTGATATTTCTACTGTTTACCTACCGGAAAAAAAAGACCTGCCCCAACACCAAAGCAGGTACAACCACGTGGTCCTTGTAAAACGGAGTTGGCAACGCTGTGCTACATTGTTGCTAGCAGAAAGTTTTAACACCTGATGCGTCACTCGCTACCAGAAAAAAATTATATTCTTGTTTAACGACGCTGTCAATTGCCAGGATCACATCAGCGTCGCTGGTGTGTCGGAATTTCGTCCCGCAGGAGTTCTTTTACGTGCCAGTAAATCTACTGACATGGAGCTGTCGTTTTTAAGCACACTTAAAAACCATCGGCCTGGGCCGGGTTTGAACCCGCGACCTTGGGATCAGTATTGCCACTAGTAACAGCTACTGCCCATAACAGATATAAAGGTAATATTCGTACAGAATATTGGTGTAACGAAGCTATTGCATGAAAATAAATCCGAAACCTGCATTTTTATGTTTTAAACTCAATAAATATCATATACTTTCATTGTTAAGATAATCTTGGTCATCCATTTTCCCAAACTCATTACTATAGGTTGGCAACATTTAACCTTCCCCCTCCAACTCATCACGGCTGTGAAACGTCATCCACTTGCATTGGAGGAATGTGGTTTTCTGTCCACCGCACGGCTGACATCTAGCGACCTAGATGGGAGTTCACAGCGTGCAACTATTTCACACCACAGATGGCAGTTCCAATGTTTAATGCCTATCCTTTTAGAAAAAGAAACGGCAAATCAATGTGTAATAAAAGAAATAAGTATAGTTACGTAAGTGTTGCTTTAATTTCGTTTTCTTAAAGCTATAGTAATTTCAAATAAGTAATAATGTACCTAGTTTATAAATAACAGATATAAGTATGAATATCATGTTTCCTTAATTGCTACAATAGAGAGAATTAATTAATTCACGGTAAACTTGTGATTTGTTGCTAACCCTTCGGGTTTCGGAATTTTTGAAGCGTAATCGAACATTTAAGTTCGATACACGCGCATAGTTACCCATCGAGAGGTGAATCCTGCGAGCTCTTAGATGTTATTCACTTGGGGAAGTCCATAAAGTAATGTGTAGCTACTTAGCATTTTGTCTAGTAATGGCGGAATCGATTCCAATATTTTAAGAATCGAGTGTTTCATTCGAATGCAAGTTGTCGGATATTACATCGTCACTCGACTAATGCTATTCAATTCCCGTCATTGTTATTCTCCAGTAAAGCAATGAACCACAACGGGTAGGCGTTCTCAAAATATTAAATGCACTCAAAAGTTTCACATTAACAATTTTATCGTGAGTTATAATCATGTAATTTCAAACGCTAAAATAATTCTGTTCATGTTTTTGGTGATATGCAGTTTCTTCTCACATTTTTGGAAACTACCCAGATTTTCTTTTTTTTGGGGGAGGGGGCAGAAAGAAACCCGCTCGAATCGGATACAAACTGCTGGAATACAAAGTATTTTAAGTAAAGTTCAGCATCCCATTAAATTAGATAACATTTGAAAAACATAAAATAATTTGTTGTTAAAACATTCACAAATGGAAGTTGATGGCATCCAGGACACCCAAGTAGGCTCCTCTAGTCCTGTTTTACCTATAGAAGCAATGTTAATGTCTATGCCACATGACTTGCAATATGCAAAGGAATCTCCTTTTTTACTTTTCAATAACCACCCCTTAAACTACGGGATTGTTCCCATTCGGATTTTTAAGTTCGTGAGTACTTAGCCCTTTTTCTTGGTCCCTCACGCATGGTCACAACGAAAACCACTACTGTGTGCACTGTGAGACGCGAAAGACGCATGTTACTACGGCAATATTTAGGGTGAGAAGCTAGTGAAGGGTTGAAGCTCATAGTCAGTAGCGATAGCGATTTATTTGTAAATCATAGGACTGATAAGGTCATGGGCAACCCCTTTCCTTTCTTAAGGCGTAGAGGCATTACGCAGTAGTTTAATCTTATCTTGTGTTTCTCATAAGATTTGGTTTGGTTTGGTTTGGTTTAAGGGCGCTCACTTTCTACGTCATCAGCGCCCTTAAAAGATTCATGGCAATAGCCAGATATAAATTTCACTCAAAAAATAAAAATACTAGCAACAAGAAAAGTTTACAAAGGTAAAAATCAGTGGCAATAGCCAGATATGAAACAAGGTGATAAATATGTCCAAAAGCAGAAACAGATAATTAAAAAATTTAAATCCTCAAATTGATATTGCACTCCGCTAAAAAATTAAAAACTCTATCAACCGCTGTTTTGTCATCCGCTAGGACCTCTGCAAGTCTGGCAGGCAGCTGCAGAGAATCCCGAAGGTGCGCTAGAGAGCACCACTAACAACACGTGGCGAACCGACAAAACGTTGTCACACAGTGGACATAGAGGCGCAGGGTCCCTTTTAAATAGGTAACCATGCGAAAAATTGCAGTGCCCTATTCTTAATCGAGCCAAACTAACCTCCTCGCGACGAGATGTGCGACAGGAAGTTATCCAGTTTATCGGAAGTTCTTTCCCTTCACTAAGCTTATTACCGCGGAGAGCTGACAACTCGTCGTGCCAGGACGACAGCACCGCTCTCCGCACTTCGAGTCTAAAGTCTTCCGAAGTAACACGTGAGATGGGTTCTGTAGTTGCCGTCTTTGCTGCTAAATCTGCCATTTCATTCCCAGGCAAACCTACGTGACCGGGAATCCATGCACACACCACGTCAACGCTAGAAGCGTGTAAAACATGAAGGGCATCCTGGATACGTTGTACAATAGGGTGGGGGTTATACAACTGACAAAGGCTCTGCAGTGCACTAAGGGAATCGCTCAAAATCAGGCAGTTACCTAATTTACGACGGCAAACATATAAAACGGCTCGATAAATTGCATAAAGCTCTGCAGTAAAAATGGAGGTGCTATTTGGAAAACCGAATGTATATGGTTCGGTTCCATAAACATAAGCACATCCAACACCGTTGGAGCCCTTTGACCCATCGGTGTAAATATATCGACGGTCAGTGTAGCGTGACAAAAATTCTAAGAAACACGTGCGGATACTTGAAATAGGCATCGTGGACTTCTGGTGTACGGTCATCCCAAGATCTACATGGGGCGTACCAGATAGCCAAGGGGGGTAAAGTCTCTCGCCCTTGGCGAACATCACAGGCAGTTCCACTCCAAGCTTCACTAGGAGCTCTTGGAAACGGAAGCCCGTAGGCTTAGGACTAAGGGTCCTATTTCTATATCGTTCTCTTAGCGTGGTGGTGAAAAAAGAAGCGAACGTTGGGTGCTTAGGCATACATCTAAGCGCACAACCATAATTTGCCAAGAGAATCTCACGCCGATATTGCAGAGGAGGTTCTGCGGACTCGGCGTAAAGGCTCACCACTGGGCTTGTTGGAAAAGCTCCTGTTGCAATGCGGATGCCCCTATTATGGACCACGTCTAATCTTCTCAGCACAGATGGTCGTGCTGACGAATAAACAATACACCCATAGTCTAGCTTGGATCGGACCAATGCGCGATATATTCGCAACAAAATTGTTCGATCCGCTCCCCACGATTTGCCATTCGGTACTCGCATAATATTTAGGGAACGGTCACATCTCGCTCTTAGCTGTGCAATATGCGACGACCAACTAAGCTTCCTGTCCAAGATCAAACCCAGGAAGCGCGTCTCTTCTGCTAAGGGAAGTGAATCTGGACCAAAACGGAGCGAAGGTGGTAATCGTCTCCTACGGCGCCAGAAATTAACGCAGATTGACTTCTCAGTTGAGAAACGGAAGCCGTTTTTCACGCTCCATTCCCTAAGGTTGTCCAAACATTGCTGCAGGCGCCGTTGTAAGAACGCCGTGCGCTGAGAAGTGCAATAGACAGCGAAGTCGTCTACGAATAGGCATGACGAAACTCCAGGTGGAACACATGTCCAGATGGAGTTAATTGCTATAACAAAGAGCGTGACACTTAGCACCGAACCCTGAGGTACTCCCTCCTCCTGAACAAAAGAGTTAGAAAAAACTGAGCCGACCCTTACTCGGGAAAGGCGGTCCTTCATAAACTCCTGAATGAAAAGTGGTAGGCGTCCACGTATGTTCCAGGCATACAGGGAACGTAGAATCCCTGCTCGCCAGCACGTATCATAAGCCTTCTCAAGATCGAAAAATATGCCAACGGTTTGACAGTTCTTCATAAAGCCATCCATTATCTGTGTCGATATTGACACAAGATGGTCAACAGTTGAACGGCGTCGTCGAAAACCACACTGGATGTTAGTCACTAGGTTACGACTATCTAACCACCATACCAATCGTCCATTGATCATGCGTTCCATCACCTTGCAGACGCAACTGGTGAGGGAAATAGGACGGTAGCTGGAGGGAAGATGACGGTCTTTTCCAGCCTTCAAGATGGGAATAACGGTGGCCTCCCGCCAATTTTCTGGGAGTATACTGTCAACCCAAACACGATTATAGACCTCGAGCAGGAATGCCTTACCTTCAGGAGAGAGCCGTTGTAACATTTGTACATGAATACCGTCCGGTCCTGGTGCTGAACATCGCGAAGATTTCAGGGAATGCTCCAGCTCTGCCATGGTGAAAAGGCGATTGTAATCTTCTACGTTTCTAGAACGAAACGTGAAGCCTTGAGATTCCACCTGAGTTTTAATTGGAAGGAACGCAGGGGAGTAGTTTTCCGAGCTAGACACTTGTGCGAAAGCACTGCCAAAGGTATTGGCCACTTCAAATGAATCAACAACAGCTCCTGTGGGTATTTTTAGTCCCGCTATTTATTTGGGTCGTTTTAGCTGCAACACGCCTTAATCTATCCCACACAACCGAGGAAGATGTGTGTCGGTTAAATGAAGCTACAAATTTGCTCCATGATGACTTTTTGCTATCCTTAATGACTTGTCTGGACCTGGCGCGCATTTTCTTGTATTCTATTAGGTTTTCCAAAGTAGGGTGACGTTGGAAAACCCTAAGTGCACGCCTTCGAGCACGAATGGCATTCCGACATTCTTCCGTCCACCAGGGGACGGGAAATCGACGGGGGTGTGTAGTCGACCGCGGAATCGATTGTTCAGCAGCAGAGAGAATTGTCTCCGTGAGATGCTGCGCCAAATTATTCACTGAGTCATGCTCAGTTGGCATGGTCCAAACGCCATCGGGGCATACGTGTGGAAAATATATGTTGTGTCAAGAGACTAATAAGACATGGGAAGTGGTCTCTAGAGTGTAAATCAGAGATGACATTCCATTGTAAGGAGACTGCCAACTGAGGTGAGCAAACTGCAAGATCAAGGTGTGAGAAGGTACTGTGACAGTCAGAAATGAATGTAGGCTCTCCAGTGTTGAGGAGAGCTAGGTTGTGACTGTCGAGGAAATCGGCAATGAGCGTACCTCTCGCACAAGCGCGACTTGAACCCCAAAGTGGGTGGTGCGCATTGAAGTCTCCCACCAACAGAAACGGTGTTGGCAACTGGGAAACTAGATCGTCTAAATCAATGTGCGAGAAGTCATGGGACGGAGGCAAATATATATTACAGATGGTGAAATGGATGTCTGGCAGTAGAATCCTTATTGCAACTGATTGGATATCAGACTCTATTGGTACAGATTGCATATATATGTCATCTCTCACAAGTATCATAGCGCTGCCATGTGCCGGAACACCCTCTTCTGGTGTAACATCACACCGTATTGGGGTGTATCGCCTTAGATGGAAAGCGTCTTGAGGACGCAGCTTAGTCTCTTGCAAACATGCAACCAGAGGTTCGTTTTCTTTGAGCAAAAGCTCAAGTTCTGGTCTTTGAGTTCGAATTCCACGTATGTTCCATTGTAGGATAGTCATATTGTATTGTGTATGGGATAGGTAATTCCAAGGTAACGCTTCATTACTTTGGAGTAGGCGGTTGTCGAACTAATTTCGCCCTTTTCTTTTCTCTTTGGCTTATAGTTTTGTCGCACGATTTTTCGCGCCTCTTTTCCACTGGGGGTCTTCCAGTGTGGGCAGATTCTAGTTCCATGTCCTCTGGCGAGGACGTGCGTTTTCCCATAACAAACTTGAGTTAGAGTGTCTCGAACCGGTTGCTAATGGGGACCGGCGAAGATGAAAGACGCCGGTCTGAGTCCACCCCTGAAGATTCTCCAGAAGAAGATTTTCGGGATCTTCGAGGAGATGTTCGGGGACTCCTATATCCCTTCGATGTACTGGGATCGGACGTACCATTTTCCTTGAGGAAGTCGTTTCTTGTATAGGTCTTCTTGAACTTAATCGGTGAGGCATCATATCTTACGGGCTTGCTTCTATCTTGTGTTGATCTTGATGCTTTTGATGGTGATGTAGCGCTGATGTTCTTTGCACTTACGGACGTTGTAGACGTTGACACAGATTTGCGTGCCGATGTAGAAGGCTTTGGAATTGAGCTACGGGGTACGAGTGTCTTTTCTGATATTGTTGCCCCATTTATATCGCTGGTTTGTGTTGCGATTTCTCGTTTCGGTACCGTTTTAGCTGTAACAGAGCTATAGGTACCGGATCTTGGAACAGAGGGTTGGCGTAGACGCAAGAGCTTCCGGGCTTCTGAGAAGGGCACCTTCTCTCTAACCCGTATCTCTTGGATCGCTCTTTCCTCTACAAAACGGGGACAATCTCGGGAACTGGATGCATGTTCACCCTTGCAGTTTACGCATGACGACGCTGCAGCACAATCACCATCATGTAATGCATCCCCACAGTTATTACAAGTAGGTATTCCCTTGCAAAACTCGTTTGTATGTCCAAAGCGCTGGCATTTAAAACATCTCAGCGGGTTCGGGATGAACGGCCTAACTTCGATGGACTCATACCCTGCCTTAATCCTTTGCGGGAGATCTACTCGATCAAAGGTCAGGAACAGGGTACGTGTTGGCTTCAGTTTACCACCCTCTTTGCGTTGAACCCGGTAAACATTAGTAACGCCTTGTTCCGTAAGATTTTCTTGAAATCTCCTCATTGCTTAAATCATCCAATGCACGGGTGTTTATCACTCCGCGCGAGGAGTTCAAAGTTCTGTGCATCTGAACACTGACAGGATAACTTGCTAGTATATTCGCTTTCAGTATCTTAGCTACCTGGGTAGCTGAATGTGCTTCAACCAGAAGCGTGCCATTGCGAGATCTAGTGCATGACTTTACTGGACCAGCAATGTTATCCAAACCCTTTTGTATGGTAAATGGGCTCACCGATAAAAATTTCTTGTCTCCCTCAGTTCTTGATATTACCAAGTAGCGAGGACCACTCGACTCTGCTACTTCCTTTACATAAACTTTAGTGTTTTTTTTGTTATGAGTTTTTTGGGAACTCATTGCGATGTTATCCTCCACCATTGCAAATGTCTCCGATGGCATGCTCACATCCTGGGCCACCCCGCCTTAGGTGAGAGTCCTGGCCTGGACCTGGCTCACCCTAGGGTCTCACCTCCCAATGTATAGACAGAGGGACCCAATCGCCTTCAGGAGTGCATCAGCTCATGCAATGGCCCCTCCCCGGGACTGACCTTTATCAGCGGATACTCACACAGATCCTACATGATAACCAGGGGCTGGGACTTACGCGATTACCCAGTCACCCCTTGCGTCACCCCATCCTCCGACGACCCGCGCGTAGGTTATCCATCAGACTGTGTACAGGGAGGTAACAGGTGGGAGGTCAAACACAAAAGTGGACCAAAGTTGATTGGGCGTTTGGCATGTGCCCTCTCACCTCTTGGAGGAACCCAATCGAGAGTATGGCTCGGGGCCCCGGGTACGCCAAACCCGTACCTTCCGTAGTAGGAGCCCCTGGGGGAGTTTGATTTCGGAGTCCTCTTCTCCTAGATGAGTTGTCGACCAAGACTACCGAGCCTCATCTACCCGTTTGGAATGTTCTTAGCTTCCCCTCACCTCTTGCCTACCAGTAGTCAAAATGATACTTAGTAGGCCGTCTGGTTCAGGTACTGAGCCCCTCCGCCACGACAAGGCGACACTCCTTCGGAGGGGTTTCTCATAAGAGGCTGAGGGAAAGGGACATCACCGCAATAATGAACATGACTGCATTATTCATCAATTAGGAAATTATGAATTGTATTAAAAAAAAGATAAAATCAAGTAGATTTTCCTGTATTTTTAAAAAAGGCGGAAATTTTCATTTTTATAAGTAACCGAAAGTAGAAAAGTAGATTGCAAAAAATAAGATCTCCTTCCAAAAAAGTAGATCTGGCTACTCTACTTAGGGATGCAAGAACGGTCATAACGTGTAAAGGGTATATATTATCTGTATACGATATAGTACTCATATTTCCCCTTGGCCGGTTGATTACTAAGTTTATTTGTTGTTTATTTGTCAGTCAGCTCAATGCTCCCCTCATCAACGCTGCGTGCCCAGGTGTAGCTGGGCTTCATTTCAGTGCACCTGCAACTATGCGAGTGAAGTATTCGAAAACAACAGAGTAGCAAATACTTTAACAAGAACCGTGAACAATCTGAGTGAAACATTCGAATTCAGCATTCAGAACATACTCAAACGAGAACCGAGAACAAACCGAGTGACCGAATCTAACTACTCTATAAGGATTCGAGAACATCTCGAGAACTTTTAAGAATCGAATGCATGGACATTTTGTATTCAAATACTTGCATCACTACTCCAATATCTTCGTTTCCATATTTCGATGGTAGACCTGTATCATTTCATCTGTTTCACACCACAGATGTCAGAGCCACTGTTTAATTCTACCGTTTTAAAGAAAGAAACGGCAAGCCAACATTTACTAAAAATATGAGTAAAGTTACATATATGTTGTTTTAACTTTGCATTTGTAAACTTATGGTACTCTCAAATAAGTAGTAATGTATCTGGTTTATAAATAGCAACTGTAAATATGACTATCATATTTCTTTAAGTGCTGCAATAGGAAGCATTAGTGTGTGGTTAAATGGCCGAGTTTATTCTTCAACTGCTGACTAGTTTCGGAATTTTTTAAGCGTATTCGGACTTTAAAGTTCGATACACGCGTGGAATTGTTTGTCGTTCCTGTAGAAGTTTTTGGTTTTCGGTGGTCCTGTCAAGACTTACCTGAAAATTTGGCAGAGGCCTGCCATGTGAAATCATTTGTCGTACCTGGACGCCGGTGTAGCCTTTTAGGACCAGGTCCTCTTTCACGTAATCTTCCTCTAAGTCAGCTGGAAGACGTTTGATTACGTAGCGAAGAGGTTGGTCCCCACGTGGAGTAAAACTGTAGTTTTCTACTCCGGCGTCCTTCAGGAGCTGCATTGTCGGGTTCGCGTCCTGCTTCCGTTGGAGGAAGAGCTTAAGGCAGTTCCTCGTCGTCTGCAATTTATATGTGCCGGCAGGAAGGGAGCCACGCAGGATGCGGAGGACCTTTACCGTGTGTTGGACGTCAGGGATTTTTATTCTTGGTGGTTTCTGGTTGTCTGATGCTTTTGCTGCGTTGTTGGATGTGCTTGGGGCGGGATTGGGGGTGGGAATGGTGGGTTGGCTGGTGCGTTTCTTCTGTGTCTGTGTTTGAATGGAGGCTTTGGTAGGGGGTAGCTTGGGGAAGGAGTCTCTAGAGGTGGAGGCTATTGCGGGTTGTGGTGGTGGATCCTCTGACGTCTCGTCGTCGGATTCTGCATCAAATTGTACCCTCAGCGGCGCGTAGGTGTTTCTCGTGGTGAGGGGATATGGCGGCGTTTTTTGTTTTGAGACGCGCTTGGGGCGCTGCTGGTCGGGACGTTCACTGTCTGAATCGCTTTCCCGGCCGCTTCCTCTATTCCTCTTGTTTCTTGCAGGCACTTGTTGCCACCCCTCGCTGAGGATGACTAATCGCCGCTTCTTGAGGGCATGCTCTTTGTAGCAGAACCCGAGGTCCTGCGCGAATTTTGCAAATTGTTGGGATTCCCCATCCATATTTGCCAGCACATTCTGGTAGTAGATGATCTCTCCCTTTAGTTCATCTATTTCTTTCTGAAGTTTCTCTATTTTCATTGCCTTACGCTCTTCCTCTGTCATCTGCGTCTTCTTGGTTGGTTGGTCCGTGGTTCGTTGGCCGTTGGGAGCTGTAGTCAATGGGGCTGTATTGGGCGGGGCGAGTGCGGTGGCAGTATGTCCCCAAACTCATTGCTATAGGTTGGCAATATTTAACCTTCCCCCTCCAACTCATCATGGCTGTGAAACGTCAGAGCCGGAGATCCACTTGCATTGGAGGAATGTGGTTTTCTGTCCACCACACGGCTGACATCTAGCGACCTAGATGGGAGTTCACAGCGTGCAACTATTTCACACCACAGATGGCAGTTCCAATGTTTAATGCCTATCCTTTTAGAAAAAGAAATGTATAAAATAATGTATAATAAAAAATAAGTGTAGTTACGTATGTGTTGTTTTAATTTCGAATTTTTAAAACTATAGTAATTTCAAATAAGTAATAATGTACCTAGTTTATAAATAACAGATGTAAGTATGAATATCATGTTTCCTTAATTGCTGCTTTCTGCTGACCCTAGGTTTCGGAATTCTTGAAGCGTAATCGAACATTTAAGTTCGATACACGCGCAATCTCCTATCGAGTTTCAAGTTTCAAGTTTTCTTTGTTCATAGTTTTGGCCTGGTGCTGGTACCAGGGGCCCGGCTTACAGGCTATAAATTTACATTTATTTACAATTTTTTTATAAGCTTATAGTTTTGGGTATCACCAAAAATCCACACGGTGGCCATCTTTAGGCCACCGAGAATAGTTTTCGTTAGTCTTTTGGTGTGTATTCCAATTATTTGTTGTTTTTTTCCTTATATACATATATACATCTATATACACACATTCACGCACGCATTCACCCACACACTCACATTCACACGCTTACACACACTCGTTCACTGGGCACACCAGAAAACCCAGCTCGCGCACTGCATTATTTACAATATTTACATTTTCCCGCTGTTTTCCTGCGCGGGCAGGTTGTAGCTACTGGGTGTTTTCCGAGGTGAGGGCCTCTGCCGTAACGTGTATGTGGCCTAAGAGCGAGATAGCATGGACACGCATTAGTCGGCGAGCCGTGCCGCGTCTAGAACATTTTTATTCTAGTATGTTTGCGGTGCTTCGGCTCGCCTTTGCCAATGTTGGCGATCACGTAGTTCTCGTGGTTCCTAATGCGCGTCCATGTTGCTGTTGCTCTTTTTGCTATTGCCTCTGGGATGGACGGGATCTGAGTTTCGAGGTGAAGAGTTTGGTTAGTGGTAAGGAGTGCAGCAGAGAGGATTTTTCTAAGGGAGAGGTTTTGGAGAGTTTGAATTTGTTTGAGGGCGGTTTTAGAGGCATTTGCCCAGGCCACGCATGCATACAGGACCACCAAGAGTATAAATGACCTATATAAAATTAGCTTGGATTTAAGTTGTAGCTATTTACTACGTAAGATGGGGGCGCATAACTTTATCCGCTGTCTGCCTTTGTTGGCCGTATTTTTTATGTGGGTGGACCAGCACATCGTGCGGTCCATGGTGACGCCAAGATATTTGACATTATGGCGACATTGCAATACTTGACCAGCAACCGTTAGGTTCATTGCCAAAGTGTGATGCCGCTTTGAAAAATGTATTAGCTGGCATTTATTGGGGTTAATTTTTATTTTCCAGTCATGGAGCCATGAGAGCAAGTTGTTTGTGTATCTTTGCATTTCTGCAAGGCCGAAACGAGGATTTTTGTGGTGGTTGTATATTGCAGTGTCGTCTGCATACATGGCGACCTTGCATCTGGCATCCACTGGGAAATCATTTGTAAACAGTATGTACTGGAATGTGACATGATTGCCTCTTGTGGGACGCCAGCCCGCATCACTCTCTCCCGAGAGAAGGAGCGGCCCACTTGGACGTAGAAGTGTCGATTTTCTAAGAAGTTGTGCAGCAGGTACAGATAATTTTGGAGTGCCGGGAAATTTTGGTGCAGTTTGTAAATGAGGCCATTGTGCCAGCACCGGTCAAATGCAGCTTCTACGTCCAGAAATAATTACAACGTTGAAGATGGGGCTTGTTGAATTGCTCTTTTACGTCATCAGTTAGTCTGAGAAGCTGTAACTCTGTGTAGTGTCCTTTTATAAAGCCAAATTGTGAATTTGAGAGTTCATGTGTTTCCGAAATTTGTTTTTGAAGTCGAGCAATCTACCAATAGTAGACAAGAGACTAATGGGGCGGTAATTTTGCGGCTGTCTGGTGCTTTTTCCTTGCTTTGGGAGCATAATTACCTTGGCTCACTTCCAAGTGGAGGGGAAATAGCTGTGCTGCAAGCAGGCGTTAAATATCTTTGTCAGTTGCACCAGAGCTTTTCTCGGGAGATGCTTAAGTTCGTCATTAGTCACTTTGTCTGGGCCTGCAGCTTTACCATTAGGCAATTTCCTAATGAGCTTGTAAACTTCCTGCGGTGTTATTAGGGATAGCTGTTGCTCTTGCTTCTGCGCCAACCAGGTTTGTACCCATGTCTGGACCTCCCGTTCTATTTCACGGTTGGTCACTGGGTTTTCGCTGAATCTGTCTTGGAGACAGTCAGTCGGCTTTCTCCTCTACGAAGAAGTGCAGGCCGCTGTGAGTGTGCAGCGCCTCAGTTGCGGAGTTAACGCTCGTAGAGACTTTAAAAGCCTTTAGTAATTTCCACAGAGAAGAGTCCGAATGGGTGGTACTCAGCATTTTGTTTTCCCACTGTTCAATTTTGTTGATTTTAATTTGTTGCCGAATGACGTTGCGTAGCCATTTTGCTAGCACTTTATATTCAGGCTGACGGATGTATCGCCACAGTTTTGTCAAGTGACGTCTCCGCGCAATGAGTTGCTCTACCTTGGGGTACGTGCAAAAACCGGGTGGTCTTGTGTTGTATGTGTTAGCATTTCTTTTGGCCGTGCGTAGCGAGGCAGTAAAGTTTTCAATGGCAACATCTATGTCTGCCTCGCTATAGTATCACAGCCCGGGTTGCGCCATCCTGTGCATTTCCATGGTAAACCTATCCTAGTCGGTGTCTTCCCTCTTTCGAGGGCCAGAGACACCGGCCATAATAGCGCCCTGTATGTCGAAATGCACAGGAAGATGGTCGGAGTCCAGGCTGTGATACACAGTGAAGTTATTTGAGAGTGTCGCATTTTTTGTGAGTACGAGGTCCAAAATCTCAGGGTCAAAGTGCCCTGATCTGTGCCAAAAGGTGGGTTCTGGAGGGAGATGTACCTCAATGTCGTCATTTTCTGTTATAAGTTCAACTAGGAGATTTCCAGCCGCGTTCGCCCGGCGTGAAAACCACCAGGGGTGCCGGGCATTGATATCTCCTGCAATTATAACGTGCTCCTCTAAAGCGAGGATCTGCTCGAGATCTTGTGTAAAGTCTGGGGAGTTAGGGGGCCGATAAAGTGCTACCAACATCACCGTTTTACTATTAACACGTGTTTTAAGATCCGTGCACTCTAACGCTGCCAGTGCGGGCAGCGTGACAGAAGCATGCGCAATTGAGTTTCTCAGCAAAATAGCAGTCCCTCCCCCCTGTTTGGCAATTCTGTCGTTTCGGAAATTTTGGTAACCTGGAGCTTAAAAAGTGCTCTTGTTTTAATTTTGTTTCGCAAATGAATGCGACATCAATTTTGTTACGCCGTAGGTAGTTTTCAAGTACGTGTTGCTTCCTGTGGATGCCATCTGCATTCCACAGGAGCGCGTGGGTTAAAGTTACACCTCCCCTTGCATAGGCCATTTACTCTAGGAGGGTTGAGAGGAGGCATATGATGGTTTTCTATTTTCTCCATGGTGTTTGTGCAGCTTCTGAACTTAATCAGAAAAGGCTGCACCTTTGCTAAAAGGGCTGGGAGGTTGAGATCCCTGAACAAATTTAAGATTTCTCTTAGACAGCCCAGGTCTCCGGTGGATGCCTGTGGAGTTTGAGGTAGTGGAGGGGGACCATTTAGTGGTGGCGCGGGCACCTTTTGCCCTCCGGCGGTTCCTGCCTGGTTGAACCGGGGCCGTGTGTAGGATGTGTTTGGGCCCTGACTGAACACTTGGAGTGATCCTGGCTATGGTTGCCAGTTGACGGCGGTGACGTTCGTTTCTGAAAGTCTCACACACCCTATAACTTGCAGAATGCGCTTCCCCACAGTTTGCGCAGTGGGGTTGAACGTCCTGCTTTGCCTTTTTGGGGCAGTCAGGAAGGCGGTGGAGGCCACCGCAAAGGACACACCGGGAGCTCATGTTACACATTTTATAAGTGTGCCCTAGTTACTGGCAGTTGTAACATTGAGTAATATTTGTGTTAGTTTTCAAGACCTCCACGGTGACCATCATATGGCACACCTCTTGTTCCTGAAGAATTTTTTGGTTGGTGGTGGTCCTATCGACACTTACTTGAAATATTGGCAGAGGCCTGCCGCGGGAAATAAGTTGGCGTACTTGGACGCCGGTATACCCCTTCTGCTCCAGGTCTTCCTTGATGTAGTCTACCTCCAAGTCTACAGGAAGACGTTTGATGACGAATCGCAGAGGCTGGTGTTCCGGGGGGGGGGGGTAAAGCTGAAGTTTTCAACCCCGGCATCCTTCAGGAGCTGCATTGTCCTGTGGGAGTCCTTCTTGTGCTGGAGGAAGAGCTTGAGGTACTCCCTCGTGGTTTGCAATTTGTAAGCTCCAGCTGGCAGGGAGTCTCATAGGAGCCGGAGGACCTTAACGGTTTGGGCCCTGTCCGGGATTATTATTCTGGGCGGTTTCTGGAGTTCGGTGTTTTGGGTGGAATTCTGTGTGGGAGTGGCAGTTGAGGTGGAGGGTTGTGGTGTATTTGGTTTGGGTGATGGACTACCTGGCCGTTGTGGTCTGGATGTAGGTCGGTTTATTGCAGGGGACAGGTCCTCCACCTCGTCTTTGGACTCTGCTTCCTGCGACGCTAGGGGTGCAAATTGGTTCCGTATGGTAACCTGTGGTGGCATCTGTTGTTGATTAACCCGCTTGCTGGGCTTTTGATGGTGACTCTCGCTGTCGGAATCACTGTCCAGGTCTCGGTTATGTGGGCGCTTCTTCGTTACAGGGACGGTTTTCCAACCCTCCTCTAGCTTTACAAGGAGCCTTTTCTTTTGTGCATGCTCCTTGTAGCAGAGTCCGAGGGCCTGTGCGACTTTTAGAAAGATTACTGAGATCACCTACTTCTTTCTGGAGCTTACATTGCTGCTTGGTCTTTCACTCTTCCTCCTCAGGGTCCATGACGTTTCTCTGTGTCTGGATTCCCGTAGCTGCGACCAATGGCGCGCAGGTGGGCGGATCGCTGGTGCTTGCGGCTGGGCCCGTTGAATTTGCGCTGTCGGTCAGCCCGCTCTCGGTGGCCGGCATGGCAGGGGTGCGTGTGGCTGTCGCCATGCCCCCTTCTTGTCCTCGCTCCCAGTCGCAAGTGCTTCTGGGAGCCTCCACTCGGCGTGGGGACGCTACACGATGCGCGTCAATAGCAAACGCACACCCGCGTGCCCCACGCTAGCACGCAGAAATTTCTCCTTGCTAATGCTAACACTAGCACTGTTTAGGAATACCACAGAGGTTGCACACTTAGATACTACTAGGGGAACTACTTACACTGGACACACGTATATATTACACATCTTGTAGCACACACGTTACACACGTATACATACACACAAGAAATTCGTTTGGGTGTACACAGACTACTTTAAGCACTTTACTCCCATCCAGGTGTACATGGAGAGCAAAGTGCAGAAAACACGAATATACGAGACAGTGTTTGACCGCCGTTGGTGGCCAACAACTGCCCGTCTATCGGCGGATCGGCTTGCGCTTACGCGCTTTCCCGAACACTTGGAGAAGAGTTTAACCGAATCAACTGAACGCGTCAATTTCCTTCTCACTCCTCGTATCCTTTTCGAATGTGATGTGGTTTTCTGTCCACCACACGGCTGACATCTAGCGACCTAGATGGGAGTTCACAGCGTGCAACTATTTCACACCACAGATGGCAGTTCCAATGTTTAATGCCTATCCTTTTAGAAAAAGAAACGGCAAATCAATGTATAATAAAAGAAATAAGTATAGTTACGTATGTGTTGCTTTAAGTTCGTATTCTTAAAGCTATAGTAATTTCAAATAAGTAATAATGTACCTAGTTTATAAATAACAGATGTAAATATGAATATTATGTTTCCTTAATTGCTACAATAGAGAGAATTAATTCACGGTAGTCGGCCATATTAATGTTGTCCTTTTTGCACAAGCTGACCCTAGGTTTCGGAATTTTTGAAGCGTAATCGAACATTTAAGTTCGATACACGCGCATAGTTTCCCATCGAGAGGTGAATCCTGCGAGCTCTTATATGTTATTCACTTGGGGAAGTCCATAAAGTTATGTGTAGCTATTTAACATTTTGTCTAGTGACGGCGGAATCAATTCCAATATTTTAAGGATACGCATCTGTGAAAAAAGGCCTAAAAGTTCAAAAATTTCCAAAAATGGATTATTGTTTTATCAAATAGTATAAATTATCTGCTTTATTTTGATATGCTTTTTATAGCCTTATGGCCGTTTTAAGTATGTCACGTGGCCGTCTAACTGATTGCCTGTAAGCGGTCATGTCCATTTAAATCAATACACTTCCATTATCCTTGCCATGACTTCAAACTTTGTTTTTCCATGCTTTTATTTTTAGCACTGTTTGCTCTTTAAAATGCTCCACATGATGCAGTTTGCAGTACTTATGCATGAAATTTGGTGTATCTGCTTAGAAAGAATATTATAAAGAAATGATGAGATAATTTATTCATAGCGTGAATAACTGCTGAGTAATTAAATATTGAAGTTTACATTTCGAAATTTAACTGAAAAAAATAATGATTTTAAACTTTAAAATTTATTTTTATCCAAACTAATAACAAGATTAAATAAATTATCGCATCAATTTGCTTACATTCTATTACAGAACATAACTGAAAGTTATTAAGTTTCTCAAATCAAAATTGCATCGTGGGGGAACCATTTATACAAATACTAAAAAAAAATGTGATAAAATATTATGTTAGCAGCTAATCTGCCTGTATGTATAAAATTTAGCACAGTTACTCCTCACTATACAGTGATTGTTGTGTTAAAATTTCAAATTAATCCAATCAAAACTGTAGATTTTCAAAATTTCACAGATGGGTATCCCTAAGAATCGAGTGTTTCGTTCGAATGCAAGTTGTCGGATATTACGACATCGTCAGTTGACTAATGCTATTCAATTCTCGCCATTGCTATTCTCCAGTAAAGCAATGAACCACAGCGTTTGGGCGTTCTCAAAATATTAAATGCACTCAAAAGTTTCATATTAACAATTTTATCGTGAGTTATAATCATGTAATTTGAAACGCTAAAATAATTCTGTTCATATATGTTTTTGGTGATATCCAATTTCTTCTCACATTTTTGGAAACTACCCAGATTTTCTTTTTTTTTTGGGGGGGGGGGAGAAAGAAACCTGCTCGAATCGGCTACAAGCTGCTGGAATACAAAGTATTTTAAGTAAAGTTCAACATGCCATTAAATTTGATTAAAATGTTATTTATAAAAGGTGTAATACAACATAGTAATTTGATTCCTATTTGTCAAGCAAATTACATCAAGCGCAAGGATTGAAATATAAACTAGTATGCATAAAAATAGATGTTGCTGTGCATGAAGTTGATAAACTCCATTGGTTCAACGATCACCATTAACATTGGCACATCAAGATTTTCTTTCCTTCCCTCCTTTCTTTCCTTCCTCCCTCCCTTCCTCCCTTCCTCCCTTCCCTTTAGGATTTAAACTACTTTCAGACAGAAAATTCTTCAAGAACGAGAGGTGTGCCATATGATGGTCACAGTGGAGGTCTTGAAAACTAATGCCAACATCACCCAGTGTTATAACTGCCAACAGCTGGGGCACACTTACAGAATGTGTCAGATGACCTCCCGGTGTGTCCTTTGCGGTGGCCTCCACCGCCTTGCTGACTGCCCCCAAAAGGCAAAGCAGGACGTTCAACCCCACTGCGCAAACTGTGGGGAAGCGCATCCTGCCAGTTACAGGGGGTGCGAGACGTTCAGAAACGAACGCCATCGCCGTCAACTGGCAACCATAGCCAGGACCACACCAAGTGCTCAACCAGGGCCCCGACACATTGAACACCCGGACCCGGTTCAACCAGTCGTCTTCTTTGCTTGAGCCACCGGAGGGAAAAAGGTTTCCATTCCACCACCAAATGGTCCCCCTCCACTACCTCAAACCTCACAAACATCCACCGGAGACTTGGGCAGTGTAAGGGAAATCGTAAACCTGTTCAGGGAGCTCAACCTCCCAGCTCTCTTAGCAAAACTGCAGCCTTTCCTGATTAAGTTCAGAAGCTGCACAAGCACTATGGAGAAAATAGAAACCATCATATGCCTCCTCTCAACCCTCCTAGAGTAAATGGCCTATGTAAGGGGAGGTACAACTTTAACCCACGCACTCCTGTGGAATGCAGATGGCATCCACAGGCAGCAACACGAACTTGAAAACTACCTACGGCGTAACAAAATTGACGTCGCATTTATCTGTGAAACAAAATTAAGACAAGAGCACGCTTTTAAGCTCCAGGGCTACCAATTTCCGGAATGACAGAATTGGCAGACAGGGGGGAGGGACTGCTATTTTGCTGAGAAACTCAATAATTGCTCATGCTCCTGTCACGGTACCTGCACTGGCAGCGTTAGAGTGCACGGCTCTTAAAACACGTGTTAATAGCAAAACGGTTATGCTGGTAGCACTTTATCGGCCCCCCAACTCCCCAGATTTCATACGAGACCTCGAACAAATCTTCGCTTTAGAGGAGCATGTTATAATTGCAGGAGATTTCAATGCCCGGCACCCCTGGTGGTTTCCACGCCGGGCAAACGCGGCGGGAAATCTCCTGGTTGAACTTATAACTGATAATGACGAAATTGAGGTACATCTTCCCTCAGAACCGACCTTTTGGCATCGATCAGGGCACTTTGACCCTGAGATTCTGGACATCGTACTCACAAAAAATGCGACACTGTTAAACAACTTTACTGTGTATCACAGTCTGGACTCCGACCATCTTCCTGTGCATTTCGACATACAGGGTGGTATTTCAGCCGATGTCTCTGGCCCTCGAAAGAGGGCAGACACCGACTGGAATAAGTTCACCATCGAAATGCACGGGATGGCGCAACCCAGACTGTCATACTATAGCGAGGCAGACATAGATGTCGCCATTGAAAACTTTACTGCCTCGCTACACACAGCCAAGAGAAGTGCTACCACATACACCACAAGACCACCCGGTTTTTGCACGTACCCCGAGGTAGAGCAACTCATTGCGCGGAGACGACGCTTGACAAAACTGTGGCGATACACCCGACAGCCTGAATATAAAGTGCTAGCAAAATGGCTACGCAACGTCATTCGGCAACAAATTAAAATCAACAAAATTGAACAGTGGGAAAACAAAATGCTGAGTACCACCCATTTGGACTCTTCTTTGTGGAAATTACTAAAGGCTTTCAAAGTTTCCACGAGCGTTAACTCCGCAACTGAGGCGCTGCACACTCAAGGCAGCCTGCACTTCTCCGAAGAGGAGAAAGCTGAGGTCTTCGCTGACTGTCTCCAAGACAGATTCAGTGAAAACCCAGTTACCAACCGTGTTTTAGAACGGGAGGTCCAGACATGGGTACAAACCTGGGTGGCGCAGAAGCAAGAGCAACAGCTACCCATCATAACACCGCAGGAACTTTTCAAGCTCATTAGGAAATTGCCTAATGGGAAAGCTGCCGGCCCAGACAAAGTGACTAATGAGGAACTTAAGCATCTCCCGAGAAAAGCTCTGGTACAACTAACAAAGATATTTAACGCCTGTTTGCAGCAAGGCTATTTCCCCTCTACTTGGAAACGAGCTAAGGTTATCATGCTCCCAAAGCAAGGGAAAAGCACCGCACAACCGCAAAACTACCGCCCCATTGGTCTTTTGTCTACTATTGGTAAATTGCTCGAAAAATGTATCCTTTCTCGACTACAAAAACAAGTCTCGGCAACACATGAACTCTCAAATTCACAATTTGGCTTTAGAAAAGGACATTCCACTGAACTACAGCTCCTCAGACTAACTGATGATGTAACAGAGCAATGTAACAATGGGGCTTCAACGTTGGCGCTATTTCTGGACGTAGAAGCCGCATTTGACCGCTGCTGGCACAATGGCCTCATTTACAAACTGCACCACAATTTCCCGGCTCTTCAAAATTATCTATACTTGATGCACAATTTTCTAGAAAAACGGCAGTTTTACGTCCAAGTGGGCCGCTCCTCCTCACGGGAGCGAGTGATGCGGGCTGGCGTCCCACAAGGGGCAATCATGTCGCCTTTTCTGTACATATTATTCACTAATGACTTCCCAGTGGATGCCAGATGCAAGGTCGCCATGTATGCTGACGACACTGCAATATACAACCACCGTAGAAATCCACGTTTCGGCCTTGCAGAAATGCAACGTTATGTTAACAACTTCCTCTCATGGCAACATGACTGGAAAATCAAAATTAACCCCGACAAATGCCAGCTAATTCATTTCTCTAAGCGGCGTCACACTTTGGCAAAGGACCTAACGGTCGGTGGTCAAATATTGCACTGCCGTCAGTAGGTTAAATACTTAGGTGTCACCTTGGACCGCACAATGTGTTTGTCCACCCACATAAAAAATAGCGCCAATAAAGGCAGACAGCGGCTAAAGTTGTGCGCCCCCATCTTCCGCAGTAAACAGTTGCGACTGAAGTCAAAACTGATATTATATAAGTCATTTATTCTCTCGGTGGTGCTGTATGCATGTGTGGCCTGGGCTAATGCCTCCAAAACCGCCCTAAAACAACTCCAAACCCTCCAAAACCTCTCCCTCAGAAAAATCCTGTCTGCTCCACTCCTCACCAGTACCCAAACACTACACCTTGAAACCCGGATCCCGTTCATCCCGGAGGCAATTGAAAAACGAGCAACGGCTGCATGGACGCGCATTAGAAACCACGAAAACGACGTCATCGCCAACATTGGCAAAGGCGAGCCGAAGCACCGCAAGCATAATAGGATCAAAATGTTCTAGAAGCGGCTCGGCTCGCCGACTAATGCGCGTGCACGCAACCTCGATCCTAAGGCACATACATGTTCCGGCAGAGGCCCTCGCCTCGAAAAATATTCAGGAGCTGCCACCGCGGGACAGTGTACATAGTGTGAATAGTGCAGTGCGCTGGGACGCATATCTCTGGTGTGCCCAGTGAAGATGTGTGTATGTGTGTGAGAGTGTGCGTGGGTGAATGCGTGCGTGAATGTGTCTGTAAATAACTTGTATAGCGTGTGTAAATAGTGTTTTTAATGTGCGTGTGTGTATGCGTGTGTGTGTGTGAGGGCATATCTCACGATATGCCAGAGTGAAAGTGGGAGTGAATGCGTGTAAATAAAGAAACAAAGTGTAAATATGTATATAAACAAAAATCAATATCAAAAACACTATAAACTAAAAACCCAAGACATTACAAGAGGGAACTGTTCTCGGTGGCCCAAAGGCGGCCACTGTATGGGTTTCCTAGAAAAACCACTGTATATAGCATGCAAACCAAACAATTGTATATAAAAATGATAATGTTAGTCTGTAAGCTGGGCCCGTTGTACCAGCACCAGACACAATTGGTTAATAATAAACAAACAAATTCGCTTTATACTTTGTACTTTGCCATGAGCATTCCTGATGTAAGTTCCACTACCTCAAGCAATGTAAATACAATTTTGCCATGGCTACGACTAAAGTACCATATAACAACTGCTAGAAGTTTAGCCATAGACACGTCAGTTGATTAATCTATTATGATACTAAATCTCTGACCACCTATATCTTTAACTAGCTCTTTGAAGAAGTGAGTGCCAGCACATTTTTTATTGTTTTACTGCATTTGGTACGATGTAAATGGATGCCAGAATGTTTGTTGTCTGCAAAAGCACTTTTGCAAAGTTTGCAAATGGTCACGCGATAGCAGTAAACTATGTTCGTACACAAACATAGCCAGCTTGGCTTCTGCTTTGTGTATTCTAAATGAGGTGTATGCAGGACTGAAATCTATTACTTTCTGGCGTTTACTTAGAAAGGGATCTGTAAACCTTTTATGTTTATCTTTTTTACCATAAACTTTCGAATCACTTAACTTGGAATTAATTTCACATCTGAAATATTTGCAATACACTCTTGTTTTGTCATTAGCAACTGTTGAAGCCAACACTGAATAGGCAACCCAACTCACTCCCATCTGTACCCCTGAGTATGCTTCGGAGGCATTTTGCTATTCCAATTTTAAAAAAAATCTTGTGTTACATTCACACTTTCTCTACTCTTGTGCTAAATATTCTTACAAACTTTTATTCCTATTTCTACTTCATGTTTGTTGAGATAAGCATTTGCAGAAATTATGTTATTGTTCATTGTACCTGCCTCTGTGTAAGTAAAATAACTACTGACGGATTTAAACTTTTATTGTATAAATATGCTTTACTCATATTACTACTACAGAGTCTCAAGAGTATCTTCTTCATGCCCCACAATTTCCTCCCTTTGATAAATATTGTAACTTTGGTGTGGGTGTAAAGTAAGAAGACAGATGTAGTCGAGATAAAGAAACACTTTTATTTCCGTAAACAGTAAGTTTGTACACTCGTTGCAACAACAAGAAAGTCTTTTCCGATTCTCCAACAGCACGGCTCCGAACTCGTAACACAAAGAACTGTTCCTTCTCCCTGGTGTGACTCCTCGACGCTTCGCATACGTCTCTTCTTTCCGTCGGCACGACTACTCAACCTTCACATACGTCTGACTGTTCTCCGTCGGCACTACTCAACGCTTCACGTACGTCTCACTGACTGCTGTCGCACTTTACCGCTATTTATATCTCCCAGGCACTATATCGGAAAGTTCGGGAAAGCTCAGTTATTTTGCGGTGAAATACAAAGTAGAAGATTCCAGTAGCCTCTATCCTTTTCTCTCTTTCGGCAAGCGCCCCAACAATGCGGCCATGCTCTGTCTCTTTCCTTCGGCTCCTTTGCGGTAGTGCCGACAATAATGCGATGCATGACACTACGGTTGTCGGCAATTAGATGCGGCGGGCGCGGTGACACTGCTCCCTCCTCAGAGCTGGTCGTCCCGACCAGCACTATCACTGCGGCATCTCCCTTGCGCCCCGGTGGACTAACCCATCGAACCTCTTCTCCAGGAGGCACGATCCTAGGTATCGCTGTTGGATAGTGTCCCTTGGTCCGGGTAGGACGATGTATGCCATCCTGCTTCGAAATTCTGCAACAATACCGCCGGTCTTGACGGTCCCTCGTCCAGTTGCCCTTCTTCCTGGTGTGTTGACGGGCCATCCTGCGCACTCGGAAACGGCTCACTGGGTACCATGTCCGCCGACCTCTCTGGCGCACCTTCGCAGCCACCTTGCTTCCGATGGGTCCTGCAACAAACCCCGCCACATCCGCGCGAGTCGCGTCCACCGCTGCACTCGTGTTCACTCGTGCTCGGCACGGCCTCTCCTGCATCCTGCCGTCCAAGATGATGTCCACCATTCTTCCGTTCACGGCACTATGCGTCAGGTGATTAGATGGCTCCGACGGTCCCCCCATGTCACACGCCAAGTCGGTTCTCGCGTGTTGCTCGTTTGCTTGTGCGCTTCCCTGCCGATCGTCCTCCACGTCATATCCTGGTTGGTTACGTACCCGACACACTCCTCCAGAGGATCCTCGACGACGTCCCTGAACTGCCCCTTTGTCTTCCCCGAGACGTATACTTCCGTTATCTGAAACGGGCGCAACTGTCGCCTCGGCCACTAGGTGCTCCCTCCCCGGGTCCGCGCTATTCCGTCTGCCCCTGGCATCCAGTACTTTGACGCTCTCGTCAACTCTTACTACCAGGGCGCCAAGACGTTCCCCGTCGTCCTCCACGACGTCCACATGCTGGCAGAGGTCTTCCACCTTTTCGCCGAGTTCTTCCACGTCTTCCGTCACGCCAATCAGTTCGCCGAGTTGTTCCACGTCTTCCGTCATGCTAATCAGTTCGCCGAGTTGTTCCACGTCTTCCGTCACGCCAATCAATTCGCCGAGTTGTTCCACGTCTTCCGTCACGCCAATCAGTTCGCCGAGTTGTTCCACGTCTTCTGTCACGCCAATCAGTTCGCCGAGTTGTTCCACGTCTTCCCTCACGCCAATCAGTTCGCCGAGTTGTTCCACGTCTTCCCTCATGCCAATCAGTTCGCCGAGTTGTTCCACGTCTTCCCTCATATCATCCGAAACGGGCGCAACTGTCGCCTCGGCCACTAGGTGCTCCCTCCCCGGCTCCGCGCTATTCCGTCTGCCCCTGGCATCCAGTACTTTGACGCTCTCGTCAACTCTTACTACCAGGGCGCCAAGACGTTCCCCGTCGTCCTCCACGACGTCCACGTGCTGGCAGAGGTCTTCCACCTTTTCGCCGAGTTCTTCCACGTCTTCCGTCACGCCAATCAGTTCGCCGTCAATTTTCGCCGATAGCTCCGTCTTCATCTCTTTCAGCTCGGCAGCGAGGTTGTTTCTCGTCTTCATTTCTTCTTTCAGCTTGGCAACGAGGTTGTCGTTTATCGTTTCGATTTTGGCAGCGAGGTTGTCGTTTAATGTTTCCATTTTGGCAGATAATTCTTTCATCATTGCCATCATCCTGGTTTCCGAATCTCCCTCCATCTTGGTTCTAACGTTGCAACTTCTAACGACGATGTAACGAAACTAGAAGCAATTCGACGGATCCCACTTCTGACACCAGTGTAACTTTTGGTGTGTTGGGTGTGAAGTACAGTAGACAGATGTAGTCGAGATAAACACTTTTATTTCCGTAAACAGTAACTTGTACACTCGTTGCAACAACAAGAAAGTCTTTTCCGATTCTCCAACAGCACGGCTCCGAACTCGTAACACAAAGAACTGTTCCTTCTCCCTGGTGTGACTCCTCGACGCTTCGCATACGTCTCTTCTTTCCGTCGGCACGACTACTCAACCTTCACATACGTCTGACTGTTCTCCGTCGGCACTACTCAACGCTTCACGTACGTCTCACTGACTGCTGTCGCACTTTACCGCTATTTATATCTCCCAGGCACTATATCGGAAAGTTCGGGAAAGCTCAGTTATTTTGCGGTGAAATACAAAGTAGAAGATTCCAGTAGCCTCTATCCTTTTCTCTCTTTCGGCAAGCGCCCCAACAATGCGGCCATGCTCTGTCTCTTTCCTTCGGCTCCTTTGCGGTAGTGCCGACAATAATGCGATGCATGACACTACGGTTGTCGGCAATTAGATGCGGCGGGCGCGGTGACAATATCCTAATTGAAATTCCGCATTGTAGGGTAAGGTACAATGAGTGACTGAGGATTCTCGCCTAGTCATTTTTACTTTCTCTACTGGTAAGTAGGGGAAGTATTCTATTCCACCCAAAACTTCAATGTCGAGATTTCACCGGAAATATATGTTTTGAGATCCCAGAAACCAAAAAAAGCATTTTTAGAAATAGGTCCGTGTGTGTCTGAGTGAGTGTTTGTGTGTGTGTGTGTGTGGACAGCATAACTCAAAAACGAAAAGTAGGTTAGAAACCAAGTTGGTATTTAAGTTTAATGTCTTTCAAGGATGCAACGCGAAGATTTTGAAGAAAATAGCCCCACCCTAAACTACCCTTTACATGGAACATTTTTCGAAAATATTGATTTTCTTGAAAATAGCTCTAATGATTTTGATTAAAATGCCATATGTTTGAGATATTTTTATGACAAATGAAATGTATATCTTGAATTTTCTGGCTATAGCCCCTGTAGTCGTATTTACTCTGGACGACTTTTGCATAACTGGTAAACCGTTAGAGGTAGAACCAAATCATACTACACAGAAAATGTAGATCTTGCTAAAATACACCATTTATGTCTCAATAAATTTTCATTTCGGAGATATTCTTTAGAATCTGGCTGGCAAGTAAGCTAATCTAAACATGAGCCTTCCCTTGTACCTACAAGGAAATAAGCAACAAGATAATTTGTACAAATATTTATGTTAACTAACACGAAGAAGATAGAGGAATAGGAGTTTGTAAGAAACGTTAGTACAAGAGTAGAGAAAGTCATGTGAGTGCAACACATCAGATTTTTACTGTAAGAATAGACCCTAGTAGATTTAGGTTCATACGATTTCTTAATTTTATTTTAGTCGGTCACTGGCGAAAATACTATTTCCGCTGTGGTGTTACTAATGGAAGTAACATAAAGGTCGACCAGCGACCAGCGACCGAGTTCAGGTCGTACAGGTTCTCCTGTACGGTATGTTGTGTTTGCACAGCACCTAGCCGCTAATGCGACTTTCTGTGCGGTATTGGAGGTTGTCCTTGTGTTGTCTTGCTTTTGTGTCCTGGGCAATGGTTTCTTTCTGTATACCTAATTTAGGATACAGAAAGGGGGCAGGAATAGGTGTTGGGGTAATGATGTGTTAGAAGATGGGAGTGGCATTACCCTTATCCAAGGGCGTCCTTGGATAGGCGGTAACTTTTCCTTCTTCGAGGTGCTGTGTGGTCGTATTGACCTAATGCCCGTACCAGCTGATTGGTGTGGGAGTTAAGTTTGGAGTGCATGGTTCGGGATCGCTCCCTTACCAAGTCCATGATGTAGGGAAGTCCTGATTGGTTGGGGAGGATGTAAGACGGGAATCTACGTCCGCTATTGTATATCATTCTTAACGCCCTGTTCTGCACTGACTGCAGTTTGCGCATGGTAGATGGTGCTGCCGATCCCCAGGCTTCGCAGCCATATAGCAGTGGTGTCAAGGTCACAGACCCTTCGGGGCTAAACTGTGCAACAGCTATATGCAGAGGGCAAAACATGACGTAATACATATCAACACTAGACGCTTTATCAAGTGACACCTGTTTACTTGCAAGTTGGTCGCGTCCACGAATATAACCTTTCTTGGAGTGCGTACACCTTACGAATTTTTTTCCTTCAGATTTGCCTACAAGGATAAATAGCACAGATACAAGTTGGATCTGCGAAGGGGAACGGTACATCTCACGCGTAAATAGAAAACTACTTGATGTAGTTATTTAAGTTGATTAAAATAGTTGCAACCTTCTGATGATTAGGCTGAGTTATAGGTACTATTAAACCTACCCTAGCTCTTGGGTTAGCATTCTCAAACAGGAAAGTACACCACTTACGCACTTACATGCCTCTTAAAGATAGATATTATTACTTTTCAATCCCAGATGTAAAAATGTCAATCTACTTTGAATGAATGAATGAATAAATAAATAGGAGAATAATTACACGGTATTAATAATAGTGCTTTTAATACGAACTTGTGTTAGATATAATCTATATTTATATAAAAAGTAAATAGCAGCTTTCAAATCCTGTTATACCTTGAATGAATATTCTTTGCTATTTTGATTAAACATATTAACAGAATATTTACTTGTATTATCTTCAAATAAGTGAAATAACACAAAACTTTATTAGTAACAGGGATTGGCGATTTCCTCCAAAATTAAAGGAAAGGACTACATGCAAGTTGTTTAAAAACTACTGTCCTTAAAGATACGTATTTTAGTGTAAAGCGTTTGCATAATGAATTTAAGACAATCTTAGTGAAAACCTAAGTAAAATACCACATGTTACACATTTGTAGGATCAGTTACTTGGCATATTTTTCAACTCACACCCTTTTCAAAATTTGGCTTACAAAGACAGATTCTAAGACTGGATGCCAAATTGCTATCCGAGAGTCTGTTTCTGTGGTGAGTTTTCAGGAGCTGCATTATAGAGAAACCCTGTTCACAAAGGTAGGTACTGCCAGACATTGCCATACTTTTTGCTGCGTTGGGAATCAAATTTGGGAAACACATATGAAGTTTCCGATAGAATTCGATCAGTGTGTCTGAGCATGAATTGTCAAATTTCTCATGAAGGCGACTCACGCTGTACTTCTATCAGCTCCAGCGGAACTGCTGTATTATTTACTTTATCTATTTCATAATGACTTTGCATGTTGTATTTTAATGCAAGATACTGGTTGCACATTAGGTACTGAATACTACTACCACAACTTTGCAAAGGAATTGTTTTCCCATTCGAAACATGCGAATCCAAATGACTCATGTCTGTGCTCTCGGACGCAGCCATTGCTCTGCCTGCATCACACGGAAAACTGCACTGAACTGGTTTCTAACGGACTTGCCCTCTATGCCCAGGGCACGGCGACCTGCTCTCTCCGTGGCATTGCCACTCGGGGCCACGATTGACACCACTGCCATATAGGATCAATGGCGGAATGATTGCCCGGCATATTCTTAATTTTAGGTGGTTGGGCATGGTAGATCTGAGGATAAGGTAGAGCTGTCTGAGCGCAGCGTGACCAACTTTGGCCTTTGCGCGGACATGTGGGGCGTATGTTAGCCCGCGATCGAGGAGAACGCCTAAATATTTGGCGGAGGTTACCCATGGGATATTTCTCCACCTAAGCCGAAGAGACCGTTCCGGCCGCCAATGGCGAACCTTGCCAAGAGCGGAGCTTTTCCCCGGACTAATAGCCATTCTCCACTTCTCACTCCAACGGTCGACGGCGTCGAGTTGTCGTTGAAGGGGAGGGAGGCAATATCTCACGTTTTTATTTTGTGCCATGATGAGGACGTCGTCCGCATACTGGCATGTCGCAGTGTGTTGATGCGTGGGGAAATCGGACATGTAAGCTGCGAAGAGTAGCGGGGAGAGTACACTGCCCTCCGGGACTACTGCCGCTATTTCTTTTGTTGTAGACAGTTTTCCTTCCACTTTCACTCTGAAAGTGCGGTCCTGAAGGAAACTGCTAATTATAGTGAGATATGGAGGAGGGATATTTGTCTGCTTTAGTTTGTACAGAAGGCCTTGGTGCCAAGTTGTGGCGAAAGCCTTCTCCACGTCCAGCAGCACCACTATGGTCTTGATGTTTCCCTGGAAACCCAGGGAAACCATCTCGGCCACACGCAGCAACTGCATGGTCGTGGAATGACCCCGACGAAAACCAAACTGGTGATCCGGTAGGAGTTGCCTCTCCTCAAAAAGAGGTATTAGGCGGGTAAGGAGCAACTGCTCAAAAACTTTTGAGACGATTGGGAGAATGCTGATGGAACGGTAGTTGTTAGGCAAGACTGGGTTCTTGCTGGGTTTCAATATACACACCACCCTCGCCTCCTTCCAATTACAAATCGCCTCCATAAAATCGCACAAAGGTGTCCTTAGTAGCCCAATCCGCGACTTTTCGCCCAATCTTGCAACTCTGATTGGCCATTGCCGTGTACAGTCTGAAATATAATATTTACGTTGCTTGACACGTGCGATTATCGCAACCATGAACATCGGCAGACTTTTTTCCAGGGGGGGGGGGGGGCAAATGTTAGAATTTTGCAATCAGATAATATTAATTCATTATTTTGTTGTCAAAAGTTATAGTATTTGTTGCGGATAACCATATAAATTTGCGCTAAATAGAAATTTTTCTTTACCTAAAAATTAAAATAATAGTTTAATAGTCAGCACATTAAGTTCATTAATTTCCAAGGGGGGGGGCCGCGGCCATCCCTTGCCCCCCCTTCGCGACCCCATGATCGCAACTATGATTCCGGGGCTGGGCTGTAAGAAGCCATGTACTGTAAATGCTTCCTTTCTTAATGCACTTATTATTTAGTTTGCAAAGAAGCTAGAAAAAAATCTAAACTTAAAATGTTCATAGCCAAGAATGTAGCCAAAAGCTAAAGCCAAAATGTTGTAGTATTTGGTCTTTCAAAACCGCTACATTTAGCTACAGAAAAGCTAAATTGGCAATATCACATAACGCTAACCCCGTTTTCAAATTTCGTATTCAATAGGGTACAGCACAGAAGTAGGGGATACAGTTAGCCAGCTGTACTACTTTATTCACATCGTTCAGTAACTCACATACTGAACAAGTTATCCAATATAATATTATGGAGTGGACTTCATACGTAAAATCTGATATAATACATCTTTTTTTTTTTTGGACTAAATATATGTTGTTTTTTTTAATTAGTATGCAACACTAGTTGCACCACAAAGATGTATAATAGTTATGCAGCTTTGTAAGATTGGCGCACGCGCTGTGCAATGTTATCTAGTGTGTGCATTTAAAAGTAAACATGGTAAACATGCAATTTAGCGCTCAACATGTCTCCACCGAAATTTGGGAACATCGATGCAGCATAAGAAGTGGCTATTAGTCACAGAGTATGCTATTTGCTATTTGTCGACAGGACAGTGTTGCCAACTATCATTCAACAAAACAAGCTAAACTGGCTTGACAAAAAGGCTAGAAAAGGATAGATTATATTTTAATACCTATATAAACATTATAAAACCACATTATTAAAAAATATGCATGACGCGCTTAGCAAAAATAAACGTGGTCTTCGTCATCCCCCTCTGCCTCATTTCTACTGCTGCAGCTGGGATTTATTTCCCTTAGGCTCTTGCATTTGTACAACAAGCTTCAATATTTCGTCTGGGACTTCGCATGAAAAATCTCATGTGTTGCACTCACATGACTTTCTCTACTCTTGTACTAACCATTCCTACAAACTCTTATTCCTATATCTTCTTCGTGTTAGTTGAGATAAACATTTGCAGAAATTATCTTATTGCTTATTTCCTTGTAGGTACAAGGGGAATACGGGAATACAGTAGGCTTTGAGCGATTGTCAAACCTTTTCAAGCTTTCAAATTCCGTTCACTTTGCAACAGGCGCGGCTCCTCAGGGTAGGCAGTGTAGGCATTGCCTACCCTATCGTAATACATCAATAAATAATGTTTAACTATGATTCTGCATTTTATCATTTGAACCGTCATTTTCCCCTAAATTGCAGTTCAAGCAAAGTTTTCTCGGTTATAATGACCAGCGCATGGTCAAATCCTTGAATCTCAATTCCGATTCATCAAAACTGCGCTGCATGTTTGAAACGCGCGGCAGAAATGATAACGCATGGAATCTGGGTAGTGGAGAGCAGGCTAGCTTAACCTCTGCCGGCCCGGCCCCCTTTCCTCAGTACGAGGCCCTTGAACAGGGATAGGGAAATATTCCGTCTGTATACGCACTCCGAGCATGCGTAGACGCGTCTGCCAGCACTCCGAACACTTGCCTGCCCAAATCCGAATTTATGCGACATTTTCCGAACAGTAATACTCCACGAACGAAGATCTCAGAGATCTGAATCGTATCGTTATCTCTGTGTAATACCAGTATTACCGACTTAATTAGTGAACTATTACAAATTCCGCTTTCGCGGCGCACTGACAATGAAAAGAGGAGTGTTTTAGCTATTTAAGACAAAGCTATAGTCAGACAAATTTTCAATTTCTTAATCTATTTTAGTCATGGGCGGCGCGGAACGGGGGCAAGGGGGGCCACGCCCCCCCCTTGGAAGTTGGTGAACTTAATGTGTAGTCAGTTACTGACTATTAAACTCTTATTTTAATTTTGATGTAAAGAACAATTTTTGTATAGCACAAATTAATACGGTTATCTGCAACAAATACTATAAATTTTGACAGTAAAATAATGATTTAATATTATATGAATTCAAATTTCCAACATGTGCCCCACCCTGGAAAAAAAGTCTGCCGACACTCGTGATTTTAGTTTTGGTGGTAATTCGTCCGTAAGTCACACTCATTCACTCTGCTCTTATTAAACAACCAAACAATATATTGTTTGCGTTATCCGCAATGACTTCGCCCCCTATATTTCGGATAAACGGGGTTTATTATTATTATTGTTGTTGTTGTTTGTTGTTGTTGTTACTGTTACACTTTGCCTACCCTAAAATTTTGACTGCGAGCCGCCACTGCTTTGCAAGGTTAACAAAATATTGAATAACGATGCTCCATTTGACAGAAATACAAATAACAGGGCATATCTCCGAGGTGGTTCACTATATACAAATATTATTCAGATATAATTAGTGTATTTTAGAATTTATATACATTTTTGCATAGTAAGATTTGGCATATCTCTAACAGTTTACCAGTTATGCAAAAGTCGTCCAGAGTAAATACGACTACGGAGGTTATAGCCAGAAAATTGAAAATATACATTTCATTTGTCATAAAAACATTTCACACCTGTGGCATTTTAATCAAAATCGTTAGAGCCATTTTCAAGAAAATCAAAGTTTTCGAAAAATGTTCCATGTAAAGGGTAGTTTAGGGTGGAGCAATTTTCTTCAGAATCGTCAAGTTGCATTCTTGAAATACATTAAAATTAAATACCAACTTCAGTTTTTAACCGATTGTTCGTTTTTGAGTTATACAGTCCACAGGATGACAGACAGACAGACAGACAGACAGACAGACAGACAGACAGACAGACACACACACACATACACACATACATACACACACACATACACACACACGGACCTTTTTCTAAAAATTATTTTTCCTTTTTGGATTCAGGGTCCTCAAAACATATTTCCGGTGAAACCTCGACATCGAATTTTTGGGTGGAATACAATACTTGCTCTCCTTTACGTAGTAAACTAAAAACAGCACTTATGTTGACGTCTTAAACCGTACTTTACACTGAGAATGGCGGAAAGTGTATTTGGTTTTCAATTTTGTCAACATTTTTTCAAAGCCCAAAGCTAACACCAACTCAGAGATAGGACGTTTAGCAGATTTCAAAGTTTCTTTGACACTTAGCATTGATATCTTGCAAAGAGTTTGAAAATCTGGAAGGCTATTTGTGAAACTAATGCATCTCTCCCGTAAATCGTTCTTTGCGTCGTCTGACAAATTGGATAGCTTTAATCCATTTTCTGCAAGGAAGCCTAGATATGCGGTTGGATCAATGTAACTATCAATACTGCACTTGATAGGGTCAATTTTAACAGTGGAATTAATTATTCTGCCATTTATGGACCTAACTAAAAGTGGCAAAGAATCTAACAACTTGGTGGGATCCACATTCTTAGATTCAAAAAATTCGGGAATTCACCAAAAGGATTACATCATTACATGCCATAGCTGCAGTAGCGAGATTAAATTATGTATTATTTTAAATGTATATAAGTAAAAAATGAAAAAAAGCTAGAAAAGGCTAATAAAGGCCAGAAAAGCTACTTGTAGTTTCTTGGAAAATTTATAGCTAGGTAGGTGCTCAAAAAGGCGAGATCTAGCCATAAAAAGGCTAAGTTGGCAACACTGTGACAGGCACGTTATTCAGCAGTGATGATTCAATAGGCAGTGACTGGAGCGGCTGTGTAGCATGAAAAGTGCGATAAAAGACTAACCAAGTGATACCTGAAACTGAAATCTTTACATCACCCTTTTTTCCACTACACGCCTCACCTACATTTTAGATAATAATCAGTAATGTGCCCAGGAAGAACATAAGATACTGTGCGTAATCTGTAATGGAATACAAGGATAACACTGGAATACTCAGTGATATGAAAATAGAAATAAAGGAAGAAAGTCATTGGCAGGACGAGACAGCAACGGAGTTGATACACAAAACAGAATTTAGTTTGGAAACGATTCCTGTAATGAGAATAAAAAAGGTAAGATATAATAATTGTTTAAGCCTTTACGGCTTCTACTACATGTGAAAATTGCGTATCGGCGCAAACACTCAACTCCGCACATGTAGCACTCCTTAATTACATAACTTGTAGAAATACGTGTAATTAACAATAATTCACCCTTAGGATATCGTAGTTCTACATTGCTAGGGATGGCGAGTGCCTCTAACGAGGGAACATCTCCCCAAGATTCACTGTAACAAACCGCGGTGCCACTCCCCTACCACATAACGCACGCCGAGGAAACTGTCACAATACCCAAGTTACACTAATTCAAAGATAATGCAAATATTTTTAACGAAACGACTTTTTTCGCGCATTCGCAATAGTACCGAACTGTATTTTGTTTTCTCTGCGCTTCATTCACTTTTCATTGTGACATTGTGCCCACACACTTGTGGCTTGTGTGTTTAAAAACGCCAACAGTAAGTTTGTTGGCATAAATAAATAATAATCTATGAAATTGTTCAAGCTTTCAGCCATATTACACTCCATGGCCTTGATGAGAAATGAATAATAAATGACCCTTTTAGTATTCCTGTCCGTACTCAGTCTTGGGCCGTTGTCCCTATTAAAGTTATTTGGCTCTAATATAATTTCAGTTCCTTCTTCAACCATCACCTGGAAATCTGGTGTTCCTCACACTTTTTTGTTGAATTGAAAGGCTTTGTCACAAACAAGAGGCCCTTGCCCATGCTTCACTTTTGTGAGAACCACACACACACACACACAGCATCTTCTAATGCAAATTTGTTTGCTGTTTGCAATGTTTTACATTCTCTGGATCCTCTTCAGAATCTAATTTAGAGGCATACTTTACTAAGATGTCCTTATTACTTTCTCTACTAATAGAGGAAGTATTGTATTCCACCCAAAAATTTGATGTTAAGATTTCACCAGAAATATGTTTTGAGGCCCCCGAACCCAAAAAAAGCAGTTATAGAAAAAGGTCCGTGTGGGTGTGTCTGTATGTGAACAGCATAACTCAAAAACTGGTCAGTTAGAAACCAAAGTTGATATTTAAGTTTAATATGCTTAAAGGATGCAACATGAAGATTTTGAGGAAAACTCCTCTACCCTAAACTACCCTTTACATGGGAAATTTTTCAAAGGATTTGATTTTCTTGAAAATGAGTCTTAACAATTTTGATTAAAATGCCATATGTTTGAGATATTTTTATGGCAAATGAAAGGTATATTTTGAATTTTCTTATTGTAGCCTATGTAGTCCTGTTTACTCTGGATGACTTTTGCATAACTGGTTAACCGTAAGATATAGACCAAATTTTACTCTACAAAAAATGTAGGTCTTGCCAGAACACACAATTTGTGTCCAAATACATTTTTTTGTAGAGATATTTCATGTTGTTTGTGTGAGTTTGGTCAAATAGAAGATTGTTATTCATTCTTTTTTATCTTAGCTGTACAAACAGAATGAAATCTCAAAGCTTTAAATGATTTGACTATCGCTCAAAGCCTACTGTATTCCCATATTCCCCTTGCAGTTACAAGGAAATAAGCAATAAGATAATTTCTGCCAATGTTTATCTCAACTAACATGAAGAAGATAGAGGAATAAGAGTTTGTAAGAATGGTTGGTACAAGAGCAAAGAAAGTCACGTGAGTGCAAGACATCAGATTGTTTTCTCTTTATATCACTTATGTTTGCCTTTCCCACACGTGTTGAAAAGTCTGGCTAAAGAAGAACCACTTTCATCTTTTTCCAATTTATTCAAAATTTGTGGTTTCCATTCAGTTATTGAGAATGTGTGCTTCCTTTTAGCTCCTCCAGATAATGCCATTTCAAAAGACGAATAGAGTAAAACAAAACTGAAGCATTACAAGTTTAACTTCCACTTTGCACTACAGTGCACCAAGGCCAGCTGGCTGTGTTTAAAACATGGTAATATCGAAGGGAGCACGGCCGTAAAGCATAATCGGGGAGATCAGAGTAAATCCATCAGGGCGAGAAGGAGACTTCTAAACTATGTGTGTGCTTTCTAAATGGTATGGAAAAATCATTGACGGACTGAATTTAGATTTTGGACAGTTCAAATTATTGATGTTTGGATTTATGTTTTACTGTAATTGTGCCAAAGTGTGGTTCATGATGTTAAATGTGTAAAGTGGATTGTTAATTAGTGTTCAATACGCGCATTCCTTGCAGTTGGTGAATAAAACATGCTGTACTTGCATCTGAATTACTTGTATCAGACCTTTCACAATAGAGTTTACTCCCAACCCTTTAATCATTTTAATGTGAGCAAGTTTTATACTAGTGTTTTCACTAGACCAGAAGATTGCATGCAGTGACCATACCTCGCTTATTGAGGTCCAAGTGTGCACCTAATATTTTCTATGGACCAGCGTTCCAGCACGCAATCAATATAATTACTGTTAAAGACTTTACTTACAAACTTTATAGAAGGAGATCCTGAAACTGGCCACCATTGCTTATTGGACCTCTGAAAAACCATAGGGGTACTTCATGAACAGTATTAGGTTCTGAATTATAGGACCACTTTTTTTCAGTCAACGGTTGACGCCACTACATACATGATTACAATTTTGCCCCCTTTTTAGAAAATTAAAAGACAGGGAGCGTGATGTTGCCCTTTTTCAATAAGAGACTGCAACAGTTCCCATCTTTTGATGAGAACAATTGAAAGTGTGTTTCAGGATACAATTATTAGCAGAGATTGGTGACTCTTGGTCCCCAACCTAACCCCCTAGGATTTTTACCTCTGGGACAACTTAAAACATGAAGTCTACAAGATAAACCCACATACCCTGGGTGAATTAAAACAAAATATTCACCAGGAAATTGCCAACACTCCTCAAGGTGAACTATAGCGAGTGATGGATATTTTCCTAAAGAGGTACTAAAAAGTAAGGACAATGGCGGTGGCCACTTTCAGCATATCCTTTCATCTATTTGGTAAGCAAAGCTTTTTAAAGTAGTTTTAGATATGCTATATGGTTTCATCCACGCATTTCTATGATAGCAGCAGATGGCAACGAGCACTGAGGGTGAGGACAGACGAAACACCATACAGTCAATTTGTACATTTTTTGTTCTCAAGTTATGTCTTAGTATTTTCCTTGGACCAGCAGTTCCTGCATGCAATGACTATACTCCATTTATGAAGACCCCAGTATGTTCCTAGTATGTTTCCTGTATCTGTTGTTCCAGCATGCCATGAACATATTATGGTTATGGAAATCCATGTCTTCATAGCGTTCTCTCTAGACCAGTTGTTCCTCCATTTAGGTTTTACAGTTTTGCTTCGTGCTTAAATGAAGCCTAGTTATGGACAAGCCCTTAAACTACACTCACTCACTCACTCTAGCTTATACAAATTCAACATTGTGACTGGGTTTACATTGGAAAAACCAAACATCATTTGGAGTCCAGAGTAGAGGAACATTTAAGAAATACTCAAGAGGTGGAATCGGGACTGAAAAATTCAATGTCTCAGCCGGGATTTGAACCACAGCATAAATAAATAATAATTCAAGAAATATGTAATATAACCACATTGATGAATCATCTCTGGCACATCATTTTGGTCATTTAATCATGAAATAAGTCCAGAGTTTAAATTATTTAAAGCATTTAAATGGACCGATAGTTTAATGGTGTTAGGAGAAAATACTTTGAAGAATAGGGATAGTGTGATGAATTTAGAAATACTGCCATTTGATTCTGTCAACAAATTATTTTATTTCCAGTAGATGGCAATAAGTCCATCACCTAGCTAGCAGCTATAGCTATAACCATGTAAATAAACAAAGTTAGCAAAGAAGTTGAAGATGCAACTGATTAATTGATTGTGAAACATGTCCTAGTTGAATTTATATCTTAGAACAGATAAGTGAAGTCACAAATTTTTCATTGTGTTATAATAGTTACTACAATTTTATTATTTATTATAGGAAACTGTTGAAGAGGTGAAAGGAGAAAGTGAAGATCTAATATCATCAGAATCATCAAGGTAATATTGATTCACATCTTTGAAATTCAGATGCCCAGATGTACACCATGTTGAATAACATTGTACAGTTTTATTTACTTTGGTTGCCACACTCAACACTTTAGTGATGAATATGACTGTTAGCATTACAAAGATCAGACAGTTCTGTTTGCAGTCATTTGAAACTTCTGCACTATCTATTGCATGGTTTAAGGTGTTTTAATAAAGCCAGAAAATGAAAGTTGGGATGTAATGCGCTGTTCTTAATAGCTATATCACTTGTGTTGCTTATGCATTATTACCTATGTTAGATTTCTTATTGCAATGGAAGGTATATACAGGCTGTCCCAAAAGAACACTGACAATGCTTAGTATGTTGTGCAGGGGAGTGGCAAACTGATTGGTTTTCGAGAAGGAACCCCTGTCCAGAGATGCACTGTTTGGATGCTGTAGCATATCAAACTATGTGATGGATATGTCTTCTCATTTCCTCAATAAACCCAACATGAGTTGTACATCAAAGTGTCTACATTAAAAATAAGCTTCGAATTGTGTACCATCTATGTTATTGTAGAGTCTACATCGGCAGTGCTGTACATGATCCAACACGTGTGGTTATCTTTGAAGATAATTCAAACGCTCCATGGACTTGAGCAATAAGGTCCTCCGCTGACGTTACAGGAGTGCCATACACCATACTTTTCATACAACTCCACAGAAAATAGTCAAGAGGTGTCAGATCTGGTGACCTTGCTGGCTGTTGAACTGGTCCCCTCTACCATTCCATTGATTTCGATATGCGATGTTGAGGTGATTCCTCACATTTACATCAAAGTGCGCTGGAGCTCATTTTGGCCCTTTCCGCAGCTGTGTATTGGTATGTGTTACACTGCTGTTAAAACATTACTGTAATGGAAACTATAGAAGTAACGCAGTAGGATGCACACCAAGGACTTTATGGAAGAATTTAGCACACGTACAGGAATGTTATTATGCTCAGGCTGTTCATCTGCAGCACACTGGATTGCATACCTTCGATATTAAGATACCAAAATGAATCTTAACAAATGGTAACAAACTTTGATGCTTGCCAGCGCCCAAAGCCTGCATTTCTGTCCAGGGCTTCCTTCTTGAAAACCAATCACTTTGCTATCCTACACAGCATACTAAATGTTGTCAGTGTATTTTTGGGACACCTTGTATATGTGTTACATAAAAAAGTTGGATGGAAGAGGATATAACCATGAAAAATGCATATATCATATCACAGAGTTTTAGAGATGTGAACACTTGGCCTATAACCCATTGCCCTCCTTTTCTAACATTTTTCATATATGAACTTCAGCTGTAAATGTGAAAAAAGTATTCCATTTTGTTCATATTACTTTGTGTAGATGAAAATACAAATACTTGAACACACACACACACATCCCTTAGTCTAAGCTTGATTAAATCTGAAAACTAGAGGATTCTGTCAAAAAATTGTGATTTGCTGTGGTCTGATGCCCTCTGCCTGCTTCATAATAGTTTCTTTCCTTATGGTACTTTCTGTTCATATGTTGGATGGCCTTTCTATAAGAACAGCACAGCCACAAAGTGCCTGTTACTGATCAAAACATGAACTAATTAGGTAGACTTGCATTTAAATCTAAATACTCGGTTACTGCCAACCTACTTAATAAAAGCATTATTTCTAACCTCAAAAATCATGGGGTTAAAGTAACATGCTTTCAAATGATAATAATGCTTGAACATTGTTACCACACAACACATGAACCTACTCACATTCGGTAAATCTTGTTCCGCTATAACACTTTTTGATAAAATCACTTCTGAACACTAAATATCATAATATATATTAGATACAGTACCATATTGCAAACACAAAAATGACAAAAGTAACTATGTGCTAAGAAGATCTTCTGGGCTGCGAGGCCATGGCCCACTTGCGTTTCTCCCCTCCTTCCCACATGTTTCATCTCTGGCTATGGCAGGCATCTTCAGTGGATCCCTAACTACATCTCTTCGGTCTCTTGATGATGACTGGGAGACCAAGGAAGTCTAGTTGGAGATCTACTGAAGATCTCTGCCATAGCCACAGATGAAATATCTGGGAAGGAGGAGAGTAGCCACAGTAGGCCATGACCTCACAGCCCAGAAGATTTTCTTAGCAATCAGACATTGGCAGCGAAAGCATGTTCACTTTAAACAGTAACTATAACATCACATAATGCTCTAAAACAATTCAGGCAAAAACCACGCACACATGAGCAATATAATGCCATCCACAGATTAATTAATTAATAAATACAGCGTCTAAACAGAACGTTCTTTTAAAATTTATCAGGTGGCTTCTCTGCAGTGGGTTCAAGAACAGGGACTTCTGTGGCAACATAATGGATACAATAACACCAACTATGACTGCTGCTTTCCCATGGTTGTATTTTGCAAACAGTTGGGCTACTAATGCAACCTAACATGGAATATCACCAACTATAGCCAAACCACACCATAATGGGGGGATAATGTCACAGTTGGTTTTTGGGGTATTCCAATAAGCTGTTCCCTCTATGTTAGAGCTCAAGTTACATATGTCATCTCAATGCAAAGCAGGGAACTTATGAAAAACATATGTGGAGCGAACAAATATTTATATCCCCAAGTGTTTCTCTAGAAACTTTTAGTTTGTTACTAAAAGTAACTGTCATACTTATGAAATATTGGTAGTTGTGATATTCCACTGTAGCAACAAAACAGTCCACATGATAAGTGTCATGAAAATGAATTTTTCTGAAATGGTTACTTTTATGCTGCATTGCAATAGGCATAACTTAATTCCTGGATGTAAGGACACCATTATATCCACTCAAACCTCTCTTTATCATAATCCACAAGGCAATACCCCTAAACCAGTGGAAATAAAAGAAAGTGACTGGCAGCTAGGGCAGCACTGTAGACGGGATGAGTAAGCAACTAGACCAACATCCCTAGATTTAGCTTTCCCAATAACTTGAAGTGAACCAAGGGGATATTCTGTGCTTATTATTTCCATTACACACATCCCATGTCCTGCATAGCCTGTAATTTCAAGGCTCAGCTAGTTTGTAGCAAGGAACTTCGAAACAAATGCAACAACACTGTAAAGATTCAAGCTTATTTTCATAACTCGCATGGAGCTATTTCAGGACTGTAGAAAGGAGGATGAACAAACTGGCCACAGGTGCTACAGAAATTTAATTATTTCATTGAAGTGTATGTTACTGTCAGTAGTACCAGAAGGCCTTGGGGATTATGTTTTGCAATCTAGAGTGTTGAGGCATATTTCTGCAGTAATAGAATATGAGGGCATTGATTACTTCAGTATTCATGTACTTACCTAATTAATAGAATTAACAATAGTGTGATACGGCCCACCACAGCGGCAACACAGCAAACAATGGCTGGGGCCGGTTTGTCCCACCTTTTGGTGAGGCTCGTAACAAAGGCATTCAGATCAAGTTTCCTCACACCACTTACATGAACAAACATGTAACTAACAGCAATTGGGTGGCAACACAAAGGGGTTTCCCGAGTGTTTGAGAAGCGGCCGGTGTGTTTGATGAAGTTCAAGAAAGGTCCATGTTACATCATCGTTGCTATATAACAAGACAAGACAAAAAGTTATATGAGCTACAGACATGAGTCGGCCAGTGTGATAGTGAGCATAAGACAGCTGTGTGTGTGTGTGTGTGTGGTACTGTTGTGAATTGTACATCGTGTGGAAGTGAAGAAGTTTTAATGAGTGTTAATGATTGTATCGTTGGGGTTAGTGTATGAGAGATAGGTGAAGACAATGAAAGGACTGATTCAAAGTTATGAGAAGAAAGCACTTGAGTTGTAATATCGCGAAAGATATTACATGTACTGTGTTAATGTCCGTAAAAGAGAATTGTGTATTTGTGATAAAATTTTAGAAGAAAATAAAGTGAGAAAAAAGTAATTGGACTGGAAGTTGGTTATTTTGTCACAATATCATAGTTCTGCTGTATGTTATGCACTAAAACTGTTTTGACTGTGGAATTGGAAAATGATGAGAAACTACCATTTTTGGATTTACAGATGATCATAAACAAGAATAGAATAAACTTTGACATTCACAGAATACCAACACAGGCAGACAATTACATAAAAGCTCATAGTTACAATCCAAGAAGTCACAAACAGGCAATTCTGAATAGCTTAACACATAAATTGGTGAACATCCCCCTTCCAACAGAAGAAAACAAAGCAGAATATTGCAAAATAATTGAAATAGCACAAAAAATTGCTTTCCCAAATAATTAGTAGACAAAGAAGTGAAACTAGAAGAAACTACAACACACATATATAAAAGAAATTTAGAAATAAGGTCCAAGGAACACTTGAGAAACGTAAAAAACAAACAGTTGGAAAATCAACAGTTGCCACTCACTTTTGGACAAAAAACCACAATAT
Source organism: Tenodera sinensis (assembly GCA_030765045.1). Lineage (NCBI taxonomy): Eukaryota > Metazoa > Arthropoda > Insecta > Mantodea > Mantidae > Tenodera > Tenodera sinensis. The sequence continues at coordinate 10,003,130 of CM060965.1, forward strand.
AAAGTCAGAACTGAAATTCCCCAAACATGTAACGGAAAACAAGAGCTGTCTACACGGGAACAAATCTTCATTTTGAAAAATAGAAGCAGAGTAATAAATTTCGATATCCCCAGGATATCTTCAGCAAGTTCCTTGAACCTCCACCAGAGGAGACCTTAGAGAAAACATCACCATCTACACCAAGGAGAACCAGTCAATGTCTGGTTGATAATGGAGGAAAGTCAGCCTCCGAAACATGTTCTGGTAAATCATAAGTGTTGTATAGTGTTATTAATCGACTCACCCTTTTGTTTAAATTGAAGATTAGAGTTTGCAAGTTAAGTGAAATTTCTGCATCTTAAACCTGTTATAGCTACTGGTACAATACCTAAGTAAATGTGAAAATGTTGTTCAACAGTGACTAAATGCATTATCTACAGACTCATTGCCTCTAGCAAAGTTTAGTAAAACATTTTTGTTCAATAAACATTTCAGTCTAATAAGAGTAGTTTCAATATTAGGTTTGTCAGTTCTATAATAAAAATGCTTTCTCTATACTACAAATAAGGCTTTTTACTGTTTTTTTGAAATTATTTGTATTATTTATTTTATTTTTAATTATTTTTAAATTTTGTGTTCGAATTAGCCAGAATTTTGGATTATCTGCATTCTACTGTACATCCTTTGTTACTCTTCCTCATATGCTAAGAAAGTTATACTCCGTTGCAAAATTGGATTTATGAATGAGAAGAGAAAACAGAGGAACCAGTTTAATATATGTACGTCTGACTGAAATATTTCTTAGACAAGGCTTTACATAGATTTCTTTAAATTTAAACATTGTTATACATATAACTTTATTTAAATAATATGGTAAATCATCAGTATCTAGTTTCTCTTATTCTTCATTGCAACTTAAAGCTTAGACATAGATGATATTTTTAGTTGGGTTCCTTAAAAACTTAAACTAAATGAATTAAAGTGTAATATTTAAACTAGAATAATCTGTTTTTACATTTACTCCAAAAGGAGCTTATATGCTTCCAGTTGCACCACAAAGATAGTGTATGTTCATCATTTTTGAATAGGAATGTTTGAGATGAGATGAAATATTGTATTGTTGGTGTACATTAAAACATTTCAGGTTAACCTCAGAAGAAGTTTCTCAAGATGGCAGTGGTACCTGCACCTTCTTCCACAGAGATTCAAAAAGACAATGTCAAATGGGAGAAGTCATTTCAGCATTTAAAACAACCATACATAGTTGTGCAGACACACAACCATACAAATGTGACAAATGTAGGAAGTGTTTCACACAGAAGTCCCACTTAGAGAAGCATATTCGGTTACATTCAGATACAAAATCTTACAAATGCAACATATGTAAGAAGTGCTTCAGGCAGAAATACAGCCTAGATCAGCATATTCTGTTACATTCAGATATGAAACCATACAAGTGTGACAGATGTGAGAAGTCTTTCAAAAAGAAGTCCTACTTACAACGACATACATGGTCACATTCAGACATAAGACCATTTAAATGTGACACATGTAACAAGCATTTCAAAACAAAGTCTATCTTAGATTGTCATATTTTGTTACATTTAGGCATAGGACCATACAAGTGTGATAGATGTGAGAAGTCTTTCAGAACAAAGTATTACTTAATACAGCATTATTCATCCCATTCAGACATAAAACCATTCAAATGTGACAAATGTGACAAGTCTTACAAATTGAAGAACAGCTTAGACCGGCATATTCTCGTACATTCACGCATTAAAGAATACAAATGTGACAGATGTGAGGAGTCCTTCAGATGGAACCATGGCTTACAGCAACATATTCTGCTACATTCAGACATAAAACCATAGAAATGTGATATGTTGTTGTTGTTTTCTAGTGCCTTGCATCTGGCAATGAAGCCATTAGCATTCGTGCTTTCCAATACTTTTGAACTGTATGATAAAGTATTGGAAAGCACGAATGCTAATGGCTTCATTGCCAGATGCAAGGCACTAGAAAACAACAACATATCACAAAATATGTGATATAAGTCCTTACAAATGTAACATAGTAGTTTGTTTAAAGCAATGTATCTATGAAAATTAAAACAATCCACAGTTTTCTTCTGATTACTTTGAAGTTCTTTCAACGCACTCAGAACATATAATAAACACAGAATTTCAATGTCCTAAGTTAAACCATTTTTAAATCATTAATATATTAATAAATCACTTTTTGATATGCTAATATGAAATGACACTTGGACCCTACAGTTTATTGTATCTCTCCTTATTTGAGCTCGGTGTGCAGATATAAAGAAATTGTCATACAGCCATTACTTAGATTTAATTAATTTAAGAGCAAAAAACTTTTGTATACAATTTACTGGTATTTTCAATTTTTTCAATGTGTGTTATGAAAAATGTTTAATCTTAGCTCAATGTTTTATAATTAGTGCATGACAAATTTTAATACCTTAATCTGTGAAACTCTCATGAAAATTTCAAGCTAATAAGCTATAAACTAGTGTCCAAGGAGCTTTTTGAATAGTGAAAAATGCTGGAAAAAAATGGTTGAGAAAAATGGATTTTGAAGTTTCACAATATATTTTTGTACGTCCCATCAACTTAAAATTCCTCAGCACCTCTATATGGTACCATCTGCTGCTTTCTTCTTGGCCTCAGTGGAAGCATTTAAGAATGTTAAGTTTGCTTTGTTATTTCTTAAAATGAAAACTTTCCTGTTGCCTTTCCATTGTTCACAAAGTTTAGAAATGTATTGCTCTTAGCTACACAATGCACTTTTGCCAATTTGTGCACCAAGTTCATAAACTATCTGCAATGCTTTATTATAAACTAACAAGTAACTTAAAGCTATTAAATACTGAAACAATGTATAATATATACATATAACTGCAACACTGAAATAACCTGGCTAAGCTATAGTATTACAAGACACATGACGGTGCTTCTCTATTTATAAGTAAAATACACGTTAGAATCATGCCATATCAGTTTGATTTATCAAATTCATTTCAGCACAGTCAACCCACAACCTCTCTGAACCAAAACTCCCTGCAAGAGACTAAAATCAAACCCAGTGAAAATGAAAATTGCATTTGAAAGCGGATGTGATGAAGTTTAGCGAGGGTTGCCCACCCACATTGGGACACTTAAATGCCCTCCTGGAGCTTTAAAAATTGCTGATATTGAGGACGCATAATTGTGCCATTAAAGTATAAAGTATAAGCATAATAAAAACATAAAAGGTAAAAATTGAAATTTTCTGCAATTTTTGCCAAATTTCATCAATAGTAGCCCAAAACTATGCAAATGTCTTTGTAAAAAAAGTTGTAGAGAAAAGTGATTAAAAATTCACATTTGCCACTATTTGGGTATAGAGTCATGGAAATGCCATATCATAACTCCTTAAGTGGAAGCAAATACCTTATGTGACATGTGGAAAGGGCTTCAAAAAAGAATTCATCTATAGATACATATACTCTAAGAAATTCAGGCAATAGAATGCACTTGGGTGATTTATAGGAAGACCTAATAAATATCAAATATAAAATAGCCTACTATTACTTATTAAGGCAAAAATTATAAGCATATAAAGATTTTGAGTACATGTATCCTGCAAACTGCATAAAATAAATACCATATTTTATGTTAAGTGCTCACAAAGTCATTCAAAGGTGATAACTGCGAGAAGACCTTTAGTCAAAAATGTAAACACACAATTATACAAATGTTCATTCAAGCCAAAATGACTTTTGCAAGTTTCGTAGTTGAATGCTGTTTGGTACACGACTTCCACAAACTCTATAGTTCACAAGAAATAAAACAAAGGTTAATGTTGCAGCAGGCTGTACTTCTGACAATAAAGTCATTAGTCCTCTTGCTCTCCAATATTTAAATTGATATTGGAGAGCTATATAGCAGTAAAAGTAACTGCTTTTTAGAGAACACCATGTTTTTATGTTTTGGGAGCCAATCGCTCTCTCGCAACCTCCAGTATGACTGGAGGACCACACCTGTCGTTGATTTACGGGTCTCACTGAAATAAATTCCGCGGTCAACTTCCCACCCTCATTGATTTCCTGTCCTCTGGTGGACGGAAGAATGTCGGAATGCCATTGGCGGAAGGCTACCGTTATTCCCAAGGATCGCTATCTTCCCTACAGCTTCCATCCTTTTTACTTCACCAGTTGCGTTTGCAAGCTGATGGAACGTATGATCAATGGACGATTGGTATGGTGTTTAGAAAGTCATACTCTACTAATATTCAGTGTGGTTTCCGACGACGCCGTGCAACTGTTGACCATCTTGTGTCGATATCAACACAGATAATGAACGGATTAATGAAGAACTGTTAAACCGTTGGCATATTTTTCGATCTCAAGAAGGCTTATGGTACATACTGGAGAGCAGGGATTCTACGTCTCTAGTATATGTGGAACATACCGCTGTTGATTTAAGAGTTTATGAGACCGCTGTTCCCGAGAATAGGTTGGGTCGATTTTTTCGAGGCATTTTATTCCGCAGGAGGGAGTACCTCAGGGTTCGGTACTAAATGTCACGCTGGTTGCTATAGCAATTAACTCCATCTGGAAATGTGTTCTACGTGGAGTTTCGTCATGCCTATTCGTAGACGACTTCGCTGTCTATTGTACTGCTTAGCGCACGGCGTAATTACACTGCCGCCTGCAGCAATGTTAGAACAACCTTAGACAATGGAGCTAAAAAACCTGGTTTTCGTTTCTTAACTGAAAAGTCAATCTGCGTTAATTTCTGGCACCTTAGGAGCCGATTACCACCTTGGCCCTGTTTCGGACCAGATTTACTTCCCTTCGCAGATGATACGCGTTTCCTAGGGTTGATCTTGGATAGGAAGCGTCGCTGGTCATCGCATATGCCACAGCTAAGAGCACGATGTGACCGTTCCCTGAATATCGGGCGGGTACTAAATGGCAAATCGTGGGGAGCGGATCGGACAATTTTGCTGCGAATGTATCACGCACTGGTCTGATCCAGACTAGACTATGGAAGTATTGTTTATTCGTCAGCATGACCATCTGTGCTAAGAAAATTAGACGCGGTCTATAACATGGGCATGCGCATGGCGATAGGAGCTTTTCCAACAAGACCAATCGTGAGTCTTTACGCCGAATCCACAATATCGGGTGAGGTTCCCTTAAGAAATTATGGTCGTGCGCTTAGATGTTCGCTTCGTTTTTCACCACCACGCTAAGCGAACGATATAGTCCTAAGCCTGCGGGTTTTCGTTTACATGAGCTCCTAAGGAAGCTTGCAATTGAAATGCGAAACGTGTTTCCCAAGAGCGAGAAGATCTAACCCCCTTGCTTACCTGGCACGCCCCATGTAGATCTTGGGATGGCCGTACACCGGAAGTACCCGATGCCTATTTCAAGTATCCGTACTTTTTTTTTTTTTTTTTTTAATTTTTGCCAGGCTACACTGACCAACGTTTTATTTGCACCGATGGGCAAAGACCACCGGCGGTGCTGGATGTGCTTATGGTTATGGAACGGAACCACATACATTCGGTTTTCATAATAGCAGTTCCATTGTTACTGCAGAGCTGTATGCAGTTTACGGGGCCATTCGTAAATTAGGTGACTGCCTGATTTTGAGTGATTCTCTTAGCGCACTTCAGAACGTTCGTCAGCTGTACAACTCCCATCCTATTGTACCACGTATTCAGGATGCCCTACATGTTTTACACGCTCCTGGCGTTAACGCGGTGTGTGTGGATTCCTGGTCACGTAGGTTTGCCGGGGAATAAAATGGCGGATTTGGCAGCAAAGGCGGCAACTACAAAACCCAGGATTACCATCTCTCGTGTTACTTCAGCAGAATTTAGGCTTGAAGTGCAGAGAGCGGTGTTGTCTTGCACGAACTGGTCAGCTCTCTGCGTTATTATTCTTAGAGAAGTGAAAGAACGTCCGATAAACTGGGTAACTTCCTCTCGCATATCTCGTCGCGAGGAGATTAACTTGGCTCGGTTGCGAATTGGCCACTACAGTGTTTCGCATGGTTACCTATTTAAACGGGGACCTGTTTTTCTTTGTCGGCTGTGTGACAACCTTTTGTCAATCCATCACGTGTTGCTAGTGTTCCTCTCTAGCGCACCTTCAAGACTCCGAGCTGCCTGCCAGACTTGCAGAAGTCTTGGCGGACGACAGCAAGCGGTCGAAACAGTTTTCAAGTTTTTAGCGGAGAGTAACATGAGTTTAAGGGTTGGATACTTTAGATATCTAGGTTTTTATAGTCTTTTGTAGTCTTTATCACTGTTTTAATCCTGGCTTTTGCCACTGTTTTGTATATTTATTTTCCTTTTTACTAGTAATTGTATTTATAGTGAGGTTTATACGAGTATTTTGCTTTTGCCATGAATTATTTTTAAGGGCACTGATGACCATGTAGTTGAGCATTCTTAAACCTACATTTTCTTCCATCTCCTCCTCAAGGATTGTGGCCACCCCATTACCCTGACCTATTTCCATGCGAGTTTTACTTGTGGGGAACGTTAAAGAATAAAGTGTACGCAGCAAATACGTTCACGTGACAAGAATTGTAGGACAATATTACGAGAGAAATATAGGCAATCAGTTAACATGAACTTTTGTGAGTGAACCAGAATTGTTTTCGGACATAGGCAATAGGCAACATCTGTTCTAATGTAAGTAATTCTAATGCATGTTAGTACAGAGTGTTCCGTACACGTGACTTGCCGATCGTATCTTTTACATGCGGTGAATGATCTTAATAACTTCTGCGAGAGTGACATCATGCAAATTGATGATGAGGCTAACCTCTATTTCCTTCCTTGAAATAAACTCTACACTGCTGACAATGCGAGATGGCACTGTACTTAATCACGCACGGGCCGCGATGTTTATGTACAAGTAAGTCCTAAAGCTAACCTGACACCCCTATTGTCTTATAAATACAAAAGAACTGAATCATAAACTACTGCACAATTGTCACGTCTAAAATACCATTGTACCGGGTAAAGCACTACATTTTCCAACCTTCCCAGCATGTGTTCGTGCTATTTATTCACATTATTAGCGGCAAGCTTTTGGTTTCGTGACTGTGTACGAATGTCGACTGCGTATGTTCCGACTAGATATCCAAGGTCAATCCGTGGCCCTTTTGTCACTAGGGAGAGTGCGTGGCTCGCGCGAAATACAGGCTACGGTCCGATTGCGTCATCTTTGAAACAGCTGATCGAAGGGAACCGACCGAAGCCGAACGTGAATATGACTTCTCCGTTTGGAGGAACAGCGTAAGGAAGTGATATCCATTTAATTGTCACTCATTATTGAAAATGAAAACACGTAACAAAAATACCTGCACAATATTATAATACGTTACATAAATAATAAATCACATTTCAATATAATAAAGATTAATTATCTATCTCAATAGCTGCTGTTATTATCATCAAAGTTTAAGCATGAGGCACGTGATTATTGCCAAACTTAATTCCACTAAATCTGAATATATACATGTAAATGGAAATATTCCATCCTCAATATTTTGATTTTTAATGGCCCATTGTGACTAACCGATATATTATTATAACTAGTCAATCATATCAAAATAATGGTAATATTGATATGTTGCCTGCCCCGGAGAAGCCGGAAGACTTATTTTTCAATAGCACTTGTATAAAGTACTTACCAATGTATCCACTTACCTTACATAATATTTATTAATGATGGAATCTATAAATATTAATTTATTATCAGCTGGGCATATATAGTTTTCTCAGTTTCAGTTTTGTTTATTGAAAGTTTGGCCTGGTGCCGTTACAAAGGACCCGGCTTACAGGCTAAAATTAACATTAACTTGTAATTATAAATATTTACAAAGTTTACTGCTTTTGGGTTTAACAAAACCCATACGGTGACCATACCAAGAAGTTTTTGGGTGTGGATTTGTCCTTTAGATAGGCATCCCAGAAATTGAAGCAAGATGCTAATTAAACTCAGTCTATCAACATTTACCATGCTGGTTAGGTAAATTTGCACATAAATAACAATTGTCAACAATAGGCTAAGCTGTGATACCTGTGTTAATTTGTAAAAGTGGAGAAAGAGTTGAGATATGTTATAAAGTTAGGTTAGGATTGCATATTATTATTGATGGCAGGTGTGGATGCTACCTGTGATAACACAGGCTAAATTTTGATAACACAGGACTCTGTCATCCTGTTCATATAGGTACACACGGTACACATTAACCTGGGTGTCGTTGCCTACATAGTTCCATCATGTGTGAGTAAAGACGGGACAAAATTTCACCCAAGTATAATAGTTTTCCCTTTTTGATGAAGGTGGGAAAAATGTAAATGACCTAGCTACTGCCTGTTTTCTAAATTTATTGATTAACTTGGTAAATGTTTTGATAACATTCATTGCATTTAACTGTTGCCAGAATGGTTTAACAGAAACCAACCTATACCATCTTTAGTTCAACAGTTTTCGGGTGTAGATTTGTCCTTCCAAAGTGTTTCATTTATATATATATATATATAAACTGTCCTAACTAGTTTTACATCGATACACACTACAACGTCGACCCATATTGTTCAATTCTACATCTAAAACAAAAGTAGAATTACATACCTTTCAGTACCAGTATCACCATGTTACAATATAGGTTATGGACTCTTGAATAACTTCACTGAAGAATTAACCATTTCTTAAATCACTTAAAATTACACACTATAAATGAAAATAATAATTTTAGTTTAATAGTTCAACTATAACAAGTAGAGCTTACGAAAACCAGGCGAAAAACTGTTCAGTTGCTCAAAAGAAACCGTTAAAAATTGCAGCGAAAAATATGTTATAATTCTCGTACTACAACAAGAAAACTACTGAAAAATTAATTTTGATTAATTTACAATATTTACGAATAAACACAATCACTGAAACAACATATACCGCCACTAATTCACTTTCAATTAAACAAAACTAACACGTGTTGCCCCATAACATTCCACACTGGTAGCCATGTTTGTTAGCATACCCGGTTCCCGGCTATCAGCTGATCACCCCGGGCCAGAGCCTGAGATTCACGTCAGCCTCGGGAGAGTGCCATGAGTTGTACACGTTAAAGTGAAAAAATTACTCACATGACTTTCTCTACTCTTGTACTAACCATTCTTACAAACTCGTATTCATATATCTTCCTGTTGAGGTAAACATTTGCAGAAATTATCCCAGTGCCTATTTCTTTGTAGGTTTAAGGGGAATGTGGGAATACAGTTGACTTTGAGCGGTAGACAAATCTTTTAAAGATTTGAGATTCCGTTCTCTTTGCACGACTAAGATATAAAAAATGAACACAATCTTCCATTTGGCGAACGTATTCCAAAACTCACACAAATAATAAGAAATATCTCCGAAATAATTCACTCTTCAAAAAATTTATTCCGGCATAAATATGTGTTTTAGCAAGATCTACATTTTTGTGTAGTAAGATTTGGTCTATTTCTTATGGTTTACCAGATATGCAAAAGTCATCCAGAGTAAACAGGACTACACAGGCTATAGGTAGAAAATTCAAAATATAGTTCGTTTGTCATAAAAAATATCCCAAACATATGGCATTTTAACCAAAATCGTTAGGGCAATTTTCGAGAAAGCCAACATTTTTTAAAAATGTTCAATGTAAAGGGTAGTTTAGAGTGCAGCAGCAATTTTCTTCAAAACCTTTGTGTCGCTTCCTTAAAAGACATTAAACTTTAATGCCAACTTTGGTTTTTAACCAAGTTTTCAATCTTTAGCTATGCTGCAGGCACACATACACTTTTTTCTAAAAAATGCTTATGTTTTGGATTCAGGGGAAAACTCGATATCCACTTACTGTACGTGGTACAGAAAGTAAAAGTATTGTCGAGTTACGGGGAATGTCGAGTTATCGGGATTCTACTGCATTTGAAACATTGCTCGTTTTACCTATCAAGCACGTGTTTCCGATCATTTCGATGTTGGCAGCATCATATCATGTTCTGCTCAGTATGTAAAGGAAGGGGCGGTGGGAAGAAAGAAAAGAAAATCAATCTCGAAGTGGCCGTATTCAGATCCAGAAGGCAGTGACTCAGGTTTCGGTGTAGAAGTGAGATCAACGAAGAAGCTGAGGCCGTTAAATACAATTTTCACGCCGGTAATTATTGCAATGTTTTTGTGTTTCCTCGGAAAGAAGAGAAGATGATGGTGTATATTATCTGTAATGGAGTTTAAGGGTGATGCTGGAGTGTTCAGCAATATGAAGGTAGAAATTAAGCAAGAAGATGACTCCCAGGTCATAAGAGCAACGGAAGTGAAACAGCAAGATAACTCACACAATGGAACGGCTAAGGAAATAAAACAGCAATATGAGTCGCAGAACGGAACAGTAACGGAAGTAAAACAGCAATATGAGTCGCAGAACGGAACAGCAACGGAAGTAAAACAGCAATATGAGTCGCAGAACGGAACAGCAACGGAAGTAAAACAGCAATATAACTCCCAGAACGGAACAGCAACGGAAGTAAAACAGCAATATAGCTCCCAGAACGGAACAGCAACGGAAGTAAAACAACAATATAGCTCCCAGAACGGAACAGCAACGGAAGTAAAACTCAAAAGAGAGTTAACGTTGGAGTTAGTTCCTGCATTGCAAATTAAAAGGGTAAGATATATTAACTCTTTAAGTATTCATTTCTATTGTGCTTTCTTTCTTTCTTTCTTTTTTTTCTACTACGTGTAGTAAGTAGAGGAAGTGTCATGTGCCACCAAAAAATATGACTTCACCAGAAATACATGCCTTTAGACTCCCTGAATAACAGAGCGTTTTTAGAAAAAGGTGTGTGTGTGTGTGAACAGCATAATTCTAAAACGAAGTACTGGTTAAGTTTATGTATTTGCTTAAACACTTCATATGAATTTTCACGCATATTTAACACTGTATTACACTGAATCATTGTGTAACTACTATTAACAATGTGTCTTTAGGAACAATAGGTAAAACTGTAGGAGACCGTCGTGACGTGGTTCACTGACAGTTCTATTATGTCACTGACCTACAACGGAAGAAGATGGCGCTGCAAGGCAGAAATATCTGTTGCCAACTTAACATTGTACAACTCGCTACAACTACCAACCACGCATCACAAAATGCCAAAACAATGTACTATTATTTATTAATATTGTTGTTAATACTGCGTAATCTGTAATAACATTATTGTGTTACACAACCTCAATATTATTAATTACTTCATTATTATTGTTGCACTATTGCATAATACTGTGTAATCTGTAATAAAATTATTGTATTATACAACCTCGACATTATTATTGTTGTTGTTAGTACTGCGTAATCTGTAATAAAATTACCGTATTATACAATCTCAAATAAGGATTGTTGTACCTTTGATAAGTGTAGTCATCTGTGAAAATGCGCAACAAGTTCAAGTTTATTATTTATTTATGCCAACAAACTTACTATTGGTATTTTTAAACACAAACCGTGTGTGGGCAATGTTCGAGAGGTAGTACTAGAACTTAACAATTCAATATCACAGCTGGGATTTGAACGACAAACCCTCCGCTTACTAGGCAAGTGCTCTGAGAGCATCCCTTCTCGGTTTACCGCCTTCTCTTGTGCCTGTTGTAATTTTCATTTTTGTATGCTTCGATGAGGCACAATATCTCTTCCTCAGTCCAATTTTTCATTTTCAAACTGTGTAGAATATAGATTAAAACCACAACCGCACCGCACAAGAACTTAAGTCACATCACTTAATTACAAAACAATAACTCTAAATAACAACAACAAATAACGTTAAGAAGTTAGTTGGCAACATTCACATACTTCTGCTGATTTCAATTTTCTAGCGTTGGCAATACATACGTCACCAACGAGTTAAAGGAAATGAACCTCATAACAACAATGCTTCAGTCACAAATAACTACCTATCGACCACGTGAGGAATGGCTCCTACAGGATAACCGAACAATAATTGATACTCGTAATATGGTATTTATATGCATGTATGTGTAATATCCACTTAATTGATGCAAGGTGTAGAATTAGTACCAAACGAAGATAAAGGTGGGAATGCAGTTTACCCGAGGCATCATGGCAGTATTCCCCTGCTGCTCATCCCTTCCCACTCCTGTTGAGCTGTTACCAACATTGGCACTCGAAATTTAACAAAATGGTGCTGCGAGTGCAGGAAACATTTCAAATGGAAACAGCACAATGACATCCTTAATAGGATATATACAAATGAGTGGGGTAACTGAGTCCTGTGCTGTATAAGGTATCGTTTTTGGATTTCAGTTGTTTCATGACCGAAAATGATTGTTCACTGACATATGTGCTCTACCTTCACCAGCCTTACTTTAAACTGCAAACTAAACAGAGCAAAATTGTATTCCTCCATGGGTCTCTACAATTGGCAGACATATGGCGTGACTTCACATGTATGTCATACAAACTGTCATCACTATGTGGGTAGCTTCTGGGTTTTGAGTTCTGCATTGCATGGGAGCGCTGCTGCCATCGAAGGAAGGAGCAGATATATACTACACACCTGCGTAAAATAAAGAATAACACAATTATGAAAATTATTAATTATAAATGTATCATATGCAGTGCACATTTAAATGGCTAAACCCTCCTCAAATAAAACGGCAGTTATAATTTGGGAATTGTTTAAAGCAGCGTTAAATAAGCAAAATAAACTGATAAATCGCTTTGCTTACATTTCATGAAATCTGGAAGTAATGATCATGCAAATATGACACATTTTGCATTGCTTGAAACTATAAAAGTAAAGAAATATAAGTATACACAATGTGGTGGAAGAACAGTAAGAGTTTTGGAAATCAGGCAATGTATTTAATGACTTCCACTTTTCTGGTGTTGCAAACTTCAATGCATCCTGAAGTAAGCACCTGACTTCACTTAACTTAAGTGTTCTGTTGTTTATGGCAATGTGACCTTTTACAAGGCTCCATACTGATTCTCTTGGACTCAAAACACAGTAAGGGACTCATTGTATTTGTTGTTTATGTTTGCTACCTTCACTTGAAATATGAGTTCGTCTTCACTATTTCCATTGTGTATGAGTATGTGATCCCTTTGGTATCCCTCCGTTGGATAATATCCCTTTTTAGTCCTGTTTGGTAGGAACGCAGTCTAACTTCACACTTGGTTGGTTGGGTGTTTCTCACAACACTATGCAAATACATTTAAAACAATTCACTTTTCACCACTTCATAATGGTTCTCCTCGATGGTGCTTTACATACTGCACAGCAAATACCATTTTGAACAAGTTATATGTTCTGCTTCTTCACTTCTATGGCTGCATGCATGCATTTTGTATCACAGTAAATAATAATGAATTTGCATATTAATGTATTCCATTATATTTTAATTTTTACTGCAATATTTTCAAACTTTTTGTAAATAATTCTTATAGTTATTTTAAATTTAATGCTATTTTGTATGTTTGTTAATTAACTATATTTTCATTTGAGCCTGCTGACATGGAAGTTGTGTGGTTCAATCAACCAATGAAGTGTTACTCAAACACGTGTTGCAGTTTAAAGTAAGGCCAGCAAAGCTATACCAAATAAAGTCACATTATCAATGCATGGTCATGGCGATTATACATTTCTTTAGGCAAATACAGCTTGTAGAAATCAAGGAGTGATGCACCATCAAATTTTGCTTTCAATTCTGTGTTGCTTTGGATAGCAATTACTTCCATCTGTAAAATTGCAGGCACACTTTCAGTATCAACATGACAGTGTAGTGAAAATAATTCAAATGATTTTTCAAACCTTGAAAATGGTTGCGGAACTCTTCTATGCAATTTTTCAAGAGGCCAATGTGCTTTCCAAAATTCATAGATTCCATCATTTTGCTCCCCAAAAAATTGACAAATACTCCACTTTGTATTAGTATCTGCCAAACTACATGTTTTCTTTTAAAATATTTTATTAGGTTGAACAGGTGATGGATCTTAAGGTTTTTTTTTTTTTTTTTTTTTTTTGCGGTTAGCGCGCTCGCCTACCACCTAGGCGGCCCGGGTTCGATCCCAGGGACCCGCATGTGGTATTCGTGGTGGACGAAGCGGCGTCAGGGCGGGTTTTCTCCGGGTGCTCCGGTTTCCCCCGCCATCTCATTCCACCGGTGCTCCATCTTCATGTATCATCAGTGTCACCGCCTGCGGAGCCGTAGTAGTAAAAGCGGGCGTTAAACACTACAACAACATCTTAAGGTTTTTGCCTTGCATTTTGGTATTTTGTTCATTAAGATGCTGAACCATATCAACCAGAACTGTTGTCAGATAACCATTCATTGCTGTTCAGTTCCTCCACTGTAAAGTTTTGATCTGTCAAAAACAACCTTGTTTCCTCCCGAAGTTCATATACTCATTTAAACATGTTACTTGCACTTAGCTACCAAAGTTGTGTAAAATATGTCATCATGCATCCCAATCAGCTAAAACATCTTTGAATTCGCAATGTCAGTCCCCTTGGCCTAATACATTTAACCAACTTAGTCACTGGCTTCATTACATGTTCCATTTGAATGATTTTGCAATGGCAGCAATAATCTTGTGATTAAAATCTGTAGTCATTTTTACTTTCACTACTGGTAAGTAGTAGGAAGTATTGAATTCTACCAAAAAATTTGATGTCGAGATTTCACCAGAAATATGTTTTGAGACCCCCTGAATCCAAAAGAAGCACTTTTAGAAAAAGGTCCTTGTGTGTGTGTGTGTTTTAATTATTCTGTCAGTCTGTGGACAGTATAGCTCAAAAACGAAAAGTCAGTTAAAAACCAAAGTTAGTATTTAAGTTTAATGTATATCAAGGATGCGACACAAAGATTTTTAAGAAAATAGCCCCACCCTAAACTACCCTTTACATGGTACATTTTTCGAAAATGTTGATTTTCTTGAAAGTGAAGATTACTTAAAAATTGATAATGATCCTTTAAAATCATGTATTTCAACTTTTAATTAAACTCAACAAAATGAAAATGATACCTAAAAAAGAAAAAAAGTATTTTAAAAGTTAATAATCCAGTTTTACCTAGACAATAAGCACTTCCAAAAATTCACAAACCAGGAAATAAAATGAGACCTATTATAAATTGTATAAATTCACTTACGTATAATTTAGCTAAATGGTTAACTAAAAAATTTAGTACTTTTGATCAATTTGAAAGTTTAAGTATTAAAAATTCTTTTGAATTAGTAGAAAAGATTAGCAACATAGTATTGTCTGATAATGATAAACTTGTTTCTTTTGATCTAACTGCTTTATTTCCTAGTATTCCAAGAAAAAAGCTTTTGATTTTTTTTAAAAAATGGTTAAATTCTTTAGAATTAAACAAAGATTTAATAGATGATTTTGTAAAACTTACAAATCTTTGTTTAGATCAAAATTTCTTTAGTTTTAATGGTAATTTTTTTCAACAAACTTCTGGCTTGGCAATGGGTAGTCTACTTTCGCCATTTCTTGCTAATCTTTTCATGAGCTTTTTTGAAACTCAAATTATAAAATCATTCCCTCTAATTTTTAAAATATGGTATAGGTATGTGGATGACATTTTTGCTGTTGTCCCTAAAAAACATAAATGATGCTTTAAAACTTTTAAATTTATAAGATAAAGCTATACAATTCACTTTGGAAACTGAAAATAATGGATGTCTTTCATTTCTGGACTTAAAAATTAAAAGACATAACAATAGATTGAATTTTGGTATTTACAGAAAATGTACTCACACTGATAATTACATAAAAATAAAAGTTTTAATCCTTTTGCACATATATTTGCTGCTTTCAATAGTTTAATTTATAGGTTAATAAACATACCCCTTAATAAAGAAGAATTTGACACAGAATATAAACACATTATTAACACTGCAGTAATTAATAGTTTTAATACAGATTTTATACATAAAAAGATAGAAAAATGTATCAAATATATATTGGGATATATATTCACCACTCTGTCCTCTATGTGATCTGCATGTGGAAATGGACCGAGACCACCTTCAAATATGTCCAGCCACTTCTAGTGCCCCATCCATCAGTGAAAAATATTGGAGAGCAAGAGGATTAATGACTTCATTGTCAGAAATCCAGCATTTCATTCTGACGAAGGCCATGGAGTTTAGAATGGCCGAAAGCTCAATATTTTCAAACCTCACACGGCTGATCGCCCGTGAAACTTTAATAAATCCAGCATTAGCTAACAAGTATCAAAAAGCTGTTAAAGAAGTTTCTACCCTCAAAAAAATAAAAGATAATTGTATTTTTAAAAAGTTTACTTACCATCCATGGGCCAATAAAAAACGTACAAGGATTTTTAAAGAATATGGAGTAAATTTGGTCCCTCAAAATAAATTTAGTATACAAAATTTACCAGATTTGTCTAAAAAAGATAAAATACCAAATTATAAAATATCTGGCATTTATCAATTTAGCTGTTTAGATTGTGATAAGGTATATATTGGTAAAACTAAACGTCATTTAGAAACCAGAATAAAAGGGCATTTTAAAAAATATATTAAATATAAACAAACTGATAAATCAGCTGTGGCAGATCATTTTTGGTCATTTAATCATGAAATTAATCCAGAAGTTAAATTATTAAAACAATTAAGTGGACCTATAGATTTAATAGTTTGGGAAAAAAATTTTATTTTAAAAAACAGGAACTGTGTTATGAACTTTGAATTACCTTCTATAGATTGTATTTATAAATTTTTGTTTTCAGAGATTGGTAATTAAATGAACATCAGTATCTATGTCTTTTGTTTTCAGAAAAAAAAGAAGGATTGTAGCTTTGGTAACGAATTTGTTTGTATAGCTTTGAGAACGAGTTGGAGTCAACTCGATACTTGAGTCAGTGTTTGAAAAAATAACTTGCAACATTACTAAGATAAGTGAAGCTTTTAGTTTCTAATTTGTTCTTGCTTTAGAATTTTGTTGCTTCACTGTTAATAGCTTCAATTTTCCCTAATATCAGAATAGTTTTATAAATTAAAAGGACTTTTATAAGGATGTTGTTTATCTCTGACAATGCTCAAAATACAAGGTGTTTGGGGTATGAATGTGCAGACTTCAAAGGCAACTTCCTGACATTAAACTGAAACGTAAGTTCCTGTACCATTTTCCTCTATAGTGCATAGTTTCGTAAATAAAAATTAAAACTGCTCATAAGTGTGATTGCGAATATGTCCCCACTCTGTTATCGTTTACTTCTGCAATTAGAAGAGCGAGGCAGAGCTACAAAAGATGCATTATCTATGTCTTTACCATATGTTGCTAAAATTATTCGTTTAGCCACAAAATTATATGAAAGGACTGGATTCCAGCGTGTGTATTTTATTAAAGTCGTGGGCATATGCTTGGCAACCCTGCAACATTAGCACGTGAGAAGAGCAGAAAGTGAGGGAATGTTGGCAATACAACTTCCCTCGTGACATCCGTGCACAACTGCAGGTTCTGTCAGTGCTTCAGGTGCATTAAATGCATTCAGAAGTGTGGCAGTCTTTACAAATTCAAGAGTATTTAGATATGCTTCTTGCTTAGGGCAAAACTGATTGTAACACATGCGAAGCGCAATGCTTAATGATCTTCGAACACGTTTGTTTGAAGCAGCCCTAGAGATTGAGCAGAACACAGAAGCTCTAACAAGGGTACGGCTAAATTGGCTAAGAAGATGCGATGCCTGCATAGATTATCACGAAGTACATTTTGAACATCTACTGCAAAAGACATCTTGTTGAGTTTGCAGTTATTGACCATTAATAATTTTCTTCTTCTCCTCTCCTTCTTCTTCTTCTTCTTCTTCTTCTTCTTCTTCTTCTTCTTCTTCAAGTCTTAGGCCATTTAGACTGTTCCGGCTCCAAAGTTGTTGTTAGCTAATGCTGGATTTCTGACAATGAAGTCATTAATCCTCTTGCTCTCCAATATTTTTCACTGATGGATGGGGCACTAGAAGTGGCTGGGCATATTTGAAGGTGGTCTCGATCCATTTCCTCTTGCAGATCACATAGAGGACAGAGTGGTGAAGAATATATCCCAATTCTGTTTAAATGTTTTGCCAGACAATCATGTCCTGTAATCAACCTGAAGGTTGCAACTGCTGTTTTTCGAGGATACTCAGGAATCACAAAGTTGTGTTCTTTATAATAGATTTTCCTGTTTAGCAAAAGGTGGCTGTTATTTAACTACACAATTGCACGAAAACTTTTGAAGTTGCTATCTCTGATCATCCGGCTACATCTTATGTATAGCCTCTTATGCAGCTTTTAGTTTAGTTCTTGTGAATATGATTGAATCGCTTAAAAGCAAACCACCCCATCCCATGTTACTGGCTGACAAGAAATACACAGGCATGTGGCGAACTGGATTTCAAGCGCTAGCCTAGTTTAGACCTTCACCCGTTGCAGGTGTGAACGCATGTCTGGCCGCAAACCAAAACAAAACATTCGGGCTGTGTTGCCATGCAAATAATGTATTCAATAATGTTTGATTACCTCCTTTACCTATCAAGATAGATGGAGTTGTTATTGGACTTTATTATTAGTCATATTATTTGGATCTCCCAGCATGCGAAGTCTGCACACTCATGCCCCTAACACCCTGTATATTCTAAATTCTAATGTTTAGAATTTCGAACACCGGCCGTGAAAGCCTACGCCTACTCATGACCCTGTATATTGTTATAGTTCAAAAGTGGACTAAGAAATGTCTATGCATGGGAATTCAAATTCATACAGACCACTACCTGCATAATTTACTTTTTGCAGATGATTAAGTTATAATTACTGAGGATACAGATGATGCATCATATATGATCAGAAAATTAATAGAGAAGCAAGGATATGGGGATTAGAAATAAGTTTCAATAAAACTGAATATGTCAGTTTTGCGAAACTGACACAAGTAACAAGGAATGTCTCTGAAATGGTTCACTCTAGAAAAACAATTTATTTAGACATAAACTGTGTTTTAGCGAGATCTACACTTTTTGTACAGTAAGATTTTGTCTATCTCTTATGGTTTATGAATTATTCAAAAGTCATCCAGCGTAAATAGGACTACATAGGCTTTAGCCAGAAAATTCAAACTATACATTTCATTTGTCATAAAAATATCTTAAACATATGGTATTGTAATCAAAATCATTAGCCATTTTCAAGAAAATCAAAATTTTCCGTCTAAAGGGTAGTTTAGGGTGAGGCTATTTTCTTCAAAATCTTTGTGTCACATCCTTGAAAGATATTAAACTTAAATACCTAATTTGGTTTTTAACTGACTTTTTCGCTTTTGAATTATGCTGTCCACAGACTGCCAGACACACGCACGCACGCACACACAGACCTTTTTCTAAAAATGCTTTTTTTTTTTTTTTTGATTCAGGTGGTCTCAAAACGTTTCTGGTGAAATCTCTACATCAAATTTTTGGGTGGAATACAATACTTCCTCTATTTACTAGTAGAGAAAGTAAAAAATGTATGTTGGTAGTGATGCTGCCCTTCGTCCTGTTATGAATGAAATAGATATTTTCATGTTTCAAGGGTATGAACAGTTTGGGCCTGTTTGATGCTGCCTATGGCATGGATGTAGCTTTGCCACCAAGACTGCAAAAACAGAAAAACCAATCCATTTGAAGAGATGTTTGAAGTTATCCAGGAGACTTAGCTTGTGGTTTAGTTGAATATATATTAGACATGTAAATAAAATGGATTACTTTAAACTATAGTTCAGCTATACTTTAGACCAGTGAAAAGTTTTGCCAGTTCATTTGGTTATGGTGTATTGATGTTTTTAATATTGGCAACTAAGACTTGCGTGTTTGTGGGAGCAATATTGGGAGCCTGGAAACCACTGTCTGCTACTAACTTGGCATATTTGTAGTCAACACATTGAACTTTGCATTTATTCATTTTATATCATGTAAAAAATGTAAAGATAAAAAATGTGACTTTGAATTTATTGAAATAGGACTCATCTATTATTTACAAAAGCATTTAGGATATTGTTGAATCACATGTACATTTTATTTTTAACTGGAATCAATATTATCAGAGTACTGAACAAGTCTAATTTGGCTAGCTCATTCTCCGCCGCTCGAGTACCATTCTGTTCTGCATCACTCTTAATTTAAAAATGTGCAGTGTAAGTTCTGTATTTGTCCATACTGGTGTTTCACAGAATAAGTACTTGTTAGAATAACTATAGAAACAAACAGCCATACCTGATTGAAGAATAAGATGCTAACCAAATAGTTCACATTCCTTGCCGCTCCATTTGCTTATCACTTAGTCACAGCTGCTAATTCCTGCACTTGAACCAGTGAGATTCATTGGTGGGCTAGCCACCATCTCGACAGTCAGCCAACTGATGGTATTGACAATAAGGGATATATTGCAATACACTGCATACTCTACTCTCTCCTGTGAACCTAACAGTTTGCAGTGGTGGCATGTTATTTTTCAATATCTCTATCATAAACATCTGGAATATGTTGTTGTTTTCTAGTGCCTTGCATCTGGCAATGAAGCCATTAGCATTCGTGCTTTCCAATACTGGAATATTAATGCAACAATTATGCAGTGAAATGATTAAGTCTTGATTACTTGTCTACAAACCATAGTGTGACAATCATGTAATGAAATATGCTTACTACCCACAGATGTGAATCTTTTATTGAACAGTATATAATATGTAAACTATTTTGTGTCCTGTAGACTGTTAATTACAATGTTATTATTTTATTACAGGAACGTGTTTACGAGGTGAATAAGGCAGATGAAGATCTATTATCACAATCACCAAGGTAATATTGACACATCCTTGCAACTTTGAAATTCAGACACTCAGATGTGCATCATGTTCAATAACATCAAACAGTTGTATTTCTTTGCTTACCCCACTCAACGCTTAAATAAATTGTTCATAACTATAAATTTTTCTTTAGATTTTTGACTCAGAAATGCTGTAATCTCTGAGCTAATATATTTTCAAAAAGAAAAGGAATGAATAATGTCAACTGTAGTAATTGGAGCATATTTGAAACAACCAATAGTCAATGGGTCTATGTCCTTAAAATCTGTATTTTCACCACTGAGAAGTTTGACTGCACTTTGTATTCTTTCTAGTTTTAGAGTGCCTGACATTACTCCACATTTAGCACTTACTGCATCTCCTATCTTGTTTAGAACTGCCTGGGTCTGTTTCATCGCTTCCTATAGAATGCTCAAAGATGTTACCAAGGTAGTTTTCTTTCTTCAGGACTGGTGATAAGGTAAATTTGTGTAATGGGCAGCAATAAAAGCAAGGAAGTATTTAACTTTAGCTTCTTTTTTCTGTGTTGATGGTATTATGAATTGTTTTGTAGTCACATGCTGCATTTTGTAGTTTGCTTGTGTCCAGGATCTGTCTTGCATCGCACAGGTTGCATAGAGTTCCTAGGTGTTTCTTTTTGTCTCTTGTAGGTTTTTGTAGTCTTATATAGCTGGCAGCAGTAGTGAACACTGCAGATCTTCTATTAAGAACGTCTCCCTGGTAGGTTCATATGCTAGTCATAACCTGGAATTCTGTGTTACCCCAGAACTCCCTGAAGGTATCTGGCTGTTACTCTGTCTCTTGTATGTGAGATGTTAAGTCTTTCATGTGTAGTACGCCATCTGTGAGACATTGGAGAACATTATGACACTGAATTCCCTCTTACCACAGGATATTTAAGACTTTAGTAAATAACTGACAAATTGGAAGAGGTAGAATGAGACTGAAAAATTCAATGCCATGACCAGGATTTCAACCATGGATCTGCCGGTTACTGTCTGGCTGCTCTAACCACTAAGCTATCATGGTCAACATGGCAACAAGACATTAAACTTTCCAACTCACTTGCATTTTTGCCAGTAAACCACACAAGGAGATCTCAATTTGTGTGAAATAACATACCTTAATGGTGACTAACAATATTGTAAGTACTTAAGACCTGGGCTTCTAGTTTAACCAACTATAAGGTCAATCAGTGTAATTAATGTTTGTCCACACAATAGCCATGTGTAGGACAGGATTGGAAAGGGTAGAGGGAGACTGAAAATTTCAGTGCCATGACTGGGATTTGAACCACAGATCTACCGGTTGCTATCTGGTAACATTAATTAAACTGACAAATTGTGCAGTTGATGGCTTTTTCAGGTGCCTTAGAAGTAATGAGGTACCCTTTCACCATCTATGTAGTCGTTAGCTCTAATGATTACCATGGCTTTATACCTATGAACTACAGTGGTCTCATCAAAGAAGTTCCATATTTTCTTTCCCCTAACCTGATGTCGAATGTTTTTATCTCCTCCTCATAAGTTATGCATATAATTCTTTATAAGTGTGGATTCACTTGGTATGGACTGTTTAGTACATTTCTTAACCTCTTGAGGGATATCGACGTGAAATCACGTCAATTTAAAATGGCGGATGAGCGATATGGGCGTCCCTTATTTATCCCTTATCCAACTCAACTTATTATAATTTTCCCTTTATGAAACATTTTAGTAAGGTCTATATACTTTATTGGCTTACCTTAATATGTTCGTTCTGCAGTGATTTACCTCAAAACAGGGATAAACACACAAGGGTACGTACATCTCCACATTCGCGAATTCCCTTCTTGCGGCACACGAAACACTTTCGAAATGGGCGGGACTTCTTTGCTGTTGGTGGTATCCTTTTAGGATAATGTTTTCCTTGAAGTCTGAGGGGTGCAGGGGTTTTGGATTTTCAACCCCCAACGTGGTATTGTTCAATTAGGCTGCGAGTTATTTATAGTCGGTAGTCAAGGTCGGTCATTGTCCTGTGTGGGTTTAGAGAGCTGTCCAAATCCCCAAACAATTGTATATGGTTATATCCAGTTGGTGCAAAAACACCTTTTTATACCACTTCTCCCTTCAGCTACAAGCAGGAAAGAATACATATGTATTTCAACAAAGAAAGACACGGACTCTACTCAGTTACGAAACTCGCGTAAGCAAAAGTTGTAATGTTGATCTATTCTGATGACTCAAGAGGCCATGCATGCAGTAGCAATTTATTTCACAGTATGCTGACGCATTAGCCACACATACAATGGGTGTTCCTTTACTGTATCTTTCTGAGAACTAATATTAGATGCGTTCGACAGAGCAAAGTTGACTTTACCACAGTGAAACAAAATTGTGCCATTTCAACGTTTTGTAAATACAACTCAACTTTGCTGATGAAGTACATTTATACTGCAAATAACGAGTTTTATACCAGTTTTTGTTTCATTAAAATAACTTAATATTTACACAAAATACAGTTGTGTATATACGAAGCGCATTTAACAATTTAAATGCTAGCAGTTCTCGGCTCGCGGACGTTTAAATGGCCATTGCTAAAGAGGTTAAAAAATGTCTTCAAAGATTTTTTCCAGTTTCCATAAAGCGATCTCAGTTTCATGGAATGCTTTACACACATTCATTGAAAAAGCTGATTGCTTATTCATTAAGGCGTTGGCTAACTTTAACAAGTTAGTTAATACGAAGTGTGCAATTAAATGAAAGGACGTAAAATAGACGAAGTGTAAAGTGATAGAAAATACATTTAGCGAAATATCGCTAAATTTTCAGACATTAAATCTCGGCGATGCTAGGGAAGTCGATCCACTGAAATAAAAGACTTGTAACTGTGATAAGATTTAAATACTGTGAACAAGAAGGTGCGAATAAAATATTTCACTAAAGTTAACCCTGAGTGTATGTTCATTCCATCCAGTTCCACGACCCGAGATAACGAAAGAGTCAAAAGCTTATCACCATCACCTTATATAATTATAAAAACAGCACCAACCTAAATAACCTTTGATATGCGCTGTGTGGTGTGAAGCAGCTTAGCCCTGACTGTCCTTTGTTGCGTGCCATGGCTGGCTAATTTCTTGTTTTGCTGTATTTACTACTTGTTTAGTTTCTCCAATATATTGCATTGCAAGGTATTTCTTTTAGTGGCAGACATTTTGGCACACTTTAAAGAGTAAGATGGTTCCATCTGTTAAGAAAATATTACCTCTAAAATTTTTAACACATTTGTTCAGTGTTATACTTAAGTGGTCACTTGTAGCATGGTGTCAAATTGTGAACTAAAATGTAATGGCAAAGACATTTACGAGGGCTGTCTCAAAAGTAACTTGCAGTATTTTTTTAAATCCGCGCGGTAGGCGGAAAAAGTCTGAAAGTCCCAGGGTGTATGGGTGTAGTAGCAGCACTGTAAAATTCCTAGGCCCCTAAGTTTATATCTTGGACATTAAAACGGCAGTAACAATGGAGACTCCACTCGTTCCTACCGCCGATTGCGAAGTTTGCGCCGTAATCCGTTTCCTGACAGGAAAAAATAAATGTGTGACTGAAATTCATTGCGATTTGTGCAGTGTTTATGGAAAAGACGTTTTGTCAAGAACAAATGGTTTCTCGTAGGCCCCAATCGTTCATTGAAGGGAGAACAACATTACACAATGAGCAATGAAGCAGCCGACCCTCCACTTCCCTCGGTCCAGATATTGTTGACGAGGTTTGAGCAGTCGTGAACACTGATCAGCGCCTTACACTTGATGCAGGTTTGTTTCATCTTCCTCTGTATATTGAAATAAGCAGTGCATCGCTTCACAGGATTATATCTAAGAATCTGTTTCTATTGAAAGTGTGTGCAAGTTGTGGAAACGAATGGATGAGGCAACTCCAAAAAAAAAAAGGCAAAAGCTGTTGCATCTGCTGTCAAGGTCATCACGACGATATTCTGGGATTCGAAGGGAGTACTGTTAATCGATTACCTGCTCCATGGGCCACGATGACAGCTGCTCACTATTGTGAGGTTCTGAGAAAACTCAAAAGAGCCATACAAAACAAAAGGAAGGTAAAGTTGAGCAAAACAGTTTTTCTGGTCCACGATAACACTCGCCCGCATGCTGCTCGTGAAACTCAAGCCCTTTTGAACAGTTTCGATGGAATGTTTTCGGTCATCCATCTAGTGCACCTGACCTTCCACCGAGTGATTACCATCTTTTTCCGGAGTTGCAGCAACATCTTGGGGAAGGCGCTTCGTAAATGACGAGGAACTGAAACAAGAAGTGGAAAGATGGCTATCCAGTTTGGTGGGAGAGTGGTTTGACATTGGGTCAAAAAAACTGTTACCACGGTATCAAAAATGTATTTAGGTTCAAGGAAATTATGTGGAAAAATAGGTACTGAATGTAGCTTTCAAAATATACCCTTTTTAAAATATTTAAACGTTTTGTTATTTTTTAAAAAAATAGTGCAAGTTACTTTTGAGACACCCCTCATATTAAACAACTATAATCGCTCCACCCTTAGATCTGCACTTGATGTAAACATAAGGCGTCAACAACGAACCCGCAATACGTCGAAACCAAAGCACATAATAAAACATAGTACCTTAAATATCGGCGATTATCTGTGAGTTTTCAAGATGTATGATAACCCTGGTAAAGACTATTTGAATGTAATGCGATAGCAGTGCTATTCCTAAAACTTCCAAGTAAATATCATTCTGTTGCATCATAAACAAGAGGTATGAGTCCATGTGGCATTTGTTTATGTTAGTCGCAAGTGATAGGAACACCAGGTTATCGCGGAGGGAGGGATACAAGGTGCGGATCTAAGGCGTATAACCCTAATTGAATGAAGTAAAGATGCTGCCAAAAACTCCTCTAAGCTTTAAATGTGCAAACATTTATGACAAAAAGCGGTTACTATTACGCTTTCAGTGAAAAATATTGGAGAGCAAGAGGATTAATGACTTCATTGTCAGAAATCCAGCATTAGCTAACAACATTTATGATAGTCATGGAGCAAATTAAACTTAAACAACATATTTTGGCCTATTTCCTTTATAAAGTGAAATCTGCTGCGAGATAACATTGTTGGGACAAAAAATTGTGATTGTTACTGCCAAACAGGCATTTAATTACAGAAATGGGAAATTGGAAACAATTGCTTTTTCTGAATCGTCAATAAAAACATTTTGCCATATTTGTAAATAAAAAAGGTAAGTGCAGAGAGCAAAAATAGGTAACGTAGGAATCTCTATAATGTTTCATAGATCACAAATATGCCTATAAACTGCAATTTTTTGTGAAGTTAACTAATGAAAAGGGCATTTTGACAAACCTGGGTTCTAGTTGTGACGTTGCATGGCTTTAAGGACTTTTCAAATTCATGCAAGGCATAACTTTAATCGCTAAGCAACATTTGGTTTTCAAGTATTTTTTCACATTATAAATATATACTAAAGTTACATAAATTTTAATTCAGTGCAAAAATGGGAACATGAAAATTTTGTTTTGAGCACATAAAAGTTTCATATTATATCCTAGTGTTCCTGTAGAAACTTTTGGTTCCCTATTTAAAGTAACTGAGACATAGTTTATACTAGTAGTTGTGATATTTCATATACAGTCTATATGATGAGTATTATGGACATTAATTTTCCTGAAATGGGTCACTGTTATGCTGAGGTACAAATGTAACAATTTTTGGATACAAGAAAGCTAGATGTGAAAACTTTCATAACTTCACAAAACACTTTTCTTCATACTCCATGCAACTTTGCATTCTTTGAAACTCATCTATAAGCATTCATTACCAGTCCTTCTGGTTAACTATAATACAGTAAAAACCTGGATTCAGCGGAATTCAACAGGGCTCCTGAACATTTCCGTAAAGGGCAGATTTCTGTTTAATGAAGGTAGGCCTAGGTTATTAAAAGAATTGGACCGTGAATATACATAAATGGACAGAATGAGAAATGAGAATGTATATACCTTACTCGGTTGTGTGTATTTAGATATTTCTGCTGCAATACATGTATATAATACACACCAAAGCAGAATGAAAGAATAATAGCTGTATACATAATTTATTTTTTTCAGTGGTCAAGGAGAGTTTTCTGGACACATTGTCGCTTAGCTGCTTGACTTTCCACAAACGCCCTGAGAAATCACACCATACATATCCAGGTCATTTCGCCATAGGACAAAGTGTTGCAGTTCCTTTAAAGTTTTGACAGCATCCCATTACACTCTCCTTCCAGCTCAGGGACATATTCCTCTTCTTCTTTCTGACTTAACATATTCTCAATTAAGGCACTATATCAACTGTGTCTGTTGCAGTTTGCACATCACTGTCTACGTTGACATTCCATGATATTGCAATTGAAAGCACCTTCATTCATGTAGTTTAGTGCCTAATATTTTCTTAAATCTGCATTCCAGATCTAGAAAGTTTATTAGAAGGCATACTTTGATTTCCATTGTCTGCCTAAGACAGTTTCCTTCAATAAAGAGAATTTAGCATGTTTTTCAACTCTAAATTTATGGGACCATGAAATATTTCCATTTAAGACAGATTTCTGCTTAACAAGGGGTGTTTAAGGCAGGCTTTACTGCAGTGCCTTTGTAATGCTAAACCATCGGGAATGAAAGAATTCACATGCAGTCGACAGCAGGCAGAACGAGGAAACAGCTGGATAATCCCTATGGAAATGTAATTATTTATTACAATGTGTACTATCATTGGTACCAGAAGACCTGAAAGATAATTGGACTATAAGGTTTCACAATTTAAAGTGTTGTGATATTGTTTTGGCAATAAGACGTTAAGGTGGTGTTACTTCACTATTCATTTTCTTACCTAACTAATGTGATTTATAACACTACGGCTCTTACGAGGGTAATTCAAATATAAACAGTAATTATTGCATATCACGGGGAAGCAGTCCAGAGCGGGAGTTGAAGGTTGGTGTGTTAGGAAGGGGGAACTGGCTTTGTTAGCTGCTTCGCTAGGTTCTGGCGTCAGTACAGCCATGAGTGAGCAAGAGGCTCCTTCATCTGTTGCGCAACACATTATCAAGTTTTTAACCAATGAAGGGGTTAAACCTTCGGAGATTTTAACTCATTTAAGGGCACAGTTTGGGGATACTACACTGTCACAGAATCGAGAGTTTACTTGGGCCTGACAATTTAAGGGTGGCCGAGAATTTGTGGAAAACAAATCATGCTCGATGCCCAACGTCAAATCTCACAGATGACAACATCCGTGCCGTTCGAGAGCTTATTGAAGGTGATCGCTGTTGAAGAAATCGCATCAGAAGTTGGTTGATTTCCTTCATGATCGATGTACAATAACTGCAGCTTACTATTGCCAATTGTTAAGGTCTGTAAAAGCTGCCTACTGAAGCAGAAAACGTATGCCCATCAGAGATATCATCCTTCTCCAAAACAATGCAACGCCTCATGCCGCCAATTGACAATGGTGGCCATGCACTGGGAAACCCTTGAACACTCTCCCTATAGTCCAGACTTGTCCCCCCCAGACTATTTTTTGTTTACACCCATGAAAGAATTGCTTGGAGGGAAACA
The DNA here is from genome assembly GCA_030765045.1 of Tenodera sinensis. NCBI lineage: Eukaryota > Metazoa > Arthropoda > Insecta > Mantodea > Mantidae > Tenodera > Tenodera sinensis. The sequence goes on from CM060965.1 coordinate 10,031,634, forward strand.
TTTAGAAAGCGACGACTATGTCACATAAGCACGTGCGCAATTGGTTGGCGACGTGCCCTCAAACTTTTTTTGAAGAAGGAATGTGTACAGTGTGAAGGAAGCTATATAGAGAAATGTTGATGTAGTCACTTGTGTATATATTTAATCAATAAATATTTTTAACAAAATTACTGTTTATATTTGAATCACCCTCGCAGGTTCCTAGACTCTGTTCATATTTGTTGTGAACCACATTTTTGTTTTGTTATGGGCAGTTATTTAAGAGCAGTCAACAGTAACAATGATTTTTCTATGCAACACATACAAAATTCCTGCCAACAAATATCCCAAATATATAAGAAATTTGCCACAACTGTTGCAGTGTGTGCATTGTTAAAACAGAAACATGCCTGTAGAAGAGATATAAAGAACTAATGGAGCATGTTGAGCACAAGAATGATAGAAGATTAACATTTGCCTTTCATTTTTGCAAGAACACACTTGGAGGAATGAGAATTACTAAAGCTATTTCAAAACACTTTAGAATTAACTGTTTGAGAGATGTTCTTATGAAATATATAATCAAATGGCAGACATACCCTCTATAGGAAGCAGAAGGTTTTTCAATTGAAGATGAAGGCAAGTTGTGCTAAAGCTGATAGCTTTCTACCTAAGTTAGTGAATTTAGAACTGTGACACATTTGCTCATTAGGAATTCCCTTCACTGTGAATTAGTCATTAATTATTAATAATATACCACATAATTCTTCAATGGTCATGTTTGCACCATCAGTTTGGTTGCTCTTCTCCACATGCCAAGCACATTACCCACTTTGGCATAAATGATTTAGCCAATAAGGAGAAGAGTTTGCAGAAAAATGCAGTTTACACGTGGTTGAAGTGTAAAAGAAACAAAATTTAAACAGAGTTTCTTAACTGATTTTTAAGTGAGAAATATAAATTATAACCTTCTATTGTTGCAATTTGCTCCAAAATAAAACAGTATATTTCTGCTTCCATCATAGAGGCAGTTGATGTTCGCCTTATTTGACTAGGAAATATTCAAGATGTGTTGTGCTGCTGTAATGTTGACTTGTATTGAAATATTTCAGGTTAGCTTCAGAAGGAGTATCTCATGATAGCAATGGTACCTGCACCTTCTTCGTCCATGCAGATTCAAGAAGAAATTGCCAAATGGGAAAGGTTTCAGACTTTAAAACAGCAGCTACACAACCATACAAATGTGACAGATGTAAGAAGTCTTTCAAACACAAGGCCCGCTTACAGCGACATGTTCAGTTACATTCGGTTATAAGACTGTACAAATGTGACAGATGTGAGAAGTCTTTTAAACGAAAGAACAGCTTACGCTACCATATTCAGTTACATTCAGACAAAAGACCATACAAATGTGACAAGTGTGAGAAGTCTTTCAAATTGAAGTGCTACTTAGACCAACATAATCTGTTACATTCAGACACAAGACCATACAAATGTGATAGATGTGATAAGTCTTTCAAAATGAAGTCCTACTTACAGGAACATATTGCGATACACTCGGACACAAGACCATACAAATGTGACAGCTGTAATAAGTCTTTCAAGTCAAGGTCATGCTTACAGCGACATCATGTGTTACATTCTGACATGAAACCACATAAATGCAACAAATGTGACAAGTCTTTCACTCAGAAGAGCAACCTAAAAAAACACATTCTGCTACATTCAGACAGAAAACCATACAAATGTGACAGGTGTGAGAAGTCTTTCAAATGGAAGTACAGCCTAGAACAACATATTCTGCTTCATTCTGATATAAAACCATACAAATGTGACATATGTGACAAGCTGTTCCAATGGCAGTCTCACTTACAGAATCATATTCTGCTACATTCTGATACAATGCCATTTAAGTGTGATAAATGTGAGATATCTTTCAAACGGAAGTTCCACTTAGAGCGACATATTGTGTTACATTCAGATACAAGACCATACAAATGTAACAAATGTGAGAAGTCTTTCAAGCAGAAGTCATACTTAGAGTTGCATATTCTGTTACACTCAGACTCAAGACCATACAAATGTGACCAATGTGAGAAGTCTTTCAAATTGAAGTCCAGCTTATATCGACATATTCCATTCCATTCAGATATAAAACCATACAAATGTCATATATGTCAGAAGTCTTTCAAATGGAAATGCAACTTAGAGCGACATACTCGTAATCGGTTACATTTAATTGTAAACCCATACATCTTACAAAACCCATATAAATGTGACACATGTGAGAAGTCTTTTAAATCAAAATATGGTTTAAGGCAGCACACTCGAATACATTCAAACACTGTTGTTGGCTAATGCTAGATTTGTGACAGTTATGACATTAGTTCTCTTGCTTTCCTATATTTTTCACCGATGGGTAGGGCGCTAAAAGTGACCAGGCATATTTGAAGGTGGTCTTTGTCCATTTCCTCTTGCAGATCGCTTAGAGAACAGAGTGATGAAGAATGTATCTCAATTCTGTTCAAATGTTTTGCTACCTGAAGGTTACAACTGCTGTTTTTGAGAATATTCAGGAATTGCTGTTTGAATGTGTGGTAGTTACTATTTTTATTTTTTAATTTTTCATAGTAATATTTTGCAACTTTTTTTTTGAATTCAGAGCTGACTAATCTTTTAACTGCATAAAATGGTAGATTAACTATACAGTTTTGCACACTGCTGGTACCGTTTTTGCAAGAAAATTAACTTTGTCATTATCACTCAGTCCACAGTGAGCTGGTATCCATTGGAAGACTAGGTGTTTTTGAAGTGCTGTTAGATGGGTAAGGATTTTCCAACATTCTATAATAGTTTGGTTTTTGGGTGACAACTTGGAAGTAATTGCTATAATTGCTGCCTTGGAATATGAGAGAATAACTGCTTGCTGAAAATGTGAAATTCTGTACAAAAGATTTTGGAGGGTCAACATTCAAACATAAAATCATACAGTGGTGAGAAGTCTTTCAAATGCAAGTGTGTTGGTATGTATGGCTCAGTTGGCTAGCTACTGGTGTGTACTGATCCCTTGGTCGTGAGTTCAAACCTGGCCCACACTAAGCTTTTTAACTGTGCTTAAAAGTGAGATTTATTGGCTTGTAAAGTAACCCCTGCAGGATCAAATTTGGCACATTGACGACACTCATATGATTCTGACAATGGACAGCATTGTTAACATATAAGATATTCATTTGGATACAAATACAGCTGCAACATATTTTATTATATAAGGAGAAAAACCATGCAAATGTGATAAGTCAAACTGAAGTGCAGTTCATAGTGGAATATTCTTTTACATTCAGACTAAAAAGAAGAAAAATTGTACAAATGGAACAGTTGTAAAATGAGCTATCAGCACCTTCAAAAAAAATGTAAGATTGTAGTTTTCAGAAAGGGGTCATAAATTAAAAGGGAATGAAAATTGGAATTGAGAAGATCAGAAGAAAGGGGATAAAGGAAAACTTGAATTGTTTGGGATTCTCTTAAGTACTAATGGTGGATGGAATGAACAAAGAAAAGTATTTTAGCAAAAGACAAACTTGCGATGAAAGTAATAATAGCATTTGTTTACAAAACACATGGGATTCAAACTAAGTGATTAGGAAAGGTTCACAAAGCAGTAATGGAGCCGAAAATGTAATGAGTGAGGTTTTGGGACAACAGGAAGGCTGGCTAAATGTAGATTTGATATATACGTTTTGAAGATTAGTTTTGAGCCTATAGAGTACATCATCTGAATTGGGTGCGAACACATATCAAATTTAGTTACTTACATTTCTTGAAATATTTTGATATCTTTCGCACATACTCATGTGCATCTTGTCAGAAACTTTGTGTTGCAAATTCACTAATTTGAGTTCTTTGGCACTCTAAAGATTCTTGTTATAGCTTGTTGGAGTAATTGTTGGAAGCAAAAGTGCTTCCAAAAACTTCTGCGTCGAAGTAGGTATGAGCTTGCATAAAGCATATTAGTCCTGTTTTAAATTGTATATATTAGAAATTAAAAAGAATTGCACATTTACTGGCCCAAACTTGTAAACAGTTGCACATAAATTTTGCTTAAACATATTGCAGTGGAGCGTAAATTCACATTAAGAATTATGGTTTCCTAAAGGCTTAGCAATTGGTAATATCACATTGTTAAATTTAAAATGAAATAATGATATTAATAATGTAAGAGGTGTTTCATGCAAGAGTGACATAACCTTTGAAATGCTCAATGCACGTTTGCCACATAAATATCCAATGCACGTAACTTAACCTCCAGCCATTAGCTGCCACCTTGACCCATACTTCATATGTATGTCTTGCAGACAATATGAAAACTGCATGTATTCACCACATGTAAGTTTTACAAACAAACTACTGAATATAATGCAACTGCAGCTGCATGGTAAGTATTAACTATCTTTGTAAGAGCCAGCTGGCAAACAAGACAAGAATGTGCAATCTCAAGGAGAAAAGCCACTGCATTAATTTCTAAAGGCTTTAGAGGTGCAGGTGCTTGTTTACGAAAAGAGCTGAGAAGCTACAATTCCACAGAAATGTCCAGTATGGGCTATATGAACAACCCACATAGACCTCGTCCGATATGACACAATGTTGGAGGACGTTAATTAAAAAAAAAAAAAAAAAAAAAAAAAACCCACATAGACCGAGTGTTACCATAGCAGTGTCAAGAACAGTTAGAGAGAGCTTACAGTACAATATAATAGTTGTGAATTGTGATTCTGTACATGCAACTGTAATATGCTTTTGTAATAGTGTTAACGCTATGCTAGCAGTTTTAGAAGAAATAAAGTAACATTAAAATTAACTGCACTTGTCTTTTATTACAATATATTCCATTATGTGAGGAGACCAAAATATGGAGTGCCTGATTTGTTCTGCAGAAATGGCAACTATTACCATTTGACATGATGAACACAAACAAAATAACAGAATCAGGAAGTTGGGGAAATAGGAAAAATTAAAGAAAAATGGTGCCCAAAATGACAGTATCAAATCGATAATAATTAAAGGGTACCTATCTATAAGTGGTGTAAATTCATGTAAATTGCAATTTGGTGGATATATTGTTGATAGGAATGATGATTATATGTATTATAACAACTACTTCACACAATTTATCTTATTCTTTTATTTTCTTCTCCCTGGCCTCAAATAACATGTATGACACCATTCTTAATCAACTCTTTGGCCAAAAAAATGCTTCCCAAAACTTAACATTGCTTGACAATGACAATAAAATAAGAAACCTAGTGAGTGCTTTGAGTTTGCTGAGATTGTGCTCTCAGAGTTACCCTGTAGTTCCGGGCTTCCCTGTTATACAGCACTGAGCACTGCATACCTCTTCTCATCTGTCAGTAGCTATGATGTTGAATACATTTATATCAGAGACTACTCAGGTGTTGTTGGCTAATGCTGAATTTCTGACAATGAAGTCATTAGCCCTCTTGCTTTCCAATATTTTTCACTGATGGATGGGGCGCTAGAAGTGGCAGACATATTTGAAGGTGGTCTTGGTCCATTTCCTCTTGCAGATCACATAGAGGACAGAGTGGAGAAGAATATATCCCAATTGTTTAAATGTTTTGCCAGACAATCATATCCTGTAATCAACCTGAATGTTGCAACTGCTGTTTTCCGAGGATACTCAGGAATTACTATCTGAATGTTTGGTGGGGCGGCGCCGTGGCCGAGCGGTTAGCGCGCTCGCCTACCACCAAGGCGGCCCGGGTTCGATCCCAGGGACCCGCATGTGGTATTCGTGGTGGATGAAGCGGCGTCAGGGCGGGTTTTCTCCGGGTACTCCGGTTTCCCCCACCATCTCATTCCACCGGTGCTCCATCTTCATTCCATGTATCATCAGTGTCACCGCCTGCGGTGCCGTAGTAGTAAAAGCGGGCGTTAAACACTACAACTACAACAACAATGAATGTTTGGTAGTTCTCGTCTTTTGTTTTTTGATTTTTCATAGTAATATTAAGCAATACTTTTTTTAAATTCAGAGTTAGCTAATCTTTTAGCTGCATAAAATGGTAGATTAGCTATAGATTTCTCTATACTGCTGGTACCCTTTTTTTGTAAGAAAATCAGCTTTGTCATTACCGCTTAGTCCACAGTGAGCTGGTATCCATTGGAAGACTAGGTGTTTTTGAAGTGCTGTTAGATGGGTAAGGATATTCAACATTCTATAATTATTTGGTTTTTTGGTGACAACTTGGAAGTAATTGCTATAGTTGATGCCCTGGAATCTGAGAGAATAACTGCTTGATGAAAATGTGAAATTGTGTGCCAAAGATTTTGTAGGGCCATTCAAATTGCTTCAATGACACATGACTCCCTCAGGGGTCCCTGTCTAGGGGATATTGGATGGCGAACACAGGATACCCAAGCTGAGCAGAACTTACTTCCACTTACTGGTGTTTTGCTCCTCACTGTAGCTTTTCTATCTCACCTTATGACCTTACCTTGGTCATCTCTTGTTCTCTTCCAACCTCGATGCTATTAGGGTACCCCAGGGCTAGCGAGTCTTTATTTTTCCAACCTTTCCATTTCTCTAATTTCTCTATAACCTCTTAACCCCTAATATGCTGACCTGGTACGTAATGCGTCCTCTGATTGGTAATCAGAGGATATGGTCAGTGAATTTATTTTGATAACTCTCCTGGTCAGGTTGTTGAGACCCGTAAACCAACAGGTGTGGTCCTCCAGACATTCTGGGTGTTGTGAGAGCAATGTGACTGCCAAAACATAAAAATATGGTGCTCTCTAAAAAGTGGGTACTTTTAGTGCTAATGCTCTCCAATATAAATTATGAAATATGACTGGAGGGATAAAACATTCCGGAGTTAAAATAGTCCCCCATTCGGATTTCTGGGCAGGCACTACTTCTCGAGAACCAAAATATGATATTAATAGAAGATCTAACATCAGAATTCTTCAATGGAATGCAGGTGGTCTCAGGAGAAGAATATTGTAAATGAGTAATTTTGGGGTAGGGTTACATGTGATCTTGTGTGAATTATACAGGGTGAGTCAGAACAACACCAATTAATTTAAAGGCATGATTCAGGGGTTATACTTGAGTATTTTCTTATGGGGAATGCATGTCCATAAACATCTTGTTATCAAGCTAGGGGACATTAACATTTCTCAAACATTGCATTGGGTTGGATGAAATTCTGTCACAATGTATTCCCTGTAGGATTTGAAACTTTCATGGTGATAATTATTAATTAGCACTTAACAAGTTAGCAGCCATGTAACAGTTTTTGATATTTCGTCCATACTAAGCTCCATGGCCATAATTTCCTAAGCAGTTCCCAATGGAGGCCATGAGTTGAGATGAACATTTCTTTTCCATTCTGTAATACTTTGGTAAATCTATTATTACAGTACATATGAAATAAGAGCACCACCCACTACATTATTTAAGACCATGGTTCTTACCAACATTCCTCTTACCAATAATTAATACAATGAATGTCTGAAAACTGCATAATATAGTGAATCTAACTTTCAAATTGGAAACAATATTTTATATGAAGTTGCACTTGATGGATAATTTGTTGCAACATAGCCATAGATGTTTTGGCCTTCAAATGGTCAATTTCTATACAGAAAATTTAACAATCAAAATCAATTTCTGTACAGAACTGATTTAGGGGTGGGCTTATTGCAAGGGATTTGCCTTCAAAATTAATATCCTGTAAACCTTTGAGAGGTAAAACTGGAACTAAAAATTCAATGCCACAGCTGGGATTTGAACCACAGACCTTCCGCTTGATAACCACTTAAATATGTCCTATTTTTCGACATTGTATTTCTGATTTAATGCAGACGTTTAACAGCAGTCTGTATTAAGGCTATAACAGGCAGACGGTTAAAAAAAATTATATATATACCTATGTGTGTGTGTGTGTGTGTTAATGTAAGCACAGCTTAGTTAAGGAGTAAACAAACGTAATTGCATGAATACACAATGGCAATATCCAAATCCAGATTCGCTTATCTATTTGCAGTTTTCCCGCACTATCACACAACGTTGTCTGTATCACACGCATAAACTAAATGAGCTGCTGGCTTAGAGAAATTGTTGATGCCTATAGTATTATGAACAGCAATGAAATTCGTGGAAGGCAATAATAACGATACAAGAAGCAACAAGAATGCGTGGTGTAAGCATTCTTGTTATTCTGCGCCCTCTATTGAATGAGGCAGCGAACTGTTAAAATAACACTCCCTGGTTACCAACACTAAAGGTTATTTTCCCTAAATAAACAACACACTTGGAGGTAAGCTTGTTTCGCACTTTTAAGCAAGAACGGGTAGCAAATGCTTACATGGTACACTTCTGTTGTCGGTATGTCATCAGTTAACTGCATCTGCTCCAACGCTTCTTCCTGCGATTTTCCATGGTTGAATTGAATGTAACATGTCCTTTTTAAGAAAACTGTTAAACACAGTCGGGGGCCCCTGAAGGTCGCCCCCCCCCCCTGCCAAGGGGTCTGCGGGGCCGTTATTTCCGCCACTGTAGAGTAGATAACTAAAATCACGTGTGCGCAACACATCAGATTTTTATCATTCATCTATGTTACATCAGCTTTGAGTATCGCGAGCTTGCCATTTACTTTCCGTATCTTTGATATAATTGCGTGCGAAAGAAGTACAGGTCAGTAAATAAAAGTGATAACATTCTGAATCAAAGTTGACCTATTCTGGATCCTCGTGTGACCCTACAGATTACACATTGCATTCAGAATGCAGTGACCTAGGCTTTGCTATCGTACCATATATCATGAAGGCAGTGAGCTAAAGAGGAAAAAACCGAATTGAACACTACTAGGTGTTCTGTGATTGAACATGAAAACTACCACGAAAACAATCCTCACGCCGGTGATTCTCAGTCCTACTAGGTGTTCTGTGTTCTCAGTCGCTGTACTTGTTAGGTAGTGCATCGATGCTCTTCTTTGTGCTCAGCAAGAATACAATACAGTGCTCGTAATCAGTAATGGAATGTGAGGATGATATTGAAATAGCCAGCTTCATGAAAGTAGAAATTAAGGAAGAAAATCACTGGCAGCACAAAAAGGCAACGGAAGTAAAACCAAAACCAGAATTTAATTCGGAAGTAACTCCTGCATTGCCAATTAAAAAGGTAGGATACATAACCTAAATATTTGCTTCGACTATCTTTTCGCACATTTTGTCGAATGTTGGCCCAATTTGATGCACTTTAGCGAAAAGTAGTGATTAGAGTATAGCTTGTGGAGTGGAGCTAATTAAAAATGTTGCTTAATATTGCGTATTTGTCTAAACACTTCACATCGATTTTCGCGCACTTTTAACAATACAGGTACTTAGAAAAATATTTGATCAAAGTACAACTTGGACTCAAAGTTTTACTTTCCTAAAACGAGCATTAGAAAATAAAGTAACAAATCCAAATAAATGCATGCCCTTTGTAACAATAACAAAAATAATCATTCATCTAAGCTACTACAGCTGTTCTTAAAAAATAGTTTATTCTATTTGGTGGAATTTCAACGTCACTTAAATATTCGGCCAACAAAAAAGTATGGGTTTTCCCCTCACACTGTTTGAATTTAATAGTAGGGTATCATTATGCTGGTTACTTCTAGTAGGTGTGATTTGATATTCAAAATCACTTTCCTTGTGTAGTCAGGCTCAATTTAAACCCATGTTTCTGGCAGTTTTTTTCTGAAGATATTAAAGATAAGATCATTTCTGATACTTCTATTCAGCTTATTTTATAAGTTCTCTATGGAGTTAATATCTGGACTCTGTGGGGTATTTATGACTTTTGGGCAGTTATACAACATTGTGTAAGCTTTTATGGTCGGTGTCATGAAATAGAAAATGATTATCCAGGCTTGTGGGCCATGGTCTAGTGGAAACTCTCCTGTCAGACGTTTCTTCGAAGCTGCATTGAACATCCTTAGTGATATGACCGTAGTACTCTGCTAGTCTTGGCAACGACTGATACGAAGCCTTTTGGGGTAAAACTGTAGGAGACCGTCGGTACGTGGTTCACTGACAGTTCTATTATGTCACTGACCTACAACGGAAGAAGATGGCGCTGCAAGGCAGAAATATCTGTTGACAACTTAACATTGTACAACTCGCTAAAACTACCAACCACGCATCACAAAATGCCAAAACAATGTACTATTATTTATTTATGCCAACAAACTTACTGTTGGTGTTTTTAAACACACAAGCCGTGTGTAGGCAAAGTTTAAGAGGTAGAACAGCGGAAGGTCTGTGGTTCAAATCCCAGTTGTGGCATTGAATTTTTAAGTTCCAGTTCTACCTCTTTGTACTATTATTTATTAATATTGTTGTTGTTAATACTGCGTAATCTGTAATAATATTACTGTATTACACAACCTCAATATTATTAATTACTTCATTACTATTGTTGCACAATTGCGTAATGCTGCGTAATCTGTAATAAAATTACCGTATTATACAATCTCAAAAAAGGATTGTTGTACCTTTGATAAGTGTAGTCATCTGTGAAAATGTGCAACAAGTTCAAGTTTATTATTTATTTACGCCAACAAACTTACTATTGGTATTTTTAAACACAAACCGTGTGTGGGCAGTGTTTGAGAGGTAGTACTAGAACTTAACAAGTCAATACCACAGCTGGGATTTGAACGACAGACCCTCCGCTTATTGGCGGGTGCCCTGAGAGCATCCCTTCTCGGTTTACCCCCTTCTCTTGTGCCTAACTTTAATTTTTATATGCTTCGATGAGCCACAATATCTCTTCCTCAGTCCAATTTTTCATTTTCAAACGTATGTAGAATACAGATTAAAACCACAACCGCACCGCACAAGAACTTAAGTCACATAACTTAATTACAAAACAATAATAACTCTAAATATCAACAAATAACATTAACAACTTGGTTGGCAACATTCACATACTTCCACTGATTTCAATTTTCCAGTTGGCAATACATACGTCACCAACGAGTTAAAGGAAATGAACCTCATAACAACAATGCTTCAGTCACAAACAAGTGCCTATTGACCACGTGCCGACGTACTCCTACAGGATAACCCCTTTTGGTTTCACAGGTTTAATCTGCTTAGCATGTGTGGGCAGTTGACGGTTGGTTCGGTCATAGTTTATTGGTTCAACTACTCTGTGGGCTGGACTAAAGTGGGCACTTCTTCCATTGTCTATGATTGTTGCAGATGGGTTGGCATTTACTGTGGCTGAAGCTGTTGGTGGCGGATGATCTTGAATTTGATTCTGGTCAGGTTTCTTGCATGCTTTGTATACTGCTGGATGCCAAGCTTTATTTAAGCGTATACTGGCTTCACTACGTAGATGAAGTGTTTGCCATCTGGAGCCACAGACAAGAGACCTGACAGATTTCCTACGCCATATCATCCACACATACAGTTCACTATGGAAATGGAGAACAGCTGCCATTTGGATGTACTTGTAGCCAGGAAGTCTGATGTGCACTCTCTCACACAGTCTATTGCAAACTCACCCATGCAGACCAGTTCCTATCCAAACTCCAACCACCATCCCAGCCAGAAGAGAGCTGTCATTAAAACACTAGTAGATTGTGCCAACTGCATCTGCCAACCATAATTATTCCCCCTGGAACTTTCTCACATTAATAGTGCTTTGCAGGCCAGTGATTAAATCAGCCAGTAAGTTAAATGTGTCACATGCCCCAGAAAGAAGCCCCGGTCTACACTGAAACAAATTGATCTTAAAGAGAAGAATAAAGCATATCTGCTGTACATCAAAGGTATTACTGATTGCAGTGGGAAAGTTCTCAAAAAACATCTGCGCCATCTACATACCCACATAGCAAATACAGAACATGCTACATTCAGCAAAAGATCCAAAAGAACCACCCTCTTCTGTGGGTGTTTACAGAATTCTGTACTCATGTGGCTGTGGGTATATAGGGAGCACTCAACGTATGGTAAACACACATTACAAAACACAAGAGGTGTTGCCATTTGGGACAAACAGAAAAGCCTGCAGTTGCAGAACACACAGTACTTGCACTAGGGGAACACATTATACAATATTCAGACACATTATCCATGTTAAGATTAAAAGGTTAAAAGGAGAAGCATTATATATAGTGATGTCCTGATCATTGTGAAGGTTTTTAGTTAAAAGCAACTAAAAACCTTCACAACATTATCCATGCTTTATTATTATACCCGTTTAAGTCGTGAAGCCATAGAGATTTTCAAACATAAAGATAACTTCAATAGGAAGGAAGAAACCAAGCACTTAAATAAAGCTTGGCATCCAGCATTATACAAATCACACAAGAAACCTGACTCGAGACAAATTCAAGATCATATGCTATTAACAGCCTCAGCCACAGTAAATGTCAACCCATCCACAACAATCATAGAGAATGGAAGCAGTCCCAATTTAACCAAGCCCATGCAGCTGAACCATAAAATTCTTTTTTATTTTAATGTTGTTGCAGCAACATTAAAATAAAAAAGAAGAAAAAAGAGCAACGAAACCATAGATCTTTTTGGGCAGAAGCATATGAATGGAGCGATGGATGTTGAACACAGGAAACTGACACACAGATACACAAATCACAACACACTACACTACACAACGTCAACAAAAACACAAAACAACACAGATGCGCACACAAGCCGAAGGAAATCCCAACACGACAAATAAAAAATAACACACTAGGCTGAAGAGGGGTTTCCCTATACAGCCTGGGCATGTTGTAAACATACCCAAATAAACACTTTTCATTCATTCTTGAACCAATGAACAAAGACTGGACCAACTGCCAACTGCCCAGACATGCTAAGTGTATAAAACCTTTGAGACCAAAAGGCTCTGTATCAGTTGTAGCCAAGACTAGCAGAGTACTACGGTCATGTCACTTAGGATGTTCGACGCAGCTTTGAACAAAATATCTGGAAGGAGATTTTCCACTAGGCCATTGCCCACAAGCTCGGATAATGGTTTTCTATTTAGGTATATAACAATCATTCCCTAACAGTATGTGCTTGCTGCTTTGAGTTATTATCATTATATAGTATTTGAACACAGTTCTTGTCCATAATTTCTCTGCACATTGGTGAAGGTTTTCTCTGAGTATGTTGCGTTAGATACTTATATTTGCACATGGTGTTCTCAATGAAAACCCAATTTCCCATTTCACCTGCTGATATGCATCCCCATACCATCACAGGGTGATCACAGGCTGATGACCATGTAAGTGAATGCCCTTAAACCTGCATCTCTCTCTTCCATACCGTCACACTGACACTGTAAAATGCAAATTCCTGCTGTCCAACTCCATATTGGGCTTGTGCCCAAACACAAACCTTCCATTCTGTATCAAATGCATAAAACGGACTTTATCTATAAAAATTATATCATTTCACCATTCTTGATCTACTTTACAGTATTATTTAACGAAGTGCAACCTCTTTGTTCAGTTAGTTTTAATTACAAAGGGCTTTTTTCTGGCTGTCCTTCCATTATAGCTTTCATTTCTAGTAATACTGTTTTGAATGCACATCCTTATCAGTTGTCAAATGCAGCTCAGTTATCAGATTTGGGACACTTATTTTAGGAATAATAATTACCTTTCTCATAAGCCATCTCTTCTCTCTTTTAGCAGCTGTAGATCCCTGTTTGTGGCATAGATTTGATTCTGTCTTCTCTACATCATCAGATGGTGTCTCCAGTAGTGCTCTATAGTATATTCCCTTTATGTGTGAGAACCTTAGCATGGTAAAAGATCACAAGTTGTCACTGTTCAGATATTGTCTTAACTCTTATGCGCCCCATTTGACATTTAAATGTACCCCAACAGCATAGAAACCCAGGTTTGTCACTAATGGTGATGTGGGTGTGAGCTTCCCCATTTTATACCCATCTAAGTGGATGAATACAAGCATCACTAAGAGTGACCGAATATTAAAGTGGCACATGTGCATCTTACATTGGAGTGAAACGATACCTAAGAATCCAATCTTTGTTACAAAAATCCTAAGGATTTGGATTTGTTGAAGATTCTTCTTTACATTCAACATACTTTGATACCAATTCATAATTTCAAATAACTATACATTGTATAACAGTCTTTTGCAACCATATATTTATGTGGGTACCTGTATATTGCACTGTATTATGAATACATACATATATGTAAAAATGTGCTCCTCTAAGTAGCCTTCAAAATGGTCCTTCTTTTGACCAAAGCGGGGAATGGAGTACCTTACACTTTTCCACTTGGCTTCTATGGTATTTGTGTGCACAGGGATTTCCACTGCACCCATTTCCCTCAGGTTATCCAAGTGCATATAGCTGCTACTCCTAGTTGACACAAATTGCAGTGGATGTTTAACTTTGAGATGAACAAAGCCCTCATTATGCAGAATATTGTAGGCTCTCTAGCAGTCACTGACTACTATTGTTTCTGGCAATATCCAGTTCTTTATTAGTTGCAGGGGAGCTTCCCGATTCTTTTGTGGATTCTTGTGTGTAGAAAGAAGTTCCACACCACCAGACATCAATTTCCAGTTTTATTTTTGCTACCAATTCACCTTCAGTTGTGTACCATCCAGTTCACACATTTTTTGTGGCATCCCTCTGCCCACCGTTTCCTGCATATGTCACTAAATAACATACATTGCTTTTCATACATTGGTGATACCACTTTCACACTCTTCCATCCTGTTTCTGCCTCTACTAAGTGCATTCCATGCGTTGCATCTGCTATGTAACCAGATTTGAGAAAAAGGTTATTTGCATATTTCTAAGAGCTAAACAAGGCAATATCGTGATTATAAAACGAATATTAATGTACTGACATCATTTATGCAGGTATGCAACATTCGCTAACAAGTGTTTATGACAAAAATGGGATTTAGCAAATAAGCAGTATTAATCAAAATGTTACATATTTCACTCTGCGCAGCTACTTCCTCTCTTCTCACAATAGGCTGGCTGGCCATTGTTTAGAGACGGTAGGAAAGGTGGGGATGGAGGGAGAGTTTGCCATCACTGCTAGCTCTTTCCTGTTTTAAAAACAGTGAAGCAGTATTACAATTTACCTGTGCATTGTTGAATAAGGATGAGAATAATCATTGCTGACTAGCTAATACAACAAGTGCATGCAAGTATTTAAAACAAACCTTAATCCATTTGATGCTGTTGTCTAGCTAATACAAGCAAACTGTTGCTTCCAGTTTCCTCTTTCTCACCACTTACAAAACCTTGTGATGTATATGCCTGTCTGATATCACATGAACATGTGGGTGAAGGGGCCAATGATGTAACCAATGATAGCTGTGCCCGCAACTATCTGCAGAGCTTTAAATTGTGTAACTATAATAGAGAGTACTTTGTAAACACCTTGTGAGGTGTTTAAGGAGTAGATGTTACCTCAGCAAAATTTCCCCCCCCCCCCCCTCCCACCCTCCGAATTCAGAAGCCTTTCCTGTATAGGAAAATATTTCATTAAGACAGCAAAAAGGACATAATTTTTTCACAAAGTAGGTATTAACCTTTTAGTTTTGCATGATATTCTTTATCAAATCCTTCAAGAAATCGCATTTGCTTCACCATGTCCCAGACATGTCTTGCAGACAGTATTAAAACTGTACAGCATACACCACTTGAGCTATTGTTAGAAGCAAACTACCTTTGCTGTTTATTGTAAAATGAATATCCTTTTCTATCCCTACCATTTAATAAATAAATTTCATAAGTACAGGTACTTCATAAGTAACTGGACATTCGAAAAACTCACCATTTTTAATTATTTTTAGATATATTGCACATATTTGTTAATAAAAAAGTTTCCCAGTGCCATGCAGTCAATTCAGTACCTAATGTGCCCACCAAAGCCCACTAGAGAGGGTGCAATTTTTTAACATTTTTTTTTTTTTATATAATTAACGTCCTCCAACATTGCGTCATATCGGACGGTGAGTGAATGAAACGGGTGAAATGATGCTCAAATGAGCCCTATGTCCATGGAGCTTTAAGTTACCCGACATTCGTCTTCTCAGGATAAGGGAAAACCTCGGAAAAAACCTTACCCGGATATCTTACCCTAAGCGAGATTCGAACTTGCGACCTCTTAAAAGTGAGGCAGACACGTTAACCATCACGCTACCGAGGCGGGCAGAGAGGGTGCAATGAGAATTGATGCTGCATAGAAGAACTTGTTATTTTGTCAACTTTTTTATTTTGTTTTGTTTTTTGGTTTAAAGGCATGGAATAAAGAAACAAGATCCCATATACTCAGTTAACTTTACACAGGAAAGAAAAATTGCTGCCTTTTTGCAAGGTATGCCACATGGAAGTAGGAGTGTTGGAGATTGAGGCTTTTTGGGCTGTTAATGGAGGCACCATGGACATTTGCTGTGCTTTCTTCACGTGTTGCAGAAGGAAATGATCTCTTCTCATTTAAGGATTCTGTTTCCTGAAAATTTTCATCAACTCAAAGGATGGTCTTTGTGTTACGCAGCTGGCACTGTGCACTAAACTGTCATCAGAATAAACACTGAATTTCAGGCACAGGTTTCCCAAGTTCCTGTGCTCCCTGACAGCCGTCTAACCCTAAGCATTGGTTTGTAAGTTCTAGGATGTGCAAGTCCTACATAAGGGGAGGGTAATCAGGTAAAGAAGGAAAAAAAGGAAGTAGAATTAATTGAGTACACAGCATCTTTTTTCTTTATACCAGGCCTTTAAACAAAACAAGAAGACAAACACTAATAAAATAACAAGGCCTTCTATACAGCAGTGATTCTCTTTGCACAGAAACGCTGTCTAGTGGGCTTTAGCAGGCACATTAGGAACTGAATCGATCATATGGCATGGAAAATGTTTTTATTAATAAATATGTACAACATCCAAACGTAATCAAAGCCAGTGAGTTTTTCAAATTTCCAGTTACTATTGAAAGATCCTGTATAAGTTCTTTCACTGTTATGGTTAGATTCGTCAATATTGTGACAAAAACATCAAAAGTCCAATCCAGTTAAGTTTTCCTCACTATATTTTCTTCCAAAATGTATGAACAAATACACAGTTCCTTTTTACTAATGTTAGCATAGTCTACAATCTTTTGTGATATTACAACTCTCAACTGTTGTGTACTTGACTTACTCCTTTCTGTGTTTCTTCACTTTTTGCGGCAAGTATTTATTCATGGCTCATTTTCATAATTATTATCCTAAAGACTTCATAGTATGTCATTATTTTTCTTTAGATAGCTTAGCTGATATCCTTGTGACTAATGGTAAGAGTGACTGCACTTTTAATATGTTGGTGCAACAACTCATTTCAGTCAGATGTGTAATTTTTTTAATGATAAATTTTTGCGTAGATGGATTAGTCAATTGGGACTCATTGCATGGCCTGCTTAAACTCTTGATTAGACTCCAATGGATTTCCTCATCTTGGTACTCTTAAAATCCCTCATTTATGTGACTCCAGTACCAGATATTGAAACTGTGAGAGCTTAATTAACCACACCGTATTTGACCAAATATGAAACAACAAATTTGCAACAGAGTGCACAATAGCATGGAGTGAGTGAGTTGGGTTTAAGGGTCCGTCGACAACTAGGTCATTAGGACCCAAATAGCATGGAATGCATTGAAGCAGAAGTAAGTCATATAAGTGCTGAGGCTTTCACGGCTGGCATTATCAACTATGTTAAGTAGATTTTCCGGGCTTGTGGGCCGTGGTCGAGATGGAAGGTAATCCATCTCGACCACGGCCCACAAGCCCGGAAAATCTACTTAACATAGAAGTAAGTCACTTTGAGCAATTTTTATAAACATTCAATTTTATTTTGTAACTTAGAAATAAATGGTTTATAGACATATTTTCATCTGAACTTTACCATTTTTAATGTTGAGAGGACATTCCTGAAACATTTGATGTCAATAAAGTTATGCTCTGTATATGTAAACTGTTCTATATCTCCTTTTGGCTGTAATTATAATTATATTTTTTTTTGTTGCAGGAAACAGTTTTAGAAGTGAATGAGGTTGATGAAGATCCATTATCAATATCATCAAGGTAATAATGATACCACCTTATAATTTTAAAATTCACTTGCCTGGATGTGCATAATTTTCAATATCACATACTCTACACTTTGATGAATATGGCAGTTATCTTTACAAAGATCAAGTGATTTGGTTTTCAGTTATACACAATTGTTGCACTATTAACATATGGTCTCTGTTGTATGGTTTAAAGTGTTGTTCTTGCAACATTATTATGTGTGGTGGACATCTTATTGGAGCAGAAATACCTGTGTTCTTGAAAAGATAACATTATCATCACTTATCTAACATAACTTAGGGGCTATAAGCTTCACGTATCTTAGTATCTGCTGCAAGTTCTTGAAATCAAAGTCAGACTGCAGTGTCATGAGTCATTGGTGTTATTGGTCACTATTGTAACCAGCACAAAAATATGTAATATTTCTGTTACCAATCACTGAAAACAAAAATGTGTTAACAGAATCAATCAGCAGAACTTCAAAATTCATTATGTAAACCTTATTTTTCAAAACTGTTTTCCCAAACTGTTATATCTATGGGTCCATTAATTTTTTAATAATTTAAGCGCTGGATTTATTTCATGATTAAATAACCAAAAATGATCTGCTGTAGCTGATGTATCAATCTCTTTATATTTAATATTTCTAAAATGTTCCTTTGTTCTCAGTTCCCAAATGATATTTAGTATTACTAATGTAAACCCTGTCACAATCCAAATAGCTAAATTGATAATTGCCAGATTTTTTATAAATTGGGATTAGATCCTTTTTAGGAAAATTCTATAGATTAAAGGTTATTTTAAATGAAAAAAGCCACTTAGAGTGGTTGCAGAACTGTAGGCAGAAGAACTAACTAGATATACAACCTCTACAGAAAGATAATTATGTCATTACAGTGTGCATTGCACATTCTTATTGGAATCAGAAAACTTTGGAAATAATCAGACTATAACTGTTTGTTGTCTGGAGTGTCATGACATACATTAAAAAAAATTATTCTGTTGTTTAACGATGCTGTCAATTGCCAGGATCACATCAGCATTGCCGGTGTGCCGGAATTTTGTCCCACTGGAGTTCTTTTACATGCCAGTAAATCTACTGACATGGAGCTGTTGTTTTTAAGGACACTTAAAAAACCGGCGGCGCCGTGGCCGAGCGGTTAGCGCGCTCGCCTACCACCTAGGCGGCCCGGGTTCAATCCCAGGGACCCGCATGTGGTATTCGTGGTGGACGAAGCGGCGTCAGGGCGGGTTTTCTCCGGGTACTCCGATTTCCCCCGCCATCTCATTCCACCGGTGCTCCATCTTCACGTATCATCAGTGTCACCGCCTGCGGTGCCGTAGTAGTAAAAGCGGGCGTTAAACACAACAACAACAACTTAAAAAACCATTGGCCTGAGCTGGATTTGAGCCTGCGACCTTGGGATCAGTAAGCCAGGGTCTAACTGAGCCACCCAGACCAACATCGTGACATACAGAACTTAGGAGTGATTACTTCACAGTTCATTTCCTTATCTTACTAATGCAGTTTATAGTGTAACAGCTCTGATGTATGTAGACTTCTTTGATCATTGAAATGCGGTAACATTATTTTATGTGGGTATTCTATAAAAAATGTCAGCCAATAACATTGTTTTTTCTAGTTCACTATATTACACACAAAACTCCTGCTAACAAATACCCCAAGGTGCTATGAAATTTGCTGCAGCTGGAGGGAAGGTTTTAAGAACTATCATCAGGTTAAGTAGAAGTATATTGAAAAATCAGCTTTGGCCTTTCAGTTTAGGCAAGAAAATATAACCATTTTATGGAGGAAGCAAAATTGGTTAAAATACATGGGGCATCTGAAAAGTAAGTTACACTATTTTTTCAAAAAAAGAGTTTAAAATTTTAAAAAGCATACATTTTGAAAGCTACATTCAGTAACTATTTTTCTACATTATCTCCTTGAATCTCAGTACAGTTTTGTACAATGATAAGTAGAGCCCAGAAGTTGTTGACCTAAAAATTCTCTAAAAATGAGCTATAAAATGCCCTTAAAATATAATAAAAATGCACCTAAAATGTAAAAAAATGACCTAACAAAAATTAACAATTTCTTTCATAATAATAAATTGATAACTGTCAGACAAATAATGAATATGAGGCCCTTAGAATAGCAAGTACGTATCTGCCAAAAGCTAGTTTTGAGAAAAATGTGATTAAACTTGTACTATGCAGTACATATTAAAATAATATACAGAGAGATTAAAAATTGCTCAGATGTGAATCTAAAGCATTAATACTGTTAATTAGGAATATAAAATGTTATTTGGCAGATATTTAAGATTTCAGAAGGTTAATTTCATCAACAATATAATTTAGATAACGTATGCTTTCATGCACATTATAACCAAAACGTTTACGTCTAAAAGTTAGCATTTTGCAAGCAATACTTTAACTAACATTGGTAAATATTTTTTCTAATGCTAACAAACAATACTTCTAAAGTGAATATAAAGAAGTAAGTTAACAAAAAGTATGTTTAGATCACCGAAGATGTTTAACCGCTGTGCTGTGCCGTGAGGAACCAGAGTATATTAGTAATGCAAAGTATCGTCATCTGCTGCTGCCTCTTCTTCTACCTCTGGTGTATGCCTTTACTAAATGTTTGGTTTTTTAACTTGCGTGTTCTTCACCTGTATTTCTCTTCTTGTTGGCCATGTGCATTTTCCGTTGGTTTTTCTGCACGTAGTATTTTCTGGGGCGACTTACGTGATGAGAAATAGAATCACTATCTGAGTCACTCATAGTGCTTAATAAAAGTAAATCACTACCCTAAATGCACTAAAGGTTTGTTCAATGGTATTGTTAGTAAACAACACAACTCTTGAAACATAATGCTAAACAGAAGTTAAACCGAGAGCTGCAAGCCGCTAAACACAGGTTTCTTTAAAAGCAACAGACTGAACTAAAGAAATACCTCGTACATCTAGGCAAAAACTATTTACAAAACTGCAAAAATATTTGAAAGGTTAGGGAATAACCATTTATGAGGGGTGAAGGCCTGAAAATAAACAGTACCCTCTCTTGAGTGATTTATTGATACATTCTTTTCAAGAGCGACTGTCACAGCGTAGCGGCCAGCAGGTTGGCTTATGCACCTTTGCTAGTCTCGAGATCTGGCTGAAGCACTTAAGGTCTAACACCATGCTGTATTTAAATGGAGAATTCGGTCATCTTCAGGGCGTATCAACCATTCACACTTAACAGGCATTAAAGAGTAGGCTTCATACTATATGTTGCAAGAAAAACAAAAAATTCGTACTTTGGCACTTACGCCCTTGCTATTCTAAGCGCCTCATATATGGTTCAAATAACCACATTTTAAAATTAACTTTCTTAGTAAATAATGCAATTATTGCTACTAAATAATAAATAAATTGAAAATTCATCAAGTCATTTTCAATTTTATAAAATATGAAAAATAAGTTACTATACCCATTAGCCAGAACATATCTTACTTAGCATTGCAGTACACCACTATTGTCATCTTCAAGTTATCAAAAGTAATGGAACAGCGGTTGTCAGCTAAAACTGTTTTATACTTTGAGAAACTTCTCTTCATTTCCACAGATGTTATAGGTGCGTATTTGAAAACCACTGTCATTGCCTGTTAATTCCTGTTCAAAATTATCAGTTCTGAAGTTTTTTCCTGACAAGATATTGGCAATCTGACAAACAAATATTAGTTTCTGTCTAATTTTGTATCCTTTTACATTTCATATCCTCTCTTCCACAATCTTCACTAACCCAATCGATTTATCCAATGTCATGCCACTTTCTTCAAGGCGGGTTATGGTTTCCGTCAAAAATGCAAAATTTGATTTAATGAAAGCTAATTTACCTTGGATTTGAGTATCAGAAAACAGATCCTGTGCGCTCTCAATTGCCGTAGAATCTGTCCTATCAAAGTTATTCACCACTTCTCTCACTATTTGAAAATCGTCACAGTGGTATATACATGCAGTTAACCATGTACCCTAGCATGTTAAAATTGGTGCTGGGGGCAAAGCTATATTAGGGGCTTTGTCTTTGAAATATATAGTTTGGCTTGGTACTTTCAAAAGTATTTTCTTTACTGTGGAAATTAGTGTATCTACTTATGGAAATGTTGATCTGACTTTTCCCGCAATTCGATGAAAAGCATGGGCCAAACATGTAACAGGCACCATCTTACTGTAAAATGATTGGATTGATTTTGCCACATTTACAATGTAAGGTGCCGCATCTGTTAGGAAAAGGAGCATGTTGTCATGTTTTATTCCACTAGGCCATAATAAACAGGGATTTATCGAACAGTTTGCATATCTGACTGTGGTTAACAGCTTCCATAACATCAGAGGTCAGAAGAAACATTTGTCCAGCACTAGTAGATTCTAGTGTACCTATCAGTACATTGGCTACACAACGCCCCTCTGAATCGGTTTTCTCATCAATTGATACATAATTATCTTTTCCCATTTGCACATTCACGTATTCAGTTTAACTTGTCTTCATAACATTTTTGTAGGTAACTTTTACCCAAAGTTGATTCATCTAGAGTTGTATGACCAGAGATTTCAAGAAAATCTCATAATTTGGAATAACTTAATTTTCCTAGCGGAATATTTGCACTAACAAACATTTCACATAATTCTTTATAAAAGGAAGATGAATTGTTACTTAATGTCGAAGCAGTTTCTTTTAACAGCAACTGAGACACTTGTCTTTTTTTCACATTTTGAAGAGCTTGTAAATGTTTTCCCACCCAACATATTGTACGGTGAACTGTTTGTATGCAGCAGCTGTAATTTCGCATACTTCACAGAATAATACAGTTCCATCAGTAGAGACTATGCTTCTGCCAAAGTCTGAAACATACTGTTTTAAACGGGATGCAGTTGACTGCTTTTGTTTCGGCATCTCAATTCCACAGCACAACAAATTTACACACCTCATTAACTACTCTCTTACTGTGACACTTCTAGCTCCTGAAGTCCTGAATGATGCAATTCACACGTATTGCATGATGTAATCGGCGATTCCTCGGATTGATGCGTCATAAATTCATCAGCACTGTTAGGATGCTGACCTGTGTAAATTACATAATTACCACAGTTACAAAGTTACTATTTTATAAAAGATGATATAAATTAACTTTTAATCATAGATTATTTTAAAATGCCCAATAAATTCGTGAAAAAGAAAGAAAATGACCGGAAATGCATCTAAATGTTAAAAAATTACTTTATTATAAAAATGTGGAAAAAATGCAGTTTGATGACCTATAAAAACCACATATATCTAATATATTTGTTCCAGAATGCACTTAATTCTAATAAGCATTGTCTGGGACTACTAAGAGAAAAGATGACTTTTCATCAAAATCCGGGCCTTAACGATAAGTTTTTTAATCCAGTGTCAAACCACTCTCCCACCAAACTGGCTAGCCATCTTTCCAATTCTTGTTTTCAGTCATCGCCATTTAGGAAGTGCCTTGCTCCGAGATGTTGCTGCAAAAAAAGATGGTGTGAGGTAATGTGAGTAAGGTGGATGACCAGAAATGTCCCATCAAAACTGCTCAAATGGCATGAGTTTTACGAGCGCTGCCTTTTTTGGTGTTGGCTCATCCTTTCATTTCCACACCATATACTTCTTTTGGATCCAGGCATCCAGTGATGGATCCATGTCTTGTTCCCGGTCACTATTCAGTCGAATAAGTCATCTCATCCTTAAAAATCTGCAAAAATTGCAATGCAGCGTCACCTTTTCTGCTCTTTGTGTTCTGAAAACACGTGAGGCATCTTGTACACACTTTGGATAGATGCAGATCCTCAGAAATGATCCTTTGAGCTGTTGCATGGCTTATTGCAACATAAGGTAGTTCAAACAGAATTGCATAAAGCATAACGTCTGATTGTAGTCAATGGCCTTTTGAACCTCATCAATATCTAGAACACAGGATGTGGAAAGGCGGCCACTTTGTTGCTCATCGTGTAATGTGCTCCGTTCAATGAATGATTAATGGCAATGAAAAATCATTGGTCTTGACATAATGTTTTTACTATACACATTGCATAACTCATG
The DNA here is from genome assembly GCA_030765045.1 of Tenodera sinensis. Lineage (NCBI taxonomy): Eukaryota > Metazoa > Arthropoda > Insecta > Mantodea > Mantidae > Tenodera > Tenodera sinensis. Next base: position 10,055,851 of record CM060965.1, read on the forward strand.
ATAAATTTCACACACATTTATTATTTGCTGTCAAAAAATGTATTACAGCACAAACTTCGCAATCAACGGTAGGAGCGAGTGCAGTCTCCATTGTTACTGTCATTTTAATGTTCAACTGGTAAGGGTAGGCACCTAAGAATTTTACAGTGCTGCCACTACACCCAGATCTAGGTTCCTTGTAACTCCCAGACTTTTCCCGTGTACCACATGGATTTAAAAAAATAGTGTAACTTGCCTTTGAGACACCCCTCATACATTAAAAAACTTATGCAGTTAACTGTTTGGGATATGTTATTGCTCATTAAGAAAGATCCAACAGTAGTCATTAACTTAGAATGTGCTCGAGAACTGTCATCACCAAATATCTAAGATCTCGGAAGTGTCCTTCACTGGGAGCAGTTGAGCCTGGAGTATAGGAATTATAGCAAGTTGCCTGACCTAAATTGGAAATTTTCCACCTAAGTTATACATATTAGGATTATTTCATATTCACTCATTAGGTATTCAAACAGCTGTACTTTCCCATAAAGTGGTTCTCATTCATCAATAATATTTTATGATTAATCCTCCAGGATTTCATTTGCATCTTCAGTTTGGTTATATCCTTTACTACTTTTCTTCACATGCTGAGCAAGTCACATTTGAAAGCTTAGGCATTATTAAGGAGAACACAGTTTACTATTATTTATTTATACCAACAAACTTAATGCTGAGCTTTAGGTTGCAGCTGTGGCATTAAATTTTTCAGTTCCAATTCTGTCTCTTAAACAGTTCACTATGTTTACATGTGGCTTAAGTTTAAAAGAGGTTTTGTTAAGTTTATACAAATTACAATACTATCTGCAAGTAATATAGAGGTAAATGATCAATGAATATTAGCACCTAGTTTCTGTTATTTTTTATTATAGGTTAACATTTCAAATGTAGGTATTGTTGATAACTAGAATGAAAAATAAAAAGAAGAGAAATGATTTTTAGAGTGAGCAATATAGATAATATTCATATTTGTGCTTATTTGCCTTATCACAATATATAATTTACTATATTCTTATATGTTACTAAGAGTGTCCACCATACATTTTAACACTGGTTATTATTCCATAGTGGACCAGCTTAGCTCATAGTTTTTTTAATTTACTTTTCTGTAACATTTTGCTCTTGTTCTTTCCATAAATTTCCCTAACAGTTCCTTATTCAGGTTTATTATCTTAATTTTTAAAATTCCTGCAGTGGTATTCTCCCATTTTGTTTTTGGTATAATTGTACTGTACTCCAGATCCTCATGCCTTCATATTCTAATATACAAGCCATTATCTGCCCACCCCTCACATAAAGGGCAATTATATGTATTCATTCCCTTCCTGTCTCCTCTTTGCCTATCTATAGTTGACCTGGTCCATGCCCCTCCCTAATCTTTACAATTCCTTGCTCCAATCCAACTTGAGTTGTCTTTGTAATATTAAACTTTTCTTATCTCGAAGATTTTAAAATAACTCTTGTTTCCCAATGTACTCCACTTTTTCCAAAAATCTTTAACTTACCCATTCTCTTCCCAAACGTTATTTGTCCCAATTTCCTGTACAACTCTTCTTAGACTGTGACCCCAATTCATTCCATCGCACTTTTCTCTTGCACTATTAAACATTGTTTCAGAATATTAAGGTCGCTGAGTGATCTTATTCTATGCCAATATTTTAGAAACCTTTCCAGCTTACTCTTCCCACTTCTAACATTGCTGCTCCATTTGGCGATGTTATAGGTAAACCATATTCTGTGTATTTTGTCTAGCATGCACCATCCTTCCTACACTTCAAAATCTCTGCTCCATATATCACTTTTGCTTTCAGTACCATTTTATCCACCTAAAACCCAATTTGTTTCCATTTCCAGTATTTTCTATAGACATCTTATGGCATTCATTGCTATTTTCCCATGGTTAGGCTTCAGTTCATAGCCCACTTTATATATTATCTTTGACTTTCAAAAATTTAATCTCAAATCCAATTTCTTACGAAATATCTGGACACAGCTTGAAACCCCAGGGTTAGCACCAAAACAATAAGATAAGTGAAGTTTTTAGTTTCTAATTTGTTCTTACTTTAGAATCTTGTTGCTTCACTGTTAATAGCTTCAATTTTTCCTTATTTAACTTGGTATCCTGTTTATCTATAGTACCTTTCATGAATTACACACGTGAATCTATCATATACTTCATTTTATGGAACATTAAAAGCAACAATAGGCTTGTGGCAGCCAGTGCTGTCACCGGAATTCCCATCTCTAGGGGAATTTTGGTTACAGGAGACTGCAGAGCTACTTCTTGATAACCCTATACTTACACACATAATTTTCTACTTTACAATTTACTCAAATCGACAGGCCCTTAAACAATACTCAAAAATTTACTCTAATATATACTATAATTATACTTCTGCATCCATCAGAAAGACAATGTATGTTCATCATATTTGAAAGGGAAATAATGGATATAGATGAATTAGTGTATTGTTGCTGATTTTGTTGAAATATTTTAGGTTGACTTCAGAAGAAGTTTGTCAAGATGGCAGTAGTACCTGCACTTCCCCCACCCACTCAAGTTCAGGAGGACACTGCCAAATTGAAAAAGTTGTTTCAGATTTTGAAATAACCAGTGAGTCTACAGTTCTTGACAAGAATGTGGAGTACAACTCCTCTACGACACAAAATATTTACCCATTTAATTGTAATCCATTCTATGAATTTGACCATCTTTCTCAGGATGTGGTATGTCCTTCAGAACTGGTAAGCGTTGAAATGAATTATGAGGACAAAGGTCTACACCACTGTGAATTTTGTGGGAAGAGTTTTAATTGCAAGTCTGTACTAATAGAACATTCTGTGATTCACTCAAATGCTAGACCATTTAAGTGTGAAAGTTGTGATAAGAGTTTCAAGCGTGTTGGGGATTTACAGGTTCACATTAATTGTCATTCCATTGCAAAACAGTACAAATGTGATCAGTGTGAGAAGCGTTTCAAATGGAAGTCCAGCTTAGAGCGACACATTCCATTGCATTTAGATGTAAAACCATACAAATGTGACACATGTGACAAATCCTTCAAATGGAAGTCCAGCTTAGAGCAGCACATTCCACTACATTCAGATGCAAAACCATACACATGTGACAGATGTGAGAAGTCATTCAAATGGAAGTCCAGTTTAGAACAGCATATTCTGTTACATTCAGACAATAAACCATATAAATGTGATGAATGTGACAAGTCTTTCAAATGCAAGTCCAAGTTACAGCGGCATACTGCACTACATTCAGACTTAAAACCATACAAATGTAACAGATGTGATAAGTCTTTTAAGTTGAAGTCTGGCTTAGAGCAACATATTCCATTACATTCGGACAAGAAACCATATAAATGTAACATATGTGAAAGGTCCTTTAAATGGAAAACCAGCTTAGAGCAACATATCCCGTTACATTCAGATACTAAACCATACAAATGTAATGAATGTGAGAAGTCATTTAAAAGGAAGACTAACTTGGAGCAGCATAGGCATTTACATTGTGGTACAAAACCATATAAATGTGATTTTTGTGAGAAAAAGCTTCTAACTAAGTTCAGGCTTAAAAATACATATTTGCAAACATTCAGCTATGGCACCATATAAGTGTAAAAGGTAATATTGTAATTCAACAAAACAAAAGAAACAAAATTTGTTACATATCTGCATAGAGCTTAAAAATGCATAATTTGTTGTTGCTATTTTCAAATGTCTGAAGCCTTAGTTCACACCATTAGTCCTCTTGCTTCCCAGTAGAGTTCTGGTAGGTCCTTCCTATCCCTTTTTCTCAGGGTCTAGTTGCCCACAATTCAGCATGTGCTCCTTGCTCACAACATTTTCTCCACACAAGAAACACTCATTAGTACTGGGGACATTTTTTACTCTTATCTAGACAATCATGGCCTGTTTTTAATCTGAAGAGTGCTAGCGCTGTTCTTGGGAGGTGTTTCATTTTTCTGGAAATTTAGCAATGTCTTTGTATTTCTTGTTTTGAGTCTTTCTTATTCTGTTCTCTTTTGTGTTGTATTTTGTTTTAGCTCCTGTTGCCTTCTTTGTAGAGATTTGTTTTGTTGTCCTTTGCTGGATTTTGGAGCTTTCTTTGCCAAGAGGTGTGCTTTCCCATTGTCCAGTAATCCCACATGTCTAGGGTGCAAGCAATGTAATACAATGTGTCTACCTTGTGCTTCTTCAATTTTATACATGGTTCTTATGTCTTGGATAATAGGGATGTTTTGTTGGTACCCAGTTATTGCTTGTATTGCTTAGACTGAATCTACCAGTATTAGTATATTCTTATGTTGGGCCTCGATACAATGTTCCGTAATGCAATTTCTATTGCCCTTAGCTCTGCTTTGAAATTTGTTGCTCCTGGTACAAGTGAAATGTATTGGGAAAATATTTTGTTATATATACCTACCCCAAATTACTCAGGGAGCCATCAGTATATATCCTTATCCATTCATCCTGTGAATACCTGGTATTTATGGTTTTCAAGGAGGCTTGTAAGTCCATTGATTTAGATATGGGTTGTGTAAGTGGTAGTTGTGGTTCTATATCTATGTAGGCTAGTGGGTTTATGAGTTGGGTAAAACTGTACTTGTTCTATCTGGGATTAGTTTGTTTACTTTATCCTTAAAAGTTCTTTGTGTTGTCAGAGTTGTTTTACTTGTATTCTTCTATAGAAGGAATGCTTATTCTTGTTTGCCTTTAGTTTCTTATGCTGTATTAATGCTTATATATCATGTTCATCTTGGAGTGGATTGTTTCCTGTTGCCACTCTTAGGACTACAATTGTCGTGGTCTTGATTGCACCGATTGTTATTCTTAGCATTCAATTTTGGTAAAGTTCAAGCTTTTTCCTGCTTGTTTATCAGTTAAAGGTATACCTTCTCCATGTTTGAGGATTGGCTTAACATATGTTTTGTAGGTATTATTTAGAATAGCCATGTTTGCTCCCTATTTGCAACCTGCTATATTTTCAGTATCGAGCAATTTTGTGGCTTTGTTATTGATTATAAATGGTGTTTCATTGTGAGTTTGTTGTCCAGTGTTATTCCAAATATGTTGCAATTTAATTAGTGAGATAATTTATTTTCCTTTTAATTGTTTATTGAGCTGTTTACTGTCAGCCGTTGTGTATAAGAGATCATCAGCAAACCACTAGTTTGTAGCCATCTGCATGTAGTGTTCCTGGCAAGTGGTGTATAAGATGGGTTGAAGAGGGTTGGACTGCTGACTGTAGCTTCAGTTTGCTTCCATTTTGAATTTGTGTTGTTTCATCTTAACCTGATCCTTCTTTATGTGGTGAAGTTCTTAATCCAGTTGAGCATATTATCATCTATTCCAGGTGTTTTTGTTTTATTTAGCAGTTTTTCTCACCACACTTTGTCAAAAGTGCTTCTGGAAACTATGAAGACTGCAATTACACTCTGTCCAAGGTTAAAAGCCTCTTTGGTTATTGGTACAAATTGAGAGATGGGGTATATTGTTGATAGGTTAGCCCTAAATTCACTTTGTTGTTCAGATATCAGCTTGTATGTTTCTAGGTATTACATTAATCTGCTTATAACTATTCGTTCCATGACTTTTGTGTTGATTGATGTAAGTGATGTTGGCCTGTAACTATTTATACTGTCAGTGGGTATATAATTTTTACATATGCATATTCTTAAGAAAGTCAGGTACAAAAGCACATTTAGGTAACTATTGTAGGAAATGCTTCAAATTGAAGCCATATTGAATACTCCTTTACATGCCGCAAAAATTCTCGAGATCACAGATATGAGATATTTTCATGTAGGCGAGGACATGAATAATTTTTGGAGTCCGTGGCAAAGGGTGCTTAGTTCAAGAACTGTAGGTTACCAACTGTCCAGGTCCTCTAGTTATACTCTGCTATGCCCATGCATTTTCATACAAGCTGTTATCCATTGTTCTATTAGAGATACAAGCGTAAGCTACAGTGCTTTTGGCACTAAAATTGGTAAAATAGAAAAGTTGATGCATTTCAAGAGGTGATGGATATCTGGGAGATTTATTCTGTTTAGTTGAATAGCATAGATATGTAAATAAACTGTTACCTTAGTTTGGACAACAGTTTAGTTATACTTTAGATCAGTAAAAACTTTCACCAGTTCATTTTGACCAAAATGCATTAACTTTTCTAATGTTGGCAACAAAGACTCAGGTGGTTGTGATAACAATGTTGACAGCCAGGAAACCATGGTCTGCTTCTAACTTGGTGAATGCAGAGTAAGTACATCTGGACCTAACTTTTATTCATTTTATATCAGGTGAATTTATGCACTTTTGATCATTTATAGCACATTTAAAGTTTTTTTCGTTTTGATCATATTTCTGACTTATTATAGCATTTAATATACCAACTGATGTTGGGGTTACAAAACTTTTTTGAGTACGTAAAATAAAGAAAAGCTATGAAATTTAAAATAGTGCCCTCTTATTTCATACAGGTAAAAAATTATAAGAATATAAACGGTAAACAGAACTCTAGTACATGTACCTTTCTAACCAGAAACCTTAAGCTGCTCAGAGCTATAAAAGTATATACAGAGCTCATATTTGGAAACTATATTTTTTGGTAACTACTTCAAAAATCATTCAAAGGTTAATTTTGAGAAGAGCTTCAGTCACACAATAGAAACCCAGAATTATGCACATGTTTATTCCAGCCAAATGTCTAAGCTTTTTCTATTTTTTCTTTTCCTAGTTTCACAGTTGGCATACAACTTCCATAAGTCCCAAAGTTCACAAGAAGTAAAAGGTTAGTGCTACAGTAGACAACTCTTAGTTCAGTGTCTGATGAAAGTTATCTACTTTCTATAAGTATAACATAGCAAACTGCTAAAGAAATTATTAAGCATGCTCTGGAGCTAAGTGATAATAGGTATAAAGAAAGGCCATTAAAGTTTATAAGTGATGAAACATTTGTATTTTAGAATGGAAAGTTCCATTACTAGAATGACAAGAGATAGGGATAGTATTTTAATTAACTTTTTTTTTTAAATTTATTTATTATTTGAAGTCGCTTCAATATAAAAGTCATATCACGACTAAACATTGAGGAAAAAAAGGAGGAAACAAATCATGAAGTTTACATTGAATTTAAACATTAATTTTGATGAACTTGATGAATAGTATTTTAGAAGAGCTACTATTGAAACAAATTATGTTTATAGGGTAGAAGATGTTATAAACAGTCAGGAGAGAGAGAGAAATTAGATTTATTAAAAGAACTTCATTCAAAAGAAGTAATTGAAATTGGAAATGTTAGCATTCAGTAAAATCTGTATAAATCATATTTAGGATCATAAGGGTTTCATAATTTTAACCCTCCAGTGGTCGCTAAGGGCCTGGGAGACCCCTACATTTATTTAAACATTCGAGCGGATGTGCCTATGCAATCACCTGTCTAGGACATCTAATATTACACCTTACTCGACTGTTCAATGGAGCGCGAAACTTACCTGTTCACGCTGTTGGCTCCAAGAATGACTAATTGGCAGTGACATGTTGCACAGGTCAACAAAACTGTGCACCTGTTCTCATTACACATTACTGACATGTTTTTTCTTGTTTGTTGTGCAATTTATTTATTAATGTGATTGCAAATGATGTTACTACTTCTTAAAAACAAGAATAAAAGATATGATTTACAAAATTCCAAGAATTTGGAAGAAGTGCGTCATCTCCCCTATGATATCTTATCTGTGCATGACAATTTGTATGAATCAGATGATTCCAATTCTGAAGATATATGAAAATGAGATCTTTAGATTCATAAACTGATCATAAAGAAGAGGATAAAGTAATCTATGTCCTATTATGTATTTTGTAGGTAATGTCATATGCTTATCAAAGATATTGTTGTTGACAGTATACTTCATATTACAAGTTTTATACCTGAACAGTGCAATGTTTATCATTCCATGTAGTGCAGTACAAATTATAATGTATAGTGTACTCATACTACGTTTTATTTACTTTTGATCATCTATCTAGTAAGATAATGCTAATAAAAAACCATGTATATTTAAGGCGACCAGGTAAGGCATATAATGACAATGTTAAAATTCAAGCTTTCAAGGAGCATTTTCTCATAAACTATTTATCGTATCTACTTCTAATTTTTACAGTACATTATATGGACTTTTGTATACACTTTAACATGGGTTTTTTTGGTAGAATAATTACTTGAAGAGTAAATAATTTTTTTGCAGTAGTCAATTTTGCATTAAAAACATCATACCATTCACTTCAAAATTTCTGAACTATAGATAATTTTAAAAAATGGCCCTGTTAAAATGTACATTATTTATATAAACATAATACCTGAAAGTATGAGCTTTCTATGTCTAACAATTTCTGAGAAAATGTTCCTTATGTATAAAAAAATGTAGTTTTGAGATATTGCGCTTCAAAGTTGGACCTAACCTTTTCAATACATTCCAGCACCATAAAAGGGCTAGGTTAGGTTGCCATGATAAATCAGTAATCAGTATGGCTATTTCAAAAAATTCCCACAGTATTTCCTGCCTAAAAACACTGGGAACTTTAAATATACTAATTCTGTTGATAGTAAAACGAATGTCAATCAATTGACCGACCATGCCCACTAAACGCAGCCCCTTGGTAAATACTCTATAAAAATCCTTCTAATGGTGATATCAAGATAAAAACTGAAGCATTTTACTCAGAAAATTCTCTAGTATTTTAACATACAAAAAACAAAATAAAAATGTGTCTTTCTTCATATTTGCCTTATCGGGTCCCCTTAAGCTAAATGAAACTAAACATGGGAATGAGGGAAAAATACAATTAAACAAAATAAATGTAAGCATATAAGCACAAAACTATAGTGAGGGCCTACTAGGCCCAGTGCGACTAACAGTGTTCTACCAGGGCTCATGCCTCATGGCTGGTCAATGAAAAAGTTAGGGGAATATCATGTCACACATTTTTATGTTATCAAAATGTCTTCCTACAGGAGCAGTTTATGTACCATCTTCTCCACTTTTCAGAAATTAAATAAACATAATGTTGATAGCACAAGGGTGCATAATAGCATGACCTTAAACAGTTCTCAGCTGATATCAATTCTAGGAAGTCTGTTTGTAAGGAGCTCGTTCTGTGTGTCTTGCCTCCATCTCTCTCAGCCCACCTCTGTAGTGTAGTGGTCTGCTCAAGAACAGAGCATTTCTCCTATTTCTGTATGGTATATACTACGGAAAACACAAACTACAAATTCTTCAGGCTCTTCATGTGAATGATTATAGGAAATGGCAGATGTTTTGAGAAGCTCTTGGAGAAATGGTTCTAATGGATCCAAAACTATGAAGCAAACTTTTCTGGTCTGACAAGGCAAGTTTCCATTGACACAAATGCACTATGTATGTCACTGGAAAATGTTTTTATGAATAAATATGTATAAAATGTGTTAAGTTTTTTAGCATCCAGTTATTTATGAAAGACCTGCTATTAGCTAATAAGTTTATGTTTGAGATCATTATGAGTCACTTTGTTTTTCACTCACCTTCACTTTAAAATGTTTCCAGTTTTTAAAACATTTTAAAGTGAAAGTGAGTGTAAACAAAGTGACTCAAAATGATCTCAAACATGAAGAATCCATTGTTATTAGGGCTTCTACTTTTAATATTCATAATAAGTTTATATTTGTTAATTGAAGGTCAGTTATGTTTGCACTATAACTCACTGTTTGTTTCTTTTTTTGTTCCTGTATATAATGAGTTTTTATGTGCTCATTCTGTATATTTATTGACAATGTTTTGTACGTTGACATGTTCAATGTTCACCAGCCTCCATGGCTACTTGTGAACTCGCTGAGTGCAATCTAATCTAATCTATTCATACTTGTGAAAATTAGAACACGTTTTGGGAACCTTCATTCTCATCCTCAGCTTACAACTGACTAATTAATGTAGTTTTGTCTCGTACTCTATTGATGGTGGTGGTCTCTGGTGATGATCTGTACTTGCTGAGCTGGTCAGACGGCAGGGGGTTGAAGATCACAGAAAATAAGAACTGTGAACTTCGATCTCCCGCCATCTGACCAGCTCAACACGCTCATATTTGTCACCCCCAGAGACCATCACAAGACCCACACAAGTACATCAGCTAGTCAGTTGTAAGCTGAGAATGGGAATGCAGGTTCCTCAAACATGTCTAATTTTCATAAAGATAACTGACCTACAATTAATGTGATTAACTTCACTGTTCAAAAAACTTTCAATTATCAGTGGTTTACATTTGTTTTCTAATTTAAAAAAATTATTGCAAAATATTACTATGAAAAATCAAAGAATAAAGGATGGGAACCACCAAACATTCAAACGTAATTCCTGAGTATCCTCGAAAAACAGCAGTTGCAACCTTCAGGTTGATTACAGGACATGATTGTCTGGCAAAACATTTAAACAGAATTGGGATATATTCTTCAGCACTCTGTCCTCTATGTGATCTGCAAGAGGAAATGGATCGAGACCACCTTCAAATATGCCCGACCACTTCTAGTGCCCCATCCATCAGTGAAAAATATTGGAGAGCAAGAGCATTAATGACTTCATTGTCAGAAATCCAGCATTAGCTAACAACAACATTTGTTTTCTGAATTGAAAGGTAACAATGTGTTAAGCTGGTTTAGTCTAATCTCCAAGCAGTCACAAAAAGGTAAATGTAAAAGACCGTAGTTATACAGAAGCAGATTCTTATGCTTCATGGAGTATGCAGTGTAATAGTTCAAAATAATGTGTTTATAAAGCAATAATAAAGAAAACTTATAGCAAATTATTTTAAATGAAAGGAGCTTGTAACAATGAAGTGGTAATATAATATATTGATTTGTAGCCCAATATCTTCACTTATATTTGTTAAACACAGACATGTTGGTGAAGGTGTTGCAGACATCTGTGAAGCTGAAGTTGGCAGCCATGATGAATCTATTAGACAGTTTAGAAAATAATAGTGTTATGAGAGGTAGAACTGGAGCTTAAAAATTCAATGCCACAACTGGGATTTGAACCACAGACCTTCCGCTTACCGGGCGGACGCTCTAACCACTGGGCTATTGAGAATTTAATGCCATTCTGGCAGTTTGTCACAATAGCTCAGTGGTTAGAGCATCCGCCCGGTAAGCGGAAGGTCTGTGGTTCAAATCCCAGTTGTGGCATTGAATTTTTAAGTTCCAGTTCTACCTCTCAAACTTTGCCCACACACGGCTTGTGTGTTTAAAAACACCAACAGTAAGTTTGTTGGCATAAATAAATAATAATAGTGTTATGTTTATTGTTTGTGATGAATGGAGAGCTGATGTGAATTATTACAGTACTGTGAAATATCTGTTTCATGTTTGAAGCTCCAGAAATGTCTGTCAGTTACAGATTTCTACTTTCTCTACCTCTTGACTGCAATAGTTAAAACAATATTGCATTCCATCTATCCTGTTGAGATTTCACCTGCTAATTTAACTGTAACAGCATGTATACTGTATAACATGAGATTCAAAATTCAGTGCCTTATCACACTTACTTTAGTGATGATATTCCATTTCCATGCGAAAACCTTATTCCTCTGGCAAGTGCAAACCATGAACATAATGAAACATTTGTGTACACACTTGCTTTAGTTAACAATGTATAAAGCAAGTCAATACAATACTCTATTCTATCTATGAATCTTTATTTAATTTGGCTTAATCTTGCTCCGTTTTATAAAAGTTTGTATAAGAAACATATTTAGGGGTTACTTTGATAGAGTTGGTGCCCAATCCTGGCAAAACAAGTGTATCAGGTTTCGGTAAAATGTTAACTACAGTTAGATATAGGTAAACTTAATAAATTCCAGAATTGACTGACATAAGGTAGTTTCTTTACAACACATTATATAACTATATTTTGTTTTAGTTCAATATAACTAGGTTAAAAAATAATCAAGTGTGGCTAAATAACTACATGATATTATACTCGCCAAGGCCAGTCTTTTCCATGGCACTTATTCCAGAATCTCTGAACTGTCTCTCTCTCTTATTTTTTTTTTTTTTTTTTTTTTTTTTTTTTTTTTTTTTTTTTTTTTTTTTTTTGTCTTCACTAAAACTGACTGAATAAACATCATCCAGAATGAGTAAATCTTATTTTACTGATTTTTACCTTCTCTACTGGTAAGTAGAGAAAGTATTGTTTTCCACCCAAAAATTTGATGTCGATATTTCACTGGAAATATGTTTTAAGGCACCCTTAATCCAAAAGAAGCATCTTCAGAAAAAGGCCTGGGGCATGCGAGTCTCAGTCTGTGGACAGCATAACTCAAAGACGAAAAGTTGGTTAAAAACCAAAGTTGGTATTTAAGTTTAATGTCTTTCAATGATGTGATACGAAGATTTTGAAGAAAATTACTCCACCCTAAACTACCCTTTACATTATTTATTTATGCCAACAAACTTACTGTTGGTGTTTTTAAACACACAAGCCGTGTGTGGGCAATGTTTGAGAGGTAGAACTGAAACTTAAAAATTCACTGCCACAGACCTTCCGCTTACCAGGCGGATGCTTTACCATTGAGCTTCTGTGACAAACTGCCAGAATGGCACAAGAATTCTCAAACCAGTTCGTATTTTTTAAATAAACAATAATTACCATCTGAAGGTCATTTAATCCCAGGACATAAAGTAATTGCAATAGTAAGTCACTATTGGGGTAACTGTCTCTGATGTGAGACTGCCTTTGTGGTTTACCAGGAAAAATACGAACTGGTTTGAGAATTCAATACCATTCTGGCAGTTTGTCACAGTAGCTCAATGGTAGAGCACCCGTCTGGTAAGCGGAAGGTCTGTGGTTCAAATCCCAGCTGTGACATTGAATTTTTAAGTTTCAGTTCTACCTTTCATACCCTTTACATGTAAAATTTTTAGAAAATTTTGATTATCTTGAAAATGGCTCTTACAATTTTGATTAAAATGACATGTTTAAGATATTTTTATGACAAATTAAATGTATATTTTGAATTTTCTGTATATAGCCTATGTAGTCCTGTTTACTCTGGATGACTTTAGCATAACTTATTTATATGAAGAAGAAGAGTTTATACTGAAGTGAAACAACACCAATGATTCAACATAATCCATGGTGAAACAGTAATATCCAAAATTTGGAGTAAAATAAATGGCTTCACCAAAGAGACTGCAGACAAGTAGATAAAGAAACCTAAAAAGAATAAATAAATAAGTCAAATCACCATATTAAGTAACATAAAAGATAAAGGTTAAAAAATTCATATTCCACTCATGTGTCCTTCAGAGAGTCGCTAAAATATTCAATGAACATAGTATAAGCCTAGTCCCAATTAGCAGGTATTGCTTAAATAACATACTCAGGATGAACCAGAAGGACAATATTTTGGTGGGTAAAACTTTAGGTAATAATAAATACTGGAAGTTGATGACAGTGTTGTTGGAATCACATTAAAATATGAATTTTGTGTCGATTAATAACACTAAACAACTTCTTTTTTCAACAGAAGTCCGAAGTTTGCTGTTTCTACACTCAGGCGTCTCCATCTAGGGGATATGTGAATGGCGACCACAAGGTACCCAAGCTGAGCAGAACATTACTTCCACTTACTGGTGTTTTGCTTCTCACTGTAACTTTTCTATCTGACCTTACCTTGGTCATCTCTTGTTCTCTTCCGACCCCGATGCTATTAGGGTTCCCGAGGGCTAGGGAGTCTTTATTTTTCCAATCTCTCCATTTCTCTATAAAATCTTAACCCCTAACATGCTGACCTGTCATGGCATGTAATACGTACTCTGACTGGTAATCAGAGGATATGGTCGGTGAATTTATTTTGATAATTCTCCCGGTCAGGTCGGTGAGACCCGTAAACCAACGACAGGTGTGGTCCTCCAGACATTCTGGGGGTTGTGAGAGAGCGATGTGACCGCCAAAACATAAAAATATGGTGCTCTCTAAAAAGCGGTTACTATACTGCTATTGCTCTATGAGTGAAATAATGTTGTAGAGCAAGAGGATTAATGACTTCATTGTCAGAAATCCAGCATTAGCTAACAACAACTTTAGCATAACTGGTAACCCGTAAGAGATAGACCAAATCTTACTATACAAAAAATGTAGATCTTGTTAAAACACAATTTATGTCTAAATAAACTTTCTTGTAGAGCAAACCATTTTGGAGACATTCCTTGTTATTTGTGTGAGTTTTGGAGTACTTAAACTTTGGTCAGTTGGAAGATTGTTATTAATTTTTTTTATATCTTAGTCGTGCAAAGAGAATGGAATCTCAAAGCTTTAAAAGATTTGACTCTCTCAAAGCCTACTGTATTCCCTTGTACCTACAAGGAAATAAGCAATGAAAATTTCTGCAAATGTTTATCTCAAGTAACACAAAGAAGATACAAGAATGAGTTTGTAAGAATGATTAGTACAAGAGTAGAGAAAGTCATGCAAGTGCAACACATCAGATTTTTTTTTATTCCTCTGCAAATTCCTTCCACACTTATTTTTTCTCAACATTTCTATATTCTCCATGCTGCAAGTTGTATATGAGTGTTTAGACAAACAAAATCAATTATACTTTTCTTTGGATTGTGGGAAAACTTATTTTCCACTCAGCACATCAAACGCCATTAAAATTAAAAAGTGAACAAATGAATACTGCATCTATAACCTTATCAACTGAACTGAAAAAAATGACTTGCCATAATTTTCAGTGCCTAGACTTCTGATGGGAAACTTAAAAATTGTAGTAATAAACAGAAAGGGAGAGTCAGCTGTCAGTTTGGTTAAGTTCTCAGCCAAAGGAAGGCATTTCCACAATAAACAAGGGGCAAGTCATGATCATGTGAATCTTAGCTGGAAAACTTTAAATTCAGTTTTAAGACTGGAGGAAAACAAAGTAGTATTTTGGGGCAGTACTTTTTTAATATTCTCAAGCCATTACAAAGGTTCTGCTGGAGTTTCAATTAAGCTGGTTTACGCAGTCTAAGAATTTAATATTTTGAAAGATAAGCATGTGACTGATAGTGTTGGCAATCTAAGCACTGGTGGTCATATTTCAAACTTCCTTTCTGCCGTGTTTTTTTTCACATGTTTATGTTATTTATCTTGCACCCTATATAACCCTTAATTGTTGGACATAGTGACCAGTGACCGGATGGACAGCTCCGTGCATCTCACCTTGGACTGATGAACACTAAGAAGCATATCTGGATGATTCCTGATTTCTGCAGTCACTGCCCCAATCCTACAAGCTGTGCTTCTGTGCTCACAGGAGGCTTGTAGATAAGAGACTTCTTGTGTCCCAATTACTGTAAAATAACATAATAGCTTCCATTTTTCTTAGAATGATAAACAACGTTTGTTCAACAATTGGCCAAACATTTTTATTCTCTAGACCCATAACAATGCATTTCTGACCCAAGGTTCACTGTGCTGAAACACTTGTATGGATGTTTCTTACCATCAGACAAAGAAATCTGCACTAATTTTGGTAACACCTGTAGCTACCAAATGGTCATCAAGCACAGGAATTCTAATCTTGTTGCTTTCAGAGTATGAAGTGTTGCCTATCTCCGAAAATAATAAGGAACAGATGAACCACCTGGTATAACGGATGATGATAAGGAGAAACACATCGAAAAGTAATTATCACATGGGCAGAAAAGTATTGTCATTTTGTGTTCCATGTAGTGATAACAAATAAATGGAAGTAAAATATGGTCTTCTCAAGCTATGAAAGTATTAATAGCTTTCATTTTTGATAATCTTATACCAGTAAATATCTAAACAAGGGAATATCTTCTTAAGTACTTATATGCTAAAGAAAAATCAATTTTAAAGGGAAGGTTAATGCCAATTCTTACTGCATATGGCACTACAGGTGGCGGACACTGATGCAGTGATGATACATAAAATGATTTACAAAGGAAGCTTTCCACAACTAAGTTTAAGGTACTTTTTTGGATTTGCCAGATATTATGAAGGAGTTAAGCTTCAGCTAGGAAAACTGGTCCAGGCTGGATTTGCGCTGTGCTCTCAAATGCACACATTACCAACTCTGTGTTGTGCCCAAGCATTATTTGAAGAAGGGTATGTTAAATCATAATGGAAGTTGTACCAGACATCTTATCAGTCAATCATCTGAATGATCTAATGTACATGGGGTACCAAAGCTTATGATATATTTTTCGTATTTTTTTAATTATGGTTGAACAAATGAATATACCTGTGTCAATTTGTAAAAGTGGATAGAGCTAAGATAGTGTTATAAATACTGGTTATTGATAGCAGGTGTGTGTTCCCTCTCTTATAAAGTTATAACACAAGATCCTGTCATTCTCTTCATCTACACATACTAACCTAGCGTCATAACCTAACACACAGGCTAAATTTAGAAAACATATGACACTGTTATCCCGTTCATATACACACACTAACATAGGCGATGTAACCCATGGCTAACGAAAAGACAGGTTGTGGTGTGAATCAGAGTTACGCAGTACTGGTAGTATGATTATAACATTGTATACCATCATGATGAAGCTATCTCTTGTATGAATTCAACAAGCTATTGTTTGTGGTTGTTTAGAATATGGATATATTAGGCAATGGCGGTTTTACTTCACTGGGCCATGATAAGACTAATAGAATTATGTCACTGCAGTTTGCAGCACACTCGTCTTTTTTTATTAGTCTGACCTAAAACAGGCTAAATTTAAAAAACGCATGACAATGTTATGCCATCATATACACACACTAGCCCAAGCAAAAAACCTAATACTAGCTAAATATCAATAACACATAACACTGTCAACCTGTTCATACAATACACTAACCTAGGCAACATAACCTAACAGTCTAAATTTAGAAAACACATCTAAACACAACCTAAATTTTGAGAACACATCTCGGTAATGCAGGACCCTGTCATCCCGCTCACATGCACACCTAGGCCCTAGGCGTTGTATACGGTCATCTGGGAATAGTGACATAGTGCAAAATTTGATGTAGGTACAATAGCTTACACAAAACGAGAAAAATATTGATTCAGCTGTACATAATGCCTCCAAATGAGCAATTACGAGTATTTCCCAGATTTTTGTAATTTTTCGTTTTATAATGAAGTACTTTCAGAAGGCTTTTGTAATTATGTATCGTGAAGGCAGTGAGATAAAAACAATGAAATTATGAAACCGAAATCGAATACGATTTTACTAATTATTGCACGGTTATATTGCATTAGTAACCGTGTTCTGTGCTTAGTAAGAGGAAAAGATACTGTTGGCAATCCGTAATGGAAGAAGATAACAATATTAGGCCACTCAACAATATGAAAATAGAAATAAAGGAAGAAACTCACTGGCAGGACGAAATAACAGAATTGGTACTCAAAACAGAAACAAACTTGGAGGTAATTCCTGTAATGGAACTTAAAAAGGTAAGAAATGTTAACTGTTAAGTATTCCATTAGTGTGCATTTTGTTTCCTCGGGGCTTTTTTCACAAAGATCTAATAAGTTAACAGTCTGTTAGTTTCTACCAAGGTCTTATGCAAAAGGAGGGGTCAAAACCTACAGCCAGGTTTCCACAGTCGCAACATTGCAGCCTTAATATTGTTTTCTGTGACTCGTGAAATTGAGATTTAAGCATTCATTCAAGATACTTTATTATTCAAACTCCTTAACTGTAAGATTCTGTTTCTACATCGCTAGATGACACTACAATTTCTTTAAAACCATTCTGTGAATCAAGTCTACGAATAGCCCCCGTTGCACTCTGAATTTCTACACCCTACATAATTTTAGCCTTGAGTCATGGGCGTCGCGAAGGGAGGTGAAGGGGGGGGGAGTCGGTCAACTTAATGTGCAATCAATTACTGACTATTGAACTACTATTTTAAAAGATCAATTTTTATTTAGCACAACTTAATATGGTTATGTGAAACAATTATAAATTTTGACAATAAAATAATGAATTAATATTATCTGATTGCAAATTTCAAACATGTGCCCCCCCCCCTCTGGAAAAATGTCTGCCAACGCTCATGCCTTAAGTGCTGCCAAACCTATTCTCTCCGACCACATTATGACCTTCAAGGCTAACATGTGTTCTATCAAACGTTTTCTTTTGTTCACTGTGACCACCACTGCTGTTGAACCTAATAGGTACTTAAATAGTAAACTTTATCAAGTAATTAAATTCCTCTCCCTTTCAAACCAATTTTTTGTTATTTTGCAAGTTGCTTCCTTTCTTAACTATCCTGATATTTGTATTTTCTAGTACGTATTCTTAGATGCCCTAGCAAAATTTAGAAATTTATTTGGTTTTACTAGTCCAACATTGGCAACTGACAGCTCTACTAGACCCTAAACAAACAGTACGCTAGGGATCTTGGCATTTTTAATTGTATCCATGTGCAAGTTAGCTGTATAGACTTCTTGTAGTATGTCATCTATTAGCATAGGGCATAACTGATACCTTAGTTTAGGATCCATTGTGTTCATATTACTAGTTGTCCTAATAGTATAGTATTTTCACAATATCAATTTAAAATGCTTTTATACACTTGTGACTTCTGTTCTATTTAGTTTTCACTAGGATACATTGCAATAACTGTTACTGAAGCAGTTGTATTGCTTATTGTTTCTGTTTAATGCAAACAAATATTGTATATTATTTAACATGTTATTTATATATGCTCATTAGTACAAGTTTTGTGCTTGCTTATTATTAATGACACATACTTTCAATATCCATATGGGTTTAGTTAAAAAATCTGATGTGTTGCACTCACATGACTTTCTCTACTCTTTGAGGCGATATTTTTAGAAGAAGCCTCCGAAAATAGTTAAAATTTGTGTTCATAGTGGTGGCAGAAAAAGCCCCCTAGAATTGTGAATCATTGTCCTAGTGGGCAATGATAGAGATTTTCAATTGTCTTAGCTTGTTCTTGTTCATGTATTGTTGGGATTGGCGTCATGCGAAAATCGCATAGTCCGCGAACAATTGTAAAAGTGATCGACATATAGTGTTTATTGGAAGAACATTGCATTTTAAAAGTCAACAGGAGTAAAAATGCAGAGAACTGATATACAATTAGTAAGGCTGCATCGACAAATAGAAGAAGATTACGAATAAACGTTCCAAGCAAAATTACGCAGTCCGTGTTCGGGTTGTGTGAACCCCGCAGGGCTTGTGAAAAAGAACGCCAATCCTGAAAAGTTGTATTGTTGTTTGTGACTTGAAGGAACAATAAATAAGTATATTTAAAAGATAAAAGGAAATTTAATCTTCTTTGTAAGACGCAGGCCCGTACTATGCCCTGAGGTTCATCGAGAACTTCGATGAAAAGCTTCAAGAGTCTCATCGCTCCATTCACCGGTAAATAAGGAGGTACGAATTATCGTTCCAAATGGCACACCAACGTGTGGCTACCAAGCATAAATAGTGCAAATTATCGTTCCATCTTGTACTAACCATTCTTACAAATCCTTATTTCTATGTTCTTCGTGTTAGTTGAGATAAACATTTGTACAAATTAACTTATTGCTTATTTCCTTATAGGTACAAGGGGAATATTAGAATACAGTAGGCTGTTAGCTATAGTCAAATCTTTTAAAGCTTTGAGATCCCGTTCTCTTTGCACACTTAGCATATAACAAAATGAACAACAATGTTCCAATTCACGAAAATTTTAAGTTCTCCGAAACTGACACAAATAAAAAGGAATATCTCCGAAATGGTCCACTCTGCAAAAAAATTTATGCAGACATGAAGTGTGTGTTTTAGTGAGATCTACATTTTTTGTACAGCAAGATATTGTCTATCTCTAATTGTTTACAAGTTATTCAAAAGTCATCCAGAGTGAATAGGACTACATAGGCTGTAGCCAGAAAATTCAAAATATGCATTTCATTTGTCATAAAAATATTTCAAACATATGGCATTTTAATCAAGATTGTTAGAGCCATTTTCGAGAAAATCAAAGTTTCCAAATAGTTTTCCATGTAAACGGTAGTTTAGGGTAGGACTATTTTCTTCAAAATCTTTGCGTCATATCCTTGAAAGAGATTAAACTTAAATAACAACTTTGGTTTTTAACCAACTTTTCGTTTTTGAGTTATGCTGTCCACAGGCTGACAGACACACACACATACCTTTTTCTAATAATGCTTCTTTTTTGGATTCAGGGGGCCTCAAAATATATATTTCCAGTGAAATCTTGACATCAAATTTTTGGGTGGAATACAATACTTCCTCTACTTACCAGTAAAGAAAGTAATAAGAAATAGGTTAAAGTAATCAAGGATTGGAATATACATGGCCAACCATAACATGCCCATAGAATCACTAAGTAAGGAACGTGCCTTATATTTAGAGTCCTTTTCTTTTTTAAAAAACATTAACGTCCTGCAACGTAATGTCTAGGGCCCGGATTCTTAGTTTTTTAACTATGTTATTCCTTGATAGTTAACTGCAGTGGTTTAATTTAATTATCTGTTTCATGACCATCGAAGCCAAATACTTGAATCTTATAAAACCTAAAAATGGCTAAATGAGACTTTAAAACCTAAAAGAGGCTAAATCTCCTATTTATTTTAAAATGAAGGAAAAAAACTATTTTAAAATGGGAAAATGAAATGTTTATGAAATTATGAATGGACTTTGACTGTTACTCTTTGCTACGTGTTTTCGCTTATGTATGCTTAGAGGGGTAGTGACAACAATGCAAGAGGCAACTGACTTGTATTTAGCTGTGTGGGAGTAAGCTCTGTATTGTTGCAAGCAAGGAATGGGGATTGTTGTCGAGGGGAAAGGGGTCACTAGGAGAACCCGCCATAAACTCAAACCAATCAGTTTAAAAACAGTATCCGTTGTGTTCAGTCGACTATCGTGTATTGCTAATGCATACAATTACTGCATCTTTAGAAGTCAATTTTCCTTAGATTAGGCAGGTAATTTAAGGAGCCAGTGTCATGCATAAAGTCAGCTCACCTCGAAGGTAGTTGATTCGTCAGTGGATAGGTAACGATCCGAACTTCACCACAGATGGCAAAGTAATATTTTGCCAAATCTGTCAAAAGCGAAAGAGACCATGCCCACTGACACAAAAGCTTAAAAAAAATATGAACACCTTCTATACTGCACAAATAAAGTCGCATTAAGCGGCTAGGTGCTGTGCAGATAAACATACCTGTACGACCAGTTCTCGAATGCTGGAATGCAGGTAAGGATTAAATACCTGTTATAATGCACATAGCGTATAAACTATCATTTTATTTACATATTGTCCTGGTTCCCTTTGGCCAAAAATCGCATTTTGAGCAGCACAAAGTATCTAAGGACATATCAGCAATATTGCTATAAAAAAGAGGAGAGTTAATAATAAAATTAATAAACAAAAATAATATAAAAACTATTTCAGGAGGTTAAAGAGCTAAAAAAAACTTTTTTAAGATACAAAAATAACTAAAAAGTTAATTTTAAGAACCTAGAAATCCGGGTCCTAGTAATGTCATATCAGACGGTGAATGAATGAAGCAGCTAAAATGATACCCAAATGAGCCCAAGGTCCATGGAGCTTTAGGTTACCCAACATTCGTCTTCTTAGGATAAGGGAAAACCTCGGAAAAAACCTTACCCGGATAACTTAACCTAAGCGAGATTCGAACTCGCAACGCCTTGAAGGTGAGGCAGACACATTAACCATCACGCTACTGAGGTGGGCAAATTACAGTCATAGAACATAATAACTCAGAATGGTTATTGACAGTTTATCAGAAGATTGTTAAAAAACTAACAGAAAAGTTTTAAAGAGAGAAGAATTATTCATCTCACTGAAGGAATAGGGATTGATGTATTATGCTACCTTGCAATATACTATTTTGTAAGCCAACATATTTTTGTCATATACAACTCTATCACTGTGTGGAAGAATAATAAGATATTTAAATAGAAGTGGTTAATTATAACTTAAAAATAGTTAATTTTGAATAAGTTATTTAAATAGTTGCCCAGCCTGCACCGTGACTTTAGAGAATTCTACAAGGGCACTTACTGCCAATGTACAAAATTAAAATCAGCATTCTAACAAGACAAAAGGTGCTGCTTTTTGGTTGCAAAAGTTGGGCAACTGGAAAAATACCATGACATTACTTTCAATCTTGGGAATGAAAATTGTTTAATATTTAACTGTTCAAAACAAAGTATTTGTTCTGGATTTTCCTGAATTTTATTTTTGCAACTCTTGTCCTAACGCTTGGTATGATTTCTACTCCTAATTGCAATTGTTTAACTCAATAGCTTTTCTTGGCTTAGTAATTAAAGTGTTAGGTTGGAAATCTGAGATTTATACAGAACACAGATCAAATATACTTCTAGTTAGGCAAGTTTTATTGCAAAAATGAAATACTGAAACTTCACACAATCAACAGATGAAAGTTAGAACTGGATGCATCAAAGGGAGAGTTAAGAGTATACAATGAATGAATGCTTTATATACAAAAGAAATTAGTGCTGGACAGTAGTATCAGTGATGAGGAGTGACATTTATAACAATTGTAAGTAATTACCCATAAAAGGGAATACATTATAGGCAAGCAATATAGCTGTTCTATTTGTCTACTTTAGATGTTATTTAAACTTAGTTATCTTATTGCAGGAAACTGTTTCAGAGATGAATGATGCAGATGATCTATTATCACAATCGCCAAGGTAATATTGATACATAACTTGGTAATTCAGATACCAGGTGTACATCATGTTCAATAACATCACACAGTTCCATTTACTTCATTTACTATATTTGGAAGAACAGTTTTTTAGCTTTCTTTATAATAAACAGTGTTAAGCATTAAAAAATGATGATATATAGACACTAAAAATACTTTGTCTTTTTGCTATTATAAACATTTATGATTTTAGAGGTAGAACTGGAACTTAAAAATTCAATGCCACAGCTGGGATTTGGACCACAGACCCTCCGCTTGCTAGGTAGGTGCTCTAGCCATTAGGCTGCTGTGACAACCTGCCAGAATGACATTGAATTCTCAAACCGGTATTTTTCCTGGTTGACCGCAGGGGCAGTCTCGCGTCAGAGACAATTACCCCAATTGTGACTTACAATTGTGGGTATTTTGTGTCCCGGGATTAAGTAACCTTCAGAATTTTTAAGTTCTGGTTCTACCTCTAAAACATTGCCCACACATGGCTTGTGTGTTTAAAAACACCAACAGTAGGTCTGTTGGCATAAATAAATAATAATTTATGATTATTTTTTAGTTTAAATATTTTATCAATGAAGTGCACTAATTAAGGAAATAGTGTCATAAAATTACAAGAATGGAATAATTTAAAATAGTCTTACAGACTCAGGGGTCTCCGTCTAGGGGATATGTGAATAGCGACCACAAGGTATCCAAGCTGAGCAGAACATTACTTCCACTTACTGGTGTTTTGCTCCTCACTGTAACTTTCTGTCTGACCTTACCTTGGCCATCTCTTGTTCTCTTCCGACCCGGATGCTATTAGGGTTCCTGAGGGCTAGGGAGTCTTTATTTTTCCAACCTCTTCATTTCTCTATAAAATCTTAACCTCTAACATGCTGACCTGTCATGGCATGTAATACGTCCTCTGATTGGTAATCCAGGATATGGTCCATTTATTTATTTTGATAACTCTTCCGGTCAGGTCGGTGAGACCCATAAATCAACGACAGGTGTGGTCCTCCAGACATTCTGGGGGTTGTGAGAGAGCGATGTAACCGCCAAAACATAAAAATATGGTGTTCTCTAAAAAGCGGTTACTATTACTGCTATTGCTCTCTTCAGTGTCATTAGTGAAAAATATTGGAGAGCAAGAGGATTAATGGCTTCATTGTCAGAAATTCAGCATTAGCTAACAACAACAACACTTTAGTGATGTTTATGACAGTTACCACTACAAAGATTAAACAATTCTATTGTCAGTCATTTATAACCTTTGCACTATTGACCAATGTTCTCTACTGTATGGTTTAACCCTCTCAAGGGCCATTTTTTTCTATTAGTGTTGTTTGTTGTTGTATGCATAATAATAGTTTATGAGTGTACTTTACACAAACCTTTTTCAAAAGTTTTATTTTCATTAATTTCAAAAACATCAGGATGGGAAGTATATTTCCCACAGCCCATATGAAAGTACATAATATGCAAGGCAAAAGTCTTATCAAACATTTACAGAATACACATTTCCATGCTGTATGCAAGTGCTATATTAAAGCTACAAAAAGGTAAAATTATATATTTTGGCATAATCTGAACTGAACTCCATAAATTCTCTCCCTCGTTTCATCCCTTCAGTCAGGTATTTTTTATGGAACTTTCTAAGACTTTCTAAAACAAGGATCAGCACATAATGGAACATTACAACCTTTTTTACACTCACACACACACACACACGCATGCACACACACACACACACACACACACACACTCACACACAATGTTCTTTTGTCATGCACCTTGATGGAGCAAAAGTGACAGCCTGTGTATAGGACCAAATTGGTATAAATTACTTTGCTTCTAAAACAAGGAGCTCCTGCCATTTTATTTTCTCATAGAAGCTATACTAAGTTGTGTTCGATTTTTCCTGGTTTTGTTGAAGTTTCCACTATATGCCAGCACACATTAGAAGTGGTCATCAGGCTTCCCGTGGCCTTTCTAACATGATAATACAAGTGGGAAGCATACTTCCTATGGCCTTAGAAAGGGTTAAAGTGTTCCAATGAACCTAAAGAATGAAAGTTGGGAAACACGTGATGTTCCTGATGTCTGTATCACTTTTGTTGGTTACAGTATTATTACATATTGTCACTGCGTCCGCCGCATCTAATTGCCGACAGCAGCAGTGTCACGCATCGCATTATTGTCGGCACTACCGCAAAGGAGCCGAAGGAAAGAGACAGAGAATGCCACATTGTTGGGGCGCTTGCCGAAAGAGAGAAAAGGATAGAAGCTTCTGGAATCTTCCTCTTTGTATTCCACCGCAATAACTGAACTTTCCAGAATAGTGCCTGGGAGATATAAATAGCGGTAAAGTGCGACAGAAGAGGCAGTCAGACGTATGTGAAGCGTTGAGTAGTCGTGCCGACGGAGAGGACAGACGTATGTGAAGGTTGAGGAGTCGTGCCGACGGAGATGGAACAGTTCTTTGTGTTACGAGTTCGGAGCCGTGCTGTTGGAGAATCGAAAAAGACTTTCTTGCTGTTGCAACGAGTGTACAAAGTTACTGTTTACGGAAATAAAAGTGTTTCTTTATCTCGACTACATCTGTCTCCTTTACTACACACACCAACCAAAAAGTCACAATATATTAGATCTATCTTATTGCAGCACAAGGTACTTCTGTTCCTGCATATACAACATTGTGACTAACCGTTATAAAAATGTGGTCTCCTTAGCATGGTTGTAGCTGCTGCTTACCAAGTGGGGGACCTGGGATCAATTCCCAGTACTGTGGGGACTTTATCCTCTTGGGACACTTGGTCCAGGGTGCACTAAGCCCTTGAGGGGTCAATTGAGAAGCTACTTGACTGGAAAGTAGCAGACCCAGTCAAGAAGACCGCATAACCGGTTGCAAGGGATCGAGGCGCTGACCATGTTACACTTCCAGTACTGCACCCCACTCATTATGCCTGGTGGCCAGAGGTGGGGGGATTCAGCAGGCAGGCGGTAGGTGTTGGCCTGGATGGACCGCTGTGCTATTAGACTTACATTATAAAAATGTATTTTTATAGTAACTGTAAACTTTTGTAAAGTACATGCCTGCCATAAGTTTTATAGGTAAGCAATGCCTGGTTTTCATATTTTTTGTGCAATTCATGTATTAGAACTAAAGTTACACTGTCTAAACTGGGAACAATGGAAATACCTGTTTTGAACAGATGAAGGTTCATATCTGGCAGTGTTCCTCTATGAAAGTTTGGTTCCTTATTTATAGTAACTGGGACTTTCAGGTTGTATTGGAAGTTGGTATATTGCACTGTAGCAGGCAAAAAACAGTTCACATATTAAGTCCATTGCATTACTCTTACATTTCTGCTACTACGACTGCAGTATTGTCTTTTAGCAGCTACCAGTGACATTTGTGATTTTTAAGTGCTGTTTAGAAGTTTAGCACTGGTGAAATTGGGTAGCCGAAGAACAATGTGCAAACACATCCTACGCATAATTAAGAATGGATTATTACAATGGAATAAATAATTCCATGGATTGCACCTGAAAGGTGTCTTATGAGAGTAGGTGAAGCAAGCATGAAATGCACAGATTAAAATACTACTACGAGCTATGTTAACAAAGATCTGTTGATACAATTGAGAATTAAACAAATAAATTAATAGAATTTAAGTCGGCAGCCATACTCAAGAGTTATGGCTGAAGTGTGGTCAGTTAATGTGAATGTAATTGTTTAGATGTGCAGGAAGTCACCCAGAAGTAATGGCTTGTATGACGCTGCTGGATATCAATGCTGACATGTATCAGTTAATATAAGAAAAAAAGTATATAAGTGAAGTAATTAATATAATCTGAAAGAATAACAAAAGTAACAGAACTGTAACATAAGAACAAGAACTGATTACACATTAAATGCTTTATTAATCAGCACTTTCTATCACATGAAAGACAAAGTGCATAAAGCAAGGCACAACTCAAAATAACTGCCCATTAACTTGAAATAATTAACTGCCATTCAAATGAAAAAGCTAGGGTTCTGACTTTAAGGTAGTGATATTAACACAATGACATTTACAGCATTAAATTCCTATATCTAGATGCTAGAGAGAGAGAGGATGATATATGCTATAATGCAATATAGAAACAGATCGAGAACATGATCCCTAATGGAAGGATTAACTAAATCCTCAAACTGAATTTCAAAGGTGCAAGAATACTTGACCATTATATCAGCTGTTCCATAACTGCTGTTTGATGGTAGTATTACAGCTGTTGCTATGCTGAAGCCAGTTATTTTTTTCCAAAACTTAACTCTGTCCCAGTCAAGCCGCCTGCACAGTTGATCTCGGGCGATGAGACGGAGAGAGCGTGAGTAAATCAGAGGCACACATAAAATCTCCTGAAGACTGCTGCCATAACTGGTAGTGGTGCTCAAGCAGCTACAAAGTCTACATGGCATAGTCTTGCTGGCTCACATTACTCAAGTGACAAGCCATCACAAGTATTATGAAAATTGATTTTTCTTAATTGGCTTTGTATTGTGCTGAGGTACAAGACAAAGTAATTCCTGGGTACAAGAGAGCTAGAATTGACAACCATAATTTGTTCTTAAAGTACTTTTCTTCATATTTCATGCAGCTTTGCATCCTTTGAAACCCATCCTTGAAGTATTTATTGCCAAGCTACTGTAGCATCTTTGTACTGCTAAGCTAATGGGAATGAGAGTGTCACATGGAGCTAATTCAGGGAGTTGGCAAGAGAGTAAACACCTAAACCAACATGCCTTTATAACATTTTCCCAATGACATACAGTTGGCCAAGTACTCATTGTTATTTCCCTTATACATGTTCTCCTGTCATCAGCCTAAAATTTCAAGATTGAAGTAATTTTAATAAAGAATATTGTAGAGATTGAAGTTTATTTTGAATGAAAGAAGTCAAATGCAGCTGGTCAGGACTTAAGGTGGAATGATAAATGAGGCTAGTTGGAGGTTTAAGGGTGCTCAACTACTTGGTTATCAGCAAAGAGGTCTAGAGAAATGTTATTGTGACAAATGAAAAAGTCCAGTCCAGTGACTTTCCTATCACTTTATTGTCTTCTAAAATTTTAATACACTGTTCAATTTTCTTCTCATAGTTAACACAGTCTACAGTCCTTTGGACATCACCACTCACAATTTTTTTTCATAACCCTGCACAATCCTTTTAGTGTCTTTCATCACTTCCTCTGTCTCTTATACCATAATTATGATGCTGCAATCATTTGAGTCTTATGGAAATGTAGGACATTTAACAAACCCACAGGCATATATATTTATATTTATGTTCTTTATATCTTAAAACATACAAATTTAAATGTGATCATTGATAGTCATACTTCTCTATAAACAACTAATCTCATGCAAAATATGTAGCTTGTTTGAAACATAATCAAGAAATTCCACACAACTGAATTTTTTAAAATTATGCTTCATTAAAACAATGACTTTGAGTTAATCAATAAATAATTTGTTCCTTTTATCTGTTCATTGTGCCCTTATTAGTGAAAATACTCTCTCAACATCGTATTTTGTGGAGGAACATGTTCCCTTTTTCCTGCTTTGAAACAGTTATATTTTAACAACAGTGCATCAATGAATTTGTATGTTCATTCTGGCATTTGAGCTTCTAACAAAAACACAGTGACTTAACTGTTAACTTTTCACTTCCTTATTCTCTGACAGCCAAAATACAAACGGAAGAGTGGGAGTAAAGCATCACTTTGCTTTGGCTGTACAGAATACCAACTTTTTGCTTTGGAGTGCAAATGCTGCATTGCCAGTCTCTCATTTAATGTTATAATGCATGAGTATGCTCTTTGACTGTAGCCATATTGAAACAGTGAGTTGCATATGATTATTATTAATTATTCATTTGTATTACTTTCTCTACATCGCATAGTAGAGGAAGTATTGTATTCCACCCAAAACTTCTATATCAAGATTTCAGCAGAAATAAATGTTTGGAGGCACCCTGAATCCAAAAAAAGCATTTTTAGAAAATGGTCTGTGTGTGTGTCTGTCAGTCTGTGAGCAGCATTACTGAAAATTGAAAATTTGGTTAAAAACCAAAGTTGGTACTAAGTTTAATGTCTTTCAAGGGTGTGACATGAAGATTTTGAAGAAAACTCCTCTATCCTAAACTACCCTTTACATGGACAATTTTTAAACAATTCTGAATTCCTTGAAAATGTTTCTAACGATTTTGATTAAAATGCCTTATATTTTAAATATTTTTATGGCAAATGAATGTACATCTTGAATTTTCTGGCCATAGCCCATGTAGATATATTTATTTTGGATAACTTTTGCATAACTGGTAAATCATAAGAGATACACCAAATCTTACTATACAAAAACTGTATATCTTGCTAAAACATAATTTACATCAAAGTAGTTTTTTTTTTTTTTTTTTTTGTAGAGTGAACCATTTTGAGATATTCCTTGTTATTTGTGTGAGTTTCGGAGAACATATACTTCTGTCAAATGGAACATCATTATTCATTTTTTTATGTTAACTATGCAAAGTGAATGGAATTTGTGAGCTTTAAAAGATTTGAATGTCGCTTAAAGTCTACTGTATTCCCATATTCTCTTTGTACCTACAATAAGAATTTCTGCAAATGTTTATGTCAACTAAGATGAAGAAGAGATAGGAATAAGAGTTTGTAAGAATGGTTAGTACGAGAGTAGAGAAAATCATGTGAGTGCAATATATCTGATTTTTGTCAGTTCATTTTCTAACGATCTCTGCTTGTTTTTGAAAATGTAGGGAATGTCTGGAAATTTCTAGAGATCTGGTAACCCTATGCTGGTGCCAATCCTGATTTACTTTTAGTATCCTCAGAGAAAGAATGTGTGTTTAATCATGTTTGATTAGAAACTGTTACAGATAAAATGAAGGCATGTATTCTTCCTGAGTTGTGTTGAAACATTTCAGGTCAAACTCAGAAGAAGTTTCTCAAGATGGCATTGATATCTGCACTACCCTCACCACTTCAGATTTGGGAGGACATGACCAAGTGGAAGATGTTTCAGATTTTAAATCAACTAGTGAATCTGTAGTTCTTGGGAACAGTGCTGAGAACAAGTCCTCTGTGAGACACAACATTTGTCCTTCTAACTGTAATCTATCACATCTATGTAACCATGATTTCAAGAATTTTGAATCTCATTCAAAATTGATAAGAGCTCAGATGAATCACAAGGACAAAATACTACACAAATGTGAATTTTGTGGAAAAAGTTTTAATCGGAAGTCTCGGTTACTAGAGCATTTCTTGGCTCATTCAGATGCTAGACCATATAAGTGTGAGCATTGTAAAAAGGGTTTCAATCGCAAGTCGACTTTAATGCAGCATTCTGTGACTCATTCAGATGCTAGACCACATGAGTGTGAAACTTGTCACAAGAGTTTCAAACAGAAGTCTCGGCTAATAGAGCATTCTGCAACACATTCAGGCACCAGACCTTATAAGTGTCAAAGTTGTAAGAAGTGTTTCAAGCGGTTGGGAGATTTAAAAATTCACAGTGTTAGTCATTCAGTAACAAAACCATACAAGTGTAATAAATGTGAGAAGTCTTTCAAATGGAAGCACAGCTTAAAGCAACATATTCCATTACATTCAGACATAAAACCATTCAAATGTGCCATTTGTGAGAAGTCATTCAAAATGAAGTCCCACTTAGAGCAACATATTCCCTTACATTCAGATATAAAACCATATAAATGTGACAGATGTGCCAAGTCATTCAAAAGGAAGTCCCACTTAGAGCTGCATATTCACATACATTCAGACATAAAACCATACAAATGTGACCAATGTGGGAAATCTTTCAAGTGGAAGTCAAATTTGGAACAACACATTCCATTACATTCAAACATAAAGCCATACAAATGTGGTAAGTGTGACAAGTGTTTCAAAAGGAAGTTTAACTTAGAGCAGCATATTTGGTTACATTGCTGCAGAAAAACCATACAAATGTAACTCTTATAAAAAGAACTTCAAAGGAAAGTCAGGTTTAAAAATACACATTTGTGACATTTTGGCACAGAACCAAACAAATGTGACAGTTAAAGCACCATATTGTAATTCATTCAGTGAAAACAAAGACATTTATGTGACATATATGTGCAGAGCTTCACAAAGAAATAATTTTCACTTTCTCTACACGTGTAATAAGTAGTGGGGGTTTCCCCCCCCCCCCCCCCCCCCCCCGTTGGGAGGTCTGGTATGGGGTGCACTCAGCCTCTTTAGGTCCCTGAGGGGCCAATTGAGGAGCTATTCTGATAGAAAGGTAGCGTCCCTAAAAGGTCAAGTAGTCGCCTGACAGTCGGGGGAGTCAGCATGCTGACCTCTGCCACCCCAAACCTGCACTCCTCTGTGATCTTGGCTGTTGCTGGAGGACACATCGTCCAGGCAATAAGGGTAACTTCTGCATAGAGGAAACACCCTAGGGATTATTTAATAAGTAGGGGATGTATTGTATTCAACCCAAAAATTTGATGTCAAGATTTCACCAGAAATACAGGGATTTGTCATTTAAAACTTAACAGGAGCATGGCATTTGGCCTGAGTAAAATTGGGTGTGTCACAGCTGGCTTTGCTCCTACATAAACTCCGCGCATAAAGCATGTATAACACTCTTAACTTATAGAAGATGCGGGAAATATCCACCCTCAGCTTAACAAGCATTATATCGGGAGAACACATTCCGATTCACATGTTCACCAACCAAATTATTCCCAAAATTAGCACAAAAGGTGGGAATTTCAGTGTCTTCTGCACATAGAGCAACTAAATTCTTAAAACTACATCTGCGTAAATGTGCAAGTGTTCATGCTGTATAAGGTGACCCAGTATCATGAATGCATTTTTATGAATAACTTCTTTCATCAGTGAATGACTGTTGAATTGATCCACAGCTTCTCTTCTCCGACTAGGCATGGTTCCACCTAAATGATCATGTCAACACTCATAACAGGCAGTACTGGGCCTCTGGAAATCCACATCGTGTTCAATAAATCCCTCATTATGATCGGAGAGTTGGAGTTTGGTGTGTTGTTAGCGCTAGATGCATTATCAGACCAATATTCTACAAGCACACTGCAAATGCAGAGGTACTGAAATTACATTTTGACCCCATTTTATCAGGAACTGATAGAAGAGGAGAAATCATATGGGTGGATTCAACAAGATTCTACTATTGCCCATACAGCAGAGGAGTCCATGAATAAAATTGGGGAAGTGTTTGAAGACAAGAGTGAGTAGTGCTGGTGTATGGCCCTCTTGCTCCCCCAATTTAACAATGTGTGATTTTTACTTGTGGGGTAACCTAAAAGATAAAGCTTACGAGACAAATCCTCATACATTGGAAGAACTAAAACAAAATATTACAAATGAAATCAGAACCATTACAATGGTCCAACATTATTGTGTGAATCAAAATGTGTTCTCCTGATATCATGCTTGTTTAGTCAAGGGTGGAAGACATTTCCAGCATCTTCTATAAGGTAAGAGTGTTGTACATACTTTATATGCAGAGTTTATGTAGGAGCAGAGCTCCCAATTGCACAGGCAAAATGCTGTGCGCCTGTTAGGTTTTAAATGAAGAACCCTGTATATGAATTCAAAAAGGTGTGTGTGTGTCTGTCTTTCTGTGAACAGCATAAACAAAGTCAGTTAAAAACCAAAGTTTGAATTAAAATTTATTATCTTTCAAGGATGTGACATGAAGATTTTGAAGAAAATTTCTTCAAACTACCTTATAATTGGAAAATGTTTTGAAAACTACATTCTCAAAAATGGTTCTTAATGATTTGGATTAAAATTCCATATGATTAAGATATTTTTATGGCAAATGAATCTTCTGGCTAGAGCCCACGTAGTCCTATTTACTCTTGATGACTTTTACATAACTGGTAAACCATGAGAGATAGACCAAATCTTACTGCACAAAAAATGTAGATCTCATTAAAACACACAATGCATCTGGCATTAAAATTGTTATCAGACTGTGGCATTTAATTTGGCAGTTCCTGTGCAAACTCTGTGTGTAGGGACCTCTGAAATAAACATTCCAGTGATACCTGAGCTGGTAATTTCACGAGCTATACATACGGTAAAGATGGTAATTTTATATTATGGCATGGCATTTGTGGAGCACGATTTAAAAGATTCACAAAATTGCAAGTCCAATAGTAATTCTAAACACTTAAATTGGCTGTGTGGCCAAACAGAGTCAATAGGCAGTGGCTGGAATAATGAAAAACCAGTTTATTTGAAGAAACATAATTGTGGAATACAATATTCCCGAGACTAAATAATAAAAACCAATATTCCTGTTTTGGGCTCAAGCAGAAGAGAAGCCAGTGTTTATCATCTGTAATGAAGTGCAAGAATAATGCTGGAGTGCTCTGCAATATGAAGGTTGCAATTATGGAAGATCTTTGGCAAGACGGATTAGCAACAGAATTAATAAACCAAAGGGAATTAACTTTGGAGCTAGTTCCAGAATTACAAGTTAAAGAGGTCTGATATATTAACTTTTATTATACTTATCTACCATTCATCCTCCGTGATTTCCAAGTTTCTCTACAAATGACACTTGCCCCCTTAAGCTCTTTTGCAAATATACTGTTGCCAGAATATTATTTGTAACTAAACCGCAAAGTGTAGCGAGAGTTGGATTTTGTAAGAAGAGGAGTAACTAGGCCGGAGATGTAAAGCAGCTTCAGGGCTTAGTCGTGGGACATGTGTGGATAAGCTCCAATGATAAAAACAAATCAAAACATCACCAATCCAGTGAACTTCCTTCCCATATAAGTTGGCAGTCCCCATAGTGCAAGCTCAGTAGCAATAAGATGGTCATGTTTGTCGTTCATTTGCTATTATTTTCGTACAGAAGAAAACTCAAAAAGGATGAGCAGGGGGCAGGGTTAGTTTCAGACTCTAAAGGTGGCAACATTGACTCCAAACTATACTCCTAAGGTAGTTTTACCTTTATGAGTGTTCCAATTTTGGAGCTAGGTATTATATTTCAGCCTTAGGTTTGACTTTATTTTCTTTCCTTTGTTTTCTTCTTCACTGTGTACATAATAAGTTAGTTTGTTAGTACCCAGTATCATACAGCACTATGATCCAAGTTATGTCAAGCCAATATTACTTTTATGAACACTGTGAACTGTTGGACAGCCATATTTCTTCCAACTTGTCTGGAGGACCAGTTAACGGGTGAGACTAGACTCCCCAGTTTGTTTTCATGGATTGTCTTCTCAGAAAGTAAAGGTGACTATTACTCATGAACTGTATGTTATATAACAGTAGTACGTGTAATTCATACAATAGAAAAGGGAATATAAACATTCCCTATTTTGGTACTAAACCAGTGAAACAAGATCTAAAAAAATCCTGAGAAACATTTCTTTTCTACATGTGGTAATGAAAGCAGATACTAGTATAATATTGGATCTTCAGATTTACTTGACCTCTACTGTCAGTCAGTTTAAATGAATAACAGCATTGTTAGTTCAATAAACCTCTTGTCTTAAATGGTGGTGTGGAACTGAGACTCAGAATGCATGTTTCCAACTTCGTAAACAGTGCTGAACTGGTTTGAGAATTCAATGTCATTCTGGCAGGTTGTCACAGTGGCTCTCTACCTCGGCCTAAGCATAACTCCGGCGCATGCGCTAAATCCCTCCATAGCCTCTTTGGTGCTCACCCTAATGCGTGACTTGTGCAGTTTCCAGTACAGTAACGTTTTTAACAGCAGTGGGACATGTATCAGTACATAGCTGCAGAAATGGCCGACTTGAGCTTCAGCACACTTTGATGTAACTGTGTGGAATCACCTCAACGTAGCACATTCAAATCGATGGAGTGGTAAAGGTCAACCAGTTCCTCTGCCAACAGTGTTGGCAGATGACACCTCTCGACTATTTTCTGTGGATTTGTGTGAGGAGTATGGTTTATTGCTCTGCTGTAACGTCAGTGGAGGATTTCATGGCTCAAGTCTACAGAGTGATCGAAAATCTTCAAGGACAACCGCAGTATTGGGTCATGTGCATGGGGCTCGCCACCGCCGATATAGGCTCTGCAATGACGTAGGATATACACAGTTTGAAGCCCATTTGTAATGTAGAGGGCTCGACGTTGGGTTTATTGACGAAATGTGAACGTACACCCATCTGATACTTGATGCGCTACATCGTCCAAACCGCGTATTTCCGGACAGGGGCTCCTATTTGAAAACCAATTAGTTTGCCATCCCACACATCGTACTAAGGGTTGTCGGTGTCTTTTGGGACACCTTGTGTGTGTATTATATACAGGGTGATTAAAAATGATTCGACGGGTTTTGACGTCTTACAGCTTCCAAAATGTAATGCCCACCCATTCGTACTAATAAACAATTGAAAGAGCATACTTCAAAGTTTTGTTTATGCCATTGTAGATTTAGATGTGACTTGCTAAGTGGCAGGGCGATAACAGTTTAAAAATGGCGATTAATCAACAGAATGGTGAAGTGAATGGTCACAAGGTTCGCATATGGGGCACGGTAAATCCCAATGTTACAATGGAGATTGAAAGAGATTCTCCGAAGATTAATGTCTTCTGTGCTGTGTCACGTAGTAGCAACATTTACAGGCCCTACTTTTTTCCTGAAAAAATTGATGGGTATGAATACCTACACTTGCTACAAAACTGGATGTTTCCTAGATTGATGGCTGTTATGCTGCACTTCATATTCCAACAGTACGGAGCTCCGCCTCATTGGCATAGAGAAGTGCGTCGCCATCTGAATGAGGAACTTCCAAACAGATGGATTGGACGATGTGTTCAGGATGATTTGGCACTCTTCAGGTGGCCCCCAGGGTCTCCCGACCGTACAGTTTGTGACTTGTTTCTTTGGGGATACGTAAAAGATAATGTGTACGTACCACTTTTGCCGACCACGTTGAATGAACTCCAGGATCGCATCACTTCTGTGCTGGCGAACATCGATAAGGACATGCTGGAACGTGTATGGGTTGAACTTGACTACTGCATAGATGTGTGTCGTGTAATACGAGGAGAGCACATACAACATCTGTACTAATATGTAAGAAACTTGAAAATGTGCTTTCTCATACAATGTATCATTCATTATTTTGTATGTAATACTTTGTGAAATCCATTCATCCAAAACCCGATGAATCAGTTGTGTATGTGTGTGTGTGTACGGGGCGAGTAAAGAGTATGGAACAATGCTTGTAACTTTGTTGTAGTTTCGTGAAGTGCTATTGTTTAGAAAAGCTGCAAGATAACGTTTTCATATTACTACGATTGTGAATAGGGCGTGACTTTTTTAATGGCATTTTTTCCCCTCAGGTCTCGGAACGTACAGGTAGATGCTTTTTTGAACTGTAATTTAAATTTATATAGACCTATTACAGCACATGAAATATAAACCAAGAAAACATATTCGTAACAAAGTTGCCTTGTCTTCTAACACATGATGAATTCACTTCAAAAGGTGCTCAAAATGGCCTCTATTTACTGCCAAACAATGCCAGTCTGTCTTTCAAATTAGTTAATGTTTCCAGCAACACTGTTCGCCTGATCAGCTGCATTTCTTGCCCAAATCTTCACTTTAACTCTTCAAGACCTCTTGGTCGGTCCTTGTAAACCCTCCACTTCGAATATCCCCACAAGAAAAAGTCCAAGGGGTTCAAGTGAGGAGATCTTGGCGGCCATTCAATACTTCCTCTTCTGCCAATCCATCTTCCTGGAAATTAATGATTTAGGTAATTCACCACTTACCTTCCATAATGTGTAGGGGCGCCATCTTGCTGGAATAAGATATTTTGAATTCCTCTTCCAGGGAATAAAGTAGCACAGCAGAATTTAAGTTGCCATCAATGTAAAATGGTCCTATCAATCCGCCATTAATTATACCAGGCCATACATTTACTTTTTGTGGACGCTGTCTGTTGTTCAATCATCCAATGGGGGATTCGCTTTAGCCCAATAGTGACAGTTGTGACGATTTACATTCCCATTTAGGCAGAAAGTAGCTTCATCAGAGAACAGAATTCTATTCACGATGTTAGGGTTCTTATCGAGCATGTCATTCATGGTTTCAGCAAACTGGGTAGGTACGTCTGTCAAAGTCATCTTCACTGAGTTCCTGCAGCAGCTGTGCCTTGTATGGGTGCCATTTGACTGCCTTCATTAAGTTGCATATGTACTTTTGGCTAAAACTCTAGTGCATTGCAAGCTGGCAAGTAGATAAATGTGAGATTTTTTCCACTGATAAAACATCAAGAGCTTTATCCCCATCTGTAACTCGTTTTGGCTTTCCAGAGTTTACCTTATTTTTAACACTTCCAGTTTCATTGATTTTTCCAAACTTTTGCTTACCGTAGAATGAGTAATCCTTCGTTCTGGATGCATGTCATTAAACAGGACACAAGCCTCTTCTTGGGTCCTCCTCCTATCACCATATCCGATCATCATGAGTATTTCAATTTGTTGTCTTTCTGTAAGTTGTGCCAGGACTATTACTTTCAAGAAGATTTTGCAATGAAGTAAGCACTGTTGTCCTTATTAGCTTAGCTTTTGATCTGTATTTGTTCAATCCAAATATTTAAGTAGCCTACTGTATTGTTTAATTCAAAACCTACTCAATTTGAAGTAATGTGTTTTCCTTTGCTTGGTACACATTCAGTAAGGTCCTAATAAAATTAAATTGCGGCTTGAAAGGGTATTTGTTTGCATGTTCTTAGACTTGAGAAAAAATAAATGTTGCCATTTAACAAACAAAAAAGGAAACAAGAAAAAGCTCACACCCTTTATTTGTAATCATAGTAATGAGAGCACGTTGATATCTTACAGCTTTTCTAAAAATATCACTTCATAGTGTTGTAACAACGGGGTTACAGGTACTGTTCTATACTTTTTACTCATCCAGTATGCATCCTACGAGAAGTTGCTGAACCTTCTCTAAATATCCTGTTACTTTTTACCAGCAGCATGACTGATCTTGACCAGAGGGTAGGAGTGGATAGGTTATATGCATCTTATGTTTGACTGCAATTCCACAGTCTGTGGAAGAAATCCTGACCACAAATATGCCTAAAACAAAGCCTAACTAAATATTTTTGCGACTTTTATCTGAATTTGGAGTGGAGGTATTTTAAAGGTCCTATTAGGCAATTTATGGGTCTTCAACTTCTGAGGCCTAGTCTTGACGAATTGTAAATGTGTTTCATCACTCTTTGAGCAGCAACCAACATCAGGATCAAAACCTCACCATCTGAATTCCATCCTAAATCAAAAGCATCCATCAAACCAATACAACATGTAGCATCTTTGTTCTTAGATGTCATTTGCCAGACTTTTTGCTATATGCACTTCTTGAACTTTTGAACAGCTAATCTAGAACACACTTGTAAATAACAAAAACATAGCTTTCAGATATTTTGGCAACTTTTAAGATCGTTTTAAACATTACTTTTATCAGGCGATATTATTGGCTCTTTAAAGTACATAGAAAACTTGAAGGCTGCAAAAACCACCATGCACGAAACACCAACAGAATTGTTATACCAGACTGGTAACAGTCAATTATAGCACGCTAATTTGAACAGAAGTGAATGATGAGACCATTTATAGTCTATTATTCACTGATGAATAAGTAATTGTAGGGTAAGACAAGAAGACATAGAATTCATGGCCCATAAGCTTATAGATGCATGTGAGGCAGGAAGACAATACAGAATATATGGTAGTTGGAGGAGAAGGGCACAATCTGGAAATAAATGATAAAATAACTAAATGAGTCAAACAATTCAAATACCTTGGGTCTATTATGGACCAATTAGGTAAAAGTGAAAAGGAAATCAACAATAGAACGACTAGTGCTAGAGAGACAATAAACTCCTTAAATGGATTTTTATTGAGTAGGGATATAACCAGAAGAACAAAGTTAAATATATTAAAAATTATAGTTGAGAGCATTCTAGCATATGGAAGTGAAAGTTGGTCAGTGAGTGAAAGATGGCAGACAAAATAATTGGCGACGGATTGAGAGTATCAAGAATGGAGCACTTGAGGAATGCCTATATATAAAGGTAGAAATGGATGCAGAGGAAAGTGTTGTTGACATTAGAACAAGGGCTCTCAAGTGGAATGGACACATTCAGAGAATGACAGAAGAGAGATTACCAAAGGCTCATCAGCTTCTGGTGGGAATATATGAGGAAGGGCATGTCCTACTTGGAAGAATGGTATTGATAAAGCCATTAAGAAAGTAAGGTAGGAAGAGAGACAGTGGAATGATAGAATATATTGGAGAATTGGTACAGGACTACAAGGCAAACACTGAAAAGTTGAAAACCCGTATAAAAAAATTGAGCCGTGATCCATTAACTTCAGCATCTAACATAGCAGGTGGAAATATGTTTTTTGTGGAAATCCAACTTACATGAAGTATGGTTTTAATGCACCAATACAAAAAGCTTTTATTACATCTGGAGAGGATGATCAGCTCCAGCTCCTCACCATTCTCCAGCAGTCGCTGACATTACAAGGAACACATTCTACGCTACAATCTAAATTAGCAGAGCTATAGGAGTGGTTAATTCAAATCATTTCATCTTATACTGAGCAAGTTTCTTATTTAGTTTCATAACTGTACTTTATTTGCTTATAAACCATTCTATATGAGTAATTAGAATAGGAACACAGGCAAAATTACACATCAAGTTAGACAACTGTCAAAAATTGTCTACAGTGCTGGCGAATAATTCAGCTACTTACTGCAGGTTTACCTACCAAATAACATTTTCTTACCTGTTCAATGTTAGACCATGATTTACTTGAGAAATTACCTTAATAGAAATGCACTGCTGGATGCAGCACCCAGAAAAGTAGTCTTCTAATACTACCAAAATCTTATATGATATAAACTCTGTATGTTAAAGAATACATGGTGTACTTTAGGTAACTTTTCGTTTACCTTTAATGGTTTCCAAATTATTCATAGGATTCATACTTCAGTCAAAATTAAATCTGTCTTATTTATTGAAGGAAAATTTACAATACATTTCATTTGTTAATACACAAAAAAAAAAAAAAAAAAAAGGAAAATGCAGAAAAGAAATAGTAATAATTTAGCATATTTTATAAAACAGCAAGTACAAGAATAAGGGAGGAATTTTCTTCAAAATCTTCATGTCGCACTCTTGAAAGACATTACACTAAAAGACCAACTTTGATTTTTAATCAACTTTTAATTTTTGAGTTACGCTGTCCACAGACTGACACAAAGACATACATACAGACCTTTTTCTGAAAATGCTTTTTATGGATTCAGGGGCCTCAAAACATGTTTCAGGTTAAATCTTGACATCTAATTTTTGGGTGACATACAATACTTCCCCTACTGTACTATATGTAGTAGAAAAAGTAAAAACAATTGTGAATTGTAATAGCAGATTAGACTATAAATTGTATTAGCAATGAGAAGAAAGTGCATTTGTAGTAAAATTTAGAGAACAATGTTTTAGAAGTGTTAGATTTCACATTTTGCCATCTTTGTTACAATATGATGTATTAGCTGCATCTTCTGATAGGACATCTTGCACCTGTCACACTTCTATGGCTTTTTCCTAGGATGCATTAATCTTATCTTCTCAAATTGTTACATGTGCATTGATTTTCTTGTAGGATGACTTAGATAATTGTGTTAATTCTATCTTATGACAGATGCTCATCTCACAGCTGCCTAATTTGCAAGACCTGCTTCTTTCTCTATTTAGAATGACTTTAAGTATGGTGTGTTAACTACATGTTTTGATAAAAGCCCGTCTTACAACTAGCATTTGTATGAATTTTTTCTTCCAGAATGGCTTAGCATATGATGTGCTAATTTTACCTTCTGATACTTATACATCTTACAATTGCCAGATTTAAAGGTATTCCCCCGAAATGTTATGAAATACAGTATGCTCACTGAATCTACACAAGTCCTATGTATATATGGTTTTATGTATTTGGAAGCCCAACTTCTCTCTGAAACTTTTATCTTCGGAAGCATATCTATGGTTTTGTATGTAACCAGCTATGCTATTCTACATAATACTTCAATAAGAGCCTTTTCAAATGTAACATTTGTACGCCTTTACAGCTAAATGGTACAGAATATTTGTTCAAAATTGCACTTCCACTTCAGAGTAATGTTGTCTGTCACATTTCTATAGTTTTATGTCTTAATTTAACACCATACTATGGTGTAATTGGAATTTACTTTTGGCATACTTCTTACGTCTGTAGGTAGTGAATAATGCTGTTAAAAGTTATACTTTGTTTTGAGGACTCTTCATATCTGCTGCATTTGTATGGTATTGTATCTGCATGAAACAGAATATCGTCCTCTAAGTTACATTTGAATTTGAAAGACTTCTTATATGTCACATTTTTATGGCCTTATGCCTTAAAGTAACAAGGAGTGCTGGTGTGAAATACACTTTGTTCTTAAAGACTTCCTATATCATTCATGTTTGTAAGAGTTTCTTGTGTTGATGTAATAGAATATCTCACTGTATGTTGCCCTTGCATATAAGACTTGTCACATCTGTTGCATTTGAATGATTTAACACCTGAGTGTATCACACTATTGCCCCTTAAGTTGCCCATGCTTCTGAAAGACTTTTCACACTTGCCACATTTATACAGTCTTGCTTGAATGTAACCGCATATGTCGCCGAAGGTTAGACTTATATTTAAAAGACTTCTCACATGTGTCGCATTTGAGTGGTTCTATGTCTGAATGTATCTGCACATTATGTTGGTCTAAGTTGGATTTCAATTTGAAAGACTTGTCACAGCTGCCACATTTGTATGACTTTACTTCTGAATGTAATGGAATATGGACACGTAAGCTAGACTTGGTTTTAAAAGACTTCTCACATAAGTCACATTTGTATGGCTTGATGTTTGAATGTAACAAAATATGTTGGTGTAAGTTGCCCTTCCATTTGAAAGGCTTATCACACTTGTCACATTTGTGTGGATATATGTCTGAGTGTGTCAGAATATGCATGTTTAAGCTTGGTTTTGTTTTGAAGGACTTCTCACATTTGTTGCATTTGTATGATTTTATGTCTGTATGTAACTGAGTATGCACCTGTAAGCCCTCTTTCAATTTGAAAGACTTCTCACACCTGTCACATTTGTATGCATTTATGTCTGAATGTGCCAGAATATGCCGCAATAAGTGATTCTTCTGTTTGAAAGACCTCTCACATTTGTCACATTTGTATGGCCTGATGTCGGCATGTAACAAAATATGCAACTTTAACTCATATTTAGATTTGAAAGTCTTCTCACAGCTGTCACATTTGTATGGTCGTATGTCTGAATGCAACTGTTTATGTTGCCTTATGCTGACTTGCCATTTGTAGGACTTTTTACATATGTCACATTTGTATGGTTTTTTGTCTTCA
Organism: Tenodera sinensis; assembly: GCA_030765045.1. NCBI lineage: Eukaryota > Metazoa > Arthropoda > Insecta > Mantodea > Mantidae > Tenodera > Tenodera sinensis. The sequence goes on from CM060965.1 coordinate 10,098,196, forward strand.
TGTGAATACATATGCAGCTTTAAGGATGATTTCAATTTGTAAGACTTCTCACACCTGTCACATTTGTATGGGTTAATGTCTGAATGTGACGGAATATGCCGCAACAAATGAGACTTAGTTTTGTAAGACTTCTCACATCTGTCACATTTGTATGGTTTTATGTGTGAATGTACTAAACTATGCTGACATAAGGCAGACTTCAATTTGAAAGACTTCTTACATCTATTGCATTTGTATGGTCTTCTATCGGAATGTGACAGAATATGCCGATGTAAGGTCAACTTTAAGTTGAAGGACTTCTCACACCTGTTACATTTGTATAGTTTTGGGTCTGAATGTGACAGAATATGCTGTTTTAACTGGCTGTTGAATTTGAAAGACTTCTCACATCTGTTACATTTGTGTCGTTTTGTGTCTGAATGGGAAATAGTGTGAGCTTTTAAATCTCCCTTCTGTTTGAAGCTCTTCTTAAAACTTTTACAATTATAGGATTTACTATCCAGATCAGCTACAAACTGCTGTATTATCCTAGATTTCTGCTTAAAACTCTTTCCACAAATTTCACCTTGGTATAGTCTATTGTTCTCATGTTTCGAATTATCTCCTATGACCTCTGAAGCAGATTCAACTCTCTTGGAATGATACTCACAATCATCTGATAGATTACAGTTAAATGAACAAATGTTTTGACTAGCACACAATTTGTTATTAACATTTTTTCCAAGAACTGTAGACTCATTGGTAGTTTTGAAATCAGAAATAAATTTTCCTGTGTGAAAATGTCCTCCGGAACTGGATTTGGTGATGGAAATGCATGCGCCATTGCCGTCTTGAGAAACTCCTGAGATAAACCTGAAACAATTCAATATAAATCAGCAGTGAGACAGGTCATCAATAATATCTATTCAAATATAATGAACATACATTTTTATCCTGATGGAACCAAAGCACCTCAGCTTAGTTTGGAGTAAATCGTAACAGTACAAGATTATAAGGTACATTTATCACTTTAAAAATCACCACCTTTACTTATACTTTTCACAGAAAGTACCCAATAATATTATGCAGTATTTGATGATGTAATTTTAAGGGTGATCAACTACTTGGTCATCAGCACCATTATAAAAGTCTGGGATAAATTTCAACATAAAATAAAAATAGTAGCAAGAGCACAAATGTAAATATACCAAACAAATCAGGTAAAAGCCAAAATTAAAACAAAGTTCTAAATCCTTAGGTTTGCACATAATTTCAAGAACCTGCGACTACCATATAAATGCTTATTGATGGCCTGCTAGGAGGACTACAGCCACGTGTAATAAAATTTTTAGGGAAGAAGTGAACTGTTTATAGTTTCACTCCTCAGTATTTCGGATGTAGTCATTCAGCAAATATGTGTCATCAAAATTGGAATATCATTTAATTAAATGGTGTGTTTCATTAGTTATTATAATCATTATGTTAGAATTATAAAAAAACGTGATATTTCATAAGATAACAACAAAGTTCAAAATGAAATTATTTTACAACTTCCTTTCCATTACCAAACCATTAGAGAAATACCAGAGATCTGATAGCTGCAGTACCAAAGATCTAAATCTACTACACAACAAAAATGACACCAGTACAACTTCATTAAAAATCACTGCACTTAACTGCTGTATGTTTCAACAAATGCAGCAGCTATAAATCCTATGCCATACCTATACTGTGTGTACTCAGACCAACCAGACTGATCCATGGTGGCACCTGACTGGGCAAGCACCTGTGGGCTCTCTGCCAGTCACACAAAGGACCAGCAAGTGACGGGTACAAAACACTAACTACTATACTAACTTACATTAGGCTTACCTGCATCACAACAGATGCTGAAATTGATGACCTTCAACGTGAACACATTTGCTATGTCCGAAAATAATTCTGGTTTACTTGCAAAAGTTCATGATGTCTGATTGCATGTACTTTTCTTGTGATATTGTCCAATTCTTGTAATGTGAATGCATTTGATGCATACACTTTATTCCTTAATGTTCCCCATAAATAAAACTGGCATGGAGATAGGTCAGGGGAACAAGATGTCTACAATCCTTGACTAATTATTCTGTCACCTTACCTGCTTGACATCTCACGCATAGAATTACCAGCAGTATGTGCTACAGCTGCATCCTGTTGAAACCGGTCACACAATCTTTCATCTGTTAGTTGCTGAAAAAAATATTTAAAATAGAATATACATAAATGTGTGAATCAACTGTTATGTTGTAAATATGAGACTGATAATTCTACATGTGGCAAGGAACTTTGTGAATAACATGGTGGTTTTCCGTAGCCCAGTATAATTGTCCTGACTAGAAATGTGACCTTGAAGATAAAACCATGCTTCATCAATAAGAACGTTAAATGTTGTTGTTGTAGTGTTTAACGCCCGCTTTTACTATTACGGCACCGCAGGCGGTGACACTGATGATACATGGAATGAAGATGGAGCACCGGTGGAATGAGATGGCAGGGGAAACCGGAGCACCCGGAGAAAACCCGCCCTGACGCCGCTTCGTCCACCACGAATACCACATGCAGGTCCCTGGGATCGAACCCGGGCCGCCTACCGCTCGGCCACGGCGCCGCCAAGAACATTAAAGGTGGGTTCACGTTATGATTATGAACAGATTGCTAAAACCAACTGCAATAATTAACCCTACTTAAAGGATCTCGTGGTTGTAAACCATGAAGTTTTAAGTTTCAGACATTACACTGCAGCCAAAGCTAACACCTTGGAAATTTTAATCACTTGTGCTAAGCATCTTTATGGGGAACATTCACGAATAAAGTGTAAGCATCAAATCTGCACATGTTGCAAGAACTGAAAGACAATATCAAGAGAGAAATATAGGCAATCAGTCAACATAAAATTCTGAGAGTAAACTGGAATTGTTTTTGGAGATATAATGAATGTGTTCATGTTGAAAGTCATCAATTTCAACATCTGTTCTGATTCAGGTAAGCCTAATGGAAGTTAGTACAGTAGATAATTTCTCCATACCCGTGACTTGCCAAACCTTTACGCGTAACTTCAGTGGAGAGCACACAGGTCCTCACCCAGTCCAGTGCTGCAACAGGGAGGTCCAGTTGGTGTGAGAACTATGACACATTAATCATAAATAATTATGTAGTTTCATTATAGTGCTATCAATAACACTGTGTACTTAAGAACACAAGCAATGCAACTATTAGGAATATTCCATGTGTTTCCCAATTTTAATTCTTTTGGCTTTTTGAAACACTTCAGACCACATAGGGCTGTCATTTTCCATAGTCTAGGAGTGACATGCTAGCTCTGGTTCACAAAGCTGCGGCTTTAAACTTGGGAGTGGACAATGTTTCTTTTTCAAGAGTAAAAGTCCACAGAATTGCTACCCTCAGAAGGGAAATAAAGCTGGTGGCCCTGTGTACTAGATTAATAGCATGTAAAAGAACCTCAAAAATGACAGAGACCTCTGAGAAAATGAAGCTGCTTTCATGTTCAATATAGAATGGGACACCGATAACCATAACAGTTAAAGATCACCTATAAATAAAATTTTAATTTTAATTGAGAATATATATTGAAAAGGCAGCAGTTGTGAATGACTGAAAACTAACTTTCATTTTTATCATTACAGTGGTGAATGTGATATTCAAAGGAAATGAAACTATGTGATGTTAATGAACATGTATATATCTGAATGTCAAAGCTGTAAGGATGTACCAACATTACCTTGGTGATTGTGTTAATAGAACTTGTGCACCAATCAGCTCTGGATCACTTTCCTGCAACAAAGCATTAAATTGTAATAACAGATTTAAAGAAGATATATATATATATATATATATATATATATATATATACACCGGTTCTATTTGGATTAACTTTCACTGGGGCAATTACTTATCATTTTCACAAGGATGTAATCCTTCCCATTACTATACGGTGCACCGTTAGGAATGCTGGGTCTTAATTGTGTGCCATAGTCTAATTCTTATCACGGGAGCATTTTGTTTATGTTTTGTAATCAGTATTACTTGTGGTTAGTTATCATGGAGTGATTTATAATGGAACAATGAATATTGATTGTACGAACACATTACAAATGAAGGGAATGATGCAGAAACTGTGCGACTCTCGATCTTCAACAGTTCATAGGCTAATGACAAATTTGAAGCAACAGCTCAATTGCACGATCAAAACTCCAAGGCACTCTCGCTCCAGGCGGTCTGATGAGAGCATATAAATCCTGCACAATAGTGCTTCCCTGAGTGAACAGAAATAAATTTGTCATTGAGAGGTAGAACTGGAACTTAAAAATTCAATTCTACCTCTCAAACTTTGCCCACACACGGCTTGTGTGTTTAAAAACACCAACAGTAAGTTTGTTGGCATAAATAAATAATAAATTTGTCATTGTTCACAACAGTTGGGCATTGCAAAAACTCCCTCCATCAAATTCTTTTTTCTTTGTGGGCACTTAAATTACAAGATCATAAAACTAATCCCTGATCAAAACCACAACTGGATGAACAGATTCAAAATGTCATCACCCAAATCAAGAGTACATCTGAAAGTGATAACATATTTTAATGACAGAGTTATCTCATGCAGAGCAAGTCATGGGGGACATATGCAACATGCAATTTTTTATACATAATGGCAAAATGTATCCTTTGTATTGATGTGTAAGTATGTTACATTTTATTGGATAGTTGAAAACTGGTGCTCTTAATGGTCCCCATATTGTTCTAATGAAGACAAGTGAGACTTCCTATAATTTGCTCTCAGTAGAGTTCAGGTATTTTCATACAAGAGATTCTAATCCATGGAACATGCCAGGAAAACATTTAGTTCTCAGTAAACAGTATATGGGCATGGCATACGGAAGATGCTGGTCCTGGACCACTACTAAGAAAACTTTTGACTCTCAGTAAACAGTATATGGACATGGCATACAGGAGATGATGGATCAGGATTAAGCACTAGGAAAACATTTGACTCTCAGTAAACAGTATATGAACATTGCATACAGGAGATGCTGATCCAGAACAAGTACTATGAAAAGATTTGGCTCTTAGTAATTAATTTAATTGTGTTGTTTAACAACAGTCAATAGCCAGTACTTTTACATTCCAATAAATCTACTAACAAAGAGCTGTCCTTTTTAAGCACACTTAAAAACCACATGTCTGGGCCAGATCTGAACCCATGACCTTGGGATCAATGGGCCAGTCTAACCAACTGAGCCACCCAGGAAACTTTTAACTCTTAGTAAACAGTATATGGGCATGGAATACAAGAGATGCTGGTCCAAGGCAAGTAGTAGGAAAATATTTGACTCTCAGTAAACAGCATATGGACATGGCTACAGGAAATGCTGGTTTAGGGCAAGTACTAGGAAGATATATGCTAGCATGGCATACAGGAGATGCTAGCCAGGGTAAGTACCAGTAAAACATTTGGCTCTTAGTAAACATTATACAGAGTAGAAGGTACTGCTTCGGCCACACATTAACCAGGGATTCTACATGATGAGTAACAAATATGTCAAATATGTCCATTACAAATTTTGTCAATAAAGAGCCATTTTGCCAAAAAAAAAATGTTGTGTCAAACATTTGGAGCCATCTAGCTTCTTGACAAATGGATATATATGGTTTATTATTTAATGAAATGTTGCGCAAACATAGTGTGAACAAGGCTGCAATGCCTTTTAATCTTAATTTGAATGAATTTATTTAGCCACAATTTAATGTTAAAGTGTCAAGCAAAGTTTAATTTCTACGCGAAATATGACAATGTCATGGGCCACATGAAAGGCACTTGTCGCGTATCTGGTTGCTTGCGTGGTGAAGGGGGATATCACGTGCCATTTGGTGTGAAGGGGACTGGAAGAAAAGGGAAGCAGTAAAGTACAATTATTTGCAATGCGGAAGAATTTGCCTTGTGATCATGAATCCCTTTACATCAAGGGAGTACTTAGATATGGTGCTACTAATTTAAGGCAGAAACTCCCCTTAAGAATGAAAAATAAATAAAGAACTACAAAAATACAATATCGAGGATTAATGACTTCATTGTCAGAAATCCAGCATTAGCTAACAACAAAAATACAATAAAAAACAGCATTGAGATCACGTAAATAAAGGCTGATGATGATTAAATCAAATTCTTTATTGTCAATAGACTGCAATACAGTTTTTGACATTGTCACACATTTATATTTATAATTTGTATTACAGAGATGGACAACCTAATGGTTACACATATAACTATAGCTACCTATCATTTGTGATTTACACAGAGGGTCTATAATATAGACATTATTATAGTTCATTGATACTGTACAATGTCTTTGTTATCAAATACTTCTTCAGAGCACTCTCAAATTGTTTACCTTTAGAACATTTTAAATATGCAGGTAGTTTTACATGAAACATTAAACCCATGACATTAGGATCCTTTTTTGAAATATTTTTACTAAATCTCTGCTGAAAATAATCATCATTGTGTCGGGTGTAGTGACTATGGATATTGCTATTTTTTAGGTTTTGTTTCTGAACTGCATAGGTTACAACTCTATATACATACAGAGAATACAATGTTAATATCTGCTTATCCTTAAATATTCCCCTACATGATTCACGAGAGTTCATATTGAAAATCAATCTGACTGCCCGTTTTTGCAATCTAAATAACCTTTCCATAGGGGTAGTAAGGGGTAGTGATGCGCCTCCTATAGCCTCTCCTACCCAATTCCCATCCTCATCCTGCCCGTGGTGCACCCTGCTTTTAACAGATGAGGCTCTGGGGACCGAATCACAGCGGTATAACTGTTTCATGTAAAATGGAGGAAATGTCATTTACATATGTGCTGGCCTATCACAGCACAACAGTGTCCCTCAGAGGCACATGAGGGGAAGGTCGGTGGATCTAAATATCATCTATGTAGTCCTCCCAGCTAGGTCCGATGGACCCGTTGACCGATAGGTGTGGTCACCCTTGCAAAATGGGAGTTTAAGTCGGGTGATGTAACTGCCACATTGTAAAACTGGTGCCCGTTAAGAAAACAGTTACATGAAAGCCACATACATGAATATGAGTCCTAAAGATAAACATTCCGGAGTTAAAACTGTCCCCTAATCGGATCTCCGGGTGGGGACATCTTTAGGCAAATTTCATCACAACAATTCCAATACTTTAAGAATTCTACAATGGAATGCAGGAGGCATGTCCCAGCCTAAAAAACAAGAGCTAATGAAAATATTAAAAGACCAAGATATAGATGTCTTCACAGTACAAGAAGCCAATATATCACAAGAACAGGAAATATACTTTGAAATGGATCAGTACACTACACATATACTTCCAAAGGCTCGTCAAATAGCAAGTGGTATTCTTACAGGAATTAAAAGAAATATGAAAGCTATTATCCAAATCAAAAAAACAATGGAAGAACAAGATAAATCAGAAATAGTTAAAATTGAAGTATGGAAAAGTAACTACCACTATAGAATTTACAGTATCTACAATCCTCCAGACAATACACTAGATCTAAATTCTATTCCCATAGAACCCAAAAGTATTTTAATAGGTGATTTTGATGCACACTCCCCTAGGTGGGGCTACAGAGATATAAATTCAGCAGGAAGAGTCATAGAAGACCTATTAAACTCGTCAACAATGGAATTAATATTTAATCCAAATGATCCACCCACTTACCTTCATTATAATGGTTCGGGTACAAATCCTGACCTTCTGATGGTGTCATCTGACATAATTGACAATACAAAAAGAGAAATAATAGAAGACCCAGGTTCAGGCCACAGAATCACCATAAACTCCATAAGAGGTCTAATAAATAAAAGTAACAAACCAAAAGTTAAAACTTCTTGGAATTTTAAAAAAGGAGATTGGTCCAGTTTCCAAAATGAGATAGAAGGGAAGTGTAATATACTGTTAGAATCAGAGTTCAAGTCAACAGATGAAATGAATAAAAAAATTTGTGAAATATTATTGACAGCAGCCAAAACACATATCCCCAAAGGAAAGTTAAAAAAATATAGCTACTTTTGGTCTCCATCTTTATCTAAGTTAAAACACGAAAGAAATATAGCAAGAGTCAAAGCTGAAAGAACCAAGTGTCCAGAAGATGTACAAAACTGGAGAAGAAAAGCAGCCATTTTTAAGAAAGAATTAATTACAGCAAAAAGGGTCAGTTTCACAAATTTTGTAGAACATATGGACTATAGGAAAGATGGAAATAAAATATACAAATTCCTTAATAAAACAAAATTATCAAAAAATACAACTGAACCATTAAAATATAATAACAAAAGCTTAACTACAGATAGGGAAATAGCAGAATCCCTTAACAAGTTTTATGCTCAGTCACAAAGAATACCCCAAGCGTATAAAAAACAAGATAAGGCTATCCAAAAAACTATCAGAGAAACTAGTAAACCAAAAGGTATACGAAATGATATTTTTATTCAGGATTTTAATGAAACAGAACTGGATTTAGCAATAGAACAATTACAGAACAAAAAATCTCCTGGACCTGACAAGATCCACCCAGAGTTTATTAAACACCTTGGCAGGAAAGGAAAAGAAATCCTACTTAAACTGTATAACATGTGTTGGAGAATGACTGTACCTTCCGACTGGAAAAAAGCCATTATCATCCCGATTTTAAAGAAAAACAAACCCTCAAACAATATTAATAGTTTCAGACCAATATCTTTGACCAGTGTTATTGCAAAAGTGATGGAAAGAATGGTGGCATCTAGACTTAACTGGTTTCTAGAATATTACAACTTAATTAATAGTTCACAGACCGGCTTCAGACAGAATCATAGTACAAGTGAAAATGTGCTCCTACTAAGCCAAGACATCAAGGAAGCTTTCAATAGAAAGGAGGATACCTTGGCAGTATTCATTGATTTTAAATCAGCATATGACTCAGTCTGGAGAAATAAATTAGTTGAGAAGTTGCAATCAATAGGTGTGAAAAGTAACATGCTTAAGTGGATAACTCAGTTTATTTCACAAAGATTTTGTGCCACAAAATATAATAATACATACATTTCCAAATATAAACAAACACACCGAGGACTTCCACAAGGTGCTGTTCTGAGCACAACACTCTTTAACATATATATAAATGACCTTCCATCAATAATAAAAACTTTAGAAACCACAATTGCTTTATTTGCTGACGATGTAGTCATTTGGACTTCAGGCTCTTCAAAAAAACCTGAATTAATTAAAGACAGAATAGAAACAGCCCTAAACAAAGTACATGAATGGAGCTCCAAAAACCTCATGACTATCAATGTGGAAAAAACAAATTATGAATTATTTACACTAAAATACAAACCAGTTAATGTTAGCATAAATTATAATGGTAAACCACTCAAAGCAGTTGATGATGCCAAATACTTAGGCATCACTTTCGACAGAAAGCTAAGTTGGAAAAAACATATAACAAACATCTCAGAAAAGGTTGAAAAGAAATTGCAAATCCTGAAAAGGTTAGCTGGTGCTAAATGGGGCTGCTCAAGGAGAGTCCTTAACACAACATACAAAATGTATATTAAACTAAACCTCTTGTACTGTTCTGAAGCTTTAATAACAGCAGCAAATGCTAACATCAATAAACTTGAACAAATACAAAATCAGGCTCTTCGCCTAATCACTGGAGCAGTTAAATCCACACCTATTGATGCCATGCTTGCCTTAACACGGACCCCATCAATAACAACAAAAATAGAAGAACAAGCATTGCTCCAACACGAGAAAATGTTACGACTGCCAAACTCTAAATGGAAAGAAGAGAACCTCCCCCAGTCAATCCTTAAAACTCATAGTAGTTTCCTAGAAAAGGTAACACAGATTAAATCCAAATTGAACATTCCTAACACCAGAGAAAATCTACTTATAAGAGAAAATCCATTGGAATTATTGCAACCTACCTTCAATTTGGCATTAATAGAGGAAATAAGTAAATCAGACACACCAAAAGAAATACAAAAACTTCTAGCTCTGGAAACAATCAATACTAGGTATCCCACAGAAGAATGACTGCACATATATACTGATGGATCCTCGAAGGAAAACCTTACTGGAGCTGGAGTTAGGTGTTCACATCTTTCCTTTTATCATTCTGTTGGCAGAGACACAACAAATTATGATGGAGAAATAGAGGCTATATACATTGCTCTCCGACAATTATTAAATCTTCCCTTAAATAAATTTAACAAGGCAGTAATTCTTTCAGATTCTAAAGCTGCAATTCAGGGAATATGTTCAAATACTACAAAGAAGTCAACAAAAATTAGAGAATGCTACAAAATGTTAACACAACTCCAAAAAGTTAAAGACTGTTCATCTCCAATGGATTCCAGCACACTGTGGAGTCATGGGGAACGAAGCTGCAGACTCACTTGCAAAGAAAGGCACAACAATAAAACAAAAGTCTAAATTCAATTTCTCATATTCCTCAATAAAACGCTTGATCATAAAAAATTTTTGTCATTCATATCTACAAGAAATAGAAACAAATGCCAAAGATAAAAAATGGATTACACTACTTTCCAATCCAGATATAATCTCCCAGAGACCAAGGAAAACAGCTGTTGCAGCCTTCCGACTATTGACAAATCATGACTGCTTGGCAAGTCATCTCTACAGAATAGGTATCTCAGCCACACCAATATGTGTCCTGTGTAACAATCCAGCAGAAATGAACGAAGACCACTTGAAGACCTGTGAAGCATTAAGATCAGAAGAAACTACAGTTCAAAAGTATTGGAAAGCACGAATGCTAATGGCTTCATTGCCAGATGCAAGGCACTAGAAAACAACATAACCTTTCCATATGGGTTGCAGCAGCACAGCCCCAAATTTCTATCGCATACAGTAAATATGGGTATATAACTCCATAATAAATCATTTTGAGCCCCTTCTCATCTAAGATGATGATGATAAGGTCCATTATTAGAAAAATCTGTATCCCTTTATGTCAGCATTGTTTTAACCCTCAAATACGTGATTTTGAATGTTTCATTTTTCTGTTTTAAGAACTATGGAACAGTGAATCTTCATTATTACATGAACGAGTACATAATTTCAGTAACATTCACACCTCTTTGGCATGACACCTGATGTTAGCAAATGTCATGTATTAATAAACATTGGTGGATGGGGTGGCAGGTTCAGGCAAAGCCAATCAGTGTAAAGGTCAAGGGAAGGAGCAGGGAGGGGTAAAGTAGTTGTCTGCAACATGAAAGAATTTACTTTGCTATCATGGATTCGTTCACATAAAGAGAGTACTTAGACATGGTGCTACTAATTTAAGGTTGAAATTCCCCTTAAGAATAAAAAATAAATAAAACAAAAAACATAACTTTGAGATCATGTAAAGGCAGATGTTCCCATTCCCCTCATCTCTTATCTAGCGATGTAAGCCACTCTTTAACTCCAACTCTCCATCTGTTTTTCCTCTTAAAAAACAACAAAAACAGCATAAAAATAATGTCTGTTGTGAACTGATATGTGACTCAATATTAAGAATTTAATTAAGTAATAATAAAACCTAAATAAACACACACGATCGGCATAAATGATGTACATTTTCAGTATTTCTTGTTGTAAAGCGCTTATAAATACATTTAGACAGGATTATGGAATTTATTTCAAAATACTGGCTGGTACTTGTGTTCTATGTTAAATAGTACTTGCAAATGTAGCATTATCTTATGGAGTACATTAACTGTGCTTCAGTCCTATATTAGATACACATTTGGTTTGTCATATGTCTAGAGAAACTCCATATTATGCACATTTCCTTTAAGGATAGTATCACTGTCATGCTTACTTATAGAGATCAATTTCATTTTGCTTGTCTGTCTATTTAGGTGCCTTCATGACCACAGCTGTAATTTATGATTTCAATTACTCCACTTTCAGGATGGGGCACCCTAAGATGGAAGTGATGAGACGAAAGAAATTAGGTTACAGCAAACCCACCTTGTAAGTCGCCCTTTGTATACTTATCTCTGATGTGAGATTCCCTTTGTGGCCTACCAGAAAAAATATGAATTGGTCAGAGCCACATGTAAAAAGTAAGGTCTGTGGTTAAAATCCTGGCTGTGGCGTTGAATTCTTCAGTTCCCATTCTACCTCTCAAACAGCATACCTTATCTGATATCTGGTTGTCAGATGTAAACATGTAACAGTGTAACTTTAGAAAGAGTCCTGTTGGAAGATCTTTGCATGGGAAATGGTAAATTCTGTAGGTTTCACGAGCCAAGCAGGGCATCCCTGGGAATCAACATTTGCAAGCTGTCATTGTATCAAAGAGAGTTACTGCCAGTTCAGCAGAAGGGTCCACTCACGGAATTTTGGTCTGAAGTGAGTGAGTGAGGTTTAACGGCCCGTTGACAATGAGGTCATTTGGGCCTCTGGTGTGGAAGCTTACAAAATGTTATGTAGATGAAACAGGCCACTGCTAGGTCACTTCATAGATGTGATAAACTGGGTAAATGTACTGCTTTCTTCATAGAAATGTTACAATTATATTTCAAAATGGGAGTCGTTTTTAAGAGGTATTAAAATGAAATGGGGAATTAGCACAATTGTTCACGTGTGATTCAAATGTGTTGCAGGTTGATCAGGAAAATAGTTCCCAAATGTATTAATATGATAGCTTTATTGCCAATTTTGTTACATTTGTTGAATGATGGACAACATTACTAAAGTATTAAGGGAACACTGAAGTGATATTTTAGCCTGTTTGGTCAAAAAATTTATTTTTGGATTTTCATTGCAAACATAGGATACATCCACAAAGTTTTAGTCCCCTAGGGAGGGCAGAACACATTTTTAGATGCCATTTTTAAAGTGGTGCATCCCTGCCTTTTAAATGGGCATGCCCAGACTTTCCATTTCAACTTTAAATTCATTTCTCTCAGAACCCTTTTTCTTTCTCATATTAAAAAATTAAAAACTTTCTCATATTAAAAATCTATTTCCTCCCACAAAAATCTAGCAAGAGATCTAAAATTTCTTCCCACTATAGTTCAGAACAGGGGTACTAAAATGTCCATTTGGAATTTCGATATTGGTTATAATTTTTTAAAACATTATACACTGTTTTTGACATTTTTATACATTGCTGTATTCAACATTTTTTCAAGAAAAACTATTCCTTATATGAAAATTTCCATTACTTATTTTGTTACAAAAGTAATAAGAAATATAATTTTAAAAATCAACTTTGTAGTTCAACAATTGAATGAGATAGATTTCGATTATACCCAACAAAATTGGTGTAAATTAATTAATATATCAAGAATGTAATTACTAATTAGATATTGGAACGAAGTTTGGTACACCCATTTCTTTAGTTGCTGCAAATGCCTGTGTAAAAAATTGAGCCTCTAACTTCAATACTTTAGAAAATCACCTTTTTCACTTCGGTGTACCCTTAATGCGTATTAGGACATTACCAAAAGATTGTGGTTCAAAAGGACTGAATGTAATGTTTTAGTTACTAGATCCGAAGCTATGGCTTGTAATTGATGTAAATTGTTATATAGTTCCATTTGATAAAATTGACTTTCATGCTTAATTTAGAATGATCTAATTTGTCAGTTTAAAATGAGCTGAAATATACTATATATTTGGCATTGTAGTATGAATTAATGAGCTCCAAGACAAGATAATTCTCATATTTTCCCATACATTATACATGGGCTTCAGGGCTGCTACATCAAAATACTATACGAACATTATACATTACTTATTTCCATTCCATCATGAGCTACAGTAATATTTTCTGGGGTAATTCGGTACAAAAATGGGATAATCTTCATCTTACAGAAGAGAGTACTATGAATTTTAAGTGGTGCTGGAACCCGTTAATTATGCAGACCCTTGATCAAGAAGATGGGTATTCTAACATTCACAAGTCAATACTGTATATTTTCATTTATGTATTACATAGTTGATAACTAAAATACCTTTAAATTCAATTCTCTTGTACATAACCACAGTACTAGACAAAGAAATGACTTGCACAGGCCGTGTAACTCCTTGTACATTTATCAGAGAGGTCCCTGCTACTCTATCATACAAATATATAATGGTCTTCCTTTAGCTTTAAAATTACTGTGTAATCCAAAAGACTAATATTTAAAAAGGAATTGAGAAAGCTCTTGCTCGTGCATTCTACTCTCAGCGTAAAGGAATACTATACTATACATTCTTTAAACCACTAGTTTTAACCCTATTATAATGATTGTGTTTAGGTGTTGTGAAAAAAAGAACAAGCAGTACAGTACAACACAACCTCAAAACCTTGTTAAAATACGCAGAAAACACATTTTAAAGGTTCACCAACATAAACCAAGTTATCAACATAAAAGCTTTAATTACTTCTGCTTGAGCCTTGCATATCCAAACCGATCTCATTTCTGGATTGAATTAAACATGGAAACGCGGAAATGGGAATGGACTCAAATCGAGTACAATTCCGCATGAAAACGTAGTAGATAAGTATAACCTTACCTTTTTAATTCGCAAAGCGGGAACTAACTCCAAAGTTAACTCGGTTTGGTGATTTAATTCCGCTGCTGTTCCGTCATATTCTTGCTTAATTTCTTTCATATTGCTAAACACTCCACTATTCTTACGCTCCATTACGCATTACTAATACTTATTTTATTCTCTTCTTTTTCAGCACAAAAGAGCAATTTTAAAATCCAAATATTTGCAATAATTACTGATGCGAAGATGAAAACTTGGATCAAACAGAGAACACAAATAAATTAACTTTCTCGTTTCTTCAACACAAAAGCCGCAACATTTCACCTGCCTCACGCGCCAAAGCTATATAAACGCATATTCATAGACAGTGTTGCCAATAGAGGATCAAGAAAAATAACCAGACAAAAATAAGAAATCCACTAAATTTCTGTGTTGTCAATGTTAAAAACATTTCTGTCCAACCAAATGCAGTTTATCAAACAACTAAATCCCTATACTAGCAATTTAAAATTTATAAATTTTGACAACTAAAGATCTTCCCAGAAAGACCAGATTTAGATTAAAACCAACTAAATTGGCATCACTATTCACAGAACATCTATAGGAGTAAGGTAAGTAGCATACTCTGTGGACTACTAGGTGTTCTGTGCTCTGTGGTAAGTAGAGAACCGTTTGTTTTCGTTACAAAACTTCAAAACTTTTTTTGAATTAGCCAATCAGATTTTCGTACGGGTCTAGCAGTGCCACCAGCGCTACTCTGTGTTGTGACGATAGAACTACTAGAGCTGGTATCTAGAAGGTCCTGGCTGGTGGATTCGTGGGATTCGTGTTTCCAATGCCGCAATCCAAGTGTGACCCATACAAAAGACATGCTTCACTTTTCTATGGGTAGCAGTGGCTCGCCTTTTCAGTTGCACACAGTCAGGACCTGACACAGCAGGACCTTCTAGATTAACTAGAATTTAGGAGGTCCTGTGACACAGTACATTAGTTCTATGTCCAGTCCACCATGAGCGCTGACAGTTATCTCCCGTTTCTCCCGTTTCCAACAATTAACATAGGAGTTGCACGATGT
Organism: Tenodera sinensis; assembly: GCA_030765045.1. NCBI lineage: Eukaryota > Metazoa > Arthropoda > Insecta > Mantodea > Mantidae > Tenodera > Tenodera sinensis. Next base: position 10,113,846 of record CM060965.1, read on the forward strand.
TCTGTGGGTACTTGATAGCCACAGACACAGATTTTACCACAGATTATACTTGATAGCGTTTGGTAGTGGTCACAGATTAGTAGCGGGTAGTGGTCTTCGGAGATTGAAATTCTGAATTCTTTGGAAAAGTAACTAACCTTATATTTACAAAATTTTATTGTTCAACTGGCGATACTGCGCATTATTAAGTTAATGTCATTTTATTCATCACTTTAAACAACAGTAATGCAGTAACCAGCTGTATTTTAACATTCCTTCATTACTGTAAGTAAAACTAAATTCCTTTTATTTCTATAATATTCAACTTCTTCTGACACCTGAAAAGTGAACTGAAACAGTATTTATTTACAAGACAAAGCATTGGATAGTTATGAGAATGTAGAACTATTGCGCAAATCTCGTGTCAAATTATGTTCCCTTAGTTGAAACTGTTACAGCTTGTAACCTTGTACATTTATAGAAGTCCTACGTTTGTAATGCAGTTCTTGTTTCCCACAAAACCAAGTTCAGACACAGCCACAACACAGAAGGTCAAGAGAAACAATTACTGGGCCATAGTAGCCTGTTTTAGGATAATGTCTACTAATACAGTTCGTTCCTTTGGTCCCATTGCGAGCAGAGCTAAGGGATGTTGAACATAAACAGTTTAGAGCGTGCATCATGACTAGTAATATACCCAACACCAATAATACTATTATTTCCCTCTATCTTGCAATATGTAAGAACCAACGAGTTAAAGGACATGTACCTGATAACAACACTCTTCAATCACAACACAGCTGCATATCGACCACGTGACGCCGTTCTCCTACAAGATAACTCATTTCACTTCCCCTCGAAGCAGGTCAGTTCCTCCACCACTTGTTACTTCTCCCCCACCGCACATTGCACTTTCATCCACTTAAATAAATTAAAATGTGTTTCTTTCACATCTGAACTATCTTTTCCTTACTCCATTCCTTAAAAATGTCTAAGGTATTTTTTTCCGTGCTCCATTCCTTAAAATGTAACTACATTAACATGTCAGTGTCCGGGATTCAATCCTTGGCTGGAGTGTTAGAATGTTTATTTAGCAGGTGTATTTCCCAGGCTCTCTAGACCTTGGAAGTGAGAATTCAATGTTACACAAATCCAAAGATTAACGCGTCATAAGCCAGTGTGAAGCAATTATTATTCCAAAGGTAAAAATCTGCGAACATGACCTTAGAAGTTCAATAATCACAAATGTATCACTTTATTGATGCACGTTGTTGTGAATTCATTTGTTCCTTTGAAATAAACATAAATTAACATGCATATAACCCTTTGTCTGTTTCAATTATTTAAAAGAACCAAAGAAGCAATACATCTATGGATGCTAAATGTGAGAACAGTTATGACAGTATTATAGTTGCAACCCCACCTATTAATGCCAAATATTGGCAGGTATGGTCTGCAGTATTATTCTTGGGTGGCACCATGACCTAGCGGTTAGACCGTTCGCCTACCATCTAAGTGGCCCAGATTCGACCCCAGGGACCTACATGTGGTATTTGTGGTGGATGAAGCAGTGTTTGGGAGGGTTTTCTCCGGATTCTCCAATTTCCTCCACCACTCATTATATCAGTTGCTCCATCATCACCTTTCTCTTCATCAATTTCACCTGAAAATGTGTATTTTCTAATCTTCTTCTTAATCCGGTGTTCATGACTGCTGACACTGTCTTCCGGAAACTAAATGCAATTCCACTATCTCTTCCCTGTTCAGAATCCAAATTTCTTGAAGTTATGACCTTTTGTACTCCTTGTATCCATGTCGGCCTCTTTTCCTTCTTTCTGGTGGGATCCATTCCACAATTTGACATGGAAGTCATTCCTCTGTCATTTTTCTTACATGTCCATACCATTGTAGTCGTTTTGTTTCTATTGTATCTATGATGCCCGGTTGTTCCTCTACTTCTATAATTTCTCTTATGTGTCTATTCTTTATTTTTTCTTTGCTTGATTTTCCTGCTTACCTTCTTAAAACATCCATTTTTGTAGCTAAATTATTGTTTTGATTTCTGTTAGAGATTTGTCATACTTCTGTACCATGGGTAAGGATACTTTGAATTACTGTCTTATATATTTGAAATTTTCTATTTTTTGTTATTATTCCACCAAATTGAATTTAGAGTATTAAGGCTGAAGCAACACTGTGACTGAGCGGTTAGAGCGTTGGCCTACCACATCCCAGGTTTAATCCCAGGGAACCACATGTGGTATTCATGGTGTACAAAGCGGCATCTTGTCAGGTTCTCCGGTTTTCCTGCTACTCATTCCACCAAATGCTCCTTCATCACCTTTCAAATCACTCATTTTTCATTCATTTCATATCATCCTCTTCCTCACTATCATATCTGGTGCTTGGCTGACCACCCGCTTCCAGGTGTTCACTCTGGCTGGTACATAAGTTCCTGTACTCCCCAACAGGCGACTGACCGTAGACACTGGCTTGTAAGTCCAACATAAGGGAGGGTAACCAGACAAAGAACAAGAAGAAGAGTGAGTTTCTTGTTTTGAAATAAACGTAAATTAACATGCAATCATGTGTCATGTAAATTAAGCTTTTCCTATCCCTATCCTTTGTAGTAAATAAAAAAGTGTGACATGGAGTTGTATTCAGTTGTAAATATCCCACTAGAAGCAACTCGCTTGGAGGGGAAATGAAAAGTAGGTTAAATATGACGAGTTTAAAGGGGTCCAAGCTAAGTTGGTATGATATATGCATAAATATCCACAATAGTTACATATGTACTAATCCCTTTTATATGCATTTATATAATCTATAAGGCTTCCGTAATAAATTAATTATAACATGGAATAAATTTATTTGTTACATACACATGTTTAACTATCAAGGAATAAAACATGCAAAAATTTAAGCTCTAGTACAGAGGTATTTTTTAGAGGTGGCGTGTGTCATAATGTTGCGCAGTAGTTCATGGTCGAGTCCACTTGTCTATTGCAAGATAAAAGGGGTGTCTGGTTAGTATCTCTTCGACTTCTAGGCCACTAGCCAGCAGGCTGCGGGTGGAAACTTACCCCCACCATCGCTTTGCGTGATGCTGGGATATGTGCAAGTGACAAGGTCACGCACCACCTCTAAAAAATACCTCTGTAAGTGGGGTATTTAAGTAAATTGCAAGTTATGTTATATTCGTATTTAGCAAGAAGATATTCCCAGAAAGCCTCTTTATATTATGTCTTTAAAAATATTTCAATTTAGGTGCATCTTAAAGATTATTTTGTTTTCTGCCTTTCTGTGGTACTTTTCTTAAATACTTACTGGAGCCAGCAGCATTGGTTTTAATAAGTACATAGTTCCTGATTTATACTGGTCACACATATAAACAAAGAATTTAAGTGTTTTTGTTTGTTTGTTTTTTGTTTCTAAATATTATACACATTAAGACCAATTATTCGCACAACATCAAACATTTCAAGGAAAATGTTTATTGCTGTTTTATACACAGGGTGGAAGGGAAGTCATTTCTTCTAATATGTGCTTCATAGAAGCATTACAAACACAAAAGTTGAATGGCATTTTGTTCTTTGATCAGCCAATTTTGAAAAAATAATCCAAATTGGATGCGTAATTCCACAAGAATATACAAAGATAATAGTTTGGTACTTGTAAGATGCGTAAGGTAGCTTATTTCTGACATAACTTCAGTAGTAATTATAGGATATCACATAGGGTTTTGAAATAATTAATCACTTACAAGACAAGTTATACTCTGAGTTGCTATTTCAGAGATGACATAACTCGACAACGTTGTGCTGAGGTTGATCAGGGAATCGACCTGGTTTGTGGATGTAAACAGCTTTCGTTGGGAGGTAACGCTTGTGATTGGCCTATACTGTCACAGTAAACATGGAAGGACAAGGCAGGGTATGAGTTTGTTTTCAAACTGCACCGTTACGTTGTTTGTTTATGTACAGAGTTAGGGAAAGTGACCACCCACACAATCTGCAGTATTGTCAGGTTGTTTTCGATAAAACTAAAATATCTCCATAGGAAATGGTCGGAGATAAAAAGTGTTCCAAATACCGAGATCTACCACTGGTTTAAAATAATGTAATGACTTCCCTTCCACCTGGCATAGAAATAGACAGGGAATATTATGTGGATACGAAATTTATTTTAAAATATTTATGTATGCAATGAATAACTAGAAGTTATTTCCGGGCTGTTATGCTGTGGTCTGCTGGAGTTTCTAGACAACTGCGGCAGATGTCTTCAGTGCATGATCGTATTCTCTTCAGAGAAGTTTGCGTAGCATCTGAAGTCTTAACTGTCCGAGCTGCTGCTTTTACCCCCCGAGCGAACACTGATTGGTCCAGGTGATGGTTGTCAGGAGGGAGAAGGCGGGCTTCATCCAAGGTGTTGTGCCCTTCGATTCCTCGTGTTATGGGTCGTTTCTTGCCTTCAATGACAGGATACCAGTTGCTGTTGAGTTTCAAAGCTGCTTCTTACTGATTGAAATTATAGGGATATTTATAAATTTCAATAGCTTCGCGTTGTAGCCGGGCATGGTAGTGTGTTATGGATGACAGAATGCTGGTGTCCTGGCACTTAATTATGTGTTCACCCTCCACTTCAGTGGTGTATTGGGCAACTGTGGACTTATCTGTTGGCCCAGGCAGCAACTTATTTTGTGTTCAGTGAGTCTGGTGTAGATGCTATGCTGTGTAGTTCCAATGTTAACCGAACCCTAAGAACAGGGAACGCAGCATACACCAGCTGATGGCAAGGGCTCTCTAGACTCTTTAGCTGAGCATAGTAGATTGTTGAGCTGTTTTGTAGGCTTGAAGACAGTGTCTGGACACTGTTACTGCAGTGCGTGTTGGATACGATTGGTGACATTATGGAAGTATGGTAGGAAAACTATGCCTTTGTGCTTGGGTTTATCTGTTTTTTGTGAGGCAGGTTTTGACCTTCAAGGATGGCAGGCTCTTTTAACTTTTTGAATTGAATAACCATTAGATAATAAAGCTGGTTCTAGGTGATAGAATTCTTGTCGCAACAAATGTGGCTTGCAAATGCGAGAAGCACAATTTAAGAGTGTCTTAATCATGGCTCGTTTCTGTCTGGGATGATGACTTGAGGCCTTATTCAAATAGTGGTCCATATGAGCGGGCTTACAGCAGACAGTTTGCCCAAGTGTGTCATCTGCTTTCTTGCTGACCAAGAAGTTCAGTAAGGCTAGTTGTCCATCTTTCTCTTCCTCCGTGGTGAATTGTATGCAGGGGTTGATGCTGCTAAGATGCAGTAAGAAGTCTTGGAGGGCTTCTTTCCCGTGGGGACATACAACAAAGATGTTGTCCACATAGTAGAGCCAGTCAGCTTTTGTGAAGCTATGTCTAAGGCTGTAGACTCAAAGGATTCCATGAAGAAATGGGTCACTACTGGGCTCAGAGGGCTCCCCATGGCAACGCCATCTATCTGTTCATAGAAAGAATAGTTCCTCTGGAAATATGTAGTAATGAGAACATAGTGGAAGAGTGTAATTGTTGTCTGAGAAAATGTGCTTTTGCTGTGTTAGGGCCTCTTGTACTGGAACCATTGTGAAGAGTGAGACAACATCAAAGCTGATAGGTCATGAGGTTGTGGTGTGAGACTTTGTAGTTTCTGGATGAAATGTATAGAGTCTTTAATGAAGGAATCTCTCTGAGCTGACATGTGGTTGTAGCAGGCAGGCTAGACTTTTGGCTATGGCGTAAGTCAGAGATCTAATTCCACTGACAGTGGGCCTCAGAAGCACATCCAACTTGTGGATTTTTGGCAGGCCGTAAATCCAGGAGGCTGAAAATCCCATTTGAGGATGTGACATTTGTCTAATTCTTGGTGAGAACATTGGTTTTTCGCAGAATACAAGCTGTGAGATCTCGTTGAATTTTGCAGTAAGTGTCAGGTTTAAGAAGATCTAAGATTTTGTTTTCGTAGTCCTGCTGGTTTAGAATGACAGTGGTATTCCCCTTGTCAATTGAGCAGATAATAATACGAGGGTGATTCAAATATAAACGGTAATTTTGTTAAAAATATTTATTGATTAAATATTGTTGTTGTTAGCTAATGCTGGATTTCTGACAATGAAGTCATTAATCCTCTTGCTCTCCAACATTTTTCACTGATGATATTGAAGAGAGCAATAGCAGTAATAGTAACCGCTTTTTAGAGAGCACCATATTTTTATGTTTTGGCGGTCACATCGCTCTCTCACAACCCCCAGAATGTCTGGAGGACCACACCTGTTGTTGGTTTACGGGTCTCACTGACCTGACCGGGAGAATTATCAAAATAAATTCACCGACCATATCCTCTGATCACCAATCAGAGAACATATTACATGCCATGACAGGTCAGCATGTTAGGGGTTAAGATAAGCAAATATATGATTGAGGAACGTCTAATTGTTAGTGTGTGGGTTCATGAGAAAGAACGAACTGGTGAAATGTACAGAGAAATCAGTGAAAATCTCTTTGTTTCAATAAAACTGCTCCCAGTGAAGCTGATCAATGAAAACTGGAAAAGAAAACTTTCTCAACAGGCTTTATATTGAATGTAAAACGCAGCGGAAGATCTAAAAAATATTGTAGTGATGATGTTAGTAATCAATATCCGAATCATTGGAACATTTGCCGAAGAAATCAACAAGGAAATGATTGGCAGATATGCAAATCCCAAGAGCATCATTGCGCTGTTGGATGAAAAATGAGGGTTATCGACCACACAGGCCCACGACCATAAATGAATTTAGTGACAGGGCTATGGAAATACGACGTGATGTTACTTTCTGCTTTTCCCACCTTAGCAGTTCTTTGTAACATCTTCGTGACCGACGTTTGCACCATATATCTTAGCTCTCGTTCACGTAATGTAACCCTCACTTCTTTGAAGAAATTCAACAACATTCCCCTGTCATGATGTGGGCTGGTGTTACCAGTGAAATTATTGTCAGGCCCTGTTTCTTTGAAACCTCTGTGACTGGAGAAGGGTACCTCGAAATGCTTTCTCAATGGCTGGTTCCGGAATTTGATAGAGTTGGTATTCTTAACACCAACTTCTTCAATAAGATGCAGCCCGAGGGCATTTCTGGGCTCCAGTTTGACAATGGTTAAGTACCAGGTTTCCTACATGGAGTGGACGAGGTGAACCTCTCATTTGGCCTCCAAGGTGCCATACCAGGCCACACTGACCGGACAACGTGCGATAACTGGCTGTGGTCCTACTTAAAAGAAAATCTTGGAAAGATTTGGATGGCTTCTGTTGAACAACTGAAGAGAGAGATCATCTACACCTTCAGAACGATCACTCCCGGAATGCTCAGATGGGCAAGCAGACGGACATGGCGGAGCATTCAACTGTGTGCTGAAAATGATGGTGAACACACCGAAATATTTGATGTTTAAGAATGACGCTGACTAACCCGATCATGCTTATCTTTTCATATTTCCATTGCTCATTAGTACAGCAATCAATAAATAACGTTTTTGCGTCACTTGTGAAAATTTATTATTGCTACACAAACTTAGAAAATATCCGATCGTGACTTTTGGCCCACCCGTATAACTGATAAACTGTATGGAATTGACAAAAGCTTACCACACACAAAAGTGTGTGTGCACGCACGTATATCTGTTTGCATGTATGTGTGTGCATGTGAATTTTTAATCTTTTAATGTTCCACATGTTCCATTACAGTTTGTAATACCACATGTTTGATTTGCTTTTATATGCCACTGATCTTTGTATTGTTCTGTAAACATCAGATATTAACAATTATTTAATAATTACACAAATTAAATATATACACAAATGATTACATCAACATTTCTCTATATAGCTTCCTTCACACTGTACACATTTTGGCCAACGTTTCGGAAGCTTGAACATACCTTCTTCAAAAAAAGTTTAAGGGCACGCGCCAACCAATTGCGCACATGCTCCTCGACGTCATCATTGCTTTCGAAATGTTTCCCTCCAAGCGATTCTTTCATGGGTGCAAACAAAACATAGTCTGGGGGAGACAGGTCTGGACTATAGGGAGGGTGTTCAAGGGTTTCCCAGTGCATGTCTGCCATTGTGTCCATTGTCAAATTGGCGGTGTGAGGCGTAGCATTGTCTTGGAGAAGGATGACATCTCTGATGGGCATACGACATCTTTTGCTTCAGTAGGCAGCTTTTACAGACCTTAACAATTGGCAATAGTAAGCTGCAGTCACTGTACGTCGATCATGAAGAAAACCAACCAACTTCTGATGCGATTTCTTCAACAGTGGAGTGATGATCACCTTCAATAAGCTCTCGAACGGCACAGATGTTGTCATCTGTGAGATTTGACCTTGGGCATCGAGCATGACTTTCGTTTTCCACAAATTCTCGGCCCCCCTTAAATTGTCTGGACCAAGTAAACTGTCAATTCTGTGACAGTGTAGTGTCCCCAAACTGTGCCCTTAAACGAGTTAAAATCTCCGAAGGTTTAACCCCTTCATTGGTTAAAAACTTGATAGTAATGCGTTGTGCAACAGACGAAGGAACCTCTTGCTCACTCATGGCTGTACTGACGCCAGAACCTAACGAAGCAGCTAACAAAGCTAGTTCCCCCTCCCTAACACACCAACCTTCAACCCACCAACTCCATTGCCTCGCTCTGAACTGCTTCCTCCGTGATATGCAACAATTACCCTCGTACTTTTGTTATTCAAATTCTTCAAGGTGGTCCTCTCTTAGAAAGTTAGATTTCTGGGTAGAGTCTTAGCATGTTGGAGAATCGTAGCAGATTCACGGCAAATCTCATTGGCCTTTGCTGCTGGAAGGCCTCATATCCCTGATTCAGTGTTGGAAATTATGTCCTCCACTGATAACATTGATGTGACCACTGCGTAATTACCTCCTTTGGCAAGTAAAGAAGTCTCGTTTGGTGACAGTTGATAGATAAATTAACCACTGTGTGGCTAGTGTCCGGAAGAGTAGAAGGTTTGTAGTCGAAAGGCATTGAAACTTCTTGTGGCGAGTAGTGGTGCTGTTCTGGCTGTGAGCCATGGAGTTGTATGTGAATCTGTGCCTGTGTATCTATGAAGTGAATTAATTACTTGCAGATGTAAGGTGAGCAACTGGTTGTTGTAAGATAGTTCTTGTCTATTGAATGTGTTCTCAGAGCATGGCATGTTCAGAGCAATTGTAGATGTAAGCAGCAGCTGTTTGAAAATGGCGCTTCTATCAGAGGAATCTAGGAATGATTCCAGAGTCATGGCAGTATAGAAGAAATGTAAGTGAACACAGAAGAGAGGAGTTTTGCTTGTGCAGTACTGCTAGTCAACAAATCAGACAATATTATCTGCTCCCCGTAGAGGTGAAAGCCTACACTCTCTTATGCAATGGTAGCTTTCCCCTTGCCGACGTATGAAATGAAAATAGTATTTGTACTTTTAATCAAATATTTATGGTTAATTTATAGAGGAAGATAGCCCTGCAGTAACATTTGTGGCTGGCATTCAGGAGCTTGTGGGTTCAATTTCTGTGGGCAGACCTTCCTGACATTTAGGTTTTTTTTGGGGAGTTTGCCCAGGTCACTAGGCAAATGGTGGGAAGGATAATTACATGCTCCGCATTTCTTGTCCTACCATTTCACCTGACTTCTCCACTTCACTTTACCTTTCATCAGTTTGGTTGTTTCAGAATTGTGAGTGTTCACAGGAGTTTCAGCATACATGGCAGGTGCTTGCTCTGTGTAAATCCTCATCCTCCAGATCGGGAGAGATCTCCTGGCCCACCAGCGGACTTAGAGCCTGCAGTGGGGGGAGAGCAGCTGGAGCACAAGGCATCACCAGTGAGCTCACATCTGTAGTTATTAGGGACTCTTGTCTTCTGCTATTGTCTATCCTCAGGTTTGACCACACTTTGTATCCTCTCGCCTCACTCCTCCCTCCCCTCACAGGCATAGGTATGAAACATCTTCAGGTCGAGGTGCTAAGTCTCCTCTCCAAACCGTCTTTATCCTGTCTCTCTATGGTTAATTTTAATGATACTGGGATACTGCACCTTTGACCTATAGCCAACACAGGTTCCGCAGCAGTGGCTTAACTACAAGAAACGTTTGCTACAGGGTGAACAAGTAGAAAGGACGCAACTGTGAAAAAAATTATACAGGTGTAAGTGAATACACCGCATAAATTTTTCTGGTAATAGAGAGTTCATAGACAATCACTTTGAGGCAGGAAACCAATGGTCTACGACGTCAAGTTAAAAAGTTATATGTATTCAAAGTAATTCGAGTTTGTGACCAATAAATCATCAATATTATCCACTGGAATCAAAATAGTGCTTATTAGGAACTTAGTGTAGCCTTTCTGCTGTCTCTCTGAAGAAGCACTTTTAAATTGTAGCACTACGGAAAGTAACTTATATTGGACATTTAACATGTGTCTGCACACCACTGCAATGGATAATCGGTTGTGGCAAATGGCTACAGAAATATAGGAAAGTTCTAAAGCATGTGGTTTGGCCGCACGGTTAAGCTGACTGACTGTGGACTTCATAAAACCAAGAAATCGAGTTCAAACCCAAAGAGGTAATAAGTTTTTTTTTTTCTCCTTTCTTTTCCATTTTGAGAGAAATGTTGTATGTTTGGTTTAAAATAGCAAAATACAACCATGATATGCAATCCACACAGTATTGTTTACTTTTACTTCTTGTTACATCTGATGTCTTAGCCAGGAGGGTTGTGTATTGCCATTTGTCTCAAGTTGATTGTAGGCTATTTGTCCATGTCAATAACAGAAATGTTCCATTCCTTCCAACAGTTGACCTGCTGTAAACAGTTCACAAAACGTTGAACGAAGTAATAGCACAAAGTGCTACAACTCTCGAAAGAGACGTTGAATACCTATCTGTAAGCATGACAAATGTCTAACACTGCCAATAGGTGACCTTAACCTGGAAGACACTAACACCACCATATGGTGCCCGCCTCGGTAGTGTGATGGTTAGCGTGTCTGCCTCACGTTAAAGAGGTCGCGAGTTCGAATCTCGCTTAGGGTAAGTTATACGGGTAAGGTTTTTTCCGAGGTTTTCCCTACCCTTAGAAGACGAATGTCGGGTAACTTAAAGCTCCATGGACCTCGGGCTCATTTGAGCATCATTTCACCCATTCGTCCGATATGACACAATGTTGGAGGACGTTAATTTAAAAAAAAAAATGCTTTTTTTGGATTCAGGGGTCTCAAAACATGTATTTCCCATGAAATCTTGACATCAAATTTTTGGGTGGAATACAATATTCCTCTACTCACCAGTAGAGAAAGTAAAAATAATTTTAAATGCAATAGATGCAGCTGTCAAACCATAGGTTCGCCACAAATGCCACATATTGAAAGTATTATTTTAGCTCATTCTCTCCTTGGCATTTTAATGAACACTGTAAAATGACACAGGATTGTTTTCACAGTTACTCAAATTTTTTGAACTTCAGAACTTTACAATATTGAAATCCTCAAACTAATACCTTTAGCATTGCTAAAACACATTTTGTGGTTGTGTCTAAGCCTGCCCTAATTCCTTGAGTCTTGCTAAAACAAAATTAGATGTATTTTTTGTTTATTTCGAAGCCTGCAAAGTCAAGCTGATCAAAATGAATGTTTGCAAAATGTAATTAAATTCGATTTTACTAAATCTATTCTCATAATCCACTACTTATATTTTATGAAAAACTATTTTAAATGTAATAGATTCAGCAATCAAACCATAGGTGTGCCACAATATATTGAAAGTAATCCGGAGTAGCAGTTCCCGTATAAAGTCATCAATTTTGATTTTTTCAATTTTTTTGATTTTTCAGCTGCTTCTTTGGGTTTTTCCTAATGTTCCTTTTTCTAAAGTATCCTGGTATTTAGGTGCACAAAACAAAAGAAAAATTATTCAAATCAGTTGAGCCATTTTCGCGGTTTTGCAAGACTTAAGGCATGTCAATTGATTTTTATATATATATATGGGTGGGTGTGTGGGTGGACGGATGGACGGACGGGTGGAGGGGTGTGTGGGTGGACGGACAGACGGGTGGGTGGATGGATGGAAACATACCCTAATGGCGAATTACTATGTTGTAAGTTTCAAACCTTGTCCTGCTCACAGCTAGTTTGGAAGAATAATTATTTTCCATTGGTAGACCTTATAGTTGGTTAAACTATAAGAATGGAACTTCAGGACTTATAGCACATATTACCCAAATTACCATAATTACTCTATACTTGTTTATGCTGTCTGTCCCACTAATTGAAATGCAGTTTTAAGTATCTGTAAGTGAAGCTTATAGAAATGTTTCATGTTACTAATTATGTGCTTGTTCCTCCACAGACTTTCTACTGAAGTTTAAAAACAGAACTGTTCAAATACAGCAAGTGGAGTAAAATGGATATGAAAGTAGAAATAAAACAGGAGTCTTACTTCCTGGACTTAAGTTTAGAGAATAAGAGGGAACTTTGTTCCAAAGACTTTTTAAAGAAAGTTAAGAGTGAAACTGTTACAAGTAGCAGTGACTGTGATGTAGATACCAAAACAGAAATTGAAGATGAGACTGTGGTTTCCAGTTTTATTTCATGTGATGAAACACAGCCCTTTACCTTAGATCTTCCAAAGGAAGTTAAGGGTGAAGCTGTTACAAGTGACAGTGACTGTAACATAAATACTAAAGCAATAATTCAAAACAAGGCTTTGGATTCCAACTTTTGTTCACTGGATCAGAGGCAACTTTCTTCAGAGCATCCTATAATAAAGTTTAATAAAAGCAGTGAAATTGGAACCAAAATAGAAATTAAGGAAGAACAGTTGTGGTTGGAAGGAACTTTAACAGAAACTCCCAGTATTAATGATTATTCTAAGGTAAGTTCTGCAGAAAAAGTGCATCATTATTGCTTTTAATCATCTCCTGTATGCAACACTGTATTATTATTTCTAAGAAAATATGAATAATTTACGATTTGAAGCTTTCTCGGAATTGGTTACTGATGAAAGTTTCTTGGGCTAGCAGTCAGATCAAATCTGGGTAACTGTCCAAGCTTTCAGTGACTAACCCTGCCACCATCCTCAGGGGAGCTGAAGCTAGACTACTGAGTTATAAATCTTGTTAGTGTGACATCAGTAATCTAGCTTCAGTTCCCCTGTGGAAAATGGAGAATTAGTTACTGAAAGCTTGGGCGGTAACCCAAATTTGACCTGGCTGTTCACCCAAGAAACTATCATCATAAATAATTTATTTAGCATGCAAACGAAAGGAAAGAAAAAACACTTTCTAAGTATTCTATTATATAATAGTGCCATGCAAAATGCTAGGTATTATCACATGGTTTTTGTAGCACTAAAGTATAATTTCTATCAGAAGGATAAGCTTAATAATAATTCTTGTGCGTAGTTGGACCCCTTTTGTTACTTTTGCCACAGCAATATACAGTGCATTCATAGATCAGCCAGACAGTCCCATGGCAGCACCACCAGGCTGGGCGTGGACCTGTGCCAGCTCCGCCATAGTTATACGTAAACGACTGGTAAGTCATGGGTATGGAACACTAACTTACATTAGGCTTAACTACATCACAACAGATGTTGAAATTAATGACCTTCAACAGGAACATATTCTCCATCTCCAAAAACAATTCTGGTTTACTCACAGAAGTTCATGTTGACTGATTGCCTGTATTTCTCTTGTAATGTCCTTTAATTCTTTTTATGTGTGCAAATTTGATGCACACACTTTGTTCTTTAATATTTCCTATAAGTTAAAATCACTAAGACGTTCAGCACAAGAGGTTAACATTTCCAAGACGACAGCTTTTTTGGCAATGAAACTTCTGAAACTTAAGCCATACAAGGTAGCTGTAGTTCATGCTTTAGAACCACGACGTGGATCCACTTTTAACATACTTCATTGATGAAGCATGGTTTTATCTTCAAGGTCATGTTTCTGCTCAAAACACTTGATAATGCACTACTGAAAATCCCCATATTATTCATGAAGCTCCTCACCATGTTGCTGAAGTTGATTTGGTGTGCAGAGAACGTGGTAGAATTATCAGTCCCATATTTAGGACACAACAGTTGATTCACAAATTTATGCAGAATCTATTTTAAATAGTTTTTTCTGTAACTAACAAGAAACGAAAGATTGTGTGGCTGGTTTCAGCAGGATTCAACTGTAGTGCATACTGCTGGGAATTCTATGCATGAATTGCGAAGTGGGTATAGTGACAGAATAATTAGTCAACATTATAATGACACAACTGTACCTTCACCAAGAAGACTTCGACCACGCCACTGATGATGTCCACCGCAGTAGTGGACGAAAAGTCTGGACCAAGTTACTCCAGCAGACCATGGCAAATCAGCCCGGAAGACTCTTGTAGAACATTATAATTGTTTGAGAAGTAGAACCAGAACTGAAAAATTCAATGTCACAGCTAGGATTTGAACCATAGACCTTCCTCTCTACATGCACAGTTCTGATACTACCTCTCAAACATTGTCCACAGATTGCTTGTGTGTTTAAAAATGCCAGCAACAGGATTGTTGGCATAAATAAATAATTACCATCTTAAGGTTATTAAAACCTGGGACATTAAGTACTTATGATTGTAAGTCGCCCTCTCAGATGTGTGATTCCCTTTGTGGTCCACTGGGAAAATACAAATCAGTTGAGAAATTTAATGTCATACTGGCAAGTTGGTCACATTAGCTCAGTGGTTAGAGCAGCTGTGCATGAAGCAGAAGGTCTGTGGTTCAAATCCTGGCTGTGGAATTGAATCTTTCAGTCCTGATGCCTCTCAAACATAATAAACATGAACTTTAGCAAGTAAACAAGGATTGTTTTCAGAAATATGCGGAATGTGTTCTCATTGAAGGTCATCAATTTCAACATCTATTGTGATGCAGGTAAGCCTAATGTAACTTAGAGTAGTTAGTGTTCCATAGTCATGATTTGCCGGTCATTTACATGTAACTACGGCGGAAGGTGCGCTGAACCTTGCTCATTCCGGTGCCACTGCGGGAGGATCCAGTCGATTTATGAATGCGCTGTTTATGTGAAAGGAATACACAGACTTTGCATTTGTGAAGATACAGAATTCAGGAAGAAAGTTACAATACTTGAATACTATGATTAGAGATAGAGAGGCAGACTGTTTACAGTGTATCAATAAAAATATATTTAATATTACAAAGCAGTTACACAGAAAAGAATAGCCAACACGAAAATACATTGTGAAAAAATGTACCATGAGGGAGGGGAGAGAAGGGCAATGTACTAATGAAATGCTTAACAAAGTAAATAACTTCATGGAAAGAATTATTTATCCTGTAAAGCACAAAATTTTGCCATGTGCCTTTTGTTGCTTGATGTTTCCATTTCCCAGAAAACTTGCTTTGTTTTAAAGGAAGTATTTTCTTGCTGGTTTTAATACAAATTTCGCTAGATTTACTCTTCATAAAATCTTTATAGGACAGTAGTACTAAAGTGGTGAAAATGTAAGTCCTAGTTTTCCAAGTAATGCACTGCAAGTTAGCAAAGATCTTTACAGCTTTGTAAAATGTTTGCAACCAAGTACAAATGTACTTATTTAATTCTTGGAACATTCACAATGAAGCTGAGCTATAAGGTTTAAGATGAATCTCATTCAATATGCTTCATTAATTCATACAAGTTTAGTGCATGTTTCTAACAGAGCTTAGGATACAAATTAGGGTTTGTTTGAGAGGTAGAACTGGAACTTAAAAATTCAATGCCACAACTGGGATTTGAACCACAGACCTTCTGCTTACCGGGCGGCTGCTCTACCACTGAGCTATTGTGACAAACTGCCAGAATGGCATTAAATTCTCAAACCAGTTCGTATTCCTCCTGGTAAACCACAAAGACAGTCTCACATCAGAGACAAATTACCCCAATGGTGACTTACTATTGTAAGTACTTTATATCCCAGGATTAAATAACCTTCAGATGGTAATTATTATTTATTTATGCCAACAAACTTACTGTTGGTGTTTTTAAACACAAGCCGTGTGTGGGCAAAGTTTGAGAGGTAGAACTGGAACTTAAAAATTCAATGCCACAACTGGGATTTGAACCACAGACCTTAACTTAAAAATTCAATGCCACAACTGGGCACATCTGTGGTTCAAATCCCAGTTGTGGCATTGAATTTTTAAGTTCCAGTTCTACCTCTCAAACTTTGCCCACACACGGCTTGTGTGTTTAAAAACACCAACAGTTAGTTTGTTGGCATAAATAAATAATAATTAGGGTTTGTTGTTGTTTGTTGTTACCTAATGTTGGATTTCTGTCAATGAAGTCATTAATCCTCTTGCTCTCCAATATTTTTCACATAGGGGATATGTAAATGGCGAGCACAAGGTACCCAAGCTGAGCAGAACATTACTTCCACTTATTGGTGTTTTGCTCCTCACTGTAGCTTTTCTATCTGACCTTACCTTGGTTATCTCTTGTTCTCTTCCGACTCCGATGCTATTAGGGTTCCCAAGGGCTAGGGAGTCTTTATTTTTCCAACCTCTCCATTTCTCTATAAAATCTTAACCCCTAACATGCTGACCTGTTATGGCACGTAATACGTCCTCTGATTGGTAATCAGAAGATATGGCCGGTGAATTTATTTTGATAACTCTCCCGGTCAGGTCGGTGAGACCCGTAAACCAACGACAGGTGTGGTCCTCCAGACATTCTGGGGGTTGTGAGAGAGCGATGTAACTGCCAAAACATAAAAATATGGTGCTCTCTAAAAAGCGGTTACATTTACTGCTAAATTAGGGTTTGTGAAACATGTCAAGTGAAGTAGATTGTACAATACTGTGTCTCATTTAAATTTTAAACCATCATTTGTTTATTTCACTCACTTGTTAACACAATTTCAAACTTAATTGTTGTGGAATAAGATACAATTTCAGCACCAGCACAATGGAAATAAGATTTTAGTTCAAAAGCATTGAATTTTCTTGCCCAGGTACATATTTATACAACCTGTTCCAAAAATACACAATGTTTAGTATTAAGATTTCTTCCGGGCTTAAACACCATGGTCTACTGGAATTTAGAGGCCCAGACGTTTCGTCCACACCTGCAGTAGACATCGGTGGCGTGGTCTGAGTCTTCTTGGTGAAGGTTCAGTTACAACAGAATCGACGACTGGAGGTGCCGTATTTATATCTGGGCCACTCACAGTGGGTTGGCTGGGCTTGAGCTGGAGGTGTGTGTTAGGTGGGCGGGGCTTCTCTGCTCTGATTGCTGAATGGTTTACATGATTTCTCTGCATTAGTGCTTCTTTTTTATGCTCAAGTATCGGATGTCAGGTTTTGTTCAGTTTTATCTGACACTTGAGCATAAAAAAGAAGCACTAATGCAGAGAAATCACTTAAACCATTCATCAATCAGAGTAGAGAAGCTCACCTAACACACAGCTCCTGCTCAAGCCCAACCAATCCCCTGTGAGCAGCCCAGATGTAAATACAGCACCTCCAGCCATTGATTCTGCTGTAACTGAGCCTTTGTCGAGAAGACTCAGACCACACCACCGATGATATCCACCGCAGGTGTGGACGAAACGCCTGGATCTCCAAACTGCAGCAGGCCATGGCTTTTAAGCCCAGAAGAAATCTAGCTTTAATTCTAACTCCAGCCGTGAAAGCTTCCGACTACTCACAACATTTAGTATGTTGTGTGGGATGGCAAACTCATTGGTTTTCAGGAAGAAACCCCTGTCTGGAAATGCACAATATAGGTACTAGAGAGCGTCAGAAGTTTGAGAGCGAATGATTGTGACAATTTGTTAAGATTTGATATCTTAATACAGAAGGTATGCAACCCTTTAGCCATCTGTGTATTGTAGATGAACCACATAAGCCTAATAATTTTCTCGTGCATGCACTACATTTTTCCACACAGTCCTTGGTACGCATCTGACTCCATTACTTGTGTAGTCTTCCAGTACAGCAAAGTTTTAACAGCAGTGTGACATATACTATTACACAACTGTGAAAATAACCGACTTGAGGTTTGCATAAGGCAAAAAAATAAAGTAAAAAGACCCCCTAGCTACCACACACTAGAGGGCTCCTATTTATTTAGCCTGGCATCTATTTTATATGCCAGGCTTATTCACGGCTTTTACAATTCTGGTTTACAACAAAATTGCAATTTCAATTTTACATGCGTAAGGAAACTGTAAAGAGATGTACATTAATGGCATTAATGTAACATAATTAATGCAACATAAATGTACATTGATATAAAGTGAACCTTATAATAAAGTAACTTAACAAGGTTCATTAAAGGAACATAATTAAGTGAGTAACTATCAGTTAAACAAGAATTAAGGTTAACAAATTAGCATAATGCCACAATCGGGTTGTCATAGCCGGTAATTCCTGAATGCTCATTCCTTTCAAGCCAGGTCTAGAGACATTGATGTCCACGATCTCGTAGATGGTTCTGTTTTCAAGATCAGAACACACTGGTGTTAGAAGGACACTCCCACACAGCGTCTCAGGTGTATCAATCTCATCACATCAATACAAGTTCGTCTGTGTTTGGCTAAAACATAAGAGGTAACTCTCGTATGGACTGTGCCCTGTTAAGTAATGAATCAGCACTTCGAAAGATCTAAGATACACTGCTCAAAATAATAAGAGAATTAGAGGGACAAGAGTTTGTTTCAGTGTATTTATTGTGACCATACAATAATTGTTTTCTTGAATAACTAACCTTTATTTAACAATAACACAAATCATGTTTACTTCTCACAACAAACATGGCTAATGTAAGCAGAGTGTAGAAAACAACAATGGACATTCCTTCTCTGAATCAAAACAACAATGAAAGAAGTAATTTCAGTATCTTCTTTGCGCACCACAGGCATGTATATTTGAATTAATGTAAATTGGGTATTCTGACAGTTCCTTTGGCATGTGCTATGCACGAGATAGGGGAGTGGCACAGTGGTCTGTTGTTATGACAACCAGGTTTGACCTTGAAGTACCCAATAGACTTCGTGATGGGATTACATGCCCACTAATGCTATTGGCTAATTCAAGGTCAAACCTGGTTGTCATGACAACGGACCGCTGTGCCACTCCCCTATCATGTGCACAGTGCATGCTGAGGGAACTGTCAGAATACCCAAGTTAATTAAAGCATAAGGCTGCAGACCTTCGAGGCATGCTTCTGATCAACCTTAACACATCTTGAGTAGGCGTAGGCTTTCACGGCCGGTGTTCAAAATTCTAAAAGAGTCTTCCAGGCTGATTTGCCGTGGTCTGCTGGAGTAACTTGGTCCAGACGTTTCGTCCACTACTGCGGTGGACATCATCGGTGGCTTGGTCGAAGTCTTCTTGGTGAAGGTACAGTTGCGTCTGAGGCGTTGACTGTCTGGGATGCGGAATTTATACACGGAGGGGTCTTCTCTGATTGGCTCGGGGCTCACTGAGGCGGTGTGGTTGGTGGGAGGGGGCTAGCTGCATCTCAGGCACTACTAGATTCTGATTGGTTTGTGTTGCTTGACTGTCTGTGTTGTTTAATGTTATCGATGATGGGGTACCAAGTTTTGTTGAGCTTAAGGGCTTCCTCTTTCCTATTGAAGTTATTGGCATGTTTATAAATTTCTATGGCTTCGCACTGTAGTCGAGCATGGTAGTGTGAGATGTTAGATAGAATGTTGGTGTCCTGAAACTTGATGACATGCTCCCCCTCTGCTTCTATAGCATGTTCAGCAACCGCTGACTTTTCAAATTGTCCAAGACGGCAGCATCTCTTGTGTTCGTTTAGTCTGGTGTTGATACTATGTAGCGTCGTACCAATATATACCGCACCACACGAGCAGGGGATCCGGTATACGCCAGCCGAGGAGAGGGGGTCCCTCGGGTCCTTGGCAGAGCGTAGTAAACTGTTGAGCTCTCTTGTAGGCTTGAAAACCGTCTTGATATTATGGCGTATTATGGTATTATTGAACGCCTCCAGCTAGCCCCCTCCCACCAACCGCACCGCCTCAGCGAGCCCCGAGCCAATCAGAGAAGACCCTTCCGTGTATAAATTCCGCATCCCAGACAGTCAACACCTCAGACGCAACTGTACCTTCACCAAGAAGACTTCGACCACGCCACTGATGATGTCCACCGCAGTAGTGGACCAAACGTCTGGACCAAGTTACTCCAGCAGACCACGGTAAATCAGCCCGGAAGACTCTTTTAGAATTTCTTAACACATCTCTTTGTGGGAAGCTGTCCCATTCTAGAGTGAGGACAGCTGCAAGTTCTTGAAGAGTCTGAGGAGCTACGGGATGCTTCCGGACAGTGCATTCTAGCATATCCCTCAAATGCTCAATGGGATGGAGGTTTCACTCATAGCAAGCCATTTCACTGTCTTATATCTGGAGATTCTGTAAGGTGGCCATAGTGGCACCAGCTGTATGTATTCTGCAATACAAACTCAGGCCCCCTCCCAACTACAAGAGGCATAACATGATCTAGTACTATATCAACAATGTACACGGCAGCATTCTGTTGCACTTTGACTACCACAAGATGAGTTTTATCATCGATACTGATGCCACCCCACACCATGACTGATCCAGTGCCAAATCTGTCAATTCCTTGGATCGTAGCTTCATCATAACGCTCACCATGACGATGTCCATCACACTGTGTTAAATGAAAGCAAGATTCATCTGTGAACAGTACATTGCACCAGTGATGAAGCTGTCAGTTCCTATGTTGTTAAGCAAACCTCAATCGATCTACCTTATGATGACTGGGGCCTACATTTTGATGAAATGTCATTTTTGTTCTGAGTTGTTGGAGACGATGCTTATTGATAGTTAAGTTCACACTGCAAGAAAGACATAAATATATGCAGTTTTTATAGGTCACCAAAATGCCTTTGTCCCCGCATTTTCCAGGTAAAAGTCATTTTTCAACTTTTATCTGTAGTTTTAGATCATTTTCTTACCTTTGTAGATCTCTATACATTTTTGTATCTAATTGTCCATTCAAAGTCATTTTTTGTTATTTAATGAAGTAGTCATGTAATGCAAAATGGAATACAATACTTCCTTCTATTTCGCAGTAGAGAAAGTAAAAATGAAGGATATAAGGCAGTGTGCGATACAGTCAGTATTTTATCATGAGCAAACTTCAGGGTTGACATACTGGAAGAGGATTTAAATGCCAGTGACATTGTGTTCTTCAAATATGCTCCCATTACATTTGTAGTCATAGAAAGAAGTTCTTCCAGTATAAAACAGTGCTAGTTGACAATCATAGATCCATGACTTTTGAAAACTTGAAGATAACTGATGGTGTATTGCAGTGTTGACTAAGGTAGGCTTACTGAATATTATTTTTATAGAATGACTTGCTTAACAGATTCTTTGCAGTAATAAGAGGCTACCATCTAAGAAAAATAGTTTTAATGCAATAACTCACAAAACATCATTAGACCTAATATTAATTTTTATGAAGTTAATTTACAATTTTCATTAGGTCATTTTTTAAATTTTTAGGTCATTATAAGAGAATTTTTGGGACATTTTATAGGTCATTTTTTGCCATTTTTAAGGTCAATCCCAGGCCCTAGTGATGAGGTTTCAATTGAGGGAGCTTACAAGGTCTTTGTGGTCTTAATCCCACCTCTCAAAGCCTGTTTCCTGTTGCACCCTCTGGTTATTTAGATGGTCTCTAGCATTGAACATCCATGGTGAACATCCATAAACATTTGTGTGCATTGTATGGTAATGCTGCAGCTGATAGGAGCACTGTTGGGTGATGGGTAAAGAAAGTTAAAGCCTCAGGAAATGCAGAAACAGAGCTCCATGATGAACCACACTCAGGATGTCCTGTCACAGCCACTGTTTCAGACATGGTGAACCATGCAGATGCCATTATTCATGCCAACCGGCACATCACAAGTCGACAATTGGCTCTACAGTTGTCGGTCAGCATTGGAAGTGCATCTGCAATGATCGAGGCTCTCGGATATTCAAAGACGTGCTCGCGATGGCTTCCACAAATGCTCACAGTAGACCACAAGATTCAAAGAAAGGCCATTTTATCTGAATTGTTGGAGCATTTTGAGACCGACAGAGAGGCCTTTCTGTCGGATCGTTACGGGGGACGAAAGCTGGGTGCACCACTTTGCGCCAGAAACAAAAAGGCAGTCCATGGAGTGGCATCATCCTCATTCACCACAGAAGAATAAATTCAAGGCAACCCCCTCTGCTGGAAAAGTCATGGTGACAGTCTTCTGGGATTGTGATGGCGTCATTGTCATGGATGTGATGCCAAGAGGGTCAACCATTAATTCAGAGGCATATGTGAAGACTGAATAAATTCAAGAAACACTTCTAATGTGTTCGATCTGACAGGAATCCAGCAAAAATCTTTCTCCAACACGATAATGCACAGCCACACACGAGTCTGAGAACCCGGAAATACATCGCCATATTGGGTTGGACATCACTGCCTCATCCACCCTGTCGGTCTGGGTGGCTCAGTTGGTTAGACGCTGGCCTACTGATCCCAAGGTCGCGGGTTCAAATCCGGCCCAGACCGATGGTTTTTAAGTGTGCTTAAAAACGACAGCTCCATGTCAGTAGATTTACTGGCATGTAAAAGAACTCCTGCGGGATAAAATTCCGGCACACCGGCGACGCTGATGTGATCCTGGCAATTGACAGCGTCGTTAAAAAAAAAACTCATCCGCCCTACAGTCCAGACCTGGCACCCTTGGACTTCCATCTCTTTGGGCCACTTAAAGATTCTCGATGGGAGGCACACTTTGAAGATGACGAGAGTGTCATTCACACAGTGACAACATGGCTACACCTACAGGACAAGAACTTTTATCAGCAGGGAATACATGCTCCCCCACAACGTTGGCGTAAGGCCATAGAATGTGATGGAGACTATGTAGAAAAAAAACTAGGACATGGACAAGACATATTGAGGTATATTGTCACCAAATTCTGACTCTTAACAATAAGAGCAAAAAAATTTGGGGCATTATATATTGAACAACCCTCGTACTTAATATTGCATAACCAAATCAATGGACTGGTTAAGGTGGACCAGTTCCATCAGCAGAGTTACCAGATCTGACACTTCTTGACTACTTTCTGTGGAGTTGTATGAAGAGTATGGTGTATGGCACTCCTGAACATCAGCGGAGGACCTTATTACTTGAGCTCACAGAGTGATTGAAAATCTCAAAGACAGCTGCACATATTGGGTCATGTGTGAGGCTCAGCACCACTGATGTAGGAGGTATACAGTTCGAAGCCTTATTTGTAATGTGGACAGCTCAGTGTGTTACTCTGTTGGGTTTATTGATGAAATGTGAATGCAGATCCATCTCACACTTTGATGCACTACAGCGTCCAAACCATGCATTTGTGGACAAGGGTTCCTTCTTGAAAACTCATCCGTTTGCTATCCCTCACAACATACTAAACATTGTCAGTGTTTTTTTTAGGCTCCCTGTGTAATAGTTAATTTGGTGTTACAGATTTTGATTACTAGAACATAATAAAATAACACAACATGGTAATTATTATTTATTTATGCCAACAAACTTTAGCTTAATGGTTGTAGCAGCTACACATAAAGCGGGGGTCTGTGGTTTAAATCATGGCCATGGCTTGAATTTTTCAGTTCCAATTCTACCTCTCAAACACATCTTTTTTTCTTTTTAACTATTTGTGGAACAAAGCATTTGGAAATTCACCTTATTGAAGCTCTTACCATCTTACAAAAGTCTATCTGCTTTCATGGAAGAATGTCATATATAATGAAAAAACTGAAGCTATTAACAGTGAAATAATACAAATCTTAAGAGACTATAATCTTTACGTTCCTAATATCTGCTGAAAGTTCTTGAAATCCAACGTTGGATTTCAGCAGATATTACAATAAATGAAGCTTATAGTCTCTAAGATTTGCTAAAACCTTTAGAATGTCATATATATACACACATATGTAAAGTGCTGGCATATTTATTTCTGCAAATTTCTTGCAAAAATGACATCATCAAGGTAGAAGAGAATCATGTGATTTACATGTGTATTATTGTTTTACAGGATGGAACAGATGAAGACTTTTATTCCATAACATCACCAAGGTAAGTCCTCTAGTTTACTGTTTGTCCTCTTGTCATTTTCTTTCATATATTCTCCCTATTCCTTCTTAGTATTAGGTATGCCACTCTTTTCCATACTTAATGAACAGAATGGAATTGCCACATCATTAACTATCTTCACACAAGATGTGATCTTTAACATCAACTTTGCCCCCTTCAAAGTAATCCCCTTCAGATATAATGCACTTGTGCCAGTGCTTTTTCCAATTTCTGAAGCACTTCTGTAACTTACCTTTTGTATAGTCAGCTCCTTTAGCAATTATGCTTTTGTTTCCTCAATGGTGGTAAAATGATATCCTTCAGCCTCTGGAATAGAAAGAAGTCAAAGAAGTCGCAGGGGGTATGTCTGCTGAATATGGTGGCTGAGGGAACATGACAGCTTTTTTTTTTTTCCCAGAAAATCACAAGCAAGCATTGAGGTATGAGTGGGAGTATTATCGTGATGCAATTTCCACTAGAGGTTTTGCCACAATTGTGGCCTTTTTTTTCCCCTTTCAGATTGCTTCATGCAAATGGCCAATAACTTCCAGGTAGCATTCCTCATTGACCATACAACCATGATGTACTATCCCATAATAATTTAAGAAAACAAGAATCTTCACATACATTTGAACTTGTCAAACATTTTGCGGTCTTGGCTCTTCAGGCAGTTTCCATTGGGACGATTTGGTCTTGGTTTCGTCATACCCATATACCCATGTTTTGTCACCTGCTGTAACCTTCTTTAGAAGTTCTGGGTCATTGTCGACTTCTTTCAGTAATTCCTGAGTGGTGTCCTTGCGACGTTGTCTTTGGTTAAAATTCAACAATTCCAGAACATATGCCCAAAACATCCAGAAAAATTATTTGGCATGAGCCAAAGGATAAGCCGAGATCATCAGCAACCTCTCTGATGGTGATTCAGTGATTTTCCAGAACTATTTTCTTTACTTCCACATTGTCATCAGTAATTTATGTGCTAGGGTATCCAGGGCAGTTGTCGTCTTCAATATCTTCTTGACACTCTTTGAAGCATCTATACCACTCATAAACTCTTGTCTTACTCATAGCAGGTTCCCCAAAAGCCACAGTCAACATTTTGAATGCAGTGCTGCACTTTATTCTATTTTGAAAGCAAAAATTCACTGAAATTTGTGAACATTTGCAAACACATAACCTTTTTAAACTGTCAACAATAACCTAATATTCAAGCAGCTGAAAAGGTAAACATATATCAGAAACATGTGTACCAACAAGATAAAAAAGTTTTGAAAATCGGATTAATAAAGCCCATGAAATTTAAAAATTCCGGTTGGTTTTTTATCACACATCATGCATATTCTCATATTCCCTGTTATTCCCCCAGGGGCCTACTATTGTAAGTACAGGAAATTATGCTTCCAGGATCCCAAGCTACCAGAACTCCCTCAGTGTGGGATTCTTGTGGTGAAGGAGTCAGTCAAAATGCCCACACATGTGGAGACCCATGTTGGTGGAAAGGAATGTGCTGGTTGGTTGAAGGATGCGTGTCTGAGCCTGGGCCTTATTCCTTCTGCATTCAGGGAGCATGCACATTCCCAGTACAGGCTTTGGTTTTTGCTTCAGCTAGACAGGAGGCTAGGGGCTAACCCATCCTTAGTCAACTGCCCAGCACTAGGTAATTCACCAAACTCCAGGAAGAGTAAAATAGCAAACCTACTATAGCCCTGGATATCACTGTCATCGCAGTGGGATGACCCCATGTTGGGCTCTGTGATGGGTGGGTAGAGTTGTGAGATGAAATATATAAATTTAAACTATGGAAAATAAACAGTTAAAATTATAAAGTTAATGCAAAGGAAGTAGTTGAGTTTTATGATCCTCACTACTTGGTTATTTCTGAAACTGAGGAAAGGAAACATTTTATATCTATGAGCCTAACTATAATTCAAAACAGCTGGTCCAGTAAAGTCATGTACTACATCTCACAATGGCACACTACTGGTTGAAGTACATTCAGCAGACTAGGCAGCAAAAATGCAGAAAGCAAATACGTTAGCCACTATGCACAGGACATTTAAGTTCTCACCAAGTGCGATAAACACACATGCATTGATCAGACTGTCCAATGAGTGGATTAAGGAAAATCTTGAAAAACATGGTGCTTATCAGGCCCAATGTAAAGAAAGGCATGAATTGAAGACCATTTGTACCCTGTTGCTGACCTTCAATCAAGTAGATCTCCCACAAAGGATTAAAGCAGGGTATGAATCTATTGAAGTTAGGCCATTCATCCCAAATCCTCTTAGGTGCTTTAAGTGCCAGTGCTCTGGACACACCAGAAACTTTGGTAATGCAGAAGCTACCTATGTTACTGTGGCAACATCTTGCGTGGTGGTGCATGTACTTCGTCTCGATATGTTAACTACAGTGGGGAACACTCATCAAGTTCCCAAGAATGCCCCCATTTTATGGAGGAAAGAGGAATCCAGGAGATCTGAGTAAGAGAGATTTCCTTTTCAGAAGCCCAGAAACTACAGTTTATCTGACAATCCTCTCCTGAAATCCAGTGCCTATAGCTCAGTTGCAGCTAAACTGCTACTGAGGTGGGAAACAGTGGTCCAGTGGGAGCACAATAGAAAGAATTCTCGTAACTAGAACAGTTTCAAAGCCTTCAACAGTATATGTATATCTGAATCATCTACCAAGTCTGCAAGTACGTATAAAGAACACCTCTGTAAAGTCACCCTAAAAAATGTTTGATGCTTCCATGAAAATGTTTAAGACAAACTGTTAGATCTCGCTTCCACAAAGAGAGTAATGCTCCCAGTAAATCAAAGAGAAGGAGAACATCATGTTAATGTTCTTGAAGATTCTCTTCTGAGGTATCTGCTGGGATGAACACAATCGGCAACTTTCATCTCTGCTGGACTCCTTTTCTAATCAGTTCAATGTTATTGAACCAAAATTCTCTATTGGGAAATGGTCCTCCTCTGTGGAGGAGATGGAGCAAGAAGATTCTGCGTACTTTGCAAGAACACCAGTGAAAAAGAGGCAGGATAAACCTCCAGTAAAAGATGTTAGCCCAACACCAAAGAAGAACAAGTTAAATTGAACTCCACAACATTTGAAGCAATAGAGAGTTATGTTTGAATACTTATCCCATAAAAATTACTTACATTTTAACATTCATGGTATTAGAACACACCAAACAGAGCTTGAACTTTTGCTCAATGTGTATTAGCCTTTGGTCACATGTTGCAAGAGACTAAACTGCATTTGCAAGACCTTTTTCAAATAAGATGATGCATTCCATTATGGTATGATGTTACATCGGGAGGTGGTTCCAGTGCACAGGGGCACTATGATGCTCACCAGAGATGATATATTCATGTGCCTTTACAGTCTTACATCCAGTCAGTCTCCATAAGGATTGTATTTTCGATCCATCTGATTAACAATTTGTAGTATTTACTCAACCTGAGTTGGCTGCGGCCAGACAATGATTCCTGAACCAGTCTTTTGAAGCCTCCCAAATGTCTGTTGTCAGAGTCGTGTTCAGCACTTCTGCCATCTGTCCCTGGAGATTAGCTATCAGCTGCGCAGCTTCTGATGACCATCGGTAATGGGTTGTGACAGCGTCAAACTGTCAGTGGAAGACTTCATAGGTTGACGTCCCAATGTACTTGGATGGCTTGACAGCGCAGGTTGTGTCACATCCTGGTATGTCAACCTTTAGTTTTTTAAGTTTTTCGCTAATCATTTGTTCCACCCTGAGGTTCAGTTCCTTGATGCTACTGTTGACTCTGCCTTCCAGGGTGCTTAAGCATTCCCCAACATTCTCAAGGGCATTAAGCCATTCCCCAGAATCCTTTAGAGCGTTAATGCATTGGCTGAAGTCTTCCATCTTCCCACCGAGTTCTTCTATGGCTTTTTTCACCCCAGTCAGTTGCTTGTCAGTCTTCGCTGATAGCTCCGTCCATTCCAGAGGTTGGTCTGGGTGGCTTAGTTGGCTAGATGCTGGCCTACTGATCCCAAGGTCGTGGGTTCAAATCCAGTCCAGACCGATGGTTTTCAAGTGTGCTTAAAAATGGCAGCTCCATGTCAGTAGGTTTACTGGCATGCAAAAGAACTGCAGGATAAAATTCTGGCACACCGATGATGCTGATACGATCCTGGCAATTGACAGCATCATTAAGCAACAAAATAATTTTAAATTTTCTATCCCGGATTCTATTTTTGCCTCCATCTTTTCCATTCCCGAATTTATTTCTGTCTTCACTTCCTCCTTATACCTTCCATCTTCACCTCGGGCTTCTCAATGATGAAATTCACTTTTGTAATTTCACTTCCCATCTTGTCCATTCCAGATTCCATTTTTGTCTTCATCTATTCCATCCCAGATTCCATTTTTGTCTCCCATCTTTTCTATCCCAAAATTCCTTTCCATCTTCATTTTTCCCTTCACACTTTCCATTTTTGTCTCCATCTTATCCATTCCAGATTTCATTTCTGCCATAATAGCCAACAGCTTCTCGAGCATTGCCTTCATCATGGTGTTCATGTCCCACTTCTGACACTAGTGTGACAGGGAAAAAACAAAAGCTGATTTTTTTTATTTACTTTTCCTTCTAACTGAATGCACAACAGCAGTTCCCCCTTATTGACACCAACACAGTCTACAGTTCTTCGTGATATCATAACTCACAGCTGTTGTCTTCTCATAACCTTAACGCATCTCTTATGTTTCTTTCAATTCTGTTCTGTTTCACAAACACTTCTCTCACATTGATGGTATACTTAACAGCTATCTCATTGAACACTCA
This sequence comes from Tenodera sinensis, assembly GCA_030765045.1. Lineage (NCBI taxonomy): Eukaryota > Metazoa > Arthropoda > Insecta > Mantodea > Mantidae > Tenodera > Tenodera sinensis. Next base: position 10,142,832 of record CM060965.1, read on the forward strand.
CATGTCGCTTTTCTCTAAAACTTACTACTATACCATGACCATAAAGCTGGTGGTAGGCTGAGGTTCAGCCTGAATGATTTTGCTCCTGCTTGCCCTCAGTAGGGTTTAACTACAGATAGGAACATTTAAGAGACAGGTGATTAAGGGTGGCATATTTTAAGTTTTGGATGGTTGGGCTATAGAAAGGAAGCTCATTGCCTCTTGATTGTCTCACCAGATACAGCAATATCTGCACCCTGGTGAAAGTAGAAATTAATTTTTTATAAAATTTGTAAAATTTTGTATTTTGAATTTTGTTTGGGAAAATTTTGAGACAAGTGGGACAGTTTTAGCTGCTGGTGGAAACTACTACTATCTCGTGTCTCGTAGCTGTTATACTGGTAATGATGTAGCCAGATTTTTCTGGAAATTCACCTTTCTGAAACTTGCCAGCAACCGAAGAATCATAAACAATCTAAAACACTCCTTTTTGTTCTGCCGTCTCATTTTTGTCATGTGTTTTCTCACTGTGAGTGGTGTGGGGCAGTTTGAACTTGAATGCATTTGTTTGCTTGCTGGCCTAGTATGTGCTCTAAGGAGGCTTGACACTAGCCATCTTTGATGTGTGCAGCACAGTCTGCGTCGCAGTATCTTTGACTGTTATACTTGCACAAAGTGTATAACCAATTGGGGCCACCATTTCTTGTTGCTGCAGTTTTACTTGATGAAGTAAGTGAATGGTAAGCTTTTATTTTGTAAAACTAACAAGTGTAAGTAAAAAGAATATAATTGTTATAACTGCAGATAAGCCTAAGGACAGGCTTAAGCCTAACCCGTGAAGGAAGAAGAAGAAAAACTACAGATGATATATTAGTTATACTCAATTATTTCCTGTATACTCATATGTCAGGGAGATAGAAAATGCACTTTTTACACAAACTCAGAGAAATTACATAATTACATAATCACCCAACATTGCATATTTTCTCCCAAATATAAGTGTGTTTCTCACTTCACTTTTAAGCAAAATAATAACTTGAAACAGGGTAAATATTCACTTTGTTTATTACAATGTGTTACCATTTCATTGTAACTCAGTACACAAAAGTCCATCCAGCATATTATACATGTGCTTCTTTCATGAAGTGATTGTATATCCGATCATGTACATAATGAAAAAATGTTTTAAATTCTTTTCCTTTCAAGCTTTTTCTCATACTTGTGTTCTAGTAATTATTGATATTTTTTAAATTTCAGTTTATACAAAGTGGATGTTTCCAGTTGTGCATCAGATTTATTCTCCAAAGGCGACATAGGAAGTGACACAAGTATTAATATGGAAAAGGATAGTCCTGAATGTGAAAGTGAGGAAACCAATGTTACAGATATATTTTCTATGGTAACAAGTGTTACCTCAGACACACATATTGATGGGAAAATTCTCAGCACAGCTTCCTGTTTCGAACAAAATAATTTGCTTCAGCAGAGCAACACAAACAAACAAAATATCAATGAGATCTGTACGTCAACTTTGAGTTATGAGCACAGAAAAATATACAAATGTGACATTTGTGAGAAGTGTTTTGAATATTCCTGTCATGGGACTAAAAAGCCTAACAGGTGTGATACTTGTGAGGAGGGTTTTAAGAATCTGCCATTTCTGCAAAGATATAAATTGAGTCGTGAGGGTAAAATACCACACAGCAGTAACATTCGTAACAAGGCTTCATCTCATTTATCAAATATGAAAACACACAAATCAATTCATGATGACTTAAAGACACGCAAGTGTTACATTTGTAACAAGACTTTTAGTCATATGAAATATTTGAAAACACATCAATTAATTCATGAGGGCATAAAGCCACATAAATGTAATATGTGTGGTAAAACCTTTACTGGTGTATCAAATTTAAACAGACACAAATTGATTCATGACAACAAAAATCCATACAAATGTAACATTTGTAACAAGGCTTTTACTCAGTTGGCACACTTGAAAAGACACAAATTGATTCATGAGGGCATAAAGCAATACAAGTGTGATATTTGTAATAAGGATTTTCGTTATTTGCAACATTTAAAAGTGCACATATTGATTCATGAAGGTGTAAAACCATACAAGTGTAACATTTGTAACAAAGCTTTTCGTCATACGCAGCATTTGAAAGTACACAAATTGATTCATTCGGGTATAAAGCCAAACAAGTGTGACATTTGTAACAAGACCTTTTGCCATTTGCAGTATTTGAAAAAACACAAATTAATTCATGAGGGCATAAAGCAATACAGGTGCAACATTTGTGACAAAGCTTTTACTGATTCATCAGGTTTGAAACGACACAAATTGATTCATGAAGACCACAAGTGTAACATTTGTAAGAAGGCTTTTACTGATGTATCAGATTTGAAAATACACATATTGATTCATGAAGGCAAAATGCCACATGAATGTAACATTTGTAACAAGACTTTTACTGATTTATCAAATTTGAAAAGACACACATTGATTCATGAAGGGAAAAGACCGCACAAGTGTAATATTTGTGACAAGGCTTTTAGTCAGTCGCAGCACTTGGTTGTACACAAATTGGTTCACGAGGGCATAAAGCCATATAAATGCAATGTTTGTGACAAAGCCTTTGGTAATTCATCAAATCTTAAGAGGCACCAACTGATTCATGAGGACACAAAGCCACACAATTGTGACATTTGTAATAAGGGTTATACTGACTTATCAAGTTTGAAAAGACACAAATTGATTCATGAGGACAGAAAGGCACAAAAGTGTAACTTTTGTGACAAGGCTTTTACTCATTTATCAAGTTTAAAACGGCACAACTTGATTCACATTGGGTCATTTGTAGCAGAAACAGATAAAGATGAACAATATGCCATGGGCAAGGGCACTTCTTAAATAAAGCTCAGTTCTCATCAGATATTAATTTTTATTTAATTAATAAGACTTGCAAGGTAATTCTTTGACAAGTTTTTTTAAATCAATGTCCAAACTTATTTGTTCACTTTCTCTGCATAAATGGTTTTCAGATTATTTGCACACTAAACTTGTCTAGGGTCCATTTACTGAAAATTGTTAACTTTCACTTTATCCAGGGAAACCAACTACAAATTGATTTTTATGTGCCATCACTTGCATATTGTTCATTTTCTCAGTTCTTGTTTCCACTGACACATTTTATTTGTAGTTATAGTTTACTGATTGTATTTCATAGACAAGCTGTCACTTGTAAGACATGCACTACCAAAGATTATTGATTCTTCTTGGTTACTGACCTTAGCAACAATTATTTCTTTTTCGTCATTCCATATACATATATGTACATCAATGCTAGATATGACTCTGTATTCTGTGTTATAGTTTAGGCAGAACACTGATATGAATAAAGTTAATAGAATAACCTCAATTAACACAGTATCAATAAATATCAAATGCAGACAATAAACATTAATGTGAATCAATACACGTCCATTTCATGTAAACTTAAATATACTTTGGGGTCTATAAATGTCATTACAGTATGTAGTATTGTGCTGTGAGTGGAGTTACCAATGTTGTGAAGCGAATACTTTGGTTGATTTACGATCTATAGGTGAATATGTTTGTGAAAGTAAATCATGCTTTGAAAGAATAAATATGATTGGTGAATGCAAAAGGTCTGTATGGGTTTGAAACTTGTATTAGGTGCTTTGTTGAAATTTGAGTTATAAATATACTCATTAATGCAGAAAGGTGTATACTATTTTTATATTTCTGTTTTGCCAGTTACCCATAACTTTGTAACTGATATCAACAGGATAAATAAAAATAAGTAATAAATGACATTTAGCATTTCTTTTATAGGTAAGTAGGTTAACTAAGAATGAAATAAATATGTGAATGAAGTAATTTCACGTAATGTTTTCTAATATTTATATTTTTACGTAACAGAAAATTGTTCTATAGATTGAAAATCGCCATTTACATAGTATTTGTAATTTTTAACTGCTTTTAGGTTGTATTTCAGCAGAATACCGGAATACACATTGAATGTTTTGTCTTATGAAAATAGCAGTGTGCGAGCATGTTCAATACTATTTTTACTTGTAGGTTTGCGTTGTAGAATATATGAGGCACCTAGTATCAAACGCCACCAAATCCATTAACCCAGTTTTTTTGGATGATTGCAAAAAAGCTTTCCAGAATAAACCATTATCCAAAGTAGTCGGAAGCTTTCACGGACGGAGTTAGAATTAAAGCTAGAGATTTCTTCCGGTCTTAAAATCCGTGGTCTGCTGGAGCTTAGAGGTCCAGACGTTTCGTCCACACCTGCGGTGGACATTATCGGTGGCGTGGTCTGAATCTTCTCTGCGAAGGTTCAGTTACAACAGAATCGTTTATGTTATTTTTTTCCGAGTGGAGGAAAAATCCATTTATGGAGTTCCACTGTACTGGGAGTACAGTAAACGGACTTCGAATATTGTTGATTTTGTTGCAATATTGAATTGAGGAGCATTAGACTTTGTGGTACCAAAGTCCACGATTTCCTGTTTAGCAATGTCGGTATTCACATTATGTATAATGCCCTAAATCTGAATATGAGATGAACGAATGAAGGAACGCATGTTAGCCTCTACGTCGAGCGTGGATAGCAACAATTCGTTTACATCGGAAATCGTGTCAAAGTACACTTCAAAACGATTCCTGTAAGCTATTTGCAGTTTAGTTACGTTACATGTTGAATATTTGTCAGAGAGAAGCTTGTCAACTTTCAAAGGGTGGGGTAACGTCACATCGCTCTTTCTGCTCATTATGACCACTAAATATGAATAGTGTTGCCAACTATAATTCAATAAAACAAGCTAAACCGGCGTGCCGAAAAGGCTAGATTATATTTTAATACCCTATATAAACATTAGAAAACTACATTATTAAAAAAATACGCATGGATCACCTAGCAAAAATAAACGTGGTCTTCGTCATCTCCCTCTGCCTCATTTCTACTGCTGCAGCTGGGATTTCCCTTAGGCTCTTACATGTATGCAGGATTTGTACCAACAACTTCAATATTTCGTCTGGAACTTCGCATGAAAAATCCGATGCATTGAGGTCACATGACTTTCTCTGATGTGTTGCACTCACATGACTTTCTCTACTCTTGTTCTAACCATTCTTACAAACTGTTATTCCTATATCTTCTTCGTGTTAGTTGAGATAACCATTTGTACAAATTATCTTATTGCTTATTTCCTTGTAGGTGGAAGGAGAATATTAGAATACAGTAGGCTTTGAGCGATTGTCAAATCTTTTAAAGCTTCCGTTCTCTTTGCAGGGTTAATATAACAAATTGAATGACGATGTTCCATTTGACAGAAATATAAATAACAAGGCATATCTCCGAAATGGTACACTCTATAAAAAATTATTCAGACATAAATTGTGTATTTTAGAAAGATCTACAGTTTTCATAGTAAGATTTGGTCTATCTCTAAAGGTTTACCAGTTATGCAAAAGTCGTCCAGAGTAAATAGGAGTACAGAGGTTATAGCCAGAAAATTCAAAATATACATTTCTTTTGTCATAAAGATATTTCAAACCTATGGCATTTTAATCAAGGTCTTTTTTTATTTTGATGTTTAACAACGCTGTCAATTGCTAGGATCACATCAGCGTCGTCGGTGTGCCGGAATTTTGTCCCTCAGGAGTTCTTTTACATGCCAGTAAATCTGACACGGAGCTGTCGTTTTTAAGCACACTTAAAAACCATCGGTCTGGGTCGCTGACCTTGGGATCGGTAGGCCAGCGTCTAACCAACTGAGCCACCCAGACCGACGTCAAAATCATTAGAGCCATTTTCAAGAAAATCGAAATTTTCCATGTAAAGTGTAGTTTAGGGTGGAACAATTTTGTTCAAAATCTTCGTGTCACATCCTTGAAAGACATTAAACTTAAATACCAACTTTGATTTCTAACCAACTTTTCGTTTTTGAGTTATGTTGTCCACAGGCTCGAAATACACACACAGACCTTTTTCTAAAACGTGCCAAAGAATCTAACAACTTGATGGAATCCACACTCCCAGATTCAAAAGATTCGGGAATTCACCAAAAGGATTGTTTCATTACGTGCAATAGCTGCAGTAGTGAGATTAAATTATGTATTATTTTAAAGGTACCGATAGATGAGTAAAAAATGAAAAAGGCTAGAAAAAGCTAATGAATCTTAGAAAAAAGGCCAGGAAAGCTACTTGTAGCTTTTTGGAAAATTTATAGCTAGATAGGTTCTCAAAAAGGCCAGATCTAGCCATAAAAAGGCTAAATTGGCAACACTGAATATGAAGCCAGATCATTGAAAGAACACAGGAGTTTTTCTTTATCAGAAAGAGAGGAAGTTAACTGTAGAACCTGAAACTGGCCAAACCGGAACTTCGGCAACGAGCATTTCATCGCCGAGACCGGGAAAGAAAACTCGGTCATCGGCTGGCAAAACGGGATGGAATCCTTCCCGTCACAAAGAAACACTTAATCGGTGTCTCCCGACCGAATCACTAGCTATGATTTACAAAGGAGGAGAAGTAAACTCAAGATGGATTTAAAAAAAATAATCACACGTACAGGAAACAAACATGCGCTTTGGATTGAACCATTCCCCGTAGCATGAAGCACAAAGCACGTGGCGTAAAAGAATGAATGGCTGAGTATGCGAACCACAAGAATAACAAGAATTATAGAACGCTCTCCTTCACTGGTAAGCTTAATGCTCACATAACACTTCCGGCGCCTAATCTTAATCTCCTATAAATGTTAATTTATACCTTCTTCTACGACTGTAAACGAAATCTTATATTAGCAAATTTTCGTTCGACAATTCAGGAACACAGCATCACAGCCTCCTGAAAAGTGCATTATTTTATTTAAATGACTGGATGAATTAGCTTATTTGACTCACAATGATCTTGAATGTTACCTACAAAACAGATTACAAATATAATTTCTTTATTTTTCTGTAATCTTCGAAGAATGAACTGTGAAGGAATACTTAAAACGTTTAAATTTCGTTATTACAACCTAAATCAAGTAGGTGATGCCTAACATACATACATCTCATAATTTTGGCAGTGTGATGAATTTTATTTGGTAAATAAAATCGACACACTGTCTTCACTATCATTCCAACACTTCCCCCCCCCCCCCCCCCCCCCCACTTTCAACTTGTATACTCTCTGGTCTGTCTCGTTCTCTGTGTTCTTTAATGCGTAGGGGTTTGTGAGGTCTGTGGGGTGTTATCTGTGGGTTCGATGTTCTTTGGAAGAGTACATTACATAGGGGTCCCACTTGGATTGCCGAACTGGAAACACGAATCCACCAGCTCTAGTAGTTCTATCGGCACAACACAGAGTGGCGCTGGTGGCACTGCTAGACCCGTACGAAAATCTGATTGGCTGATTCAAGTTTTGAGGTTTTGTAACGAAAACAAACGTTTGGTGTTCTGGAAGCGTCAGCTATGTTGCATGTTGATATAAGTTTTTCGTCGCCAAATGATCTTCGACAGAGGTAATTATACATTTACATTGTTTCTACTTAATATATGTGTGTGTAATATTGGTATTTACTATTAATATTGGTGAAATACCTAGCAATTAGGTGTAAGATGCTTTTAACAGGTTATAACAGTGGAAGTGTTAACATGTATTTAATTGATAATTGTATTCATTTGTATTTAATTTTCAGCCACGCAGGTAGTGGGATATGCCTACGATACATTTCTTGCAGCATTGCAGTGTAAATACCCAGTGGAAACTAAAGCTAGAATCTGAAGGTACGTTATTTATTTTCAATAAGTTTTAAGAGCTGCTTAGTGTACCAGTGATATTGGATGAAGATAGTGTATTTAACAAAATGTTTATCATAGCTTTTTACGCACATGTGGCAGTTAATTGCATCCATTTGTTGCACAGTTGTAAAATACATAATTGACCTACCCTTAGAAGATGTGGAATAGTAATCAAAATTGCAGGATATTATAAGAAATATGTATTTTTAAAAAATTACACATTGGTTGTTCTGCAAAGTAATAGGCACATGATTTGACTAAGACTTTTTACTTGGCTGGAGATAATCAAGTGCCTCTGTTTGCGGTTACATATTTTAAATTATATTAATAAGCAAATGCAGCAATAACACTACCACATTAGAAAATACAAATGGATTCAACGAACTGTGGATAATAGAAATCGTGCTCATCATAACCTATTTCAACAAATACAGAATTGTCATATGAAACAATTTTTTCACAAGTAAGTCACTGACATTGTCTTCAAGGGATGAGTGTTTTGTATTTGCCGAACCAAACCAAATTTACATAAATGAATTTATATGTACATTAACATACAAGTATATTAACATATGATTGATATTTTAATGAATGCCTATAAAACAAGATAATCATACTCATGATATCTAACTCTCAAGAGGTATTTGCCAAACCGTTAACCGAATTATGTGTTAAATAGAGCATATTGATATTATAATAATGTGTTGGCTAAAGTTGTCACGAGAGTGTTAAGATTGCAAACCTGCGACTTTTGGCAGAAAATTTATTACTTGCTAGATAATCATATTTACAACTGCTGAAATTGTTTATAGCTAAGCTTAGTAGGTGAGCTACCAAAAGAATGAAGTTGTGCACATTTTGTCTGAACAGCAGACAGAACTGGTTCTGCACACTGTGCACTCTGTCACATGACTACAAATGCTGATAACTTGATTCATCTTGAATGTAGCTTGACTACTAAGCCTAATTATAATCCATCCAAAATTATATTTTAAATGTAAATATGATAAAGACCTAGCCCTTCTTTACCCAGGTCACTTTCATTACTATACATAAATGTTGCTATTCGTTGCATTGTTTTTTGTTTATTTCTAGGATATGCATGATGGAAAGTTGGAGTTAAAGGCATTCCTGTGACTGTGGGTGTATAACTTCGCAAGCTGTGCCTTTTTGGTGTCCAGTGCTGGTGCTGAATATAGTGAAATGGCGTGAAAGTGTTAAATGACGTGAAACTGTTAAGAGCACATTTGTTGTCAGGCTAATAATGATCTAGTGATGACAAAACAGGTGTTCGCATATGGAGCAATACAGTGTTGTATATAATATATGTAGAAGAAGCCTCTTTGTGAGGTTATTTGTGCTTGTTACGCAAATATGTCAAATTTTGTTATGCTAGAAGGAATAAATAAAAGTGTCAAACTTGTGTAATTGTTCCCATTTCCCTGTCAAATACCACATCCTAATGTTTGGTTGCATTGAGGCAGCTCATTAAAGTAGAAAATATTTTACTTTATGCCATGCATAGTAATTAGTGGCAGCGTCAGAATTGAAAAAAAAAAAACATCTTACTGCTATTAAGAAAACTAGTCATTTGAACCTGCAACCATTACAGAACTCATTAACATTTCATAAAAGCTAATGATGTACAGACTATTGGACAATTTTAATAAAAAGAAATTATAACAAATAAACTGCTTTTACACCTGCTAACCTGTCAGTTTCAGCTGATTGTGTGCCCTAATGCCATATTTCTACCGCTGACGCATCAAGTTTAATATGTGAGCCTCCATAGTTGTGATTACAGTTTTTAAGAGTGCCGAATTTATTAAAGCACATAAAAGTTAATTTGCGTGAGCTTTTAATATGCAGCACCCTTAAAAACTGTAATCACAACTATGGAGACTCACGTGTTAAACTTCACGCGTCAGCGGTAGAAATATGGCATTAGGACATACAATCAGCTGAAACTGACATGTAGGCAAGTATGAAAAATCCTGTAAGAGCTACCCGCAGCGTGAGCATTCGGGAGCGCGATTTTTCATACTTTAGTTCCAACTCGCCGCACTTGGAGCGCTGTTTTGTTGACAAAGATTTAACACGTAGTTTCCTTTCTTACTACTAGGTGTTCTGTGGTACATTAACCGGTTGTTAACTACTGAATTGCTCAACATCCTACCGACCTTCTTTCTCTACTTACCTTGTCTACTAAATATAGGGTGTTCTGTGGTGACGTTTATTACATGTTGTTTCTCTATTGCTCTGTATTGTTCGTTTAAAGTGACGGCAAGGTGTGCCAACACTATTTGTGTTAGTTCACAAGTCGGTATCCATATTTCTTCGTTACAGTAAGTAAAATTAAATGTTGTTTTCCCTTTGCTTTACTCAGTAATTGTTTCCCGCATGGCACTAGAAAAGTAAACTTAACCAAATCAATGTGATCTACAAGACAAAGCAAACATGTATTTAGGAAACTTTATGCTAAAATCTTGTGTTAAATTAGTTGCCGCATAAGCGTCCTGGGCGGTGTTCAGGGAGGAAATCTATATACAATAACATTAGCGAAATGAGATAGTTCAAAGTTGGACGTGTATAGTTGACATATGATACGTATACTGAGAGCCCCTTAATGTTGTAATGAAGCAACCTTTGCCTGATTAATGCATCAAAATTAAGTATTAAGCCATAAACTCACGCAGTTCTCCGGTAGATACAGTACCCTGGAATGTCAATATATTTCCCAATACATAAGTACTATTTTTAGCACTTGTGTCCGAAATTAAATCTGATGAAAGTGAAGCAGAAGTAAACAAATGCGTAGTAGAGATGTGTAATACACATTACAAATACACTTTTCTTACAATTGCTACATTTATTTACATTTTACACAAACAGCCTTACAGAGAGTATTCACATTTCATAACCTCAAATGTAGCAGAATTGAACCTTTTAGGCATCTTCAACATCAGTTTCTGATGACAGTACTATCCATCCCAACTCTGAAGTAAAATGTATTTGTTTGAGCTTTTATGATTTCACTTAGTGTCTTTTATACTCACCTTCTCTTTTGAAATGTTGGCATAATAGTAACGTTTCTGAAATCATTCAACCTCATCAGCTGTTGGGTGACTGAAGCTCTCTTGCTGCTATAATGATCCTGTCTCCATCTGATGTTAGAGGTGCAAAGTTTTAATACTTTGTTCAATTATGGGATTTCAAAATTTATTACATTATCAGAGTTTTTGATGATCTATATTTTTTTTCCAAATGTTCTATTCTATTGATGTCATATGCTGTGCCATACCATTTTTGGAACATTGGTAGAAATATAAAATTGTTAAAGTCAGTTACTTCATAAGCTGCCTAACTTGTAGTCAAATCACCTTGAAAATGTTACAAATATTCCAACATTTCAAAAGTGGAGGTGAGTATAAAAGAAAATAACTGACTCAGAAGAACTCAAACATAAAGAATACTTCACTGTGGTGCTGTTTTTATAATTTACGAAGGTGTGATGGTGATGAGCTTTTGACTCTTTTGTTATCTCAGGTCGTGGTACTGGATGGAATGAACATACACTCGGGGTTAACTTTAGTGAAATATTTTATTCGCACCTTCTTGTTCACAGTATTTAAATCGTATTACAGTAGTAAGTCTTTTATTTCAGTGGATCGACTTCCCTAGCATCGCCGAGATTTAATGTCTGAAAATTTAGTGATATTTCGCTAAATGTGTTTTCTATCACTTTACACTTCGTCTATTTTACGTCCTTTTATTTAATCGCACACTTCGTATTAACTAACTTATTAAAGTTAGCTAATCTTTCACTTATTTTACACAAATTAACGGTCTTTAAACACTTAGTAAATTTACTTTCAGTATTTTATGACGCGCACACATAAAAATGCGTTCATATACACCAAAGACACAGATGCTAATAACTAGACAATTGGCGCCGCATTACACTTCTTTTTGTGTACATCCACGTATGCGTTCATCAAATAGTTCCCGTGTTGTTAGGGAAGCGATCCTTAGCCATTTTCCCTTCGCTTTCAATATTCAACACATATAATTCTTTTATTTATACATATATATTAAAATTAAATATGGAAATATTTATGACGTCTTTAAAGAAACTTAATTGTTTGTAACAATGAACATTAGTAGCACGTTTTTGTCATTTAACCAAGTCATACCAACGTCAAAAACAAATTACACTCTTAACAAATATTCACATAAACGATTTTCTTTTGGGGTCTTACAATATCCTGTCTCAACTGTTAATAGTACTTATGTTGTATATGTGTTGAATGTCTTGAGCCACTGAACATGCAGCAGTGATGTATGAGATTATGTTAGGACAAGCAACATTACAGTTCTCTTGATTTTATCACATGCGTTATATTGAACATATCAGAATTTAGCTAACATTTCACTTATCAGGTATATTAGTTGTCATGCAGTGTTTCTATTAGTTGGACTGGAGAGAGTACTCAAATTCCTCCTTCATACAAACAAAGCAGCAGATATACATTGAGGCTTTCACGGTCGGCATCTTGATTTTTTTTTTTTTAATTAATATCCTCCAACATTGTGTCATATCGGACAAATGAATGAAATGGGTGAAATGATGCTTAAGTGAGTCTGAGTCTTCTCAGGTTAGGGAAAACCTCGGAAAAAACCTTACCCGGATAACTTACCCTAAGCGAGATTTGAACTCGCGACCTCTTGAACGTGAGGCAGACACGCTACCAAGGCGGGCTCGGCATCTTGATGATTAAACATACTATCTGGGCTTGTAGGCCAAGGTCTCTGTAGGTTTCCAATATTTCAACAAGCCAAGGACTGCACTTGTTCACAGCCTACAAGCCCAGATAGTATGTTTAATCATCAAAGCAGCAGAGTTTGGGAAAGTAGGCACACATGCAGAATGACTATTCTGCTGAAATTTGTGTTAACTTTCTTGTGTCTATCTATGCATAGTTGCACATTGTAACCTTTAAAGATGGGCCTTGACCTCTTATAGAATTTTGTTACATTTATTATAAAAGGAAAATTAAAACAATTACAGTAAAGTCAGCAGGGTATTTGTTGACATGCATATCGCTTCTGCATTTTAAAATGGATGTCAAATGCTGTCTGTATCCCCAGAAGGGTTAATCTCTCTAGCTTCATTTGTTTATAAGAAAGCTACTAGAACGTGTTTCAGAATCTGCCATCATGAATGTAGGAATTTAGATTCATGGCACAGTTGCTTCTGTTAATTGTAGATGGCATAACATATTCCTGCAAGTTTTTGTTAAAGAATTGAAACTACAGTGGTTGAAAATTCATGTTGTGTATTTAATGTGTTAAAAATCTTAACTGTATTTTCCCAAAAGAAGAGAAATCAAAGGATGATATTCTAGTAATGTGCTAGGTCAGTAGCACATGGCACATTGTGAGCTTGTTGACATTTTCAGCATTCAACATTAATGTCTCATTACAATGAGTCAATTCACACAGCTATATGCACTTGGCCACCTTAAACAGTTGTTGTGGCAACAAATGCTTCTGCCAACCAGTGGACTACTGTTACAAGTGTTTTTGGCATTGAATTCTCAGTCTGATTCTATCTTTCCATATTTCATCTTAGACATGGCTAGTGTGAAAGAATTAATTTTCATTTACAAAATAAGCTTCAACAGGAACAGGTTGCTTGCAAATTGAAGTTCTCTGTAATACAGTGCTCACTATGTTTCTTTGTATGTATACCACAACATAGAATGCATTGCTGCATGTAAGGTTATAAAAATGTTGTAAAAATGTGATTTGAGGCATGTTTTACTATAATACACATTATTTCCAGATTAATCCAACTGTAGATAAGACAGCTATGCATCTTTAAACTTAAAACTGTTATACATCATATATCACCCCAAATTACCATTGCCACCTTATGCTGCCTGCCCTATTATTTGAAATGTAATATACAATAGTTTCAAATACCTGCAAGTAAAACTCATGGAAATATTTCCTCTTATTCCTAACATGTTTTCTTTTTTTTCTTTTTCCACAGACTTGCTACTGAAGTTAAAGAGCAGAACTGTTCAAATACGGCAACTTTAGTAAAATGGATATCAAAGTACAAATCAAACAGGAGTCTTGTTTCCTGGACTTTGGTTCAGAGAATGAGGGGCAACTTTGTTCCAAAGACTTTTTAAAAAAGGTTAAGAGTGAAGTTAAAAATAGCAGTGACTGTGGCGTAGATACCAAAACAGAAATTGAAGATGAGATTGTGGTTTCCAACTTTAGTTCACATAGCAAAAGAGAGCTTTTTACCACAGATCTTCCAAAGAATATTAAGCGTGAAGCTGCTACAAGTGGCAGTGACTATGATATAGATACCAAAACAGAAATTGGAGAAGAAGAGGTTGTGCTTTCCAACTTTTGTTCAGAACGCTCTATAATGAAGTTAAATAAAAGCAGCAAAGGCAGTGAAAGTAAAACCAAGATAGAGATCAAGGAAGAACAGTGGTGGGTGGAAGGAACTTTCACAGAAACTCCAAGTATTAATGATGATTCTAAGGTAAGTTCTGCAGAAAAAGTGCATTGTATGATCTCCTACATCCAATGCTGCATTATGATTTCTAAGAAAACATGAATAATTTATTTTGCACACAAATAAGGAAAATAAAAAAAAAACACTCTTTAAGTATTCTATTATATAATAATGTCATACAAAGTGCCCAGTGTTATCACCACATGGGTTTTTTGTAGAACTTAAGCATTATTTGTATCTGAAGTAAAGTAGAAAGGCCCCCTAACTTGTGCTACTACAGAATAGAGGACTATTTATTTAGCCTGGTGTATATTTTACATGCCATGTTTATATATGTCTTTTACAGTTGTGGTTTACAACAAAATTATAATTGCAGTTAGATATTTCAATCTACATGTATAAGGAAACTTAACAAAGTGAATGTGAATGAATGAACATGAGATGAGCATTATCACTAGGGCTCGGAAGTTCATGCCCTAAAAAACACTGAAATATGTATGCAAATATGCTCTTAAAAACTGGAAAATATGCCAAGAAATATGCACTATTAGAGGTTGAAGCAGAAGTGGTCCTGCTGCTAGTATTAACTACTAAATTGCAGTTCACAGCCAACACTTTTCACAAATTTTCAACTACTAAACATCGTCTGTTGTCTCAAAAACACTTTTGTAATGTGAAAAAGTTCTCTCCACGTCACAAGATGCTATCGGGGCATATTTAAATGATGTTAACTGCTTCACAGAGTGAGTCAAGTCTCTTGTTGTGACAGATGATTTTCTTTCGAGGATGTCTCGAATATCGCACATCTGTTTATAACCAGAATTTTTTGAAATTACATAATTCACTTTCTCTTTCACTTTTTGTCCTATGCTACCAGGAACCGAACTTAGATCACATAGTGTTTTTTCAAGGACAGTAACTGATTCATGCAAAGGAGATCCTACAGCTTCCAATGCTGTTGTGGCTGTTGGTAAGAAAAAAAAAAAATGGGCAGATATGAAACTAAGATCCTCTTTTAACCCAGTGCCTGACAGAATATGTTACACAGTTTCTTTTGATGAAGCATCTTTCGAGTCCATTGAATTAACAACCTCTTCGACTATTTCTATGTGCTCACCATAATATAAAACTGCATCGACCCATGTTCCCCATCGAGTTAACACAGTTAATACTGGTGCAAGAGGAAGTCGGATATTAGGTACTGTTGATCTAACCAACTTAACTTTTAGTAGATTTAACAAAAATTCTCTTTGTGCAGGACACAAATCTATCTACCAATAGGAAAGAATCACGTACTGTCTCAGAAATGTGACTAAGAGTGTGTGCCAAACAAGTTATATGAATTTAGTTAGTAAAATACCTTTCAGAGTTTGTCCTGATTTTATCATATAAGGACCTGTATCAGTAACAAATAAAAGTAACTGGTCGTATTTGATTCCACACGGCCATAGTAATTTCAAAGAGTTCATCACAAACTGGGTCACAGTTACATTGTCAGTGGCCAAAAATTTGCACACATTAAGAAGATAAGGTGTAGTCTTTTATTCATTATTTAAAGCACCCATGATTATATTAGCAATAGAACGGCGCTCAGAATCAGGGGTTTCATCAACAGACAACCACACAAACTGATCCGCTAATTCATTTCGTATATTTGACAATACGTTATTGTAACAATGTTCTACATAAGTCTTACGCAGTGTACTTTCTTCAGGCACATGTTGTCAAGTGTAATTGACAAGAAGGTTGATATAGGTTTTTAAATGTCGGATTATTCATTTTGAACAACGGAATATCAGCATCTAAAATGCTTGGCACAAGTCATAGGAAAATTCAGTAATCCTACTTCCTAAACACTACTAGCTGTTTTGAACAGCTTCTTTGTTTGCGAGTTTTCTAATTAAGTTCTCCTTATGTTTTGCTGTGTTTATGTGCTGAATTATTTGAAATCTTTTCTCGCTCCTTACATTTTTCTCACACACTCCACAAAACAGTACCCTATTATCCGTAGATATTAAATCACCCAAAAACACTTTCTGTAAATTAATTAACCTAGCACTCGAAGTTGGTTTTATTTTCGGCATTTGAAGAGCTTTTTAACATCTTATGTGCCTAATTTAATTTGATGGGAACCAGTTCACAACACTGCTACGTTTCAAGACCAGGACACAACTACTGGTGGGCAGGCAAGCATTGCTATAATGGTGCTGCTCAAAACGTTGACCTGCACTTTATCTTTGTTAATAATCTCTCAGATAATGCACTGATTATTCTCTACGTGCATACATATAATGAAGGGGTGGAAACAGGATTCACTGCATGACAACTTGACAAATGGAAAAAATAATTTAAAAAACCATAAAAATCATTAAAATATGCAATATAGGGGCTATAATATTGAAATATGCATTTATCAAAATCAAGAAAATATGCAGCTATATGCACCATAACAGCATGTCCAAATAACTGAAAATTCCATAATTCGTGCACATAATGTAAAAGCATACATTTTTAACCCTATGAAAAAAACATGCAAATGCATGAACTTCCTAGCCCTACTTATCACAAAATGAACATAATGGACAACATAATGAGCATAACATAAATGTACATTTACATAATAAACATTGACACAGAAGTGAACCTTATAACAAAGTAACTTAACAAGATTCTAAGGCTTACACAGCCAGTGTCAATACTAGAAACAATATGTTCGGACTTATGGGTCGTGGTCTACTGGGCTGCTTTTTCCCAGACGTTTCATCTGCAACTACGGCAGACATCATCAGTAGCGGCAAGGTCGAAGTATTCTTGTGGAGATTTCAACAGTAACTGTGCTGCTTAGACCTAGACTTATTTTATTGAGGAAAAAATTTGCCTGGTGCTGGTACAGAGGGGCCCGGCTTACAGGCTAAAATTGACATTAATTATAATTTACAATATTTACATGGGTACTCTTGTTAGCTTTTATATCATCAGAAAACCCATACAGTGAGCGGCTTTAGCCCACCGAGAACAGTTTTTGGGCGTATTCTCAGTCTTTTGTTTGTCCGTTTTTGATAGTTTTTTTTTAACTTATATACACGGATACATACACTCACTCACTCCTGGGCATACCACACATATGTCCCATCACACGCACACACACACACACACACGCGCTCGTATATACATATTTACACACACTGCACTATATACACTTCACTATTTACAGTTTTTCCGCAGTTTTCCTGTGCGGACCAGGTTGCAGCTCCTGTGGCGTTTCCGAGGCACAGACCTCTTCCGGAGTGTGTGGCCTAGGGCCTGGGTTGCATGGGTGCACATCAATCGGCGAGCCATGCAATGTCTAGAACATTTTAATTCTAGCATGTTTACGATGCTTTGGCTCGCCCATGCCAATATTGGCAATCACGTCATTTTGTTGATTCTTGATGCTCTCCCACGCGACAGTGGCTCTTTTTGTTATTGCCTCGGGTATGGATGGGATCTGGGTTTCATGGTGAAGGGTTTGGTTAGTGGTTAGGATGGGAGCAGAGAGGATTTTTTGGAGGGTTTGGATAGTCTTCAGGGCGGTTTTTGAGGCGTTTGCCCTGGCCACACACATGTAAAGAACCACTGACAGGATGAAAGCTTTATACAGGACGAGTTTGGACTTCAATTGCAGCTGTTTGCTGCGGAAGATGGGGGCGCATAACTTTAGCCGCTGTCTGCCTTTGTTGGCGCTATTTTTTATGTGGGTGGACCAGCACATTGTGCGGTCCAAGGTAACCCCTAAGTATTTAAATGTGCTGCTTTCTCCGTGGGATGTGGTATTTATATCAGTGGCTGGAGGGGAGGTCTGTTGTGATTGGTCCAGATGGGCAACAGGCTTGACCAATGTTGGTGGTGTGTTGTGACCTGCTGGCGTCTGATTGGCTTGTGTGGAGTTTTTTATTTTTTATTTTGTTGGTGCTGTTTGTCACAATCTGTTAAGTTTAAGGCCTTCCTCTTTGCGATTGAAGTTGTTTTATTGAAATACAAAAGCATAAAAAGCTCATGAATTGCCCTCGATGACTATGTAATCATTAGGGCTAGGATTTTTACGTAATATCAACATGTAGAATATGTACATACTTATGTAGTAATACATATCAGATGAAATATGTACTGTTATGTAAAGATCTTCAAAATAGGTAATATTAACTTAATTTTTATATGTGCGATGTATTCATTATTATATTACTTGAAGATTCCTCATCTTATTAATTATATTTTTGCAGAATGAAGTGTGGTACAGTTATTAATTTATTAAGCATATTGATATAATAGCAAACTTAAACAAAATTCCATTATTATGAAGATCTGTTATTACCTATTTTAATTTTCACAGCCACTGTTTAAACTAAAAACTAAACTAAACCCCGGCGCAACAGCCCAAGAAGGGCCAAGCTCTACCGTCCAGCCACTGCGTCCCCCATCTCTGCCCACTACAGGTGTCATTGGTGAGGTGCAGTACTGGAGGGTGGGACGTGGTCAGCGCCCCGAGCCCTCCTGGCCAGTTATGTGGTCTTCTAGACCTGGGGCCACTACTTCTCCATCAAGTAGCTCCTCAATTAGTCCCCCCCGGGACCTAACAAGGCTAGTGCACCTCATGCCAGACCTCCCAGAGGGGATAAAATCCCCATGCTGGTAGTGGGGATCGAATCCGGGTCCTCCGCGCCAGAGGCGAGCGCGCTACCAACTGTGAGGTAGTCTACTGTTTCAACTACTACTAAATATGACTTTGCAGAACCCAATGTCATTCTGAATTGCAATGAACTATCACATAATCTCCAAGTTTTCCATTGTCATGAAATGTCCCTGGTCAGAGAGGGTGTGCTTGTATACAGAAAATGACCTCTCCATGTCACAGAGTGCAAGTTTAGATAGATTAAATATTTCAGGAGACTGCTCTTGTTCACCCCTGAGAATCTTGCACACTGCTGTCAATATACAGAAGCCAGGGCTTCTCTCCATAATAGATTCAAATTTCTTCATTGTATTCTGACAGTCCCTTTAACAGCGCTTAACTTGAATTTTACTTCTTCCATAGTGTTCAACGATTCCTTCAAAATACTGTCAGCATTGAATCCAAAATTGCTTTGGATACAGTTAATTGGTACTGAATACTGATGGCATTTACAGGCATTGCTCACTGAAACTGCTTATTTACAGGAAACAAACCTATCACAGACTTCACTTCTTGAACATGTTCAATACAAAATCAGACACTTTGATCCACTTAGCCCACCTAGTCAGGACAGTTCAGGAAGCAATTTCAAACTTGGCAATTGTTCTCCACAGTGCAGATTGGGGAGCCTTAACAAATACTTTCTTGGTGTTTGAAATAATGTTATTTACTTGTAGCTATTTACGTCACACTTATTTGATAACACATTGCAGTCCATGGACGAGACAGGTGAAATTGATCATATTTTGATAGAACACACGTCAAGCAGTTTCTACCCTTAGCATGTACATTGCAACTTCACAATAAAGAACAAGAACTTTATCTTCTTAATTGCCTTCAGGTCATAACAGTTTAAGTCTATCACTCACAAAACAAGCCTATGTTGAATGATTTGTGTGTTCCAACACTTTCGAAGAAGTCAGAAAAGATATAGGAGATTCTCCTATTCATCCAGTTTACCAATCAAGATTGGCATCTATATAGTTTCACTGACAGCAATCCATATGTAATTGTTGCCTACATGACATCACACCTATGCCAGCACAAATGCAGGTGGCTTTTTCGGAGCATACAAACATTAGGTATCTGGCTTCCATAATACTTGTCTAATAATGTGTGATATTTAGGTACCTCGAGTTTGTATCATGGAACATTTGGGGCCAACCTTAGCATTACACATGTCATAAAAGAATGCATTCCTAGTATGCAGAGCAGTGAGTACATTTTGATCAAGTTGTGGTTTCATTGAACTTGTAATCTTCTTATTACAAGCGTGGCAGAGAATCACAGCACCATCAGTAGTGAATGAATCGTCTACTGTAACCCACAACTTTAACTTTGATGACAATTTTGATGGTGCAGGTGGAATTCAATTAAACATACGAACACAAGAATAATTTGCTTTGTTTACCTTAGATGCTAATTAACAAAAGAAATGAGCATGTTTTCGATTGTCACATAACTGTAATGGAGATAACTGCTGCTGGATGCTTCTGAGGTTATGCAATTATGGCTCAGTATCATAACTTGGCTGAAAGTAGCCATTCACTAACCCAAAATGCAGGTGTTCATAACTTCAACACACAATGGGAGTTTTACTGTGTTGTTCAATTACAGTGACATGTGCATCATGATTCAGGAAGACTATCACTACCATCAGCCTTTGTCTCCTGAGTATTGCCCTTGATGGTGCAGGCATGTATGGTACTACACTGTTGGTGACATATGGCTCCTATATACATGGAACATCCACCTTCCCCTCTTCAGCTAATCTTCTAATTTCCTGCATCACAAGGTGACTCCTAGCTGCATTAATCTGTAATATCTTGAGTCTAGTGGTCTTATTCATATTCGTATTATTGTCCATAGTTAGTTCTAAGTATTAGTCATTCCAGGAGTACCTTGTAAGTTGGACAACACTTACCATTGGGGTTCTTACAGGAGTGTTTATTGTGCCTTTCATACACTATACAAGGTAAGGCTTTCTTGCCACAATGTTTCCTCACATGATCTTCCTCTCTGCAATGCCCACACACTCGTTTATGTACTGAACAGGACTTAACCACATGACCCAGATCCTGACAGTGGTGGCAATGTGGAACAGTTAGGAAATCCTTAACAGAATGCTAACCAAAATCCACATAGTCTTCCTCATCTAAGCAGTTCATGTCTCATAGAAGGAAAAGCTTTATAATAATTCTTGTGAATAATTGGACCCGTTTTGTTGCTTTTTCTATAACACTATACAGCATGTTCGTAGATTGACTGGACTGCCCCGCAGCATCACCAAACCAGGCGAGGATTGGCATAACCTCTGCCAGAGTTACATGTAAACAGCCAGTAAGTTTCTTTTTTTAAATTAACGTCCTCCAACATTGTGTCATATCAGACAAAAAGCCAGTAAGTCATAAGTATGGAAGGCTAACTAATATACTAACTTACATTAGGCTTATCTGCATCACAACAGATATTGGAAGTAATGACCTTCAACAGGAACACGTTCCCCATCTCCGAAAACAGTTCTGGTTTATTCACAAAAGTTTGTATTGACTGATTGCCTGTATTGATGTCGTCCTTCAAGTTATGTTAAGTGTGTTGATTTGATGCGTGCACTTTATTCTTTAATGTTCCCCATAAATTAAAATCACTGAGACGTTTAGCACAAGAGGTTAACATTTCCAAGACGTCAGCCTCTGTGGTAACAAAACAGCCATACAGGGTAACTGTAGTTCATACTTTACAATTATGATGTGGACCACTTTTAAAATACTTCACCAATGAATCATGATTTTATGTTCAAGGTCACATTTCTACTTGAAACAATTGATAATGGCTACTGAAAATCCCTGTATTATTCATGAGGTTCCTTACCATAATGCAAAAGTTGGCATTTGGTGTGCAGTGGGTGCATGTAAAATTATCGGTCCCATATTTATGATACAGCAGTTGGTTCATATGTTTATGTAAAATCTGTTTTAAATAACTTTTTTCTTTAACTAAGAAGAAATGAAAGATTGTATGGCTGGTTTCAGTACAATTCAGTTACAGCGCATACTGCTGTGAATTCTATGCATGGATTGCAAAGTACGTATGGTGACACAATAAATAGTCAAAATGAACTTTTACTAGTAAATGAGGATTGTTTTTGGAGATTTAGGGAATGCGTTCCTGTTGAAGGTTATCAATTTCAACATCTGTTTGATGCACGTAAGCCTAATGTAAGTTAGTTGGCACAAATAAATAATTACCATCTGAAGGTTATTTAATCCTGGGACATAAAGTACTTACAATAGTAACTCACCATTGGGGTAATTGTCTCTGATGTGAGACTGCCTTTGTGGTTTACCAGGAGAAATACGAACTAGTGTGAGAATTCAATGCCATTCTGGCAGATTGTCATAGTAGCTCAACGGTTAGAGCAGCTGCCTGGTAAGTGGAAGGTCTGTGGTTCAAATCCCCGCTGTGGCATTGAATTTTTAAGTTCCAGTTCTACCTCTCAAACATTGCCCACACACGGTTTGTGTGTTAAAAAAAACACCAACAGTAAGTTTGTTGGCATAAATAAATAATAATTAGTATAGTAGTTTGTGTTCCGTATCCATGACTTGCCGGTCATTTATGCTTAACTCTGGAGGAGGGTGAGCTGATCTTCACTGATCTGCTGCTGTCACAGGGTGACCCGGCTGTTCTAAGAATGCACTGTATTATGTCAAAGGCAATATAGATACTTTGCATTTGTGAAAATGCAGAATTTGGGAAGAAAGTTACAGTACTTGAATACTATGATTAGAGATAGATAGGCAGACTGTTTACAATGTATCACTAAAAATATATTTAACATTATGGAGCAGTTACACAGAAAAAATAGCCAGCAAGAGAACACATTGTGAAAGAATGCATCATGAGGGAGAGAAGGACAGTGTGCTAATGAAATGAAATGCCTAACAAGGTAAACAGCTTAATGGAAGGAACTGTTTATCCTGTAAAGCACAACATTTTGGCATGTGCCTTTTGTTGCTTGATGTTTCCATTTCCCAGGAAACTTGCTTTATTTTAAAGAAAGTACTTTCTAGCTGGTTTTAATACAGATTTTGATAAGTTTACAAATATTTATAGGACAATAGCACTAAAATGGTGAAAATCTCCTAGGTTTCCAAGTAATGTACTGCAAGATAGTAAAGATCTTCACAGTTTTGTAAAATGTTTGCAACCAAGTAGATTTTGAATGAATGATTTATTGAGTACCAAATCTTACACATCTTGAGTTACCCTTAAGCTGGACCCTGGGCTCTTTGCTGATTAGGGTAGCCCTTCTTTATAATTTCCTTTTACATACACATTACACATGTTAACCTTTTCAGTAATCTTACTCTGCTCCCACCCTTTAATTTTTATTCCTGTTTTATTTCATCTCCCAACCCAATTCACTTTGCCTCTTTCTCAACTTTACTTATCAGCTTCGCTCTTATAACTTTTAATTAATCAGTTACATTGTACACTTTGCTTGTCTTCATTATCCCAATTACACTAATTCACTATAACCTCACTTTCATCCTCTACTATCTCATTCATGGATTACTCAATTGTTTTTTAACCTTGTTACTCTTGGCGAAATATCCTTTTCTTTCTTTCTCTCCTGCTTAGTTCTCCCTTTCCCCCTCGCCCTCCTTGATTCCTTAGCTATTTCATTTGACATTTGTTCTGCACTCACACTTTTTCCCGCTTCCTCCCGCTACTCCACTATTGTCATCTCCCAGCTTGCTTCTTTCCCCTGTTTCTTTTGAGCTCCACATCTTTCCATACCCCCAACATGTGTTTTGCTCACACTTGAGTTTGACACACTGGATACTGGAACCACACATGTTCCTCTCTGCTACCTGGTCAACTGCACACAGCTTGAAGTTTTTAATGTATACCCTCTTGCCTTCATTTCTTGCTTGTCTCCACTGATTAATTAACTCCTTCATTTGCATTCTTTGTGCATAAGTTAAGTCCTTATTGATGTAAATAGTTGATTCTCTCAATTTTTTTTGCGTGTTTTAATACTTCTATAGCCTATTCAAGATGTTGTCGGGTTTCGAGCTAGGTGTAGTGATGAAGAGCCATCGACGTTTCGGGAGTGTTCATCTCTCCCATCATCAGGATGATGAATGACAAGTAAGAGTGAACGGGCCAGTATATGTACTGCGCTTAATGCAGCCTAACAAGTCAGGGCTGGTGAAGCACTGCTCTGAAAAATACCACGGTGCTAACTTCAAAGAAATGACCATTGTGGCAAAGTGTAACAGTTTCTGGGAACAGAGAGTTAAGGAGGTTCTTCCATCTCCGAGAAGAGTACACTGAACCGGGATGCTGGATTGCAGTTTAGTCCTTCCTAGAAACCAGCCTTAAAGTTGGAGATCAACTGACTCAGAAAACACAGATTCCAATGGAGCGGTGAACCACCTCCACATTAGACTGGCTGATTTCTACTCGGTACGTACTAGCAAACAGTACATATACTGGTCCTTTCACTCTTACAAGTCATTCATCATCCTGATGGTGGGAGAGATGCACACTGCTGAATTGTCGATGGCTCTTCATCACTACACCTGGCTCAAAACCGGAGAGCAGCTTGAATATGTTGGTCGCCAGGAAAGCTTCAAATCATACTTTACTTGTATAGCTGTTTGCAAACTTCACAAGAATGTTTCTTTTCCCTGGGATTTTGCAGATTCTGAATGCATCACAAATGTTTTTCTCAGATGTATTTCCAATCTGTTCACTAGTAGATCGCTCAAATCCTGGTATACTCTCACTCCGCATTTCTCTTCAGCTCCTGAAATCACTACTTTCTGCTTTTGTCTTCCATTCTTTACAGTGTTCTTTTTAAGTTTTGAATTTCCAGTTTTAGCATATCCATTTCTTTGTTTCCCGTATTGTATTTCATCCACTCTTGTCTGAATCTCTCTGCCAGTCCTTTATCTCTTACTAAAACTGTTTCGTTTATCTGCTCTTTGGTTACCATGTCACTTAACTCCTTTTTCCCCCCAGACGCGGGAGCTTCCTTCACTGTAAGTGCAGTCACCTCCACTGCTAGATACGTACTCAAGTAGATTTTATCACTTATTTAATTCTTGGAACATTCACAATGAGGCTAAACTATAAGATTTAAAATGTGTCACATTATCTCTCAATATGCTTAATTCATTTATACAAAGTTAGTGCATGTTTCACAAATCCTGAGTCACAACAAACCATTTTCTGTTTATATCACTCCTTGTTGAAGTACCCAGTTAATTTAAAACTTAATTGTTGTGGAATAATGACATAATTTCATCACCAGCACAATAGAAATAAGATTTTAGTCTAAAACATGAATTTTCTTGCCTAGATACACATTTATACAAGCTGTCTCAAGAAGCACTGGCACTCGTATGTTGCGTGGGATGGCAAACTGATAGGTTTTCAAGAAGGAACCCTGTCCATAATTGTACGGTGTAGGCACTGGAGAACATCAAAGTCTGAGAACATACAGTTGTGACAATTTGTTCAAATTCATTTTGGTGTCTTAATATGGAAGATATACAACCCTTTAGCATTCTGTGTGCCGTAGATGAACCACCTGAGTCTAATAATTTTCCTGTGCGTGTACTAAATTTCTCCACACAGTCCTTGGTACACATCCTACTGTGTTACTTGTATAGTTTCTAGTGCAGCAACGTTTTAACAGCAGTGCAACCCATACCAGTACACAACTGTGGAAATAACCAACATGGTGCTTGCATAAGGCAAAGTGGATTGCAGTGATAGACCTTATGCAAGATTGTATGCGGAATATATTCTAGACATATCATTCCATGTTTGCGGCCATTGTGAGATGACTAAGAGAAGCTGAAAAGTTTCACATACAGGTATTTTCTGTATGAGGTGTATCCTTTGTAAAGTACATTAGAACCCTGCTAATCCAGACCCACAAATCCAAAATTCCAGATAATCCAAGCAGAAAATCCATAATTTAAAAAAACAGTAAGAAGCTTATTTGTAGTGTAGAGAAAGCATTTTTATTATAGAACTGGCAAACTCATTATTGAAACTACACACATCGAAACAAAATGTTTTGCAGAACTTTGTTATAGGCAATGTGTCTGTACATAATATATTTAGTCACTTTTAAACATTTTCATATTTACTTAAGTACCATCTCATATCAAAAGCTATCATGTGTTTATGAAGCAGTAAATTTCACTTAACTTGCAAAATTGGTAGAATGACATTTGGTGTGACAGCAGGGTGCTGTTCTATGTAGTGTAGTCCAAATTCAGTGGCATCTGCAGCAAAAGTATATGACACTATATCCTTAGAAAAGTCTTCTTCTTCACTATCTCCACCTTCAGAGTTTTTATCAGGTTGATTCTGACCATAGAAACAATGACTTTGTCACTGATGCCTTGATGACCATTATCATCTATTTATATCCACTCATAAAAAAGCACCATTCACTTCTCACCAAAACGGCCTGGGTTTGATCCCAGGCAATTGCAAGTGGGATTTATGGTGGACGAAGTGGCACTGGGGCGGGTTTTCTCCGGGTTCTCTGATTTCCCTCGCCATCTCATTCCACCAGTGCTCCATCTTCATTCCGTGATCATCAGTGTCACCGCGTGTGGTGCTGTATGTAGTGAAAGCAGGCATTAAACAATACAACCCAAAAAGTCAGTTTTCTCCTGCACTTTCAATCATTGCAATTGACTATGTGCACAGGTCAGAAGAATGCATTATCTTGTGTATTGAATACATTATCAGCTGCTAATTCTATAGCTAAATTTATATACATCTTTTATTTCATTTTTTTTGATAATCTGAACAATTCTTAAGCCAAACGCACTGCACCCACAATTAATTTGGATTAGTGGGCTTCTAGGTAGCACTTTGTGCTGATTACTTGCAAATACTATTCCCATTCTACTATTCGTCTTCTGTTAGGTACCAGAACATGATGCAGATTATCTATGCTCGGCTTGAATACTACAGTTTAAGGACCCATGCACCAGCACTTGGCAAGTGGCACAGGCACTGCACAAATGTAAAGTGCCTTGTGGCATGTTGTCCATGACCAACAGCTCTATCCATACCATCTGCAGAAAGTCCAGGCATTATGAGAGGACTACCCACAAGCACAATTTACAAAGTGGTATTTATGCCAATGCATACTCCAGCCAAAATTCCCGAGCTTGGTGCTATTTGCAGATGAATGCACTTTTACTAGATATGACATATTAAACTTGCACAACATGCATGTTTGGGTAGAGCAAATCAACACAGGCTCTGTATTAACAACTGGGCTGGGATAATTGGTGACCATATCATTGGGCCATATATACTGCCTGTTGGGCTACAGAACCAATGTACCTCACATTTATTACTGGTGTTTTGCCTATCTTATTGGATGTATGCCACAAAATGTTTGGCAGGTAGTGCAATTGCAGCAGTACAGAGCTCAAGCACACATTGATGTAAATGTGTGTAAACACCTAATATTGCATATCCAAATCAGTGGACTGGTAGAAAAGGGTCGTTTCATGGCCAGCTCGGTCATCAGATCTGACACCTCTGAAATATTTTTTGTAGGGTTGTATGAAGAATCTAGTGAATGGCACTCCTGTAACATCAGCAGAGGACCTTATTGTAGGGGAAACAGCTTATCGGCAGTTCCCAAGAATTCAGTATTACACCAAAAAGCAGTGCTGCCAACCTACATAATAAAAGCATTATTTCTAACCCCAAATATCACAGGGTTAAAGTAACATGCTGATAATAGTGTTTAAATAACATTACCACACAACACATGAATCTACTCACCTTTGGCAAATCTTGTTCTGCAATAACACTTTTGCATAACATCACTTCCAAACGCTAAATACAATATCATAATGGATGCTGTAACACCAGCTATGGCCATAGCTTTACCAGGGTTATACAAGGGTAATCCAGAAAGTAAAGAATGATTGAGCAAGGTTGAATCAAAACAAAAGATATCAGCACCAAACTTTATTTTTAAACTTACAGGACTTTATACTATTTTTATATGTAATCATCATGCTTGTCAAGACATTTATTGTGGGACCAGTTTTTCAATGGGGTCATTGCACTCATTTGCTGCCAAAGATTTAAGCCAGGCTGTCACCGCTTGCTTGAGTTCCTCATCATTTGCAAACTTGCAAGCAGTCCTTTAAGTTTTGGAAATAAGTGATAATCACTTGGTGCCAAGTTAGGCCTGTGAGCAAGATGATCAAAGATTCCCTATTTTAGGCATTGAAGTTCCTGCTGTGTTTGCGCTGATGCATTAGGCTGGGCATTGTCATGCATCAAGAACACTTTTGCCGACAGCATTCCATGTCACTTGTTTTGAATTGCACCTCGAAGCTGTTGAAGAGTTTCACAATAGCTTTCTGAGTTTGTTACTGTTCCTGTTGTCATGAACTTGACGTGGCTTAAACCCTTTCAGTCCGAAAAAACCATTGCCATGACTTTTCAGGTATTCAGATTTGCTTTTTCCTTCTTGGCTTTTGTGGGCAAATTTATGTGACACCACTCCATTGTCTGCCGCTTGTTTCCTGGAGTCTTGTACGAAACCCAAGTTTCATCTGCAGTAACAATGCGGTCAAACAAATCATCACCCTCTTTGTCTTATTGTGTCAAAAATTCAAGGGATGCTCCCATGTGATTTGCCTTGTGGTCATCATTCAAGATTTTTGGCACCCACCGAGCACAGATTTTCTTGTAACCAGTGTGTGCTGTCACTATTTCATACAGGAGTGTGTGTGAAATTTGTGAAAAAGATTCATGTAATGTTGTTGTTTTCTAGTGCCTTGCATCTGGCAATGAAGCCATTAGCATTTGTGCTTTCCAATACTTTTGAACTGTAGTTTCTTCTGATCTTAATGCTTCACAGGTCTTCAAGTGGTGTTCGTTCATTTCTGATGGATTGTTACACAGGACACATATTGGCGAGGCTGAGATACCTATTCTGTAGAGATGACTTGCTAAGCAGTCGTGATTTGTCAATAGTCGGAAGGCTGCAACCGCTGTTTTCCTTGGTCTCTGGGGGATTATATCTGGGTTGGAAAGTAGTGGAATCCATTTTTTATCTTTGGCATTTGTTTCTATTTCTTGTAGGTATGAATGTGCTTAAAGTGAAATGTTGGTTTGGCTGAATTGTTTCATCAACTTTTTCTTTCAGTTCTTCCGTAACAAGTGATGGCCTTCCACTCCGATCTTCATAATGCATGCTGGTTCTTCCTCCATTGAACATAATCCACCATTTCCTCACTAATGACTAATTTATTGCACTTTCACTGTAAACATTCTTTATTTGCCTATAAATATCAGTAGACATAATGTTTTGAGCATTCAGAAAATGAATGACACTTTGTATTTGACATTTAGTGGGATTTTCGATTGGTGACGCCATTTCGAATCGCTGCAAAAGCAATTAGTGTAACCACACAGCAACGACACTCGGCTCACGTTGAAGACAAAGAATGAGCTACCTGCTGCTAATGCAATCACAGTGTTGGTGGATCTGCTTGGGGCACAATGGACAGTCATTCTTTACTTTCTGGATGACCCTCGTATTTTACGGTATTAATTGATGACAATTGATGGTACTAATGCAACCTAACAGATGGAATATCACCTAATATAACCAAACCACACCTAACGAGGGAGAAATTTCATAGTTGGTTTCTGGATTATTCCAATAAGCTGTTTTCTCTACTGAGCAATTCAATTGCTCCACTGAGCAATTGAAAATCTTCAAAGACAATCGCAGACATTGAGTCATGTGTGTGAGACTTAGCACCACCAAAGCAGGCTCTGTAGTAATGTGTGAGGCACACAGTTTGAAGTTTGTTTGTAATGTAGACAGCTCAATGTGTTACTCTTCTTTTTTTACTGTCCCTTTTGCCTTTACTTGTCAGGTTTCTTCAGCTACTTCCTGAATTCATATTGTTCTGCACCATTGCATGTATTTCTCTCAATGTCTTCCCACAACTGGCTGCCACCTTTACCATATTCTCCACTATGTCAACCTCTTTGCAAGTCAGGAAGTTATATTCCATGCCCTTAGTCTCAATTTTCTTTTCATTCTAGGTCATCTTCATGTATTCTGTCCAGCTCTTCCTTCTATGCTCTGATATTCACTCAGGTAGGTTATTAGCCAAACACTGAGCTAGCCTGGTGGAGGGGCTACTCCTTAAGATCCCCAGGTCTGTCTTATTTGATTAGGATTTACTCCCTCAGCAATGTGCTATTCATGTTGAGCTTATCAACAAAATATGAATGCACACCCATCTCACACTTTGATGCACTACAGCGTCCAAACCATGCATTTCCAGACTGGGGTTCCTTGTTGAAAACTGGTCAGTTTGCCATACCATAAAACATACTAAGCATTATCACTTTTTTTGAGGCACCCTGTGTAATAGTTAATTTGAAGTTACAGAGTTTGACTATTAGAATGTAATAAAATAAGACATTATTTTTCCTTTTTAACTATTTGTGGAACAAAGCTGCTTATCTTACGAAAGTCTATATTGGCTTTCATGGAAGAATGCCATGTATATCTTATTTTTAGATTATAAAGTGCTGCCATATTTGTTTCTGTCCTTCATTGTTAAGGTTGAAGAGGGTCATGTGATTTACATGTGAATTTTGTTACAGAATGGAACAGATGAAGAACTTTATTCCATAACATCACCAAGGTAAGTCCTCCTGTTTATTCTTTATCCACTGTCTTATTTCTTTGTATAAGTATTCTTTGTCTTTTTGGCAGCCTGTAACTGTGACAAGAAGATATTAAAATAAAAATAAATATTCTCCCCATTCCTTCTTAGTACTAGATATGCCACTCTGTACCATACTTAATGAACAGAATGGAATTGCCAGATCACTGTCTTCATACGAGTATACACATTCTCATATTCTCTGTTCTGTTACCAGGGGGCTACTATTGTAAGTATGGGTAATGGTGCTCCCAGGGTCCCAAGCCACCAGAGCTCCCTTGGTGTGGATTCCTTGTGGTGAGGGAGTCAGTCAAAGAGCCCACCCATGTGTAGGCCATGCATGGAGACCCTTGTTTGAAAGTAATATCCTGGTTGGTTGAGGGATGTGTGTCTGAGCCTGCACCTTATTCGTTCTGAATTCGGGGAGGGTGTGCATTCCTCCCACTTTGGTTTTTGCTACAGCTAAACAGGAGGCGAACCCACCCTTAGTCAACTGCCCAGCACCAGGTAATTCACCAAACTCCAGGACAAGTGTGATGGTGAACCTACTATAGCCCCTGCGTAGTGCTGTCATCCCAGTGCGATGACTCCATATTGGGCTCTGTGGTGGGTGGGGAGAGCTGAGGAATGAAATATATACATTTAAACTATGGCAAATAAACAATAAAAATTATAAGCTTAATATAAAGGAAGCAGTTGAGTGCTATGATCCTCACTACTTAGTTATTTCTGAAGCTGAAGAAGGGAAAATGTTTATATCTGTGAGCCTATCTATAACTCAAAAGGGTCTGAACAAAATAGTTGGTCCAGTAAAGTCATATACTACATCTCATAATGGCACACTCCTGTATGAAGTGCATTCAGCAGACCAGGCAGTAAAAATACAGAAAGAAAGTGTTAGCCACTATCCAGTATGGGTCGATCTGCACAGGACATTGAACTTCTCATTCAGAGTGGTAAACAGACACACATTGGACAGACTGTCCTATGAGATTAAGGAAAATCTTCAGAAACAATGTCTTACCTATGTTCATCAGTTTCATATAAAGAAAGTGGTGAATTGAAGCTTACTCATATCCTGTTCCGGACCATTGGTCAGTTAGATCTCGTGCAAAGGATTAAGGCAGGGTATGAATCTATCGAAGTTAGACAATTCATCCTGAACTCCCTTAAGTGCTTTAAGTGATAGTGCTCTGGGTACACCAGAGGCTTTGTTAATGGAGAAGCTACCTGTGTTAACTGCAGAGGCACCTTGCATGGTGGTGCATGTACTTCATCTCCATATGTTAACTGCAGTGGGAAACATCAAATTTCCAAGAATGGCCCTGTTTTATTAAAGAAAGTGACCAGGAGAATCTTTGTTAGAGAGATATCCTTCTCAGAAGCTCAGAAATTACAGTTTTCCCACAATGCTCTCCTAAAATCTGGTGCCTATAGCTTATTTGCAGCTAAACTGGTACTGGGGCAGGAAACAGTGGTCCAATGGGGCCACAATTTCAGAAAGTATTTGTAAAATATGCTTCTGGGCTAAGAGCACCTGGTCCACCAGGCTTCTTCATTCCACTCCCAGATGGAGGCTACTGAGTAGCAATGGAGAGACCAAGGAGAGTTCTGCAACACAGCTGCAAGTGGAATGAAGAAGCCCAGTGGACCACAGCATCTTAGAAGCTTATTTTACAAATTGACTCAGACCGTGAAAGCCTTTGTTTATCAGAAACGATTCTTGTAGCTAGAACAGTTCCAAAGCCTTCAACATCTATATACAGGATGGAAGTGAAATAATCTGCCAGACTTAAACAGTGAGTTTCTCGTATTGTGAATAACAAAAAACTCTTATACCAAAAGGCTGACAAGCTTGTACTTTTCTAGGAAAAAATACTTTTTGAAAAAAATTTATCACCACCTGGCTGAATTATTATTGATTAGAGGTTCTTAATTTATGGCTATATTCATAGAAAATTGCATAAACGACAACCTTTTCCTTTGGCATATTTCAATCGAATCAATGGTTTTTGTGTAAATTAAGTTTTAAAAATCCACAATTTGTTGCCTTTTTAACTATGTTAGAACTGGCAACATTGCATCAGTTGTGTTTACTTTCTTTCAACAACCGTGTACATCGCACGAATATTTGCATTGTTTTTTGTTTAAGCATATTGCAGTGCATAGTAAATTTACATTATAAATTATGCTTTACTAAAAATTTTGCAATAATTAGTGCCACATAGTTAAATATGACACAGAATAATGGTATTAATAATGCAAGAGGTGTTTCACACATGAGTACCTAACAACCATTGAAATGCTGTAATACTTGCAGCACATACATCTGGCAGACGATATTAAAACTGTACCTGTGTTCACTGCAAGTGCCGGTGTTGGAAGCAAACTAACTTTACTGTTTATTGTGAGAATGAATGTTCTGTTCGGTCCCTGCTATTCAATAAACAAAAAGTTTTGTTTGATTCGTTAATAATATTGATCTCGCATCCTTGTTTCACAATGCACTTGGGTATCACTAAGCAGGAGCAATATTGCTACCAACTGGGCCCATGTACAGTAAGTAGATTTAGATATACCTCGTATGCATTTCAGTTGAAGTGAATTTATGTCTTTCCAGCCGTTTGGAGCTTATTTAAAGTTAGTATTTATTTTTCCATCATATTTGTGATTTCTTAAGGGATGCAATGCCGTAATTGATGTCTAAAGTTAGAAAAAATGTTTGCGGGACGTAAAGTGAGGAACAGACTAACCACACTTAGTTAAAACATGCGTTCGTTGGCTTATCATGGCACAAACCTCTCAAATAGAACAGGAAACTATTCTGGCATTAAAACGTACCAATAAAATCTTGTAATTGTGCTTAAATGTAGAATTCGAAGTCAGTTTGCTTGCAGTGCAGTGAACAATAACCTCATATTTTCGCAAAATTTTCTGGGTCTCTGCCATTTCTGCCCAGTAGCAAAATGTCTGAATTCAATTCATGGCCAACGTTACTTAAAATGGTTTTTATGGAACATTAGAATAGTTCATTGTCTTACCAATAGAAATAAATTATGGGATCAACAAGTGGCACAACGTTGCCACATACTCTCAGCTTTAAATGCGGTTATCCAGTTAACTGTGCGTTCAATTTAAAACATGTATTAGAACTTTTTGTTTATGTATATCCACTCTTGTCACCTCCTTCAGTCTGGCGGATTATTTCACTTCCACTCTGTACATACATCTAAATCATCTACCAAGTCTGCAAATATGTATAAAGAACACTTTTGCAAAGCCACCGTAAAAGATGTTAACCACAATAAATAAGATTGGTAAGCTCATATTTGATGCTTCTATGAAAAAGTTTAAGAAAAACTATATTAAATCTGGCTTCCTCAAAGAAAGTAATGAATCTGCTTCCAGTAAATCAAAGGGGAGAAAACCACCACATTCATGTTCTTGAAGATCCTCTTCCAAGGTATCTGCTGAGCTGAACATAGGTCTTTGCTTTGTGCGGTACATAGGTTAAGATTTGCCTGCTCCCTGACAGGCGTTTGACCCTAAGCACTGGCTTGTAAGTCCTGGGTGGCATAAGTCCTACATAAGGGGAGGGTAATCAGATAAAGAAGAAGAATATTTATCTGCCTCTAATGATATCTCGCTCACTGATTTAGAAGATCTAGTTTCCCGGCTACCAACACCTTTTCTGCTGGTGGTAGTCTTCAACATGCATTTCCCACTTTGGGGCTCAGCATGCGCGTCTGTGAGAGTCAGCTTAATTGCCGATTTCATAGACAGTTATAATCTAGCTCACCTGAACACTAGAGTTACTGCAATTCATTCTGACTTTTTCAGTAGCTTCTCACATCTTGATGTAGCAGTTTGCTCGCCTCAGTTAGCACTTTCCTTACAGTGGAACATCATTCTGGATTTACACTCTAGTTACCACTTTCCATGTCTTATTAGTATTCTAACACTGGATGCATATTCCATATGTACAGGTAGATAGCGTTTGGATCATGCCAACTGGGACCTTTATAGCCAGTTGGCTATGTTTACTTATGAGCACGACTCTAAATGTTTTTGACCAACATTTCATGGCAGCTATTTGTTCTGCTGCTGCTGAGCAACATATTCCTGATCGACTTCCAAGCCCCATGAAATTCCTGTCCCCTGGTGGATGGATGAATGCTGGAATGCTATTTGTGTTTGAAGGTGTGCTCTTAGGGTTTCGCAACTCTATTCCTTTATGGGACAACCTAAACCAATACAAGAAAATGCATGCAAGCTCTAAGCAAGTCATTAAGGATAGCAAAACGACATCATGGAACAAGTTTGTCACTTCATTTAACTGATATATACCTTCCTGTATAGTATGGAATAAGTTAAGGTGCGTGACCAAAGAATCAAACCAATGCCAATCTTAAAACAGCTACATGAGCTGTTGTTGATCCATTTGATGTGGCCAACACCTTTGGCCAACACCTGGCAGCTATCTTGAAACGGGTAAAACGATCACAGATTCATACACCACAATACTGGAACAATTTTTCAAGGAACTGTGAAAGAAAAGACCCCATCTGGTGAAGAAAAAGGTTCTCTTTCAGCGCGATAATGTACCCATGTACACGTCTGATATCGCCACTGTAAAATTTGTGGAACTGGGCTACAAACTACAACCTCTTCCACCTACGCTCTAGATTTGGCTCCAAGCTACTCCCTCTTTGCAACGCTTGGCAACGATTTTGTTTATATGACTTTGAGAATGAGCTGGATATAGCTTGAAACCCCTGGGTCAGAAAAATAGAAAAAGAATATCAACATACTAAGATAAGTGAAGTTTTTAGTTTCTAATTTGTTCTTATTTCAGAATATTAAACAGTTTTCTTATGTGATGCTTCTGTAGGGCAGGCAGGATTATAGTTGTGTTGATGAGAAATGTCAAAAACAAGTTATTACTGCTGTAACAAGTACGGTGTGGTGATTTGAATTTGGTATGATCCCCATGATGCTGGCAGTGTTTCTTCATATGGCAGTAGCTATTCATTGTCATAAATAATTGATACAAGAGTGATGCTAGGCCCTACACATCTCAGATGAATGGTTACATAATATCTGTACAAATATTTGGGTATAGGACAACTGTCGACATGATGTGTGCTGCAACTGCTCACAGTTGACAAGTGGAATTGTGTGACATTTGAGCATTCCAGCACGATCCAAATGAGTTTTTGTGGCAGTTGGTGAAAACTGGATCCATTACTGTCAGTCTGGGACAAAGTTACAACCCAAACAGTAAATTTCCTTTGGCAAACATGTTCCAAGCAAAGCAAAAACAGTTTTGTGATCCGGAAGAATCCTGGCAGCTATCTTGAAACGGGTAAAACGATCACAGATTCATACACCACAATACTGGAACAATTTTTCAAGGAACTGTGAAAGAAAAGACCCCATCTGGTGAAGAAAAAGGTTCTCTTTCAGCGCGATAATGTACCCATGTACACGTCTGATATCGCCACTGTAAAATTTGTGGAACTGGGCTACAAACTACAACCTCTTCCACGTACGCTCTAGATTTGGCTCCAAGCTACTCCCTCTTTGCAAACCTCAAAAATTGGGGTAGTGGGAAGAATTTCCCATCCAAAGAAGACACCATGTCAGAAACAAACTTGTATTTTGCAGACTGTCAAAAATGATATTTTATGGAAGAGTTAAAAATTGGAGAAATGTTGAGCAAGTACAGAGTTAAAATTAGACCATGTTGATAAATAAAGGTTTTTTTAATGTTATTTTCTTTAATAAGTCCCTGACTTATCAAACTACCCTTGTACATCATGGCTCAAAGTTTCTATGACAAGAGCAATTAAAATGGAATCTTCAATTATGTGTAATATTTATTCCTCTTTAATGCTGCCATTGATTCAGCAGCAGCCCCAGGTAACTGGAAAATGGAGTACGGATGAGAGGGTATGACTGTATATACATACAACAGTATTTGTTATAATATTTGGTTGGTATAAAAGCAATTACCTGTCATGCTGGCAAGTTGCCATAGTAGCTCATTAGAGCAGCCACATGTGAAACGGAAGATCTGTGCTTCAAATCCTGGCTATGGCATTGAAGTTTTTAATCTTGATTCTACTTCTCATACAACAGTATGTTTCTTTTTAATGTTCCATTCATAGGTTGCCTTTAACATAGGTAATATTGGCAGTGTTTTACTTTGGAACAATTGCTCAGCAAAACTGATGTCACTTGCTTACAGTACAGTTAATTTTTGGGTTGCTTTTGGTTATTACATTAAATTCACACACACATTCATACTCCCAAGCTCTAGGAAAGATGGGGAACAGTCCTGTCTGAACATTCCTACCCTCCAGCTGGAAATTGAACATAGGACCCTTGGGTTTGATTGTACAGGCTTTGTTGTGCAACTAAATGCTAAAATGTCACATGATTAATCAGTCTAATGTTAAGTTATTCCACTATTTAACTTCCCATTTTTAAATGTTTCTTTCAGTTCTCTGCCTCACAAACTTCTGTCACAATGATGGTACACATAACTGCTATCTCGTTGAACATGCATAAGTTGCATTTCTCTCAAAAGCTACTACTATCTTGCATCTTCAACTTTTGTACCAGTGATGATGTAGCCAGATTTTCCTAGAAATTCACCTTTCTGGATCCTGCCAGTAACTGAAGATTCACGAACAATTTAGAACACCCCTTTTTTTCTTCCACCTGATTGTTGTCACGTGTTTTCTCCTGTAAGTGGTATGGGACTCAAGCACATTTGATTGCTTGCTGCCTTAGTATGTTCTCTAAGGAAGCTTGACCCTAGCTGTC
Source organism: Tenodera sinensis (assembly GCA_030765045.1). NCBI lineage: Eukaryota > Metazoa > Arthropoda > Insecta > Mantodea > Mantidae > Tenodera > Tenodera sinensis. The sequence goes on from CM060965.1 coordinate 10,180,484, forward strand.
CTTTGATGTGCGCAGCATGATCTGCATCACAGTATCTTTGATTGTTATACTTGCATAATGTGCAGATTTGTATATTTTGTGAAACTATCAAATGCAAGTAAAAGGAATACAATTGTGATAACTGCAGGTGATAAAACTAGTTATACTCAATTATTTTCCATGCCTGTATACTCGTATATCAGGGAGATAGAAAATGCACATTTTACACAAAAACATTTATATCAGATAAATTACATATTACCCCACATTACATATTTTCTCACAAATATAAGTGTGTTAAACTCTTCAATTTTAAGCAAAACAATAGTTTGAAACAGGGTAAATATTCACTTCATTTATAATGTTTCAAATAATAAAACCATTTCACTTGTAACTTAGCACACAAAAATTCATACAGGTTATAAAACATAATTCTTATTTCATTAAGGGATTGTATATCCGATCATGTACACAATGAAAAAAGGTTTTAAATTCTTTTCCTTTCAAGTTTTCTCTCATCATTGTGTTTTAGTAATGAAATTACTGATATTTTTATATTTCAGTATACACAAAGCGGGCGTTTCCAGTTGTACCTCAGATGTATTCTCCAAAGATGACCTAGGAAGTGATACAAGCATTAATATGAAAAAGGATTGTGCTGAATGTGAAAACAAGGAAACGAACGTTACCGATATATTTTCTATGGTAACAGGTGTTTGCTCAGACACACCTGTCGATGGGGAAATTCTTAGCACAGCTTCCTGTTTTGAACAAAATAATGTGCTTCAGCAGAACACAAACAAACAAAATATCAATGAGAACTGTACATCAACTTTTAGTTATGAGCACAGAAAAACATACAAATGTGACAATTGTGAGAAGTGTTTTGAATATTCCTCTCATGAGACTAAAAAGTCTAACAGGTGTGATGCTTGTGAGGCGGGATTTAAGGATTTGTCATTTCTGCAAATATATAAATTGAATCATGAGGGTAAAATACTACACAGCAGTAATGTTGATAACAAGGCTTTGTCTCATTTATCAAATTTGAAAACACACACATTGATTCACGAAGGGAAAAAGCCACACAAGTGTAATATTTGTGACAAGGCTTTTGGTCAGTCACAGCACTTGGTTATGCATAAATTGGTTCACGAAGGCATAAAGCCATATAAATGTAACATTTGTGACAAATTCTTTGTTAATTCATCAAATCTGAAGAGGCACCAACTGATTCACAAGGACACAAAGCCGCACAATTGTAACCTTTGTGACAAAGGTTTTACTGACATATCAAGTTTGAAAAGACACAAATCGATTCATGATGGCTTAAAGACACACAAGTGTAACATTTGTGACAAGGGTTTTACTGACATATCAAGTTTAAAAAGACACAGGTCGATTCATGATGACTTGAGGATACACCAGTGTAACATTTGTAATGAGACTTTTAGTCGTTTAAAATATTTGAAGATACACAAACTGATTCATGAGAACAAAAATCCGTGCAAATGTAACATTTGTAACAAGGCTTTTCCTCGGTTGGCAAATTTGAAAAGACACAAATTGATTCATGAAGGTATAAGGCTGTACAAGTGTAACGTTTGTAACAAAGCTTTTCATCATGCACACAATTTGAAAGTACACAAATTGATTCATTCGGGCATAAAGCCAAACAAGTGTGACATTTGTAACAAGGCCTTTTGTCATTTACAATATTTGAAAATACATAAATTAATTCATCAGGGCATAAAGCGTCACAGGTGTACCATTTGTGACAAAGCCTTTACCGATTCATCAACTTTGAAACGACACAAATTGATTCATGAAGACAAAAAGCCACATAAATGTAACATTTGTAACAAGGCTTTTACTGATGCATCAAGTTTGAAAAGACACTCATTCATTCATGAAGACAAAATGCCACACTACTGTAACACTTGTAACAAGGGTTTTCCTGATTTGTCAAAATTGAAAAGACATGCAGTGATACATGAAGACACAAAGCCACACAAGTGTAAGATTTGTAACAAGGCTTTTACTGATTTATCAAGCTTGAAAAGACACACCTCGATTCATGAAGGGAAAAAGCCACACAAGTGTAATATTTGTGACAAGGCTTTTGGTCAGTATCAGCATTTGGTTATGCATAAATTCGTTCATGAAGGCATAAAGCCATATAAGTGCAATGTTTGTGACAAAGCCTTTGGTAATTCATCAAATCTGAAGAGGCACCAACTGATTCACAAGGACACAAAGCTGCACAATTGTGACGTTTGTGACAAGGGTTTTACTGACTTGCCAAGTTTGAAAAGACACAAATTGATTCATGAGGACAGAAAGGCATGAAATTGTAACCTATGTAACAAGACTTTTACTCATTTATCATGTTGAAGAAGACATAATTTGATTCACATTGGCTCATTTGTAGCAGGAACAGATAAAGATAAACAAAATTGTCTGGTAAAGGGTTCTTCTTAAAGAAAGTTCAGTTCTCACCGAATATTCATTTTTATTTAACTAATATGACTTAACAAGGTATTTGTTTGACATCTGAGTTTTGAAATCTATGTCCAAACTTATTTGCATGTATATGGTTTACACATTCTTTTCACCTAAGACCACTTTGGATCCACTCACTGTAGATTGTTAACTTTCACTTTCTTCGTGATCTGTACCCAGGGAAATCAATTCCAATTTGGTGTTTTATGTGCCATCATTCGCATATTGTTTATTTTTTCAATTCTGTTTTCCACTGGTACGCATTTTATTTGTCATAATACTTTGCTGATTATGTTTCAAAGACAAGCTGTCACTTGTAAGACATGCACTATCAAAGATTATTGATTCTCCTTTGCTACCGGCTGTAGCTACAAATATTTCTTATCTTTCATCATCATTTCATATATGTCTGTGTATTCTGTGGTAATGGTTTTGATAGAGTACTAATATGAATGAAATAGAAAGAACATCAATTAACACAATATCAATAAATATCAAATCCAGACAAATATTAATGTGAATCAATACATTTGCATTTCATGTAAACTAAACTTGACCTATAAAAATTCCATTACAGTAGTATTGTTTTGTGAGTGGGGTTACTGCTGTTGTCAAACTTACGAATACCTTAAGAGATTTACGATGATAAAATCTAGAGTTGCATGATGTTGGTAAGAGGGATTTCATTCTTAAATCGTCTTTTGAAAGAGAAAATATGATTGATGAATGCAAAAGGTCTATAGGTGTTTGAAACTTGCATTAGATGTTTTGTTTAAATTTGTGTTGTTATAAGTGTACTCAAGAATGCAAAAAGGTGCATATTACCTTTATATTTCTATGTTGCCAATGACCCATAACTTTGTAGCCAATAACAACAGGATGAATAAAAACAAGTAACAAATGACATTTAGGATTGCTTTTATAGGTAACTAAGAATGAAATAAATATTTTTATGAATTAATTTCACTTCGTGTTTTCCAATATTTATATTTTTAAGTAACCTAAAATTGTTTTAGGTGTTGAAAATTGCTATTACATTTTGTTTGTAATTTTAACTCCTTTTAGGTTCTTGTATTTCAGCAGAATACCAGAATACACATCAAATATTTAGTCTTATTAAAATGGTAGTGTGCGAGCATGTTTAATATTATTCTTAGTTGTAGCTTTGCATCGTAGAATAGATATTTAGCTTGCCATCTTCTTATGAAGTGGAATTAACTTTGTTGCTTCAAAAGAAAACCAATAAATGGTTGTCAAAACATACACTCTTAATTGTGCTTGAATTTAGAAATTTAAATTCTGTATCACAGTAGATGTAAATATTCAGTAGCTATATAATATAGATAATGAAATACTGAGTGAATAAAGAAAAATTGGTAAAAGTATGACTTATTTCACTAAATGTATAAATAGTCACTTTTTTGTTTTGTTTATTAACGTCCTACAATGTAATATCATCAGACGATAAATGGATGAAATGATGCTTAAATGAGTCCAAGGTCTATAGAGCTCAAAGTTGTGCAACATTCATCTTCTAAGGATAAGGAAACACCTCGGAAAAGACCTTATCGGCATAACTCACTGTAACCATGATTCAGTCTTAGGACCTCTTGGATATGAGGCAGACGTGCTACCACCACACTACAGAGGTGGGCTACTGATCACTTTGACAGTGATATACAAGAATACATGCTGATGTAAATTATAAATAAAATTGTTTGAAAATTTATTTATAAAATAGATTAATATAACTTTACTTCTTTTCTTTTGGTAATGGACACTATCAATTTTTTATATTTGCTTCCTTTGGTATGCCTCTGCAGATTATAACCAAGTGCTCCATTCTTTTTGACCCAATAATAATAACAACAACAAAATCAACAATAATAGTAATAAGAATTAGCATGAAGAGGAGGATGAGCAGAAGAAGAAGAAAGCACGTCAGTGGAGAGTAAACGAACATACCTCGTACAAGAGGTTATAAGAATTATCCCCAGCGCCCATATCAGATACTCATGCAAATATCCTTTTGGAAGACGATATTAATCTTGTCCTGTATGTATATATCCTCAAAGTCATATAAACAAACAAATAAATAATGAAATTCGTGGGATAAACATAAGACAAAAGAGCAAGAGCATCATCCCAATGTAAAACCTTCGTGCTTTCAGAAAGACACGCACTATAAAGCCATAAAAATATTTAATGCTCTTCCTGATGATCTTAAGGAAGCAGTTGACTGTTTCAGTGCTTTCAAAAGTGCTTCTAAAGGATACCTATGCCCAATACCATTTTATTCTTTACAAGATTATCTGAATGACAGATTATCCTGTTAATGCTTATGTAGCTTTGTTAGTAGTTTCTAGCTGTTTTAGTGATAAATCATTGTTAATTGCATCTGATGCTTGCTCGAAAGGTACTTAAATGTATATGTATTGCCCAATTGACAAAAGATGTTATTCATTTTTAATTATATAACTAAATGGACATGGCAAGAAAGGCATAGAGAGATCATGGAAGATCTGATTTTGTTTATCAATTACGCTTGCTTCGTTTATGCTATGCTGTACATTTCCATTGTCATGTTCAGTGTTCACGGCTTTCCATGGCTACCTGTAAACTTGCTGAACACAATCTAATCTAATCAGGAATTAAAGGAACAGCAGTGATAGAAGGCTGGACACACCCTTATAGACAAATTTTGGTTTGAAAAGGAAAGCAATAATTGGCTTGTGGGATACAAGGTCACTGAAGGAGACAAGTATATGAAAACAAGTTCTAAAAGATAAAATTACAAACTTGACATTCTGGGTTTGAGTGATCTCGGATGGCGCAATTCTGGAGAACAAAGAATTTAGGAAGATACAGTCTTTTGTATTCTGAACGGACTGGAGAGAGCGCAGAATATAGAAATGGTATGGAAATACTTATAAGCAGCATAGGAAGAAGAAGCTTAGCAGAATGCCATCCAATTTCTGATATACTTATAACAGCATGGTTTAGAGCCAAGATAAGGTATATTACCATTTTCCAATAATATGCACCAACTGAACCAGCAGCTAGGGAAGTAAGCATTAGTTACATGAAGCTTTTAAGAAAGTTAAAAAGAGGGACATGTGTATTATGATGGTAGATCATAATGCAAAAATTTGGAATCGGAGTGAAGGACTGGAAAAAGTGATAGGAAAACATTGAATTGGGGACACTAATGAGAAGGATGTTTATAGATTTTTGTGGAAGCCATGATTTGATAATAGGTGGCACAAGATTTCCACATAAAAACTGCCTCAAAATAACAGGTTTCACCAGATCACACACAATACTGAGAACCAAATTGACCATATAGCAATATTAAGGACCTTCAAACGATCCCTTTTAGATGCGAGGAGAAAATATTGGAAGTGATCACCTTTTAATATTCGCATAATCCAAGATGAAAATAGTTGCTGCTAGTGAAAACTACAAAACAAGTAGTGCATATGATGTACTAATAAATTTAAATAGGTAAAAGAGGAAAACACTCAAATTGTTTTAAAGATCTAGGGAATATCCCTGATGAAGATATTGAAGATACCTGGGGACAGATAAAATGTGTATATCTCAAAAGTAGCAAGAAGGTTTTAGGTTTTAGAAATAGACATAAGAAAGTTTGGGTGCCAGAAAGTACTTGGGGTCTAATAAAGGAGAGGAAAAGGATCAAAGCTAAAGAAAATATGAGTAAGACAAGAAACCAAAAGATTCAAGCAGAATATGCTGCCATGGAGAGGGAAATCAAAAGTTGTGCCAGGAAGAATAAGAAGAAATGGTTGGATGACTGCATTGTAAGGAGAAGCAGGAAGAAAGGGAGATTCAAAGGAATTTTATAAAATTACAAAAATTTAGGCAAAGAAGACTTTTGTTGAAAATAAATTGGAGACAGCAATGGAAAGCTACTAACTAACCTACATGAACAGTTGTGAAGATTGAAGGAATACCTCCTTGAAATTCTCAGACGGACTGAAGAAGGAGAGGAGGAAGAAGATATTGACCTTGACGTTAACCTGACATTAGAACGCAAACGCGATCATGTAATGAAATAACCTCAAGGATATTAAAAGTGGCAAAGTGCCAGAGATAGACAATATCCCCCTGAAATCCTAAAAGCAGATATTAAAACTTCAGGAGAATTACTACAACCACTAATGGAGAAGATTTGGAATGAAGGGGATATGTTACCTTGCTATCAATTCCTAGCAAGATTTGATCTAGAATTATACTAAATAGAAACAAAGCTTAGGAAAGAACAAACTAGGTTTAGACAACATGCTAGTTGTACAGATCTTGAAGCAATCTGTAGAATGACAAAATATGTTATATTAACGCTTATAAACCTTGGAAGAGCATTTGGTTCTGTCAGTAGATATGCTATATGGCAAGCCTTATATGGTTTTCTACCAAAGATCGTCAACATAATTAAGGACATGTATAAAGACTCTAAAACACAGATAATACATGAAGGCAATCTTTCAGAGCCAATAGAGACCATATATGGAGTGAGTCGAGGATCTATTCTTTCCCCAACAATATTGTTGATGGTGTTAGAACTATAAGAAGGGTTATAGGAATAGACGAATTCAATGGGGACTCAATGAGGGTCTTGAAGATCTGGAGTTTTCAGGTGATATATGTTTGCTAGCACGGAGCTTTAGGAATTTAGGAGCTAAAGTTCAGAAACTACAAGAAGTTGGGAAGGTTGGACTAAATATGAATTTTTCTAAAACAAAGCATATGAGGCTAAACTGTAACCACAAAAATAAATTCACAGTGAGCGGCACAGTAATAGAAGATGTTGATACTTTCATATACTTAAGGAGTGTGGTTACAAAAACAGAAGAGGGTGTGGAAAGAAGGATAGTGCTAGCAAATGGAGCATTTGTGAAACTGTGCACACATGACAGAATAAACACATCTCCCTGAACACAAAACTCAGGTTGTTTAACACTAATGTAAAATAAGTCCTCTATGGTTGTGGAACATGGGAGGTTACGGATGAAATAAATAAAAGGACGGAAAATTTTGTGAACAGGTGTTTGTGGCGGATTATGAATATAAGATAGCTGGAAATAATAACAAACGGAGAACTATGGAATAGAACTAACTAACTTGAGATATACTATCAAATTAAACAAAGGAGGTGGAACTGAATAGGTCATACGCCGAGAAAGCCAGAAGGAAGTTATCGAGAGCGGCTAGGTGCTGTGCAAACAAGACACCGTACAGGAGAACCTGTACGACCTGATTATGGTTCTGGTTCTGGAAGGTACTCGATTGGAACCCTCAAGGACTAAGGAGAAAGGAACGACCCAGGAAAACATGAAAGCGGCTGGCTGGCTGAAAACAGAGTACGCTGGAGGAGGTTCACGGCAGCCCTATCAAGCAATAACAGGAAATTAGTCAAGTTCCGAGAGACGTCAACCATCGCTTCCCGACCAAGGTTCCTACCATTGGACCTTGTTCCCATATGGTAGTAACATTGTCTCCGTCACTCCAACGGTTGTGCTGAGAACTGCAGACTAATGCCGGGATTATGATGGACTTAACGGAAAGGTTTAACACATACTGAATGGAGCTATTTAGGGTCGACTTAACGTAACGTGAGTGTTGAGCAATGGCAGGCTTTTCCTCCAAGTTTGGAGGTCACGTGACTAATTGAACCCAATTGGCAAGTAGTGCCATGCAGAAATAAATTCTACTGCTCTGTGTAACTAGGAAACTATTTGTATCGAAACTCTTTCTCTGTTTGTTTCGCTTAGCTCCTAAGTAGGTTATGGCAGGAGCGTGACGTGAAATTTCGATGTAGGGAAGCAATAGGCACATGTAAATGCTGAAGCTTTCATGGCCGGCCTCAATATAGAAATAACGAAAAATATCCAGCGGATTTTTAGAAATAAAATAGCAAACTCGCCTGTAATTTAAAACGCAAATTAATTCTCTTGTTTTCCTTGGCGAAATCCTCAATGACGTCGTTGCGAAACTGAGGTCGTTGAGACAGTTCATTGATCAAATAGTTTTTACTTCACAAAACTACCAAATGAGACAACCCATTTTGACCCAGAAAGTTTCTCACAAATGTTTTTATTACTTTAAGAGCGGGGGAAATTTCTCTCCGCAGAAGTGGTTGCAGGTATCAATATTAGTTAACAAAAGTTTACAATCTCAGAGTAGGCCACCTACAGTGCCACCTACAGTTGATTTTCTTTTATGACTTTGAATAACTTACTGACACACCTAATGGTGTTAATACTTTCCTTTGTATTGAACACTATAGACAATTGGGAACGCAAAGCTACTGCTCGATTCATAGTGAATCAAAAGCACTTTATGGAAACGGAGCACTGTAATGCTTTGAGAATTTGAGAGCTCTAAAAACTCAAGACTCCAAAAGTTATTGAATCTTGAAGTTAACTGTTCAAGAATATTGTCAATTACTTCGCAATATAGTTTGCGGTAGTTTGTTTCCAAATCACGGACATTATTAATGCTGATCCTTTTAGCCTGTGGCTTCGAAATGTTGGAAATTGTTGTACACAATTCCAAATAATTACGAACAATTCATACAATTCTCTATGTGATTGAAGCATATTAATGCGCAGCACATTCACATAGGTTTATCAACCAGCTATTCTTCCTGTAGTCTTTATTCCTCAGCAGTGCTTTTGTTTAGTGTCGCTCCGGTGTTTTAATAAAAAAAGGTAAAGTAATCACAGTTGGTGTCAGGAGTGCGCCGAAAAGCACGATATGGAACAGTTGATGAAACAAATTTTAGCCGAGATGGGAAGTGAAATGAATTCCGGAATGCGTCAGAGGAAACAAATATGAAAGTCGAATTGGAAAAATGTAAACTACGGAATATAAAATATGGGAACAAAAATTGACAAAATGGAAACAAAAATGGAAGCCAAATTGAAAATGTAAACTCCGAAACGGAAGAGATGAAGGCGGGAATGTCCAATATGAAGATAGATCTAACGGACAATACTAACGAGCAACTGGCCGGGGTTAAGGAAGCCATGGAAGAACTCGACGGAAATATGAAGGACCTTGACCAACGTGTTAACGCCTTGGAGTCAATCGTAGCACCAAAGAACTGAACTCCAGAATGGAACAAATGCTCGATGAAAACCTCAAACTAGGTGGATATCTATGTGGCAGGCCTGCGTTCAGCAGTAAACGTTTTTCAGCTGAAATGATGGTGTTTGTGAAATATTTTTATGTACTTTTATATCCCTTGTATCTCGGAAATGACTCTTAACAATTGCGACAAAAATGATTATTTAGTTAACGTTTTGCCTTTCAGGTTTATCTAAGTATCTTCTCCCGCAAAAAAAAAAAAAAAAAAAAAAAAAAAAAAAAAAAAAAAAAAAAAAAAAAATCACACAGACACAAAAACAGAGGCGAAGCTCGGTCGCCCAGGTACTAACACCATTAAGTGTTATACACACAAATTGTATTGAAATTAGTTATGAACGTGGTAGTTTCATACTGGCTAATTTCTATTGTCGATACAGTCACGCCATTGAGCCTTATATTGATAAAATTAGAGAAGTGAATCATTTATTTAGGCACCGTGAGCTTTTATTCACTCTGGATGCTAATGCAAGATCACCCTGGTGGTATAACGATTTCAGAGATGACAAAGGAATACAAATGGAGGAAATAATATCTGAATTGAATCTAAATATTTTTAATAAACCGCTATATCCACCAACATTTGAAAATAAACATGGTGCTAAATCCAATATTGACCCAACTTTAGGAAATTCGAGAATATTACACAAAATCTTTGATTGGAAAGTAGGGCAAGATTTCACCTCCAGTGACCATCATTTTATTTACTTTAATTATAAAATTGATTCATGGCTTATAAAAGATTCAAAATTAACAATTCATAGAAGAAATTTCTCACAAGCCAACTGGAAGAAACTGAAACAATTGTTTGACAATACGATTACATACAATGGTATATCAGTAGATTCAGATGCACAGAACTTAATACAGACAATTACAAATGCAATACATTTTTCAGTTCCAAAATTGCGGAACAAAAAATACACTGACCACAGTTGGACTGAAACCTTGGATTAATTAGGTACGAAGGAAGATGAGGAAATTAAGAAAAATTTATCAACGATGTAATATAGAAGAGTTAAGACAACACCACTTAACTAGATATAGACATGCCAAAGAGAAGTTTAAAAGACAATTGAATGAAACCAGAAATAAGCCGTGGGAACATTTCATAGAATCTAATTTAAACACCAACCTCTGGGGAATTTCTTACAAAATTGTAATGGAGAAGATTAGAAAGCCCGAAATATTAAATACCATCATGATGGACAATGGAATGTTGACAACTAACTGGAAAGATACGTCAGAATTGTTACTTCATACCCTGTTACCAAATGACAAAATGGACTCTGGCAATGTTCAAAACAGAATTAAAAGAATTGAATTGACCAGACCATTTATGAATAATAACATTACCTTCCGATAAATCGGAAACCCGATTAGAAATCAATAAATTGAAGACGAAGAGAAAGAAAGCATTTGGACCAGATTACATGCCAAACGAAGTCCTCTACTACTTGAAAGAGAAACTAACACCTTTTCTCCATAACTTGTTTAATGATTGTTTATGGACAGGTCGCTTTCCAGATTGCTGGATATAATGCTCCTTTCACCATCAGTAGTAATGACGATGATGATAAGGATAACAACGGTAATAAAACTGTCAGTATTTCATCAAAACATAAGGAACTTAAGAAACAAAGTGTATTTTTTATTAACGTCCTCCAACGTAATGTCATATTGGACGGTGAATGAATGAAACGGGTGAAATGATGCTCATATGAGCCCGAGGTATATGGAGCAACAAAGTTGATGAACTTGTTATTAGTCTTAACTCTCGGAAATTACTACCACATACATTTTATACATTTAGGAACATCACTTGACATAACAGTAATTTCATCCTATTTTATTTCATGGTTGCTGTTTAGGAACAGAGTTTTAAAGAAAAAATGTTCACAAAGGTGGGATTTGTGTGAAGTTCATTTAAATCAAATTAATGTAATCGTAGTAGCCATTTATCGATCTCCCTTAGGAAACTTTGGAATTTTCAAAAAGTAACTCGAACAGACTTGTATCACTGAACATTACGTAAGTAATGAACTTTACGTAAGTAAACTCCCTGAACTTTTCTATACACAAATGAACTTAGAAGGCAGTGACTCCCTTCTTCTTGATAATAAGGGACTCTATGGCCGAAGGCGCAAAAACCAATTTTCCCGCCGGTCTTTCTCTAGTTACCTTGCCCGCCGGTAATTAGCACACTATTTGGACAATTTGATTTCTTTGTCGTGTTTTATACTTGGGGAGAATAGTGTTTATAACTGTAATGGAGTGTAAGAATAATACTGCAGTGCTCAGGAACATGAAGGTTGAAATTAAACAAGAAGATGACTGGCGAGACGTAACAAGGAAACTAACACACAAAACAGGGTTAACTGCAGAATTAGTTCCTTCCTTGCGAATTAAAAAGGTAAGTTAAATTAACTCCACCATTATTCACTCAGAGTATATATGCACTGTACTGGATAATCAGGGTTTAGCTTTACAGTTCTTACAGCAAGAGTTAAGAAGAAAATAAAATGAGAAAAAAAATAATTTGACTTATTTTTATCACAATATCTCTAACAACCAGTGCCAAAGCATAGCTCAAGTTTGAAGCCCTAAGCATATAAAATAAACAAGGGATGGTTTTGAAAGTAAAGGAGTAAATAAGTTCCAGACCCAAAGCATAGCAATATGATCTGTAAAGCTGAATTCCAGTGATCCAGGATCTTTGGCAATCTAGGTAATTTTGGTACCTCAATTACATTGGTACCTGCTTTCACCCATGAGCTGTACTGCCAAGGTGGTGTGTTTTGTTGGCATACCTATTCCGCTTTGGGCCATGGAAACAAAAAACAAAGATGTTTGCTGGTACAGCCAGCAGCTTTTGGTGTGACAGTGTCATAGCAACAAATAAGATGTAAAGATAAAAATTGTTGGTATCATGGTGTTTACTGATTAGCAGCAGTTTTGTCTTTCAATTCTCAATTGCTTTTAATCAGCCATGAGGAATAGAAGAAGGAAATGTTATACACTAGATCAGAAAGTGAAATTCATACAAGAGCTGGAACTTAATCCAAATAAAACCAAAACCGAAATTGCTTAAGACTTAGGAATTGCTTATACCATGCTATGTGGGCAATGTTTGAGAGGTGGAATCCGGACTGAGAAATTGAATGCCATAGACAGGATTTGAATTTTTAAGTCCTGATTCCACTTCCCAATCTTCCCTCCTCCCCTTGATATATGCATAAACAAGGTTGAAGTGTACATACAATGATGGAAATGTTAACAGTGCTTGAAAAAATGTGCAGCTGGTAGAAGTCAATTTTATTAACTGTTTTGTAGTAAATCTCCAACTAGCATTAAGTGCTGTTTTCTACAGTGTTAAAGAAGTAGATTGTGCATGAATGTCTATAATTATATTACTACTATACTAACCATGCTAAAACTTGTAACACGATATACTGATCAGAGTATTCTGTGCCATTTGTTGCAAAAACAAATATGAAATGTTGCAATAATAGCACAGATGAATCGTAAAACAGAAGTCATAAAGTGAGAGAAGAAAAAGAAGAAATTAAGAGAGAAGAGTGTATGGGAAGGAATATTTGTATACAATAGAAATAATTATTATTAAGTTTGATTTGTTGCTGTCTGTAGTATTATTGATGGGAGAAGGTGACATTTTTGGTGTGAAAATTGTAAATTGTTACTGAAAATAAAACCAGGTAACCAGTATGTTTGAAAGCTGATTTAAATGGCTTATTACAATTATATTATTTTATTACAGGAAACTGTATCCGAGGTGAATGGAACACATAAAGATCTATTATCACAATCACCAAGGTAATATTGATACACCCTTCCTTAAAACTTTGTTATGCCATGTTCAATAAGATAGCACAGTTTTATGAGGTGCATCCAGAAAGTATGTCCTGATCGCATCCAGAGATGGCACCACTAATTGGATAGGAATGTGCATGCATAGGAGTAGAGAGGAAGTATGTGACAATAATGCAGTAAAGTTACAGTATTGTGGCCGCAGTGGTTACAGTGATGTGCTAGGAGAAAATGACTGCAAACTGCAAGGTTCGTGCAGTCATCCGAATTTTGCACATTTAAAAGCAATCTCCAGCAGAGATCCATAGCAATTTGTCACATGTATGGGCATGACAGTATGTGTGACAGTATGGTATGTCAATTTTTTTTTAAACGTCCTCCAATCTAATGTCATATTGGACGGTGAATGAATGAAACGGGTGAAATGATACTCAAATGAGCCCGAGGTCCAGGAAGTTTTAGGTTATTCGACATTTGTCTTCTCAGGATAAGAGAAAAGCTTGGAAAAAAACCTTACCCAGATAACTTACCCTAAGTGAGATTTGAACTCACGACCTCTTGAACGTGGGGCAGACACGCTAACCATCATGCTACCGAGGCAGGCATGCTAAATCAATGTTGCAGGCAATTCACTGAAGGATGAACCAACATTCACGATGAAGACTAGTGGCCAACCATCCCTAGTGATTACAGAATTGTTGGAAAGTGCCGCAAGCAATTGTGGAGAACCAGCACTTCACAATTTCAGAACTATTGTCAGTTCCCCCAGATGTCTTGCTCACTTTTGCATGAAACAGTCTCAGGCAGGAAAACATTTCCACAATGACACTGAGATTCAGAATGAAGTGACCTGTGACTCTGGACATTGGCTGTAGACTCCTTTGTCTTGGGCACACAACTGACAGTGTACCATTATGATAAATGCCTCAACAGTGTGGTGACTTAGTAGCCAGAGAATCTATGTAATTATTTCAATAAATATTTCTTACTTAGTGATGTTTTTGTTTTCTTTATCGGTCATCAGCACTTACTTTCAGGATACACCTTGTATATGTTATTGGTTACCACACTCAACACTTTAGTGATGAGTATGTCAGTTCCACTACAATGATCAAACAATTCTATTTTAGTCACTCAGTGCTGCTGCACTATGAGCATGTGTTCATTCTAAATACAGTGTCATATATGTAACTAAAACCTGAATTTCAGGAGAGGGAGAAAATAGTTCTGAAAATAAGCTTTTCATTTAAATACTATTTATAAACTCATTGCATTATGAAATTTGTGACAAGGGACAAGTCCTGTTATTTTTTTGTCACTTTGTTTTTCTTCGTGACCTTGCAACTCACAGCTGTTCTGTTGTATCATAACCGTGACACAAACTTCACTAACACTGCTCTACTGTTATCACAAACAATCAATTACAATGATGTCTAAGACTGGCCCAACTGACTCTGACAATACACTCAACTGACTTTGTCTGACTCGCTTTATATAGTTGATATTTAACAAAGCTTGTTGAAGCCTCACATACAAAGCTTCTTGAAGTGATGATGGTAACTGTTAGGGAAATTCAGCTTGTGAAATGTAGTTCTGTCAATTTGTTATATTAGCAAGCCTGTGTATTAAGAGTAATAAAATGTCCAACTGTGTAAAGTGCATGTTATTTCATGGTCCTTCGGGCCGGATGGTTGTAGCTTTAAACTCCAAGATACAGCCTACTAAATGCAAGCTAATTAATTTGCATAATGGATTAGAGTCGCTTACATCTAAACCTGCATAATTACATTGAAATGTAAAGTAATGTCAAGTGAATTATGAAATGGCATCAAATTCTCAGCACAACGCTAGGAGAACGACATGACTGTTGAGATACAACTAGCGGCATCTAGTGCCTAAACCTGCAAGCTTACATCATACGCCATTCGTCAGGAAAGTAATTATTAAGCTCATGAAGGACAATTCATTGTACAACACAATAGTATGTTGTTTAACTAGCTACATTTTTTCTCGTGTTGCGCTAACAAAATACCATTAACAGGAATGAAGCCAACAGACAAGTATCAACCAAAAAATCAGCTACCTTAAAGGCTACTTTAACGTGCATTCAGAATTTTGTGAATACTGAATTAAACACTGCCAATCTTCTTAACCTTATTCAAGTCAAATTAAATAGATTGCTTGCTATTAAGAAAGAATATAAGTAAATTCAAGGTGAACTAGAAACCGATGATGAGGAAAATGCGGAAGCTCACGATGTTTACCGAGTAGAATTTGAATAAATTATCAACTTACTTGAGGCTAAATTAAGGAAAGCCTCCAACGAACTGATTGCTCATGTAAATGACAAGGTTCTAACACAGCCGTCCCATAGCTTGTCTAGAAACATAAAACTTACAAAAATCAATCTCCCTAGCTTTAGCAGCTTTCTAACCAACTGGTTACATTTCAGGGATACGTTTGAAGGTTTGGTAGTAAATAACAGCGAGCTCTACAACATCGAGAAATTTCACTACCTGCTCTCCTCCTTAAAAGGCGAAGCCAAGGACTGCATAAAAAACATAGGCATCTCTGGTCAACTTTCAAGTAGCATATAACATCCTGTTATGTCGTTATCGTTCACCCAAGCTTATAGCAGTAGAATACATCAAGCAAATTATGAATTCTCCAAATAAACTTAGCTCAACCACAGGTGAGGTGCATCACCTAATCAACACATTCCAAGGGACTATAGATGCCTTCAGTGCCTTAAAAGTCCAACCAAGTATTTTAGACCTACTTCTCAACGAACTCCTGCTCTTGAGACTAGACAAGAAAGTGAGAATGGAGTTTGAAAAGGAACATGTTGAGCTCGAAGTAGTAGGATTCAAGCAACTCATCAGCTTCTTAGAAAAACAATGTCATGCTACAATTTTGCTCCTCTACACAACCGCTTCCAGCTAGTGTAAACCAGCATATCAAGTTGTAGCCAAGGATGGCACAACATTCATATGTTTCAACAGCATAGAGCTGTTATATCTGCTCAGAAGAACACAGACTGTATAAATGTCCAGATTTCCTCAAACTGAACTGTGATGAAAAATTCAATTTGATCAAGGACAGCAAACATTGCACCAACTGTCTGAGTTCATCACAGACATGGAAAACATGCCGTTCTAAAACTGCATGCAAAATATGTAATAAATTCCATCATATGTTGCTACACCAAGGGGATTGTCGAATAAGAACTAACTCACGGCGAGAAACCAGTGCAATGATACAAACTCCACAGACCAACAATTCAAGTCAGTATTCATATCACTCCCTTAGAAGTGCTCCAAAAACCCTGGTGCTCCTGAGCAGTGTTAGTTAAAATCAGGGACATAAATGGAGAGTTTCATCTCTTACGTGCAGTACTAGACAGTGGCTGCCAGAGCAATTTCATATCTGAACAGACAGTACAACAGCTGAAGCTCAAGAAGAAAAGAACGAGTGCCGTTGCCCTGCAAGCTTTCAGTGATCTAACATCTGAAGCAGTCGATCTGGGTGGCTCAGTTGGTTAGATGCTGTCCTACTGATCTCAAGGTTGCAGGTTCAATCTGGCCCAGGCTGATGGTTTTTAAGTGTGCTTAAAAACAACAGCTCCATGTCAGATTTACTGGTATGTAAAAGAACTCCTGCGGGACGAAATTCCGGCACACCGGTGACGCTGAGTGATCCTAGCAATTGACAGCGTTGTTAAACAACAAAATAATTTTAAAACATCTGAATGTATAGTATTACCTACAATCACTGATAATATTCCTACATCATATATTAACTACATGGCGTGTAACATCCCGTAAGATGTCATCCTCACCGACCCAGACTTCTATCTTCCTAAAGGTACTTACTTGCTCATCAGTGCACAGGTCTTCTTGCATTTTAGGAAGGAAGGAAAGAAAACCCATCCAGGCTATCCTATTCATAAGGACACTCATCTAGGATGGATTTTATCTGGAGAATATCCAGAACAATTGAATGAAAGCAAACTTAACGAGCAGAGACCTAAATCACTCTTCATTAGATCCGACCACAGCCCAGAAACCCAGACTCAAAAGTTTTGGGCCCTAGAGGAAGTTAGTCATGTAACACATTCTCCAGAACACAGGGAATGTGAGGAACATTTCAAGAGTACTACCATACGAGACGAAAATGGAAAGTACGTTGTAGAGCTGCCCATGAAGAAGTAAATAAATATAGGCAACTCAAGGCACATTGCTATACAGCGCGTTCACTTCTTGGAGAAGAAATTGCAAGCACAGAGCCATCTTCATCAAGATTATGTAAACTTCATGAGAGAATATGAGGCCCTTGGACACATGATTGAACATGATTTGAACTCCACATCGGGAGAACTGAAATACTACATACCTCATCATGCTGTTCCCAAACTGGTCAAGTAGCACAACAAAGACAAGAGTTGTTTTTGACGCATCAGCCAAAACTAATAATGGTGTGACACTGAATGATATTTTGTTGGTGGGACCAACTGTACAAAATGACTTATGCTCATTGATCATACACTTTCACATGCACAAAATAGTCTTCACAGCTGGTGTAGAAAAGAGGTACTGACAAGTGAAAGTAGATCCCAAACATCAACCATTCCAATGTATATTATGGCAAGAAAACACTCAGAATGAACTAAAGACTTATACTAGGTTCAGTCTTAGGTTTGTCCGCATCAAAACAAACCCATGTGACCAGTGCATCGTGATACAACAGGGTAGCAATGCGTGCAGGGAAGTAGTCCATCCTAGTAATCTTGGTTTTAGAATGAATCTATCGTTAAATGATGTAATATTCTACACAAATACCTAAGAGGTTAATTAACGCTGATGTATACTGCGAAACAGAACTACAAGTTCCAACATGCAGCTCGTGTGTGTACCTGATATCTGAGTATTGTTTACAGTTGATATTTAGAATCATGGCGGACGGCCACGGTGAATTTGCTCTTGCGTCTTCGTTGACTTATGCAAAGCATAACGCGGGAAAACCATTGACTAGTGGTGAAAAACAATAGTGTTGAACGTATATTATAAGTTGTGTGAGAAATATCCAACTGTTCCCATCAAAGAAGCAGCGAAATTAACTTCTGAGTTCACCGGTGTTTCGAGTACAAGTATAAACAGTGCTCGCAAAGAAAACTAATAATTATGACATGTGCATCGTTTATTTTGTTGTGACTATCAATCTTATCGTCTCTAGTTACATATTAGTCACTCTTTAAATTGACGGAATAAGGGATCGTATCCTTTCTGTTACGTATCGCATGCACTCACCACATGGTTGTGACAGTATTTCTGGTGCGAATGGCGGAAGGATACATTATAACTGTGCACTGGCCACCTGGGTTCAGTTTCGCGCAGATCAACCTTAGAATGAATAGATACTCTACAACTGTTACTTACGGCATGTTGTCGGCAGTTTATGTGGCCACATAATGTCTTCAACAGCAGGCAATAAAGGAAACTACCAGATTCCCTCCAGCAGCTTCAATTTCACACCAAGATTTTTACGTGGACGACTGCATTTCAGGAGCACACACTCTAGAAGAAGCTGTAAGGCAACGAGTAGAACTTCAAACCCTTCTTCAGCTTTGAGGATTCTCACTTCAAAAGTGGTGCACAAATAGTTCAGAATTACTGGAGTCAATTCCAGAGAATTTAAGAGAATATGACCACTCAATGACTGATAATGCCAGTAACATAGACAGGACATTAGGCCTGACTTGGCATCCTTCGACAGATCAATTCAGAATCAGCTGTGAGATGAATGTGTGGCGGGGATTTATTCTAAAAGTTTGTTATCACTTATTAGTGTGAATATAGCAGCAAATGGAGCACTGTTTTTGCTAAAAGGTGGAAAGTTTGTTAGAGCAGACGCCACTCTTTTCTGCAGGGGATGTGGTCGTAGAATGGAATGCATAAACCAACGTACTTTTATTATAAACACCTTTATTCGTTCATCTACACTTCTTTTCACAAAGCAATTAGTTAACAACTCTTAAAATTGGATAGCGTCCATGCTGTCTAGAAGTTTGGATGTAATTCACATATTCACACGCCATTAACAATTATACGTCCTTACACTTTGAAGTCACAGACGCTAATGAAAGTAGTTTCTGAGCGTCTCTATGACGCAACACCGCCATTCTTATATATTCATCCGCGCAACAGTTCTCATTGGTTGAATTCCAAGTGACGAGAAGACATTGTCTATTTTGAGTATTATCAAAAGAAATAAGTCCCTGATACACCCAAATTAAAAGAATTAAAAATTTACACACTCTTATAAAAATATTTACATGAACAATTTTCTATTAATCAATATTCTGTCTCATATGCCCCTTGTTTTGTTTTTCAAATTGTCACCTTATTTACAATCTTGAAACACAATACAACACTTCTCCCTACTTCTATGATTCAATCACTTTGTACAATATATTTTTTTTTTTTTTTTTTTTTTTTTTTTACAGTCTTCTTCACTGTTTGTCTTCGTCCTTTGTTTTGACATAATACAACATGTCTTTATAAGTTTCACATATTCGGTTACTACGTAATGCATTCGGTTATTATACAATACATATCCAGTTATTGCACAACATATTTAGTTATTACACAATATGTCCAATTATTATGCAATACATATTCAGTCCTTGTACAATATACCCAGTTATCATATCACATATGCTGTTATTATACAATACACCTTCAGTCATTATACAATACATATTCAGTTATTGTACAATATATCCTGCCATCACATCACATATGTTCTGTTATTATGCAATACATATTCAGTTATTACACAATACACATTCAGTTTTGGTATAAAGCATTTAGTTATTACTCAACATATTCAGTTATTGTATAATATATCCTGCTATCATAATACATATGTTCTGTTATTATGCAATACATATTCAGTTTTGGCATAAAGCATTTAGTTATTACTCAACATATTCTGTTATTGTACAATGTATCCTGCTATCACAATACATATTCTGTTATTATGCAATACATATTCAGTTCTTATACAACACATACTCAGTTATTGTACATTTGACATTGACACAAATATAATTTAAGTGTTTCATGTGGTTTTTGACTTGTATTCATTGCTATGAGGAGAGAAAAACAGGATACAAATTTTGAGCTAATGATTATGATCATGTTTATGGCAATATTTTATTCAGTTCTTTGCCTTCTTTGTCTTATAAGCTTATGTATAGGCAGGTTATTGAGTTGGTTCTTAAACTCTGATGTTACTAATGGTACTAATTTTCTTGATTGGGTTATTATTCATTGTTGTTTGGTTCAACATTTCTTCGAGCTTAGCATTGGCTATATTCATCTCAATTCATGGGCATTGTTTTTCTGGTTATGGTTTTCCTCATTTCACTAATTGTCATTTCTTTGTCTCTTATTTTTATAAGAGAAAACTTCTATACTTACAATTATTCTGTAATTGTATTATTTTTCCTCTCAATTTACCCTCGACATCTTTGTGTCGAAATATTATATCTTTTTCATCATAATTGATTCATTTTTATTTTTGTTCCTGACATCCTTATGTCAAAAACATTATCTTTCGTCGCTATAATTCATTTAGTTAATGACAATCAGTGTCCTCATCTGTCTTTGTTGACAATGCTCTTTGTGGTCGATATAGCCAATGACTATGTTGATCTTCTTCCTTGTTGTAATCCTATTTTGAATATAATTTTCTATAATTTACCCATTAAAAATTGTTATCTTCTTTCATCTCTGCTACTCCTGCCTTACACATTTGTTGACAAAGGCTATTTGGTCCTTTCTTTGTATGGCTTTAATTTGTTTTTATGGTATCTTCCTACCAACTTGCCATTTGTATTCTGTAGCTCATACGTGTGGTCACCCAGTTGTTTTGTTATGACCAGTGGTCCAGTATACAATAGCTCCATCTTTCTTCGTGTAGCCATCATGGTGTCGATGTCAATTGTAAGTTGCTGAGATTTTGTTGTTTGTCATCCACTCGGTTGGGACGAACTTAGTTGTTGTGATTTCCCTGAGTGTTGGTGGTGGTTGTCGTTTCAGTATTTTGTGTAGTATCTGCCCTATTTGACACATCTTCTTCTACTTCCTGCTGTCTTGTGTTGTTAGTGTACCATTGGTCTCTGCCCCTTTGGCGTGAACCTCTGTCATGTGACGGTCTGTGGTTGTTCAAGTGTTCCCTACTGAATCGCATGTGATTCACTTGATGGGTACGGTCTCCTGGTCTTCCACGATCATATGTATATGTTTGGTGTCTCGATTCACCCCTCGGTATCGTGTCGTGGTACCGCTGTCTTGTGTTCTCCATCCTCTCGCCATGATTATGTGGTTGTGGGAAATGGTGTGCCCCTCTCCCCCTTTCATGGGTACTCCTAGTATTTGTATGTTCTCCTTCGCTCTGGTTGTTCGTAGCTGTGTTCCGGTTTAGGATGGGTGAGTTTGGGTGACCGTTCCTATGTCTATGCTCATTAGGCCGACCATTTTGTGTTTCGAAGGCTGTCAGCAGTTCTATCATATCTGCAAAATCTACTGGCCTCGCAACAATTAATCCTGTTCTCACTGTGTCTGGGAAATGTCTTGTTATGCTGGCAATTAGTTCTGCCTCCGACAAGTTGGGGTCTAATAGCTTTCCTTTGTTGGCTACTTTCATAAAATAGTCGACTAATGACAACCCTTTGGCTGGATCGTATCTACCTGTCGCTAGCTCTACCCTAGTTTGGTTTTGTTTAGCTGGGCCCCAATATCTTGATAGGAATAAATTTCTGAATGAGCTATAAGACTCATGACCAGCTAGTGTTAACCTGAGCCATTCTAATGCCTTGTTTTTTAAGCTTTTCTTTACTATCATCATCCTAAGCTCGTTTGGTATCCTTTTCACTTTAAAGTATTCTTCCATCTCTTTAACAAAGAGTTTTGGATCGTCTCCCTTCTCCTCGTCAAATGTAGGTGGTGTGATTTCATGTAATATGCTGTTGGTGTAACATGTGTTATGTGTTGTGTCATTGTTTGGTTGTGAACCTCTTTCTCTGTATGGTGAGTCAACATTTTGTACATTACTCAAGTAACTCTCATCTTGTACATTACTTACATCTAAATCATCTTGTCTTTGTAATGCCTTCACAACATCATTTACATTAGCCAAATTTTCTTTCCCTTTTTTCATTTCTTCACAAATTGATTTTAAATCATTCTTTATTTCTAAGTGGCTTTGTTTCATATCATTTATAGCATCCTGTTGTGAAAGCATCACATCATTCATTGTCTTAATTTTAGGAATTACAATTTGTTCTACAGTTTCATTAATAATGTCTTTCTTTACTACCTCCATCTCTTTCCTTAATTCCTCAGTTATTTCTGCTTTTACATTTGTTATCTTACAGTCTACACTTGTGTTACATTCTGTTATTTCATCCCTACATCTAGCAATTTCTTCTTCCAACACTATTTTATTCTCTTTCATCTCTGATTCTATTTTTCCCATCCTATCTCCTACAATTTCTATCCTAGCTTCTAAGGCTTCCTTTGTTTCATTTAAGTTTTTATGTACTAATTTTAAATTAGTTTCCATTACTTTCATATTTTCTTTACACTCCTGTCTTCCTAATTCTATTTTCTGTTCTAGGTTCTGTCTACCTAATTCCATTTGCTGTTCTAAGTTCTGTCTACCTAATTCCATTTTCTGTTCTAAGTCTTTTCTCACTTCCTCCATTTTCTGACCTATCTCTTCCTTATTCTGTTCCAGTTTCTGACCTAAACTTTGTTCCATGTCCTGTTTTAACTCTGCATTATTTTGTTTCATTTTCTGACCTAAACTTTGTTCTATGTCATGTTTTAATTCTGCCCTATTCTGTTCCATGTCCTGTTTTAATTCTGCATTATTTTGCTCCATTTTCTGACCTAATTCTACCTTGTTTTGTTCCAGTTTCTGACCTATTTCCTTCATATTCTGTTCTAGTCTTTCAAACATCATCATCATTAACCTTTGATCTTTGCTTATCTCCGCCTGTTCCTCACTCTCTAATCCTATCTGATAACTAGGCCTATCTGCCCCTTCCCCCACTCCTGTTTCTATCTCTTTTCGCGACATTTTAATTCCTTTATCTAATTCACTTTTGGTTAAAAGTCCCGCTACTTTTCCACTTCTAAGTATCATTAACTAATGGAAATAAAATAAAGACACAAAAAATTTCGATCCTACTTTCTTTTCTGCTGGTTCTTCGTCCGGTTATTTACGTCTCCTGGGTAGTTGGCTTCGCTAGATGATCTCCGGTGTTTTTCCCACGTTGATTCTCCGTGTATCGATGTTTTGTTGATATCAGACGATGGTCTAATGGCGTCTTTCTCCTGCACGATGAGATAGCGTCCTTTTGTTGTTAGCACTTCGCACCCTCAACTTTGCATTCCACTCCAAATTCGCGCTCCACGTTGGGCAAGCCATTTGTGGCGGGGATTTATTCTAAATGATGGTTAACACATATTAGCGTGAATATAGCAGCTAATGGAGCACTGTTTTTGCTAAAAGGTGGAAAGTTTGTTAGAGCAGACGCCACTCTTTTCTGCAGGGGATGTGGTCGTAGAATGGAATGCATAAACCAACGTACTTTTATTATAAACACCTTTATTCGTTCATCTACACTTCTTTTCACAAAGCAATTAGTTAACAACTCTTAAAATTGGATAGCGTCCATGCTGTCTAGAAGTTTGGATGTAATTCACATATTCACACGCCATTAACAATTATACGTCCTTACACTTTGAAGTCACAGACGCTAATGAAAGTAGTTTCTGAGCGTCTCTATGACGCAACACCGCCATTCTTATATATTCATCCGCGCAACAGTTCTCATTGGTTGAATTCCAAGTGACGAGAAGACATTGTCTATTTTGAGTATTATCAAAAGAAATAAGTCCCTGATACACCCAAATTAAAAGAATTAAAAATTTACACACTCTTATAAAAATATTTACATGAACAATTTTCTATTAATCAATATTCTGTCTCAAATGTAAATGCAAAAGAACTCCATTGCTCCAAACGCAAGGTCTTATCAATCATATTATCAATATTTGACCCACTTGGGCTAATAACTCCTGTTGTCATTCTCTGCAAGGTGTTCATGCACACTTGTAGCAAGAAGGAACAGGATGGATGACCAATTATCAGGGAACTTGCTTGATACTTGGAATGATTTACATCAGCAAATACCCTTGCTCAAACACTTCAACATTCCCATGCTTCGTCCTCGCTGAAGGAGCACTGAAGAATGTTGAGATACATGGCTTCTGTGACGCTTCCCAGACTGCCTATGGGGCTTCCGTGTGCATACAGTCTATGAATCAAGAAGGCAAGGTCCTAGTGAGACTTCTGTGTGCAAAATCAAGAGTTGCATCTCTGAAGCAGGTCTCAAGGAATTTTGTGGCTCCCTAACTTTGGCTTGTCTTGTCAAGAAATTACTTGCATCCCTACGTACAACCCCTGATAATGTACAGCTTTGGACAGATTCAGAAATCGTACTAGCTTGGCTACGTGCATGTCCCACAAAATGGAAGACATTTGTCATGAACAGAGTAGCAGAGATTCAAGATATCTTACCAGCTTCCCATTGGCGGCATGTAAGATCACAGGACAATCCAGCAGATGTTGCATCACAAGGAATACAACCAATGCTTCAAGACTGAGTTATGGTGGGAAGGTCCCAGTTGACTGCATCAAAATGGCCATCACAAGGCGAGTGCAACATCTCAAGAATTCCTGACCAGAGAAGTATAATTGATTGTCATGCAACACAATGATTCATTTTTCAATCAACTCTCATCCCTTAATAGACTACTCAGGACAGTTGGTTACTCTCTGAGATTTTCTTCTAACTGCAAGAAGGCCCACAATGAACATGAAATATCTCCACTGAAACCACGAGAAATAAACAATGCTTTGTATGTTTGCATTAAAATTGTGCAATCAGCCTCTTACCAAAGGAAAATACAGTGCCTCACACAAGGCAAATCTATTGAAGCAACCTCCAAACTCAAGACTTTTGAATTCACTCCTGGACCAGAATGGTTACCTTCGAATTGGAGGGAGATTACAGAATGCACCAATTCTATATGAAGCCAAGCATCAATTCATACTTCATCCTCAACATCATTTTACAAAACTTGTCATACTGAGTGAACATCTACGTTTGTTGCATGCGGGTCCTCAACTACTCATTTTGTCGTTGCAGTTAAGATAGTGAATACCCAGGGTCCGCCGAGTTGTGAAGAAATGCATTAATTTATGTCTAACATGCCTTAAACTGAGGACAGCAACAGCTGAACAGGAAATGGTGAACCTGCCTATACCATGAGTTACAGCTTCTAGACCTTTCACAAACGTGGGAGTTGACTATGCTGGCCCATTTTTTGTCAGAATCGGCACCCAGCAATGCAAGACAACTGGAAAGGCATACATTGGAGTATTCACATATTTTGCCACCAGAGCTATACACATGGAAGTCATCTCTGATCTCTCAATAAATGCTTTCATGGCAGCACTTCATCGGTTTACTTCACATCGAGCTTGCTCTTCCAACATCTATAGTGATAATGACACCAACTTCATTAGTGCATCTGGGGATCACTTAAAACCATCACACGCTTAAAACCATCGGACTGGGCCAGATTTGAACCTGCGACCATGGGATCAGAAGGCTAGCATCTAACCAACTGAGCCACCCAGACCGACTTGAATCTTGTCCCATCAGTAGCCTTTCTAGATGGAAAAACATTCAAAAGATGACCCAAGATTTCTGGCGAATGTGGCAGAAGGATTACCTTAACACATTACAACAGTGTTACAAGTGGTCACAAGAGCATCCTAATCAATGCCCCGGCGAACTTGTGCTCATAAAGGACGACAACCTACTCCCACTTCGATGGAGAAGAGGCTTGATAGATATAGTCCATATTGTTGAAGACAGTCTTGCCAGGGTTGACACTGTCAGAGCCAGTTCCGGTGCCATAGTTCGTCCTATCCAGAAATTGTGTGTGCTACCAATGCCTAACTAGAAGTGACTAAAAATAAGCTTATGAGCATTATTATTATATATAATATTGTGTAAGCTTTATTTACGTTATTGCTGTCAATTTTAATTATCTGTGCATTACATAAACAATTGCAAACGGCCACTGCCTTTTGGTGGAGTGGTATGTTAGGGAAGTTAACTTGTGAAATGTAGTTCTGTAAATTTGTTATATTGGCAAGCTTGTGTATTAAGAGTCTAATAAAATGTCCAACTGTGTAAAGTGCATGTTATTTCAGTTGCGAAACATGATATAATTGCAAAACATTGAATCACATGTTAGAATGTAATCTTTCATGGCGGAAGTCAACATAACTAAAAGCTTTATCTCGGCTGTTATGCTGTGGTCTTCTGTGAATAAATGTTCCAGATGCTTCATCCAAACTGTGGTGGACTGCATTGCAACATTTAATAAATTTAATGAAGTGAAAAGCATATTGTAAAGGCCAGTAATCCAATTTTAGCTAGAATGTATTACTTCTCAAATTTCATTAACTGGTAGATTAAATAAGACTGTCATGTGTTAACTGTGGAGACATCTTGCATGATGGTGTATGTACTACTACTGTCATGTGTTAACTGTGCAGATGTCTTGCACGTTAGTGTATGTAGTGTAACTCTGTCATATTGTAACAACACAGCAAAACTGTGAAATCCTGTTACTACTCTATCACTTAATTGTCTTCTAAATTTTACTGCAAATGCAGAATTTCTTTCTGATTACCAACACAATTTATAGTCTTCTCTGTTATTACAATTCACAACTGTTATGCTGATAATTTTTCTCAGTCTTTGAATGTCTTTCTTTACTTTCACTATCTCTTGTATCTTTACTATTATGATACAATCACTGGATGACTCATACATACTTGCGACAGGCTGATAGACTCACTCTCATAACTAAAGACTAACTGTACATGACTTACACACTAAACAACTAACTCTACTGGAACTCTAAAACAGCTGACTGAACTGCTGTCTTATTTATATAATAGACCTTTGAGAGCCGTCCATACACATGTCCAAGGATGGCTCAGCAGAATTAGCTAGAAGTTTCTGGATACTGGTGTTACCGTGCTGTTTGACCACATACACCAGGCACTAGTTACCCTGTAGTCTCGGACCTTTCTCTTGTGTTTGACTGCCATTATTACAATCAAATACCCACAACTGCTCACTGGATCCAAGATCACCTGGCCCCCTCTCATCTGTATACTGTTGAATGACCCAATATCACAGTATGTTAATTGCAGAGGTGAACTCCCATCTAGTTCCAGAGAGCCTTCCAGGAGGTACAGGTTAGAGAGGAGGTACCCTTCTGAGAAGCCCAGAAACTCTTGCATATCTGCCAACCCTCGTTTCTAGTGTCTGATACGTATAGCTCAGTTGCAGCTAAACCACTGTTTTGGGAGAGTGCAACACAGACCACTGATATGAGTGGGCAAACAATTTTAGAAAAGATTCTCATAGCCGCATCAGTTCCAAAGCCTTCAACATCAATATGCCCATCTGCGTGAATCTTTACCAAATCGGTAGTTGGGAAGAACATCACAGTTAAGTCACCACCAAAAGCATAAAACTCAATATTTAAGACTAGCAAGCCCATAAGATATGATGGCTCACTGATTAAGTTCCAGAACAGCTATACAAGAAACAACTTCCTGAAAGAAAATTCTAAGTCTGTTCCCAGTACACCTAAGGGACATAAGGGACCATAAACATCTTGATCCTCTTCTGAGGAATCTCCTGGGGTGGACTCTGGTCAACATCTTTCATCTTTGCTGATCACCATTTCCAATCAGTTTGATGCAGTTCACCGAAATTCTCTAGGGAAATGGTTTTTCTCAGTAGAGGAGATGGAACAAGAAGATGCTGGAATCGCTGCAAGAATGTCAGTGGGAAAGAGACAAAGCTTCAGAAAAAGGTGTTAGCCCAACACATAAGAAAAGGGCTAAATTAAATCAAATACCACCTACTACAAGGTAATACCTTTAAGTACATATTCCATAAAAATACTACCATGGCTATCCTACAATGGATCATATTCGTTTTTGAGCTATGCTGCCCACAGACAGACACACACACAGACCTTTTACCAAAAATGCTTCTTTTTTTTTATTCAGGGGGTCTCAAACATATATTTCTGGTGAAATCTCTATATCGAAATTTTGGTATATATAACAGAGATATATATACGGAGCATTTCTTAAAACTGTGGAACTAAATTGCCTTGCCTGGAGGTATATTAAACTGTATGACAAAGCTGTGTTTCACATCCACATCAACATTCTGAGTTTCACTCTCATTGGAGTAGGTTCCGCTGATTGGTTCAATAAGTGCAATAAACACACACAGAACAGAACTTGAAATTTTGCTCAATAAGAATGGGCCTTTGGTTCCATGTTTTCAAGAGATTAAGCTGCGTTCACAATACGTCTTTCAAGTAAGATGATACACCCCAGTAGAGTGAGATCTTTCACCAGAAAAGGGGGTTCCTGCATATGGGGGCACTATGATACTTACCAAAGATGATATATATCAGAATCTGTACCCTTACAATCTGACATCCAGTCAGTCGCCATAAGATTGTACTACCATCTATCCGACTTAACATTTGCAACATATATCTGTCTCCATGTGATCACTGATTTAGAAGATCTAGTTTCCTAGTTACCAACAACTTTTATGTTGGTCGAGGATTTCAGTGCGCATCACTCACTTTGAGGTTTAACTTGTGCTTATCTGGGAGGCAAACTCAATGCTGATGTGCTAGAAAATCACAATCTAGCTCTCCTCACTATTGAAGAGCCTACACTTCTTTCGAACTCCTTCAATAACCTCTCATGCCTTGACTTAACAGTTTATTCATGACAATTGGCACTTTGTTTACAGTGGAATGTCATTTGTGGTTTTTAGTCTAGCGACCATTTCCATGTCTTGTTAGCCTCTTAATGCAAGATCATGTTCCACACATATGCCTAGATGGCGCTTGGATCATGCCAAATGCAACCTTTGCACCCAATTGGCTGTATTTTCTTACATCAAGCATGACTAATTATTTAGTCCAACATCTCACTGAGAGGATTCTTTTGGCTGCTGAGGAATCTATTGCGCTGTTGACTTCCCACCCCGGTTGATTTCCTATCCCTTGGTGGATGAATGAACATCACAATGCCATTCATGTTTGAAGGCATGCTTGTAGCCTTTTCCAGTGTTATCCTACATTTAATAACCAAATCCAGTAGAAAATGCACAGCAGGCGTTGACAAGTCATTAAGGATAGAAAAAAGGCACCATGGAATAAGTTTGTAACTTTATTTTATACTTGTTTTAAAGTTCTTGTCAGACTAGATTGACCGATGTTTGATTTATTGGTGGATGTAAGAACAATGGCAATGGATGAGCAATGGAGCCAAACCACATACATTCAACTTTCATAGTAGCACTTCCATTTATACTGCAGAGTGGTATGGAATATACCAAGCTATTTTGTATGGGCACCATCACAAATTGGGTGACTGCCTGATTTTGAGTGATTCTCTTAGTGCACTTAAGAGCTTTCATGAACTTAGAACTACCATCCTATCATGGCGTGTGCATGGATTCCCTGTCATAAAGTTTTGCCAGGAAATGAAATGGCAGGTTTGGTAGCAAAGGTGGCAACCAGAACCCAGTATTACCATCTCTTAAAGTACTTCGTAAGACTTTAGGCTTGAAGTGTGGAGAGAAGTGCTGTCATGCTGGCACTTTGTTTTAATTCAGGCTTTGGCCTCATATGTTTGATATATTTATCTATATATTTGATTTTAGTAGTATCCATTTTATAAGGACACTGGTAATCAAGAAGATGAGCACCCTTAAACATACATCATCACTATAGCAGAGCAGTTTTAGTGTCTGAAATTAAATTGTTATTATCAGCCATGTGTACACCTGTAAATAATAATAATAATAATAATGACAATATTATTATTATTATCATCATCATCATCATTATTATATAAGTAAAGTTTGTATTTTACTTAGATTTTGCACTCGTATTCATTTTAATTTTGCCAGTTTAGCATTACCATTTTATATCTGGCAATACTTCCTCACTTAAATTGTGTGTGCAACTTAAATGCAGTTTGTTATGTCCCTCCTTGGAAAAAGGGGAAAGAACTTATTGGTGTGTAAACAAGCTTACAAGTGGAATTATAAGCATTATGTTTGGTTATGCTGGTGGCAGGCAATTACCACAGCTCAGTGGCAAAGCGCGGCAATGGAAAACCAAAGATCTGTGATTTGAATCCTGGCATTGATCTCTTATTTTTCCATAATACTGTATGATTATTATTATTTATTATGATTATTATTATTATTATTATTATTATTATTATTATTATTATTATTATTATTATTATTATTATTATTATTATTATTATTATTATTATTATTATTATTTACAGGTGTACACATAGCTGATAATAACAATTTTTATTTATATTGTTATTGTGAATTAAAAATTAAACTCATTGTATTTATTTATTTATAACGTTTAACATTCCTTTTAACTATAGTAGCTCAGACAGGCTGGTAGTTGCTAGTCAGCAGACCAATATAAACAATGACAAATGACACATGATATGGTCTTTCCATTTCATCCCACCAGTTTAAAATAAACCACAAGGTATTTATCAAAGTTAAAATGTTACTACTTTGGAGTAGCAGTTAGTGTTGACTTATGAAATTATGGTTTCTAGTTCAATTCTCGGCTGGATGAGAGACTTTTATAACCTTTAATTATGTTTGTTTCATTTATGCCATATAGAGAGTGAAAGTATGTAAAGTATATTATTCTCAGGACTTTTGAATTTATCGATTCTTTCATACGATTAATAAAGAATACAATTCTACTTAATTTTATTGCTTGCTGTTGAATATGCTTTTCCCATTCAAGATGTTCGTCTATCTATACTCCCAAAAATTTGGTATTTGGTACGCAGACTAATGGTTTATTGTCTAGACTTATATTTGGAAATTGTACTGTTTTATTTAAGCTGTGATGAAAGCCTATGGCAACGGATTTATCCTCATTTATTTTCAACTTATTGAATTGGTGTTTGGTAAACTGCTTCTAAAGTTGAATTACAGAGGTTCAGAGTAACAAATATTTGCCTTTGCTTTCTTAATTCTATCTTAAATGAAGCTCATTCCAGATCTTTTATTTTTAAAATATTGAAAAAGTATGCAATAGAACTGTATAGTTAACCAAAGCTTTTTAATTTTACAGGTACACACCAATTAATATTTAATTGTAACTGAATGACTGACTATAACCAAATGTAAGCAACACATTGCTTTTACACATCATGCATGCTTCATTTTATTTCTACTGATACACAATTATAAAGTTCAAATAGTTGTTACTAACCTTTCCAGTGCTGTTTAACACTACAGTAGTGTGCTCTTAAACTACATCCATTACTTCTGCCATCAATTTCATAAGTTTTGTGCATAACATTTGTTTGTCAAGAGCAAAAGTTCAGTATGATCAGCATGTAATTTAATTCTATACCTATTTAAACACAATTTAGTTGTAATAATTTCTAAAAGAAAACATGTCAGCAACAATTATTATCCCTAATTTAATTAGTAAATGTATTGTATGACATACTTTAATTGCATAAATGTCCTGTGCTAAAGATACCCAGTCCTTTCTTCCTTGATCCTCCATCAAATTAAGATACAGAGGGTTTGAGAGGTAGAACTGGAACTTAAAAATTCAATGCCACAACTGGGATTTGAACCACAGACCTTCCGCTTACCAGGCGGACGCTCTAACCACTTTGCCCACACACGGCTTGTGTGTTTAAAAACACCAACAGTAAGTTTGTTGCCATAAATAAATAATACTTCCTTTCATAGAAGTTTGAAAACAGTGTTGTAATTAATTTAATTTAAAAGGTGAGTTAATTAATAACACTGAACAACACTTACTACATATTTTTCCGGGACGCGTTTCGAAGGTAACTTTCCTCCATTATCAACCGGACAATAACTGGGTTTCCATGGTGTTTGAAGGTGCAAATGGTGATGAAACACCAGAAGAAGCATCACCATCTGCACCATCAAACACCATGGAAACCCAGTTATTGTCCGATTGATAATGGAGGAAAGTTACCTTCGAAACGCATCCCAGAAAAATATCTAAGTGTTGTTCAGTGTTATTAATTAACTCACCTTTTAAATTAAATTAAATACAGAGGGTTGTTTACAATCTCTAATAATGAATTGTGAATGTGATTGTTCTGTTTCTTCATACTCAGCATGGTTCAACATTTGTGAGCCAAACCAGTTACTGTGCTGTCTGCATAGCAGTAGACGTGTGTGGCTCTCATTGTGCCTAACCAAATTTAACCATATGAGGAAGGCTGCATCACTGCTCTTTCCAATGCACAGTATAGTTAGTCTGCTATTATTGAAGCTTGTAAGAAGGGAAATTTTGTTGTGTGGAAGTACAGGATTACCTCAGTTGAATAAAAAAGGAAATAGTCGCATGAGATTAATTCCCAAAGGAAGAAAACATGCCAAATCCCTTCTCAGAACATAGCACCAACATCACAAAGTTCTATGAGAAGCACATGGCAGGAGAAAAATGGAAATTTGTGAAATTTGTGGTCACATTACATGAGGCATATGTGTATCTTAATGATTGCAACAAACTCCCTGCAGTTTACCATCGACCAAGGGGTAGAAAACATTTTCAAAGATGATACGCAAAATGCAGAGTAAGTTTCTCAAAGGGATTTATGGTTATTACTGATTACTCCTGCAATGGGAAATTAATAATTCATAGAGCTACTAAAAAGACCTGGACCAATTCCAGGTATTATCAGGATGAAGTTCTCACCCCAATTAGCCACACTGAAATCCTGGCTCCTTATGGGAGAGACAGAAACAAAGTCTGGGCACACCAAGATAAGGCATCCAGTCATACTTCTGTTTTCACTGTCACATACTTACAAAGAATGGGGCATGAAACTGAAATACATAGTATTCCATTCAGCAACATCCCAGTAAAGTCTCCCGATGCCTCATATGTAACGATTGGCGCTATTGTTGTTTCGAACAGTTTCATCACTGTTTCTAATTTCAGTGTGGTGATGTTTCTAATGTTATACACTGCTTTTATGGCAGCTGCTGATTTTTCCTGTATGTGGGTTTTGAATGAAATCGCTGTTGTTTGCAAAGTGACACCTCAGTATTTGTATCTGTTTACTATTTTCAGTGGTTCACTCATCATTATGTTCTCGCTCCTCTTCAATCTACCTCCTCTCCTGAATATCATTTGTGCTGTTTTATCTTCATGACAAAATCATTTTCTGTTACCCAATGCTGTAGCGTGTCTATTCCCGCTTGTAGGGTCTGTTTATCAGTTGATCCTAGAACCATGTCACCTGCATACATTCCTTTCATTTTGTCACCAATATCTGCTGTCATGTTAAATAATAGAGGACTTATAAGGGTCTCCTTCCATAGCTCTGTTTGTCTGCATTATTTATTGTGACTTTTACAATTATTTGCAGTGTATTTTGCCTCATTATTTCTTGTATTACATCTGCAAGTTTATGTTCTTTGCCAATCATATCTAATCAAAAGCTTTTTCGTAGTCTATAAATAATGCATAGTATTTGCTCTTTGGTTTGCTGAGTCCTTCATCAATTTCTTTCATTAGTGCTTCCACTGCTTGTAGCATTAATTTAGATTTTCTGAATCCAAATTGATTCTCTGGTGTGTGTTGTGTGATTTCTGTCAATTTGTTCATGATGATCTTGAAGATTTTGAATGATCTAGTGAGTGAGTGAGTGAGTGGTTAGGGTTTAAGGGCCCGTCGGCAGCTAGGTCATTAGAGCCCCTTGAATGATCTATTTTCTAGTGCCACTGCACTGTATGTGTTCACGTTTCTGTATTCCATTTTCCTTTGTATAGTATCTTTAGCATGGTTTTTCTCCAATTTTCTGATGCAGTGTTCGTGCTTATGCATATGTTGAAGATTTCTATCCAAGTTGGGGTTAGAATTTCTGATGAGCTTTTTAGATGCTCGTTCGCATACTATTTGGTCTGGTACCATTGCTTTTCTGTTTTTTGTTGCCCTGATGCATCTGTCGACTTCCTCCTCCTCTGTTATTTGTATTTTATTTTTCATTGCCTCCTCTTACTTTCATTTTGTTATTCTGTATGCTTTCTTTTCGTTTCCCATGTTGAGTATTCTCGAGAAGTACTCTTACCATTTTTGTATTGGTATCTATATCTTTCATTGTTGTTATGACCTCTTTATTGTTAGAAAAGGGTTCTTTTCTGCTTCTGCCATTTTGCTTGCATCTTCCTCAATGAACTTTCCTGTCGTTTGCTTTATTATCATCTCATAGTTTTCCTTTTTCTGGCGAGGACGTCCAGAATTAACTTTCTTATGAATTCATTAATATTGATTAATTCTACAAGTGTTCTGTTTGCATTTTCAGGTAACTGAGTTGGTTAGCTGCTGACCTATGATCCCAAGGGGATGGGTTCAAACCCTGCTCAGATCGATAGTATTTTAAGTTTGCTTAAATGCGACAGTCCCATGTCAGTACTGTCGCGCCGGTCGTGAGCCCGGACACGGCTGGTAAGGAATGCCGGTCGGGGCCTGATCTCCGCCGGGCAACAGGAAAGGGCCGGAGGTGTTTACCTGCCCGAAATACCCGGCCGCCAGTGGGACAATAGAGCCTTCGAAAACAATAGCTATTGTGTAGTGTTTCGGTGTCTGTCTCTCACAGCCACTTCCGATCATTGTACTCCTAGAACCTTTCCATTGTCTAAGCCTCTAAGGAACTGTATAAGTGAGCAGTCGGAAGCTTTCACGGCCGGAGTTAGAATTGAGGCTAGAGATTTCTTCCGGGCTTAAAAGCTGTGGTCTGCTGGAGTTTTGAGGTCCAGACGTTTCGTCCACACCTGCGGTGGACATCATCGGTGGCGTAGTCTGAGTCTTCTCGGTGAAGGTTCTCGTACAACAGAATCGTTTATTTTTTATTTATTTATTTTTTTATTTTATTTTATTTTTGTTTTTCGAGTGGAGGAAAAATCCATTTATGGAGTTCCACTGTACTGGGAAGCACAGTGGGGACTGTGAGCTTCACCCGAAGGTACTACACACTAAAAAACCTCCACCGGAGAGAATTCGAGGAAGGATATCCGGCAGTACCGCGAATCGCACCTGCGGATTCAAAGGAGAATATGTGTTGGCTGGCCGTGTGGCCGTCGCCGGGTGAAATTGGGTGGCAGGACGTAAACATGACCGAGGCCCTGTCTACGCCCTGGCGAAGTCATGGTGTGGGATTGGTTAAGGACTAAGGTTCGTTTCCGGATGGAAATGCCGTCGCGGTGTGTTACATCCTGAAACATGAGGACATAGAATTAATTTTGAAAGACTTAAACTTAGCAGTATTCTTTGTTTTTAATCTGGCCTCGAATAGGGGAGGGCGTCTTATTGAATTGCACTAATGGGCGCATGTGTATGCGTCAGTCAATGTACACTAGTATATATAGAATATATAGAAATAGTTTAGTGATTAGTTTCGCAAATAGTTGCGTCAGTCAATTGTATTCCTACTTGAGTTTTTAGTATTGTCTGCGCTATAGCTGCGTCTTATTATTTTAGTGCTTAAGTTTTACACAATTTGTTTGGGCTTATAATTATATTAATTTTGTTTCTGAATAATGACCAGAAGTTCTTAGCTAGTGTCAATATTATTGGGGGGTTGCATCCCCCTTGGGCCGCCTTGACTAGGTGCAAGGACTGCTAGACTGCCAACGTCAAGTCGTGCCTCAAGTCATGGGTAATAATGTTGCTTCTATGGAAGTCTTATTAGTGTTTCGAGATATTCTTGAATGTCAATTTCGGGATCCCCCAGGCTGAAGGTTCTGTCGAATAACAATAGCGGTCTTTTGTGTTTGTTGTGCATTGTTTCGTAGTTGCCCAATCGCTGGATTAGGGCATTACCGTTTTTGTCTTTACGCTTGTATACGTTAAAGTTTAAGCTTTTGATAAATTCTCCGATGGTGTGCAGTTTTAACTCTTTGTGTAAGAGATAGGCCGGTGCTACCGGCGGTTGTTTCGCTATTATTCTTATAATTCTGTTTTGGAGCGTTTGTAATTTGTTTACGTGTGTTTTGGCAGCATATCCCCATACCGGGGCTGCGTACGTTATTATTGGTCTTAGGAGTGTTTTGTATAGAGTAAGACCCATGTTTATTTTGAGTTGGCTATTTATGTTGATTATTGGGTATAGTCTATTTAGCTGAGCGTTTGCCTTGGCTCTGATCTTGGAGATGTGCTTGCTCCAAGTGAGGCCTTGGTCCATAACTAGACCTAAGTAGGTCACTTATTCCTTCCAGTCGATACCTTCGCCTTGGTACATTAGCGGGTGGAGGACACGCTGATTCTTCCTATGTAGGATTCTTTTGGCGAAAATTATTGCTTGAGTTTTTCGAGCGTTTACTTTTATTCTCCATTTGGAGAACCAGGGCTCAAGCGTATTTAAGGCATTTTGGAGCCGTTGATGGATAATGCGTGGTTGGGTGGACTGTGTTACTAGGGCAGTATCATCTGCGTAGATGTATTTGTCCGTTCTTATTAAGCTGGGCATGTCATTAATGTAAAGATTGAATAGTGTCGGCCCCAACAAACTTCCTTGTGGGACACCGGCTCTAATCTGCTTCACGCTCGATACTGCTTCCTCTACCGTAGTGCGAAAACGCCGCTCAGTGAGGTAATCCCTAATTAGAGCTATTGCCGTATCGGGGAAGGCGTAGTCTTTTAGTTTCTTAATTAGTCCCGCGTGCCAGAGTTTATCAAAAGCGCGTTCTATATCCAAATAAAGGGCGCATGTTGATTTATTCGTGTTATAGTCATTCGTTATTTGCTAGTCATTCGCAATAGTTGTAGTGTGGTCGAGTGTTGGGCTCTGAACCCGAACTGTTCGGGAATCAGTATGCTATGTTTATGTATGTGTTTGTTGATTCTTTTGAGTATAACTTTTTCTAGCACTTTACTTATGGTGTTTAGTAAGCTAATTGGCCTGTAATTTATTGGTAGTGCCAGATTTTTGTTTGTTTTAGGGAATAGAAGTATTTTGGCTTCTTTCCAACTTGGAGGAAATCTGCCATTTTGTAACGTGTAGTTAAATATGTCCGCTAAAAGCTTGAGGGCTCTGTGCGGTAGATTCTTTAGTACCACATTTGGTATTTTGTCTGGCCCAGGCGTTTTTCTGGTAGGCAGATGCCTAATAATCCATCCGATTTCGCCTGGGTTAGTTTTTCGCAGTTTGTTATGTGTTTGTGTTTGGTCTACATTTTCGGCTTCGTCTTCTAATTCTCGTGTGAAGTCGTTTTGCCCGATTGCCGGGTTGAGAGAGAACACATTTTCTAGTGTGACCGCAAAAGCTTCAGCCTTTGCCTGGGGTGTTTCGGCTATAGTATTGTTGTGTTGAAGGAGGGGGGGATACTTGTGCGCATTTGCGTTAGGCATTTGGCTATTCGCCATATTGTGTTTTGTTGGGGATTTAGATTTTCCAATGTGTCGTTCCATTGGTTTTGGATGAACGTTCGTGCGCGTTCATTCGCTAAATCCCTGGCTTCGTAGTATTCAGTTCGGTGTATTATATTCCTTGTTTTCTGCCATTTGCGTCTGGCTTTGTTTCGTGCTTTTTGTAGCACCTTTATATCATGTGGAAATCTAGCGTTTCTAACCTGTTGTTGCCTTAAGGGCACGCAGGCTGTGGTGGCTATCTTTATTGCCATTTCTAGTTTGTTTATAGCTACGTCCTGCTCTGCTGCGGAGATTACTTGCAGCTCTGGCAGATAGTAGTCTACCGTATCTTTGAATGTTTCCCAGTGTACTTGGTTATAGTTGCGTTTTAAGTAGCTGGTTTATCGTTTATGACTGGAGGTGCCGTATTTATATGTGGGCCGCTCACAGGGGATTGGCTGGGCTTGAGCGGCTCAGGTGTGGACGAAACGTCTGGACCTCAAAAGTTCAGCAGACCACGGCCGGAAGAAATCTCTAGCCTTAACTGTATAAGTGACCTGCTAGTGCCCGAGGGTGGTAGCAAGTAGTACAAGTTGTTCCAGTCGTTCTTGTAGTGAAGTGTCGGAGGGAGTTAAGGCTTCTACGAAGCGTTCAGTGGACAGTGCCTGTGAATCGTGGTGAGTAGCAGTTGAGTGCGAGTTGTAATCTGACAGTTCTTTTTTTGTGACAGTTGTTCTGTTGCTCTGAGTTTGTACAAAAGTGATCTAAGTGTAACATTAGCACTACACTGATTAGAGGGCAATAAAGTGTGATTAGCAGTAACTGGTGTTTTCTCATTTGTTGCACTGGTGTTAGGAAGTACGATTCGTCGAATTGCCGTTTCGTTACATCGTTGTCAGAAGTTGCAACGTAAGAACAATGATGGAGAAAGGTTCGGAAAGCAGGATAATGGCAACTATGAAAGAGTTATTCGCCCGAATGGAGACAGGAATGAATCCCAGAATGGACAAATTGGAATCCGAACTGAGGAACTTGACATCTAGAATCAAGAATTTCGGAAGCGAAATAACACGGAAGTTTGAGCTAGAAGAGACGAAAGTAGCGACGTCTGAGACAAAGATGAAGTTATCGATGAAGGTTGACGTGGAAATGGTCGGAGTGAAGGAAGACGCGGAAGCACTCACCGAAAAGATGAGAGACCTCTGCCAGCGTGTGGACGTCGTGGAGGACGATGGGAAACGTCCTGGTGCCCTGGAAGGAAGAGTTGACGTGAGCATCAAAGGACGATGACAGGGGTGGACGGGAGAGTGCGGACCTAGGGAGGGAGCACCTAGTGGCCGTAGTGAGTGTCGCGCCCGTCTCGGACTACGAAAGCGTACGTCTCGGGGAAGACAAATGGACAGTTCAGGGACGTTATCGAGGATTCCCCGAAGAGCGTGTCGGAAATGTAACCAACCGGGATATCCCGTGGAGGACAACCAGCAGGGAAGCACACAAGCAAACGAGGAACACGCGAGAACCGACTTGGTGTGGGATATGGAGGTACCATCGGAGCCACCCAATCAGGTGACGCACAATGCTGTGAACGGAAGAATGGAGGACATCGACGACGGCAGGATACAGGAGAAGCCGTGCCGAGTACGGGTGAACACGAGTGCAGCGGTGACCGTGACTCGATTAGTTTTGGCGGGGATTGTTGCTGGACCTGCCGGAAGCAAGGTGGCTACGAAGGTCCGCCAGGGAGGTTGGCGGCCATGGAATCCAGTGGGCCGTGTTCAGGTGCGCAGAATGGCCCGTCAACACACCAGGAATAAGGGCAACCGGACGAGGGGCCGTCAAGACTGGCGACACTGCTGCAGAAGTTCGAAGCATGATGACATACGTCGTCCTACCCGGACCTAGGGATACTACACAACAGTGATGCCAAGGATCGTGCCTCCTGGGTAAGAAGATCGATGGTGTAGTCCACGTGTCCGCAAGGGAGGTGCTGCGCGTGAAAGGTTGATCGGGACGACCAGACCTGAGCAGGGACCAGTGTCGCACCGGCTGGTAAGGAATGCCGGCCGGGGCCTGATCTCCGCCCGGCAGCATGAACGGGCCGGAGACGTTTACCTGCCCGAAAGACCCGGCCGACAGTGGGACAATAGAACCTCCGGAAACAGTAGCTATTGTGTAGTGGTTCGGTGTCTGGACTGTTCTCTCACAACCACTTCTGATCATTCTATTCCAGAATCTTTTCATTGTCTAAAGAACTATATAAGGGCCCTGCTTGTGCCCAGGGTTGGTAGCAAGTATTAGAAGTTGTTCCAGTTGTTCTTGTAGTGAGGTGTCGGAGTGAGTTAAAACTTCTATGAAGTGTTCAATGGACAATGCCTGTGAATCGTGCCAAGTAGCAGTTCAGTGCGAGTTATAATCTGACAGTTGTTTATTGTGATTTGATTTGACAGTTCTGTGCTCTGAGTTTGTACAAAAGTGGTCTAAGTGTAACATTAGCACTACACTAATTGATTAGAAGGCAATAAAGTGTGATTAGCAGCAACTGCTGTTTTCTCAATTGTTACAGTACATTTACTGGCATGTAAAACAACTGCAGTACAAAATTTCAGAAATCTGGGAGCACTGATATGCTTGTGACAAGAGCAATGTAAACATACATTGCTCTTTTTTTAAATATGCTTTTCTATATGTCTTACTTTACAATAGAAACAATTTTACCCAATCAGAAGAAGGAAATACACGTTTACTATGTTATTATTTGTTTAGAAGGAATAAGCCTTAACTTTAGACCTTTGTTAAATGGATACATACAGCATGTGGGATATAAGGAAACATGAGAACTGAATATTGCAGTTCATTTGTTTTATTGATTTTCTCAACATATGACTATAATGCAAGTATTATTGTTACTTACTTTCTTTTAAAAATAAAACAAAGACTTATATATGATTCATAAACAGATCAATCTGCACTATGATCTTCTATTATACATTATACCAAAATAAAGGGATAATACATCTACGTGCATCATAAGTCAAGTGTGCACTCATATTTGAATAGGAAATATTACAAAGAAAGTAGATTCATTTATAGCAGATTTTGCTAATGCTGGTTTGTTTTGGAACATTTCAGACCAACTTCAGAAGGAATATCTGTAGAAGGCAGCAATATTTGCACTTCCATTACATGCTCAGATTCAGGCGGCCACTGCCAAATGGGAGAAGTTTCACATTTTAAAACAGCTGATGTGTCTACAATTCTTGACAAGAATGTTGAGAACCAGTTCTGTAGGAGACAAAACAAGTGCCCATTTAACTATAATCTGTCACATAAATGTGACCATCATTCCAAGAATTTGGACTCTCCTTCAGGGTCTGTAGGAGATAAAATTAATTATGTAGACAAAAGTCTATCCAGATGTAAGATATGTGGGAATAATTCTGGTTGTCGGTGTAGGTTACAACAGCATTCTGTAGTTCATTCATATACCATGCCATATAAGTGTGAAATATGTGAGAAAACATTCAGGCGAAAGGGAGAATTAAAGGCACATAATCGCTATCAATGTATCACAAAACCATTCAAATGTGGCAAATGTGGAAAATCTTTCAAGTGTGTTTCAGACTTAAACAAACATATTGTGGTTCATTCAGATGCTAGACCATACAAATGTGAAATATGTGAGAAAACCTTCAGGCGAAAAGCAGATATAAATTCACACAGTTATTCTCATTCAGATGCAAGACCATACAAATGTGACGTATGTGAGAAGTGCTTCAAAAATAAGCAAGGCTTAGAGACACATAGTCAGCAGGTACATTCCAGCATAAGAGCATACAAATGTGACACCTGTCAGAAGAGCTTCCTTAGAAAGGCATATTCTTTCTCATTCAGTCACAAAACCATACACATGTGATTCTTGTGATAAAAGCTTCAAACAGAAATTAGGTTTAAAACTGCATATGCGGTTACATTCAGGCATAAAGCCATACAAATGTGACATTTGTGAGCTGAGCTTCTATCAAAAGAACCAGTTAACAAACCACATCATAACTCATTCGGGAACAAAACCACACTTATGTGACATTTGTGGAAAGGGCTTTAAAACAAAGGTAATCTTACAAAACCATGGTGTACTGCATTCAGACAAAAAACCACACTTGTGTGACCATTGTGGCAAGGGCTTCAAGCGGATATCAAACTTGAAACAACACCTAAAACAACATTCAGACAACAAAGCATATGTATGTAATACTTGTGGCAAGAGCTTCAAATGGAAGTCTAATTTAAAACAGCACATGCCTATTCATTTAGGCCAAAACTTACAAACATATGAAGATGCTAATGAGAATTTCTCTACATAATTCTCTCAGATGCAAAACTATGCAATTTTCACAGTATTAAGACCTTCAAAGTGCCATTTTACAAACCTTTTATATTATTTAGCAACACAATGATACAAAAGTGGTAATTATCAGAACCTTAAATGGAGCTCATCTTTATAAACTTACTAGTTGAAATACCTGGCATTGCTTGTACTTTCACAATTTTATCCCTACAACTTTTGGACTAACATTGGATACTATAAAAGACCCAAAATAATGTTTAAAAAAAACAGAAAAAACTACAGAAAAGCACTGTTGAACAATCCCACATGAAGAGAGGCAAGTAGAGAAAGCTGTGTGAATGTAAGATGTTACATTTCAGTATCGATAATATAGAGGATTGTATGAATTCTTTGTGGAAGAGGCAGTAGAGAAAGAAATGTGATTGTGTTTCATCAAAGAAACATGACTAAAGATAACTATGAATATAAGCATTGCACTTCAATTTCAAACAAGGATAATAGTGTGAATTGTATGTTGAAGGGAAATAAAAACATGATCGTGTGTAAGTAAAAGAAAAGTGAGTGCAGAAAAATATCTGAATGTAATATGTGGCATTTCTATTCCACTCATAGAATACTGTATGAATTGTAAGTTGAAGGACAAGTAGGGAAATATATGTGAATTTATTACATAAAAGAAAAGCTAATAGAGGATACCATATGAGTGTTACATTGTGTAGTAAAAGGGTTAGCATACAGACCTTGTCTATGAAGAAATACATATACATTATGAATTTTGAGGTCATGAGTCAAGCAGTTTAGGAGCAAATAGAGGACATTTCCAAACATTCATTTATATAGACATTGACTACAGCTTAGAAAAGGAAGCATTGCGTCCATCCAAAAATTTGACATATCTTAACCTTTTAATGGGCAGCATGATATATGAGCAACATAGAAATTGTAGTCCTATTTTCCTTTTTTGAAGCATTAGAAGCAAACTCCGTGCAGCTACAGTCATTGTAACCACAACAGTGTCCAAGCATGTGCGTTACACCATTTGAAATTCAAGTAGGGAAGGATATGTGAACATATTACCTAAAACAAAAGGGAGTAGGGAAAACCATGTGAATGTTACATTGTTAGCAAAGTGGCTAGCATACAAACCTCCATGAAAAAATACATATCTGTGCTGAGTTTTGAGGTGATCAGTCAAGTGGCTTAGGAGTGTATAGAGGACAAACATACATTCATTATTTATATTGATTATATCATTTGGTTACACCATGATGCAAAAGTGGTTATTATCAGAACTTCAAATGTAGGTCATATTTATAAACCTTTTGTATAATTTGGTTATAGAATGATGCAAAACTAATCAAAATTTCAAATATAAGTCATATGTATAAACTAATTATATAATTTAACTAAAGAATGATACAAAAGTAATTGTTAGCAGAAGAACTTCAAATGTAGGTCATATTTATAAACCTTTTATATTGTTTAGTTTCAGATAGATAGTACAAACGAGATAATTGTAAAATGAGCTGCAGTTGGATGTGATATTTACAAACCTTTTGGCTCATTCACCTATAGAATGATACAGAAATGGTTATTTTTAATATAGCTTCTGTTATAATATGCAAAAACATCAAACACAACATAGGTATGCTTATTTAGATCAGAATGTCTTAAGGTTTTGTTTCAACCTTTGCATAGTTCACAAGAAAAGCAAAGGAACATAACAGA
This sequence comes from Tenodera sinensis, assembly GCA_030765045.1. Lineage (NCBI taxonomy): Eukaryota > Metazoa > Arthropoda > Insecta > Mantodea > Mantidae > Tenodera > Tenodera sinensis. Next base: position 10,224,701 of record CM060965.1, read on the forward strand.
TTTATTAACAACACCACAAACAAAATTGTATAGTAGCCAACAATAAGTGGACACTGATAAAAGCATGTTTCTTCATAACAAGTGCATTGGAACAAACTCCTAAAGAGTTTCTACATGACTTTATAAATATTAGTTGGTAATAGGGAGAGAGAAGCAACATACACCTTAAGAGGTTCAATTAAATATAGGCATTGTAATTGTATGTCATTGTGACAAATTTGTACAAGGTTGGCTTAAAAAAAGTGGCTCAATGGAATAATAAGTACTACTTACTACTTTCATTTTTTTCTCTAAATATTTATAACATAGTATTTGCAAACAGTTGCATAATAAGTTAAGATTTAAATGTAATCAAAATACTTGAGTTGACCACATTTTGTCAACAGCTAATGAGAATGTGAATAAAACTTTCAAATTTAAACATAGCTTTTCCTAGCAAGTAGAAAAAGTTGTAACAAGGCTTCACTTTCTCGACGGTGACACAGACTTTTTTGATTAGCATATTACATTCCATCATGTTTTTGTGTATGAAATATTTTCCTTATATTTTTAGTGTAAAGTTAACAAGAAGAGTTCTGGATTTATCCAGTTTTGTTTTGTATGGTTGGACATACTTGACTTCAATTGAAAATACATTGGACATGATAATTTTGAACCTGAAGTGAAGGAAATTAACATACGTTAATGTGACATAAGTTTCATATCACAGGGCAATATGTAAGATAATCGAGAACTCCTATAACACAGACACTGTTACCACATGTATGGTAAACTGGTGAAATGAATAAAAACGTGATCAAAGATATGAAAAAAGGTCTATATTATCAATTTAAAAATTTATGTACATACAAATAATAACATTAAAAGAAAAAATAGATCTACATTAGGTACATACAAAAATAAATAAATAAAATCTGAAAAACCACCATCCCGGTACCTGATTTCTAAAACCGGCATGTGTTTTCCAAATTCTAAATTTATTGAAACTGGTAATACAATTTTTTGAGCGATATTATATCAGATAACAATAGAAATTAAAAAAAGTAAAAGAAAGTTTGTTCTGATTGATTAATCTTGATCCAGGACATCATTGTTGATAGCCAATCTCGCAGATCTTCTGGGTGGTAGGACACTTGAATCAACACTAGTTGGTGAAACATAATTTCCAATAGTTTCATTCCAAGCCAATTCACTGATTTTAGTTGCAAGTATCTCTAGATGTTTATACAACTCTTGATTTCTCAGAATATGTGTAACTTGAAAACCTCTTAAGATTATTTCTATCTTCTTCAGCTGCATTCCATATTTGATGCATTCAAATAATGTGTGCTCTGGAGTGCCTGGAACTTTACAATAGCTACAATTATCGTCAGCTTGTTTATTTTCATCCAGTATGTTCCATATGGGCCGTGTTCTGTCAGATAGTGAGTAGTACCTTTTGTTGGTTTTAAATATTTTAATCTAAGTCTTTCACTTATGTTCAGGAATAAATTGTAGGTTCTTCTCCCTTGTTTGACGTCATCCCATTCTTTTTGCCAGTCTAATTTTAGTCTTGCTTTGGCATCTCTTAATGTATAAATTTTCCTACCCATTATTTCCTGTACTTTTTCGATGTTCTTTTTAAGCCAAAAACTTGCCCCTCGTAACTTGATTAACAAATCAATTGGCTAAATTCCAGTTGTTACAAATAGTGCCAATGTCGGTGTTGTGTAGACTGCTCCAGTATGCCGTAATAGTAGGTACATACAGTATGTCCATGTTCCAGGTAAAATTAGCTATTTCTTTTAGAAGCCCATAAATGTTTAATGTTGAACGGAACTCTCTCGCTTCTTTGCCACCATTTTATGCAATTGTAGCAGTATAAGGTCTTTTGAAGGTGTCTGTTGTTATAGGTGTTTGATGGTCTTTGCTATTGCTTTGCATCTTTCACTGTGGCTGATTTTCTTTTTCTCCATTTCAGTGCCTTCATTGTCACTTTCACTTTCGTTTTCTTCAGCCTCTACATTCACTACCTCTACTATCATTTCATCAGTCACTGTATTGATCCACTGTGCTACATTGTTTTCAGTGATTGTTTTATCTCCTAATTTTTTAGCTAGCTGTGCAAGACTGAGGTTTTCATGCTCTGTGGGCAAAGTTTCTTGGTTTTCCATGACATTTAATAACTTTGCAAGGCACACTTCGTAAAACATGATCTTGGATATTCCAGAACTTGGTTAATCAGGGCTCGTATAACTGTTGCTCTACTGTATATCAGTTATGGATCAAGGCTTCACGGGTGATCAGCCGTGTTAGATTTGTAAAGATCGAGCTTTTGGCCATTGTAGAATCCATGGCCACCTTCAGGATGAAAAAGTCTCCTCAGTTTTCAAATATATCCTATGGTTTGGAGGATGGCTGAAAGCACGATCTTTATAAATCTAACACGGCTGATCACCCGTGAAGCCTTGATCCATAATGTTCACCGTGAAAGCTTCAAATCTTAACTGTATATCAGTTTCCTTGCAAACTCAGCTCTGTGTGCTACAGTTAGTTTCTCCTGGTGCCACAGTTAGTGTCAACAGCTCTGCTTTCACTATCCATTTCACTTGGCAACTGATTGCACTAATATTCAAACAGAAGGAAATAAATTGACGACTGAGTTCTTATATATTTATTTTTATCATTGAGTCAATTAATGGAGAAGAGCAGTGGGTTCTTCTGATTGGATTTCACCAATGGTAAGACATTCAAGTGCCTCCAGATAGCAGACACAATAAGGAAAGAAATTATTTCAAGCAATGCAGAAATGTCCGATGTTTAATGGAAGACATCTGTGTAATAAATTGGATTTCTGTGGATTTGATGCAAAGCAAAGAAATTGTGAATCATTACGGCTTTGTACTGTTTGATGGACAATACAGTTACCTTATTTTTTCTTATGTAAATCACCACACTTGAGGAAAGGCAATTACATGTTTATATTGCAGCATATCTAAAGCTACTAAGAGGATAACCTCAGTTTTAATTGTTGTGCATTAAACACTTTTATTCATAACCTCCACAATTCAGAAATTTGGATGTTGTTATGAAAATTCAGTAAGAATTAATGGCTTGTGCCTGATACACATTACCTATTGCTGTGCAGTATTATAATTGAAATAGTTTAAAAGAACATGTATTCAGAAGAGGAATAGTACTGAGGGAAACTTGTATCAACATGAGTTTATTTGTTTCTTATGAAGTAAATGTCTAACTGAGGCAGATATAATTCAGTATATTTGTAACAGTCTCACTGCATGACTGTAAGCCTGTCTCCCATAAGCTCTGGGATCCTCTTGGAATGATAGTGACCAGTCATTAACTTTTACTAACACTATCTCGAGTATTAGTGTTGGACAATTGTGATTATGTAACATTAATAACAGTCTCAGTATAGGACTTTGTGTAACCCTACCTCTCATGAGCTCTGGGATCCTCTTGGAATGATAGTGACCACTCATTAACTTTGATTAGCACCATCTCTAGTGTTAGTGTTGGACAAGTGTATGTTCCATTAATAACATTCTCGTAGGACTTTGAACTCCCATGTAACAGTTCGAATGTTAACTGGTTCCATTATCCCATTTTGTTTGTAGTTTAGTTTCATTTAACAACCTTTCTATTTCAAATATAAACATATTATATTGTTAGATTTAGAGCATTTTTAAGGTTTGATTTTATAAACCTGTCTTGAATATAAGCATACGTTGCTAGATGTAGCATTTTGTTTATGTTTTAAAGTCATATACGAACAATCATTTTCTCTTGTGTCAATGCTGCCCTTAATAATCCAACTTTTGTAGGTGGGGTTTTGTCAAACATGGGGTTGTGAGCTACTCTCCACCATTTCTCCTTCTGCCTCCATCAACAGTACCACATCCATCTAATGTTTTGTCACTTCTCATCATCAACTTCTTCTTGTATATTTCATTATAATTATTAGTCTGTGAGGTTGTAGATTTATTAACTCCTGTCTTCTGTCCATGACACACTGCTGTATCACACAATAACTCGGTCTCACAACTGAACTCTCACGGTACAAGCCAGTCTGCTTATGTAGGCTAGAATCACAGAATGAAAGTGTTCAGGGAAGTTTTACTGATGAGATCTCAGGGGTGGAAAAAGCATGTTAGGAATTGTTTTGTTGCAAGATAGAACTACTATTCAAATTAGAAAAAAAGGAGTAGAGGTAACATCAAGATAGAGCAGTTGCAGGAGCATATTGGATAAGTTCATAGCTAAAGCAAAATTCTAGGGACCTTGGTACTAAATAATCACTGAAAAATGGTCAAATTGACGATTTTTGGGTTTATGTATATAAATTTTCCCCAAACCTTCAGTCATTGGTTGCCAGTGTCATTTTTTAGATTTCACCATTTTTAAAGCTCTAGCACAGGCTTTAAATGCCATGTGCGCTGCCTCTAAATGCCCCCTTTTCTGCTTAACTACCCCTTTCCACTGAATTTGGTTGTTTTTGGACCGCATTTTATTAAAATATTGCTGAAAATTTATGTTGCGGCATCTAGTGCTGCTGTTTGGCAAGATTTCAGTCAGTTATTACTATGTATTCAATATAAAATCCGTAGTGAGTTTTAGGTCAAACAGGTAATCTGACTCATGATCATGAAGCATGTCTGTAGAAAAATTGGTTTTTCTGGACATTACATGTTTTAATACATTATGTGCTCTAGCTGCATTGAATGTTGTGTTATGCTCCTAGAATGTTTCCAGCATGTACTATATTTATGTGGCTTCAATCTCAGTGTCTGTTATCAACATCTGAAATCTGTTTAGCTTTAAAAAAATTAAATGCACAAAAAAAACTTTTAAAAAATATTTTAAGTGTTCATCAAAGCAAAGATATTAATTACTTTAAATTTAACTATTTTTTTCTTCCTGCCAGTGGCCGATGGTGTTTGTTAGGAAATTAGAGTTTATAAAATAGTAAAATGTTTGTGATATTTTGGTTTTTGAGATAGCTGGAGTATTTTTAATACTAAGCTATTTTTGCACTGTGAATAAATTGAAAAACTTATTCTCTCAAAACTATAAATCAAATTGAGCTGAAACTTTGTGTGATAGTTTAGAACATAAACACGATTACGTGTGCGAAGTATTGACTTCATACCTAAAAAATATAGAAAGTTCAAAATTCAGTCCCAGGGTTCCTTAAGTAAAATAATAAAGAATGAATTAAAAAGTGTGTTAAAGCCAGTGCACATTTGTGCCTGGCAGAATCATGGACACATGAATTATCTATTAAGAAGAGGCATTATAGTGGAGAGCAGTGGCAGGTATGGCAGTGTGTGTGAGAAAGATTTTCATTTAGACACAATATATAGCAATGAAGACAATATAGTATGACAAATCTAGTTACCTTATATGCAGTCTTAACACACAATTGTACTGTCGTTCAAATGACAACTCAGTAATTCAAAGCTGTTCTGTTCATCTGTCTTTGACACTGCTGCAGTATCTATCACTTTATACTTACAGTTCAACTTGTCAAGCTCATTATATAACCCACTTAAAGGCAGAACATTCTGGAGATTGAGGTTCCTGGAAGTCAAAAGACCTCGGCTTGTCCCCTACTAGTCCATTACACATTATAATCTTCGCAAAACTTAAAGGCATATGGAGGCGGGGGATACCTCGGACTCCAGCGAATCCTACGCTTGCCCCTCCTACCAGCGCTGCCAAATGTGGTGCATGCATCTCACACACTGTTATGTACATAACCTCTGCCGGTACACGCACTACGCTTGGCAACAGCGCTCTGCTTGAGCATTGGCCAGCGTTCACATGCCTTTAACTTTTGCGAGCGGTATAGTAAGTTGTTTTCTTCGCAGAATTCCAATGGTTTTTTCCCCATCATTGTTGACAATTTTATATCTACAGCTTCTATGTATGATCACATCTTCCTTTCCTCCTTCAGTGAATACCTAGAATCGTCTTCTATTATAATAAATTCTACATCAGTAGCGTTATTTTGATTTATTCCATGACTTTCAAATTCTTACACAGGACACCTCAATGCAAGCAAGATGTTTTTGGTGGATTGTATGCTCTCCCAACTCCTATTTCTGTCTTTTTTTAATCCCTGTGTTGTATTATTACTTTCTCTGCTACATACAGGAGGTAGGGCAAGTATTATATTCCACAAGAAATATGTTTTGAGGCTCCCTGAATAAAAAAAAAAGTATTTTTAGAAAAAGGTCTGTATCTGTCTATCTCTGAACAGCATAACTCTGAACAAAAAGTTGGAATTTAAGTTTAATATCTTTGAAGGATATGACATGAAGATTTTCAAGAAAATTCCTCCAGCCAAAACTACTCTTTACATAGAAAATTTTGATTTTCTCAAAAATGGCTATAATGATTTTGATTAAAATGCCAAAAGTTTTGAGATATTTTTATGGCAAATGAAATGTAGATTTGGAATTTTCTCTCTATAGCCCATGTAGTCCTGTTTACCCGTCATGACTTCTGCATAACTGGTAAACTGTAAGAGATAGACCAAATCTAAACACACAAAAAATGTATATCTTGTTAAAACATGTCTAAATGCATATTTTTGTGGAGTGATCCTTCTCAGAGATAGTCCTTGTTATTTCTGTGTTTTGCAATACTTATACTCTTCTCAAATGGAAGGTCCTCATTCACACTTTTGTCTCTTGCCCATGTAAAGAGAAAAGAATTTCAAAACCTTCATTTAGTACCTTCATTTAGTTACAACTTAGATGTATTCCCATATTCCCCTTGTCCCTACAAGAAATTTAGCAATAAGGTAATTTCTGCAAATGTTTTCTTGACTCTCATGAAGAAGAGAAGAGGGGCAAGTGTTTGTAACAATAGTGTAACTTTTTTGGTTGTGTGTGTGAAGTAAATACGACAGATGTAGTCGAGATAAAGAAACACTTTTATTTCCGTAAACAGTAGCTTTGTACACTCGTTGCAACAACAAGAAAGTCTTTTTCGATTCTCCAACAGCACGGCTCCGAACTCGTAACACAAAGAACTGTCCCTTCTCCCTGGTGTGACTCCTCGACGCTTCGCATACGTCTCTTCTTTCCGTCGGCACGACTACTCAACCTTCACATACGTCTGACTGACTCCTCTGTCGCAATTTACCGCTATTTATATCTCCCAGGCACTATATTGGAAAGTTCGGGAAAGCTCAGTTATTTTGCGCTGAAATACAAAGTAGAAGATTCCAGTAGCCTCTATCCTTTTCTCTCTTTCGGCAAGCGCCCCAACAATGCGGCCATGCTCTGTCTCTTTCCTTCGGCTCCTTTGCGGTAGTGCCGACAATAATGCGATGCGTGACACTACGGTTGTCGGCAATTAGATGCGGCGGGCGCGGTGACAATAGTTACTGGAGTGCAGAAAGTCATGTGAGTGCACTTCTTTTCCAACCCATTTCTAGCACATATCCTTTTCCCTTGGCTATGCCTCTTTTCAGCAAATCTTTTTCATCCCCCTTTCACTATTAGTCTGCCAAGCCCACAATGTGCTGAACTCCCTGACTGGGTGCTAGTCAGCCTCTGTATATGTAGCAGAGCCTCCTAGAACTGCCAGAAAGAATCTCTTGGAGCAGTAGTTATCCGAACTATGGGGAAGTGGCACAAAAGTAACTTACGGCCGCCTGGTAGTCAGTAAAGAGTTAGGATGTGAAATTCCCAAAGATCCATATATAGCTTTACACTGCTAGAAAAGAAGGCAATTAATTTGGTATGTGATAACATATAAAGGAAATACATTTTCTCAACTGTACTGACTATAAAGTAAAAGATATTTTGGGTTTAAAATATATTTGGAGATTAGTCACAAACTATGAAATAAAACCACATTAAAGCCTTGGACAAAATAAAAGTTTTTAATTTCCACTAAAGATGATTTGGGTCTGCTTCACCAGACATTTACGAAATCCCGTGATGTAGCAAAGTTCATATACGACAGACAGAAAATTGCACCAAAGAACATCAACAATATGTTAGACTAGGTTACCCAGTAAAATTGGCAGTGGCAGGGCACACATAATACAGATCACAAAATCAACTTTGTTTCTACTAAAATACTAGAAATGTCCTAAGTACTACGACAAGTTGATTATAGAAGCTCTATGCACTAAAGCTAATTAAAGCAACTTTAATAGGGATGAAGTCCTTCAAATCAGCAAAGCATGGACGTCAGTCATTCAGCATGTCTTTCCACCACAATTCAAAGGAGCATCAGTAGTCACTTGTCTCCAGTAGCCAGAGCTTGACCAATGGGAAGAAAGTAATTGGATGTTATCTGCCGCTGACTAGGAATGAATATTGCGACATCAGTAGTCCAGTTTGATTTCCCCTGAGGATGGTGTCAGAGTTAGCCACTGAAAACAAGGGCAATTTCCCAAAATTAATCTGGCTCTTAGCCTGAGAAACTGTTATAATTAAAATATGTTTTACCATATTATAGACCTTTTTGTAACTTTTTGAAATATTGCCAAACTTTTCTATATATTCTGTCTTTAGTTATCATGAACACTGGGATTCCTTAAGTAGAAGGATGAATGTGAGAGAACGATTAGTCTAAGAATGGCAGGTCTAAAGTTAATTCCATTTATTCAAGTTTTCACTTTTTGGTTGCTGATTTCACCGATGTACTTTGGGCCAGTGGCGGTTCCTAGATGATCGCACTCGCAACTGCACACCCACTATTTTTTTTCCGTATGCGAATGTATATAGACATGCATATGAGAAAGTTGAATGTCTAACTTTCTTGTATATGAACTTGCTCGTTTAATTTTCCCGCGCCCTCTTTAGCAAATGTCAGCTCATGGAGTCTACAAGCTGAGACGCATAAACCCGATTTTGCGACTGGCAAAGGTAGCGTTTTGGCGAGGGGTACGCGGGGATATGTGCAAAGCTTGCATTTAAGGGTACGGCGAGTTAAGACAGCATAATCGACAAGGCCAACACATGCGATTCTTACCGCGCAACAGGCGCGGCTCCTCAGGGTGAGCAGGGTAGGCGTTGCCTACCCTATCGTAATACATCAACAAATAATTTTTAACTATGATTCTGCATTTTATCATTTGAACCGTCATTTTCCCGTAAATTGCAGTTCAAGAAAAGTTTTCTCGGTTATAATGACCAGCGCATGATCAAATCCTTGAATCTCAATTCCGATTCATCAAAACTGCGCTGCGTGTTTGAAACGCGCGGCAGAAATGATACGCATGGAACCTGGGTAGTGGAGAGCAGGCTAGCTTAACCTCTGCCTGCCCGGCCCCATTTCCTCAGTACGAGGCCCTTGAACAGGGATAAGGAAACATTCGGTCTGTATATGCACTCCGAGCATGCGTAGACGCGTCTGCCAGCAGTCCAAACACTTGCCTGCCCAAATCCGAATTTATGCGACTTTTTCCGAACAGGCATACTGCACGAACGAAGATCTCAGAGATCCGAATCGTGTCGTTATCACTGTGTAATACCAGTATGACCGACTTAATTAGTGAACTATTACAAAGTCCGCTTTCGCGGCGCACTGACAATGAAAAGCGGAGTATTTCAGCTATTTAACACAAAGCTGCAGTCAGACAATTTTTCAATTTCTTAATCCATTTTAGTCATGGGCGTCGCGAAACGGGGGCAAGGGGGGCCACGGCCCCCCCCCCCTTGGAATTTGGTGAACTTAATGTGCAGTCAGTTACTGACTATTAAACTATTATTTTAATTCTGATGTAAAGAACAATTTTTGTTTAGCAGAAATTAATACGGTTATCTGCAACAAATACTATAAGTTTGGACAGTAAAATAATGATTTGATTTTATATGATTGCAAATTTCCAACATGTGCCCCCCCCCCCCTGGAAAAAAGTCTGCCGACACTCGTGATTTTAGTTTTGGCGGTAATTCGTCCGTAGGTCACACTCATTCACTCTGCTCTTATTAAACAACCAAACAATATATCCTTTGCGTTATCCGCAATGACTTCGCCCCCTATATTTCGGATAAACGGGGTTTATTATTATTATTATTATTATTATTATTATTATTATTATTATTATTATTATTATTATTATTATTATTATTATTATTATTATTATTATTATTATTATTATTATTATTATTATTATTATTATCATCATCATCATCACCATCATCATTATCATTATCAACATCATCATTATTATTATTATTATTGTTGTTGTTGTTGTTGCTGCTGTTACACTTTGCCTACCCCAAAATTTTGACTGCGAGCCGCCACTGCCGCGCAAGCACATGTTCTCGTACAAGTCCCTCCGTTTTCCTTGCTACGAGCCTTTCCCTCCGGTTATTCAGCAGAACCTACTAGGCAGCCAACGTGACGGTTCTAAATATAATGTAGCCATCTTCTATATTATATTAATGTTACAAGCATAATTACATTTAGTCTTATTAAGCGATCATAAATGCATATAATTGCTCTTCATGCCGTAATTTACTAAGGACAATACTTCAGTTTGGAATAGTTATTTTGTTATAGTGTTTATTGCTGTTTGTAATGTATGTGTTTCTGGCAGCAAGTTGCATGCAGTTGTGTCTGCACATAGCGGGAAATTTGAATATATGAAAGTGTGGAAATGAATAACATGGCGAAACTAAAGGAGATAAATCTTTTGGGTTTATTCGTATAAGAGAAGCTGTTTTCCGTGCTTAATGTTTGCGAGTGAAAGAAATGGTATCTGGACAAATAATACTTCTTATGATATTGGTCATTTAAAACATAAAATAGCAAAACGTTAGAGCTCAATTGCCCATATGAATTTAGAATTAGAATTGTGTGGTGTATGTTAGAGAAACAAAGGGAGTAAAGGTGGGGAGGATGTAATGTACTGCACACCCGATGCGACAAGTCACGAGCCGCCACTGCTTTGGGACCATAACAACTTTTCTTTTTGTTTGTGGTTGAGTAAGTCTCAAACCAACTGTCTATGATAGAAACATAGTGACAATTTGGGTGTAATGCAATACTTGCTGCAGCATAGGGAAGGAATAGAGTCAAAACCTGCGAGTGTTTCTCGATTTCCATGAAATGGATACTTAACACTACAATTATAATTCACATCAATTTTACACCAAACTTTCTATTCAGAAAAAAAGTGCTCATCACAAGCTATAAATATTAATTAATCTATTAATTCTCAAACCTTTCCATTTTACACATTGTCATGGCTGCCAACCTCAGCTACACAAATGTCTGTATTGTCAGCTAATGCTGGATTTCTGACAATGAAGTCATTAATCCTCTTGCTCTCCAATACTTTTCACTGATGGAAGGGGCACTAGAATGACCTGTTACCATTCCTCCGCTACAAAACCTAGAGGCAACCGCCATAAGGCTATCCTTAGGCGGTGGCGACGTGGTACTTGTAGCGGCATATGATCCTCCGGATCGGCGCTTCTATGAAGCGGACATCACGGCACTCCTAAACCTACACCAAAGGGTTTGCATTGCAGGCGACTTCAACGCCAAATACCCAAGCTGGCACAGCCGCACCCAGAACGTGAAGGGTCGGGGACTGTACCGTCTCATTAGCGGGAACCCCGCCCTACATGCACACGGGCCGAGAGGTCCAACATACTACCGGGCACGTGGCGCCGCGGATGTCATAGACTTCATTGTCACTAAGAACGTTCCATTTCACCTGGAACTCTCGGTGATTAACGCTCTGGATTCTGATCACCACCCTGTTGTGGTCGACTCAGACGTTAATCTAACTGCGCTGGGAGTGCCTGATTGGGTTGAGGAAGTCGACTGGGATGCAGCCGTCCTAGCCCTCCACAACTCCGTGGAAGCATGTCCTCGAATAGACTCGATAGAGACTCTCGAGGAGGCAGCCACGGGGTTCTCAACCTCTGTCCTAAATGCGGTGCGTGCTCATACGCACCGCATTCCTACCGACGCACCAAACCCTACAGCTATCCCTGTCCCACTGAAACGCCTCATTCAAGCGAAAGACGCTGTTAGAAGGCTATGGCAGAGATTCCGTCACCCTAGGATAGGAGTAATACACCAGAGGTTCAAATCCCTGGTGAGACGACTCCTAAGAAAACATAGGCAAGCAGCTTGGGAAAACACGTTGCGTCATGTAAACCTCCAGGAGAGGAAACCATGGCGCATCGTCCGAGGCTTGAGGAAAGATAAGACTGTACACCAGCACCCTGTGCATAGCCCTCGGGGAAGACTTGTCTTTGAACCGAGGGAAAAAGCAGAGGCGCTAGCAGACTATCTGGAAACTCAATTCCAGCCTAGAGTCGACCCTCAGAACGACGATCATACTGACCTCGTGGAACAAGCAGTAGAAGACTTCTTAGAAGTTGGACCTGCGGGCCACGAGGATTTCCACATCCCGATAGTTACCCCTCGCGAGGTAACTAACACCATCCAACACCTAAAACCTAGAAAAGCCCCTGGGCAGGACCGGGTAACAGCGGAAATGCTCCAGCACCTCCCCTTTAGAGCCGTGATGCACTTGACTCGGATATACAACGCGTGCCTAAGCATGTCCCATTTTCCGGAAGTCTGGAAGAGGGCACGTGTGGTATGCGTGTTGAAGCCGGGCAAGAATCTGATCTTTCCTTCTAGCTACCGTTCCATCAGCCTCCTACCAGTTATCTCGAAAGTTTTCGAGAAACTGTTCCTGACCCGCCTTGGACCTCTTTTAGAGGAAAAAGGCCTCCTACCGGAACATCAGTTTGGTTTTCGTTCTGACCATTCCACAACCGAGCAACTACTGCGAGTAGCCGAAAAGGCCTCCCTGGCCTACCAGGAAAGGGCCAAAACGGTGGCAGTGTTGCTTGACGTGGAAAAGGCGTTCTCTACCACCTGGCACGAAGGGCTTATCTACAAGCTCATACAGCACGAAATCCCCCCTCCATACATTTACTTGGTGGCTAGTTTCCTACAGGAACGTAGCTTCCGAGTGAAGGTGGAGGGTTCATTTTCCCGAGAAAGGCCCATTGGCGCAGGAGTTCCCGAGGGCAGTGTACTGTCACCGGCACTCTTTAACGCTTACATGGCCGATCTCCCAACGCACCCCAACACCCACATCTGTCAGTATGCGGACGAGCTCATGTTCTTCGCAGCTAACAAGAACCCGCGCTACAGCTACCGTCAAGTACAAGCCCACCTCTGTGCCATCAGTAGATGGTGCGAGAACTGGTGCATGTCTATTAACCCGGAGAAAAGCTCTGCGATTCTCCTGGCCAACACGCTGGCAAACCGGCTCCCGCAGGACCTCGTGCTTCGGCGCCGTCGGATCCCCTGGGTCACTACGGCGAAGTATCTCGGGTTCACGTTGGACCGGCGGCTAACGTATAGGCATCACGTCAGGGGCAAAGTACTACAAGGTCACGCAGCCCTCCGGCAGTTGTATCCCATCCTCAGCTCCAAAACCATGCCCATTCGCCTGAAGCTCCAGCTGTATCGTGCGATCATCCCGCCTCTGGTCCTGTACGGATGTGAGATCTGGGGAGTGGTGGCAAAGTCCACCTTCATCAGACTCCAGACGTAGCAGAATCGGGCATTAAGGATGATCTACGACACTGGTTGGAGATTTCCTGCCCACATCCTTCACGAACATTCCGGCATCACGTACATTGTCGACGTGATTAAAACCCGCGCTCGAACAATGTACAATAAATTCCAGAACCACCCTAACCCACTGGTGAACACCCTGGGAGAATATGACCAGAGAGAGCCGCGCCGACTACCGTCTAAAAAATTGCCGAAGGACATCTTAAGTCCAACGGTCTAATTTTGGAAGATGGGAAAGGCAAAATTAATATCTGTACTTGAAACAGAGTAGAACGCCTAACTCAGATCACCTCTCAGTGAGTGACTGACGGCCAGAACCTGGAGGGGATTAGCGCGTCACCTGATTGACTAACCAGCCAATCAGCATGTACGGGCACTGCCCGCTCATGGACCAATCCCTACCAACCATCCATCTTGCCCCTATAAATACCCCTGATTCCACTAAACATTCCCAGAAGTATTAAATCCCTGTAGACCAAAACATCATACTATCGCGCAGGTTAAGCCGTATAACGGCTAGGTACTGCGGTAAAGACACTCGGTGGGGGAATAGCTTCCCCACTCGACTCGAACTGCCTCTGGAGCCTCTGGAACGGTCATTTTCATTCTGATGAAGGCCATGGAGTTTAGAATGGCCGAAAGCTCAATATTTTCAAACCTCACACGGCTGATCGCCCGTGAAACTGTAATAAATAACGTGCGCCGTGAAAGCTTTAAATCTTACATTACAAATGCTGTTCAACAACAGATGACCAGATTCACACATGGTGAAGCAGATTGTATTCGGCACCTCCCACATCATTGGCAGCATGTTGTGAGCGTTGCAGGAGACTACTTTGAGAGCCTGTAGAATGAGAGTGAAAAAAATAAAAAGGCGTGATGTAATGATTCTTGAACATGAAAACTGTGTTGATATGACAATTACGTGAATAAACATGAGCAAAATGTTGGTGTGTTGTTAAATTCATTAAATTTCATTTATCCCTTGCTCTTTCATATGTATATTTTATATTTTTCACTCACACTCAAATTCTCACACAAAAAAAATTAGTAGCCATGACTTACATTTTATCTCATTTAAAAAAATGGGGAAGATGGTAATAAGTTTTCTCCTTTAGGGACACTGGGAAGTTATCTCACCCTGATGAACCTAAATTGTTCAAATAACTAAACACAAATTTGGTAACAACTGATGACAATAAAGTGAAATTTGAAGCATAGTCTAATGATTTATGTGTAACACTATAATACCAAAATTACATTGTGCCAAAATGGTGAGATTACAATGGTATCCTAAAAAAAAAAACTTACAACTTCTGATCCAGCTTTCTTGTGAGGTCCTGATGCTACAGACACCTGCATTTCTTTTTCACTAACACAAGGTGCAACTTGAGATTGGGAACTGCATAACAATTCCATGTTACATGTACTTTACACACAAAAGTAAATAAATTAATATTATACTGCATTTCGAAATATATGATACAATTTTAAGACGTTTTCATTTTTTTGCCCATATTACAACTCATATTCACCAAAGGTTAATTCACAGGCCTCAAATTGCATAAGCAATTGATTGTGCAATCAATTATTGACTACTAAACTATTATTTTAATTTAGGACAATTGTTATTTAGCACAAATCAATACGGTTAACTGCAACAAATATAAATTTCGACAATAAAATGATGAATTAATAATATCTGATTGCAAACTTCCAACATGTGCCCCCCCCCCCGGAAAAAAGTCTGCCGACGCTCATGTAACCAAACTCAGTGCAGGAGATCAGGTAGTAATAGTGGGGGCACCTGGAAATAGCTTGGATAGGAATCTTAATTAGCAAATTGAGATGGACATGGACCACACTGTTAAGGCCAATTGCCATACTAATGTGAGCGTTGTGGATCTCATCTGGAGACTTAACAAGCCTTGGATTAACAGGAGAGTGAGGATGGTTAGTCAGAGACAAGGCAACTGGAACAGAGACCTGGTCATTTTCTTAGTTGAGAAGGTACAGTCATATTAAACTTGTAGACGTGTCGTTCCATGGGAAATATGGTTACACTAGTCATGGCTTAAATCTGAACTCTTGAGGCAAGAATATGTTTGTGCAATCCATTGCTAAGAGTGTTGTAACCTCTGACAGAATTATGGGGAAAATTCTGTTGTCACAAGTTGTAGGTCTTTTTAGATTAAATATGCCCTATAAACAGTAGTCACAGAAATATAAATGGAGTTGTAATAATCAACCCAAATATCTCCAAGTGCATTAATAACTCTGGATATAATGCTCCTTTCGCCATCCGCAGTAATGATAATGACGATAAAAATAACAATGGTAATAAAACTCAGTGTTTCATCAAAACATAAGGAATTTCAAAAATAAAATTGATGAACTTGTTGTTAGCTAATGCTGGATTTCTGACAATGAAGTCATTAATCCTCTTGCTCTCCAATATAGAGCAATAGCAGTAATAGTAACCGCTTTTTAGAGAGCACCATATTTTTATGTTTTGGCGATCACATCGCTCTCTCACAACCCCCAGAATGTCTGGAGGACCACACCTGTCGTTGGTTTACATTTAAAAATATTGAGGCAGCATTGCAGATTGGATCACCAGCAGTTTTGAAAATCCTCCATGAATTTCTTCGTGTGTATTTGAGGTGGACAAAGCAGCAACAGGGCAGGTTTCCTCTGGGTTCTCTGGTTTCTCCCACCACTCATTCCACCAATTGCTCCATTATCACATTTTCAATCATCAATTTCACCTGCATTTCATATCATTCTCTTCCTCACTGTCACGCCCGGTGCTTGGCTGACCACCTGCTTCCAGGTCTTCACTCTGTCTGGTCCATAAGTTTGTCTGCATAAGGGGAGGGTAGTTGGGTAAAGAAAAAAAAATAAATTCCTTCCCATAAGGAGGGTCACATACTCACAGAACAAAAGTACGTCTGTTGAATGGTGTGAGGAAATGCTGACAAGATCCAAAGGAGGGGACTCCAGACAGGTTTCTGACATCCTTACAGATGATGACAAGTAGTTTGATCCAGAGACCAAGCGGCAATCAGTAGTGTGGATCTTTTCTGATGACAAGCCATTGCTAAAGTGTTCACAAGAAAAAGGTGGGCTCATTTTTCCTAAAGGATGATCTTGTGACAACCACTTCTCTAGAGGAGCAAAGCACGGTTACTGCTAATTGGTACACCACATTTCTTGCCAAAAGTTTTTGCCAAGCTTCAAGAATGGCGGCCATACATGGGACTGCAAGGCATCATTTTGTATTGCGACAACACGTCTGCATACATGGCCAACATTACCGTTCAGCTCATGGGATCTCTTCTAGGCTCCTGGCTACCTAAACGCCATTGTCACCCCTGCACCGCCGGAACTCCCGGAGCGGGAGAGCCACCACCCGACACCAGCTTACTCACAAAGGTTGGAGCCATACCTCCTGCATCCAATTTGAGTGGATCAACCTTCATCCTCTCACATCTCAAAACCTTCGCAGTGACCCCCGTATCTCAGCAAAGGTTAACATATTTTATACAAATGATGAGCTTTAATGAGATTTACATTTACTGATTGCAATGTTTCCTTCCTTAATTATTAGATTTACCAAGTCTGTAATTAAACTTACTTGATGAACTAGTTATTAGTCTTAATTCTCGAAAATTACTACCACACACATTTTATACATTTCCGAACATCACTTGACACAACAGTAATTTCGTCCTATTTTATTACATGGTTGCTCTTTAGGAGCACACTATGCATTAATAACTCTGGATATAATGCTCCTTTCGCCATCCGCAGTAATGATAATGACGATAAAAATAACAATGGTAATAAAACTCAGTATTTCATCAAAACCTAAGGAATTTCAAAAATGAAATTGATGAACTAGTTATTAGTCTTAATTCTCGAAAATTACTACCACACACATTTTATACATTTCCGAACATCACTTGACACAACAGTAATTTCGTCCTATTTTATTACGTGGTTGCTCTTTAGGAGCACAGTTATCAAGAAAAAATATTCACAACGTTAGAATTTGTGAAAGTATATGTTAGGAATGATTTGACATAAAGTTTTAGATTCAGTCAAGTTGAATAGTGAACTAGACTTAGAACTCTGTGCGGTTCATTTAAATCAAATTAATATAATCGTAGTAGCCCTTTATCGTTCTTCCTTAGGAAACTGGAACAGGATTAAGTCACTGAACATACACGTAGGCACATAAACTCCTTGAACTTTCCTGTACGCTGATGAACATAGAAGGCAGTGACCCCCATCTTCAGGCCGGCACTCTGTGGCCGAAGACGCCGAAAACAATTTTCCCGCCGGTAATTAGCAGCCTTTTTGGCCAGTTTGTATTCCTTGTCGTGTTCTATACTTGGGGAGAAGAATAGTGTTTATAACTGTAATGGAGTGTAAGAAGAATACTGCAGTGCTCAGCAATATGAAGGTTGAAATTAAGCAAGAAGATGACTGGCTAGACGGAACACTGGAACTAACACACAAAACAGGGTTAACTGTAGAATTAGTTCCTTCTTTGAGGATTAAAAAGGTAAATTAAATTAACTCCACAATTATTCACTAAGATTATATTTTCTTTCCTTTCTTTTATTCTTACCAAATTACTAAAATGTTTATAGGGCCGTAGTTGCGTATCGAGATAAACTCCTAACTTTGGTTATTGTACACCTTCCCCCCACCCCTCTCTTTCTTTTAGGGGAAAACAGTATTATTGGTGGTGGGTATTCTATTAGTCGTGAAGCATGTTCCAATTGTATGAAGTGTTCAACGCCCCTGAACTGTTACCCGCATGTGGTATTCGTGGTGGACGAAGCGGCGTCAGGGCGGGTTTTCTCCGGGTGCTCCGGTTTCCCCCGCCATCTCATTCCACCGGTGCTCCATCTTCATTCCATGTGTCATCAGTGTCACCGCCTGCGGTGCCGTAGTAGTAAAAGTGGGCGTTAAGCACTATAACAACAGCAGCCCCTGAACTCTGCTCGCAGTGGGACTAAACAAACAAGCAAACAATGTAGCACTATATTTCATTCCTTTGTTGCACAGCTTTTAGTAATATACAGCCCTTCGCAGGGCGAGGCTTACCACCCAGCCACTGCATCCCTCACCTCTGTCCACTACGGGCATCATGAGTGGAGTGCAGAAAAGGAGGGTGGGACAGGTTCAATGTACCGAGCCTTCCCAGTTGGTTATGCAGCCTTCAAGACTTAGAGTTGCTACATCTTTATCAAGTAGCTCATTTGACCCCTCCAGGACCTAATTAAGCTGAGTGCACCACAAATATTCACAAACATAACAAAAATCAATGAAATCAATATTCTATAATTTGAGTAAACCATAGTTAGCCCAAAGAGAGGTGTTGGTCTGGGTGGCTCAGTTGGTTAGACGTCGACCCACTGATCCCAAGGTTGCGGGTTCAAATCCCGCCCAGATTGATGGTTTTTAAGTGTGTTTAAAAACGACAGCTCCATGTGAGTAGATTTACTGGCATGTAAAGAACTGCGGAACGAAATTTCGGCACACCGGCGACGCTGATGTGATCCTGGCAATTGACCAGATCCCCCATATTTCCTGGGTTTTCCCATATTTTAGCCTATGAAGCTCCCGCCTCACGTATTCTGGACTATTTCTCCTGTGTTTCATTTATTGACATTAATGATGACTTTTGAATTAGATATTTGGAAAACTGATGGATATTGTTGAATGCACCCTACCTAATAAAAACTCACTTATACAATATATCAAACTACTGAGTACTTTTTTCCAATCTTGGCAGCAGTGCTTTCATTGGTAGTTGACAGAATTATCTGGTAGAATGTGTTGGGGCTTAATGAACAATAAATGGTGAGATATAAGAAATGAGAGTTCTCCTGAACCCATTAAAGCTGAATTGCTTATTACTATACATTTTAAAGTTACTTTGAGTTATTTAACTATGAGTACTAATGCCAAACTTGTGATTGTAAATCAAATTTCACAATGACATACTGATTAGATGCTTGATGTAGCTTTTCAAAAGAGTGAAGTAGGTAAAATTACGAAATTACCGTTTTATAAATAAGCTTACTGGTTTTAAATGTTATTAATAAATATGTTAACCCAAGCTCTGTGCAATAAACATACGTCTTCTAAAATCAATAGAGAGAAAAGTGGACATGTCGACTATATTTACAGGTGTTAAAACATTTTTGAAATCTCCCTTATTTTTAGCTTGAAAGCCTGGTAACCCTGGAGTATATAGTAAAAATGACTTATAACACTTATACTTGCTTTACCAACCTTGTAGGTCATTGTAGCAGAAAATACTGCATTTATATTTCCTGCCTCTGGTTACTTTGTAGTTGTGTTGGTCTAAGTGTACTACAGTTGTAATAAAAGAAAGGATGGTCTTTGATCCAAGGCAAGAGGTAAAGGAAGTGTTGGAGAAGTTACAGATGACCACTGGTAACTATGAAATATGTGAAGATTTAGATTCGGAAGAATAAATGGAAGAAGGAAGGTTCTAGGAAAATTTACAAGTAGATATATGACTTACAGCATACTGGAATAGACAAAACACCTAATAGGAACAAACATCTTTATCAACAAAAGGCAGCAAATGAATTAATAGACTAGAGAAGACAAGCAAAAAAATTAGGGAAAACAGACAGGAAATTGAAAATGTTAAAAGCAATCCAAGATACAGTGGGTGGAGGTAAACATGCCAGTGTAAGTAACTCAAACAACAAAGGGGCAATTCCAAAGTCAAGTAGAAATGAACTGGGTAAACAAGAAGTGGTGGGAGGACGGAGAGACTGATTACAAATGAGGGTAGATTGAAACAGGAGAAGGGCAAGTAGAAAAGTTCAGCTCGTATTTAGAAAGATATTAAATAAAAAAAGTAAGTGAATAAGTGAGGTGTAGGAAATTATTAATCAGGAAACAAGAAAAGTGAGGGGGGAAATAAATTTTAGAATGGAGAGGATAATCTAATACAGTAATGATCTTAGGGAACAGAAAGTGTAAGAGAATGTGGTGAAAATAAGTGAATCAAAAAGATGAACATTAAAAAGACTGGTTTGAACCAGATTAATTAATTGTAGTCAAAGAATAAACAGTACATGTCAAAAAACTATATGTGGAGAGTTAAAGAGGGGCAAGGGCCCAAGTTCATGGGCAGCCCAACATGTATATGCTTTGGTACTCAATATGTTCATATTCAGAATTACTCACAAATAAGATTTTGATAATGCATCATATTTAAAAAAAAGAAGCAATACAGTAAGATCAAGCTACCTCACACCACTTACACCACTAACATGAGCAAACACGTGATAACAATGAGCATGGCACGTCAAAAAGGCATTTACTAGATCATTCAAGAACATTCTGATGGTTGGCTTGTGTGTAGATGTTCAAGAAAGCTCTGGTTACATCATCGCCAGTATAAAACCTTGTGGTGCACAAAAAGACAAGCAATTTTTGAGTTGGTCAGTGTGTCAGTGAGTGTGAGACAGCGTATGGAAGACATTTTAACAAGTGTTAAGTGATTGTGACCTCAGAGTTAGTGTTTGAGAATAGAATAGAATAGATTTTATTGTCATTAGGCCTGTTACAGCAATAGACAACGTCAGTGTAGTTTACATGTTATATATAACAAATAGATTCTAGCAAAATTATATATACATACATATTTACAAATATCAGTTATAAAAATAATGCTACCGATATTCACTATGACCTACTATATATTACTTTTAGTACAATCAGTTGTCTTATAGAGCCAAGTATGGAGCGTATATGGATATATCCATTTGTTGTATGGCAATGTACATTTCAAAGATTAGTTACAATAACAGTGGTATTTACAGCTGAGTTGAATTTTCAAAATATTCTTGTAGAGAGTAGTACGGATTGTTTAATAATCTGTCATAAAGGCTACGTTCAAATCTATTATACGTCAGTTGAGTTACCTCATTTGATAGTGCGTTATACATTTTTATACCTAATGCTTCAAAGCTATTTTGTGATTTTGACAGTCTATTATAAGCTGTTTCAATTTGGTTTGTATTTCTTGTGTTATAGTTATGGATATCCTGTCTATAGTGAAAATCAGATATATTCTTTTTTATATAAATGAGGACTGTATAGATATACAAGTTCACTACTGTCATTATTCTTAGTTGTACAAATTGTGGCTTACAATGTGCCAATTTATCTGCATCCGATATTATTCGAATGGTCTTCTTTTGCAATAGTAGGATATTAGTGATATATTTACTATTACCCCAAAGTATAATACCATATGTTATAATGCTATGAAAGAAAGCAAAATAAGCAGTTCTGATGTAAGTGTCAGGTACAAATCTTTTTAGGTTTTTTAAGAGAAATATTACCCTTGAGAGCCTAGTAGAGATATGTTTAATATGAGGCTCCCAAGTGAGTTTATTGTCAACTATTACACCGACAAATTTGACTTCTTTGGTATTATTTAAGCTTGGCAGGTCTTTTAGTGTAAATAATAGTTGTGTTTTTTGTTCATTAAGTAAGAAGCCATTTGCCCTGAACCAAACATCCGCCTGCCTCAGGGTATCCTCAGCAATTGTTTTTAGATTTAAAAGGTCTGTGCTGGTATTAAAGAAGGTAGTATCATCTGCATATAATATTGTATGAGTATTTATAAACGAAGGCAGATCATTGATCATTAATGCGACAGTAAAGGTCCAAGAACAGAACCCTGTGGCACTCCACATTTTATCTCTGACATTTTTGATCTATCACTTCCCACACATACAACTTGATAGCGATTTATTAGATAAGACTGAAAGAGTTTCAATGCCATATCTCCTACACCATAGAATTTAAGTTTATTTATATGAGAGACAAAGAGATAAAAAAGGACAGTGAAAGGAGTGAGTCAAGGTTATGAGAAGAAAATAGTTATCAGTTGCAATATCACAATAGACTATAGTCTGTGTTAACATCCATAGAAAGAAGTGTATTTATGCAAAAGTTAGAAGAAAATAAAATGAGAAAAAAAATAAATTGGACTTATTTTTGTCACAATATCTCTAACAACTAGTGCCAAAGCATAGCTCAAGTTTGAGGCCCTAAGCATATAAAATGAACAAGGGATGGTTTTGAAAGTAAAGGAGTAAATAAGTTCCAGCCCCAAGCATAGCAATATGATCTGTAAAGCTGAATTCCAGTGATCCAGGATCTTTGGCAATCTAGGTAATTTTGGTCCCTCAATTACATTGGTACCTGCTTCCACCCATGAGCTGTACTGCCAACGTGGTGTGTTTTGTTGGCATACCTATTCCGCTTTGGGCCATGGAAACAAAAAAACAAAGACGTTTGCTGGTACAACCAGCAGCTTTTGGTGTGACAGTGTCATAGCAACAAATAAGACGTAAAGATAAAAATTGTTGGTATCATGGTGTTTACTGATTAACAGCAGTTTTGTCTTTCAGTTCTCAGTGGCTTTTAATCAACCATAAAGAATAGAAAAAGGAAATGTTATACACTAGATCAGAAAGTGAAATTCATATGAGAGGTGGAACTTAATCCAAATAGAACCAAAACCAAAATTGCTTCAGACTTAGGAATTGCTTATACCATGCTATGTACAGTCATAAAAAGTTAGGTGTATGCATTTAATGCAAGAAAAGTGAAACAAACCAAATTATCTGAGTTCTTTTAAGCAGAACCAAGTTCAAAATATTTTCTTCGTACATACATATCTTTATTTCTAAAATTTTACACGTGTAGGTGTACTGTATTGCTTCTTTTTTTTAATATGATGCATTATCAAAATCTTATTTGTGAATAATTCTGAGTTGCAAGTAATCTCCCCTCTGTTGCTAATTGTTATTATTTTTATTCTAAACAACTTACAGCTGGTGTTTTTAAACACACAAGTCATGTGTGGGCAGTGTTTCAGAGGTGGAATTGAGTGAAAAATTCAATGCCACAGGCAGCATTTCAATTTTTCAGGCCTGATTCCACCTCTCCGTCTTCCCTCTTCCCCTTGATATATGCATAAACCAGGTTCAACTGTACATACAATGCTGGAAATGTTAACAATGTCTGAATAAATGCACAACTGGTGGAAGTCAATTTTATCAAGACTTGTGTTTTATAATAAATCACCAACTAACATTAAGTGTTGCTTTCTACAGTGTCAAAGAAGTAGCTTGTGCACCAATGTCTGTATAATTATATTACTAGTATACTGACTATGCTAAAACTTGTAACAAGGTATATTGATCAGAGAATTCAGTGCCATTTGCTGCAAAATATGAAATTTCATAATAGCAGAGATGAATGGTAAAACAGAAGCCATAAAGCGAGAGAAGAGAAAGAAGAGATTAAGAGAGAAGAGTGTATGGGAAGCAATGCATGTATGTAATAGAAATGATCATGAAGTTTGATTTGTTGTTGTCTGTATTGTTACTGTTGGGAGAAGGGGACATTGTGGTGTGAAAATAATAAATTGTTGCTGAAAATAAAACCAGGCAACCAGTAAGTTTGAAAGCTGATTTAAATGATTATTTCAATTCTATTATTTTATTGCAGGAAACTGTATTGGAGGTGAATGGAACAGATGACCTATTATCACAATCACCCAGGTAATATTGATACACCCTTCCTTACAACTTTGTTATGTCATGTTCAATAACATTGCACAGTTTTATGAGGTGCATCCAGAAAGTAAGTCCTGATAGCATTCAGAGATGGCACCACCGGTTGGATAGGAATGTGCGTCCACAGAGTAGAGAGAAAGTATGTGAGAATAATGCAGTAAAGTTTCAGTCTTATGACTACAGTGGTCACAGATTTGCAATCATCCAAATTTTGCACGTTTAAAAGCAATATCCATCGCCAATTCACTGAAGGATGAACCAATATTCACAATGAAGACTGTAGTAGCCAACCATCCCTGGTGACTACAGAAGTTTTGGAAAGTGCTGCAGGCAGTTCACAATTGCTGAACTCTGTTGTCAGTTCCCCCAGATGTCTTGCTCACTTTTGCACGAAATAGTCTCAGGTAGGAAAACATTTCCACAATGACGCTGAGATGCAGAATGCAGTGACTTGGTGACTCTGGGTATTGGCTGCCGACTCCTGTGTCTTGGGCATACAACGGACAGTGCACTGTTACGATAAATGCCTCAACAATGTGGTGACTGTTCAAAAGTTGACAGAGAATCTATCTAATTATTTAAATAAATATTTCTTACTTAGTGATTTTCTTGTTCTCTTTATCGGTTATCAGGACTTCCTTTCAGGATGCACCTCGTATATTGTTTTGGTTACCACACTCAACACTTTAGTGATGAGTATGTCATTCCACTACAAAGATCAAACAATTTTATTTTCAGTCACTCAGTACTGCTGCACTATCAACATCTATTCATTATAAATAAAATGTTGTGTATGTAACTAAAATCTGGATTTCAGTGGAGGGAGAAAATAGTTCTGAAAATAAGCTTTTCATTGAAACACTATTTATAAACTCATTGAATTTATGAATTTTGTGACAAATGAAAGTCCTGTTATTTTTATGTCACTTTGTTTCTCTTAAAATTGAATCACAATACACAATTCGTGACCTTGCAACTCACAGATGTTCTGCTGTGTCATAATCGTGACACTAACTTCACTAACACTGCTCAACTGTTAACACAATCAATTACAATGATTAAATGCCTAAAACTGACCTTACCCTCACTAACTAAACTGACTCTGACAATACACTCAACACTACTTCAATTCTCTCTCAACTGACTGTCGATTCACTTATGTAGTTGATTGATATTTAATAAGGCTTGTTGAAGCGTCACATGCAAAGCTTCTTGATGTGATGGTAGCAAAACATGATATAATTGCAAAACTTAGAATTACATGTTGGAATGTAATCTTTCATTGCTGAAGTCAACATAAGTGAAACTTTTATCTACGCTGCTATGTTGTGGTTTTCTGTAAATAAAAGTTCCAGATGCTTCATCCAAACTGTGGTGGACTACATTGCAGTAATTAACCTTAATGAAGTGAAAAGCATGTGGTAAAGCCAATAATCCCATTTTACCTAGAATGTATTACTTCCCAAATTTCATAAACCAGGAGACTAAATAAGATGTTATAAAGTATATAATATCACATACTTACAAACTAGGTAAATGGTTAAATAAAAGAATTAGTGCTTTTTATAAATTTGAGAGTTTAAGCATTAGAAAGTCTTTTGAATTGGTAGAAAACATCAACACAATATTGCCTGTCAATTATAATCTTACTTCTTTCTTGGTTTCTAGTATTGGCTGCATCTTGTTGGCTTTTTTAAGCAATTAAATACTCTTAACAGTGAGGCAGTCAGAGTAGCCATGACTGATTGGATGAGTTTTGCAGTCACCCATTGAAGAAGCCATACATAGTTGGTAGCAAAACCTCTGCATAATTTTTAATTTCTTAAAAAAGCCAATAAGACCTGGCCCATAGTAGAAACAAAGAAAGATCTAATGGATAAAGGTCGTGGAATTGTACATAACATTTAATTATAAACTTGCTTCTTCTGGTACAACTACTGTTTCCAAGAATTCCTACAGAAAAACCTTTGATGTTTTTGAAAAAATGAGGAAGTTCTATTGAATAAAAGGAAGAATTAATAAATTGACGTATTTACTATAGTAATCTGTGTATTGATCAAGATATTTTTTTTTTGAATTCTGACTGGAAATTTTTTCAATAAACTTCTGGTTTAGCAATGGGTATTCCACTGCAACTCTGTTATGTGTTAACTGTGGAGACATCTTGCATGATGGTGTGTGTACTGCAACTCTGTCATGTGTTAACTGTGGAGACATCTTGCATGATGGTGTGTGTACTGCAACTCTGTCATGTGTTAACTGTGGAGATATCTTGCACAATGTTGTATGTACTGCAACTCTGCCATGTACACCTAAGGGACATAAGAATCATGAACATCTTAATCAGCTTCTGGGGTGGACTCTGGTTATTTCATCTTCACTGATCTCCATTTCCAATCGGTTTGATGCAGTTGAACTGAAATTCTCTGTGGGAAAATGGTTTTACTAAGTAAAGGAGATGGAGCAAGAAGATGCCGAACCTACTGCAAGAATGCCAGTGGGAAAGAGATCAAGCTCCAGAAAAAGGTGTTAGCTCAATACATAAGAAAAGGGCTAAATTAAATCAAATACCACCTACTACAAGGTAATGGGCAATTGCCTTTAAGTACTTATCCCATAAAAATACTACCATGGCTATCCTACAGTGGAACATACATGCATAAAACACACACAGAACAGAGCTTGAAATTTTGCTCGGTAAGACTGGGCCTTTAGTTGCACATTTTCAAGACACTAAGCTGCATCGACAAGACGTCTTTCAAGTAAGACAATACACCCCAGTACAGTGGGATCTTTCACCAGAAAGGTTCATGGGGTCAATATAATACTTATCAGAGATGATATACATCCGGAGTCTGTACTCTTTAGAATATAATCAATCGCCATAGCGATTATACTGCCAGCTATCCAATTTACCACCTGCCAGTTAGTGATCACTAATTTAGAAAATCTAGTTTCTCAGTTCTCAACACATTTTCTGTTGGTTGGGGCTTCAATGTACATCACTCACTTTGGGGTGCAACTTGGGCTAATCTGGGAGGCAAACTCATTGCTGATTTGCTGGGAAATCACAGCTTAGTTCTCCTTACCATTGGAGAGCTTACTTCCTTTCGGACTTCTTCAATAACCTCTCACGCCTTGATTTAATAGTTTATTCAGCACAGTTCGCACTTTCCTTACAGTGGTATGTCATCTGTGGTTTACACTTTAGTGACCATTTCCATGTCTTGTTAGCCTCTTAATGCAAGATGCATGTTCCGCACATATGCCTAGATGGCACTTGGATCATGCCAAATGCAAGCTTTACACCCAATTGGCATATTTTCTTACATTGAGAGGATTCTTTTGGCTGCTGAGGAATCTATTCCACTGTCGACTTCCCACCCCAGTTGATTTCCTCTCTCTTGGTGGATGGATGAATGTCGCAATGCTATTCATGCTTGAAGGTATTCCTGTAGGCTTTTCCAACTCACCCTACAGTGGATAACCAAATCCAGTAGAAGAAAATGGGCACCAGGTCTGGACAAGTCATTAAGGATAGAAAAAAGACTATGGAATAAGTTTGTAGCTTCATTTTACACTTGCTTTTAGAGTTCTTGTCAGGATAAATTGACCAGTTTATTTACGCTGATGGATGTAAGGCAATGGTGTTGGATGAGCTTATGTTTATGGAACCGAACCACATACATTCAGTTTTCATTGTAGCACTTCCATTTATACTGCAAAATGGTATGCAATATACTGAGCCATTTTGTACATGCACCATCACATATTGAGTGACTGCCTGATTTTGAGTGATTCTCTTAGTGCAATGCAGAGCTTTCATGAGCTGTAGAACTACCATCCTATTGTACAGTGTATCCAGAATACTGTCCATGATTTACATGCTTCTGGCATTAAAATAGTGTGTGCATGGATTCCGGGTCATTTAGGTTTGCCAGGAAACAAAATGGCAGATTTGGTAGCAAAGGTAGCAACTAGAATCCAGTATTACCATCTATTAAAATACTTCGTAAAACTTTAGGTGCTATTGTTGTTTCAAACAGTTTCATCACTTATTTATGCCAACAAACTTACTTATAGCTCAGTGGTTAGAGCGTCTGCCCGGCAAGCGGAAGGTCTGTGGTTCAAATCCCAGTTGTGGCATTGAATTTTTAAGTTCCAGTTCTACCTCTTAAACTTTGCCCACACACGGCTTGTGTGTTTAAAAACACCAACAGTAAGTTTGTTGGCATAAATAAATAATAATTACCATGTGAAGGTTATTTAATCCTGGGATATAAAGTGCTTGCAATAGTAAGTCACCATTGGGGTAATTGTCTCTGATGTGAGACTGCCTTTGTGGTTTACCAGGAGAAATACGAACTGGCTTGAGAATTCAATGCCATTCTGGCAGTTTGTCACAATAGCTCAGTGGTTAGAGCGTCTGCCCGGCAAGCGGAAGGTCTGTGGTTCAAATCCCAGTTGTGGCATTGAATTTTTAAGTTCCAGTTCTACCTCTTAAAGTTTCATCACTGTTTCTAATTTCAGTATGGTGATGTTTTTTATATTATGGTAGCTGCTGATTTTTCCTGTATATTGATTTTGAATGAAATCACTGTTGTTTTCAAAATGACACCTAAGTATTTGTATCTGTTTACTATTTTCAGTGGTTCACTCATTGTTATCTTCTCACTCTTTTTCAATCTTCCCCCTCTCCTGAATATCATCTGTGCTGCTTTATCTTCATCATGAAATCATTTTCTTTCACCCAATGCTGTAGCATGTTTATTGCCTCTTGTGGGGCCTGTTTATCAGTTTATTACTTACATACATTCCTTTCATTTTGTCCCCAATATCTTCTGTCATATTAAATAATAAGACTTATAAGGGTCTCCTTGCATAGCTATTTTGGTCTGCATTATTTCCTGTGACTTTGAGACTTTGTGAGTTATTCACAGTGTATTTCGCCTCATGATTTCTTATATTACACCTGTAAGTTTATGGTTAATTTCATGTGTGACTTACACGACAATGAAAGAATATTTACATTTTGAAACAAAAATATCCCATTTATTTCAAGCACTATTCCATTCATAATTTTTTCATGAAACAGTTTCCTATAGTAACAGATAATGACCAAATATTAAAACATCAGAGTTGTTAGTATTTTAATGATAAATATATGAACATCAGTGTGACTTATACGACATGAATGGAAGCCATGAAACACCTCTTATTAATCAAGGCAAAAACTCTGCTCTTTTAGGCAAAAAAAAATTATATACCTATTAATTATACAAAGTCAGGATACTATTTAAGCATTAAATAACAAAAACACAGGATAATGTAACCATTTCCATATTAAAAAAAATTAAATATAGTGTGACTTACACGACACCTCCTTCCTCTATGTATTGCACTTTAAAATTATACAAAAACAACAATGTAAAATACAAATAAAGAGTACAAAACTGTTATAATAGAACAAATCATTTATCATTGATATTCTTCTGAATAATATTAGTACTTCTAACCTAAAGTAACATCACTCAAGTTGACATTGAAAGAATACTTTTGTCTTTGGTCTTAATTGGGAGGAGGTGGTATTCTTTTCACATCCTTAATTTCTACATATGATTTGTCATCATGCAAGGGCCAATGAAATTTTCCAGTATCTGAATCATAATGTAGAAATTTTACATAAATTTCACCTTCAGTATTGCATTTGTTGATCACATTTCCTACAAAATATTTGATGGATCTCTTCCCAGGAAATGCAACTAAAATCCAGTCTGCAACTGACACATTTCCAGCACATTCATCAGAAACTGTTTCCTTGCCAACATGGGAAATAAAGGAACCTTTAACAGAATCAAATATTTTCATGTTGTTTTTATATGAAATCATAGAGCATTCAATTTTATATTTGTCCACAGCATGAAAGTAGTGGTACTGCCTTGTGTCAGGAATGCTACAAATTTGTTTTCCATCTGGACTCCAAAGTACTAACAATTCAGACTTTTTTGAAGTAATATTCTCACAACTGTATAAAATATGAATATTCGGACACAAGTTTTGCGCATGCTCAGCAAATTCATAAGCAGTCTGAGGATCTATTTTTCTGGCTCTCAATGCTTCTCGTACACATCTCTTGACAGTTCCCCCAAGTCCATCTATTGGTCCCTTCCCATGTGCAGTCGCAGAGAAGTGCCATGATGTTTCTATTGATTGTAGAGTAATTAAGGCCAGAGTATACTTCTGCTTAAAATGTTGAGCTGTGCCATCAGACTGATAGTGAATGTGAGTGAGTACAATTTCTGGGTGACATTTTCTGAAATCATTCAAAAGAAGTTCATTGAAATGTGCTACAGCAAAATTATGGTGTAAATAGTCAGAAACAATAACGTAACATTCGTGCTGTAAATGTCCATTTCCTGATGAAAAATATATTATTGCTGTGTACCACGTGCAACTATTGGACACCTAGTGAGCTGACTGAATCGCGTCTTGATATTTGAAAACATAGTTTTCACTGAAGTCTACTTGAATACAAATTTCGTAGGTGAAAGATTATTTTTCAAATTTTCAAAGTGAGATGACTACTTCATATTAATATATGTATGTTGAAGAAAGGGTGACAATTTCTTCTTCAACACTAGTAGGACATCATCAACACTGCCACACAGTCTTTTTCTCGTAATATTGCCATCCTCATCTTTTAACCATTGTTGATAAGTTATTTCATCTCCTAATTGATCATCAGAAAGTAAATCTTTCACATACTGATCATACTTCTTTCCATTCATACATACTTCACATTGAGACATCATGCACTTTTCTTCATCCTCATTACAAACAAAGTTCTTTACAAAAGAAAATATACTGTTAGGCATTTCTGGAAATGATGCTAGTAGCAACTTCGTGTTCTCATGATAAATGCATAAGCACCGATTAGCTGGTGTTTCACTTTTAAGGCAAACATGTTTTGGTCTGAGCTCCCTAAATCTAGTCAAACCAATTTTTGTTTTTGGGTATTCATTTGTGAATTGTTGGTAAGTTTTCCCCAGTGTAAGGAAAATGTTACGCTTTTGTATCTTCTCTTTACCTTCTGAAGACCGTACAATTATGTAATCTCTTGCTCCAGGCATTTGGTAAGAAATTTTGTCATTATCATAAAATGTTCTGACTAGAGACTTGACATCTTCTGAAATCACTCTGTCACTATTTTCTTGCCTATGCAGAGGTGATGTAGCTAGGATCTTAGGTATGATATCAGTTGCTAATTTTCTTACAATTACTGCACGTTTTCTTGGGCTCTGTGGAAGTGCTTTTTTTGCCTTAGGGACAGCTTTACCCAAAGAACAGGGTGACATGTATTTTTTAGGGTAACGTAGGTTGCTGAACTTGAAGCGTCTTCTGTCTGTACCTCCTTTGTCTGTCACGACGTTTCTCTCTTAATCTTTCTTTTTCTTCTAATTTCAGTTTACTCTTTTTTTTCTGTCTTCTTAGCTTTTGCATTTCACTTTGTTTTTCCTTAAATTCCTCATATTTACCCTCTTTTTTAAGTTTCTCTATATGTTTTCTTTTTCTTTCAGCAGCTGTACTGGGCATTTTTTGATCATGAGAAATCTGAAAAAATGGGTTATGTAAATTCAATATTACTGTTCAAATTAAGTTCAATGTATATTTCAAAATATTTATTATCACTGATTACTTTTACTTTGTATTTCAGGAATAAAGATACACAAAAACAAAATTAATACTTGTGAAAATTGTGACTTACACGACAATAAATTTCTATGTGAAAAATAATGCTCAAATTATCAGATCTTTAAACTGATACAATCTTCTAGTAGTTTTATGTTCAGAAATATGGTTACTTCTTAAATCTGTGCTGACATCTGCAGTGTAAATTGTGAACCATATTACACAATTTTAAAAAGTTGAATACTTCAAAATTTAAATTGTTTGTTCACTAGAGCTGTTTCATAAAAATTATTGTGTACTCCTAGGTAAGTGTTGCCGTGAAATTAACCTTATGTTCTTTACCAATCATATCTCTTAGCTTTTGTTAATGCTATCAAAAGCTTTTTTGTAGTCTATAAATATTGCATAGTATTTGCTCTTTGGTTTGCTGAGTGCTTCGTTGATTTCTTTCATTAGTACGTCCACTGCTTGTAACATTAATTTAGCTTTTCCTAATCCAAATTAAATCTCTGGTATGTGTCGTGTGATTTCTGTCAGTGTGTTCGTGATAATCTTCATGAAGATTTTGAATGATGTATTTTCTAGCACCACTCCACTGTATGTGTTCACGTCTTCTGTACTCCCTTTTCCTTTGTATAGTATCTTTAGCCTGGCTTTTCTCCAATTTTCTGACACAGTGTTTGTGCTTATGCATTTGTTGAAGATTTCTATCCAAATTGGGGTTAGAATTTCTGATGAGCTTTTTAGATGCTCTTTTGCTATTTGGTCTGGTTCCATTGCTTTTTTGTTGCCCTGATGCCTCTATCCACTTTCTCCTCTGTTATTTGTATTTTATTTTTTGGTGCCTTCTCTTTCTCTTATTTTGTTATTCTGTATGCTTTGTCGGTTTCCCTTGCTGAGTGTTCTCAAGAAGTGCTCTTACCATTTTTGTATTGGTATTTCTTTCGTTGTTGTTTTGATGTTCTCTTTATTGGTAGAAAAGGGCTCTTTTCTGCTTCTTCCATTTTTCTTGCCTCTTCCTCCGTGAACGTTTCCTCTTGTTTCCTTTATTATCATCTTATAGTGTTACCATTTCCTGACAAGGGATTACAGAACTAACTTTCTTATGAATTCCTTAATTTTGATTAATGCTACAAGTGTTCTGTTTGCATTTTCAGGTATCTGAGTCAGTTAGCTGCTGATCTACTGGGTTCAAACCCTGCTCAGATCAATAGTTTTTTAAGTTTGCTTAAAAGCAACCTTCCCATGTTACTAGATTTACAAGCATGTAAAGCAACTCCTGCAGGACAAAATTTCAGAACACTGGCAGCACTGATATGCTCGTGACAGGAGCAAAGTAAACATGAAATTCTGTTTACTTTCTCTACTGGTAAGTAGGGGAAGAATTGTATTCCACCCAAAAATTCCATATCGAGATTTCACCGGAAATATACGTTTTGAGAACCCTGAATCCAAAAAAAGCATTTTTAGAAAAAGGTCTGTGTGTCAGTCTGTCAGTCTGTGGACAGCATAGCTCAAAAATGAAAAATCGGTTAAAAACCAAAGTTGGTATTTAAGTTTAATGTCTTTCAAGGATGCCACACGAAGATTTTGAAGAAAATAGCCCCACCCTAAACTACACTTTACATGGAAAATTTTGATTTTCTTGAAACTAGCTCTAATGATTTTCATTAAAATGTCATATGTTTGGGATATTTTTATGACAAATGAAATGTTGTTGTTGTTGTTTTCTAGTGCCTTGCATCTGGCAATGAAGCCATTAGCATTCGTGCTTTCCAATACTTTTGAACTGTAGTTTCTTCTGATCTTAATGCTTCACAGGTCAAGTGGTCTTCATTCATTTCTGCTGGATCATTACACAGGACACATTGGTGAGGCTGAGATACCTATTCTGTAGAGATGACTTGCTAAGCAGTCGAGATTTGTCAATAGTCGGAAGGCTGCAACCGCTGTTTTCAGTGGTCTCTGGGGGATTAATTCTGGGTTGGAAAGTAGTGAAATCCATTTTTTATCTTTGTTTCTATTTCTTGTAGGTATGAATGAGAAAAGTTTTTAATGATCAAGCGTTTTATTGAGGAATATGAGAAATTGAATTTAGACTTTTGTTTTATTGTTGTGCCTTTCTTTGCAAGTGAGTCTGCAGCTTCATTCCCCATGACTCCACAGTGTGTTTTTGGAGTTGTGTTAATATTTAGTAGCATTCTCTAATTTTTGTTGACTTCTTTGTAGTATTTGAGCATACTCCCTGAATTGCAGCTTTAGAATCCAAAAGAATTACTGCCTTGTTAAATTTATTTAAGGGAAGATTTAATGATTGTCGGAGAGCAATGTATATAGCCTCTATTTCTCCATCATAATTTGTTGCGTCTCTGCCAACAGAATGATAAAAGGAAAAATGTTAACACGTAACTCCAGCTCCAGTAAGGTTTTCCTTGGAGGATCCATCAGTATATATGTGCAGCCATTCTTCTGTGGGATACCTAGTATTGATTATTTCCAGAGCCAGAAGTTTTTGTATTTCTTTTGGTGTGTCTGATTTACTTATTTCCTCTATTAATTCCAAATTGAAGGTAGGTTGCAATAATTCCAATGGATTTTCTCTTATAAGTAGATTTTCTCTGGTGTTAGGAATGTTCAATTTGGATTTAATCTGTGTTACCTTTTCTAGGAAACTATTATGAGTTTTAAGGATTGAAGGGGGGAGGTTCTCTTCTGTCCATTTAGAGTTTGGCAGTCGTAACATTTTCTCGTGTTGGAGCAATGCTTGTTCTTCTATTTTTGTTGTTATTGATGGGGTCCGTGTTAAGGCAAGCATGGCATCAATAGGTGTGGATTTAACTGCTCCAGTGATTAGGCGAAGAGCCTGATTTTGTATTTGTTCAAGTTTATTGATGTTAGCATTTGCTGCCGTTATTAAAGCTTCAGAACAGTACAAGAGGTTTGGTTTAACATACATTTTGTATGTTGTGTTAAGGACTCTCCTTGAGCAGCCCCATTTAGCACCAGCTAACCTTTTCAGGATTTGCAGTTTCTTTTCAACCTTTTCTGAGATCAAAATTCTAAGGCTTTCACGGCCGGTGTCAAAACTAGATGCAATAATATTAACCGGGCTTGTGGGCCGTGGTCTATTGGGTTCCTTCTTCTTCCCAAACGTTTCGTCTGCAACTACGGCAGACATCTTCAGTGGCGGTGAGGTCGAAGTTTCCTAGTGGAGATCTCAGCACCGACTGTGCTGGTCACCACCAGAGGTGCGGTATTTATGTCGGCGGCTGGAGGGGAAGTACGTTGTTATAGGTCCGGGTGGCCAGTGGGCTGGACTTGTACCAGTGGAGTACTACAAGGAGCTGGCGTCTGATTGGCTGGAGAGGGGTTCTGGATTTTTGTTTTTGTTAACGCTGTTTGCCATATTCTGTTGAGTTTAAGTCCTTCTTCTTTGCGATTGATATTATTTTTGTGCTTGTGTATTTCAATGGCTTCACGGAATAAGCGAGAATAGTAGTGGGATGTAGATGCCAGAATATCTGTGTTACCATATTGGATGATGTGTTCCCCTTCTTCGAGTATGGCATGATCAGCAATTGCTGATTTTTCAGTTTGACCCAAGCGACAATTCCTTCTGTGTTCTTCAATGCGGGTTTTTATACTACGTTGTGTGGTTCCGATGTATACCTTGCCACACGAACAAGGTATTCTATATACTCCTGCGGTGGATAGAGGATCCCTGGGGTCTTTGGCGGAACGGAGTATGTTACAAATCTGTTTAGTGGGCTTGTAGACGGTGTCAATGTTGTGGCGTTTAAGTAGTTTGCCTATGCGGTCTGTGACTGATCTGATGTACGGTAAAAAGGCCTTGCCCTTCCTATTGTTTGCGGTTGTTTCTGTGATGTTGGGACCTTTACTAGGATGTAATGCTCTCTTAATTTCTCGTTTTGCGTAGCCATTAGAGTGGAGCGCTGACTCTAAGTGTTGAAATTCCTGGTGTAGAACTTGTGGTTCGCAAATGCGTGTAGGTCGGTCTGCCAGAGTTTTAATCATAGCACGCTTTTGTTTCGGATGGTGGTTGGAGTTCTTGTGAAGGTAGCGGTCTGTATGGGTCGGTTTACGGTACACCTTGTGGCCTAGTGTGCCATTCTGTTTTCTGTTTACCATGACATCCAAAAAGGGCAATTTGCCGTCTTGTTCCTTCTCCATGGTGAATTGAATTTGTTTATTGATGCTGTTGAGGTGATCCAGAAATTCTGTCAGGGCTGATTCTCGGTGACTCCAAATGACGAACGTGTCGTCCACGTAACGCCACCAGCACGAAGGTTTAAGCGGTGCTGAATCCAAGGCAGTAGCTTCGAAAAATTCCATGTAAATATTCGCAATAACGGGACTGAGAGGACTTCCCATTGCTACACCGTCTGTCTGTTCATAGTATTCGTGGTTCCACTGAAAATACGTAGTCGTGAGGACGTGGTGGAAAAGCGTCGTAATGTCTTCTGGAAAACTCTCCTTAAGCTGTGTTATGGCTTCATTGACTGGAACCATGGTGAACAGAGATGTTATGTCGAAACTGACAAGTAAGTCGTTGGGTTGTAAGCTGATGGTCTTGAGTTTCTGAATGAAATGGGCGGAGTCTTTTATGTATGTGTCAGTGTTGCCGATGTGAGGTTGCAGCATCTTTTCGAGGTATTTTGCAACTGCGTACGTAGGTGAGTCAATGGCGCTTACAATCGGCCTAAGGGGTGTGCCAGGCTTGTGAATTTTCGAAGTCCATAAAGTCTGGGAGGTAAAGCTTCACTCCTCTTTAGTTTCAGCTGATCGCTGGGTGGAATGGACGAAGACTTAATCAGTTGATTGGTTTTCCGAAGAACGCGACCTGTTGGATCCCTGGAGAGCTTCTTGTAGGTGGTCAGATCTAGGAGCTCAGTCACCTTGTGTTCGTAGTCACGTTGGTTCATCACCACCGTGGCGTTTCCTTTGTCCGCCTGCAGTACTATAATCTCCTTGTTTGAGTTAAGATTTTTAAGAGCTTTTCGTTCTTGAAGAGAAAGATTGCTCTTAGGTGGCTTAGGTGGCTAAGTCTGGATCACCTCAACAGCATCAATAAACAAATTCAATTCACCATGGAGAAGGAACAAGACGGCAAATTGCCCTTTTTGGATGTCATGGTAAACAGAAAACAGAATGGCACACTAGGCCACAAGGTGTACCGTAAACCGACCCATACAGACCGCTACCTTCACAAGAACTCCAACCACCATCCGAAACAAAAGTGTGCTATGATTAAAACTCTGGCAGACCGAGCTACACGCATTTGCGAACCACAAGTTCTACACCAGGAATTTCAACACTTAGAGTCAGCGCTCCACTCTAATGGCTACGCAAAACGAGAAATTAAGAGAGCATTACATCCTAGTAAAGGTCCCAACATCACAGAAACAACCGCAAACAATAGGAAGGGCAAGGCCTTTTTACCGTACATCAGATCAGTCACAGACCGCATAGGCAAACTACTTAAACGCCACAACATTGACACCGTCTACAAGCCCACTAAACAGATTTGTAACATACTCCGTTCCGCCAAAGACCCCAGGGATCCTCTATCCACCGCAGGAGTATATGGAATACCTTGTTCGTGTGGCAAGGTATACATTGGAACCACACAACGTAGTATAAAAACCCGCATTGAAGAACACAGAAGGAATTGTCGCTTGGGTCAAACTGAAAAATCAGCAATTGCTGATCATGCCATACTCGAAGAAGGGGAACACATCATCCAATATGGTAACACAGATATTCTGGCATCTACATCCCACTACTATTCTCGCTTATTCCGTGAAGCCATTGAAATACACAAGCACAAAAATAATATCAATCGCAAAGAAGAAGGACTTAAACTCAACAGAATATGGCAAACAGCGTTAACAAAAACAAAAATCCAGAACCCCTCTCCAGCCAATCAGACGCCAGCTCCTTGTAGTACTCCACTGGTACAAGTCCAGCCCACTGGCCACCCGGACCTATCACAACGTACTTCCCCTCCAGCCGCCGACATAAATACCGCACCTCTGGTGGTGACCAGCACAGTCGGTGCTGAGATCTCCACTAGGAAACTTCGACCTCACCGCCACTGAAGATGTCTGCCGTAGTCGCAGACGAAACGTTTGGGAAGAAGAAGGAACCCAATAGACCACGGCCCACAAGCCCGGTTAATATTATTGCATCTACTTTTCTGAGATGTTTGTTATATGTTTTTTCCAACTTAGCTTTCTGTCGAAAGTGATGCCTAAGTATTTGGCATCATCAACTGCTTTGAGTGGTTTACCATTATAATTTATGTTAATATTAACTGGTTTGTATTTTAGTGTAAATAATTCATAATTTGTGTTTTCCTCATTGATAGTCATAAGGTTTTTGGAGCTCCATTCATGTACTTTGTTTAGGGCTGTTTCTATTCTGTCTTTAATTAATTCAGGTTTTTTTGGAGAGCCTGAAATCCAAATGACTACATCGTCAGCAAATAAAGCAATTTTCGTTTCTAAAGTTGTTATTATTGATGGAAGGTCATTTATATATATGTTAAAGAGTGTTGTGCTCAGAACAGCACCTTGTGGAAGTCCTCGGTGTGTTTGTTTATATTTGGAAATGTATGTATTATATTTTGTGGCACAAAATCTTTGTGAAATAAACTGAGTTATCCATTTAAGCATGTTACTTTTCACACCTATTGATTGCAACTTCTCAATTAATTTGTTTCTCCAGACTAAGTCATATGCTGATTTAAAATCAATGAATACTGCCAAGGTATCCTCCTTTCTATTGAAAGCTTCCTTGATGTCTTGGCTTAGTAGGAGTACATTTTCACTTGTACTATGATTCTGTCTGAAGCCGGTCTGTGAACTATTAATTAAGTTGTAATATTCTAGGAACCAGTTAAGTCTAGATGCCACCATTCTTTCCATCACTTTTGCAATAACACTGGTCAAAGATATTGGTCTGAAACTATCAAAATTGTTTGAAGGTTTGTTTTTCTTTAAAATGAAATGTATATCTTGAATTTTCTGGCTATAGCCCCTGTAGTCGTATTTACTCTGGACGACTTTTGCATAACTGGTAAACCGTTAGAGATAGACCAAATTATACTATACAAAAAAATGTAGATCTTGCTAAAATACACAATTTATGTCTCAACAAATTTTCTTGTAGGTTGAACCATTTCGGAGATATTCCTTGTAATGTGTGTGAGTTTCGGAAAACTTAGAACTCTCGTGAAATGGATCATCGTTCATTTTTTTATATGTTAAGTGTGCAAAGACAACAGAATCTCAAACATTTGACTATCGCACAAAGCCTACTGTATTCTAACATTCCCCTTGCACCTACAAGGAAATAAGCAATAATATGTACAAATGTTTATCTTAACTAACACGAAGACGATATAGGAATAAGGCTTTGTAAGAATGGTTAGTACGAGAGTCGAGAAAGTCATGTCAGTGCAACGCATCAGGTTTTTTTTAAATTTGTTTTTCTATAAGTCTTACTCTGTAATACAAACAATTTTACCCAATCAGAAGGAAATACACGTTTATTATTTCTTTTAAAAATAAAACAAAGACTTATGATTTATAAACAGATCAATGTGCACTATGATCTTCTATTGTTACATATACCAAAATAAAGTGCACTCATCATATTTGAATATGAAATATTACAAAGAAAGTCTATTAATTTATAGACTCTTTTGCTAATGGTGATTTGTTTTGGAATATTTCAGGCCAACTTTAAAAGGAGTATCTGTAGAGGGCAGCAATATCTGCACTTCCATCACATGCTCAGATTCAGGAGGCGACTGCCATATGGGAGAAGTTTCACATTTTAACACAGCTGATGTGTCTACAATTCTTGACAAGAATGTTGAGAACCAGTTCTGTAGGAGACAAAACAAGTGCCCATTTAACTGTAATCTGTTGCATAAATGTGACCATCATACCAAGAATTTGGAATCTCCTTCAGGGTCTGTAGGAGATAAAATTAATTATGTAGACAAAAGTCTATCCAGATGTAAGATATGTGGGAATAGTTCTGGTTGTCGGTGTACGTTACGACAGCATTCTGTAGTTCATTCATATACCATGCCATATAAGTGTGAAATATGTGAGAAAACATTTAGGCGAAAGGGAGAATTAAAGGCACACAATCGCTATCAATGTATCACAAAACCATTCACATGTGACAAATGTGGAAAATCTTTCAAGTGTGTTTCAAACTTAAACAAACATATTGTGGTTCATTCAGATGCTAGACCATACAAATGTGAAATATGTGAGAAAACTTTCAAACGAAAGGGTGATTTAGCATCACATAGCGATTTTCATTCTCTCACGAAACCATACAGGTGTGACCTATGTGAGAAGTGTTTCAAACATAAGACAACCTTAAATAGCCATATTCAGTTACATTCTGCCCCAAAACTGTACAAATGTGACATTTGTCAGAAGAGTTTCCGTCGTAGGGAGCAAATAAAACGGCATATTCTTTCTCATTCAGTCACAAAACCATACACATGTGATTTGTGTGATAATAGCTTCAGACAGGAAGCAGCTTTAAAATCGCATATGCAGTTACATTCAGGCATAAAGCAATACAAATGTGACATTTGTGAGGAAAGCTTCTACCAAAGGTACCAGTTAACAAACCACATGATAACTCATTCGCGAACAAAACCACACTTATGTGACATTTGTGGGAAGGGCTTTAGAAGAAAGATAAGCTTACAAAATCACAGTGTAATGCATTCAGACAAAAAGCCACACCTGTGTGACCATTGTGGCAAGGGCTTCAAGCGGATAACAAACTTGATGCAAC
Organism: Tenodera sinensis; assembly: GCA_030765045.1. Lineage (NCBI taxonomy): Eukaryota > Metazoa > Arthropoda > Insecta > Mantodea > Mantidae > Tenodera > Tenodera sinensis. The sequence goes on from CM060965.1 coordinate 10,265,485, forward strand.
ATCTAAAGCAACATTCAGATAAAGCATATGTATGTAATACTTGTGGCAAGAGCTTCAAATGGAAGTCTAATTTAAAACAGCACATGCCTATTCATTTAGGCCAAAACTTACAAACATATGAAGATGCTAATGAGAATTTCTGTACATGATTCTCTCAGATGCAAAAGTATGCAATTTTTACAATATTAAGAACTTCAAAATGTCATATTGAAAACCTTTTATATCATTTAGTAACATAATAATACAAAATTGGTAATTATCAGAACCTTAAATGGAGGTCATCTTTATAAACTTACTAGCTGAAATACCTGGCGTTGCTTATGCTTTGACAATTTTATCCCTACAACTGTTAGACTAATGTTGGATACTATAAAACTACACAAAATAAATAAAAACACCAGAAAGAACCATGGAAAAGTACTTTTGAACAACCCCCACAGGAAGAGAAGCAAGTAGAGAAAACTGTGTGAATATAAAATGTTACATTTCAATGTCGATAATACAGAAGATTGTATAAATTATTTGTAGAAGTGGGAGTAGAGAAAGAAATGTGATTGTGTTTCATCAAAGAAGCATGAGTAAAGATAACTGTACGAATATAAGAGTTGCGCTTCAATTTCAAACTAGGATAATGGTGTGAATTGCATGTTGAAGGGGAATAGAAAAGTGAGTGGAGAAAAGCATTAGAATGTAATATATGGCATTTCTATTTCAGTCATAGAATACTGTATGCATTGTATGTTGAAGGACAAGTAGGGAAGGAGATGTGAATTATTATTTATTTATGCCAACAAACTTACTGTTGGTGTTTTTAAACACACAAGCCATGTGTGGGCAATGTTTGAGAGGTAGAACTGGAACTTAAAATTCAATGCCACAGCTCGGATTTGAACCACAGACCTTCCACTTAATACGCAAGTGCTCTAACCATTAGGCTACCGTGACAACATGCCAGAATGACATTACATTCTTAAACCAGTTTGTATTTCTCCAGGTAAACCACAAAGGCAGTCTCACATCAGAGACAATTACCCCAATGGTGACGTACTATTGCAAGTACTTTATGTCCCGGGATTAAATAACAGAAATAAAAATAATTACCATCTGAAGGTTATTCAACTTAAATTTCTTTTGGTTTTTCCTATGTATATTTCATTACAATCACTGCATTCTAATTTAAAAATTAGATCCAAGGAACACGTTAGGAACATCAAGAGTAAACAATTACAAAAATCAGCAGTTGCGTTTCACTTCTGGACAAAAAATCATGACATAAAGCTAGAACCGAAACTTCTCAAACACATAACTGCAAAACAAGAACTGTCCACATGGGAACAAATCTTCATTTTAAAAAATAGAAACCGAGTATTTAATTTTGATACTCCTCAGAAAGATATTTTCAGCAAGTTCATTGAACCGCTACCAGAAGAAACATCAGAAGAAGCATCACCATCCGCACCATGAAACACCATGGAAACCCAGTTATTTTCCGGTTGACAATGGAGGAAAGTTAACCTTCGAAACGCTTTCCGGAAAATTATGTTGTAAGTGTTGTTCAGTGTTATTAATTGACTCACCTTTTTAATTAAATTAATTACAACACTATTTTCAAACTTCTATGAAAGGAAGATATATTGCTAGATGTAGCATTTTGTTTATGCTTTAAATTCATATGTGAACAATCATTTTCTCGTGTCAATGCCGCCCCCAATAACCCAACTTCTGTGGGTCAGGTTTTGTCAAACATGGGGTTGTGAGCTGCTCTCCACCATTTGGCCCTTCCACCTCCATCAACAGTACCACATCCATCTAATGTTTCATCACTACTCATCACCAACTTCTCCCTCAAAACTACCCTTTGCATACAACATTTTGATTTTCTCAAAAATGACTGTAATGATTTTGAATAAAATGCCATAAGTTTTGAGATATTTTTATGGCAAATGAAATGTAGATTTGGAATTTTCTCTTTATAGCCCATGTAGTCTGTTTACCCTTCATGACTTTTGCATAACTGGTAAACTATAAGAGATAGACCAAATCTTAAAACACAAAAAATGTATATCTTGTTAAAACACATGTCCAAATACATGTTTTGTGGAGTGATTCTTTTCAGAAATAGTCCTTGTTATTTGTGTGTGTTTTGCAATACTTATACTCTTCTCGAATGGAAGGTCCTCATTCACACTTTTATCTCTTGGCCATGTAAAGAGAACTGAATTTCAAAACCTTCATTTAGTTACAACTTTTAAAAGATTTGAGTAACGCTCAATGCCTACTGTATTCCCATATTCCCCTTGTCCCTACAAGAAATTTAGCAAGAAGGTAATTTCTGCAAATGTTTTCATGACTAATGAAGAAGAGAAGAGGGGCAAGTGTTTGTAACAATAGTTACCGGAGTGCAGAAAGTCATGGGAGTGCACTTCTTTTCCAACCCATTTCTAACGCATATCCTTTTCCCTTGGCTATGCCTCTTTTCAGCAAATATTTTTCATCCCTCTTTCACTATTAGTCTGCCAAGCCCACAATGTGCTGAAGTCCCCGACTTTGTGCTAGTCAGCCTCTGTATATGTAAGAATCTCTTGGAGCAGTAGTTATCCGAACTATGGGGAAGTGGCACAAAAGTAACTTACGGCCGCCTGGCAGTCAGTAACGAGTTAGGATGTGAAATTCCCAAAGATCCATATATAGCTTTACACTGCAAGAAAAGAAGGCAATTAATTTGATATGTGATAACATATAAAGGAAATACTACATTTTCTCAACTGTACTGACTATAAAGTAAAAGATATTTTGGGTTTAAAATATATTTGGAGATTAGTCACAAACTATGAAATAAAACCACATTAAAGCCTTGGACAAAATAAAAGTTTTTAATTTCCACTAAAGATGATTTGGGTCTGCTTCACCAGACATTTATGAAATCCCGTGATGTTGCAGCAAAGTTCATATACGACAGACAGAAAATTGCACCAAAGAACATCAACAATATGTTAGACTGGGTTACCCAGTAAAATTGGCAGTGGCAGGGCACACATAATACAGATCACAAAATCAACTTTGTGTCTACTAAAATACTAGAAATGTCCTAAGTACTACGACAAGTTGATTATAGAAGCTCTACACACTAAAGCTAATTAAAGCAACTTTAATAGGGATGAAGTCCTTCAAATCAGCAAAGCATGGACGTCAGTCATTCAGCATGTCTTTCCACCACAATGCAAAGGAGCATCAGTAGTCACTTGTCTCCAGTAGCCAGAGCTTGACCAATGGGAAGAAAGTAATTGGATGTTATCTGCCGCTGACTAGGAATGAATATTGCGACATCAGTAGTCTAGCTTGATTTCCCCTGAGGATGGTGGCAGAGTTAGCCACTGAAAACAAGGGCAATTTCCCAAAATTAATCTGGCTCTTAGCCTGAGAAACTGTTATAATTAAAATATGTTTTACCATATTATAGACCTTTTTGTAACTTTTTGAAATATTGCCAAACTTTTCTATATATTCTGTCTTTAGTTATCATGAACACTGGGATTCCTTAAGTAGAAGGATGAATGTGAGAGAACGATTAGTCTAAGAATGGCAGGTCTAAAGTTAACTCCATTTATTCAAGTTTTCACTTTTTGGTTGCTGATTTCACCAATGTACTTTGGGCCAGTGGCGGTTCCTGGATGATCGCACTCGCAACTGCACACCCACTATTTTTTTTCCGCATGCGAATGTATATAGACATGCATATGAGAAAGTCGAATGTCTAACTTTCTTGAATATGAACTTGCTCGTTTAATTTTCCCGCGTCCTCTTTAGCAAATGTCAGCTCATGCAGTTTACAAGCTGAGACGCATAAACCCGATTTTGCGACTGGCAAAGGTAGCCTTTTGGCGAGTGGTATGCGGGGAGAGGTGCAAAGCTTCCATTTAAGAGTACGGCGAGTTAAGGCAGCATAATCGACGAGGCCAACACATGCGATTCTTACCGTGCAAGCGCACTACGTTCTCAAGCAAGTCCCCCCCGTTTTCCTTGCCACGAGCCTTTTCATCCGGTTATTCAGCAGAACCTACTAGGCAGCCAACGTGACGGTTCTAAATATAATGTAGCCATCTTCTATATTATATTAATGTTACAAGCATAATTACATCTAGTCTTATTAAGCAATCATAAGTGCATATAATTGCTCTTCATGCCGTAATTTACTAAGGCCAATACTTCAGTTTGGAATAGTTATTTTTTTACAGTGTTTATTACTGTTTGTAATGTTTGTGTTTCTGGCAGCAAGTTGCATGCAGTTGTATCTGCACATAGCGGGAAATTTGAATCTATGAAAGTGTGGAAATGAATAACATGGCGAAACTAAAGGAGATAAATCTTTCGGGTTTATTCTTATAAGAGAAGCTGTTTTCCGTGCTTAATGTTTGCAGGTGAAAGAAATGGTGTCTGGACAAATAATAGTTCTTGTAATATTGGTCATTTAAAACAAAAAATAGCAAAACATTAGAGCTCAATTGCCCATATGAATTTAGAATTAGAATTGTGTGGTGTATGTTAGAGAAAGAAAGGAAGTAAAGGTGGGGAGGATGTAATGTACTGCACACCAAATTCGACAAGTCATGAGCCGCCACTTCTTTGGGCCCATAACAACTTTTCTTTTTGTTTGTGGCTGAGTAAATCTCAAACCAACTGTTTATGATAAAAACATAGTGACAATTTGGGTGTAATGCAATAGCTGCTGCAGCATAGGGAAGGAATAGAGTCAAAACCTACAAGTGTTTCTCGACTTCCATGAAATAGATACTTAACACTTCAATTATAATTCACATCAATTTTACACCACTTTCTATTCACAAAAAAAAGTGCTCGTCACAAGCTATAAATATCCATTACATTATTAATTTTCAAACCTTACCATTTTACACATTGTCATGGCTGTCAACCTCAGCTACACAAATGTCTGTATTGTTGTTAGCCAATGCTGGATTTCTGACAATGAAGTCATTAATCCTCTTGCTCTCCAATACTTTTCACTGATGGATGGGGCACTAGAATGACCTTGCCTTGGTCATCTCTTGTTCTCTTCCGACCCCGATGCTATTAGGGTTCCCGAGGACTAGGGAATCTTTATCTTTCCAGCCTTTCCATTTCTCTATAAAATCTTAACCCCTAACATGCTGACCTGTCATGGCATGTAATACGTCCTCTGATTGGTAATCAGAGGATATGGTCGGTGAATTTATTTTGATAACTCTCCCGGTCAGGTCGGTGAGACCTGTAAACTAACAACAGGTGTGGTCCTCCAGACATTCTGGGGGTTGTCAGAGAGCGATGTGGCCGCCAAAATATAAAAATATGGTGCTCTCTAAAAAGCGGTTACTGTTACCGCTATTGCTCTCTTCAATATCAAATTATGTCTGTATTGTAAATCCAGCCTAAGAAAGCCACTTTACGTAAAAAGCAATAGTAACATTAAAAAATGGACCCATTTAGTTTTCTTCCTCAGAGTGCTTTGGTCAGGAAGCATTCTGTGCTCACTGCGGTAACATATTTACAGTCGCTATCAGCGTTTATGTACTTCAAGTAGCTTTGTTATTTCGGCATGATGAAAGCAATAGCTTCACAAATTATTATTTATTTATGCCAACAAACTTACTGTTGGTGTTTTTAAACACACAAGCCGTGTGTGGGCAAAGTTTAAGAGGTAGAACTGGAACTTAAAAATTCAATGCCACAACTGGGATTTGAACCACAGACCTTCCGCTTGCCGGGCGGACGCTCTACCACTGAGCTATTGTGACAAACTGCCAGAATGACATTAAATTCTCAAGCCAGTTCGTATTTCTCCTGGTAAACCACAAAGGCAGTCTCACATCAGAAACAATTACCCCAATGGTGACTTACTATTGCAAGTACTTTATATCCCAGGATTAAATAACCTTCACATGGTAATTATTATTTATTTATGCCAACAAACTTACTGTTGGTGTTTTTAAACACACAAGCCGTGTGTGGGCAAAGTTTAAGAGGTAGAACTGGAACTTAAAAATTCAATGCCACAACTGGGATTTGAACCACAGACCTTCCGCTTGAGAATTTAATGTCATTCTGGCAGTTTGTCACAATAGCTCAGTGGTAGAGCGTCCGCCCGGCAAGCGGAAGGTCTGTGGTTCAAATCCCAGTTGTGGCATTGAATTTTTAAGTTCCAGTTCTACCTCTTAAACTTTGCCCACACACTGCTTGTGTGTTTAAAAACACCAACAGTAAGTTTGTTGGCATAAATAAATAATAATTACCATGTGAAGGTTATTTAATCCTGGGATATAAAGTACTTGCAATAGTAAGTCACCATTGGGGTAATTGTTTCTGATGTGAGACTGCCTTTGTGGTTTACCAGGAGAAATACGAACTGGCTTGAGAATTTAATGTCATTCTGGCAGTTTGTCACAATAGCTCAGTGGTAGAGCGTCCGCCCGGCAAGCGGAAGGTCTGTGGTTCAAATCCCAGTTGTGGCATTGAATTTTTAAGTTCCAGTTCTACCTCTTAAGCTTCACAAATGTTTATCAGGTGAAACTGATGTCGTGTATTACGATTCAACTAAGTACATAGTTTCCTTTATTTGATTATGTTTCATATACACATTCTTTACTTATGAGAGATTGGGCATAAGACATGGTAACTATTTTTTGTTTAATCGCAAGGGTTGGTATCACAAAATGTCATGTGTCACATGGAAGCCAGACTGTCATAGTGTGTTCATAACACCAGATGACTTTATGGTTGTTTGTAATTGAATATAATAGAGAGTAATATTAAATTAGTCTAGTGCTGTGCAGGATGGATGCCACCTGAGTTAGACAGCACTCATACATCAAAATAGCTGTTCTCTATGGAATGAATGCCAGAGATTGCCATAGGCAACTGTCAGGAACAATGCCCTTTCATATCGGACAGTTACGAGGTGGGTAGCAGTGTTTCAGCAAGGATGCGAAGCGACCAGCAATGGACACGATGACCTGAGAGTGTGTGAAATGATGTGTCACACAAAGTAATTGAGCATCTGTTAGAGACAGACAGATGATGGACACTACTTGCGTTAGAGAAAGTGGCATCGAGATCTTCTGGACATTACAATCATTCTGCACGACAACGCAGGTCCTCATAAGGCAGACTGTGTAGTGCAGCTACTGCGGCACTGGGGATGGGAAGAATTGGAACAGTCACCATACTCTCCAGACTTTTCACTATGTCATTTTGATCTCATACGGAAAGTCAAGGAAGACGATTTGGGACACGAATTGACATTACAAATGCTGTTCAACAACAGATGACCAGATTCACACATGGTGAAGCAGATTGTATTCGGCACCTCCCACATCATTGGCAGCATGTTGTGAACGTTGCAGGAGACTACTTTGAGAGCCTGTAGAATAAGAGTGAAAAAAATAAAAAGGCGTGATGTAATGATTCTTGAACATGAAAACTGTGTTGATATGACAATTACGTGAATAAACAGGAGCAAAATGTTGGTGTGTTGTTAAATTCCTTAAATTTCATTTATCCCTTGCTCTTTCATATGTATATTTTATATGTTTTACTCACACTCAAATTCTCACACAAAAAAACAATAGTTGCCATGACTTACATTTTATCTCATTTAAAAAAAAATGGGGAAGATGGTAATAACTTTTCTCCTTTAGGGACACTGGGAAGTTATCTCACCTGGATGAACCTAAATTGTTCCAATAACTAAACACAAATTTGGTAACAACTGATGACAATAAAGTGAAATTTGAAGCATAGTCTAATGATTTATGTGCAACGCTATAATACCAAAATTACATTGTGCCAAAATGGTGAGATTACAATGGTATCCTAACAAAAAAACTTACAACTTCTAATCCAGCTTTCTTGTGAGGTTCTGATGCTACAGACACCTGCATTTCTTTTTCACTAACACAAGGTGTAACTTGAGATTGGGAACTGCATAAGAATTCCATGTTATATGTACTTTACACACAAAAGTAAATAAATTAATATTATACTGCATTTCGAAATATATGATACAATTTTAAGACTCATTCACCAAAGGTTAATTCACAGGCTTCAAATTGCATTAACAAATTGGTGGCAAAAACTCCATATCAATATCTTTAATAGTTTTGCAGAGAAGTGCAACTGAAATATGAAGAATCAATGTTGTGGAAAATTGATATTACAATTTTTTTATGTTGAACAGGCGTGGTTCCTATTCTTGTTCATGTAGGTTTTCCTCATTTAGTGTTGGCTCTTTCTTGGTTTAGTTTTATCTTCAATCAAATGTGCTGCCCAACTAACTAGATAGCAATGCCAATACTACTTGGCTTCAAGATCAGGATATATTGCCATATGATATAAGGCAGGATAGCAGTGGCTAAGCTATCAAACCAAGGATTGCAGAATCAAATCTCGGTAAAATGCATATTCAGCATTCAAGTAAAGGGTGGGGAAGTCCCAGCTAAAACAATCAGCGATATGCCACGGTTGGTAGCTGAGAGGATTTGATTGAATGCAGACATATGCATATTGCGCCTTTTACTTTCTCTTCTGGTAAGTAGAAGGAAGTGTTGTATTCCACTCACAAATTAAATGTCAAGATTTCACCGGAAATATACGTTTTGGGACCCGAATCCTAGAAAAGCATTTTTAGAAAAAAGTCCATGTGAGTGTGCCTGTCAGTCTGTGGACAGCATAACTCAAAAACGAAAAGTCAGTTAAAAACCAAAGTTGGTATTGTGACTTTGGGTGTGGGTGTAAAGTAAAGACGACAGATGTAGTCTAGATAAAGAAACACTTTTATTTCCGTAAACAGTAACTTTGTACACTCGTTGCAACAGTAAGAAAGTATTTTCCCATTCACCAACAGCACGGCTCCAAATTAGTAACACAACAACTGTCCCTTCTCCGTCGGCACGACTCCTCAACGCTTCACATACGTCTGTCCCCTCCGTCGCACTTTACCGCTATTTATATCTCCTAGGCACTATTCTGGAAAGTTCAGTTATTGCGGTGAAATACAAAGCAGAAGATCCCCGAAGTCTCTATCCTTTTCTCTCTTTCGGCAAGCGCCCCAACAATGCGGCCATTCTCTGTCTCTTTCCTTCGGCTCCTTTGCGGTAGTGCCGACAATAATGCGATGGGTGACAGTATTTAAGTGTAATGTCTTTCAAGGATGCGACACAAAAATTTTGAAGAAAATAGCCCCACACTAAACTACCCTTTACATGGAGACTTTTTCAATAATTTTGATTTTCTTAAAAATGGCTCTAACGATTTTGATTAAAATTCCACATATTTGAGATACTTTTGTGATAAATGAAATTTATATTTTGAATTTTCTGGCTATAGCCTATGCAGTCCTGCTTAGTTCCGATGACTCTTGAATAACTCATAAGCCGTAAGAGATACACAAAATCTTACTCTACAAAACATGTAGATCTCTCTAAAGCGCACAACTTATGTCCGAATAATTTTTTTTTTTTTAGAGTGAACCGTTTCAGAGATATTCCTTGTTATGTGTGTCAGTTTCGGAAAACTTAAAACTTTCGTGAAATGGATCATCGTTAATTTTTATGTTAAATGTGCAGAAAACAGAATCTCAAAGCTTTCAAAGATTTGACTATCGCTCAAAGCCTACTTATTCTAATATTCCCCTTGTACCTAGAAGGAAATAAGTAATAAGAAAATTAGTACAAACGTTTATCTTAACTAACACAAAGAAGATATAGGAACAAGAGTTTGTAAGAATGGTTAGTACAAGAGCAGAGAAAGTCATGTGAGTGCAACACTTCAGATGTTTTCAAAAAAGTCCCTTCCTGAAAAATATTTGCGATAATGTCCCACAGTATGGGACAAATTCTACGGTTTGGCAACACTGTCTGAATGTAGTTGTAACGGTTAAGTCATGATTAAACAAACTCAGTTTATAAGCACTTTCGACTGGTATCATGATGTGTATCTCCACGGGTACTGTGAAATAAATATTAGTGAACCATCAACAGTGTAACTAGCATACTTAGTGCAGGTGTAACAAGTTTTGCGTCTCGATTGGAACTTAAGAAGCAGGCCAAATATGAATATTGACGATCAGATGGAAGGTCATGCATAACACTTTTTTGATTTATGATTCATTTTCTTTTCACGTATCTTCGAGTGAAATTCAGAATTAACTGTCACGTCCATGTGCTAATTTTGAAAATGCCATATTAAGCCGCCCTCCCAAATTTACGAGCCACGAGCCGCCACTGCTTCTCACACCTGTCACATTGGTATGGTCTTGTGTCTGAATGTAACAGAATATGTTGATCTAAGACAATCTTCTTTTTGAAAGACTTCTCACATTTGGCACATTTATATGGTCCCGTGCCTGAATGTATTTGAATATGCTGCAAGTCTGATTTCTGTTTGAAAGATTTGTCACATCAGTTACATTTGTGTGGTCCTGTATCAGAATGTGACAGAACATGTTTATGTAAGTCAGACTTCTGTTTGAAAGCTCTCTCACATTGATCACATTTGTATGACTTTTGCCTGATGTGACTCAATATGTCGTTCTAAGTTGTTCTTCCGTTTGAAAGCCTTATCACATATATCACATTTGTATGGTCTCCAAATGTCTTCGAATATGCTTCTCAAAGCCACACTTCCATTTGAGACTTCTCAGGTGTGTCACATTTGTATGAACTTGTGTCTGTAAACACACTGGTTGTTTTAAAACTTGAACTAACTTCTTCCATTTGACAGTGTCCTGTATCTGAATGTGTGATGGAAGTGCAGGTACCACTGCCATTTTGAGATACTCTTTATGAAGTTGACCTGAAATGTTTCTCAATAAATTAATGATAATACAGTTTTTCACCTCTGAAATATTTGCCATTACAAAGGATAAACTTAGACTGTCTTAGTGATGTGTTGCACTCACATGACTTTCTCTACTTTTGTACTAACCATTATATTCCACGATATTCCTATATCGTCTTCGTGTTAATTAAAATAAACATTTGTACAAATTATCTGATTGGTTATTTCCTTGTAGGTGCAAGGGGAATATTAGAATACAGTAGGCTTTGTGCGATACTCAAATCTTTTAAAGCTTTGAGATTCCGCTCCCTTTGCACACTTAACGTATAAAAAAATAAACAACGATGTTCCATTTCACGAAAGCTTTAAGTTTTCCGAAACTCACACACATAACAAGGAACATATCCGAAATGGTTCAACCTACAAGAAAATTTATTGAGACATAAATTGTGTATTTTAGCAAGATCTACATTTTTTTGTATAGTATGATTTGATCTATCTCAAACAGTTTACCAGTTATGCAAAAGTCGTCCAGAGTAAATACGACTACAGGGGCTATAGCCAAAAAATTCAAGATATACATTTCATTTGTCATAAAAATATCTCAAACATGCGGCATTTTAATCAAAATCGTTAGAGCCATTTTCAAGAAAATCAAATTTTTCGAAAAATGTTCCATGTAGTTTAGGGTGGGGCTATTTTCTTCAAAATCTTCGTGTGGCATCCTTGAAAGACATTAAACTTAAATACCAACTTTGGTTTTTAACCGACTTTTCGTTTTTGAGTTATGCTGTCCACAGACACACCCACAGACCTTTTTCTAAAAATGATTTTTTGGATTCAAGGGTCCTCAAAACATATTTCCGGTGAAATCTCGACATCGAATTTTTGGGTGGAATACAATACTTCCCCTACTTACCAGTAGAGAAAGTAAAAATAAAAATAAGAGAAAATAGGTGCACAAGGCTACTGGTTACTTAGGTATCTTGGTATTTGAATATAGTTATGTAATCAGTGGCGTGCAGTGGTCACAACAATTACACCAGCTGTATAGGTCACGGAATTGAAAAATCATCCTATACTTTAAAATCAATCATCCTTATTCCAAAATAGTCAGGTTATAAATAGTAGAGGTATTTGTTATCCTAAATACTTTTCTGATATCTACCATACTCTTAGCTCATTATAGCCCATATAAATATATAAAAATGGTCTCTTTTGCATATAGTCTATTACACAGTCACTCGCATTCATTTTCATTGAATTCACCTTTCACGTTTACTAAATACTTTAGCAGAAACACGCATAAAACAATGTACTCTTCGCCTTTTAGTTTCCACTGGGCTCAAACGAACTTTCAAACTTGTGGCAACAACACTATATAAGTCTGACCTGATCTGCTTGATGACCAACTTTATATTTCCCCTGTTTATTTCCATTTTGTTAATGGGGGTCACCTACATTAAAAAAAAAAAAAACATTTAAGTCATTTCTTACTAGCATTTTTAATGTTAGTTAACAATTTTAAATATATGCGCTTTTCATATCGTTTGCATTATTGTACTATGTCCTATAAAAAGACACCATTATTGTAGGGTTACTACGCTTGCGTGTATCGCTATCTCTCATTCAAGCTTCCCAATCGATATGTAACCGATCGATTAGGTTCTGCTTTATGACGTCAAAGCTTAGCTAGCTACAATGAAACTGAACTAGCAAATTAAATACACACTTGTCTGCTGTCCGTTGGCAACCAAAGCTACGCTAGCTAGGGCTCTATACAAGACACGCATGCGTCAATACAGCCACACAGCACTCGTAGGCTCTAGCTGGTATTGTAAGAAGTGTTCCTTTGAAACAAGCCCAGTCGTCAAGAGCAACAGCCACCTAATGGCAGGGCGGGAGTTTGAATTTTAAGTACCGTAATCTTCAAGTTCGATGTGCGTATTTGATTGAGATATGACAAAATTATTTTAATTTCGAACTTGTAAATAAATCAATTACCCCAGGTTGAATGCACGCCACTGTATGTAATAAATATAAATTTAACAAAATCTATATTAAACATAATTTGTTCTAAAACATCAGGAACTGTAAATATATTAACAGTACTTGTGTATTCCTTAACAAGATTGGTTTAAGCTATTAATGCCATTAGGGTTGACTTAGTTAGCATATGGATAAGAGGAAGAAAACACATAACCAAACTCAATGCAGGAGATCAGGTAGTAATAGTGGGGGCACCTGGAAATAGCTTGGATAGGAATCTTAATTAGCAAATTGAGATGGACATGGACCACACTGTTAAGGCCAATTGCCATACTAATGTGAGCGTTGTGGATCTCATCTGGAGACTTAACAAGCCTTGGATTTACAGGAGAGTGAGGATGGTTAGTCAGAGACAAGGCAACTGGAACAGAGACCTGGTCATCTTCTTAGTTGAGAAGGTACAGTCATATTAAACTTGTAGACGTGTCGTTCCATGGGAAATATGGTTACACTAGTCATGGCTTAAATCTGAACTCTTGAGGCAAGAATATGTTTGTGCAATCCATTGCTAAGTGTCTTACTTGTAACCTCTGACAGAATTATGGGAAAAATTCTGTTGTCACAAGTTGTAGGTCTTTTTAGATTAAATATGCCCTATAAACAGTAGTCACAGAAATATAAATGGAGTTGTAATAATCAACCCAAATATCTCCAAGTGCATTAATAACTCTGGATATAATGCTCCTTTCGCCATCGGCAGTAATGATAATGACGATAAAAATAATGGTAATAAAACTCAGTATTTCATCAAAACCTAAGGAATTTCAAAAATGAAATTGATGAACTAGTTATTAGTCTTAATTCTCGAAAATTACTACCACACACATTTTATACATTTCCGAACATCACTTGACACAACAGTAATTTCGTCCTATTTTATTACGTGGTTGCTCTTTAGGAGCACAGTTATCAAGAAAAAATATTCACAACGTTAGAATTTGTGAAAGTATATGTTAGGAATGATTTGACATAAAGTTTTAGATTCAGTCAAGTTGAATAGTGAACTAGACTTAGAACTCTGTGCGGTTCATTTAAATCAAATTAATATAATCGTAGTAGCCCTTTATCGTTCTCCCTTAGGAAACTGGAACAGGATTAAGTCACTGAACATACACGTAGGTACATAAACTCCTTGAACTTTCCTGTACACAAATGAACATAGAAGGCAGTGACCCCCATCTTCAGGCCGGCACTCTGTGGCCGAAGACGCCGAAAACAATTTTCCCGCCGGTAATTAGCAGCCCTTTTGGCCAGTTTGTATTCCTTGTCGTGTTGTATACTTGGGGAGAAGAATAGTGTTTATAACTATAATGGAGTGTAAGAAGAATACTGCAGTGCTCAGCAATATGAAGGTTGAAATTAAGCAAGAAGATGACTGGCTAGACGGAACACTGGAACTAACACACAAAACAGGGTTAACTGTAGAATTAGTTCCTTCTTTGAGGATTAAAAAGGTAAATTAAATTAACTCCACAATTATTCACTAAGATTATATTTTCTTTCCTTTCTTTTATTCTTACCAAATTACTAAAATGTTTATAGGGCCGTAGTTGCGTATCGAGATAAACTCCTAACTTTGGTTATTGTACACCTTCCCCCCACCCCTCTCTTTCTTTTAGGGGAAAACAGTATTATTGGTGGTGGGTATTCTATTAGTCGTGAAGCATGTTCCAATTGTATGAAGTGTTCAACGCCCCTGAACTGTTACCCGCATGTGGTATTCGTGGTGGACGAAGCGGCGTCAGGGCGGGTTTTCTCCGGGTGCTCCGGTTTCCCCCGCCATCTCATTCCACCGGTGCTCCATCTTCATTCCATGTGTCATCAGTGTCACCGCCTGCGGTGCCGTAGTAGTAAAAGTGGGCGTTAAGCACTATAACAACAGCAGCCCCTGAACTCTGCTCGCAGTGGGACTAAACAAACAAGCAAACAATGTAGCACTATATTTCATTCCTTTGTTGCACAGCTTTTAGTAATATACAGCCCTTCGCAGGGCGAGGCTTACCACCCAGCCACTGCATCCCTCACCTCTGTCCACTACGGGCATCATGAGTGGAGTGCAGAAAAGGAGGGTGGGACAGGTTCAATGTACCGAGCCTTCCCAGTTGGTTATGCAGCCTTCAAGACTTAGAGTTGCTACATCTTTATCAAGTAGCTCATTTGACCCCTCCAGGACCTAATTAAGCTGAGTGCACCACAAATATTCACAAACATAACAAAAATGCGGAAGAATAAATGGAAGAAGGAAGGTTCTAGGAAAATTTACAAGTAGATATATGACTTACAGCATACTGGAATAGACAAAACACCTAATAGGAACAAACATCTTTATCAACAAAAGGCAGCAAATGAAGAATTAATAGACTAGAGAAGACAAGCAAAAAGTTAGGGAAAACACACAGGAAATTGAAAATGTTAAAAGCAATCCAAGATACAGCGGGTGGAGGCAAACATGCCAGTGTAAGTAACTCAAACAACAAAGGGGCAATTCCAAAGTCAAGTAGAAATGAACTGGGTAAACAAGAAGTGGTGGGAGGACGGAGAGACTGATTACAAATGAGGGTAGATTGAAACAGGAGAAGGGCAAATAGAAAAGTTCAGCTCGTATTTAGAAAGATATTAAATAAAAAAAGTAAGTGAATAAGTGAGGTGTAGGAAATTATTAATCAGGAAACAAGAAAAATGAGGGGGGGAAATAAATTTTAGAATGGAGAGGATAATCTAATACAGTAATGATCTTAGGGAACAAAAAGTGTAAGAGAATTTGGTGAAACTGAGTGAATAAAAAAGATGAACATTAAAAAGACTGGTTTGAACCAGATTAATTAACTGTAGACACAGAATAAACAGTACACGTCAAAAAACTATATGTGGAGAATTAAAGAGGGGCAAGGGCCCAAGTTCATGGGCAGCCCAACATGTATATGCTTTGGTACTCAATATGTTCATATTCAGAATTACTCACAAATAAGATTTTGATAATGCATCATATTTAAAAAAAGAAGCAATACAGTAAGATCAAGCTACCTCACACCACTTACACCACTGACATGAGCAAACATGTGACAACAATGAGCATGGCACGTCAAAAAGGCATTTACTAGATCATTCAAGAACATTCTGATTGTTGGCTTACGTGTAGATGTTCAAGAAAGCTCTGGTTACATCATCGCCAGTATAAAACCTTGTGGTGCACAAAAAGACAAGCAATTTTTGAGTTGGTCAGTGTGTCAGTGAGTGTGCGACAGCATATGGAAGACATTTTAACAAGTGTTAAGTGATTGTGACCTCAGAGTTAGTGTTTGAGAGACAAAGAGTTAAAAAAGGACAGTGAAAGGAGTGAGTCAAGGTTATGAGAAGAAAATAGTTATCAGTTGCAATATCACAATAGACTATAGTCTGTGTTAACATCCATAGAAAGAAGTGTATTTATGCAAAAGTTAGAAGAAAATAAAATGAGAAAAAAAATAATTTGGACTTATTTTTGTCACAATATCTCTAACAACTAGTGCCAAAGCATAGCTCAAGTTTGAGGCCCTAAGCATATAAAATGAACAAGGGATGGTTTTGAAAGTAAAGGAGTAAATAAGTTCCAGCGCCAAGCATAGCAGTATGATCTGTAAAGCTGAATTCCAGTGATCTAGTATCTTTGGCAATCTAGGTAATTTTGGTACCTGCTTCCACCCATGAGCTGTACTGCCAAGGTGGTGTGTTTTGTTGGCATACCTATTCCGCTTTGGGCCATGGAAACAAAAAAACAAAGACGTTTGCTGGTACAGCCAGCAGCTTTTGGTGTGACAGTGTCATAGCAACAAATAAGACGTAAAGATAAGAATTGTTGGTATCATGGTGTTTACTGATTAACAGCAGTTTTGTCTTTCAGTTCTCAGTGGCTTTTAATCGACCATAAAGAATAGAAAAAGGAAATGTTATACACTAGATCAGAAAGTGAAATTCATATGAGAGGTGGAACTTAATCCAAATAGAACCAAAACCAAAATTGCTTCAGACTTAGGAATTGCTTATGCCATGCTATGTACAGTCATAAAAAATTAGGTGTATGCATTTAATGCAAGAAAAGTGAAACAAACCAAATTATCTGAGTTCTTTTAAGGAGAACCAAGTTCAAAATATTTTCTTCGTACATACATATCTTTATTTCTAAAATTTTACACGTGTAGGTGTACTGTATTGCTTCTTTTTTTTAATATGATGCATTATCAAAATCTTATTTGTGAATAATTCTGAGTTGCAAGTAATCTCCCCTCTGTTGCTAATTGTTATTCTTTTTATTCTAAACAACTTACATCTGGTGTTTTTAAACACACAAGTCATGTGTGGGCAGTGTTTCAGAGGTGGAATCGAGTGAAAAATTCAATGCCACAGGCAGCATTTCAATTTTTCAGGCCTGATTCCACCTCTCCGTCTTCCCTCTTCCCCTTGATATATGCATAAACCAGGTTCAACTGTACATACAATGCTGGAAATGTTAACCATGCCTGAATAAATGCACAACTGGTGGAAGTCAATTTTATCAAGACTTGTGTTTTATAATAAATCACCAACTAACATTAAGTGTTGCTTTCTACAGTGTCAAAGAAGTAGCTTGTGCATCAATGTCTGTATAATTATATTACTAGTATACTGACTATGCTAAAACTTGTAACAAGGTATATTGATCAGAGAATTCAGTGCCATTTGTTGCAAAATATGAAATTTCATAATAGCAGAGATGAATGGTAAAACAGAAGCCATAAAGCGAGAGAAGAGAAAGAAGAGATTGAGAGAAGAGTGAATGGGAAGCAATGCATGTATGTAATAGAAATGATCATGAAGTTTGATTTGTTGTTGTCTGTATTGTTACTGTTGGGAGAAGGGGACATTGTGGTGTGAAAATAATAAATTGTTGCTGAAAATAAAACCAGGCAACCAGTAAGTTTGAAAGCTGATTTAAATGATTATTTCAATTATATTATCTTATTGCAGGAAACTGTATTGGAGGTGAATGGAACAGATGACCTATCATCACAATCACCAAGGTAATATTGATACACCCTTCCTTACAACTTTGTTATGTCATGTTCAATAACATTGCACATTTCTATGAGGTGCATCCAGAAAGTAAGTCCTGATAGCGTTCAGAGATGGCACCACCGGTTTGATAGGAATGTGCGTCCACAGAGTAGAGAGAAAGTATGTGAGAATAATGCAGTAAAGTTTCAGTCTTATGACTACAGTGGTCACAGATTTGCAATCATCCAAATTTTGCACGTTTAAAAGCAATATCCATCGCCAATTATCACGTGTATTGGTATGACAATTTTGACAGTATGGTAAGGCAATGTTGCAGGCAATTCACTGAAGGATGAACCAATATTCACAATGAAGACTGTAGTGGCCAACCATCCCTGGTGACTACAGAAGTTTTGGAAAGTGCTGCAAGCAGTTCACAATTTCTGAACTCTGTTGTCAGTTCCCCAGATGTCTTGCTCACTTTTGCACGAAATAGTCTCAGGTAGGAAAACATTTCCACAATGACGCTGAGATGCAGAATGCAGTGACTTGGTGACTCTGGGTATTGGCTGCAGACTCCTGTGTCTTGGTCATACAACGGACAGTGCACTGTTACGATAAATCTCAACAATGTGGTGACTGTTCAAAAGTAGCCAGAGAATCTATTTAATTATTTCAATAAATATTTCTTACTTAGTGATTTTCTTGTTCTCTTTATCGGTTATCAGGACTTCCTTTCAGGATGCACCTCGTATATTGTTTTGGTTACCACACTCAACACTTTAGTGATGCGTATGTCATTCCACTACAAAGATCAAACAATTCTATTTTCAGTCACTCAGTACTGCTGCACTATCAACATCTATTCATTATAAATAAAATGTCGTGTATGTAACTAAAATCTGGATTTCAGTGGAGGGAGAAAATAGTTCTGAAAATAAGCTTTTCATTGAAACACTATTTATAAACTCATTGAATTTATGAATTTTGTGGCAAATGAAAGTCCTGTTATTTTTATAACACTTTCTTTCTCTTAAAATTGAATCACAATACACAATTCGTGACCTTGCAACTCACAGATGTTCTGCTGTGTCATAATCGTGACACTAACTTCACTAACACTGCTCAACTGTTAACACAATCAATTACAATGATTAAATGCCTAAAACTGACCTTACCCTCACTAACTAAACTGACTCTGACAATACACTCAACACTACTTAAATTCTCTCTCAACTGACTGTCGATTCACTTATGTAGTTGATTGATATTTAATAAGGCTTGTTGAAGCGTCACATCCAAAGCTTCTTGATGTGATGGTAGCAAAACATGATATAATTGCAAAACTTAGAATTACATGTTGGAATGTAATCTTTCATTGCTGAAGTCAACATAAGTGAAACTTTTATCTAGGCTGCTATGTTGTGGTTTTCTGTAAATAAATGTTCCAGATGCTTCATCCAAACTGTGGTGGACTACATTGCAATAATTAACCTTAATGAAGTGAAAAGCATGTGGTAAAGCCAATAATCCCATTCTACCTAGCATGTATTACTTCCCAAATTTCATAAACCAGGAGACTAAATAAGATGTTATAAAGTGTATAATATCACATACTTACAATCTAGGTAAATGGTTAAATAAAAGAATTAGTGCTTTTTATAAATTTGAGAGTTTAAGCATTAGAAAGTCTTTTGAATTGGTAGAAAACATCAGCAACAGAATATTGCCTGCCAATTATAAACTTACTTCTTTCTTGGTTTCTAGTATTGGCTGCATCTTGTTGGCTTTTTTAAGCAATTAAATACTCTTAACAGCGAGGCAGTCAGAGTAGCCGTGACTGATTGGATGAGTTTTGCAGTCGCCCATTGAAGAAGCCATACATAGTTGGTAGCAAAACCTCTGCATAATTTTTAATTTCTTAAAAAAGCCAACAAGACCTGGCCCATACCAGAAACAAAGAAAGACCTAATGGAAAAGGGTCGTGGAGGTCTACATAATCATTTAATTATTAACTTGCTTCTTCTGATACAACTACTGTTTCCAAGAATTCCTACAGAAAAACCTTTGATGTTTTTGAAAAAATGAGGAAGTTCTATTGAATAAAAGGAAGAATTAATAAATTGACGTATTTACTGTAGTAATCTGTGCATTGATCAAGATTTTTTTTTTCAATTCTGACTGGAAATACTTTCAATAAACTTCTGGTTTAGCAATGGGTATTCCACTGCAGCTCTGTTATGTGTTAACTGCGGAGATTATTTCATGATGATGTGCATACTGCAACTCCATCATGTGTTAACTGTGGAGACATCTTGCATGATGGTCTGTGTACTGCAACTCTGTCATGTGTTAACTGTGGAGATATCTTGCATGATGGTCTGTGTACTGCAACTCTGTCATGTGTTAACTGTGGAGATATCTTGCATGATGGTCTGTGTACTGCAACTCTGTCATGTGTTAACTGTGGAGACATCTTGCATGATGGTGTGTGTACTGCAACTCTGTCATGTGTTAACTGTGGAGACATCTTGCATGATGGTGTGTGTACTGCAACTCTGTCATGTGTTAACTGTGGAGACATCTTGCATGATGGTGTGTGTACTGCAACTCTGTTATGTGTTAACTGTGGAGACATCTTGCATGATGGTCTGTGTACTGCAACTCTGTCATGTGTTAACTGTGGAGATATCTTGCATGATGGTCTGTGTACTGCAACTCTGTTATGTGTTAACTGTGGAGACATCTTGCATGATGGTCTGTGTACTGCAACTCTGTCATGTGTTAACTGTGGAGATATCTTGCATGATGGTCTGTGTACTGCAACTCTGTCATGTGTTAACTGTGGAGACATCTTGCATGATGGTGTGTGTACTGCAACTCTGTTATGTGTTAACTGTGGAGACATCTTGCATGATGGTGTGTGTACTGCAACTCTGTTATGTGTTAACTGTGGAGACATCTTGCATGATGGTCTGTGTACTGCAACTCTGTCATGTGTTAACTGTGGAGATATCTTGCATGATGGTGTGTGTACTGCAACTCTGTGATGTGTTAACTGTGGAGACATCTTGCATGATGGTGTGTGTACTGCATCTCTGTCATGTGTTAACTGTGGAGACATCTTGCATGATGGTGTGTGTACTGCAACTCTGTCATGTGTTAACTGTGGAGACATCTTGCATGATGGTGTGTGTACTGCAACTCTGTCATGTGTTAACTGTGGAGACATCTTGCATGATGGTGTGTGTACTGCAACTCTGTCATGTGTTAACTGTGGAGACATCTTGCATGATGGTCTGTGTACTGCAACTCTGTTATGTGTTAACTGTAGAGACATCTTGCATGATGGTCTGTGTACTGCAACTCTGTTATGTGTTAACTGTGCAGACATCTTGCATGATGGTCTGTGTACTGCAACTCTGTTATGTGTTAACTGTAGAGACATCTTGCATGATGGTCTGTGTACTGCAACTCTGTCATGTGTTAACTGTGGAGATATTTGCATGATGGTCTGTGTACTGCAACTCTGTTATGTGTTAACTGTAGAGACATCTTGCATGATGGTCTGTGTACTGCAACTCTGTCATGTGTTAACTGTGGAGATATCTTGCATGATGGTCTGTGTACTGCAACTCTGTCATGTGTTAACTGTGGAGATATCTTGCATGATGGTCTGTGTACTGCAACTCTGTTATGTGTTAACTGTGGAGACATCTTGCATGATGGTCTGTGTACTGCAACTCTGTCATGTGTTAACTGTGGAGATATCTTGCATGATGGTCTGTGTACTGTATCTCTGTCATGTGTTAACTGTGGAGATATCTTGCATGATGGTCTGTGTACTGCAACTCTGTTATGTGTTAACTGTGGAGACATCTTGCATGATGGTCTGTGTACCGCAACTCTGTCATGTGTTAACTGTGGAGATATCTTGCACATTGTTGTATGTACTGCAACTCTGTCATGTGTTAACTGTGGAGACATCTTGCACAATGTTGTATGTACTGCAACTCTGTCATGTGTTAACTGTGGAGACATCTTGCATGATGGTCTGTGTACTGCAACTCTGTCATGTGTTAACTGTGGACACATCTTGCATGATGGTCTGTGTACTGCAACTCTGTCATGTGTTAACTGTGGAGACATCTTGCATGATGGTCTGTGTACTGCAACTCTGTCATGTGTTAACTGTGGAGACATCTTGCATGATGGTCTGTGTACTGCAACTCTGTCATGTGTTAACTGTGGAGACATCTTGCATGATGGTGTGTGTACTGCAACTCTGTTATGTGTTAACTGTGGAGACATCTTGCATGATGGTCTGTGTACTGCAACTCTCTCATGTGTTAACTGTGGAGATATCTTGCATGATGGTGTGTGTACTGCAACTCTGTGATGTGTTAACTGTGGAGACATCTTGCATGATGGTGTGTGTACTGCATCTCTGTCATGTGTTAACTGTGGAGACATCTTGCATGATGGTGTGTGTACTGCAACTCTGTCATGTGTTAACTGTGGAGACATTTTGCATGATGGTGTGTGTACTGCAACTCTGTCATGTGTTAACTGTGGAGACATCTTGCATGATGGTGTGTGTACTGCAACTCTGTCATGTGTTAACTGTGGAGACATCTTGCATGATGGTCTGTGTACTGCAACTCTGTTATGTGTTAACTGTAGAGACATCTTGCATGATGGTCTGTGTACTGCAACTCTGTTATGTGTTAACTGTGCAGACATCTTGCATGATGGTCTGTGTACTGCAACTCTGTTATGTGTTAACTGTGGAGATATCTTGCATGATGGTCTGTGTACTGCAACTCTGTTATGTGTTAACTGTGGAGACATCTTGCATGATGGTCTGTGTACTGCAACTCTGTCATGTGTTAACTGTGGAGATATCTTGCATGATGGTCTGTGTACTGTATCTCTGTCATGTGTTAACTGTGGAGATATCTTGCATGATGGTCTGTGTACTGCAACTCTGTTATGTGTTAACTGTGGAGACATCTTGCATGATGGTCTGTGTACCGCAACTCTGTCATGTGTTAACTGTGGAGATATCTTGCACAATGTTGTATGTACTGCAACTCTGTCATGTGTTAACTGTGGAGACATCTTGCACAATGTTGTATGTACTGCAACTCTGTCATGTGTTAACTGTGGAGACATCTTGCATGATGGTCTGTGTACTGCAACTCTGTCATGTGTTAACTGTGGACACATCTTGCATGATGGTCTGTGTACTGCAACTCTGTCATGTGTTAACTGTGGAGACATCTTGCATGATGGTCTGTGTACTGCAACTCTGTCATGTGTTAACTGTGGAGACATCTTGCATGATGGTCTGTGTACTGCAACTCTGTCATGTGTTAACTGTGGAGACATCTTGCATGATGGTGTGTGTACTGCAACTCTGTCATGTGTTAACTGTGGAGACATCTTGCATGATGGTCTGTGTACTGCAACTCTGTCATGTGTTAACTGTGGAGACATCTTGCATGATGGTCTGTGTACTGCAACTCTTGTCATGTGTTAACTGTGGAGACATCTTGCACAATGTTGTATGTACTGCAACTCTGTCATGTGTTAACTGTGGAGACATCTTGCACAATGGAGTACGTACTGCAACTCTGTCATGTGTTAACTGCGGAGATTATTTCATGATGATGTGCATACTGCAACTCCATCATGTGTTAACTGTGGAGATATCTTGCATGATGGTCTATGTACTGCAACTCCATCATGTGTTAACTGTGGAGATATCTTGCATGATGGTCTGTGTACTGCAACTCTCTCATGTGTTAACTGTGGAGACATCTTGCATGATGGTCTGTGTACTACAACTCCATCATGTGTTAACTGTGGCGACATCTTGCATGATGGTCTGTGTACTGCAACTCTGTCATGTGTTAACTGTGGAGACATCTTGCATGATGGTCTGTGTACTGCAACTCCATCATGTGTTAACTGTGGAGATATCTTGCATGATGGTCTGTGTACTGCAACTCTGTCATGTGTTAACTGTGGAGACATCTTGCATGATGGCCTGTGTACTGCAACTCCATCATGTGTTAACTGTGGAGATATCTTGCATGATGGTCTGTGTACTGCAACTCTGTCATGTGTTAACTGTGGAGACATCTTGCATGATGGTCTGTGTACTGCAGCTCCATCATGTGTTAACTGTGGAGATATCTTGCATGATGGTGTGTGTACTGCAACTCCATCCTGTATTAACTGTGGAGACATCTTGCATGATGGTCTGTGTACTGCAACTCCATCATGTGTTAACTGTGGAGATATCTTGCATGATGGTCTGTGTACTGCAACTCTGTCATGTGTTAACTGTGGAGATATTGTGCATGATGGTCTGTGTACTACAACTCTGTCATGTGTTAACTGTGGAGACATCTTGCATGATGGTCTGTGTACTGCAACTCTGTTATGTGTTAACTGTGGAGACATCTTGCATGATGGTCTGTGTACTGCAACTCTGTCATGTGTTAACTGTGGCGACATCTTGCATGATGGTCTGTGTACTGCAACTCCATCATGTGTTAACTGTGGAGACATCTTGCATGATGGTGTGTGTACTGCAACTCTGTCATGTGTTAACTGTGGAGACATCTTGCATGATGATGTGCATACTGCAACTCCATCATGTGTTAACTGTGGAGATATCTTGCATGATGGTGTGTGTACTGCAACTCCATCATGTGTTAACTGTGGAGATATCTTGCATGATGGTCTGTGTACTGCAACTCTGTCATGTGTTAACTGTGGAGACATCTTGCATGATGGTCTGTGTACTGCAACTCTGTTATGTGTTAACTGTGGAGACATCTTGCATGATGGTGTGTGTACTGCAACTCTGTCATGTGTTAACTGTGGAGACATCTTGCATGATGGTGTGTGTTCTGCAACTCTGTCATGTGTTAACTGTGGAGACATCTTGCATGATGGTGTGTGTACTGCAACTCTGTCATGTGTTAACTGTGGAGACATCTTGCATGATGGTGTGTGTACTGCAACTCTGTCATGTGTTAACTGTGGAGACATCTTGCATGATGGTCTGTGTACTGCAACTCTGTCATGTGGTAACTGTGGAGACATCTTGCATGATGGTGTGTGTACTGCAACTCTGTCATGTGTTAACTGTGGAGACATCTTGCATGATGGTGTGTGTACTGCAACTCTGTCATGTGTTAACTGTGGAGACATCTTGCATGATGGTGTGTATACTGCAACTCTGTCATGTGTTAACTGTGGAGACATCTTGCATGATGGTCTGTGTACTGCAACTCCATCATGTGTTAACTGCGGAGATTATTTAATGATGATGTGCATACTGCAACTCTGTCATGTGTTAACTGAATAGATATCTTGCATGATGGTCTGTGTACTGCAACTCCATCATGTGTTAACTGTGGAGATTATTTCATGATGATGTGCATACTGCAACTCCATCATGTGTTAACTGTGGAGATTATTTCATGATGATGTGCATACTGCAACTCCATCAAGTGTTAACTGTGGAGACATCTTGCATGATGGTCTGTGTACTGCAGCTCTGTCATGTGTTAACTGTGGAGATATCTTGCATGATGGTCTGTGTACTGCAACTCCATCAAGTGTTAACTGTGGAGATATCTTGCATGATGGTGTGTGTACTGCAACTCCATCAAGTGTTAACTGTGGAGATATCTTGCACAATGGAGTACGTACTGCAACTCTGCCATGTACACCTAAGGGACATAAGAATCATGAACATCTTAATCATCTTCTGGGGTGGACACTGGTTATTTCATCTTCACTGATCTCCATTTCCAATCGGTTTGATGCAGTTGAACTGAAATTCTCTGTGGGAAAATGGTTTTACTAAGTAAAGGAGATGGAGCAAGAAGATGCCTGACCTACTGCAAGAATGCCAGTGGGAAAGAGACAAAGCTCCAGAAAAAGGTATTAGCTCAACACATAAGAAAAGGGCTAAATTAAATCAAATACCACCTACTACAGGGTAATGGGCAATTGCCTTTAAGTACCTATCCCATAAAAATACTACCATGGCTATCCTATAGTGGAACATACATGCATAAAACACACACAGAACAGAGCTTGGAATTTTGCTCAGTAAGACTGGGCCTTTAGTTGCACATTTTCAAGACACTAAGCTGCATCGACAAGACGTCTTTCAAGTAAGACAATACACCCCAGTACAGTGGGAGCTTTCACCAGAAAGATTCATGGGGTCAATATAATACTTATCAGAGATGATATACATCCGGAGTCTGTACTCTTAGAGTATATCCAGTTAGTTACCATAACAATTGTACTGCCGGCTATCCAATTTACCATCTGCGAAATATATATGCCAGTTAGTTATCACTAATTTAGAAAATCTAGTTTCTCAGTTCTCAACACATTTTCTGTTGGTTGGGGCTTCAATGTACATCACTCACTTTGGGGTGCAACTTGGGCTAATCTGGGAGGCAAACTCATTGCTGATTTGCTGAGAAATCACAACTTAGCTCTCCTTACCATTGGAGAGCTTACTTCCTTTCAGACTTCTTCAATAACCTCTCACGCCTTGATTTAATAGTTTATTCAGCACAGTTGGCACTTTCCTTACAGTGGTATGTCATCTGTGGTTTACACTTTAGTGACCATTTCCATGTCTTGTGGTGCAGTTTTTAAATGATTATTATGGGAATTCGCTGTGCTGTGAGACTCGTTTTCTATCTACAGGGTCGTGATAACGGATGGAATGCATATATCAATGTTTCTTTATCACAATGTATTTATTTATTAACACTTCTATATTTTACACTCTCAGCACCATATTAAACACTTAAAAAACTTTACACTTTTGTGATTTGGTAGAATTTACGCTGGATAAAAGTTTGGTGAAAGTTCCATGTTCACACGCTACCAAAACACGTCTTATCACCTTGAACATATAGACGCTACTAATCTGTTTCTTGGCGTCGCTTTGATACGACACACCGCCATTTTGTATTCATCCGCGCAAATAGTTTTTATTGTTAAAACACAAACAATTCTAATATTTATACACTTATAACAAACATTTATATGAACGATTTTCTATTGGGGTCTAATATTCTGTCTCATATGCCCCTTGTTTTGTTTTTCAAGTTGTCACCTATATTTACAATCTTGAAACACAATACAATACTTCTCCCTACTCCTCTGATTCAATCACTTTGTACAATATTTTTTTTCTTTTCTTTACAGTCTTCTTCACTGTTTGTCTTTGTCTTTTGTTTTGGCATGATACAGCATGTCTTTATAAATTTCACATATTCAATTACTACACAATATATGTTCAGTTGTTATACATCACATATTCAGTTATTATACAATACATATTCAGTTATTGTACAACACATTCAGTTATTACACAACATATCCAGTTATTATACAATACATATTCAGTTATTGTACAATATATCCAGTTATCATACCACATATGTTCTGTTATTATACAATACATATTCAGTTATTATACAATACATATTCAGTTATTGTACAACACATTTAGTTATTACACAACATATCCAGTTGTTATACAATACATATTCAGTTATTATACAATACATATTCAGTTATTGTACAACACATATTCAGTTCTTATATAACACATACTCAGTTATTGTACATTTGACATTGACACAAATATAATTTAAGTGTATCATGGTTTATTATGTGGTTTTTTTGACTTGTATTCTTTGCTATGAGGAGAGAAAAACAGGATACAAATTTTGAGCTAATGATTATGATCATGTTTATGGCAATATTTTATTCATTTCTTTGCCTTGTAAGCTTATTATGTATAGGCAGGTCATTGAGTCGGTTCTTAAACTCTGATGTTACTAATGGTACCATTTTTCTTAATTGGGTTATTATTCATTGTTGTTTGGTTCAATATTTCTTCGAGCTTAGCATTGGCTATATCCATCTTAATTCATGGGCATTGCTTTTCTGATTATGGTTTTTCTTACTTCACTAATTGCCACCTCTTTGTCTCTTATTTCTATAAGAGAAAACTTCTATACTTATAATTATTCTGCAATTGTATTATTTTTCTTCTCAATTCACCCTCGACATCTTTGTGTCGAAATATTATATCTTTGTCATCATAATTGATTCCTTTTTATTTTTGTCCCTGACGTCCTTATGTCAAAAACATATTATTTTCCGTCGCTATAATTCATTTCTTTAATGACAATTAGTGTCCTCATCTGTCTTTGTTGACAATGCTCTTTGTGGTCAATATAGCCAATGACTATGTTGATTTTCTTTCTTGTTGTATTTTCTAATCTGAACATAATTTTCTATAAGTAACCCATTAAAAATTGTTATTTTCCATCATCTCTACTATTCCTGCCTTACATATTTGTTGGCAAAGACTATTTGGTCCTTTCTTTGTATGGCTTCAATTTATTTTTATGGTATCTTCCTACCAACTTGCCATTTATATTCTGTAGCTCATACGTGTGGTCACCCAGCTGTTTTGTTATGACCAGTGGTCCATCTTTCTCTCCGTGTAGCCATCATGGTGTCGATGTCAATTGTTAACTGCTTAGATTTGTGTTGTTAGTCATCCGGCCAGTTGGGACGAACTTAGTTGTTGTAATTTCCCTGAGTGTTGGTGGTGGTGGTTGTTTCTGTATTCTGTGCAGCATCTGCCCTATGTGGCACATTTTCATCTACTTCCTGCTGTCTTATGTTGCCAGTGTACCATTGGTCTCTGCCCCTTTGGCGTGAACCTCTGTTGTATGACGGTCTTTGGTTGTCGAAATATTCCCTACAGAATCGTATGTGATTCACTTGATAGGTACGGTCTCCTGGTCTTCCACGATCATATGTATATGTTCTGTATCTCGATTCACCCCTCGGTATTGTGTCGTGGTACCGCTGTCTTGTGTTCTCCATCCTCTCGCCATGATTTTGTGGTTGTGGGAAATGGTGTGCCCCTCTCCCCCTTTCATGGGTGCTCCTAGTATTTCTATCTTCTCCCTCACTCTGGTTGTTCGTAGCCATGCTCCGGTTTAAGATGAGTGAGTTTGGGTGACCGTTCCTATGTCTATGCTCATTAGGCCGACCATTTTGTGTTTCGAAGGCTGTCAGCAATTCTATCATATCTGCAAAATCTACTGGCCTCGCAACAATTAACCCTTTTCTCACTGTGTCTGGGAAATGTCTTGTTATGCTGGTAATTAGCTCTGCTTCTGACAAGTTGGGGTCTAATAGCTTTCCTTTGTTGGCTACTTTCATAAAATAATTGACTAGCGATAACCCTTTGGTTGGATCATATCTACCTGTCGCTAGCTCTACCCTAGTTTGGTTTTGCTTAGCTGGGCCCCAATACCTTGTTAGGAATAAATTTCTGAATGAACTATACGACTCATGACCAGCTAGTGTTAACCTGAGCCATTCTAATGCCTTGTTTTTTAAGCTTTTCTTGACTATCATCATCTTAAGCTCATTTGGTATCCTTTTCACTTTAAAATATTCTTCCATCTCTTTAACAAAGAGTTTTGGATCGTCTCCCTTCTCCTCGTCAAATGTAGGTGGTGTGATTTCATGTAATATGCTGTTGGTGTAACATGTGTTATGTGTTGTGACATTGTTTGGTTGTGAACCTCTTTCTCTGTATGGTGAGTCAACATTTTGTACATTATTCAAATAACTCTCATCTTGTACATTACTTACATCTAAATCATCTTGCCTTTGTAGTGCATTCACAACATCATTTACATTAGCCAAACTTTCTTTCCCTTTTTTCATTTCTTCACAAATTGATTTTAAATCATTCTTTATTTCTAAGTGACTTTGTTTCATATCATTTATAGCATCCTGTTGTGAATGCATCACATCAGTCATCGTCTTAATTTTAGGAGTTACAATTTGTTCTACAGTTTCATTAATAATGTCTTTCTTTACTACCTCGATCTATTTCCTTAATTCCTCAGTTATTTCTGCTTTTACATTTGTAATCTTATAGTCTACACTTGTATTACATTCTGTTATTTCCTCTCTACACCTAGAAATTTCTCCTTCTAACACAATCTTATTCTCTCTCATTTCTGATTCTATTTTTCCCATCCTATCTCCTACGATTTCTATCCTAGCTTCTAAGGCTTCCTTTGTTTCATTTAAGTTTTTATGTACTAATTTTAAATTAGTTTCCATTACTTTCATATTTTCTTTACACTCCTGTCTTCCTAATTCTATTTTCTGTTCTAAGTTCTGTCTTCCTAATTCCATTTTCTGTTCTAAGTTCTGTCTTCCTAATTCCATTTTCTGTTCTAAGTTCTGTCTTCCTAATTCCATTTTCTGTTCTAAGTCCTTTCTCACTTCCTCCATTTTCTGACCTATCTCTTCCTTATTCTGTTCCAGTTTCTGACCTATACTCTGACCTAAACTTTGTTCTATGTCCTGCTTTAATTCTACCTTGTTTTGTTCCATTTTCTGACCTATTTCTTTTTTGTTTTGTTCTAGTTTTTGTTCTATACTCTGACCTAAACTTTGTTCCAGTCTTTCAAACATGATCATTAATAACCTTTGGTCTTTGCTTATTGCTAGCTGTTCCTCACCTTCTGATTCTACCTGATAACTAGGCCTATCTGCCCCTTCCCCCACTCCTGTTTCTATCTCTTTTCGCGACATTTTAATTTCTTTATTCAATTCACTTAGGGTTAAAAGTCCCACTACTTTGCCGCTTCTCAGTAACATAAAAATGAAAATAAACTGTGTGTGGAAACAAAAATTTTTGATCCTACTTTTTTTTTTTCGTTGCTTCGTCCAGTTATGTACGTCTCCTGGGCAGTTGACTTCGCTAGATGATCTCCGGTGTTTTTCCCACGTTGATTATCCGTGCATCGATGTTCTGATGTATCGTTGATATCAAATGATGGTCTTATGGCGTCTTCTTTCCTATTGACGCGGCGTCACTTGATGTTTATCGTGATTTCAATTCCCGTAATTTGCATTCCATCCTAAATTCGAGTTCCACGTTGGGTAAGCCATTTTGATACAGTTTTTTTTTTAAATGATTATTAAAGGGAATTGGCTGTGCTATGAGACTCGTTTTCTATCTACAGGGTCGTGATAACAGATGGAATGCATATATCAATGTTTCTTTATCACAATGTATTTATTTATTAACACTTCTATATTTCACACTCTCAGCACCATATTAAACACTTAAAAAACTTTACACTTTTGTGATTTGGTAGAATTTACGCTGGATAAAAGTTTGGTGAAAGTTCCATGTTCACACGCTACCAAAACACGTCTTATCACCTTGAACATATAGACGCTACTAATCTGTTTCTTGGCGTCGCTTTGATACGACACACCGCCATTTTGTATTCATCCGCGCAAATAGTTTTTATTCTTAAAACACAAACAATTCTAATATTTATACACTTATAACAAACATTTATATGAACGATTTTCTATTGGGGTCTAATATTCTGTCTCACTTGTTAGCCTCTTTATGCAAGATGCATGTTCCACACATATGCCTAGATGGCACTTGGATCATGCCAAATGCAAGCTTTACACCCAATTGGCATATTTTCTTACATTGAGAGGATTCTTTTGGCTGCTGAGGAATCTATTCCACTGTCGACATCCCACCCCAGTTGATTTCCTCTCTCTTGGTGTATGGATGAATGTCGCAATGCTATTCATGCTTGAAGGTATTCCTGTAGGCTTTTCCAACTCACCCTACAGTGGATAACCAAATCCAGTAGAAGAAAATGGGCACCAGGTCTGGACAAGTCATTAAGGATAGAAAAAAGACTATGGAATAAGTTTGTAGCTTCATTTTACACTTGCTTTTTGAGTTCTTGTCAGGATAAATTGACCAGTTTATTTACGCTGATGGATGTAAGGCAATGGTGTTGGATGAGCTTATGTTTATGGAACCGAACCACATACATTCAGTTTTCATTGTAGCACTTCCATTTATACTGCAAAATGGTATGCAATATACTGAGCCATGTTGTACATGCACCATCACATATTGAGTGACTGCCTGATTTTGAGTGATTCTCTTAGTGCAATGCAGAGCTTTCATGAGCTGTAGAACTACCATCCTATTGTACAGTGTATCCAGAATACTGTCCATGTTTTACACGCTTCTTGCATTAAAATAGTGTTTGCATGGATTCCGGGTCATTTAGGTTTGCCAGGAAACAAAATGGCAGATTTGGTAGCAAAGGTAGCAACTAGAATCCAGTATTACCATCTATTAAAATACTTCGTAAAACTTTAGGTGCTATTGTTGTTTCAAACAGTTTCATCACTGTTTCTAATTTCAGTATGGTGATGTTTTTGATATTATGGTAGCTGCTGATTTTTCCTGTATATTGATTTTGAATGAAATCACTGTTGTTTTCAAAATGACACCAAAGTATTTGTATCTGTTTACTATTCTCAGTGGTTCACTCATTGTTATCTTCTCACTCTTTTTCAATCTTCCCCCTCCCCTGAATATCATCTGTGCTGCTTTATCTTTATCATGAAATCATTTTCTTTCACCCAATGCTGTAGCATGTTTATTGCCTCTTGTGGGGCCTGTTTGTCAGTTTATTACTTACATACATTCCTTTCATTTTGTCCCCAATATCTTCTGTCATATTAAATAATAAGACTTATAAGGGTCTCCTTGCATAGCTATTTTGGTCTGCATTATTTCCTGTGACTTTGAGACTTTGTGAGTTATTCACAGTGTATTTCGCCTCATGATTTCTTATATTACACCTGTAAGTTTATGGTTAATTTCATGTGTGACTTACACAACAATGAAAGAATATTTACATTTTGAAACAAAAATATCCCATTTATTTCAAGCACTATTCCATTCATAATTTTTTCATGAAACAGTTTCCTATAGTAGCAGATAATGACCAAATATTAAAACATCAGAGTTGTTAGTATTTTAATGATAAATATATAAACATCAGTGTGACTTATACGACATGAATGGAAGCCATGAAACACCTCTTATCAATCAAGGCAAAAACTCTGCTCTTTTAGGCAAAAAAAATTATATACCTATTAATTATACAAAGTCAGGATACTATTTAAGCATTAAATAACAAAATCACAGGATAATGTAACCATTTCCATATTAAAAAAAATTAAATATAGTGTGACTTACACGACACCTCCTTCCTCTATGTATTGCACTTTAAAATTATACAAAAACAACAATGTAAAATACAAATAAAGAGTACAAAACTGTTATTATAGAACGAATCATTTATCATTGATATTCTTCTGAATAATATTAGTACTGTAAGATTTGAAGCTTTCACGGCGAACGTTAGTGACGAGAGCTTCACGGGTGATCAGCCGTGTTAGATTTAAGAAGGTCGAGCTTTTGGCCATTATACTCTCCATGGCCATCTTCAGGACTAAAATGATGAAAAATTCTCCTCAATTTTCAAATATATACTATGGTTAGCTTGTGTTGTCCTAGCCAATGCGCGGGTGGTGGTTTCTGATTGGGCCTGCTGTAGGCTCGGCTGCAGTGTCTTCCCGCGGGTGCAGTGTTTCTGATGGCTATAGTCCACGCGGAACTTAGAGTCCGCCCTCTCTGTTGAAATTGTGCGGGTGTAATTTGATGTGGATGGCCATGGATATTAGTACTTCTAACCTAAAGTAACATCACTCAAGTTGACATTGAAAGAATACTTTTGTCTTTGGTCTTAATTGGGAGGAGGTAGTATTCTTTTCACATCCTTAATTTCTACATATGATTTGTCATCATGCAAGGGCCAATGACATTTTCCAGTATCTGAATCATAATGTAGAAATTTTACATAAATTTCACCTTCAGCATTGCATTTGTTGATCACATTTCCTACAAAATATTTGATGGATCTCTTCCCAGGAAATGCAACTAAAATCCAGTCTGCAACTGACACATTTCCAGCACATTCATCAGAAACTGTTTCCTTGCCAACATGGGAAATAAAGGAACCTTTAACAGAATCAAATATTTTCATGTTGTTTTTATATGAAATCATAGAGCATTCAATTTTATATTTGTCCACAGCATGAAAGTAGTGGTACTGCCTTGTGTCAGGAATGCTACAAATTTGTTTTCCATCTGGACTCCAAAGTACTAACAATTCAGACTTTTTTGAGGTAATATTCTCACAACTGTATAAAATATGAATATTCGGACACAAGTTTTGCGCATGCTCAGCAAATTCATAAGCAGTCTGAGGATCTATTTTTCTGGCTCTCAATGCTTCTCGTACACATCTCTTGACAGTTCCCCCAAGTCCATCTATTGGTCCCTTCCCATGTGCAGTCGCAGAGAAGTGCCATGATGTTTCTATTGATTGTAGAGTAATTAAGGCCAGAGTATACTTCTGCTTAAAATGTTGAGCTGTGCCATCAGACTGATAGTGAATTTGAGTGAGTACAATTTCTGGGTGACATTTTCTGAAATCATTCAAAAGAAGTTCATTGAAATGTGCTACAGCAAAATTATGGTGTAAATAGTCAGAAACAATAACGTAACATTCGTGCTGTAATTGTCCATTTCCTGATGAAAAATATATTATTGCTGTGTACCACGTGCAACTATTGGACACCTAGTGAGCTGACTGAATCGCGTCTTGATATTTGAAAACATAGTTTTCACTGAAGTCTACTTGAATACAAATTTCGTAGGTGAAAGATTATTTTTCAAGTTTTCAAAGTGAGATGACTACTTCATATTAATATATGTATGTTGAAGAAAGGGTGACAATTTCTTCTTCAACACTACTAGGACATCATCAACACTGCCACACAGTCTTTTTCTCGTAATATTGCCATCCTCATCTTTTAACTATTGTTGATAAGTTATCTCATCTCCTAATCGATCATCAGAAAGTAAATCTTTCACATACTGATCATACTTCTTTCCATTCATACATACTTCACATTGAGACATCATGCACTTTTCTTCATCCTCATTACAAACAAAGTTCTTTACAAAAGAAAATATACTGTTAGGCATTTCTGGAAATGATGCTAGTAGCAACTTCGTGTTCTAATGATAAATGCATAAGCAGAGATTAGCGGGTGTTTCACTTTTAAGGCAAACATGTTTTGGTCTTAGCTCCCCAAATCTATGGCTTTGAGAATGAGCTGGACACAGCTTGAAACCCCAGGGTTAGCAGTAAATCAATAAGATAAGTGAAGTTTTTAGTTTCTAATTTGTTCTTACTTTAGAATCTTGTTGCTTCACTGTTAATAGCTTCAATTTTTCCTTATCAAACCAATTTTTGTTTCTGGGTATTCATTTGTGAATTGTTGGTAAGTTTTCCCCAGTGTAAGGAAAAGGTTACGCTTTTGTATCTTCTCTTTACCTTCTGAAGACTGTACAATTATGTAATCTCTTGCTCCAGGCATTTGGTAAGAAATTTTGTCATTATCATAAAATGTTCTGACTAGAGACTTGACATCTTCTGAAATCACTCTGTCACTATTTTCTTGCCTATGCAGAGGTGATGTAGCTAGGATCTTAGGTATGATATCAGTTGCTAATTTTCTTACAATTACTGCACGTTTTCTTGGGCTCTGTGGAAGTGCATTTTTTGCCTTAGGGACAGCTTTACCCAAAGAACAGGGTGACATGCATTTTTTAGGGTAACGTAGGTTGCTGAACTTGAAGCGTCTTCTGTCTGTACCTCCTTTGTCACGACGTTTCTCTCTTAATCTTTCTTTTTCTTCTAATTTCAGTTTACTCTTTTTTTTCTGTCTTCTTAGCTTTTGCATTTCACTTTGTTTTTCCTTAAATTCCTCATGTTTACCCTCTTTTTTAAGTTTCTCTATATGTTTTCTTTTTCTTTCAGCAGCTGTACTGGGCATTTTTTGATCATGAGAAATCTGAAAAAATGGGTTATGTAAATTCAATATTACTGTTCAAATTAAGTTCAATGTATATTTCAAAATATTTATTATCACTGATTACTTTTACTTTGTATTTCAGGAATAAAGATACACAAAAACAAAATTAATACTTGTGAAAATTGTGACTTACACAACAATAAATTTCTATGTGAAAAATAATGCTCAAATTATCAGATCTTTAAACTGATACAATCTTCTAGTAGTTTTATGTTCAGAAATATGGTTACTTCTTAAATCTGTGCTGACATCTGCAGTGTAAATTGTGAACCATATTACACAATTTTAAAAAGTTGAATACTTCAAAATTTAAATTGTTTGTTCACTAGAGCTGTTTCATAAAAATTATTGTGTACTCCTAGGTAAGTGCTGCCGTGAAATTAACCTTATGTTCTTTACCAATCATATCTCTTAGCTTTTGTTAATGCTATCAAAAGCTTTTTTGTAGTCTATAAATATTGCATAGTATTTGCTCTTTGGTTTGCTGAGTGCTTCGTTGATTTCTTTCATTAGTACGTCCACTGCTTGTAACATTAATTTAGCATTTCCTAATCCAAATTAAATCTCTGGTATGTGTCGTGTGATTTCTGTCAGTGTGTTCGTGATAATCTTCATGAAGATTTTGAATGATGTATTTTCTAGCACCACTCCACTGTATGTGTTCACGTCTTCTGTACTCCCTTTTCCTTTGTATAGTATCTTTAGCATGGCTTTTCTCCAATTTTCTGACACAGTGTTTGTGCTTATGCATTTGTTGAAGATTTCTATCCAAATTGGGGTTAGAATTTCTGATGAGCTTTTTAGATGCTCTTTTGCTATTTGGTCTGGTTCCATTGCTTTTTTGTTGCCCTGATGTCTCTATCCACTTTCTCCTCTGTTATTTGTATTTTATTTTTTGGTGCCTTCTCTTTCTCTTATTTTGTTATTCTGTATGCTTTCTTGGTTTCCCTTGCTAAGTGTTCTCAAGAAGTGCTCTTACCATTTTTGTATTGGTATTTCTTTTGTTGTTGTTTTGATGTTCTCTTTATTGGTAGAAAAGGGCTCTTTTCTGCTTCTTCCATTTTTCTTGCCTCTTCCTCCGTGAACATTTCCTCTTGTTTCCTTTATTATCATCTTATAGTGTTACCATTTCCTGACAAGGGATTACAGAACTAACTTTCTTATGAATTCCTTAATTTTGATTAATGCTACAAGTTTTCTGTTTGCATTTTCAGGTATCTGAGTCAGTTAGCTGCTGATCTACTGGGTTCAAACCCTGCTCAGATCAATAGTTTTTTAAGTTTGCTTAAAAGCACCCTTCCCATGTTACTAGATTTACAAGCATGTAAAGCAACTCCTGCAGGACAAAATTTCAGAACACTGGCAGCACTGATATGCTCGTGACAGGAGCAAAGTAAACATGAAACTCTGTTTACTTTCTCTACTGGTAAGTAGGGGAAGAATTGTATTCCACCCAAAAATTCCATATCGAGATTTCACCGGAAATATATGTTTTGAGAACCCTGAATCCAAAAAAAGCATTTTTAGAAAAAGGTCTGTGTGTCAGTCTGTCAGTCTGTGGACAGCATAGCTCAAAAATGAAAAATTGGTTAAAAACCAAAGTTGGTATTTAAGTTTAGTCTTTCAAGGATGCGACACGAAGATTTTGAAGAAAATAGCCCCACTCTAAACTACCCTTTACATGGAAAATTTTGATTTTCTTGAAAATAGCTCTAATGTTTTTCATTAAAATGTCATATGTTTGGGATATTTTTATGACAAATGAAATGTTGTTGTTGTTGTTTTCTAGTGCCTTGCATCTGGCAATGAAGCCATTAGCATTCGTGCTTTCCAATACTTTTGAACTGTAGTTTCTTCTGATCTTAATGCTTCACAGGTCTTCATTCATTTCTGCTGGATCATTACACAGGACACATTGGTGAGGCTGAGATACCTATTCTGTAGAGATGACTTGCTAAGCAGTCGTGATTTGTCAATAGTCGGAAGGCTGCAACCGCTGTTTTCCGTGTTCTCTGGGGGATTATATCTGGGTTGGAAAGTAGTGTAATCCATTTTTTATCTTTGTTTCTATTTCTTGTAGGTATGAATGAGAAAAGTTTTTATTGAGGAATATGAGAAATTGAATTTAGACTTTTGTTTTATTGTTGTGCCTTTCTTTGCAAGTGAGTCTGCAGCTTCATTCCCCATGACTCCACAGTGTGTTTTTGGAGTTGTGTTAACATTTTGTAGCATTCTCTAATTTTTGTTGACTTCTTTGTAGTATTTGAGCATATTCCCTGAATTGCAGCTTTAGAATCCAAAAGAATTACTGCCTTGTTAAATTTATTTAAGGGAAGATTTAATGATTGTCGGAGAGCAATGTATATAGCCTCTATTTCTCCATAATAATTTGTTGCGTCTCTGCCAACAGAATGATAAAAGGAAAAATGTTAACACGTAACTCCAGCTCCAGTAAGGTTTTCCTTGGAGGATCCATCAGTGTATATGTGCAGCCATTCTTCTGTGGGATACCTAGTATTGATTGTTTCCAGAGCCAGAAGTTTTTGTATTTCTTTTGGTGTGTCTGATTTACTTATTTCCTCTATTAATTCCAAATTGAAGGTAGGTTGCAATAATTCCAATGGATTTTCTCTTATAAGTAGATTTTCTCTGGTGTTAGGAATGTTCAATTTGGATTTAATCTGTGTTACCTTTTCTAGGAAACTATTATGAGTTTTAAGGATTGAAGGGGGGAGGTTCTCTTCTGTCCATTTAGAGTTTGGCAGTCGTAACATTTTCTCGTGTTGGAGCAATGCTTGTTCTTCTATTTTTGTTGTTATTGATGGGGTCCGTGTTAAGGCAAGCATGGCATCAATAGGTGTGGATTTAACTGCTCCAGTGATTAGGCGAAGAGCCTGATTTTGTATTTGTTCAAGTTTATTGATGTTAGCATTTGCTGCCGTTATTAAAGCTTCAGAACAGTACAAGAGGTTTGGTTTAACATACATTTTGTATGTTGTGTTAAGGACTCTCCTTGAGCAGCCCCATTTAGCACCAGCTAACCTTTTCAGGATTTGCAGTTTCTTTTTAACCTTTTCTGAGATGTTTGTTATATGTTTTTTCCAACTTAGCTTTCTGTCGAAAGTGATGCCTAAGTATTTGGCATCATCAACTGCTTTGAGTGGTTTACCATTATAATTTATGTTAATATTAACTGGTTTGTATTTTAGTGTAAATAATTCATAATTTGTGTTTTCCTCATTGATAGTCATAAGGTTTTTGGAGCTCCATTCATGTACTTTGTTTAGAGCTGTTTCTATTCTGTCTTTAATTAATTCAGGTTTTTTTGGAGAGCCTGAAATCCAAATGACTACATCGTCAGCAAATAAAGCAATTTTCGTTTCTAAAGTTGTTATTATTGATGGAAGGTCATTTATATATATGTTAAAGAGTGTTGTGCTCAGAACAGCACCTTGTGGAAGTCCTCAGTGTGTTTGTTTATATTTGGAAATGTTTGTATTATATTTTGTGGCACAAAATCTTTGTGAAATAAACTGAGTTATCCATTTAAGCATGTTACTTTTTACACCTATTGATTGCAACTTCTCAATTAATTTGTTTCTCCAGGCTAAGTCATATGCTGATTTAAAATCAATGAATACTGCCAAGGTATCCTCCTTTCTATTGAAAGCTTCCTTGATGTCTTGGCTTAATAGGAGTACATTTTCACTTGTACTATGATTCTGTCTGAAGCCGGTCTGTGAACTATTAATTAAGTTGTAATATTCTAGGAACCAGTTAAGTCTAGATGCCACCATTCTTTCCATCACTTTTGCAATAACACTGGTCAAAGATATTGGTCTGAAACTATTAAAATTGTTTGAAGGTTTGTTTTTCTTTAAAATGAAATGTATATCTTGAATTTTCTGGCTATAGCCCCTGTAGTCGTATTTACTCTGGACGACTTTTGCATAACTGGTAAACCGTTAGAGATAGACCAAATTATACTATACAAAAAAATGTAGATCTTGCTAAAATACACAATTTGTCTCAACAAATTTTCTTGTAGGGTGAACCATTTCGGAGATATTCCTTGTAATGTGTGTGAGTTTCGGAAAACTTAGAACTTTCGTGAAATGGATCATCGTTCATTTTTTTATATGTTAAGTGTGCAAAGACAACAGAATCTCAAACATTTGACTATCGCACAAAGCCTACTGTATTCTAACATTCTCCTTGCACCTACAAGGAAATAAGCAATAATATGTACAAATGTTTATCTTAACTAACACGAAGACGATATAGGAATAAGAGTTTGTCAGAATGGTTAGTACGAGAGTAGAGAAAGTCATGTGAGTGCAACACATCAGATTTTTTTTTAAATTTGTTTTTCTATAAGTCTTACTCTGTAATACAAACAATTTTACCCAATCAGAAGGAAATACACGTTTATTATTTCTTTTAAAAATAAAACAAAGACTTATGATTTATAAACAGATCAATGTGCAATATGATCTTCTATTGTTACATATACCAAAATAAAGTGCACTCATCATATTTGAATATGAAATATTACAAAGAAAGTCTATTAATTTATAGCAACTTTTGCTAATGGTGATTTGTTTTGGAATATTTCAGGCCAACTTTAAAAGGAGTGTCTGTAGAGGGCAGCAATATCTGCACTTCCATCACATGCTCAGATTCAGGAGGCCACTGCCATATGGGAGAAGTTTCACATTTTAACACAGCTGATGTGTCTACAATTCTTGACAAGAATGTTGAGAACCAGTTCTGTAGGAGACAAAACAAGTGCCCATTTAACTGTAATCTGTTGCATAAATGTGACCATCATACCAAGAATTTGGAATCTCCTTCAGGGTCTGTAGGAGATAAAATTAATTATGTAGACAAAAGTCTATCCAGATGTAAGATATGTGGGAATAGTTCTGGTTGTTGGTGTAGGTTACAACAGCATTCTGTAGTTCATTCATATACCCTGCCATATAAGTGTGAAATATGTGAGAAAACATTCACGCGAAAGGGAGAATTAAAGGCACATAATCGCTATCAATGTATCACAAAACCATTCACATGTGGCAAATGTGGAAAATCTTTCAAGTGTGTTTCAAACTTAAACAATCATATTGTGGTTCATTCAGATGCCAGACCATACAAATGTGAAATATGTGAGAAAACTTTCAAACGAAAGGGTGAATTAGCATCACATAGTGATTTTCATTCTCTCACGAAACCATACAGGTGTGACCTATGTGAGAAGTGTTTCAAACATAAGACAAACTTAAATAGGCATATTCAGTTACATTCTGCCACAAAACTGTACAAATGTGACATTTGTCAGAAGAGTTTCCGTCGTAGGGAGCATATAAAACGGCATATTCTTTCTCATTCAGTCACAAAACCATACACATGTGATTTGTGTGATAATAGCTTCAGACAGGAAGCAGCTTTAAAATCGCATATGCAGTTACATTCAGGCATAAAGCAATACAAATGTGACATTTGTGAGGAAAGCTTCTACCAAAGGTACCAGTTAACAAACCACATCATAACTCATTCGCGAACAAAACCACACTTATGTGACATTTGTGGGAAGGGCTTTAGAAGAAAGATAACCTTACAAAATCACAGTGTAATGCATTCAGACAAAAAACCACACCTGTGTGACCATTGTGGCAAGGGCTTCAAGCGGATAACAAACTTGATGCAACATCTAAAGCAACATTCAGACAACAAAGCATATGTATGTAATACTTGTGGCAAGAGCTTCAAATGGAAGTCTAATTTAAAACAGCA
Organism: Tenodera sinensis; assembly: GCA_030765045.1. Taxonomy (NCBI): domain Eukaryota; kingdom Metazoa; phylum Arthropoda; class Insecta; order Mantodea; family Mantidae; genus Tenodera; species Tenodera sinensis. The sequence continues at coordinate 10,307,113 of CM060965.1, forward strand.
CATACCTATTCATTTAGGCCAAAACTTACAAACATATGAAGATGCTAATGAGAATTTCTGTACATGATTCTCTCAGATGCAAAAGTATGCAATTTTTACAATATTAAGAACTTCAAAATGTCATATTGAAAACCTTTTATATCATTTAGTAACATAATAATACAAAATTGGTAATTCTCAGAACCTTAAATGGAGGTCATCTTTATAAACTTACTAGCTGAAATACCTGGCGTTGCTTATGCTTTGACAATTTTATCCCTACAACTTTTAGACTAATGTTGGATACTATAAAACTACACAAAATAAATAAAAACACCAGAAAGAACCATGGAAAAGCACTTTTGAACAACCCCCACAGGAAGGGAAGCAAGTAGAGAAAACTGTGTGAATATAAGATGTTACATTTCAATGTCGATAATACAGAAGATTGTATAAATTATTTGTAGAAGTGGGAGTAGAGAAAGAAATGTGATAGTGTTTCATCAAAGAAGCATGAGTAAAGATAACTGTACGAATATAAGTGTTGCGCTTCAATTTCAAACTAGGATAATGGTGTGAATTGTATGTTGAAGGGGAATAAGAATGTGATTGTGTTTAGTAAAAGAAAAGTGAGTGGAGAAAAGCATGTGAATGTAATATATGGCATTTCTATTTCAGTCATAGAATACTGTATGAATTGTATGTTGAAGGACAAGTAGGGAAGGAGATGTGAATTATTATTTATTTCTGCCAACAAACTTACTGTTGGTGTTTTTAAACACACAAGCCATGTGTGGGCAATGTTTGAGAGGTAGAACTGGAACTTAAAATTCAATGCCACAGCTGGGATTTGAACCACAGACCTTCCACTTACTACGCAAGTGCTCTAACCATTAGGCTACCGTGACAACATGCCAGAATGACATTACATTCTTAAACCAGTTTGTATTTCTCCAGGTAAACCACAAAGGCAGTCTCACATCAGAGACAATTACCCCAATGGTGACGTACTATTGCAAGTACTTTATGTCCCGGGATTAAATAACAGAAATAAAAATAATTACCATCTGAAGGTTATTCAATTTAAATTTCTTTTGGTTTTTCCTATGTACATTTCATTACAATCACTGCATTCTAATTTAAAAATTAGATCCAAGGAACACGTTAGGAACATCAAGAGTAAACAATTAGAAAAATCAGCAGTTGCGTTTCACTTCTGGACAAAAAATCATGACATAAAGCTAGAACCGAAACTTCTCAAACACATAACTGCAAAACAAGAACTGTCCACATGGGAACAAATCTTCATTTTAAAAAATAGAAACTGAGTATTTAATTTTGACACTCCTCAGAAAGATATTTTCAGCAAGTTCATTGAACCGCTACCAGAAGAAACATCAGAAGAAGCATCACCATCCGCACCATGAAACACCATGGAAACCCAGTTATTTTGCGGTTGACAATGGAGGAAAGTTAACCTTCGAAACGCTTTCCGGAAAATTATGTTGTAAGTGTTGTTCAGTGTTATTAATTGACTCACCTTTTTAATTAAATTAATTACAACACTGTTTTCAAACCTCTATGAAAGGAAGATATATTGCTAGATTTGGAGCATTTTGTAAGGTTTAATTGTATAAACCTTCTGTCTTGAATATAAGCATACATTGCTAGATGTAGCATTTTGTTTATGCTTTAAATTCATATGTGAACAATCATTTTCTCGTGTCAATGCCGCCCCCAATAACCCAACTTCTGTGGGTCAGGTTTTGTCAAACATGGGGTTGTGAGCTGCTCTCCACCATTTCGCCCTTCCACCTCCATCAACAGTACCACATCCATCTAATGTTTCATCACTACTCATCACCAACTTCTCCCTCAAAACTACCCTTTGCATACAACATTTTGATTTTCTCAAAAATGACTGTAATGATTTTGAATAAAATGCCATAAGTTTTGAGATATTTTTATGGCAAATGAAATGTAGATTTGGAATTTTCTCTTTATAGCCCATGTAGTCTGTTTACCCTTCATGACTTTTGCATAACTGGTAAACTATAAGAGATAGACCAAATCTTAACACACAAAAAATGTTGTTGTTGTTAGCTAATGCTGGATTTCTGACAATGAAGTCATTAATCCTCTTGCTCTACAATATGTTTCACTCATAGAGCAATAGCAGTATAGTAACCGCTTTTAAGAGAGCACCATATTTTTATGTTTTGGCGGTCATATCACTCTCTCACAACCCCCAGAATGTCTGGAGGACCACACCTATCGTTGGTTTATGGGTCTCACCGACCTGACCGGGAGAATTATCAAAATAAATTCACCGACCATATCCTCTGATTACCAATCAGAGTACGTATTACATGCCATGACAGGTCAGCATGTTAGGGGTTAAGATTTTATAGAGAAATGGAGAGATTGGAAAAATAAAGACTCCCTAGCCCTCGGGAACCCTAATAGCATCGGGGTCAGAAGAGAACAAGAGATGACCAAGGTAAGGTCAGATAGAAAAGTTACAGTGAGGAGCAAAACACCAGTAAGTGGAAGTAATGTTCTGCTCAGCTTGGGTACCTTGTGGTCGCTATTCACATATCCCCTAGACACCAGTAAGTGGAAGTAATGTTCTGCTCAGCTTGGGTACCTTGTGGTCACTATCCACATATCCCCTAGACACCAGTAAGTGGAACTAATGTTCTGCTCAGCTTGGGTACCTTGTGGTCGCCATTCACATATCCCCTAGACGGAGACCCCTGAGTAAACAATTTCATATTAATCCTCTTTAATATGAAATTGTTTACTCAGGGGTCTCCGTCATATATTAATATATTCATATTAATCCTCTTTACTTCTCTGTTCAATCTACTGCCACACACACATACACGTGCACACTCACACCTGTACATACACACACATGCATGCACACGCAAGCACACACACATACACGTGCACACACCCACACAGTGAACAATTTTTTAATAATAACAGCTATTACACATATACTAGCATAGATCAGTTGAGATAATATTGTCATTTAGAAATTCATCAATACTATAGTATGCTTTATTTATGCAGCATTTGGTTAACATATATTTTACTTTCCTCAATGAGGTTGTTATTCTGAAATTTGATGGGAAGTTTATTAAATAAATCAGGACACTACTGACAGTGAGATGCAACTTACACAAAACACACAAAATAACCTCAGTACAGCATCAGCTTCCAAGAATATTGCACTAAGCACAGTCCCGCAAATTAATTTCAGTAATTGTACAATGAATAACTTAAACATGAAATAAAGTTTCGTCTGAAAACCAATATATTCAATTTGCCTTCTATTTTTCAATGTTATGTAGCATTCCAAGATTATCATTTTCATCAAGCAGCTGTGATGTGCTGGAAACAAATAGATTGTTTAGCGCCTGCACAGAACTTCAAATATCAACTGATGCAATATCTAGGTCATTATCCCTGGTGGGTGTACAACATTTTACAATATTTCAACTATAAAATAGGTATATGGTTGAGAATAAATTGTCGTATGAAACTTATCTATAATGGTAATTAAGGCACTCATATGAAAATTAGAAAACTTGCTTCACTCATTTCCTAATATATGTTGCTGTTTGCTAATGCCGGATTTCTGACAATGAAGTCATTAATCCTCTTGCTCTCCAATATTTTTCACTGATGGATGGGGCATTAGAAGTGGCCGGGCATATTTGAAGGTGGTCTCGATCCATTTCCTCTTGCAGATCACATAGAGTGGTGGAGAATATATCCCAATTCTGTTTAAATGTTTTGCCAGACAATCATGTCCTGTAATCAACCTGAAGGTTGCAACTGCTGTTTTCCGAGGATACTCAGGAATTACTGTTTGAATGTTTGGTAGTTCCCATCTTTTATTCTTTGATTTTTCATAGTAATATTTTGCAATAATTTTTTTTAAAATTCAGATTTGAATTTAAGCTGCATAAAATGGTAGATTAACTATAGATTTCTGTGCACTGCTGGCACCCTTTCTCGCAAGAAAATCACCTTTGACATTACCACTCAGTCCACAGTGAGCTGGTATCCATTGGAACACTAGGTGTTCTTGAAATGCTGTTAGATGGGTAAGGATTTTTCAACATTCTATAATTGTTTGGTTTTTTGGTGATAACTTGGAAGTAACTGCTATAACACAAAAAATGTATATCTTGTTAAAACACATGTCCAAATGCATGTTTTGTGGAGTGATTCTTTTCAGAAATAGTCCTTGTTATTTGTGTGTGTTTTGCAATACTTATACCCTTCTCAAATGGAAGGTCCTCATTCACACTTTTATCTCTTGGCCATGTAAAGAGAACTGAATTTCAAAACCTTCATTTAGTTACAACTTTTAAAAGATTTGAGTAACGCTCAAAGCCTACTGTATTCCCATATTCCCCTTGTCCCTACAAGAAATTTAGTAAGAAGGTAATTTCTGCAAATGTTTTCTTGACTCTAATGAAGAAGAGAAGAGGGGCAAGTGTTTGTAACAATAGTTACCGGAGTGCAGAAAGTCATGGGAGTGCACTTCTTTTCCAACCCATTTCTAACGCATATCCTTTTCCCTTGGCTATGCCTCTTTTCAGCAAATCTTTTTCATCCCCCTTTCACTATTAGTCTGCCAAGCCCACAATGTGCTGAAGTCCCTGACTGGATGCTAGTCAGCCTCTGTATATGTAGCAGAGCCTCCTAGAACTGCCAGAAAGAATCTCTTGGAGCAGTAGTTATCCGAACTATGGGGAAGTGGCACAAAAGTAACTTACGGCCGCCTGGCAGTCAGTAACGAGTTAGGATGTGAAATTCCCAAAGATCCATATATAGCTTTACACTGCAAGAAAAGAAGGCAATTAATTTGATATGTGATAACATATAAAGGAAATACTACATTTTCTCAACTGTACTGACTATAAAGTAAAAGATATTTTGGGTTTAAAATATATTTGGAGATTAGTCACAAACTATGAAATAAAACCACATTAAAGCCTTGGACAAAATAAAAGTTTTTAATTTCCACTAAAGATGATTTGGGTCTGCTTCACCAGACATTTATGAAATCCCGTGATGTTGCAGCAAAGTTCATATACGACAGACAGAAAATTGCACCAAAGAACATCAACAATATGTTAGACTGGGTTACCCAGTAAAATTGGCAGTGGCAGGGCACACATAATACAGATCACAAAATGAACTTTGTGTCTACTAAAATACTAGAAATGTCCTAAGTACTACGACAAGTTGATTATAGAAGCTCTACACACTAAAGCTAATTAAAGCAACTTTAATAGGGATGAAGTCCTTCAAATCAGCAAAGCATGGACGTCAGTCATTCAGCATGTCTTTCCACCACAATGCAAAGGAGCATCAGTAGTCACTTGTCTCCAGTAGCCAGAGCTTGACCAATGGGAAGAAAGTAATTGAATGTTATCTGCCGCTGACTAGGAATGAATATTGCGACATCAGTAGTCTAGCTTGATTTCCCCTGAGGATGGTGTCAGAGTTAGCCACTGAAAACAAGGGCAATTTCCCAAAATTAATCTGGCTCTTAGCCTGAGAAACTGTTATAATTAAAATATGTTTTACCATATTATAGACCTTTTTGTAACTTTTTGAAATATTGCCAAACTTTTCTATATATTCTGTCTTTAGTTATCATAAACACTGGGATTGCTTAAGTAGAAGGATGAAGGATGAACGATTAGTCTAAGAATGGCAGGTCTAAAGTTAACTCCATTTATCCAAGTTTTCACTTTTTGGTTGATTTCACCGATGTACTTTGGGCTAGTGGCAGTTCCTGGATGATCGCATACTTGCAACTGCACACCCACTATTTTTTTCCCACATGTGAATGTATATAGACATGCATATGAGAAAGTCGATTGTCTAACTTTCTTGTATATAAACTTGCTGGTTTAATTTTCCCCTCTTTAGCAAATGTCAGCTCATGAAGTTTACAAGCTGAGACGCATAAACCCGATTTTGCGACTGGCAAAGGTAGCTTTTTGGCGAGTGGTACGCGGGGAGAGGTGCAAAGCTTCCATTTAAGAGTACGGCGAGTTAAGGCAGCATAATCGACGAGGCCAACACATGCGATTCTTACCGCGCAAGCGCACTACGTTCTCAAGCAAGTCCCCCCGTTTTCCTTGCCACGAGCCTTTTCATCCGGTTATTCAGCAGAACCTACTAGGCAGCCAACGTGACGGTTCTAAATATAATGTAGCCATCTTCTATATTATATTAATGTTACAAGCATAATTACATCTAGTCTTATTAAGCAATCATAAGTGCATATAATTGCTCTTCATGCCGTAATTTACTAAGGCCAATACTTCAGTTTGGAATAGTTATTTTTTTACAGTGTTTATTACTGTTTGTAATGTTTGTGTTTCTGGCAGCAAGTTGCATGCAGTTGTATCTGCACATAGCGGGAAATTTGAATCTATGAAAGTGTGGAAATGAATAACATGGCGAAACTAAAGGAGATAAATCTTTCGGGTTTATTCTTATAAGAGAAGCTGTTTTCCGTGCTTAATGTTTGCAGGTGAAAGAAATGGTGTCTGGACAAATAATAGTTCTTGTAATATTGGTCATTTAAAACAAAAAATAGCAAAACATTAGAGCTCAATTGCCCATATGAATTTAGAATTAGAATTGTGTGGTGTATGTTAGAGAAAGAAAGGAAGTAAAGGTGGGGAGGATGTAATGTACTGCACACCAAATTCGACAAGTCATGAGCCGCCACTTCTTTGGGCCCATAACAACTTTTCTTTTTGTTTGTGGCTGAGTAAATCTCAAACAAACTGTTTATGATAAAAACATAGTGACAATTTGGGTGTAATGCAATAGCTGCTGCAGCATAGGGAAGGAATAGAGTCAAAACCTACAAGTGTTTCTCGACTTCCATGAAATAGATACTTAACACTTCAATTATAATTCACATCAATTTTACACCACTTTCTATTCAGAAAAAAAAGTGCTCGTCACAAGCTATAAATATCCATTACATTATTAATTTTCAAACCTTACCATTTTACACATTGTCATGGCTGTCAACCTCAGCTACACAAATGTCGGTATTGTCAGCTAATGCTGGATTTCTGACAATGAAGTCATTAATCCTCTTGCTCTCCAATACTTTTCACTGATGGATGGGGCACTAGAATGACCTTGCCTTGGTCATCTCTTGTTCTCTTCCGACCCCGATGCTATTAGGGTTCCCGAGGACTAGGGAATCTTTATCTTTCCAGCCTTTCCATTTCTCTATAACCTCTTAACCCCTAACATGCTGACCTGTCATGGCATGTAATACGTCCTCTGATTGGTAATCAGAGGATATGGTCGGTGAATTTATTTTGATAACTCTCCCGGTCAGGTCAGTGAGACCCGTAAACTAACAACAGGTGTGGTCCTCCGGACATTCTGGGGGTTGTCAGAGAGCGATGTGGCCGCCAAAATATAAAAATATGGTGCTCTCTAAAAAGCGGTTACTGTTACCGCTATTGCTCTCTTCAATATCAAATTATGTCTGTATTGTAAATCCAGCCTAAGAAAGCCACTTAACGTAAAAAGCAATAGTAACATTAAAAAATGGACCTATTTAGTTTTCTTCCTCAGAGTGCTTTGGTCAGGAAGCATTCTGTGCTCACTGCGGTAACATATTTACAGTCGCTATCAGCGTTTATGTACTTCAAGTAGCTTTGTTATTTCGGCATGATGAAAGCAATAGCTTCACAAATTATTATTTATTTATGCCAACAAACTTACTGTTGGTGTTTTTAAACACACAAGCCGTGTGTGGGCAAAGTTTAAGAGGTAGAACTGGAACTTAAAAATTCAATGCCACAACTGGGATTTGAACCACAGACCTTCCGCTTGCCGGGCGGACGCTCTACCACTGAGCTATTGTGACAAACTGCCAGAATGACATTAAATTCTCAAGCCAGTTCGTATTTCTCCTGGTAAACCACAAAGGCAGTCTCACATCAGAAACAATTACCCCAATGGTGACTTACTATTGCAAGTACTTTATATCCCAGGATTAAATAACCTTCACATGGTAATTATTATTTATTTATGCCAACAAACTTACTGTTGGTGTTTTTAAACACACAAGCCGTGTGTGGGCAAAGTTTAAGAGGTAGAACTGGAACTTAAAAATTCAATGCCACAACTGGGATTTGAACCACAGACCTTCCGCTTGAGAATTTAATGTCATTCTGGCAGTTTGTCACAATAGCTCAGTGGTAGAGCGTCCGCCCGGCAAGCGGAAGGTCTGTGGTTCAAATCCCAGTTGTGGCATTGAATTTTTAAGTTCCAGTTCTACCTCTTAAACTTTGCCCACACACTGCTTGTGTGTTTAAAAACACCAACAGTAAGTTTGTTGGCATAAATAAATAATAATTACCATGTGAAGGTTATTTAATCCTGGGATATAAAGTACTTGCAATAGTAAGTCACCATTGGGGTAATTGTTTCTGATGTGAGACTGCCTTTGTGGTTTACCAGGAGAAATACGAACTGGCTTGAGAATTTAATGTCATTCTGGCAGTTTGTCACAATAGCTCAGTGGTAGAGCGTCCGCCCGGCAAGCGGAAGGTCTGTGGTTCAAATCCCAGTTGTGGCATTGAATTTTTAAGTTCCAGTTCTACCTCTTAAGCTTCACAAATGTTTATCAGGTGAAACTGATGTCGTGTATTACGATTCAACTAAGTACATAGTTTCCTTTATTTGATTATGTTTCATATACACATTCTTTACTTATGAGAGATTGGGCATAAGACATGGTAACTATTTTTTGTTTAATCGCAAGGGTTGGTATCACAAAATGTCATGTGTCACATGGAAGCCAGACTGTCATAGTGTGTTCATAACACCAGATGACTTTATGGTTGTTTGTAATTGAATATAATAGAGAGTAATATTAAATTAGTCTAGTGCTGTGCAGGATGGATGCCACCTGAGTTAGACAGCACTCATACATCAAAATAGCTGTTCTCTATGGAATGAATGCCAGAGATTGCCATAGGCAACTGTCAGGAACAATGCCCTTTCATATCGGACAGTTACGAGGTGGGTAGCAGTGTTTCAGCAAGGATGCGAAGCGACCAGCAATGGACACGATGACCTGAGAGTGTGTGAAATGATGTGTCACACAAAGTAATTGAGCATCTGTTAGAGACAGACAGATGATGGACACTACTTGCGTTAGAGAAAGTGGCATCGAGATCTTCTGGACATTACAATCATTCTGCACGACAACGCAGGTCCTCATAAGGCAGACTGTGTAGTGCAGCTACTGCGGCACTGGGGATGGGAAGAATTGGAACAGTCACCATACTCTCCAGACTTTTCACTATGTCATTTTGATCTCATACGGAAAGTCAAGGAAGACGATTTGGGACACGAATTGACATTACAAATGCTGTTCAACAACAGATGACCAGATTCACACATGGTGAAGCAGATTGTATTCGGCACCTCCCACATCATTGGCAGCATGTTGTGAACGTTGCAGGAGACTACTTTGAGAGCCTGTAGAATAAGAGTGAAAAAAATAAAAAGGCGTGATGTAATGATTCTTGAACATGAAAACTGTGTTGATATGACAATTACGTGAATAAACAGGAGCAAAATGTTGGTGTGTTGTTAAATTCCTTAAATTTCATTTATCCCTTGCTCTTTCATATGTATATTTTATATGTTTTACTCACACTCAAATTCTCACACAAAAAAACAATAGTTGCCATGACTTACATTTTATCTCATTTAAAAAAAAATGGGGAAGATGGTAATAACTTTTCTCCTTTAGGGACACTGGGAAGTTATCTCACCTGGATGAACCTAAATTGTTCCAATAACTAAACACAAATTTGGTAACAACTGATGACAATAAAGTGAAATTTGAAGCATAGTCTAATGATTTATGTGCAACGCTATAATACCAAAATTACATTGTGCCAAAATGGTGAGATTACAATGGTATCCTAACAAAAAAACTTACAACTTCTAATCCAGCTTTCTTGTGAGGTTCTGATGCTACAGACACCTGCATTTCTTTTTCACTAACACAAGGTGTAACTTGAGATTGGGAACTGCATAAGAATTCCATGTTATATGTACTTTACACACAAAAGTAAATAAATTAATATTATACTGCATTTCGAAATATATGATACAATTTTAAGACTCATTCACCAAAGGTTAATTCACAGGCTTCAAATTGCATTAACAAATTGGTGGCAAAAACTCCATATCAATATCTTTAATAGTTTTGCAGAGAAGTGCAACTGAAATATGAAGAATCAATGTTGTGGAAAATTGATATTACAATTTTTTTATGTTGAACAGGCGTGGTTCCTATTCTTGTTCATGTAGGTTTTCCTCATTTAGTGTTGGCTCTTTCTTGGTTTAGTTTTATCTTCAATCAAATGTGCTGCCCAACTAACTAGATAGCAATGCCAATACTACTTGGCTTCAAGATCAGGATATATTGCCATATGATATAAGGCAGGATAGCAGTGGCTAAGCTATCAAACCAAGGATTGCAGAATCAAATCTCGGTAAAATGCATATTCAGCATTCAAGTAAAGGGTGGGGAAGTCCCAGCTAAAACAATCAGCGATATGCCACGGTTGGTAGCTGAGAGGATTTGATTGAATGCAGACATATGCATATTGCCCCTTTTACTTTCTCTTCTGGTAAGTAGAAGGAAGTGTTGTATTCCACTCACAAATTAAATGTCAAGATTTCACCGGAAATATACGTTTTGGGACCCGAATCCTAGAAAAGCATTTTTAGAAAAAAGTCCATGTGAGTGTGCCTGTCAGTCTGTGGACAGCATAACTCAAAAACGAAAAGTCAGTTAAAAACCAAAGTTGGTATTGTGACTTTGGGTGTGGGTGTAAAGTAAAGACGACAGATGTAGTCTAGATAAAGAAACACTTTTATTTCCGTAAACAGTAACTTTGTACACTCGTTGCAACAGTAAGAAAGTATTTTCCCATTCACCAACAGCACGGCTCCAAATTAGTAACACAACAACTGTCCCTTCTCCGTCGGCACGACTCCTCAACGCTTCACATACGTCTGTCCCCTCCGTCGCACTTTACCGCTATTTATATCTCCTAGGCACTATTCTGGAAAGTTCAGTTATTGCGGTGAAATACAAAGCAGAAGATCCCCGAAGTCTCTATCCTTTTCTCTCTTTCGGCAAGCGCCCCAACAATGCGGCCATTCTCTGTCTCTTTCCTTCGGCTCCTTTGCGGTAGTGCCGACAATAATGCGATGGGTGACAGTATTTAAGTGTAATGTCTTTCAAGGATGCGACACAAAAATTTTGAAGAAAATAGCCCCACACTAAACTACCCTTTACATGGAGACTTTTTCAATAATTTTGATTTTCTTAAAAATGGCTCTAACGATTTTGATTAAAATTCCACATATTTGAGATACTTTTGTGATAAATGAAATTTATATTTTGAATTTTCTGGCTATAGCCTATGCAGTCCTGCTTAGTTCCGATGACTCTTGAATAACTCATAAGCCGTAAGAGATACACAAAATCTTACTCTACAAAACATGTAGATCTCTCTAAAGCGCACAACTTATGTCCGAATAATTTTTTTTTTTTTAGAGTGAACCGTTTCAGAGATATTCCTTGTTATGTGTGTCAGTTTCGGAAAACTTAAAACTTTCGTGAAATGGATCATCGTTAATTTTTATGTTAAATGTGCAGAAAACAGAATCTCAAAGCTTTCAAAGATTTGACTATCGCTCAAAGCCTACTTATTCTAATATTCCCCTTGTACCTAGAAGGAAATAAGTAATAAGAAAATTAGTACAAACGTTTATCTTAACTAACACAAAGAAGATATAGGAACAAGAGTTTGTAAGAATGGTTAGTACAAGAGCAGAGAAAGTCATGTGAGTGCAACACTTCAGATGTTTTCAAAAAAGTCCCTTCCTGAAAAATATTTGCGATAATGTCCCACAGTATGGGACAAATTCTACGGTTTGGCAACACTGTCTGAATGTAGTTGTAACGGTTAAGTCATGATTAAACAAACTCAGTTTATAAGCACTTTCGACTGGTATCATGATGTGTATCTCCACGGGTACTGTGAAATAAATATTAGTGAACCATCAACAGTGTAACTAGCATACTTAGTGCAGGTGTAACAAGTTTTGCGTCTCGATTGGAACTTAAGAAGCAGGCCAAATATGAATATTGACGATCAGATGGAAGGTCATGCATAACACTTTTTTGATTTATGATTCATTTTCTTTTCACGTATCTTCGAGTGAAATTCAGAATTAACTGTCACGTCCATGTGCTAATTTTGAAAATGCCATATTAAGCCGCCCTCCCAAATTTACGAGCCACGAGCCGCCACTGCTTCTCACACCTGTCACATTGGTATGGTCTTGTGTCTGAATGTAACAGAATATGTTGATCTAAGACAATCTTCTTTTTGAAAGACTTCTCACATTTGGCACATTTATATGGTCCCGTGCCTGAATGTATTTGAATATGTTGCAAGTCTGATTTCTGTTTGAAAGATTTGTCACATCAGTTACATTTGTATGGTCCTGTATCAGAATGTGACAGAACATGTTTATGTAAGTCAGACTTCTGTTTGAAAGATTTGTCACATCAGTTACATTTGTGTGGTCCTGTATCAGAATGTGACAGAACATGTTTATGTAAGTCAGACTTCTGTTTGAAAGCTCTCTCACATTGATCACATTTGTATGAGTTTTGCCTGATGTGACTCAATATGTCGTTCTAAGTTGTTCTTCCGTTTGAAAGCCTTATCACATATATCACATTTGTATGGTCTCCAAATGTCTTCGAATATGCTTCTCAAAGCCGCACTTCCATTTGAGACTTCTCAGGTGTGTCACATTTGTATGAACTTGTGTCTGTAAACACACTGGTTGTTTTAAAACTTGAACTAACTTCTTCCATTTGACAGTGTCCTGTATCTGAATGTGTGATGGAAGTGCAGGTACCACTGCCATTTTGAGATACTCTTTATGAAGTTGACCTGAAGTGTTTCATAATAAATTAATGATAATAGAGTTTTTCACCTCTGAAATATTTGCCATTACAAAGGATAAACTTAGACTGTCTTAGTGATGTGTTGCACTCACATGACTTTCTCTACTTTTGTACTAACCATTATATTCCACGATATTCCTATATCGTCTTCGTGTTAATTAAAATAAACATTTGTACAAATTATCTGATTGGTTATTTCCTTGTAGGTGCAAGGGAAATATTAGAACACAGTAGGCTTTGTGCGATACTCAAATCTTTTAAAGCTTTGAGATTCCGCTCCCTTTGCACACTTAACGTATAAAAAAATAAACAACGATGTTCCATTTCACGAAAGCTTTAAGTTTTCCGAAACTCACACACATAATAAGGAATATATCCGAAATGGTTCAACCTACAAGAAAATTTATTGAGACATAAATTGTGTATTTTAGCAAGATCTACATTTTTTGTATAGTATGATTTGATCTATCTCAAACAGTTTACCAGTTATGCAAAAGTCGTCCAGAGTAAATACGACTACAGGGGCTATAGCCAGAAAATTCAAGATATACATTTCATTTGTCATAAAAATATCTCAAACATGCGGCATTTTAATCAAAATCGTTAGAGCCATTTTCAAGAAAATCAAATTTTTCGAAAAATGTTCCATGTAGTTTAGGGTGGGGCTATTTTCTTCAAAATCTTCGTGTGGCATCCTTGAAAGACATTAAACTTAAATACCAACTTTGGTTTTTAACCGACTTTTCGTTTTTGAGTTATGCTGTCCACAGACACACCCACAGACCTTTTTTAAAAATGATTTTTTTGGATTCAAGGGTCCTCAAAACATTTTCCCGGTGAAATCTCGACATCGAATTTTTGGGTGGAATACAATACTTCCCCTACTTACCAGTAGAGAAAGTAAAAATAAAAATAAGAGAAAATAGGTGCACAAGGCTACTGGTTACTTAGGTATCTTGGTATTTGAATATAGTTATGTAATCAGTGGCGTGCAGTGGTCACAACAATTACCCCAGCTGTATAGGTCACGGAATTGAAAAATCATCCTATACTTTAAAATCAATCATCCTTATTCCAAAATAGTCAGGTTATAAATAGTAGAGGTATTTGTTATCCTAAATACTTTTCTGATATCTACCATACTCTTAGCTCATTATAGCGCATATAAATATATAAAAATGGTCTCTTTTGCATATCGTCTATTACACAGTCACTCGCATTCATTTTCATTGAATTCACCTTTCACGTTTACTAAATACTTTAGCAGAAACACGCATAAAACAATGTACTCTTCGCCTTTTAGTTTCCACTGGGCTCAAACGAACTTTCAAACTTGTGGCAACAACACTATATAAGTCTGACCTGATCTGCTTGATGACCAACTTTATATTTCCCCTGTTTATTTCCATTTTGTTAATGGGGGTCACCTTCATAAAAAAAAAAAAAAAAAAAAAAAAAAAAAAAAAAAAAAAAAAAAACATTTAAGTCATTTCTTACTAGCATTTTTAATGTTAGTTAACAATTTTAAATATATGCGCTTTTCATATCGTTTGCATTATTGTACTATGTCCTATAAAAAGACACCATTATTGTAGGGTTACTACGCTTGCGTGTATCGCTATCTCTCATTCAAGCTTCCCAATCGATATGTAACCGATCGACTAGGCTCTGCTTTATGACGTCATAGCTTAGCTAGCTACAATGAAACTGAACTAGCAAATTAAATACACACTTGTCTGCTGTCCGTTGGCAACCAAAGCTACGCTAGCTAGGGCTCTATACAAGACACGCACGCGTCAACACAGCCACACAGCACTCGTAGGCGACGACGACGACGCTATCTGTCAGGCTGAGAACAGCCCGAGGTGTGTCATGCGTGTACCTGCCCTTTTAGGGCTTAACCACTTTATGACGGGATGTAGGGTTTTGCAGGGTGGCGGGTGAGAATTGAGGTAGTGGGTAATAAGGAGGCAGCAAGATTATGCTCCTCAGCGGCTGCTTATTCAGTGTGCAACCTCCGTTGGGCACTGCTGGTGTAAAGGTCCAAATATGGAGGTTCATTGAATTTAGAATTTAGAATCCAAGCTTATCTTGGAGGACTGTCATGGTGTTCAGGTTTCGCTGTTGAAGGGATGTCTCCTTCGTTACCGGGGATGCCCGCAAGCCATGCGGGGAACCCGGTGTCCCACATCCGTGCGTTCAGTTGGGTTATAGTCCCCAAGAGACCTAACCAGGGCGCTCCTATGTTGAGGAATTTGGTCGTATAATTTGGTTGCCCGGCGCCTAATTTCGTCCTCCACATGCGGAAGAGAGGAGGCTTCGTGCAGTAGTCTCGAAGGGAATCCGCGGCATACAGAATAGATTATCCGAAGTCCTCTATTCTGTATACGCTGCAGACGCAGGAGATGGGAATCTGCGGCCATGCCCCAGATTTCGCAGGCGTATAGGAGGAGTGGGATTATGAGTGCCCGAAAAAGGCGTAGCTTTAGGGGAATTGGCATCCCCGACTGCAGCATGGGATACAGTGAGGCAGTTGCCCCGCCGGCTCGCGCTGACAAGTCGTTGATGTGTTCCCGAAAAGTAAGGCCCTTATCGAGCTTCACTCCCAGGTAGGAGATGGAGTTTACCCATTCAATCCTTCGCAGATAGGTGAATGTGGGGAGATTGGCGGGGAATCGGCGCTTAGTAAAGAGTATGGCGCGGCTTTTCTCCGGGTTAATGGACAATTGCCAACGCCTGCACCATTCTTGGATAAGGCGGAGGTGTCCTGTATTGGGAGGAAGGTTCTGTTAGGGTGTCTGTTTGTTGTGTAGAGCAACACGTCGTCAGCATACTGGGCTATGTTGACGTGCTGCTTTGTAGGTAGGTCGGCCATGTAGACGCTGAAGAGCGTGGGGGATAGAACAGAACCTTCGGGGACTCCGCCTCGGATTGGCCTGCGTGTGGATTTATTCCCCGCCGCTGAGACCACAAAGGATCTGTGTCTAAGGTAGGAATGTAGTAGGTGTATGAGGCGTGTGGGTAGCTCCAGTTGGATGAGTTTCCGGAGGAGACCGGTATGCCAGGTCGTAGAGAAGGCCTTCTCAACGTCCAGAGAGACCGCGGCGGTGTAAGCCTTGTCCTGGTATCCCAGGGCGGCAGCCTCCACCACACGCAATAGCTGCTGGGGTGTTGAGTGGCCAGGCCGGAACCCAAACTGATGGGGTGGGATGGCTTGAATGTCCCCTAAGATAGGGGACAAGCGGGCGAGTATTAGCCTCTCGAATACCTTCGAGAGTACGGGTAGGAGGCTAATGGATCGGTAGTTGGCAGGATGGACCGGGTCTTTCCCTGGCTTCAATATGCAAATCACGCGGGCCTCTCTCCACTCGCGTGGGAAGTGGCTGAGGGCGAGGCACATATTGAAAACCTTTGTCAGGTAGAGCACGGCCTTGAAGGGAAGGTGGCGGAGCATGACAGGTGTTACCCCGCGGCCTTTTTGTGGTCGAGACGTTGGAGTACGCCCTGGACTTCGCTGGGTTTGACGATAGGAAGCCGATCCGCGTCGTCAAGAGGACGTCGGAAATATCGACGTACCTCCCCACGAACACGGTCGGAGAAGTCTAGGTCCTGCGGGTTATCTCTCGGCCGCATGGTCCTCTCCAGGTATTCAGCAAACGCATTTGCTTTGGCTTGGGGTTCATAGGCCAGGCCTTAGGTGCCATGGATTGGGTACTCGTAGGCTATAGCTGGTATTTTAAGGAGTGTTCCTTTGAAACAAGCCCAGTCGCCAAGAGCACCAGCCACCTAATGGCAGGGCGGGAGTTTGAATTTTAAGTACCGTAATCTTCAAGTTCGATGTGCGTATTTGATTGAGATATGACAAACTTATTTTAATTTCGAACTTGTAAATAAATCAATTAACCCAGGTTGAATGCACGCCACTGTATGTAATAAATATAAATTTAACAAAATCTATATTAAACATAATTTGTTCTAAAACATCAGGAACTGTAAATATATTAACAGTACTTGTGTATTCCTTAACAAGATTGGTTTAAGCTATTAATGCCATTAGGGTTGACTTAGTTAGCATATGGATAAGAGGAAGAAAACACATAACCAAACTCAATGCAGGAGATCAGGTAGTAATAGTGGGGGCACCTGGAAATAGCTTGGATAGGAATCTTAATTAGCAAATTGAGATGGACATGGACCACACTGTTAAGGCCAATTGCCGTACTAATGTGAGCGTTGTGGATCTCATCTGGAGACTTAACAAGCCTTGCATTAACAGGAGAGTGAGGATGGTTAGTCAGAGACCTGATCATTTTCTTAGTTGAGAAGGTACAGTCACACTAAACTTGTAGACATGTCATTCCATGGGAAATATGGTTACACTAGTAATGGCTTGCATCTGAACTCTTGAGGGAAGAATATGTTTGTGCAATCCATTGCTAAGTGTCTTACTTATAACCTCTGACAGAATTCTGGGAAAAATTCTGTTGTCACAAGTTGTAGGTCTTTTTAGATTAAATATGCCCTATAAACAGTAGTCACAGAAATATAAATGGAGTTGTAATAATCAACCCAAATATCTCCAAGTGCATTAATAACTCTGGATATAATGCTCCTTTCGCCATCGGCAGTAATGATAATGACGATAAAAATAATGGTAATAAAACTCAGTATTTCATCAAAACATAAGGAGTTTCAAAAATGAAATTGATGAACTAGTTATTAGTCTTAATTCTCGAAAATTACTACCACACACATTTTATACATTTCCGAACATCACTTGACACAACAGTAATTTCGTCCTATTTTATTACGTGGTTGCTCTTTAGGAGCACAGTTATCACGAAAAAATATTCACAACGTTAGAATTTGTGAAAGTATATGTTAGGAATTATTTGGCATAAAGTTTTAGATTCAGTCAAGTTGAATAGTGAACTAGACTTAGAACTCTGTGCGGTTCATTTAAATCAAATTAATATAATCGTAGTAGCCCTTTATCGTTCTCCCTTAGGAAACTGGAACAGGATTAAGTCACTGAACATACACGTAGGTACATAAAATCCTTGAACTTTCCTGTACACAAATGAACATAGAAGGCAGTGATCCTGATCTTCAGGCCGGCACTGTGGCCGAAGACGCCGAAAACAATTTTCCCACCGGTAATTAGCAGCCTTTTTGGCCAGTTTGTATTCCTTGTCGTGTTGTATACTAGGGGAGAAGAATAGTGTTTATAACTGTAATGGAGTGTAAGAATAATACTGCAGTGCTCAGCAATATGAAGGTTGAAATTAAGCAAGAAGATGACTGGCTAGACGGAACACTGGAACTAACACACAAAACAGGGTTAACTGTAGAATTAGTTCCTTCTTTGAGGATAAAAAAGGTAAATTAAATTAACTCCACAATTATTCACTAAGATTATATTTTCTTTCCTTTCTTTTATTCTTACCAAATTACTAAAATGTTTATAGGGCCGTAATTGCGTATCGAGATAAACTCCTAACTTTGGTTACTGTACACCTTCCCCCCTCCCCTCTCTTTCTTTTAGGGGAAAACAGTATTATTGGTGGTGGGTATTCTATTAGTCGTGAAGCATGTTCCAATTGTATGAAGTGTTCAACGCCCCTGAACTGTTACCCGCATGTGGTATTCGTGGTGGACGAAGCGGCGTCCGGGCGGGTTTTCTCCGGGTGCTCCGGTTTTCCCCGCCATCTCATTCCACCGGTGCTCCATCTTCATTCCATGTGTCATCAGTGTCACCGCCTGCGGTGCCGTAGTAGTAAAAGCGGGCGTTAAGCACTATAACAACAGCAGCCCCTAAACTCTGCTCGCAGTGGGACTAAACAAACAAGCAAACAATGTAGCACTATATTTCATTCCTTTGTTGCACAGCTTTTAGTAATATACAGCCCTTCGCAGGGCGAGGCTTACCACCCAGCCACTGCATCCCTCACCTCTGTCCACTACGGGCATCATGAGTGGAGTGCAGAAAAGGAGGGTGGGACAGGTTCAATGTACCGAGCCTTCCCAGTTGGTTATGCAGCCTTCAAGACTTAGAGTTGCTACATCTTTATCAAGTAGCTCATTTGACCCCTCCAGGACCTAATTAAGCTGAGTGCACCATAAATATTCACAAACATAACAAAAATCAATGAAATCAATATTCTATAATTTGAGTAAACCATAGTTAGCCCAAAGAGAGGTGTTGGTTTGGGTCGACCTCTGATCCCAAGCTTGCGGGTTCAAATCCGGCCCAGATTGATGGTTTTTAAGTGTGTTTAAAAACGACAGCTCCACGTCAGTAGATTTACTGGCATGTAAAGAACTGCGGAACGAAATTTCGGCACACCGGCGACGCTGATGTGATCCTGGCAATTGCCCAGATCCCCCATATTTCCTGGGTTTTCCCATATTTTAGCCTATGAAGCTCCTGCCTCACATATTCTGGACTATTTCTCCTGTGTTTCATTTATTGGCATTAATGATTTTTTTTTTTTTTTAAATTAACGTCCTCCAACATTGCGTCATATCGG
This sequence comes from Tenodera sinensis, assembly GCA_030765045.1. Taxonomy (NCBI): domain Eukaryota; kingdom Metazoa; phylum Arthropoda; class Insecta; order Mantodea; family Mantidae; genus Tenodera; species Tenodera sinensis. The sequence goes on from CM060965.1 coordinate 10,326,712, forward strand.
ACGGTGAGTGAATGAAACGGGTGAAATGATGCTCAAATGAGCCCGAGGTCCACGGAGCTTTAAGTTACCCGACATTCGTCTTCTCAGGATAAGGGAAAACCTCGGAAAAAACCTTACCCGGATAACTTACCCTAAGCGAGATTCAAACTCGCGACCTCTTGAACGTGAGGCAGACACGCTAACCAGGCATTAATGATGACTTTTAATTGGATATTTGGAAAACTGATGAATATTGTTGAATGCACACTACCTAATAAAAACTCACTTATACAATATATCAAACTACTGAGTACTTTTTTCCAATCTTGGCAGCAGTGCTTTCATTGGTAGTTGACAGAATTATCTGGTAGAATGTGTTGGGGCTTAATGAACAATAAATGGTGAGATATAAGAAATGAGAGTTCTCCTGAACCCATTAAAGCTAAATTGCTTATTACTATACATTTTAAAGTTACTTTGAGTTATTTAACTATGAGTACTAATGCCAAACTTGTGATTGTAAATCAAATTTCACAATGACATACTGATTAGATGCTTGATGTAGCTTTTCAAAAGAGTGAAGTAGGTAAAATTACAAAATTACCGTTTTATAAATAAGCTTACTGGTTTTAAATGTTATTAATAAATATGTTAACCCAAGCTCTGTGCAATAAACATACGTCTTCTAAAATCAATAGAGAGAAAAGTGGACATGTCGACTATATTTACAGGTGTTAAAACATTTTTGAAATCTCCCTTATTTTTAGCTTGAAAGCCTGGTAACCCTGGAGTATATAGTAAAAATGACTTATGACACTTATACTTGCATTACCAACCAAGTAGGTCATTGTAGCAGAAAATACTGCACTTATATTTCCTGCCTCTGGTTACTTTGTAGTTGTGTTGGTCTAAGTGTACTACAGTTGTAATAAAAGAAAGGATGGTCTTTGATCCAAGGCAAGAGGTAAAGGAACTGTTGGAGAAGTTACAGATGACCACTGGTAACTATGAAATATGTGAAGATTTAGATTCGGAAGAATAAATGGAAGAAGGAAGGTTCTAGGAAAATTTACAAGTAGATATATGCCTTACAGCATACTGGAATAGACAAAACACCTAATAGGAACAAACATCTTTATCAACAAAAGGCAGCAAATGAAGAATTAATAGACTAGAGAAGACAAGCAAAAAGTTAGGGAAAACACACAGGAAATTGAAAATGTTAAAAGCAATCCAAGATACAGTGGGTGGAGGCAAACATGCCAGTGTAAGTAACTCAAACAACAAAGGGGCAATTCCAAAGTCAAGTAGAAATGAACTGGGTAAACAAGAAGTGGTGGGAGGACGGATAGACTGATTACAAATGAGGGTAGATTGAAACAGGAGAAGGGCAAGTAGAAAAGTTCAGCTCGTATTTAGAAAGATATTAAATAAAAAAAGTAAGTGAATAAGTGAGGTGTAAGAAATTATTAATCAGGAAACAAGAAAAATGAGGGGGGAAATAAATTTTAGAATGGAGAGGATAATCTAATACAGTAATGATCTTAGGGAACAGAAAGTGTAAGAGAATTTGGTGAAAATGAGTGAATCAAAAAGATGAACATTAAAAAGACTGGTTTGAACCAGATTAATTAACTGTAGACACAGAATAAGCAGTACACGTCAAAAAACTATATGTGGAGAATTAAAGAGGGGCAAGGGTCCAAGTTCATGGGCAGCCCAACATGTATATGCTTTGGTACTCAATATGTTCATATTCAGAATTACTCACAAATAAGATTTTGATAATGCATCATATTTAAAAAAAGAAGCAATACAGTAAGATCAAGCTACCTCACACCACTTACACCACTAACATGAGCAAACACGTGATAACAATGAGCATGGCACGTCAAAAAGGCATTTACTAGATCATTCAAGAACATTCTGATGGTTGGCTTGTGTGTAGATGTTCAAGAAAGCTCTGGTTACATCATCGCCAGTATAAAACCTTGTGGTGCACAAAAAGACAAGCAATTTTTGAGTTGGTCAGTGTGTCAGTGAGTGTGAGAAAGCATATGGAAGACATTTTAACAAGTGTTAAGTGATTGTGACCTCAGAGTTAGTATTTGAGAGACAAAGAGATAAAAAAGGACAGTGAAAGGAGTGAGTCAAGGTTATGAGAAGAAAATAGTTATCAGTTGCAATATCACAATAGACTATAGTCTGTGTTAACATCCATAGAAAGAAGTGTGTTTATGCAAAAGTTAGAAGAAAATAAAATGAGAAAAAAAATAATTTGGACTTATTTTTGTCACAATATCTCTAACAACTAGTGCCAAAGCATAGCTCAAGTTTGAGGCCCTAAGCATATAAAATGAACAAGGGATGGTTTTGAAAGTAAAGGAGTAAATAAGTTCCAGCCCCAAGCATAGCAATATGATCTGTAAAGCTGAATTCCAGTGATCCAGGATCCTTGGCAATCTAGGTAATTTTGGTCCCTCAATTACATTGGTACCTGCTTCCACCCATGAGCTGTACTGCCAAGGTGGTGTGTTTTGTTGGCATACCTATTCCGCTTTGGGCCATGGAAACAAAAAAACAAAGACGTTTGCTGGTACAGCCAGCAGCTTTTGGTGTGACAGTGTCATAGCAACAAATAAGATGTAAAGATAAAAATTGTTGGTATCATGGTGTTTACTGATTAACAGCAGTCTTGTCTTTCAGTTCTCAGTGGCTTTTAATCGACCGTAAAGAATAGAAAAAGGAAATGTTATACACTAGATCAGAAAGTGAAATTCATATGAGAGGTGGAACTTAATCCAAATAGAACCAAAACCAAATTTGCTTCAGACTTAGGAATTGCTTATACCATGCTATGTACAGTCATAAAAAATTAGGTGTATGCATTTAATGCAAGAAAAGTGAAACAAACCAAATTATCTGAGTTCTTTTAAGCAGAACCAAGTTCAAAATATTTTCTTCGTACATACATATCTTTATTTCTAAAATTTTACACGTGTAGGTGTACTGTATTGCTTCATTTTTTTAATATGATGCATTATCAAAATCTTATTTGTGAATAATTCTGAGTTGCAAGTAATCTCCCCTCTGTTGCTAATTGTTATTCTTTTTATTCTAAACAACTTACAGCTGGTGTTTTTAAACACACAAGTCATGTGTGGGCAGTGTTTCAGAGGTGGAATCGAGTGAAAAATTCAATGCCACAGGCAGCATTTCAATTTTTCAGGCCTGATTCCACCTCACTGTCTTCCCTCTTCCCCTTGATATATGCATAAACCAGGTTCAACTGTACATACAATGCTGGAAATGTTATCCATGCCTGAATAAATGCACAACTGGTGGAAGTCAATTTTATCAAGACTTGTGTTTTATAATAAATCACCAACTAACATTAAGTGTTGCTTTCTACAGTGTCAAAGAAGTAGCTTGTGCATCAATGTCTGTATAATTATATTACTAGTATACTGACTATGCTAAAACTTGTAACAAGGTATATTGATCAGAGAATTCAGTGCCATTTGTTGCAAAATATGAAATTTCATAATAGCAGAGATGAATGGTAAAACAGAAGCCATAACGCGAGAGAAGAGAAAGAAGAGATTAAGAGAGAAGAGTGTATGGGAAGCAATGCATGTATGTAATAGAAATGATCATGAAGTTTGATTTGTTGTTGTCTGTATTGTTATTGTTGGGAGAAGGGGACATTGTGGTGTGAAAACAATAAATTGTTGCTGAAAATAAAACCAGGCAACCAGTAAGTTTGAAAGCTGATTTAAATGATTATTTCAATTCTATTATTTTATTGCAGGAAACTGTATTGGAGGTGAATGGAACAGATGACCTATCATCACAATCACCAAGGTAATATTGATACACCCTTCCTTACAACTTTGTTATGTCATGTTCAATAACATTGCACATTTCTATGAGGTGCATCCAGAAAGTAAGTCCTGATAGCGTTCAGAGATGGCACCTCCGGTTGGATAGGAATGTGCGTCCACAGAGTAGAGAGAAAGTATGTGAGAATAATGCAGTAAAGTTTCAGTCTTATGACTACAGTGGTCACAGATTTGCAATCATCCAAATTTTGCACGTTTAAAAGCAATATCCATCGCCAATTAGCACGTGTATTGGCATGACAATTTTGACAGTATGGTAAGGCAATGTTGCAGGCAATTCACTGAAGGATGAACCAATATTCACAATGAAGACTGTAGTGGCCAACCATCCCTGGTGACTACAGAAGTTTTGGAAAGTGCTGCAAGCAGTTCACAATTTCTGAACTCTGTTGTCAGTTCCCCAGATGTCTTGCTCACTTTTGCACGAAATAGTCTCAGGTAGGAAAACATTTCCACAATGACGCTGAGATGCAGAATGCAGTGACTTGGTGTCTCTGGGTATTGGCTGCAGACTCCTGTGTCTTGGTCATACAACGGACAGTGCACTGTTACGATAAATCTCAACAATGTGGTGACTGTTCAAAAGTAGCCAGAGAATCTATTTAATTATTTCAATAAATATTTCTTACTTAGTGATTTTCTTGTTCTCTTTATCGGTTATCAGGACTTCCTTTCAGGATGCACCTCGTATATTGTTTTGGTTACCACACTCAACACTTTAGTGATGAGTATGTCATTCCACTACAAAGATCAAACAATTTTATTTTCAGTCACTCAGTACTGCTGCATTATCAACATCTATTCATTATAAATAAAATGTCGTGTATGTAACTAAAATCTGGATTTCAGTGGAGGGAGTAAATAGTTCTGAAAATAAGCTTTTCATTGAAACACTATTTATAAACTCATTGAATTTATGAATTTTGTGGCAAATGAAAGTCCTGTTATTTTTATGTCACTTTATTTCTCTTAAAATTGAATCACAATACACAATTCGTGACCTTGCAACTCACAGATGTTCTGCTGTGTCATAATCGTGACACTAACTTCACTAACACTGCTCAACTGTTAACACAATCAATTACAATGATTAAATGCCTAAAACTGACTTTACCCTCACTAACTAAACTGACTCTGACAATACACTCAACACTACTTCAATTCTCTCTCAACTGACTGTCGATTCACTTATGTAGTTGATTGATATTTAATAAGGCTTGTTCAAGCGTCACATCCAAAGCTTCTTGATGTGATGGTAGCAAAACTTGATATAATTGCAAAACTTAGAATTACATGTTGGAATGTAATCTTTCATTGCTGAAGTCAACATAAGCGAAACTTTTATCTAGGCTGCTATGTTGTGGTTTTCTGTAAATAAATGTTCCAGATACTTCATCCAAACTGTGGTGGACTACATTGCAATAATTAACCTTAATGAAGTGAAAAGCATGTGGTAAAGCCAATAATCCCATTTTACCTAGAATGTATTACTTCCCAAATTTCATAAACCAGGAGACTAAATAAGATGTTATAAAGTGTATAATATCACATACTTACAATCTAGGTAAATGGTTAAATAAAAGAATTAGTGCTTTTTATAAATTTGAGAGTTTAAGTATTAGAAAGTCTTTTGAATTGGTACAAAACATCAGCAAAACAATATTGCCTGCCAATTATAAACTTACTTCTTTCTTGGTTTCTAGTATTGGCTGCATCTTGTTGGCTTTTTTAAGCAATTAAATACTCTTAACAGCGAGGCAGTCAGAGTAGCCATGACTGATTGGATGAGTTTTGCAGTCGCCCATTGAAGAAGCCATACATAGTTGGTAGCAAAACCTCTGCATAATTTTTAATTTCTTAAAAAAGCCAGTAAGACCTGGCCCATACCAGAAACAAAGAAAGATCTAATGGATAAAGGTCGTGGATTGTACATAACCATTTAATTATAAACTTGCTTCTTCAGATACAACTACTGTTTCCAAGAATTCCTACAGAAAAACCTTTGATGTTTTTGAAAAAATGAGGAAGTTCTATTCAATAAAAGGAAGAATTAATAAATTGACGTATTTACTCTAGTAATCTGTGTATTGATCAAGATTTTTTTTTTCAATTCTGACTGGAAATACTTTCAATAAACTTCTCGTTTAGCAATGGGTATTCCACTGCAACTCTGTCATGTGTTAACTGCGGAGACATCTTGCACGATGGTCTGTGTACTGCAACTCTGTTATGTGTTAACTGTGGAGATATCTTGCATGATGGTCTGTGTACTGCAACTCTGTTATGTGTTAACTGTGGAGATATCTTGCATGATGGTGTGTGTACTGCAACTCTGTCATGTGTTAACTGTGGAGACATCTTGCATGATGGTCTGTGTACTGCAACTCTGTCATGTGTTAACTCTGGAGACATCTTGCATGATGGTCTGTGTACTGCAACTCTGTCATGTGTTAACTGTGGAGACATCTTGCATGATGGTGTGTGTACTGCAAATCTGTCATGTGTTAACTGTGGAGACATCTTGCATGATGGCCTGTGTACTGCAACTCTGTCATGTGTTAACTGTGGAGACATCTTGCATGATGGTGTGTGTACTGCAACTCTGTTATGTGTTAACTGTGGAGACATCTTGCATGATGGCCTGTGTACTGCAACTCTGTCATGTGTTAACTGTGGAGACATCTTGCATGATGGTGTGTGTACTGCAACTCTGTCATGTGTTAACTGTGGAGATATCTTGCATGATGGTCTGTGTACTGCAACTCTGTCATGTGTTAACTGTGGAGACATCTTGCATGATGGTCTGTGTACTGCAACTCTGTTATGTGTTAACTGTGGAGACATCTTGCATGATGGTGTGTGTACTGCAACTCTGTCATGTGTTAACTGTGGAGATATCTTGCATGATGGTGTGTGTACTGCAACTCTGTCATGTGTTAACTGTGGAGATATCTTGCATGATGGTGTGTGTACTGCAACTCTGTTATGTGTTAACTGTGGAGACATCTTGCATGATGGTGTGTGTACTGCAACTCTGTCATGTGTTAACTGTGGAGACATCTTGCATGATGGTGTGTGTACTGCAACTCTGTCATGTGTTAACTGTGGAGATATCTTGCATGATGGTGTGTGTACTGCAACTCTGTCATGTGTTAACTGTGGAGATATCTTGCATGATGGTGTGTGTACTGCAACTCTGTCATGTGTTAACTGTGGAGATATCTTGCATGATGGTCTGTGTACTGCAACTCTGTTATGTGTTAACTGTGGAGACATCTTGCATGATGGTGTGTGTACTGCAACTCTGTCATGTGTTAACTGTGGAGACATCTTGCATGATGGTGTGTGTACTGCAACTCTGTCATGTGTTAACTGTGGAGATATCTTGCATGATGGTGTGTGTACTGCAACTCTGTTATGTGTTAACTATGGAGACATCTAGCATGATGGCCTGTGTACTGCAATTCCATTATGTGTTAACTGTGGAGACATCTTGCATGATGGTCTGTGTACTGCAACTCCGTCATGTGTTAACTGTGGAGACATCTTGCATGATGGTCTTGGTACTGCAACTCCATCATGTGTTAACTGTGGAGACATCTTACATGATGGTCTGTGTACTGCAACTCTGTCATGTGTTAACTGTGGAGACATCTTGCATGATGGTCTTGGTACTGCAACTCCATCATGTGTTAACTGTGGAGACATCTTACATGATGGTCTGTGTACTGCAACTCTGTCATGTGTTAACTGTGGAGACATCTTGCATGATGGTCTGTGTACTGCAACTCTGTCATGTGTTAACTGTGGAGACATCTTGCATGATGGTCTGTGTACCGCAACTCTGTCATGTGTTAACTGTGGAGACATCTTGCATGATGGTGTGTGTACTGCAACTCTGTCATGTGTTAACTGTGGAGACATCTTGCATGATGGTGTGTGTACTGCAACTCTGTCATGTGTTAACTGTGGAGACATCTTGCATGATGGTCTGTGTACTGCAACTCTGTTATGTGTTAACTGTGGAGACATCTTGCATGATGGTCTGTGTACTGTAACTCTGTCATGTGTTAACTGTGGAGACATCTTGCATGATGGTGTGTGTACTACAACTCTGTTATGTGTTAACTGTGGAGACATCTTGCATGATGGTGTGTGTACTGCAACTCTGTTATGTGTTAACTGTGGAGACATCTTGCATGATGGTGTGTGTACTGCAACTCCATCATGTGTTAACTGTGGAGATATCTTGCATGATGGTGTGCATACTGCAACTCCATCATGTGTTGTCGGTCTGGGTGGCTCAGTTGGTTAGACGCTGGCCTACGGATCCCAAGGTCGCGGGTTCAAACCCGGCCCAGGTCCATGGTTTTTAAGTGTGCTTAAAAACGACAGCTCCATGTCAGTAGATTTACTGGCATGTAAAAGAACTCCTGCGGGACAAAATTCCGGCAACCGACGACGCTGATGTGATCCTGGCAATTGACAGTGTCGTTAAACAACAAAATTTTTTTTTTTTTTCCCATCATGTGTTAACTGTGGAGACATCTTGCATGATGGTGTGCATACTGCAACCCCATCATGTGTTAACTGTGGAGATATCTTGCATGATGGTCTGTGTACTGCAACTCTGTCATGTGTTAACTGTGGAGACATCTTGCATGATGGTGTGTGTACTGCAACTCTGTTATGTGTTAACTGTGGAGACATCTTGCTTGATGGTGTGTGTACTGCAACTCCATCCTGTGTTAACTGTGGAGATATCTTGCATGATGGTGTGCATACAGCAACTCCATCATGTGTTAACTGTGGAGACATCTTGCATGATGGTGTGTGTACTGCAACTCTGTCATGTGTTAACTGTGGAGGCATCTTGCATGATGGTCTGTGTACTGCAACACGTTCATGTGTTAACTGTGGAGATATCTTGCATGATGGTCTGTGTCCTGCAACTCTGTCATGTGTTAACTGTGGAGACATCTTGCATGATGGTGTGTGTACTGCAGCTCTGTCATGTGTTAACTGTGGAGATTATTTCATGATGATGTGCATACTGCAACTCCATCATGTGTTAACTGTGGAGACATCTTACATGATGGTCTGTGTACTGCAACTCTGTCATGTGTTAACTGTGGAGACATCTTGCATGATGGTCTGTGTACTGCAACTCTGTCATGTGTTAACTGTGGAGACATCGTGCATGATGGTCTGTGTACTACAACTCTGTCATGTGTTAACTGTGGAGAGATCTTGCATGATGGTTTGTGTACTGCAACCCTGTTATGTGTTAACTGTGGAGACATCTTGCATGATGGTCTGTGTACTGCAACTCTGTCATGTGTTAACGGTGGAGACATCTTGCATGATGGTCTGTGTACTGCAACTCAATCATGTGTTAACTGTGGAGACATCTTGCATGATGGTGTGTGTACTGCAACTCTGTCATGTGTTAACTGTGGAGACATCTTGCATGATGATGTGCATACTGCAACTCCATCATGTGTTAACTGTGGAGATATCTTGCATGATGGTGTGCATACTGCAACTCCATCATGTGTTAACTGTGGAGACATCTTGCATGATGGTCTGTGTACTGCAACTCTGTCATGTGTTAACTGTGGAGACATCTTGCATGATGGTGTGTGTACTGCAACTCTGTCATGTGTTAACTGTGGAGACATCTTGCATGATGGTCTGTGTACTGCAACTCTGTCATGTGTTAACTGTGGAGACATCTTGCATGATGGTGTGTGTACTGCAACTCTGTCATGTGTTAACTGTGGAGACATCTTGCATAATGTGTGTGTACCGCAACTCTGTCATGTGTTAACTGTGGAGACATCTTGCATGATGGTGTGTGTACAGCAACTCCATCATGTGTTAACTGTGGAGACATCTTGCATGATGGTGTGTGTACTGCAACTCCATCATGTGTTAACTGTGGAGACATCTTGCATGATGGTCTGTGTACTGCAACTCTGTCATGTGTTAACTGTGAAGACATCTTGCATGATGGTGTGTGTACTGCAACTCTGTCATGTGTTAACTGTGGAGACATCTTGCATGATGGTGTGTGTACTGCAACTCTGTCATGTGTTAACTAAGGAGACATCTTGCATGATGGTGTGTGTACTGCAACTCTGTCATGTGTTAACTGTGGAGACATCTTGCATGATGGTCTGTGTACTGCAACTCTGTCATGTGTTAACTGTGGAGACATCTTGCATGATGGTCTGTGTACTGCAACTCCATCATGTGTTAACTGTGGAGACATCTTGCATGATAGTGTGTGTACTGCAACTCTGTCATGTGTTAACTGTGGAGACATCTTGCATGATGATATGTGTATACTGCAACTCCATCATGTGTTAACTGTGGAGATATCTTGCATGATGGTGTGCATACTGGAACTCCATCATGTGTTAACTGTGGAGACATCTTGCATGATGGTCTGTGTACTGCAACTCTGTCATGTGTTAACTATGGAGACATCTTGCATGATGGTGTGTGTACTGCAACTCCATCATGTGTTAACTGTGCAGACATCTTGCATGATGGTGTCTGTACTGCAACTCTGTCATGTGTTAACTGAGGAGACATCTTGCATGATGGTCTGTGTACTGCAACTCTGTCATGTGTTAACTGTGGAGACATCTTGCATGATGGTCTGTGTACTTCAACTCCATCATGTGTTAACTGTGGAGACATCTTGCATGATGGTGTGTGTACTGCAACTCTGTCATGTGTTAACTGTGGAGACATCTTGCATGATGATGTGCATACTGCAACTCCATCATGTGTTAACTGTGGAGATATCTTGCATGATGGTGTGCATACTGCAACTCCATCATGTGTTAACTGTGGAGACATCTTGCATGATGGTGTGTGTACTGCAAATCCATCATGTGTTAACTGTGGAGACATCTTGCATGATGGTGTGTGTACTGCAACTCCATCATGTGTTAACTGTGGAGACATCTTGCATGATGGTGTGTGTACTGCAACTCTGTCATGTGTTAACTGTGGAGACATCTTGCATGATGATGTGCATACTGCAACTCCATCATGTGTTAACTGTGGAGACATCTTGCATGATGGTCTGTGTACTGCAACTCTGTCATGTGTTAACTGTGGAGACATCTTGCATAATGGTCTGTGTACTGCAACTCTGTTATGTGTTAACTGTGGAGATATCTTGCATGATGGTCTGTGTACTGCAACTCTGTCATGTGTTAACTGTGGAGACATCTTGCATGATGGTCTGTGTACTGCAACTCTGTCATGTGTTAACTGTGGAGACTTCTTGCACAATGTTGTATGTTCTGCAACTCTGTCATATGTTAACTGTGGAGACATCTTGCACAATGTTGTATGTACTGCAACTCCATCATGTGTTAACTGTGGAGACATCTTGCATGATGGTCTGTGTACTGCAACTCTGTCATGTGTTAAATGTGGAGACATCTTGCACAATGTTGTATGTACTGCAACTCCATCATGTGTTAACTGTGGAGATATCTTGCACAATGGAGTACGTACTGCAACTCTGTCATGTGTTAACTGCGGAGATTATTTCATGATGATGTGCATACTGCAACTCTGTCATGTGTTAACTGTGGACATATCTTGCATGATGGTCTGTGTACTGCAACTCTGTCATGTGTTAACTGTGGAGACATCTTGCACAATGTTGTATGTACTGCAACTCCATCATGTGTAAACTGTGGATATATCTTGCACAATGGAGTATGTACTGCAACTCTGTCATGTGTTAACTGCGGAGATTATTTCATGATGATGTGCATACTGCAACTCTGTCATGTGTTAACTGTGGAGATATCTTACATGATGGTCTGTGTACTGCAACTCTGTCATGTGTTAACTGTGGAGACATCTTGCATGATGGTCTGTGTACTGCAACTCTGTCATGTGTTAACTGTGGAGACATCTTGCACAATGTTGTATGTACTGCAACTCCATCATGTGTTAACTGTGGAGATATCTTGCACAATGGAGTATGTACTGCAACTCTGTCATGTGTTAACTGCGGAGATTATTTCATGATGATGTGCATACTGCAACTCTGTCATGTGTTAACTGTGGAGATATCTTACATGATGGTCTGTGTACTGCAACTCTGTCATGTGTTAACTGTGGAGACATCTTGCACAACGTTGTATGTACTGCAACTCCATCATGTGTTAACTGTGGAGATATCTTGCACAATGGAGGACGTACTTCAACTCTGTCATGTGTTAACTGCGGAGATTATTTCATGATGATGTGCATACTGCAACTCTGTCATATGTTAACTGTGGAGATATCTTACATGATGGTCTGTGTACTGCAACTCTGTCATGTGTTAACTGTGGAGACATCTTGCATGATGGTCTGTGTACTGCAACTCTGTCATGTGTTAACTGTGGAGACATCTTGCACAATGTTGTATGTACTGCAACTCCATCATGTGTTAACTGTGGAGATGTCTTGCACAATGGAGTACGTACTGCAGCTCTGTCATGTGTTAACTGTGGAGATTATTTCATGATGATGTGCATACTGCAACTCCATCATGTGTTAACTGTGGAGATATCTTGCACAATGGAGTACGTACTGCAGCTCTGTCATGTGTTAACTGTGGAGATTATTTCATGATGATGTGCATACTGCAACTCCATCATGTGTTAACTGTGGAGATATCTTGCACAATGGAGTACGTACTGCAACTCTGCCATGTACACCTAAGGGACATAAGAATCATGAACATCTTAATCATCTTCTGGGTTGGACACTGGTTATTTCATCTTCACTGATCTCCATTTCCAATCGGTTTGATGCAGTTGAACTGAAATTTTCTGTGGGAAAATGGTTTTACTAAGTAAAGGAGATGGAGCAAGAAGATGCCTGACCTACTGCAGGAATGCCAGTGGGAAAGAGAAAAAGCTCCAGAAAAAGGTATTAGCTCAACACATAAGAAAAGGGCTAAATGAAATCAAATACCACCTACTACAAGGTAATGGGCAATTGCCTTTAAGTACTTATCCCATAAAAATACTACCATGGCTATCCTACAGTGGAACATACATGCATAAAACACACACAGAACAGGGCTTGGAATTTTGCTCAGTAAGACTGGGCCTTTAGTTTCATGTTTTCAAGACACTAAGCTGCATCCACAAGACGTCTTTCAAGTAAGACAATACACCCCAGTACAGTGGGATCTTTCACCAGAAAGGTTCATGGGGTCAATATAATACTTATCAGAGATGATATACATCCGGAGTCTGTACTCTTAGAATATAACCAATCAATCGCCATAGTGATTATACTGCCAGCTATCCAATTTACCACCTGCAAAATATATATGCCAGTTAGTTATCACTAATTTAGAAAATCTAGTTTCTCAGTTCTCAACACATTTTCTGTTGGTTGGGGCTTCAATGTACATCACTCACTTTGGGGTGCAACTTGGGCAAATCTGGGAGGCAAACTCATTGCTGATTTGCTGGGAAATCACAACTTAGCTCTCGTTACCATTGGAGAGCTTACTTCCTTTTGGACTTCTTCAATAACCTCTCACGCCTTGATTTAATAGTTTATTCAGCACAGTTGGCACTTTCCTTACAGTATTATGTCATCTGTGGTTTACACTTTAGTGACCATTTCCATGTCTTGTTAGCCTCTTTATGCAAGATGCATGTTCCGCACATATACCTAAATGGCACTTGGATTATGCCAAATGCAAGCTTTACACCCAATTGGCATATTTTCTTACATTGAGAGGATTCTTTTGGCTGCTGAGCAATCTATTCCACTGTCAACATCCCACCCCAGTTGATTTCCTCTCTCTTGGTGTATGGATGAATGTCGCAATGCTATTCATGCTTGAAGGTATTCCTGTAGGCTTTTCCAACTCACCCTACAGTGGATAACCAAATCCAGTAGAAGAAAATGTGCACCAGGTCTGGACAAGTCATTAAGGATAGAAAAAAGACTATGGAATAAGTTTGTAGCTTCATTTTACACTAGCTTTTTGAGTTCTTGTCAGGATAAATTGACCAGTTTATTTACGCTGATGGATGTAAGGCAATGGTGTTGGATGAGCCAATGTTTATGGAACCCAACCACATACATTCAGTTTTCATTGTAGCACTTCCATTTATACTGCAAAATGGTATGCAATATACTGAGCCATTTTGTACATGCACCATCACATATTGAGTGACTGCCTGATTTTGAGTGATTCTCTTAGTGCAATGCAGAGCTTTCATGAGCTGTAGAACTACCATCCTATTGTACAGTGTATCCAGAATACTGTCCATGTTTTACACGCTTCTGGCATTAAAATAGTGTTTGCATGGATTCCGGGTCATTTAGGTTTGCCAGGAAACAAAGTGGCAGATTTGGTAGCAAAGGTAGCAACTAGAATCCAGTATTACCATCAATTAAAATACTTCGTAAAACTTTAGGTGCTATTGTTATTTCGAAGAGTTTCTTCACTGTTTCTAATTTCAGTATGGTGATGTTTTTGATATTGTGGTAGCTGCTGATTTTTCCTATATATTGATTTTGAATGAAATCACTGTTGTTTTCAAAATGACACCTAAGTATTTGTATCTGTTTACTATTCTCAGTGGTTCACTCATTTTTATCTTCTCACTCTTTTTCAATCTTCCCCCTCCCCTGAATATCATCTGTGCTGCTTTATCTTTATCATGAAATCATTTTCTTTCACCCAATGCTGTAGCATGTTTATTGCCTCTTGTGGGGCCTGTTTATCAGTTTATTACTTACATACATTCCTTTCATTTTGTCCCCAATATCTTCTGTCATATTAAATAATAAGACTTATAAGGGTCTCCTTGCATAGCTATTTTGGTCTGCATTATTTCCTGTGACTTTGAGACTTTGTGAGTTATTCACAGTGTATTTCGCCTCATGATTTCTTATATTACACCTGTAAGTTTATGGTTAATTTCATGTGTGACTTACACGACAATGAAAGAATATTTACATTTTGAAACAAAAATATCCCATTTATTTCAAGCACTATTCCATTCATAATTTTTTCATGAAACAGTTTCCTATAGTAGCAGATAATGACCAAATATTAAAACATCAGAGTTGTTAGTATTTTAATGATAAATATATAAACATCAGTGTGACTTATACGACATGAATGGAAGCCATGAAACACCTCTTATTAATCAAGGCAAAAACTCTGCTCTTTTAGGCAAAAAAAAATTATATACCTATTAATTATACAAAGTCAGGATACTATTTAAGCATTAAATAACAAAAACACAGGATAATGTAACCATTTCCATATTAAAAAAAATTAAATATAGTGTGACTTACATGACACCTCCTTCCTCTATGTATTGCACTTTAAAATTATACAAAAACAACAATGTAAAATACAAATAAAGAGTACAAAACTGTTATTATAGAACGAATCATTTATCATTGATATTCTTCTGAATAATATTAGTACTGTAAGATTTGAAGCTTTCACGGCGAACGTTAGTGATGAGAGCTTCACGGGTGATCAGCCGTGTTAGATTTAAAAAGGTGGAGCTTTCGGCCATTATACTCTCCATGGCCATCTTCAGGACTAAAATGATGAAAAATTCTCCTCAATTTTCAAATATATACTATGGTTAGCTTGTGTTGTCCTAGCCAATGCGCGGGTGGTGGTTTCTGATTCGGCCTGCTGTAGGCTCGGCTGCAGTGTCTTCCCGCGGGTGCAGTGTTTCTGATGGCTATAGTCCACGCGGAACTTAGAGTCCGCCCTCTCTGTTGAAATTGTGCGGGTGTAATTTGATGTGGATGGCCATGGATATTAGTACTTCTAACCTAAAGTAACATCACTTAAGTTGACATTGAAAGAATACTTTTGTCTTTGGTCTTAATTGGGAGGAGGTAGTATTCTTTTCACATCCTTAATTTCTACATATGATTTGTCATCATGCAAGGGCCAATGAAATTTTCCAGTATCTGAATCATAATGTAGAAATTTTACATAAATTTCACCTTCAGCATTGCATTTGTTGATCACATTTCCTACAAAATATTTGATGGATCTCTTCCCAGGAAATGCAACTAAAATCCAGTCTGCAACTGACACATTTCCAGCACATTCATCAGAAACTGTTTCCTTGCCAACATGGGAAATAAAGGAACCTTTAACAGAATCAAATATTTTCATATTGTTTTTATATGAAATCATAGAGCATTCAATTTTATATTTGTCCACAGCATGAAAGTAGTGGTACTGCCTTGTGTCAGGAATGCTACAAATTTGTTTTCCATCTGGACTCCAAAGTACTAACAATTCAGACTTTTTTGAGGTAATATTCTCACAACTGTATAAAATATGAATATTCGGACACAAGTTTTGCGCATGCTCAGCAAATTCATAAGCAGTCTGAGGATCTATTTTTCTGGCTCTCAATGCTTCTCGTACACATCTCTTGACAGTTCCCCCAAGTCCATCTATTGGTCCCTTCCCATGTGCAGTCACAGAGAAGTGCCATGATGTTTCTATTGATTGTAGAGTAATTAAGGCCAGAGTATACTTCTGCTTAAAATGTTGAGCTGTGCCATCAGACTGATAGTGAATTTGAGTGAGTACAATTTCTGGGTGACATTTTCTGAAATCATTCAAAAGAAGTTCATTGAAATGTGCTACAGCAAAATTATGGTGTAAATAGTCAGAAACAATAACGTAACATTCGTGCTGTAAATGTCCATTTCCTGATGAAAAATATATTATTGCTGTGTACCACGTGCAACTATTGGACACCTAGTGAGCTGACTGAATCGCGTCTTGATATTTGAAAACATAGTTTTCACTGAAGTCTACTTGAATACAAATTACGTAGGTGAAAGATCATTTTTCAAGTTTTCAAAGTGAGATGACTACTTCATATTAATATATGTATGTTGAAGAAAGGGTGACAATTTCTTCTTCAACACTAGTAGGACATCATCAACACTGCCACACAGTCTTTTTCTCGTAATATTGCCATCCTCATCTTTTAACCATTGTTGATAAGTTATTTCATCTTCTAATTGATCATCAGAAAGTAAATCTTTCACATACTGATCATACTTCTTTCCATTCATACATACTTCACATTGAGACATCATGCACTTTTCTTCATCCTCATTACAAACAAAGTTCTTTACAAAAGAAAATATACTGTTAGGCATTTCTGGAAATGATGCTAGTAGCAACTTCGTGTTCTCATGATAAATGCATAAGCAGAGATTAGCGGGTGTTTCACTTTTAAGGCAAACATGTTTTGGTCTGAGCTCCCTAAATCTAGTCAAACCAATTTTTGTTTCTGGGTATTCATTTGTGAATTGTTGGTAAGTTTTCCCCAGTGTAAGGAAAATGTTACGCTTTTGTATCTTCTCTTTACCTTCTGAAGACCGTACAATTATGTAATCTCTTGCTCCAGGCATTTGGTAAGAAATTTTGTCATTATCATAAAATGTTCTGACTAGAGACTTGACATCTTCTGAAATCACTCTGTCACTATTTTCTTGCCTATGCAGAGGTGATGTAGCTAGGATCTTAGGTATGATATCAGTTGCTAATTTTCTTACAATTACTGCACGTTTTCTTGGGCTCTGTGGAAGTGCTTTATTTGCCTTAGGGACAGCTTTACCCAAAGAATAGGGTGACATGTATTTTTTAGGGTAACGTAGGTTGCTGAACTTGAAGCGTCTTCTGTCTGTACCTCCTTTGTCTGTCACGACGTTTCTCTCTTAATCTTTCTTTTTCTTCTAATTTCAGTTTACTCTTTTTTTTCTGTCTTCTTAGCTTTTGCATTTCACTTTGTTTTTCTTTAAATTCCTCATATTTACCCTCTTTTCTAAGTTTCTCTATATGTTTTCTTTTTCTTTCAACAGCTGTACTGGGCATTTTTTGATCATGAGAAATCTGAAAAAATGGGTTATGTAAATTCAATATTACTGTTCAAATTAAGTTCAATGTATATTTCAAAATATTTATTATCACTGATTACTTTTACTTTGTATTTCAGGAATAAAGATACACAAAAACAAAATTAATACTTGTGAAAATTGTGACTTACACGACAATAAATTTCTATGTGAAAAATAATGCTCAAATTATCAGATCTTTAAACTGATACAATCTTCTAGTAGTTTTATGTTCAGAAATATGGTTACTTCTTAAATCTGTGCTGACATCTGCAGTGTAAATTGTGAACCATATTACACAATTTTAAAAAGTTGAATACTTCAAAATTTAAATTGTTTGTTCACTAGAGCTGTTTCATAAAAATTATTGTGTACTCCTAGGTAAGTGTTGCCGTGAAATTAACCTTATGTTCTTTACCAATCATATCTCTTTGCTTTTGTTAATGCTATCAAAAGCTTTTATGTAGTCTATAAATATTGCATAGTATTTGCTCTTTGGTTTGCTGAGTGCTTCGTTGATTTCTTTCATTAGTACGTCCACTGCTTGTAACATTAATTTAGCTTTTCCTAATCCAAATTAAATCTCTGGTATGTGTCGTGTGATTTCTGTCAGTGTGTTCGTGATAATCTTCATGAAGATTTTGAATGATGTATTTTCTAGCACCACTCCACTGTATGTGTTCACGTCTTCTGTACTCCCTTTTCCTTTGTATAGTATCTTTAGCCTGGCTTTTCTCCAATTTTCTGACACAGTGTTTGTGCTTATGCATTTGTTGAAGATTTCTATCCAAATTGGGGTTAGAATTTCTGATGAGCTTTTTAGATGCTCTTTTGCTATTTGGTCTGGTTCCATTGCTTTTTTGTTGCCCTGATGCCTCTATCCACTTTCTCCTCTGTTATTTGTATTTTATTTTTTGGTGCCTTCTCTTTCTCTTATTTTGTTATTCTGTATGTTTTTTTGGTTTCCCTTGCTGAGTGTTCTCAAGAAGTGCTCTTACCATTTTTGTATTGGTATTTCTTTCGTTGTTGTTTTGATGTTCTCTTTATTGGTAGAAAAGGGCTCTTTTCTGCTTCTTCCATTTTTCTTGCCTCTTCCTCCGTGAACGTTTCATCTTGTTTCCTTTATTATCATCTTATAGTGTTACCATTTCCTGACAAGGGATTACAGAACTAACTTTCATATGAATTCCTTAATTTTGATTAATGCTACAAGTGTTCTGTTTGCATTTTCAGGTATCTGAGTCAGTTAGCTGCTGATCTACTGGGTTCAAACCCTGCTCAGATCAATAGTTTTTTAAGTTTGCTTAAAAGCAACCTTCCCATGTTACTAGATTTACAAGCATGTAAAGCAACTCCTGCAGGACAAAATTTCAGAACACTGGCAGCACTGATATGCTCGTGACAGGAGCAAAGTAAACATGAAATTCTGTTTACTTTCTCTACTGGTAAGTAGGGGAAGAATTCTTGTTGTTGTTGTTGTTGTTGTTGTTGTTTTCTAGTGCCTTGCATCTGGCAATGAAGCCATTAGCATTCGCGCTTTCCAATACTTTTGAACTGTAGTTTCTTCTGATCTTAATGCTTCACAGGTCTTCAAGTGGTCTTCGTTCATTTCTGCTGGATCGTTACACAGGACACATATTGGTGAGGCTGAGATACCTATTCTGTAGAGATGACTTGCCAAGCAGTCATGATTTGTCAATAGTCGGAAGGCTGCAACAGCTGTTTTCCTTGGTCTCTGGGGGATTATATCTGGATTGGAAAGTAGTGTAATCCATTTTTTACCTTTGGCATTTGTTTCTATTTCTTGTAGATATGAATGACAAAAATTTTTTATGACCAAGCGTTTTATTGAGGAATATGAGAAATTGAATTTAGACTTTTGTTTTATTGTTGTGCCTTTCTTTGCAAGTGAGTCTGCAGCTTCGTTCCCCATGACTCCACAGTGTGCTGGAATCCATTGGAGATGAACAGTCTTATTAACTTTTTGGAGTTGTGTTAACATTTTGTAGCATTCTCTAATTTTTGTTGACTTCTTTGTAGTATTTGAACATATTCCCTGAATTGCAGCTTTAGAATCTGAAAGAATTACTGCCTTGTTAAATTTATTTAAGGGAAGATTTAATAATTGTCGGAGAGCAATGTATATAGCCTCTATTTCTCCATCATAATTTGTTGTGTCTCTGCCAACAGAATGATAAAAGGAAAAATGTGAACACGTAACTCCAGCTCCAGTAAGGTTTTCCTTGGAGGATCCATCAGTATATATGTGCAGCCATTCTTCTGTGGGATACCTAGTATTGATTGTTTCCAGAGCTAGAAGTTTTTGTATTTCTTTTGGTGTGTCTGATTTACTTATTTCCTCTATTAATTCCAAATTGAAGGTAGGTTGCAATAATTCCAATGGATTTTCTCTTATAAGTAGATTTTCTCTGGTGTTAGGAATGTTCAATTTGGATTTAATCTGTGTTACCTTTTCTAAGAAAGTACTATGAGTTTCAAGGATTGAATGGGGGAGGTTCTCTTCTTTCCATTTAGAGTTTGGCAGTCGTAACATTTTCTCGTGTTGGAGCAATGCTTGTTCTTCTATTTTTGTTGTTATTGATGGGGTCCGTGTTAAGGCAAGCATGGCATCAATAGGTGTGGATTTAACTGCTCCAGTGATTAGGCGAAGAGCCTGATTTTGTATTTGTTCAAGTTTATTGATGTTAGCATTTGCTGCTGTTATTAAAGCTTCAGAACAGTACAAGAGGTTTGGTTTAATATACATTTTGTATGTTGTGTTAAGGACTCTCCTTGAGCAGCCCCATTTAGCACCAGCTAACCTTTTCAGGATTTGCAATTTCTTTTCAACCTTTTCTGAGATGTTTGTTATATGTTTTTTCCAACTTAGCTTTCTGTCGAAAGTGATGCCTAAGTATTTGGCATCATCAACTGCTTTGAGTGGTTTACCATTATAATTTATGCTAACATTAACTGGTTTGTATTTTAGTGTAAATAATTCATAATTTGTTTTTTCCACATTGATAGTCATGAGGTTTTTGGAGCTCCATTCATGTACTTTGTTTGGGGCTGTTTGTATTCTGTGTTTAATTAATTCAGGTTTTTTTGAAGAGCCTGAAGTCCAAATGACTACATCGTCAGCAAATAAAGCAATTTTGGTTTCTAAAGTTTTTATTATTGATGGAAGGTCATTTATATATATGTTAAAGAGTGTTGTGCTCAGAACTGCACCTTGTGGAAGTCCTCGGTGTGTTTGTTTATATTTGGAAATGTATGTATTATATTTTGTGGCACAAAATCTTTGTGAAATAAACTGATTTATCCACTTAAGCATGTTACTTTTCACACCTATTGATTGCAACTTCTCAACTAATTTATTTCTCCAGACTAAGTCATATGCTGATTTAAAAACAAAGAATACTGCCAAGGTATCCTCCTTTCTATTGAAAGCTTCCTTGATGTCTTGGCTTAGTAGGAGTACATTTTCACTTGTACTATGATTCTGTCTGAAGCCGGTCTGTGAACTATTAATTAAGTTGTAATATTCTAGAAACCAGTTAAGCCTAGATGCCACCATTCTTTCCATCACTTTTGCAATAACACTGGTCAAAGATATTGGTCTGAAACTATTAATATTGTTTGAGGGTTTGTTTTTCTTTAAAATAGGGATGATAATGGCTTTTTTCCAGTCGGAAGGTACAGTCATTCTCCAACACGTGTTATACAGTTTAAGTAGGATTTCTTTTCCTTTCCTGCCAAGGTGTTTAATAAACTCTGGGTGGATCTTGTCAGGTCCAGGAGATTTTTTGTTCTGTAATTGTTCTATTGCTAAATCCAGTTCTGTTTCATTAAAATCCTTACTTTGTAGGCTGAGGTTTTTAGGTGTTCACAGTTTTTAGTTGTTATTTTAAGGTTCAACTTTTAGCCAGAAAAGTTAATGAGTGTTTTTAAATTTTAAACTTTGACCTAGGGCCCAAATGACCTAGCTGTCGACGGGCCCTTAAACCCCACTCACTCACTCACTCACTCACTCATTAAAATCCTGAATAAAAATATCATTTCGTATACCTTTTGGCTTACTAGTTTCTCTGATAGTTTTTTGGATAGCCTTATCTTGTTTTTTATACGCTTGGGGTATTCTTTGTGACTGAGCATAAAACTTGTTAAGGGATTCTGCTATTTCCCTATCTGTAGTTAAGCTTTTGTTATTATATTTTAATGGTTCCGTTGTATTTTTTGATAATTTTGTTTTATTAAGGAATTTGTATATTTTATTTCCATCTTTCCTATAGTCCATATGTTCTACAAAATTTGTGAAACTGGCCCTTTTTGCTGTAATTAATTCTTTCTTAAAAATGGCTGCTTTTCTTCTCCAGTTTTGTACATCTTCTGGACACTTGGTTCTTTCGGCTTTGACTCTTGCTAGGTCCGATGGACCCGTTGATCAACGATAGGTGTGGTCCCCCTTGCAAAATGGGGGTTTAAGTCGGGTGATGTAACTGCCACATTGTAAAACTGGTGCCCGTTAAGAAAACAGTTACATGAAAGCCACATACATGAATATGAGGGGAAGAATTGTATTCCACCCAAAAATTCCATATCGAGATTTCACCGGAAATATATGTTTTGAGAACCCTGAATCCAAAAAAAGCATTTTTAGAAAAAGGTCTGTGTGTGTGTCTGTGTGTTAGTCTGTCAGTCTGTGGACAGCATAGCTCAAAAATGAAAAATCGGTTAAAAACCAAAGTTGGTATTTAGTTTAATGTCTTTCAAGGATGCGACACGAAGATTTTGAAGAAAATAGCCCCACCCTAAACTACACTTTACATGGAAAATTTTTATTTTCTTGAAAATAGCTCTAATGATTTTCATTAAAATGTCATATGTTTGGGATATTTTTATGACAAATGAAATGTTGTTGTTTTCTAGTGCCTTGCATCTGGCAATGAAGCCATTAGCATTCGTGCTTTCCAATACTTTTGAACTGTAGTTTCTTCTGATCTTAATGCTTCACAGGTCAAGTGGTCTTCATTCATTTCTGCTGGATCATTACACAGGACACATTGGTGAGGCTGAGATACCTATTCTGTAGAGATGACTTGCTAAGCAGTCGTGATTTGTCAATAGTCGGAAGGCTGCAACCGCTGTTTTCAGTGGTCTCTGGGGGATTATATCTGGGTTGGAAAGTAGTGTAATCCATTTTTTATCTTTGTTTCTATTTCTTGTAGGTATGAATGAGAAAAGTTTTTAATGATCAAGCGTTTTATTGAGGAATATGAGAAATTGAATTTAGACTTTTGTTTTATTGTTGTGCCTTTCTTTGCAAGTGAGTCTGCAGCTTCATTCCCCATGACTCCACAGTGTGTTTTTGGAGTTGTGTTAACATTTAGTAGCATTCTCTAATTTTTGTTGAGTTCGTTGTAGTATTTGAGCATATTCCCTGAATTGCAGCTTTAGAATCCAAAAGAATTACTGCCTTGTTAAATTTATTTAAGGGAAGATTTAATGATTGTCGGAGAGCAATGTATATAGCCTCTATTTCTCCATCATAATTTGTTGCGTCTCTGCCAACAGAATGATAAAAGGAAAAATGTGAACACGTAACTCCAGCTCCAGTAAGGTTTTCCTTGGAGGATCCATCAGTATATATGTGCAGCCATTCTTCTGTGGGATACCTAGTATTGATTGTTTCCAGAGCAAGAAGTTTTTGTATTTCTTTTGGTGTGTCTGATTTACTTATTTCCTCTATTAATTCCAAATTGAAGGTAGGTTGCAATAGTTCCAATGGATTTTCTCTTATAAGTAGATTTTCTCTGGTGTTAGGAATGTTCAATTTGGATTTAATCTGTGTTACCTTTTCTAGGAAACTATTATGAGTTTTAAGGATTGAAAGGGGGAGGTTCTCTTCTGTCCATTTAGAGTTTGGCAGTCATAACATTTTCTCGTGTTGGAGCAATGCTTGTTCTTCTATTTTTGTTGTTATTGATGGGGTCCGTGTTAAGGCAAGCATGGCATCAATAGGTGTGGATTTAACTGCTCCAGTGATTAGGCGAAGAGCCTGATTTTGTATTTGTTCAAGTTTATTGATGTTAGCATTTGCTGCCGTTATTAAAGCTTCAGAACAGTACAAGAGGTTTGGTTTAACATACATTTTGTATGTTGTGTTAAGGACTCTCCTTGAGCAGCCCCATTTAGCACCAGCTAACCTTTTCAGGATTTGCAGTTTCTTTTCAACCTTTTCTGTTATATGTTTTTTCCAACTTAGCTTTCTGTCAAAAGTGATGCCTAAGTATTTGGCATCATCAACTGCTTTGAGTGGTTTACCATTATAATTTATGTTAATATTAACTGGTTTGTATTTTAGTGTAAATAATTCATAATTTGTGTTTTCCTCATTGATAGTCATGAGGTTTTTGGAGCTCCATTCATGTACTTTGTTTAGGGCTGTTTCTATTCTGTCTTTAATTAATTCAGGTTTTTTTGGAGAGCCTGAAATCCAAATGACTACATCGTCAGCAAATAAAGCAATTTTCGTTTCTAAAGTTGTTATTATTGATGGAAGGTCATTTATATATATGTTAAAGAGTGTTGTGCTCAGAACAGCACCTTGGGGAAGTCCTCGGTGTGTTTGTTTATATTTGGAAATGTATGTATTATATTTTGTGGCACAAAATCTTTGTGAAATAAACTGAGTTATCCATTTAAGCATGTTACTTTTCACACCTATTGATTGCAACTTCTCAATTAATTTGTTTCTCCAGACTAAGTCATATGCTGATTTAAAATCAATGAATACTGCCAAGGTATCCTCCTTTCTATTGAAAGCTTCCTTGATGTCTTGGCTTAGTAGGAGTACATTTTCACTTGTACTATGATTCTCTCTGAAGCCGGTCTGTGAACTATTAATTAAGTTGTAATATTCTAGGAACCAGTTAAGTCTAGATGCCACCGTTCTTTCCATCACTTTTGCAATAACACTGGTCAAAGATATTGGTCTGAAACTATTAAAATTGTTTGAAGGTTTGTTTTTCTTTAAAACGAAATGTATATCTTGAATTTTCTGGCTATAGCCCCTGTACTCGTATTTACTCTGGACGACTTTTGCATAACTGGTAAACCGTTAGAGATAGACCAAATTATACTATACAAAAAAATGTAGATCTTGCTAAAATACACAATTTATGTCTCAACAAATTTTCTTGTAGGTTGAACCATTTCGGAGATATTCCTTGTAATGTGTGAGTTTCGGAAAACTTAGAACTCTCGTGAAATGGATCATCGTTCATTTTTTTATATGTTAAGTGTGCAAAGACAACAGAATCTCAAAAATTTGACTATCGCACAAAGCCTACTGTATTGTAACATTCCCCTTGCACGTACAAGGAAATAAGCAATAATATGTACAAATGTTTATCTTAACTAACACGAGGACGATATAGGAATAAGACTTTGTAAGAATGGTTAGTACGAGAGTCGAGAAAGTCATGTGAGTGCAACACATCAGATTTTTTTTAAATTTGTTTTTCTATAAGCCTTACTCTGTAATACAAACAATTTTACCCAATCAGAAGGAAATACACGTTTATTATTTCTTTTAAAAATAAAACAAAGACTTATGATTTATAAACAGATCAATGTGCACTATGATCTTCTATTGTTACATATACCAAAATAAAGTGCACTCATCATATTTGAATATGAAATATTACAAAGAAAGTCTATTAATTTGTAGACTCTTTTGCTAATGGTGATTTGTTTTGGAATATTTCAGGCCAACTTTAAAAGGAGTATCTGTAGAGGGCAGCAATATCTGCACTTCCATCACATGCTCAGATTCAGGAGGCCACTGCCATATGGGAGAAGTTTCACATTTTAACACAGCTGATGTGTCTACAATTCTTGACAAGAATGTTGAGAACCAGTTCTGTAGGAGACAAAACAAGTGCCCATTTAACTGTAATCTGTTGCATAAATGTGACCATCATACCAAGAATTTGGAATCTCCTTCAGGGTCTGTAGGAGATAAAATTAATTATGTAGACAAAAGTCTATCCAGATGTAAGATATGTGGGAATAGTTCTGGTTGTCGGTGTACGTTACGACAGCATTCTGTAGTTCATTCATATACCATGCCATATAAGTGTGAAATATGTGAGAAAACATTTAGGCGAAAGGGAGAATTAAAGGCACACAATCGCTATCAATGTATCACAAAACCATTCACATGTGACAAATGTGGAAAATCTTTCAAGTGTGTTTCAAACTTAAACAAACATATTGTGGTTCATTCAGATGCCAGACCATACAAATGTGAAATATGTGAGAAAACTTTCAAACGAAAGGGTGATTTAGCATCACATAGTGATTTTCATTCTCTCACGAAACCATACAGGTGTGACCTATGTGAGAAGTGTTTCAAACATAAGACAACCTTAAATAGCCATATTCAGTTACATTCTGCCCCAAAACTGTACAAATGTGACATTTGTC
Organism: Tenodera sinensis; assembly: GCA_030765045.1. Taxonomy (NCBI): domain Eukaryota; kingdom Metazoa; phylum Arthropoda; class Insecta; order Mantodea; family Mantidae; genus Tenodera; species Tenodera sinensis. The sequence continues at coordinate 10,353,036 of CM060965.1, forward strand.
AGAAGAGTTTCCGTCGTAGGGAGCAAATAAAACGGCATATTCTTTCTCATTCAGTCACAAAACCATACAAATGTGATTTGTGTGATAATAGCTTCAGACAGGAAGCAGCTTTAAAATCGCATATGCAGTTACATTCAGGCATAAAGCAATACAAATGTGACATTTGTGAGGAAAGCTTCTACCAGAGGTACCAGTTAACAAACCACATGATAACTCATTCGCGAACAAAACCACACTTATGTGACATTTGTGGGAAGGGCTTTAGAAGAAAGATAACCTTACAAAATCACAGTGTAATGCATTCAGACAAAAAACCACACCTGTGTGACCATTGTGGCAAGGGCTTCAAGCGGATAACAAACTTGATGCAACATCTAAAGCAACATTCAGATAAAGCATATGTATGTAATACTTGTGGCAAGAGCTTCAAATGGAAGTCTAATTTAAAACAGCACATGCCTATTCATTTAGGCCAAAACTTACAAACATATGAAGATGCTAATGAGAATTTCTGTACATGATTCTCTCAGATGCAAAAGTATGCAATTTTTACAATATTAAGAACTTCAAAATGTCATATTGAAAACCTTTTATATCATTTAGTAACATAATAATACAAAATTGGTAATTATCAGAACCTTAAATGGAGGTCATCTTTATAAACTTACTAGCTGAAATACCTGGCGTTGCTTATGCTTTGACAATTTTATCCCTACAACTTTTAGACTAATGTTGGATACTATAAAACTACACAAAATAAATAAAAACACCAGAAAGAACCATGGAAAAGTACTTTTGAACAACCCCCACAGGAAGAGAAGCACGTAGAGAAAACTGTTTGAATATAAGATGTTACATTTCAATGTCGATAATACAGAAGATTGTATAAATTATTTGTAGAAGTGGGAGTAGAGAAAGAAATGTGATTGTGTTTCATCAAAGAAGCATGAGTAAAGATAACTTTACGAATATAAGAGTTGCGCTTCAATTTCAAACTAGGATAATGGTGTGAATTGCATGTTGAAGGGGAACAGAAAAGTGAGTGGAGAAAAGCATTAGAATGTAATATATGGCATTTCTATTTCAGTCATAGAATACTGTATGAATTGTATGTTGAAGGACAAGTAGGGAAGGAGATGTGAATTATTATTTATTTATGCCAACAAACTTACTGTTGGTGTTTTTAAACACACAAGCCATGTGTGGGCAATGTTTGAGAGGTAGAACTGGAACTTAAAATTCAATGCCACAGCTGGGATTTGAACCACAGACCTTCCACTTACTACGCAAGTGCTCTAACCATTAGGCTACCGTGACAACATGCCAGAATGACATTACATTCTTAAACCAGTTTGTATTTCTCCAGGTAAACCACAAAGGCAGTCTCACATCAGAGACAATTACCCCAATGGTGACGTACTATTGCAAGTACTTTATGTCCCGGGATTAAATAACAGAAATAAATATAATTACCATCTGAAGGTTATTCAATTTAAATTTCTTTTGGTTTTTCCTATGTACATTTCATTACAATCACTGCATTCTAATTTAAAAATTAGATCCAAGGAACACGTTAGGAACATCAAGAGTAAACAATTAGAAAAATCAGCAGTTGCGTTTCACTTCTGGACAAAAAATCATGACATAAAGCTAGAACCGAAACTTCTCAAACACATAACTGCAAAACAAGAACTGTCCACATGGGAACAAATCTTCATTTTAAAAAATAGAAACCGAGTATTTAATTTTGACACTCCTCAGAAAGATATTTTCAGCAAGTTCATTGAACCGCTACCAGAAGAAACATCAGAAGAAGCATCACCATCCGCACCATGAAACACCATGGAAACCCAGTTATTTTGCGGTTGACAATGGAGGAAAGGAAAGCCTTACAGTTCAAAAGTATTGGAAAGCACGAATGCTAATGGCTTCATTGCCAGATGCAAGGCACTAGAAAACAACAACAATGGAGGAAAGTTAACCTTCGAAATGCTTTCCGGAAAATTATGTTGTAAGTGTTGTTCAGTGTTATTAATTGACTCACCTTTTTAATTAAATTAATTACAACACTGTTTTCAAACTTCTATGAAAGGAAGATATATTGCTAGATTTGTAGCATTTTGTAAGGTTTAATTGTATAAACCTTCTGTCTTGAATATAAGAATACATTGCTAGATGTAGCATTTAGTTTATGCTTTAAATTCATATGTGAACAATCATTTTCTCGTGTCAATGCCGCCCCCAATAACCCAACTTCTGTGGGTCAGGTTTTGTCAAACATGGGGTTGTGAGCTGCTCTCCACCATTTCGCCCTTCCACCTCCATCAACAGTACCACATCCATCTAATGTTTCATCACTACTCATCACCAACTTCTCCCTCAAAACTACCCTTTGCATACAACATTTTGATTTTCTCAAAAATGACTGTAATGATTTTGAATAAAATGCCATAAATTTTGAGATATTTTTATGGCAAATGAAATGTAGATTTGGAATTTTCTCTTTATAGCCCAGGTAGTCTGTTTACCCTTCATGACTTTTGCATAACTGGTAAACTATAAGAGATAGACCAAATCTTAACACACAAAAAATGTATATCTTGTTAAAACACATGTCCAAATGCATGTTTTGTGGAGTGATTCTTTTCAGAAATAGTCCTTGTTATTTGTGTGTGTTTTGCAATACTTATACTCTTCTCAAATGCAAGGTCCTCATTCACACTTTTATCTCTTGGCCATGTAAAGAGAACTGAATTTCAAAACTTTCATTAATTACAACTTTTAAAAGATTTGAGTAACGCTCAAACCCTACTGTATTCCCATATTCCCCTTGCCCCTACAAGAAATTTAGCAAGAAGGTAATTTCTGCAAATGTTTTCTTGACTCTAATGAAGAAGAGAAGAGGGGCAAGTGTTTGTAACAATAGTTACCGGAGTGCAGAAAGTCATGGGAGTGCACTTCTTTTCCAACCCATTTCTAACGCATATCCTTTTCCCTTGGCTATGCCTCTTTTCAGCAAATCTTTTTCATCCCCCTTTCACTATTAGTCTGCCAAGCCCACAATGTGCTGAACTCCCTGACTGGGTGCTAGTCAGCCTCTGTATATGTAGCAGAGCCTCCTAGAACTGCCAGAAAGAATCTCTTGGAGCAGTAGTTATCCGAACTATGGGGAAGTGGCACAAAAGTAACTTACGGCCGCCTGGTAGTCAGTAAAGAGTTAGGATGTGAAATTCCCAAAGGTCCATATATAGCTTTACACTGCAAGAAAAGAAGGCAATTAATTTGATATGTGATAACATATAAAGGAAATACTACATTTTCTCAACTGTACTGACTATAAAGTAAAAGATATTTTGGGTTTAAAATATATTTGGAGATTAGTCACAAACTATGAAATAAAACCACATTAAAGCCTTGGACAAAATAAAAGTTTTTAATTTCCACTAAAGATGATTTGGCTCTGCTTCACCAGACATTTATGAAATCCCGTGATGTTGCAGCAAAGTTCATATACGACAGACAGAAAATTGCACCAAAGAACATCAACAATATGTTAGACTAGGTTACCCAGTAAAATTGGCAGTGGCAGAGCACACATAATACAGATCACAAAATCAACTTTGTTTCTACTAAAATACTAGAAATGTCCTAAGTACTACGACAAGTTGATTATAGAAGCTCTACACACTAAAGCTAATTAAAGCAACTTTAATAGGGATGAAGTCCTTCAAATCAGCAAAGCATGGACGTCAGTCATTCAGCATGTCTTTCCACCACAATGCAAAGGAGCATCAGTAGTCACTTGTCTCCAGTAGCCAGAGCTTGACCAATGGGAAGAAAGTAATTGGATGTTATCTGCCGCTGACTAGGAATGAATATTGCGACATCAGTAGTCTAGCTTGATTTCCCCTGAGGATGGTGTCAGAGTTAGCCACTGAAATCAAGGGCAATTTCCCAAAATTAATCTGGCTCTTAGCCTGAGAAACTGTTATAATTAAAATATGTTTTACCATATTATAGACATTTTTGTAACTTTTTGAAATATTGCCAAACTTTTCTATATATTCTGTCTTTAGTTATCATAAACACTGGGATTGCTTAAGTAGAAGGATGAAGGATGAACGATTAGTCTAAGAATGGCAGGTCTAAAGTTAACTCCATTTATCCAAGTTTTCACTTTTTGGTTGATTTCACCGATGTACTTTGGGCTAGTGGCGGTTCCTGGATGATCGCATAATTGCAACTGCACACCCACTATTTTTTTCCCGCATGCAAATGTATATAGACATGCATATGAGAAAGTCGATTGTCTAACTTTCTTGTATATAAACTTGCTGGTTTAATCTTCCCCCTCTTTAGCAAATGTCAGCTCATGGAGTTTACAAGCTGAGACGCATAAACCCGATTTTGCGACTGGCAAAGGTAGCTTTTTGGCGAGGGGTACGCGGGGAGAGGTGCAAAGCTTGCATTTAAGAGTATGGCGAGTTAAGGCAGCATAATCGACGAGGCCAACACATGCGATTCTTACCGCGCAAGCGCACTACGTTCTCAAGCAAGTCCCCCCGTTTTCCTTGCCACGAGCCTTTCCATCCGGTTATTCAGCAGAACCTACTAGGCAGCCAACGTGACGGTTCTAAATATAATGTAGCCATCTTCTATATTATATTAATGTTATAAGCATAATTACATCTAGTCTTATTAAGCGATCATAAGTGCATATAATTGCTCTTCATGCCGTAATTTACTAAGGCCAATACTTCAGTTTGGAATAGTTATTTTTTTACAGTGTTTATTACTGTTTGTAATGTTTGTGTTTCTGGCAGCAAGTTGCATGCAGTTGTATCTGCACATAGCGGGAAATTTGAATCTATGAAAGTGTGGAAATGAATAACATGGCGAAACTAAAGGAGATAAATCTTTCGGGTTTATTCTTATAAGAGAAGCTGTTTTCCGTGCTTAATGTTTGCAGGTGAAAGAAATTGTGTCTGGACAAATAATAGTTCTTTTAATATTGGTCATTTAAAACAAAGAATAGCAAAACATTAGAGCTCAATTGCCCATATGAATTTAGAATTAGAATTGTGTGGTGTATGTTAGAGAAAGAAAGGAAGTAAAGGTGGGGAGAATGTAATGTACTGCACACCCAATTCGACAAGTCACGAGCCGCCACTTCTTTGGGCCCATAACAACTTTTCTTTTTGTTTGTGGCTGAGTAAATCTCAAACCAACTGTTTTTGATAAAAACATAGTGACAATTTGGGTGTAATGCAATAGTTGCTGCAGCATAGGGAAGGAATAGAGTCAAAACCTACAAGTGTTTCTCGACTTCCATGAAATAGATACTTAACACTTCAATTATAATTCACATCAATTTTACACCACTTTCTATTCAGAAAAAAAGTGCTCGTCACAAGCTATAAATATCCATTACATTATTAATTTTCAAACCTTACCATTTTACACATTGTCATGGCTGTCAACCTCAGCTACACAAATGTCTGTATTGTTGTTAGCCAATGCTGGATTTCTGACAATGAAGTCATTAATCCTCTTGCTCTCCAATACTTTTCACTGATGGATGGGGCACTAGAATGACCTTGCCTTGGTCATCTCTTGTTCTCTTCCGACCCCGATGCTATTAGGGTTCCCGAGGACTAGGGAATCTTTATCTTTCCAGCCTTTCCATTTCTCTATAAAATCTTAACCCCTAACATGCTGACCTGTCATGGCATGTAATACGTCCTCTGATTGGTAATCAGAGGATATGGTCGGTGAATTTATTTTGATAACTCTCCCGGTCAGGTCGGTGAGACCTGTAAACTAACAACAGGTGTGGTCCTCCAGACATTCTGGGGGTTGTCAGAGAGCGATGTGGCCGCCAAAATATAAAAATATGGTGCTCTCTAAAAAGCGGTTACTGTTGCCACTATTGCTCTCTTCAATATCAAATTATGTCTGTATTGTAAATCCAGCCTAAGAAAGCCACTTAACGTAAAAAGCAATAGTAACATTAAAAAATGGACCTATTTAGTTTTCTTCCTCAGAGTGCTTTGGTCAGGAAGCATTCTGTGCTCACTGCGGTAACATATTTACAGTCGCTATCAGCGTTTATGTACTTCAAGTAGCTTTGTTATTTCGGCATGATGAAAGCAATAGCTTCCTAAATGGTTATCAGGTGGAAGTGATGTTGTGTATTACGATTCAACTAAGTACTTAGTTTCCTTTATTTGATTATGTTTCATATACACATTCTTTACTCATGAGAGATTGGGCATAAGACATGGTAACTATTTTTTGTTTAATCGCAAGGGTTGGTATCACAAAATGTCATGTGTCACATGGAAGCCAGACTGTCATAATGTGTTCATAACACCAGATGACTTTATGGTTGTTTGTAATTGAATATAATAGAGAGTAATATTAAATTAGTCTAGTGCTGTGCAGGATGGATGCCACCTGAGTTAATCAGCACTCATACATCAAAATAGCTGTTCTCTATGGAAGGAATGCCAGAGATTGCCATAGGCAACTGTCAGGAACAATACCCTTTCATATCGGACAGTTACGAGGTGGGTAGCAGCGTTTCAGCAAGGATGCGAAGCGACCAGCAATGGACACGATGACCTGAGAGTGTGTGAAATGATGTGTCACACAAAGTAATTGAGCATCTGTTAGAGACAGACAGATGATGGACACTACTTGCGTTAGAGAAAGTGGCATCGAGATCTTCTGGACATTACAATCATTCTGCACGACAACGCAGGTCCTCATAAGGCAGACTGTGTAGTGCAGCTACTGCGGCACTGGGGATGGGAAGAATTGGAACAGTCACCATACTCTCCAGACTTTTCACTATGTCATTTTGATCTCATACGGAAAGTCAAGGAAGACGGTTTGGGACACGAATTGACATTACAAATGCTGTTCAATAACAGATGACCAGATTCACACATGGTGAAGCAGATTGTATTCAGCACCTCCCACATCATTGGCAGCATGTTGTGAACGTTGCAGGAGACTACTTTGAGAGCCTGTAGAATGAGAGTGAAAAAAATAAAAATGTGTGATGTAATGATTCTTGAACATGAAAACTGTGTTGATATGACAATTACGTGAATAAACATGAGCAAAATGTTGGTGTGTTGTTAAATTCCTTAAATTTCATTTATCCCTTGCTCTTTCATATGTATATTTTATATGTTTTACTCACACTCAAATTCTCACACAAAAAAAAATAGTTGCCATGACTTACATTTTATCTCACTTAAAAAAAATGGGGAAGATGGTAATAACTTTTCTCCTTTAGGGACACTGGGAAGTTATCTCACCCTGATGAACCTAAATTGTTCCAATAACTAAACACAAATTTGGTAACAACTGATGACAATAAAGTGAAATTTGAAGCATAGTCTAATGATTTATGTGCAACACTATAATACCAAAATTACATTGTGCCAAAATGGTGAGATTACAATGGTATCCTAACAAAAAACTTACAACTTCTGATCCAGCTTTCTTGCGAGGTCCTGATGCTACAGACACCTGCATTTCTTTTTCACTAACACAAGGTGCAACTTGAGATTGGGAACTGCATAACAATTCCATGTTACATGTACTTTACACACAAAAGTAAATAAATTAATATTATACTGCATTTCGAAATATATGATACAATTTTAATACTCATATTCACCAAAGGTTAATTCACAGGCTTCAAACTGCATTAACAAATTGGTGGCAAAAACTCCATATCAATATCTTTAATAGTTTTGCAGAAAAGTGCAACTGAAATATGAAGAATCAATGTTGTGGAAAATTGATATTACAATTTTTTTATGTTGAACAGGGGTGGTTCCTATTCTTGTTCATGTAGGTTTTCATCATTTAGTGTTGGCTCTTTCTTGGTTTAGTTTTATCTTCAATCAAATGTGCTGCCCAACTAACTAGATAGCAATGCCAATACTACTTGGCTTCAAGATCAGGATATATTGCCATATGATCTAACGCAAGATAGCAGTGGCTAAGCTATCAAACCAAGGATTGCAGAATCAAATCTCGTTAAATTGCATATTCAGCATTCAAGTAAAGGGTGGGGAAGGCCCAGCTAAAACAGTCAGCGATATGCCACGGTTGGTAGCTGAGAGGTTTTGATTGAATGCAGACATATGCATATTGCCCCTTTTACTTTCTCTTCTGGTAAGTAGAAGGAAGTGTTGTATTCCACTCACAAATTAAATGTCAAGATTTCACCGGAAATATACGTTTTAGGACCTGAATCCAAGAAAAGCATTTTTAGAAAAAAGTCCATGTGAGTGTGCCTGTCAGTCTGTGGACAGCATAACTCAAAAACGAAAAGTCTGTTAAAAACCAAAGTTGGTATTGTGACTTTGGGTGTGGGTGTAAAGTAAAGACGACAGATGTAGTCTAGATAAAGAAACACTTTTATTTCCGTAAACAGTAACTTTGTACACTCGTTGCAACAGTAAGAAAGTCTTTTCCCATTCACCAACAGCACGGCTCCAAATTAGTAACACAACAACTGTCCCTTCTCCGTCGGCACGACTCCTCAACGCTTCACATACGTCTGCCCCCTCCGTCGCACTTTACCGCTATTTATATCTCCCAGGCACTATTCTGGAAAGTTCAGTTATTGCGGTGAAATACAAAGCAGAAGATTCCCGAAGTCTCTATCCTTTTCTCTCTTTCGGCAAGCGCCCCAACAATGCGGCCAATCTCTGTCTCTTTCCTTCGGCTCCTTTGCGGTAGTGCCGACAATAATGCGATGGGTGACAGTATTTAAGTGTAATGTCTTTCAAGGATGCGACACAAAAATTTTGAAGAAAATAGCCCCACACTAAACTACCCTTTACATGGAGACTTTTTCAATAATTTTTATTTTCTTAAAAATGGCTCTAACGATTTTGATTAAAATTCCACATATTTGAGATATTTTTGTGATAAATGAAATTTATATTTTGAATTTTCTGGCTATAGCCTATGCAGTCCTGCTTAGTTCGGATGACTCTTGAATAACCCATAAGCCGTAAGAGATACACAAGAATGTAGTTGTAACGGTTAAGTCATGATTAAACATTGTTGATGGTGATGTGATTTCCAGCTTAGATTCGATTTCATCGCATCACAGTTTTTAGTTTAAAACTAGTTATAAAGAAGCAATCGCTTGAACTTTATACTACATTTAGATTCCAGTAACGTTGGAGCTCGATAATAGTCGAAGAGTGTAACAAGAGAGCAGTGTTCAGTGACTTTAGTTCAGTGTCGAGTAGTAGCCATTTTGATTTCTATTCGGTGCACATATTCATCACGCGTGTGCTAGTGTAAATTATATTTCCTTATGGCGGGGGAGGCTCCCCCGCCACTTACGGGCGTTCTCGAACATGAGAAAAATATTCCAGTGACTATGGATCTCTCCCCCGTAATTGTATCGAATACAGAAATAGTTAAACCAACTTTACACTACGATAATCAAGATACTGCACCATTTATAGTAGTATTAACTATTTCAGTGGGTACCATAACCCATCTACATCCACTTAAATTGGGCAAACTAATATTCGAAAATCACCAAAATCTAGCAGTAGAGAAAATTATAAAAACAGGAAAAAATAGATTAGAAGTATTTCTACCCTCCGCGAATCCATTACTCAATTCAGACTTTGCTTCGAAAAACCAGCTGAAGGCATATATACCACATCACTATATACACACAAAAGGAGTTATACATAACATAGACACTGAAATCACAGAAACAGAAATCCAAAAATATGGACAAACTATAGAAGGTTATCCAATCCAACATGTACTATATCGTTTTAAACGACGTGTGCTATCAGATAATGGGACAATAACCTACGAACCCACTCAAACATGTCTATTAACCTTTAGTTCGCAAATGCTCCCACGAAAGTTTCGCTTATATTACAGCCAGTTTCCAATTTCACCTTACAAAGAAAGAGTATTACAATGTTTCAAATGTGCTAAATTCGGTCATTCTACCAAAACATGTCGTGGTAATACCTCAGATTGTGATAGCGACATCTTGAAATGCAATAATTGCACACTTCCACACCGTGCTAACGACAAACATTGCCCAGTTTTTCTGCGCGAACAAGCAATCACTGATAAAATATCATCCTTACGTACCTCTAGATACGAAGCTATACAGTTAATTCGTGGGGACCAGTCATACGCTAGTAAATTACATAGCCAAACAGATCCACACAGCACAAACCCCGCTTCTACCAAAATGAATCAATTCATCCCAGATAAACCCATCATAATTCGTAATACTGTTACAAGACCTTACAAACATAAACCCTTCGAGATACCCCAGACATCTCCACAACACAAACGAATCAAATCGAATAACACTAAACCACATTTCCAGATTCCGTCCAATCAACCTTTCTACTTTACGGGGAGAAATAGTACCCGTGAATCACATACTCCCATATATCTACAAAACCAAGAACGCCAGGAGACATCTTCCGAGACACTTCCTATTAAACCCTCCCTTTCTCCTTTGTCCACTCAAAAAGTGGACAGTCAACTGTTCTTCAATTTTCTAGAAGAAATGGGAAAACTCACCAGAAAAAATGAACCCATTCCGAGCGAGGCCTTGAATCAACTTCTATGCAAATTGATATCCTCAATCAGAGCCAACTAAATTGATTACACTCATAGCATGGCTCCTTTCACGATAGTTCAATGGAACGCCCGTTCCATAAAGCCAAAATTACACGATCTACAACATCTCTTAGGGAGATATCACATAGACATTATAGTGATTTCAGAAACATGGCTAACCCCTCAACAAACATTTCGATATCTTCCATTCCAGGTTATACGACAGGATCGCTTGCATGGGGGAGGAGGAGGTATCATGGTTCTTCTTCATCCTTCTTTGTTGGTGTCCTCTTTTCAAACAATCAACAGTTTCGACGAGCAATTTCAGGCCATATTGCTCCAACTACCTAGTTTGCAACTAATAGCAATCTATAATGCACCACAACATTATATTTCTCGTACTTTCTGGATGAATCATATACCATTACTTCCAAACAAAAACACCATAATCTGTGGCGATTTTAATCTTGGCCTTACTCCGAACCAAATTCGTTGTTCCCAACATAATTTTTCCTTTCTTCATCAGCTAATAGAACATTTCCTTTTGCTTAATGACGACTCACCAACCCGATTTGGTCCTGCTCATCAACTTCCCTCATATCCAGATCTATCACTGATATCATCATCGCTATGGCAAAATACCCATTGGAGAGTAAGACTTGATTCTATGGGAAGTGATCACTTTCCCATATTTATAAATATAGACAAACCACCTACTTTAGATGCTCGTCGACCTTCCATTCCTCGTCAACAAATACTGGATTGGAATGATTTTACCAACAGGCTAATAGCAACTTCATTAACATCTAACAAATCATACACAACACAACATCCTATGGATCACGTGTCTTTCATTGTAGCAACGGTACTATCACATATATCTCCAACTCGGATACAGTCTTCCAATACAACTAGGTACAAACCCATTTGGTGGTCTCCAGAATGTTCCGAGGCAGTTGCTAAACGTAGATTAGCATTAAACCAATACCGTCAAACACCAACCTGTAACCAATTTATAATTTTAAAAGCACAATTCGCATCCACTCGACGCATCATCCGATACCATAAACGCAAAGGTTGGCGAAAATTCTGTACGGAATTGTCACCATCAGTTACTACCTCCACAATGTGGCGTAAACTACGTTGGTTCACACGACATACCGGACACCCTACTAATCCCATAGTCATGGACATACATCTTCAACAACAATTTCTAGAACAACACACTCCAGACTCGGTACGTAACAATCCTCTTTTTCTGAATTCGGTGACACAGGAAGAGCCTTTATTTGAGGGTGCACTAGCACTCATGTCACCAATTTCAACACACGAACTATCTAATGCACTTAATTCACATCATAAATCCACCGCTTCAGGACCAGATAGAATATCATACGAAATGATCAAACACTTTCCACATACCTTAAATCTTTTGATTACACATGGGTATTCATACATTCTTAACACAGGTCATATCCCAGATTCATGGCAACACTTCTACATCATACCACTTCTGAAACCATATAAAACAGGAAGAGCAGCAAATCACTATAGACCGATTGTCCTAGCCAACACACTAAGGAAACTATTTGAACAAATTCTAAAAACCCGACTCACGTTTTATATGGAACGTTACGGTTTTTGGCCCAAAGGACAACACGGATTCAGAAAACTATTCTCCACACACCACAACCTACTTCAACTAACGCATGACATACACGTCAATTGGACCCACAACCGAGGACTTCTAGCCCACTTCTTAGACATTTCCCACGCATACGATTCTGTACAGTTGGACATCCTCATCCCTATTTTAAGGAAACTTTTCATTCCAGCACCTATAGTACGATGTATTTACCACCTGTTTATTGACCGTAAAATTCAATTAAATCTACAATACTCATACACCCCAATTCGCTACAGTTCTCAAGGATTACCCCAAAGTACTCCTCTAAGTCCGCTACTATTTATTATTTATATCCAGGAACTTAGTACTCTTCCTTTTAAACAGAGTCAACTGCTCCTTTTTGCTGATGATATCCTCCTTTACTCTCCGGCAACGATTCAGGAAATCCGTTTATCGACACATAAGTTACAATATGACTTAGACTTGGTAGTGCAAACCCTCATACGACTAGGGTTACAACTCAATGTTAGTAAAAGTCATTCTATTTTCTTTAAACGCGGCACACCAATTTTACAATCACCGTTACATATTGACGGACATCCTATACCTCTCACCCAGTCAACCAAATTCCTAGGCTTATATTTTGACCATAAACTATCCTGGAAAAATCATGCTGTGTATCTTCACTCCACCCTTAGATCAACCCTTCCCATATTTAAATACATACAAGATCGACATTGGGAAGCACACCCACGATACCTATATATCATATTTAAAGCCCTTTGCCAATCGAAAATAGATTACGGAGCCATCACTATTACTGCATATCCAGTTGGAATGGAAAATAAAATTACATCCATAATTTATCAAATTGGTAAACTCATTTTAGGGATCGGCGGTAAACCTTCTACTCAAAAAGTTTTTGCCGAATTAGCACTACAAAATTTCGCCGAACGGCAGATAACCCTAACTATTCCTTTTATAGCAAAACTCTTCCTCTTCACAGAGACACCGCTGTTCTCTAAATTGCAACTAGGCCTTAATATCCGTTTACAGTGCAAAATAGGATCACGGAAGCAGACACCGATATATTTAAAAATATTTAAAGCTTTCAAATCATTCCAGGGAGGAATGTCCCATAGGAGACCTCCCTTATATTATCTCAAATATGATCAGCTGATCCCTAAAACCAAATTTATTCTGTCTAACTGGCAAAAACATGTTACTACCCCTAAACAGTTTGCATACTTCCTAGACCAGTTTTCTCAATCTTTACAATCACCCCCTCAGATTATATATACTGATGGATCACTATCTGGCCATGGGGCGGGAGCTGCATATTTCAATCAAACCACGGATACCAGAGACTCATTCACTCTTCCACGTTATTTTTCTAATTATTCAACAGAAATATACGCAATATACCAAGCTCTATATTCTTTACGTCATATACATAATTCCACAATCTTACTCTGTATCGATTCCTACAGTGCTATACAAACTCTTAATAGATTCCAAATAAAACCTTCTCTTGATTGGTGGGAAATATTATGTTTCCACGAACTAGATTCTTTACATCAACGACATAACATTACACATATGATATGGATACCTGGCCATTCCAACATAACAGGTAATGAGTACGTAGATAAACTGGCCAAAGCAGCTGCCAATAATTATCCCCCAAATCCATCACCAGGAATACACATCCAGGACGTCCGACAACATATTACTCATCATATCGATACTTATTTCCATCTACCTAGATCATCTAAAACACCATGGTTTTCAGTGGGAAATGTAGATAAAGAGGCTATATCTCTGGCAACAAAATTGAAATTAGGCGTAGCACCCACACCGGCTTATTTATTTAAGATCGGAAAACGCGATACAGATTGCTGTGAGTGTGGTCAGTTTGGCGATGCAGATCATATATTCTTTCAATGCCCTAAAAATTACCAACATTCGAAATCTCTATATTCACACATATGTGCACGTATTGGACACGGTCCCTGGAATATTTCATCACTTCTAAATTGGAAAATACGTTATATAGCACCACTTCTTCTTCGTTTCCTCAGAAAATGTAAAATGAAACTATAATACTAACAGCATAATAAGTATATTCAAATTACATCTTATGTTACATCTACATCTTTACTTCATCAAAGACATCAGACACGGAAATCCAGAATACACTGGATACAGCGTCATTAAATAAACCAACAACAACAACAACAAAGTCATGATTAAACAAACTCAGTTTATAAGCACTTTGGAGTGGTATCATCATGTGTATCTCCACGGGGACTGTGAACCATCAACAGTGTAACTAGCATACTTAGTGCAGGTGTAACAAGTTTTGCGTCTCGATTGGAACTTAAGAAGCAGACCAAATATGAATATTGACGATCAGATGGAAGGTCATGCATAACACTTTTTTGATTTACGATTCATTTTCTTTTCACGTATCTTCGAATGAAATTCAGAATTAAGTGTCACGTCCACGTGCTAATTTTGAAAATGCCATATTAAGCCGCCCTCCCAAATTTACGAGCCACGAGCCGCCACTGCTTCTCACACCTGTCACATTGGTATGGTCTTGTGTCTGAATGTAACAGAATATGTTGATCTAAGACAATCTTCTTTTTGAAAGACTTCTCACATTTGGCACATTTATATGGTCCCGTGCCTGAATGTATTTGAATATGCTGCAAGTCTGATTTCTGTTTGAAAGATTTGTCACATCAGTTACATTTGTGTGGTCCTGTATCAGAATGTGACAGAACATGTTTATGTAAGTCAGACTTCTGTTTGAAAGCTCTCTCACACTGATCACATTTGTATGACCTTTGCCTGATGTGACTCAATATGTCGTTCTAAGTTGTTCTTCCGTTTGAAAGCCTTATCACATATATCACATTTGTATGGTCTCCAAATGTCTTCGAATATGCTTCTCAAAGCCACACTTCCATTTGAGACTTCTCAGGTGTGTCACATTTGTATGAACTTGTGTCTGTAAACACACTGGTTGTTTTAAAACTTGAACTAACTTCTTCCATTTGACAGTGTCCTGTATCTGAATGTGTGATGGAAGTGCAGGTACCACTGCCATTTTGAGATACTCTTTATGAAGTTGACCTGAAATGTTTCACAATAAATTAATGATAATACAGTTTTTCACCTCTGAAATATTTGCCATTACAAAGGATAAACTTAGAGTCTTAGTGATGTGTTGCGCTCACGTGACTTTCTCTACTTTTGTACTAACCATTATATTCCACGATATTCCTATATCGTCTTCGTGTTAATTAAAATAAACATTTGTACAAATTACCTGATTGGTTATTTCCTTGTAGGTGCAAGGGGAATATTAGAATACAGTAGGCTTTGTGCGATACTCAAATCTTTTAAAGCTTTGAGATTCCGCTCCCTTTGCACACTTAACGTATAAAAAAATAAACAACGATGTTCCATTTCACGAAAGCTTTAAGTTTTCCGAAACTCACACACATAACAAGGAATATATCCGAAATGGTTCAACCTACAAGAAAATTTATTGAGACATAAATTGTGTATTTTAGCAAGATCTACATTTTTTGTATCTGCTTAAGAAATATTTATTGGAATAATTACATAGATTCGCTGTCTACTTTTCAACATAACCGCCACCATTGTTGAGGGATTTATTGTAATGGTGCACCATCGATTGTATGCCCAAGACAGAAGTCTGCCGCCAATGTATGGAGCCATGAAGTCACTTCATTCTGCACCTCAGCGTCATTGTGGAAATGTTTTCCTCCCAGAAACATTTTCGTGCAAAAGCAAGCGAGACATCTGAGGGAATTGGCAAAAGAGTTCTGAAATTGTGAAGCACTGGTTCTGTACAATTGCTTGTCGCACACTTTCCAACACTTCAGGCATCAGGGACAGTTGGCCACTCTGGTCTTCGTTTTGAATATTGGTTTGTCCTTCATTGAATTGCCTGCACCATCATACCATAATGTTGTGTCACGTATGTACAAGTGACATTCTTGGCAATGGATCTCAGCTGGAGATTGCTTTTGAGCATGCAAAAATCGGATGACTGCATGAACCTTGCAATGGCAGGACACAATATTGGAGCAACCATTTTCTCCTAGCATAGCATGGAAACCACTGCCGTCACAAGACTGAAACTTTACTGCATTATTCCCTTATACTTACTCATATTCTGTGCATGCACATTCCTATCCAATTGGTGGTGCCATCTCTGGACACAATCGAGGCTTACTTTCAGGGTGCACCTCGTATTGGTTGCATTAAAAGTAATACAGTCGAACCTTAATTTAGAAGAGAGTAGTTAAAATAGAGTGGTGCAAATATAAATATAGGATGCCCATTGCTCTTTGTACATGTTTTTAAGTTGGATGCTGCTTTTCTTTTCCATTCAAATTGACTTCTCAGGTTAAAATGCTCCACTATTTGCTACAAATGCTGTTTCTGTTTCTTAAACTCCCCAAATATCAACATTGCATTTGTTGGATCATCCGTTGTGTATTCCATAAATTATTCGAACTGAGACAGAATATGTGGTCAGACCCCGAAAGGAAAGCATTTATGTAAATATTTATTATAAATATTGTTTATTTTTCATGTTGGTAAGGATTTGCTAAGTACTAAGGGTGTATTACCATTGTCTCACTGTTACAAGTAATAATTGTTTAATAACGTCATTAATGTTAAATAACATGTTCAAATTTAATTTGTATAATTATAAGAATCTTTTTGTGTTTAATATTAAATGTGTAGGGAGGGTAGATAGAGATCGCTTCCTTAACATTCCAGGAACTATTTTAGCATGTAGGATGATTTCATAGGTTACGGCGTGGGAAATGGACGTATACGCATATGAATACAAATGCATTGTGAAGAAGAAACTAGGTTTTAGTTAGCGTCATAGCATCCGCAGAGAGAGGACATATTGTGACACATGCTGATGTGGATGCTAAAAGTGATGTAAAACAATTAACCTCTTCAGCGATATGGACGTGAAATCACGTCCATTTAAAATGACGGATGAGCGATATGGGCGTGTATACACGTCCTGTGCGTTTAAGCATTTAACCCTTATTTATCCCTTATCCAACTCAACTTATTATAATTTTCCCTTTATGAAACATTTAAAAGCATAATTTCACCTATGGAGAAAAATAAATAATGAAAGAATACTCTCAAAAACAGGAATTTGGGTCTTTTTATAATGCGGTGCGCTGGTCAAAAACAGAAATTCACCTTGAAAAATTTAAACCTTTTGTTTGTCATATGGAATATTTTATGTAGTGTACTCAGGGGTCTCCGTCTAGGGGATATGTGAATAGCGACCACAAGGTACCCAAGCTGTGCAGAACATTACTTCCACTTACTGGTGTTTTGCTCCTCACTGTAACTTTTCTATCTGACTTTACCTTGGTCATCTCTTGTTCTCTTCCGACCCCGATGCTATTAGGGTTCCCGAGGGCTAGGGAGTCTTTATTTTTCCAACCTCTCCATTTCTCTATAAAATCTTAACCCCTAACATGCTGACCTGTCATGGCATGTAATATGTCCTCTGATTGATAATCAGAGGATATGGTCGGTGAATTTATTTTGATAATTCTCCCGGTCAGGTCGGTGAGACCCGTAAACCAACGACAGGTGTGGTCCTCCAGACATTCTGGGGGTTGTGAGAGAGCGATGTGACCACCAAAACATAAAAATATGGTGCTCTCTAAAAAGCGGTTACTATTACTGCTATTCCTCTCTTCAATATCATAAGTGAAAAATATTGGAGAGCAAGAAGATTAATGACTTCATTGTCAGAAATCCAGCATTAGCTAACAACAACAACATTTTTTGTAAAGTATGATTTGATCTATCTCAAACAGTTTACCAGTTATGCAAAAGTCGTCCAGAGTAAATACGACTACAGGGGCTATAGCCAAAAAATTCAAGATATACATTTCATTTGTCATTAAAATATCTCAAACATGCGGCATTTTAATCAAAATCGTTAGAGCCATTTTCAAGGAAATCAAATTTTTCGAAAAATGTTCTATGTAGTTTAGGGTGGGGCTATTTTCTTCAAAATCTTCGTGTGGCATCCTTGAAAGACATTAAACTTAAATACCAACTTTGGTTTTTAACCGACTTTTCATTTTTGAGTTATACTGTCCACAGACACACCCACAGACCTTTTTCTAAAAATGATTTTTTGGATTCAAGGGTCCTCAAAACATATTTCCGGTGAAATCTCGACATCGAATTTTTGGGTGGAATACAATACTTCCCCTACTTACCAGTAGAGAAAGTAAAAATAAAAATAAGAGAAAATAGGTGCACAAGGCTACTGGTTTCTTAGGTATCTTGGTATTTGAATATAGTTATGTAATCAGTGGCGTGCAGTGGTCACAACAATTACACCAGCTGTATAGGTCGCGGAATTGAAAAATCATCCTATACTTTAAAATCAATCATCCTTATTCCAAAATAGTCAGGTTATAAATAGTAGAGGTATTTGTTATCCTAAATACTTTTCTGATATCTACCATACTCTTAGCTCATTATAGCCCATATAAATATATAAAAATGGTCTCTTTGGTATATCGTCTATTACACAGTCACTCGCATTTTCATTGAATTCACCTTTCACGTTTACTAAATACTTTAGCAGAAACACGCATAAAACAATGTACTCTTTGCCTTTTAGTTTCCACTGGGCTCAAGCTCAAACGAACTTTCAAACTTGTGGCAACAACACTATATAAGTCTGACCTGATCTGCTTGATGACCAACTTTATATTTCCTCTGTTTATTTCCATTTTGTTAATGGGGGTCACCTTCATTAAAAAAAAAAAAAAAAACATTTAAGTCATTTCTTACTAGCATTTTTAATGTTAATTAACAATTTTAAATATATGCGCTTTTCATATTGTTTGCATTATTGTACTATGTCCTATAAAAAGACACCATTATTGTAGGGTTACTACGCTTGCGTGTATCGCTATCTCTCATTCAAGCTTCCCAATCGATATGTAACCGATCGACTAGGTTCTGTTTTATGACGTCAAAGCTTAGCTAGCTACAATGAAACTGAACTAGCAAATTAAATACACACTTGTCTGCTGTCCGTTGGCAACCAAAGCTACGCTAGCTAGGGCTCTATACAAGACACGCATGCGTCAATACAGCCACACAGCACTCGTAGGCTATAGCTGGTATTGTAAGAAGTGTTCCTTTGAAACAAGCCCAGTCGCCAAGAGCAACAGCCACCTAATGGCAGGGCGGGAGTTTGAATTTTAAGTACCTTAATCTTCAAGTTCGATGTGCGTATTTGATTGAGATATGACAAAATTATTTTAATTTCGAACTTGTAAATAAATCAATTACCCCAGGTTGAATGCACGCCACTGTATGTAATAAATATAAATTTAACAAAATCTATATTAAACATAATTTGTTCTAAAACATCAGGAACTGTAAATATATTAACAGTACTTGTGTATTCCTTAACAAGATTGGTTTAAGCTATTAATGCCATTAGGGTTGACTTAGTTAGCATATGGATAAGAGGAAGAAAACACATAACCAAACTCAATGCAGGAGATCAGGTAGTAATAGTGGGGGCACCTGGAAATAGCTTGGATAGGAATCTTAATTACCAAATTGAGATGGACATGGACCACACTGTTAAGGCCAATTGCCATACTAATGTGAGCGTTGTGGATCTCATCTGGAGACTTAACAAGCCTTGGATTAACAGGAGAGTGAGGATGGTTAGTCAGAGACAAGGCAACTGGAACAGAGACCTGGTCATTTTCTTAGTTGAGAAGGTACACTCATATTAAACTTGTAGACGTGTCGTTCCATGGGAAATATGGTTACACTAGTCATGGCTTAAATCTGAACTCTTGAGGCAAGAATATGTTTGTGCAATCCATTGCTAAGAGTGTCTTGTAACCTCTGACAGAATTATGGGAAAAATTCTGTTACAAGTTGTAGGTCTTTTTGGATTAAATATGCCCTATAAACAGTAGTCACAGAAATATAAATGGAGTTGTAATAATCAACCCAAATATCCCCAAGTGCATTAATAACTCTGGATATAATGCTGCTTTCGCCATCCGCAGTAATGATAATGATAAAAATAACAATGGTAATAAAATAATTATGTATTGACTCATGATACGGTTCAATTGTGTATTCCACTGTATTGAACTGAATGAATGAATAAATAAAACTCAGTATTTCATCAAAACATAAGGAATTTCAAAAACAAAGTTGATGAACTAGTTATCAGTCTTAATTCTCGAAAATTACTACCACACACATTTTATACATTTCCGAACATCACTTGACACAACAGTAATTTCGTCCTATTTTATTACATGGTTGCTCTTTAGGAGCACAGTTATGAAGAAAAATTATTCACTACGTTAGAATTTGTGTAAGTATATGTTAGGAATGATGTGACATAAAGTTTTAGATTCAGTCATGTTGAATAGTGAACTAGACCTAGAACTCTGTGCTGTTCATTTAAATCAAATTAATATAATCGTAGTAGCCCTTTATCGTTCTCCCTTAGGAAACTGGAACAGGATTAAGTCACTGAACATACACGTAGGCACATAAACTCCTTGAACTTTCCTGTACGCTGATGAACATAGAAGGCAGTGACCCCCATCTTCAGGCCGGCACTCTGTGGCCGAAGACGCCGAAAACAATTTTCCCGCCGGTAATTAGCAGCCTTTTTGGCCAGTTTGTATTCCTTGTCGTGTTCTATACTTGGGGAGAAGAATAGTGTTTATAACTATAATGGAGTGTAAGAATAATACTGCAGTGCTCAGCAATATGAAGGTTGAAATTAAGCAAGAAGATGACTGGCTAGACGGAACACTGGAACTAACACACAAAACAGGGTTAAGTGTGGAATTAGTTCCTTCTTTGAGGATTAAAAAGGTAAATTAAATTAACTCCACAATTATTCACTAAGATTATATTTTCTTTCCTTTCTTTTATTCTTACCAAATTACTAGTATGTTTATAGGGCCGTAATGGCGTATCGAGATAAACTCCTAACTTTGGTTATTGTACACCTTCCCCTCTCCCCTCTCTTTCTTTTAATGGAAAACAGTATTATTGGTGGTGGGTATTCTATTAGTCGTGAAGCATGTTCCGATTGTATGAAGTGTTCAACGCCCTTGAACTCTGCTCGCAGTGGGACTAAACAAACAAGCAAACAATGTAGCACTATATTTCATTCCTTTGTTGCACAGCTTTTAGTAATATACGTAATTAACAATAATTCACACTTGGATTTGGATTTGGTTTAAGGGCGCTCAACTTCACACTTGGAACGTGATACTTGTAGTTACATATGAGGTTATAGATGTGTATGCTGGAAATAAAGCAGTAATGTATGTATGTATGTCTTTATTCACCGTAAGAATTTTTTTACAAATTCATGGCTTCGTCAATTTTTAAATAGGGAATACAAATAATATTGGTTTAAACAACATCATGAATACAAATAATAATAACAGAGACAGCATTACAGTCATAAGAGTATAAGTTATATATATAGCCTACAGATTAAACACAAATAAAATTATTCAGAGAGTGAATCAAATAATATATATATATATATATATATATATATATATATATATATATATATATATATATATATATATATATATACAGAGACAGTGTTACAGTAATATAGTGTTACAATAATACAGATAAAATTATTCAGAGAATGAGTCAAGGAACTCCTGCACACTGTAGTAGGTTTGCTCAATTAGAAAATTTCTAACTTCTTTCCTAAACTTAGTTTGACTGCTACTGTGGATTCTATTTGCGATTTTATTATACATGTGTATGCCTCTATGCAGTATGGAATTTACCTTTTTTGTTGTTCTGGCAGTCTGTATGTGTATTTTATTACTATTTCTGGTAGTATGTGTATGAACAGTGTTGTTTATGCTAAATAAGTGAATATTGTCCCTTATAAAACAAACAGTTTCTAAAATATACAGACTTGGCAGCGTAAGAATGTGATTTTGCCTAAAGTATGGTTTACATGATGTTGTCCTGTGCAAATTTAGCATTAGTCTAAGTATTTTCTTTTGCATGCCACAACACGGCTGCCTAGACATGCATTCCACCCCAGGGTTCCCAGATTTTTAAACTACTAGGTACCAGCAATGGCCAAAGAGGTAGCGAAGCTACAACTTAAGTAGTCCAAACTATTGCATACATTAATAAATTAATTACTGTTAAGTACACCATTTTATTCAGAGAAATATGAATGAGATGTTGAAAAGTATGCAAGATTTACCAGTAGCAAATAGTAATCCAATTATGTATTCATGATAATTGAATATTAAATTTGATCTCACTTATTAAAGCTCAAGTGCTATCAATATCCCCCTCCTCTATACCAGCAAGTGTACTGACATGGGACTGTCAGTTTTAGGCACCTCTTAAACCCATTTGTCTGGGTGGGCTTGAAATCACTATCTTGAGATCACTCGTCTAGCACCTAACCAAACAAGCCACCCAATTCAAATTTAATTTTGGTTTTACCACATACAATTTGATAACTTACTGTTTCATTGCCTGGTTTTATAATAAAATATGAAACAGAATTTTAACTACCCCTTATGTTCAAGTTTCCAAGCATGACTGTAGATCTTTTATGGTAGTATACTTAAATTTAAAGTTGTCTAATGCTCATAAAGTTATAATTAATGAGATAGGACATTTGGACTTTTTGCCAATCAATACATTTTTACTTCCAGTTAAAATCCCCAGAATATGAAACTGTTTAATTGAAGAAATAAAGAATCAAATTCCTGTAGTACAGGTGCATCTTAATGCTGAAAGAGGCACTGGCGGAACAAATTCTGTTTCTTATTTATATGGAACAGGCACTCTTGGATATGTATATTGATTTCACTATTACCAGTGACCAGATTTGCTTTAAAGCCCACCTCGGTAGCGTGATGGTCAGCGTGTCTGCCTCACGTTCAAGAGGTCGCGAGTTCGAATCTCGCTTAGGGTAAGTTATCTGGGTAAGGTTTTTTTTTCCGAGGTTTTCCCTACCCTGAGAAGACGTATGTCGGGTAACTTAAAGTTCCATGGACCTCGAGCTCATTTGAGCATCATTTCACCTATTTCATTTCATTCATTCGTCCGATATGACACAATGTTGGAGGACGTTAATTCAAAAAAAAAAAATTATGTTATTAAGCTACATCAAATAAGGATTCCTCTTTGAAAGTTCTGATTTATTTGAAAGCATCTGGCATAAAATAGATTTATTTGTATAACTGTAATGTGCCTTCAAATATGTATGATGTAGGTAGGCTAGGAAGACACACACAAAAATGAGGTGAGTCAATTAATAACACTGAACAACACTTACAACATAGTTTTCCGGGACACGTTTCGAAGGTTCACTTTCCTCCATTATCAACTAGACAATAACTATGTTGCAAGTGTTGTTCAGTGTTATTAATTGACTCACCTTTTAAATTAAACATATTATCGTGCTATTAAAAATAAATGTTCTACCGAATAATAATCCCTAGAGCAACAGTCCTTCGCAGGGCAAGGATTACCACCCAGCCACTGCATCCCTCACCTCTGCCCACTACGGGCATCATGAGTGGAGTGTAGAAAAGGAGTGTGGGACAGGTTCAATGTACCGAGCCTTCCCAGTTGGTTATGCAGCCTTCATGACTTAGAGTTGCTACATCTTTATCAAGTAGCTCAATTGACCTCTCCAACCTAACTAGGCTGGGTGCACCAAAATATTCACAAACCTAATAAAAATCAATTAAAGCAATATTCTATAATTTGAGTAAACCATAGTTAGCCCCCTAAATCCAAAAAGAGCATTTTTAGAAGAAGGTCCGCGTGTGTGTCTGTCAGTCTGTGGACAGCATAACTTAAAAACGAAAAGTTGCTTAAAAACCAAAGTTAGTATTTAAGTTTAACATCTTTCAAGGATGCGACACGAAGATTTTGAAGAAAATAACACCATCCTAAACTACCCTTTACATGGAAAATTTTTCGAAAATTTTGATTTTCTTCATAATGGCTGTAACGATTTTGATTAAAATGCCACATGCTTGAGATATTTTAATGACAAATGAAATATATATTTTGAATTTTCTGGCTATAGCATATGTAGTCCTGTTTACTCTGGAGGACTTTTGAATAACTCGTAAACCGTAAGAGATAGACAAAATCTTACTTAACAAAAAATTTAGATCTCGCTAAAACACACAATTTTTGGCGGAATAAATTTTTTTGTATTGTGAATAATTTCGGAGATATTCCTTGTTATGTGTCAGTTTCGGAAAGCTTAAAACGTTCGTGAAATGGAACATCGTTGTTCATTTTTTTATATGCTAAGTGTGCAAAAAGAACAGGATCTCAAAGCTTTAAAAGATTTGACTATCAATTAAGGCCTATTGTCTTATAATATTCCCCTTGCAGCTACAAGGAAATAAACAATAAGATAATTTCTGCAAATGTTTATCTTAACTAACATGAAGAGGATATAGGAACAAGTTTGTACAAGAGTAGAGAAAGTCATGTGACTGCAACACATTTGAAAGAGTCTGTGGGTATAGTTTTAGAGACTGGTGTACTACAGATTCTAGGCTTGATCTCAAAGAAAATTGTCTCCCTTGTAGTGTTTTTCAGATTCTCAAGCAGCCAGAAATCGCTCGGAGCAAGGTGAGGTGAATAAGGAGGATGTTTAAGTAGGAATTTGGTGGCATTCTGTGTCTTGAAGCAATTGTCTTGGCAGATGATGAAATTTCCCACCATTTAAGGCCAATTTTCTGTAATTGTAAGCAACAGTTATTTCTTCAAAGTGTTTGAAACATTCTCCAGTGATAGACATGCCCTTTGGAAAAGGATATGGCACAATATCATCCTTATGATCCAAGAATATTGAATAAGTTTTCTTTGCAGATAGCCAAGATAAGAGAGCTCTGCTCGAGCATGACAAATTGGTGCTGGTCACTCTTCCTGTTTTCAAATTTATCATCCAGCTATTCACATTACTACAGTCCGTTGCATTATTCCTACCAACAGAGATAAGTTCACTGTGAATATTGACACAGTTTTCACCTTTCACACACAAATTTCACGATACCATTCTCTTCTCCTCGTTAAAGTTCCATAATAAGCAGTATACAAATAGCGTCTTAAGGAAATTGCCCCTGTTCCTTTATGTACTTGCTCTTGCAATCAAACTGATGGTTTTCTCATTGTTCAAAGTTATTTCCTTCTTCTCCCATCATCCTTTCTGCTGCAGCAATAATTGTGCAATCATAACAGAAATGTATGTGTTACTTTTGGGCTGCACCTTGTACACTTCTAAACATTGTTTTGTAATCCTTTAGATTCCTGGAATTCAGAAAATTGAAGCCATTGTCCACTAGCTGGAAGAAATAGCTTTCTTTTTCCTTATTAAGTCAGTATTTCATTGCCTGGCCACTCTCACATTCTATATTTATTTGACATTTGCAACCCTTTCAAGATGAACAGAAGAGTAAAAGGAAATGAAATGCAATGACCTCCGCTCTGCCAAAGGATAATGAGTGCCTTAAATCCCAAGACTCAGATATAAAAGGCTGATGACCGTTCTTGTATAGCTATGCAGTGCTTCTTTCATATTCCACAAATAGGGAAAATATTTTCTTTCCCATTTTAAAGAAAAATGCTCAGCTTCTGCGGGAATGACATTGCAATTATACAGGATTTTGATGATATTCCACTAGTAAGCCTAATTTGCAACAAAATTATATTATTTTTCAACCTTAAATAAGGATTTTCTATAGCTTAGATCACTGCGGTCATCTATGAAAACATGCAACATGTATAACTAAAATTATTTATAGCTGTTTAAGGTATGAAAATGTGCACAGCATATATTTTAATGATAAAAATCATTTCTGCTACACACATGATTTTCTCTATTCACTCTTGTACAAACTTTTCTTATAAACACTTATTCCTCTATCTACTTCATGTTAATCGAGATAAACTTTCATTACACATTGTAAAGAAGGATTCAGTAGGCAAAAGTCATAGTCAAACTTTTTATAAAGCCTGTCACTATGTAATGACGTGGAAATGCATTTGCATAACGAGAAAAGCAAATCGAATTAGCTTTCAAATAAAACACAACCTTCTCTTCCTCCTCCACCTCTCTCTTTATCTCTCTCTATTTATTACTGTCGCCCATCGCATTATTGTCGGCACTACCGCAAAGGAGCCGAAGGGAAGAGACAGAGAATGGCCGCATTGTTGGGCGCTTGCCGAAAGAGAGAAAGGGATAGAGACTTCTGGAATTTTCTGCTTTGTATTTGACCGCAATAATAACTGAACTTACCTGAAGTTTCCAGAATAGTGCCTGGGAGAAATAAATAGCGGTAAAGTGTGAGAAGGGACAGTTTTTGTGTTACGAATTCGGAGCCGTTCTGTTGGTGAATCGGTAAAGACTTTCTTGCTGTTGCAACGAGTGTACAAAGTTACTGTTTACGGAAATAAAAGGTTTTCTATCTCGACTACATCTGTCTTCTTTACTTTACACCCACCAAAGTCACACTGGTGTCAGAAGCGGGATACGACGATGGAGGCTACATTGGTGAGCTTTTTACAAGAGCTGAAAGCAGAGTTGAAGGCGGCAACTGGCTGGCGTAAGGAAGGATGTGAAAGAGCTCGGTGGAAAGGTGGAAGAGCTCGGTGGAAAGATGGAGGACGTCGGCCAACGCGTTGACGCCCTGGAGAATGTCGGGGAACGGCTTAGCGTTCTCGAAGACAGGGTCGACGGTAGCGCCAAGGAGCTAAATGCAATGGTGGAAGGGATGCTTAGTGAAAAGCTCAAGAAC
Organism: Tenodera sinensis; assembly: GCA_030765045.1. Lineage (NCBI taxonomy): Eukaryota > Metazoa > Arthropoda > Insecta > Mantodea > Mantidae > Tenodera > Tenodera sinensis. The sequence goes on from CM060965.1 coordinate 10,380,243, forward strand.
TACAAGGCCGAGGATCCAGCACACGACACAACATCGACGCGCGTCAAACCACCAAAGTACGATGGCACGTCAACGTTTGAGGTCTTCCGCCGTCAATCCGACACAGTGGCCAAGCACAACAAATGGTCGCCAGAAGAAGAGGCCGCGCAGCTGATAGCCAGCCTCCAGGGACGAGCCGCAGAGGTGCTGAACGTAGTCCAGACAGCGGCGGCGCCCAAGGACATCTGGGAGGCCCTGGAGAACCGGTTCGGAAACCACCGCTTAGCCGCAGCCTACCGCAGCCAACTGAAATCTAGGATGCAACTGCCAGTGGAGACGCTGCAGGAGTTCGCCCTGGCAATCGAACAGCTGGCCAGCAAAGCCTTGGTCGACCTCCCCTCCGAATTCGTGAGATACGTCAACGCTCGATGCTCGGCGACTACAAGACCATCACCGAGGCACTAACGGCCGCATTAAGGATGGAAGTGGCCAAAATGACGGCTACCCCGACCTCGAAGACAAGGCGTGTCCGCTACGATGAAGACCGCAGACCAGTCCAGGGACGCCGACGAAGACCAGGTGGCGTGTGTTGGGGGGTGTGGCCAGCCAGGACACCTGATGAGGAACTGCCGGCACCAAGAAGAGCAGCCGGAAAACGAGTAATGGCCGGCGTGGCGAGGGGCACGTCGGCGCCATCACCATCATCCCCTCGAGTGACACTGCGCGCCGTCAGCCGACGGATAGATGACAGCCTCATCGTGGACGATTAGGTGAGAGGGAAGCCGTGCCACGTGCTTGTTGACACTGGAGCAGCCGTGACTGTCAGACCTTACGTAGCCAGGGGCTTGCCGTCGAGAAAACCGAGCCGACCGTACCAACTAGTGACGGCATCGGGTGACACCTTGCCTGTGGAGAGGGAGGCCCTGCTGCAGTTGCCTTGGGGCGAAGTGTCTTGCGTTTATGGGTGTTCGTCGCGGACGTGGCTGAGGAGGTGATACTGGGACTGGATGCCCTCAGGAGCCACGAGGCGACGGTCGACATCGCAAGAAGGTACTGCGGCTTAAGGGAGAGGAAGTAATGCTCCGGCACCCCGAAGAACGCCTTGGAATCTGCAGGGTCATTCTCAGGGAAGACGTAGTTGTCCCCGCGAGAAGCGAGATGGTAGTGACGGCGCGACTGGAAGGCCAGCGCAAGAAGAACATGCTGCTGGACCGGAAGACGCATGTGCACGGGCTCTGTGTAGCCGGGACATTGTTGCCGTGCTGCGAGGAGGTGCCGGTGAGACTGCTCAACCCAACAGACACCGATCACGACGTCCAGGCCGGGACGGAGTTGGGGGCCTGCGAGCCCGTGGTCAGCGTAACACCAATAGACAAGACCCAGGAGCCGGTGCCGACGCAACACCTGGGGCCCCAGCTGGAAGGCTTACTGGAGAGGGCGGCCGACCACCTGACCGCTGAACAGAGAGAGAAGGTTCAACAACTGCTGAGACGATATCAGCGCGTCTTCAGCCAAGGCAGAAGCGATTACGGCCGCACGGTCCGAGTGCTTCACCACATCGACACCGGAGACGCCCGGCCTATTCGGCAACACCTAGACGCGTTCCGTTGGCTAAACAAGTGGCGGTACGAGACATGCTGGAGGACATGAGAACCAAGGGAGTGATCGAAGAGTGTGACAGTCCCTGGTGTTCCCCTGTAGTTCTGGTGAAGAAGAAGAATGGCGAGCTACGCTTCTGCGTAGATTACAGGAAGCTGAACGCTGTCACCAGGAGGGACTGCTTCCCCTTACCCCGGATTGACGACACCCTGGACACGCTTGCTGGTGCGCAGTGGTTCTCAACCCTGGACCTGAAATCGGGTTACTGGCAGGTGGCTCTAGACCCGAGAGACAAGGAGAAGACCGCATTCTCGACAGGCCAAGGGCTTTGGCAGTTCACAGTTATGCCCTTTGGTCTCTGCAACGCACCAGCTACCTTCCAACGCCTCATGGAGTCAGTAATGAGAGGATTGACTTATGACGCCTGCCTGTTATACCTGGACGACATCATCGTCGGCAAGACATTCGAAGACCATCTTGACAAACTGACCAAGGTGCTACAGAGACTGCAGGCGACCGGCTTGAAGCTGAACGCCAATAAGTGCCAGCTCTTCCGCAGGGAAGTCAACTACTTGGGCCACATAGTCTCACCAACCGGAGTGGCCACAGATCCGGAGAAGATAGGCCGTGAGAGATTGGCCTCGCCCAAAGGATAAGCGAGAACTGCGCAGTTTCCTTGGATTCTGCAGTTATTACCGCCGCTTCATAAAGGGTTTCTCCAGCATCGCCAAACCCCTCACTCGCCTGACGGAAGAACATCGACCTTATGTGTGGACGGAGGACGCCGAAGGCGCTTTCCGGCAGCTGAAGAGAACGCTCTGCAGTGCTCCTATTTTGGGATTCCCACAACCAGGCGACGCCTTCATTGTGGACACCGACGCCAGCGACCATTGCGTTGGAGGCGTCCTATCCCAAGTCCAGAACAGCCACGAGCGGGTGATAGCCTACTACAGCAAGATGTTGTCCAAGGCAGAGAAGAACTACTGTGTCTCCCGACGAGAGCTACTGGCGGTAGTGAAGACCTTGGAGCACTTCCACAAGTACCTGTACGGTCAGCCATTCCACCTGAGGACAGACCACTCCGCCCTAACCTGGCTACTTAGCTTTAGAAACCTAGAGGGCCAGACAGCCCGTTGGGTCCAGAAGTTGCAGGAGTACGACTTCACCTCCGAACATCGCAGAGGGAAGAGCCACGGCAACGCAGACGCCATGTCCCGAAGATCCTGCGCAGAAGAGTGCGGCCAATGCGCAAGAGTGGAAGAGAAGGAGCGTACCGCAGCTGTCAGAGTGGTCACGGCAGTGCCTGCGGATGGATGGGATAGCGCGGGCCTGAGGAGGGAGCAGCTGGCGGACGCCGACTTGGGGCCACTCTTGAGAGAAGTGCAGGCAGGGACGAGACCAACCTGGGAGGACATCGCACCCAGAAGCGCTACATACAAGTCGTACTGGGCCCAATGGGACTCGTTCAAGACCAAAGAGGGCGTGCTGTTCCGGGTATGGGAATCACCTGATGGGAAGACCCAGAAAGAGCAGTTGGTACTTCCCCGAAGTAAGGTCCCGGAATTCTTGGAGGAAGTGCACGCCGGTACCTCGGGTGGACACCTAGGAGCAAACCGGACGATCGACAAACTCCGACAGCGCTACTACTGGCTGAGGCTTCGAGCAGACGCTGAGAACTGGTGCCGTCAATGTCACGTGTGCGCGGCGAGTCGCGGCCCCCAGACTAGGAGCCGGGGTCGCATGCAGCAGTACAACGTCGGAGCGCCTTTCGAACGCATCGCCGTCGACATAGCTGGACCATTCCCAGTGTACGATTGAGGCAACAAGTACCTGATGGTAGCTGTGGACTACTTCACCAAGTGGCCGGAGGTGTATGCCATCCCGAACCAAGAGGCGAAGACGATTGCAGACTGCCTCTTGGAACAGCTGTTCTGCCGTTTTGGGGTCCCGTTAGAGCTCCACAGCGACCAGGGCACCAATTTTGAGTCGCACCTAATGAAGGAGGCATTGGAAAGACTTGGGGTGAACAAGACTCTCACAACACCCCTACATCCACAGTCGGACGGCATGGTCGAGAGATACATCAAGACCCTAGAGGAGCACCTGAGGAAGGTCGTGGCCAGCCATCAGCGAGACTGGGACCTCAAGGTACCACTGTTCTTGCTGGCCTATCGTTCGTCGACACACGACACCACCGGGATGACACCAGCAAGCCTAATGTTCGGCCGAGAGCTACGCCCCCCTTGTGACCTGGCTTTTGGCGAGCAACCGCATGAAGACCCGGTACGACAGGCAAGCCAACAGCCGAGGATCCCAGCAAGGTGACATGGTCTGGTTGTACCGCCCTACCCGGACCAAGGCACGCTGCCCAAAACTTCAACAACCGTGGCAAGGACCGTACCGAGTGGTAAAGAGGATTAACGACGTAGTCTACCGCATCTAGAAGGTGCCACGAGGAAAGATGTTAGTGGTACACCTGGATCTTCTGGCCCGTTATGATGGTGCTGTTCGGGACGACCAGCCTTGAGGGAGTAGTGTCGCCCATCACAGTATTGTTGGCACTATCGCAAAGGAGCCGAAGGGAAGAAACAGAGAATGGCCGCATTGTTGGGCGCTTGCCGAAAGAGAGATAGGGATAGAGACTTCTGGAATTTTCTGCTTTGTATTTGACCGCAATAATAACTGAACTTTCCTGAAGTTTCCAGAATAGTGCCTGGGAGATATAAATAACGCTAAAGTGTGAGAAGGGACAGTTTTTGTGTTACGAATTTGGAGCCGTGCTGTTGGTGAATCGGTAAAGACTTTCTTGCTGTTGCAACGAGTGTACAAAGTTACTGTTTACGGAAATAAAAGTGCTTCTCTATCTCGACTACATCTGTCTTCTTTACTTTACACCCACCAAAGTCACATTACATTATTAAAAGACATCTATATTTTAGTAAGGGTTACATTACAATTATAATCTAAATGTTGAAAAAAGTGGGAGAAAGATTTTTGGAGCCTCTTAACATAATGATTGGACGATTATGTGATGCAATTCGTTCTTTCTTCCAACACATTTTTGTTTTTCTGTGTGAAGTATTACAAAATGAGAGCTTTATTTTCAATTGAAGTTGCCTATGTTGACTATTTCCTATCAGGAAACGAGGTAAGTGGAATAGAGATGATATTCTTTAGAAAAAGTGACGTGAGCACTTGCTCAGAATTTCGGCTAAGTCCAACTCGAATTCTAACGAAAGTTGCCAAAGTTGCTGTGTTATTGCAGTGTTCATTCAGTGCTGCTAATAGCACTATTTCCCCATGAATTTGTTGCCAATTGTAAGTTTGAATGTTATAGCGGGACCTGGCAGTATGCTAGTGACCTTGTTCGAAGCAAGTTGTGAGAGTGCCATGACTCGGTTTATAAGCATATTAGATTTAGCGCCTCTGTGCTATAATGAGGAGGGCCTGCTGAGAACTCGAATGCATGCTACACTCTTGTTAGTAGAAGGGCTAAAAAGTTCCAGTTTTTTTCCCTGCAGGAGGGGTCACCCTGAGCAGTTTTTGGAGTCCGTGGCCAAAGGTACCTGGTTCGCAAACTCCAAAATACCACCAGCCCAAGTACTTCTGCTTACCTACAGTTTTGCGAGTCAGCTATCCTACGAGCAAACTGCAGTGCCGTGTTCACTCGGGAAGCACTATCAGACATGCAACATAAAAATAAATAAAATAAAAATAAAAATCTGCATACTGAACCCCGGCACCTAATTTCTTAAACCAGGGTCAATATTCAGATCTTTATTATTTTATTACAAATATAAAACAAATATACACTTTGCAAAATTTACAGATTAATAAAATAAAATAAAAATTAAAATAAAATAATTTAAAACACAAAATTTTAACATCCTAAAACCACACGTCTTCTAACTAAAATTAAGAGGAAAAAAAAAACAACAAATTACCAAAATAAATTTTTAAAAAAAACATTCCATCTCATCCCTAATCGTACCTATTCAAAACTTTTATAAATTTAATAAAAAATCTATAAACATTTTAAAAACTCACCTCTTTAAACACAAACTCTTGTAAGTTATAAAATAACTTATAAGAACCTTAACTTTCAAAATCAAAATTTATAAAAAACAAAAAATTTTAAAATAGATATTACTGGTGTCCAGTAATAAAATAAATAACTGGTAACCAGCTACTACTAAATCTACAAATATAAGAAATCCATAACAAAACAAAATATGACCGCCGGAATCCGGTGGCCATCTTGGTACTGGTACCCAGCACCAACTCACTCCTTTACTCCACACTATAACTCAATTACACTCATGCATAATTATATAATAAACAATAATCAAAATAACTATTAAACATAAACAAATTGCACATTTTTGAAAGAATACACATAAACATCATATAACACAAACATTACAAAATTCAAAATCTTCAGAACCTCAATTAAATAACTCAAAAATACGAAGTATCTTCAGACCTCCAAAATAAACAACAAATCCTTCAAATTTCTCAATCTACTAAAGCTTTAAAACATTTAAGTTTATTCAATAAAATAAAATATTGCATTAAATTTAAATCAAATATTAATATTTCAAATTCAGATATATATATTAAATATTACGAAAACTTTTTAATCTCTAAATTTAGAAAGCATTTGAAACTATTTAAGCTGTACACTACAGCACATACACTCATGCATAATTATATAAAATGGAGACGTAATAATCAAAATGACAATTAAGCATAAACAAAATTGCACATATTTAAAATAATACACTAAAACATCATTGAACGTAAACAATACAACATTTAAACATTTTCAAAACCTCATTTTCATAAAAATTTCAAAACATTTCTTTACTGTCGATATTTATGTCTTATTGGTCATCTTGTGTGTCAGATAAACCACTATCAATGTTATTTCGGTGCTGTTGATTTTGTATCCTCTCGGATCGTCTTATTAGTGGGTTCTGATGTTGAATATTTATTTGCCTTGGCAGAGTTTTGGTCTCGATGGCAGATTTGCTGATGGTATTAGCCATTGTCTCTAGGTGGTGGAGTAAATCCATATCCCTTACGATGTTGCAGATTTGGTGTCCTTGTAATGGTGTCCGATGTTCTTCTGTCAGGTGTGCATATTTTGGACATTCAAAGAAAACATGTTCAGGAGTGTCTTGGATGTTGCATATATCACATATATCGGTTAATTGTTTATTAATCTTTAGCCAGTAGCTTCCATACGGGCCGTGCCCGGTTAGGAAATGTATTGTACCTTTTGTATAATTAAAACTTCTATACTCCTTTTGTAATCTTTCTCTAATGTTGCTGAAAATTGAGTAAGTTCTCCTGCCTTCTTCTATTAAATCCCACTCTTCTTGCCAGATTTGTAATAGTTTATTTTTGACGTCCCGTTTCTTGTGATAAAAACCATCCATTATTTCAAAAACTTTTCCTTGATCTCCTTTTTTCATCCAAAAACATGTACCCCGGTATCGTAGGGTAAGGCCAATAGGCCAAATTCCCAGGATAACTAGCAAAGCCATGGTTGGTGTTGTGTTCACTGCTCCTGTAAATCGGAGTAGGATCTTCCTCTGTGATCTTCTCAGTAAGGTCTTGACTGTGGTAAGCTTGGCTCTGTGCACCCACGTTGATGCTGCATAGGTCACTATGGCTCCAAATATGCTCGTATGGTAGGTGGTGAATTTTGAAATCAAATTGTTCTAAACGGGAAAGTTTCAGCATTACTTTTTCTGCTTTAACCCTCACACAATCAGTATGAAATTTAAAATTTAGTCTTTCGTCCAGAAATATGCCCAGATATTTTACTTGTGTTGAACGTTTAATATGGTTATTTTCAAATTTAATAATGGGATCTCACTTAAATGAGCCTTTAAGTATCATATATGTAGATTTCGCTGATGAAATCTTCATCTTGGCAACCTGGCACCAATTGGATAGCTCTATTAACAAATTGTTGGCCTTTTCCTCCAACATATTCCTAGTTCTTCCCTCTATCAAAAAGACTATATCATCTGCATGTGCCACTACCTTAAGACAGATATTTGTATGAGTAATTTGTTCTAATAATGTTTCTAAAATTATGTCCCAAAAAGTGGGCCCGAGAATCGAACCCTGGGGGCATCCCTTAGTGATGTCTTTTGAAATGATTTGGTTCACACCAACAAGTTGTACTTTCCTATTTCTACAGTAATCTTCTAAAATGTTATACAAAGTTCTGGGATAATTTAAATTTCTAAGCCTAGTGAAAAAATGAGGCCACCAAACGTTATCAAAAGCAGCCGAAATATCCACAAAAATAGCCATGACATATTTTGATTTGGAATTTAGGGTGGCAGTGATAAGGGTATTAATTGCATCTTCGGTGGATCTCCCTTTCCTGAAACCATACTGATCGTCATTAAGCACAAGTGTCCGATATTCCAGAATACGCTTATTTATTAAAGCTTCAAAAATTTTTCCAATAGTGTTCAAAAGACAAATGGGTCTGTAAGATTTACAGTCCATCGGATCTTTATCAGCACTTTTCTTCAAAACAGTTAATTTTGCAACTTTCCAATTGTTGGGAAATTTCCCTTGCCACAAACAGTTATATAAATTACAAAGTATTGGGATTAATGATTCTGCATTATTTATGAGAATTTCGTTCTTGATGTTGTTAGTCCTCTAATTATCTGTCGTATTTCCGATTTGTCAAAAGGATATATAACGTTAGAGTTCGGATACGGCACTTCCAAATTTCTTCTAATATGTGTGTTTTCGTCAGTGTCTGTCTCCTGGCTGTCGTCGGGTAGTAGTTTTTGTAACAGTTCCTGTGTATTTTCGGTCCAGTTTTGGGTTAAAGTCCCATCACCCCTTCTAATGGTATTTAAAATTTCCGGTTTCCTGATTTTTTCCATAGTTATTTTATAAGGTGCTCCCCATATATTATGCATAGAATTAGTTTCAACAAAACTTTTCCATGATCTACTTCTTGTTTCAAATAATTCTTTCTTAAATTTTTCTTTGGCTTTCCTATAGATTTCTAAATTTCTATTTCTCTCTTCTATTACAATAGTCTTTTGATAAATTCGCCAACATTTTCGAGCTTTTCTCCGTAAATTTTGCAATGTATCGGTCCGAACATCGTCTTTAAATTTTTTGAGTCTCCTTTTAGGAATATATTTAAGCATGGTGGATTGTAAAATGTGTTCTAATTTAGTCCCTTCGTGATTAGCTTCAGCTCCTATATGTCCTAGTTGTCTGTTCTGTAGTGTCCTATTGAAGTATTTCCAATTTGCAGCATTAAAATTAAAACTTGGTACTGTATAACTTCTATCCCATCTTGAAATTTTAATAATGTAGTTGAATAGGATCAAATTGTGGTCACTAGAGGTATAATCCTGTCCCACTTTCCAATTTTGAATTTTGGGTATAATTCTACTATTGCCTAAGGTGATATCAATATTGGACATTGCTCCTGCACGATTTTGGAAAGTTGGAGGATTATTAGGTTTATTAAAAATATATAAATTAAGTTCTGAAATGAGATCTTCCAGTTTCTCACCCCTGTCATCTTTTATACCTCTATGCCACCAATGAGATTTGGCGTTAGCGTCTAGAGTATTAATAGTTTCATAATCCTGATATTTGATGTGTATTTGTTTAATTAAATCCAAATATTGGTCAATTTCTTGGCTATACTGGCAGTAATGATTAGATAGGATAAAATTCCCCTTTTCCATACTGATCTGAACACAGTTATTGTGTGTATCGTTAAAATTAGTTATTTTGGTCACTTGTAAATTTGGATTCAAAATTATAATGGCTGCCATTGGATTTTCGCCAGTGCAGATTACTCTTGCCATAGTTGGAATTATCGTGAGTTTGTTTTTAAAGGTATACGGCTCTTGAAGGCATAAAATGTCCATATCTAGTTCGTCAATTAATTTCCTAAGTTCAGTCATCACCAATTTTGAGCACTGCGCATTTATTTGACCAATTTTGATCCTCTGGGTCTTCTCTGTCTGAAAATGATTCATGTCCGTCTTGTCTGACTTGCGTAACGTAACCTCTGTTTGCGAAAAAGCGCTCCTTTGATGTTATGTCTGGAACTATTGCAGTCACCTCGCGTAAGTATTTATATCCCCTAGTGGGCCTAATGGATTTTCTTGTTTTGCTTGTCTTTTTAGTGGAAGTTGCCTTAATAATCTGTACTTTATTTTTATCCTGTTTAAAAAGTTCTTTTGTCACTGTAGCAATAATATTATCATTCTTATGTTTCAATTGTATTTTACTGTACTTTTGTGGATTATGTTTATTTTTCTTGTATGATTCTTTTGTTAGGTGGGCTTTGTGTGAGAAAATATCTTCCAATTTGTGGCTTGATTCGGCCGGAAAAATAGGGGAAATGGTTGTTTTTGGTGTATATATTTTGGGGTAGTCTAGTGAGTCGTGTCTGGTGACTACGTAGCAATATGGCCATTTTTGTGTTCCATCAAAAGCTAATCTGCCGTACCATAAGACAAAATGCCTATATACTTCATCTAGATCTAAGTTTTCATTACGTCTACTATATACCTTTACAACAAGCTCAAGAAGCTCTTTTGGATCTGTTGTTATATTTAGAGTTTTTAATTCCATATGATCAGTAGCATCTGGTACTGGAAAGATAATTTTGTCCCCGTTTTGATGTAGTTTCCTAATAATATGTCTTAATGCTGCCATTAAATTGTTTCGTTCTTCGAGGCGACTCAGCTGTAGGGTCTGGTCAAAGTCATTGTACAGCAAAGCCGCATTACTGCTGACTTGCATCTCTTTTTCCGCGTGGACAGGAGTAACGACCCGACTTTCACAGCTGGCCAAATCGCTTGCTTTCGGTTCGAAAACCGGGTTATCTTCCTTCGCTTGCTTAAAGTTTATTATATGATACTACCAAAGTTTTGTTAAGAAATTTTTATTTACCTTATCACCGTGTTCTTGAGTATCCTCTTCATCACTCATGCCAGTAATTGCCTCATAATTTACATTTATTTTGGTCTTTTTTGTATTTGTATTTTCTTCCAGATTACTTATTAATTTTTTACTTTTATTTTCTAATAAATTTACTCCCGATTTATTGTTATTATTTTTCTGATTTAATTCTCTTTTATATTCTGATGATTGGTTGTCTATTATTATTACATTTGGTTCAACGTATTCGGTTCCAAAATATTTTCCTTGATTTAGCTTTCATTTGTGGTTTATGACTAATTAAATGTTGTCTTAAACGACTGGGGGTATTACGCCTGGATCTTCTCTTATATATATTATTGTATTTATGGTCTAAATTATCCATAGTCTATTCTGGAGACAGTTCTTTCCCAGTATAGTCTATATGTTGGACAATTATTTTTGCCCCCGCAAGTTTTGTTCCTTTTTGTGCAAGGAATGCAGATAGAAGGGTGACCCCTCTTTTCACAATCCTTGCGTAAATGTGTTTGTTCCCCGCAGTGCCCACAACTTGAGATCTTTGACTTACAAGCCTTGGTAGTGTGGCCCAAATCATAACACTTAAGGCAGCGAGCTACAGAAATATAGTCCTTTACGGCACAGGATTGGAGGCCTAAAAATATCCTACGTTGTTCCTTCAATATGTTCCTAATTTGTGGGATGTTCCTCAGCGACATGATGAACATGTGCCCTATCCCTGCGTCCTGTTTTAAATTTCAATTTGAGGCCTTTTTTAAATTCCTCCTCACTGATCTTTCCATAAAAATTTTGAATAAAAATTGCGGACTGGTTTAGCTACTGTAGGGAGGTTTGTATATCGTCAATGGACGACAAGTACGTCAACAGGGGCAAAATAGGCGGTGCCAGTCACGTCGTCCAAATCGCCGAATGTAAGATCGGCCAAAGGAAGTACCACCGAGTTTGCATCGTGGAAAGCAACTGGATCCTGGGGATGATCGACATGGTCACCAATGAGGTGCGTATGACTGTGTGCCCCAACAACAGAAGGGATGGTGCCACCCTCTTTGCATTGATTGAAGAGCACGTGGAACTCGCCAGCACCATCCTCACAGACTGTTGGGCAGGATATGATGGACTAATGGCTGGGGATTTTGCTGCCCATCTAATGGTGAACCACAGCCAGCATTTCGTGGATCCAGTAACCCATGTCCACACCAACAATATAGAGTCCCGATGGTGGTCTGTCTGGCATCACCTATGCAGGGGTGGTATTTGCCGAAACCAGGTGGACATCCATCTAGCCAAGTACCTATGGTGGCTAGATTTAAGGAACCGAAAGGTCGACCCCTTCCATGAACTAATAGATGACATCAGGAAGGTTTTTCCCGTGATATGAAGTGCTCAGCAGGCCACGTGCAAAACCCCTATCCATTCCTTAATGACCTACACCCATTTCTTCCTTCTTACTACAACACTTGCGTCCTGGCACCCTCTTTCACCTTTTCCCTTCTGCCTATATCCTATGCTTCCGGTGGAGTTTTTTTGTGGGTAGTGCCCTAGGGAGAAGCCTACAGTACCCCTCTGTGCCATCCCAGCGCATGGGGCTCCGTAAATGGATTTTTTCTTTACTCGAAAATAAAAAAAAATAAAAAAAATAAAAAAACAAGCCACCGTTTCGTGGACTCAGTAACAAGGCAATAACAGTAATGTACACAGTCATTTCCACAACAATAGTATGGAGTCGCACTAGCGATATATCTGTGTGGACAGAATAATGTACACAATAATTTCCACAACAATAGTATGGAGTCGCACTAGCGATATATCTGTGTGGACAGAATAATGTACACAATAATTTCCACAACAATAGTATGGAGTCGCGCTGAGGTATGTCTGTGAAGGCAATGATGCGCGAGTGCATTTGTGTTTAATGTGTTGGCAACCAAAATTAGTGTAGTTGAAAAAGCAATGTTGGCAGATGTGAAAATCGTCTGCTAGTGACAGCTAGTGCATGCAGCGAAACCTAATGGCGATTCTGATAACCACTGTCAGCGCATGCGCAGTAAGTAACTTCAGACACTTAGAATCTGGCCAGATGCTAGTCACCTTTTCTAAAGAAGAGCCAAATAGAGATACTCAGTACAATGGGATTTGAGTTACCTATATCATAAAATGTTAGCTACACTTGTGAATAGCGGTATTGTCCGACCTAAGCACATCATCAGCAGACAGCTTTAGGAAGAAGCCTCCTGATTCCACCCAAGGCATCCTGGGAGCATTCCCAACATTGGCATTTGTCCTCCATGGTCTAGGAGTAACATGCTAGCCTCTGGTTCTCAGGTCACAAGTTCAAACCTGGCAGAGGATGATGTTTTTTCTTGTTTTTAAATGGCTCCTTTGGAACAAAAGTAAAGCTATTGGTTCTGTTTGGTAGATTTATGGCTTGTAAGACCACCTCAAGCCTTATTAAATAGGCCTCTGAGCAAAATTAAGCCATCTTTCATGTTCAATATAGAATGGAACATTAAAAACCGTAGCAGTTAAAGAGTATCCGTAAATAAATAAAATGAAATTTCAAAGGTGTGCATATCTAAGGATGTCTTGAATAAGAAGAGGAGTTACAACTCACAACTGATAAATGTAACGTCAGAGTGTAACCAAAATGTTGATGTAGCTAAACCCCAATTATCCCCAAAGTAGTGGATTTCACTTGATTGCTCATTTACTAACATTTTGCTACTTAGCTTGGAAACCACTCACGTCCTTCACTCTCAAAATGCTGCTGATTTCTGCTACATAAGTGAAGTTCCTTAAAAGGGAGTGTGGATGGTCCCAACAATTTCATCTGGGCAACATTATGTTTTTAAACCACTACTTTTTAACTCTGGATAATTTTGTTCCCACCCAGGATTTGCCATACAAGTGTTCTCAGGAAACAGTGTTTGATTAACACACAATTCAGACCATTTACAGTTCATTAATTTCTGTGTCTGTAACTGTATAAGCTATTTTATGATCAAGTTTACAAAGCCAAAGTTACACCTATCATCACTGTATTGCTGAACACATCGTTGGGACAACCATTTGGGAGTGAGACTACTTACTGCAGAGTTTGTCTTCTAAGAAAGTGAACATGGGTTTGACTCAAAAACTTGAGTTGTGTTAACAGTAATCAGTTTAATTTACAATGGAATATAAAGGGAAATTTAGGCAAAAGTGTTTGCTGCTATTCACTGGGTTGCATTGCATTTTATTTGCATAAATGTCTTAAATGCGTCTTTTCTAGGACCTCTGTTTGAATTTTGTGGACATATATGTTCTACAAATGGCTATTGGAATTCCAAGTTTGATTAATTACCATGGATACTTTTTACTGCATATTACTAAAGGAAAAGCCAAGCATCTACTTACCTTGGGAGTGTTTTGTGGAAGTTGTGTTTTTAAGAGTCTGAGACAAACCCACCCATTTTAGGACTTTTTTTATAATAAAAATAATCCTCTAAGGTGAAAAACATGGTCATCTTCCCACTACTTTGGTTATCTTGCCACTTGAATATACACAGTGGGAACTGCCAAGCCAAATGGAGTAGTAATAGCTCACTGGATTGGGAATGGTTCGAGTTGATGGTATTCTTGAGAGAGCTCCTCTCTGATATTTTAACAAATATATAATATAGTAGGCACAGCTTATTGAGATACCCCAAAAAACAACCTTGACGTTTTCCCCCCATTATGGTGCAGTCTGGTTATATTTGGTGATATTCCATCCGTTAGGTTGCATTAGTGCCGCCAACTGTTTGTGACATATAACCATGGTAAAGTTACGGCCTAAGCTGGTGTTATTGCGTCTGTTATGTTGCCACAGAAGTCATTTATATACACGTAGAAAGGCCAACTGAAAGATTTTAAAACAAGATTCTGTTTAGACACTGTATTAATTAATTAATCAATCTGTGGACTTACTGCTCGTGTTTGCGTGATTTTGTATTGAATTCTTTTAGAGCAATATATGCAGTTATAGTTACTGCTGTTATTTTTGTGTTCACTACACTGTAATGCATTAAATATATATTACAATATTTAACGTTCGGAAGTGATTTTATCCAAAAGTGTTATTGCAGAACAAGATTTGGCAAAGGTTAGCAAAGAGAGTTCTCCTGAACTCGTTAAAGCTGAATTGCTTATTACTGTACATTTTAAAGTTACTTTTGAGTTATTTAACTATGAGTACTAATGCCAAACTTGTGATTGTAAATCAAATTCCACAATGACATACTGATTAGATGTTTGATGTAGCTTTTCAAAAGAGTGAAGTAGGTAAAATTACGAAATTACCATTTTGTAAATAAGCTTGCTGGTTTAAATGTTATGAATAAATATGTTAACCCAAGCTCTGTGCAATAAGCATACATCTTCTAAAATCAATAGAGAGAAAAGTGGACATGTCGACTATATTTACAGGTGTTAAAACATTTTTGAAATCTCCCTTATTTTTAGCTTGAAAGCCTGGTAACCCTGGAGTATATAGTAAAAATGACTTATAACACTTATACTTGCATTATCAACCAAGTAGGTCATTGTAGCAGAAAATACTGCACTTATATTTTCTGCCTCTGGTTACTTTGTAGTTGTGTTGGTCCAAGTGTACTACAGTTGGAATAAAAGAAAGGATGGTCTTTGATCCAAGGCAAGAGGTAAAGGAACTGTTGGAGAAGTTACAGATGACCACTGGTAACAATGAAATACGTGAAGCATTTAGATTTGGAAAAGTAAATTGAGCAAGAAACATTCTAGCAAAATTTACAAGTACATATATGAGTTACAGCATACTGGAATAGACAAAGCATCTAATAGGAACAAACATCTTTATCAACAAAAGGCAACAAATAAAGAATTAATAGAATAGAGAAGACAAGCAAAAAGTTAAGGGAAATAGACATACATAAGAGGCTTTAAAATATGGGCAAAATCACAAATTGCAGAGGAAAAGAATGAATTAACATAGTAGCGGAAATTTAAGAAGTAATGAGTGAGGAAACAGAAAATTAGTAGATCAGTCATATCACATTTCCAAGAATTACTGAGAGAGGAAAGTCACATCACCTCAAGCATGGATGCAAGGGAGAAAAAAGGGGAAATTAGCAAGCAACAAGGTAACAGAGAAGAAGGAGTAGAAAGATGCCCTGATTGGTGACAATAATTCAATGGAGAAAAAAGATGGCAGCAGGAAATTGAAAATGTTAAAAGCAATCCAAGATACAGTGGGTAGAGGCGAACATGCCAGTGTAAGTTACTCAAACAACCAAGGGGCAGTTCCAAAGTCAAGTAGAAATGAACTGGGTAAACAAGAAGTGGTGGGAGGACACAGAGTCAGGGATATGAGGGTAGATTGAAACAGGAGAAGGGCGTTTGAGAGACTAAAGAAATAAAGGACAGTGAAAGGAGTGAGTCAAGGTTATGAGAACAAAACAGTGATCACAAAAGACAGTAGCCTGTTAACATCCATAGAAAAGAACTGTATTTGTACAAAAGTTAAGAAGAAAATAAAACAAGAAAAAAAAATAATTGGACTTATTTTTATCACAATATCTCTAACAACCAGTGCCAAAGCATAGCTCAAGTTTGAGGCCCTAAGCATATAAAATAAACAAGGGATAGTTTTGAAAGTAAAGGAGTAAATAAGTTTCAGACCCAAAGCATAGCAATATGATCTGTAAAGCTAAATTCCAGTGATCCAGGATCTTTGGCAATCTAGGTCATTTTGGTCCCTCAATTACTTTGGTACCTGTTTCCACCCATGAGCTGTACTGCCAAGGTGGTGTGTTTTGCTGACATTATGCCTATTCTGCTTTGGGCCACGGAAACAAAAAACAAAGACGTTTGCTGGTAGAGCCAGCTGCTTTTGGTGTGACAGTGTCATAGCAACAAATAAGACGTAAAGATAAAAATTGTCGGTATCAAGGTGTTTACTGATTAGCAGCAGTTTTGTCTTTCAGTTCTCAGTTGCTTTTAATCGGCTGTAAAGAATAGAAAAAGGAAATGTTATACACTAGATCAGAAAGTAAAATTCATATGAGAAGTAGAACTTAATCCCAACAAAACCAAAATGAAAATTCCTTCAGACTTAGGAATTGCTATGTACAGTCATAAAAAGTGAAATGTATGTACTTAATGCAAGAAAAGTGAAACAAACCAAATTAACTGAGTTCTTTAAAGCAGAACCAAGTTCAAAATACTTTCTTCATTTATACATACATATCTTTATTTCTGAAATTTTACACGTGTAGGCGTACAGGATTGCTTTTTTTTAAATATGATGCATTATCAAAATCTTATTTGTGAGTAATTCTGAGTTGCAAGTAATCTTCCATCTGATGTTATTGTTATTTTTTTATGCTAATCAACTTACTGCTGGTGTTTTTAAACACACGTCATGTTTCAGAGGTGGAATCAAGTGAAAATTTCAATGCCACAGGCAGTATTTGAATTTTTCAGGCCTGATTCCACCTCTCCGTCTTCCCCTTGATATATGCATAAACCAGGTTCAACTGTACATACAATGCTGGAAATGTTAACGATGCCTGAATAAATGCACAACTGGTGGAAGTCAATTTTATCAAGACTTGTTTTGTATTAAATCACCAACTAGCATTAAGTGTTGCTTTCTACAGTGTCAAAGAAGTAGCTTATGCATGAATGTCTATATAATAATATATTACTAGTATACTGACTATGCTAAAACTTTTAACAAGGTATATTGATCAGAATTCACTGCCATTTATTGCAAAATATGAAATTTCATAATAGAAGAGATGAATGGTAAAACAAGGCATAAAGCAAGAGAAGAGAAAGAAATTAAGGGAGACGAGCATATGGAAAGCAGCGTTTGTATGCAATAGAAATGATTAAGTTTGATTTGTTGTTGTCTGTAGTATTACTGATGGAGATGACATTGTGGTGTGAAAAGAATAAATTGTTGCTGAAAATAAAACCAGGCAACCAGTATGTTTGAAAGCTGATTTAAATTATTATTTCAATTCTATTATTTTATTGCAGGAAACTGTATTGGAGGTGAATGGAACAGATGAAGACCTATCATCACAATCACCAAGGTAATATTGATACACCCTTCCTTACAACTTTGTTATGTCATGTTCAATAACATCGCACAGTTTTATGAGGTGCATCCAGAAAGTAAGTCCTGATAGCGTTCAGAGATGGCACCACCGGTTGGATAGGAATGTGCGTCCACAGGAGTAGAGAGGAAGTATGTGGGAATAATGCAGTAAAGTTTGTCGTATGACCGCAGTGATTATAGCACTGTGCTAGGAGAAAATGGCTGCTCTGATACTGTCTCCTGCCAACTGCAAGGTTCGTGCAGTCATCCGATTTTTGCACGTTTAAAAGCAATCTCCAGCAGAGATCCATTGCCAATTATCACGTGTATTGACATGACATGTTTGACAGTATGGTGCAGGCAATTCACTGAAGGATGAACCAATATTCACAATGAAGACTGTAGTGGCCAACCATCCCTGGTGACTACAGAAGTTTTGGAAAGTGCTGCAAGCAGTTGTTCAGAAACAGCAGTTTACAATTTCAGAACTCTGTTGTCAGTTACTCCAGATGTCTTGCTCACTTTTGCACGAAATAGCCTCAGGTAGGAAAACATTTCCACAATGACGCTGAGATGCAGAATGCAGTGACTTGGTGACTCTGGGTATTGGCTGCAGACTCCTGTGTTTTGTGCATACAACGGACAGTGCACTGTTACGATAAATGCCTCAACAATGTGGTGACTGTTCAAAAGTAGACAGAGAATCTATGTAATTATTTCAATAAATATTTCTTACTTAGTGATTTTCTTGTTCTCTTTATCGGTTATCAGGACTTCCTTTCAGGATGCACCTCGTATATTGCTTTGGTTACCACACCCAACACTTAAGTGATGAGTATGTCATTCCACTACAAAGATCAAACAATTCTATTTTCAGTCACTCAGTACTGCTGCACTATCAACATCTATTCATTATAAATAAAATGTTGTGTATGTAACTAAAATCTGGATTTCAGTGGAGGGAGAAAATAGTTCTGAAAATAAGCTTTTCATTGAAACACTATTTATAAACTCGTTGAATTTATGAATTTTGTGACAAATGACAAGTCCTGTTACTTTTTGTCACTTTGTTTCTCTTAAAATTGAATCACAATACACAATTCGTGATCTTGCAACTCACAGATGTTCTGCTGTGTCATAATCGTGATACTAACTTCACTAATACTGCTCAACTGTTAACACAATCAATTACAATGATTAAATGCCTAAAACTGACTTTACTCTCACTAACTAAACTGACTCTGACAATACACTCAACACTACTTCAATTCTCTCTCAACTGACTGTCGATTCACTTATGTAGTTGATTGATATTTGATAAGGCTTGTTGAAGCGTCACATGCAAAGCTTCTTGATGTGATGGTAGCAAAACATGATATAATTGCAAAACTTAGAATTACATTATTATTTATTTATGCCAACAAACTTACTGTTGGTGTTTTTAAACACAAGCGGAAGGTCTGTGGTTCAAATCCCAGTTGTGGCATTGAATTTTTAAGTTCCAGTTCTACCTCTTAGAATTACATGTTGGAATGTAATCTTTCGTTGATGAAATCAACATAAGTGAAACTTTTATCTAAGCTGCTATGTTGTGGTCTTCTGTAAATAAATGTTCCAGATGCTTCATCCAAACTGTGGTGGACTACATTGCAACAATTAATCTTAATGAAGTGAAAAGCATGTGGTAAAGCCAATAATCCCATTTTACCTAGAATGTATTACTTCCCAAATTTCATAAACCAGGAGACTAAATAAGATGTTATAAAGTGTATAATATCACATACTTACAATCTAGGTAAATGGTTAAATAAAAGATTTAGTGCTTTTGATAAATTTGAGAGTTTAAGTATTAGAAAGTATTTTGAATTGGTAGAAAACATCAGCAACAGAATATTGCCTGCCAATTATAAACTTACTTCTTTCTTGGTTTCTAGTATTGGCTGCATCTTGTTGGCTTTTTTAAGCAATTAAATACTCTTAACAGCGAGGCAGTCAGAGTAGCAGTGACTGATTGGATGAGTTTTGCAGTCGCCCATTGAAGAAGCCATACATAGTTGGTAGCAAAACCTCTGCATAATTTTTAATTTCTTAAAAAAGCCAACAAGACCTGGCCCATACCAGAAACAAAGAAAGACCTAATGGAAAAGGGTCGTGGAGGTCTACATAATCATTTAATTATTAACTTGCTTCTTCTGATACAACTACTGTTTCCAAGAATTCCTACAGAAAAACTTTTGATGTTTGTGAAAAAATGAGAAAGTTCTATAGAATTAAAGGAAGCATTAATAAATTGACATATTTATTGTAGTAATCTGTTTATCGATCAAGTTTCTTTTTTAAATTCTGACTGAAAAGTCTTTCAATAGACTTCTGGTTTAACAATGGGTATTCCACTGCAACTCTGCCATGTACACCTAAGGGACATAAGAATCATGAACATCTTAATCCTCTTCTGAGGAATCTTCTGGGTTGGACACTGGTTATTTCATCTTCACTGATCTCCATTTCCAATTGGGTTGATGCAGTTAAATTGAAATTCTATGTGGGAAAATGGTTCTCCTCAGTAAAGGAGATGGAGCAAGAAGATGCTGGACCTACTGCAAGAATGCCAGTGGGAAAGAAACAAAGCTTCAGAAAAAGGCGTTAGCTCAATACATAAGAAAAAGGCTAAATTAAATCAAATACCACCTACTACAAGGTAATGGGCAATTGCCTTTAAGTACTTATCCCATAAAAATACTACCATGGCTATCCTACAGTGGAACATACGTGCAATAAACACACAGAACAGAGCTTGGAATTTTGCTCAGTACGACTGGGCCTTTAGTTTCATGTTTTCAAGACACTAAGCTGCATCCACAAGACATCTTTCAAGTAAGACAACACACCCCAGTACAGTGGGATCTTTCACCAGAAAGGTTTATGAGGTCAATATGATACTTATCAGAGATGATATACATCCGGAATCTGTACTCTTTGAGTATATCCAGTTAATTACCATAACAATTGTACTGCCGGCTATCCAATTTACCATCTGCAAAATATATATGCCAGTTAGTTATCACTAATTTAAACACATTTTCTGTTGGTTTGGGCTTCAATGTACATCACTCACTTTGGGGGTGCAACTTGGGCTTATCTGGGAGGCAAACTCATTGCTGATTTGCTGGAAAATCACAACTTAGCTTTCCTTACCATTGGAGAGCTTACATTCCTTTCGGACTTCTTCAATAACCTCTCATGCCTTGATTTAATAGTTTATTCATCACAGTGGCACTTTACTTACAGTGGTGACATGTAAGTAGTTTACACTTACTGTGGTTTACACTTTAGTGACCATTTCCATGTCTTGTTAGCCTCTTAATGCAAGATACATGTTCCACACATATGCCTAGCTAGTGCTTGGGTGATGCCAAATGCAAGCTTTACACCCAATTGGCATATTTTCTTACATTGAGCATGACTCTCTGAATCATTTAGCCCAACATCTCACTGAGAGGATTCTTTTGGCTGCTGAGCAATCTATTCCACTGTCGACTTCCCACCCCAGTTGATTTCCTCTCTCTTGGTGGATGGATGAATGTCGCAATGCTATTCATGCTTGAAGGCATTCTTGTAGGCTTTTCCAACTCACCCTACAGTGGATAACCAAATCCAGTAGAAGAAAATGTGCACCAGATGTGGACAAGTTATTAAAGATAGAAAAAAGACACTATGGAGTAAATTTGTAGCTTCATTTTACACTTGCTTTTAGAGTTCTTGTCAGGCTAAATTGACCAATGTTTATTTACGCTGATGGATGTAAGACAATGGTGTTGGATGAGCTTAGGTTTATGGAACCGAGCCACATACATTCAGTTTTCATTGTAGCACTTCCATTTATACTGCAAAATGGTATGCAATATACTGAGCCATTTTGTACATGTACCATCACAAATTGGGTGACTGCCTGATTTTGAGTGATTCTCTTAGTGCAGTGGTGTCAGTCGTGGCCCCGAGTGGCAATGCTACGGAGAGAGCAAATCGCCGTGTCCTGGGCATAGAGGGCCAGTCCGTTAAAAACCAGTTCAGTGCAGTTTTCCGTGTGATGCAGGCAGAGCAATGGCTGCGTCTGAGAGCACAAACATGAGTCATTTGGATTCGCATGTTTCAAATGCAAAAACAATTCCTCTGCAAAGTTGTGGTAGTAGTATTCAGTACCTAATATGCAACTAGTATCTTGCATTAAAAAATACAACATACAAAGGCATTATGAATATAGATAAAGCAAATAATACAGCAGTTCAGTTGGAGCTGATAGAAGTACAGTAGGAGTTGCCTTCATGAGAAATTTGACAATTCATGCTCAGATGCACTGATCGAATTCTACAGGAAACATCAGAATAGGCATTTCCAAAATTTTATTCCCAACGCAGCAAAAAGTATGGTAATGTCTGGCAGTACCTACCTTTGTGAACAGGGTTTCTCTATAATGCAGCTCCTGAAAACTTGCCACAGAAACAGACTCTCAGATAGCAATTTGGCATCCAGTCTTAGAATCTGTCCTTGTAAGCCAAATTTTGAAAAGTGTGTGAATTGAAAAATGTGCCAAGTGACTGATCCTACAAATGTGTAACATGTGGTATTTTACTTAGGTTTTCCGTAAGATTGTCTTAAATTCATTATGCAAACGCTTAAAACTAAAATACGTATCTTTAAGGACAGTAGTTTTCAAACAACTTGCATGTAGTCCTTTCTTTTAATTTTGGAGGAAATTGCCAACCCCTGTTACTAATAATGTTTCGTGTTATTTCACTTATTTGAAGATAATACAAGTAAATATTCTGTTATTATGTTTAATCAAAATAGCTAAAAATATTCATTTAAGGTATAACAAGATTTGAAAGCTGCTATTTACTTTTTATATAAATATGGATTATATCTTATACAAGTTCGTGTTAAAAGCACTATTATTAATACAGTGTAATTATTCTCTTATTTAGTCATTCATTCAAAATAGATTGACCTTTTTACATCTTGGATTGAAAAGTAATAGAAACATCTATCTTTAAGAGACATATAAGTGCGTAAGTGGTGTACTTTCCAGTTTGAGAATGCTGACCCAAGGGCTAGGGTAAGTTTAATAGTAACTATAATTCAGCCTAATCATCAGAAGGTTGCAACTATTTTAATCAAATTTAATAGCTACGTCAAGTAGTTTTGTATTTACGCGTGAGGTGTACTGTTCCCCTTCGCAGATCCAACTTGTATCTGTGCTATGTATCCTTGTAGGCAATTCAGTGCTCTCCACTTTATTTTAATTCTAGCTTTTGCCTCATATGTTTGATATATTTATTTATACATTTGATTTTAGTAGTATCCATTTTATAAGGGCACTGATAATCAAGAAGATGAGCACACAAACACACTGTAGCATAGCAGTTCTACTGTCCGAAATTAAATTGTCACTATCAGCTATTTGTGACCTGTGTATAATAATTATTATATTTGTAAAGTTTGTATTTTACTTTGATGCTTCACTCATATTAACCCTTTTAGTACCGAATGATTTTGCTACTTATGCCGTTCTTCCTCTAATTCAGTTTAGATTAGGTGGTCTGGGACACCTTCAGCCCACTCACTTGAATAGCCATGATCGTTTAGGTGACACGTAGTGCGCTGGCCATGCACTTAAAGCCTGAGGTTGTGAGTTTGAGTCTCTGCAACCGCAGTCAAATGTGCCTGTGGTAAAAGATGGGGAGGGCCCACATAAAATAATCAGTGTGATGGCACGCGTGGATTATGATGGGGTATCATTTGACTGTGGTTGCATGCATTTTGCTTCTTTTTTTTAAAAAAAAATAAAACACTACAATAATTTTGTACAATTCAGAACGTCTCAAATACACATGTTTAATTGGTGATGGACAGTATAAATAAAATATTGCAGAAAAAACCGTTAAAAGTAGTACAAATAGGAAAAAATGCCAATGTCCATGATCATGGACACAGGAACTGTAAGGCTTAATTTAGTTTAGTTTTGCCAGTTTAGCATTACCATTTTGTCATACTTAGTAATACTTTCTCACATTGTGTATGCAACTTAAATGCAGTTTGTCGTGTCCCTCCTTGGGAAAAGGGAGAAGAACTTATTGGTGTGCAGACAAGCTTACAGGTACAATTATATGCATTATGTTAAGTTATGTTGGCAGCAGGCAATTACCACAGCTCAGTGGCAGAGAATGGCCATGGAAACCAAAGATCTGTGATTTGAATCCTGGCATTGATCTATTTTTCCTTAATACTGTATTATTATTATTATTATTATTATTATTATTATTATTATTATTATTATTATTATTATTATTATTATTATTATTATTGTTGTTGTTGTTGTGAGTTAAAAATTAAACTCTTTGTATTTATTTATAACGTTTAGCATTCCTTTTAACTATACTAGCTCACAAGGCTGGTAGTTGTGTGACTCCAGTTTCTTTTTGTGGGATTGTACAACTCATTCATTCTGTAGCAAATCACTTCAGTGTATTTTCTTATAGTAATAAATAAAAGTTGCACTTGAATGAGCATTCAATTCTTTGGTATAGCTGTTGTCTTTTATGAGTTCATTTAGGGAGAATGTGCTTTGTTCACAATAGGTGTACTGGTAAATTTCATATGATTTGCATACAGATTGGTCGTTTTCTTTGTTGTACACAGTAGATGGCAAAATCCATTTATTGCTAGTTCTACTATGGTGTGTCTGTGGTTAGTTGCTTTTCAACCATTGCCTGTTTATCATGGCATCCGTTCCAAAGAATTCAATGTTTTATCTCCTTTTCCTTCTGCTTCTTTCTTGCTATCACTTCTTTGTAAGCTTCTGTTTGCTAGTAACATTTTGCTCCTTATATCTTCCAGGAAGTAGGTTTCCCATTCGATTACATACGACAAACTTATACTTCCAAAGGCTCGTCAAATAGCAAGTGGTATTCTTACAGGGATTAAAAGAAATATGAAAGCTACTATCCAAATCCAAAAAACAATGGAAGAACAAGATAAATCAGAAATAGTTAAAATTGAAGTATGGAAAAGTAACTACCACTATAGAATTTACAGTATCTACAATCCTCCAGACAATACACTAGATCTAAATTCTATTCCCATAGAACCCAAAAGTATTTTAATAGGTGATTTTAATGCACACTCCCCTAGGTGGGGCTACAGAGATATAAATTCAGCAGGAAGAGTCATAGAAGACCTATTAAACTCGTCAACAATGGAATTAATATTTAATCCAAATGATCCACCCACTTACCTTCATTATAATGGTTCGGGTACAAATCCTGACCTTCTGATGGTGTCATCTGACATAATTGACAATACAAAAAGAGAAATAATAGAAGACCCAGGTTCAGGCCACAGAATCACCATAAACTCCATAAGAGGTCTAATAAATAAAAGTAACAAACCAAAAGTTAAAACTTCTTGGAATTTTAAAAAAGCAGATTGGTCCAGTTTCCAAAATGAGATAGAAGGGAAGTGTAATATACTGTTAGAATCAGAGTTCAAGTCAACAGATGAAATGAATAAAAAAATTTGTGAAATATTATTGACAGCAGCCAAAACACATATCCCCAAAGGAAAGTTAAAGAAATATAGCTACTTTTGGTCTCCATCTTTATCTAAGTTAAAACACGAAAGAAATATAGCAAGAGTCAAAGCCGAAAGAACCAAGTGTCCAGAAGATGTACAAAACTGGAGAAGAAAAGCAGCCATTTTTAAGAAAGAATTAATTACAGCAAAAAGGGCCAGTTTCACAAATTTTGTAGAACATATGGACTATAGGAAAGATGGAAATAAAATATACAAATTCCTTAATAAAACAAAATTATCAAAAAATACAACTGAACCATTAAAATATAATAACAAAAGCTTAACTACAGATAGGGAAATAGCAGAATCCCTTAACAAGTTTTATGCTCAGTCACAAAGAGTACCCCAAGCGTATAAAAAACAAGATAAGGCTATCCAAAAAACTATCAGAGAAACTAGTAAGCCAAAAGGTATACGAAATGATATTTTTATTCAGGATTTTAATGAAACAGAACTGGATTTAGCAATAGAACAATTACAGAACAAAAAATCTCCTGGACCTGACAAGATCCATCCAGAGTTTATTAAACACCTTGGCAGGAAAGGAAAAGAAATCCTACTTAAACTGTATAACACGTGTTGGAGAATGACTGTACCTTCCGACTGGAAAAAAGCCATTATCATCCCGATTTTAAAGAAAAACAAACCCTCAAACAATATTAATAGTTTCAGACCAATATCTTTGACCAGTGTTATTGCAAAAGTGATGGAAAGAATGGTGGCATCTAGACTTAACTGGTTTCTAGAATATTACAACTTAATTAATAGTTCACAGACCGGCTTCAGACAGAATCATAGTACAAGTGAAAATGTACTCCTACTAAGCCAAGACATCAAGGAAGCTTTCAATAGAAAGGAGGATACCTTGGCAGTATTCATTGATTTTAAATCAGCATATGACTCAGTCTGGAGAAATAAATTAGTTGAGAAGTTGCAATCAATAGGTGTGAAAAGTAACATGCTTAAGTGGATAACTCAGTTTATTTCACAAAGATTTTGTGCCACAAAATATAATACATACATTTCCAAATATAAACAAACACACCGAGGACTTCCACAAGGTGCTGTTCTGAGCACAACACTCTTTAACATATATATAAATGACCTTCCATCAATAATAAAAACTTTAGAAACCAAAATTGCTCTATTTGCTGACGATGTAGTCATTTGGACTTCAGGCTCTTCAAAAAAACCTGAATTAATTAAAGACAGAATAGAAACAGCCCTAAACAAAGTACATGAATGGAGCTCCAAAAACCTCATGACTATCAATGTGGAAAAAACAAATTATGAATTATTTACACTAAAATACAAACCAGTTAATGTTAGCATAAATTATAATGGTAAACCACTCAAAGCAGTTGATGATGCCAAATACTTAGGCATCACTTTCGACAGAAAGCTAAGTTGGAAAAAACATATAACAAACATCTCAGAAAAGATTGAAAAGAAATTGCAAATCCTGAAAAGGTTAGCTGGTGCTAAATGGGGCTGCTTAAGGAGAGTCCTTAACACAACATACAAAATGTATATTAAACCAAACCTCTTGTACTGTTCTGAAGCTTTAATAACAGCAGCAAATGCTAACATCAATAAACTTGAACAAATACAAAATCAGGCTCTTCGCCTAATCACTGGAGCAGTTAAATCCACACCTATTGATGCCATGCTTGCCTTAACACGGACCCCATCAATAACAACAAAAATAGAAGAACAAGCATTGCTCCAACACGAGAAAATGTTACGACTGCCAAACTCTAAATGGACAGAAGAGAACCTCCCCCCTTCAATCCTTAAAACTCCTAGTAGTTTCCTAGAAAAGGTAACACAGATTAAATCCAAATTGAACATTCCTAATACCAGAGAAAATCTACTTATTAGAGAAAATCCATTGGAATTATTGCAACCTACCTTCAATTTGGAATTAATAGAGGAAATAAGTAAATCAGACACACCAAAAGAAATACAAAAACTTCTAGCTCTGGAAACAATCAATACTAGGTATCCCACAGAAGAATGGCTGCACATATATACTGATGGATCCTCGAAGGAAAACCTTACTGGAGCTGGAGTTACATGTTCACATTTTTCCTTTTATCATTCTGTTGGCAGAGACACAACAAATTATGATGGAGAAATAGAGGCTATATACATTGCTCTCCGACAATTATTAAATCTTCCCTTAAATAAATTTAACAAGGCAGTAATTCTTTCGGATTCTAAAGCTGCAATTCAGGGAATATGTTCAAATACTACAAAGAAGTCAACAAAAATTAGAGAATGCTACAAAATGTTAACACAACTCCAAAAAGTTAATAAGACTGTTCATCTCCAATGGATTCCAGCACACTGTGGAGTCATGGGGAACGAAGCTGCAGACTCACTTGCAAAGAAAGCCACAACAATAACACAAAAGTCTAAATTCAATTTCTCATATTCCTCAATAAAACGCTTGATCATTAAAAATTTTTGTCATTCATACCTACAAGAAATAGAAACAAATGCCAAAGATAAAAAATGGATTACACTACTTTCCAATCCAGATATAATCCCCCAGAGACCAAGGAAAACAGCTGTTGCAGCCTTCCGACTATTGACAAATCATGACTGCTTGGCAAGTCATCTCTACAGAATAGGTATCTCAGCCTCACCGATATGTGTCCTGTGTAACGATCCAGCAGAAATGAATGAAGAACACTTGAAGACCTGTGAAGCATTAAGATCAGAAGAAACTACAGTTCAAAAGTATTGGAAAGCACGAATGCTAATGGCTTCATTGCCAGATGCAAGGCACTAGAAAACAACAACAACAACATACGACAAACTCTTTGGTGCGTATTTACTGGTTCCTAGTGCTCTTTTTATGTATCTTTCTTTTACAGAGTCAACTTTCTCCATGTCACTGGTTTTTAGTTTGTCCCATTAGAGTTCTACGTCATATGTAATGATTGGCACTATTGTTGTTTCAAACAGTTTCATCACTGTCTCTATTTTCAGTGTGGCGATGTTTTTGATATTATGCATTGCTTTTATGGCAGCTGCTGATATTTCCTGTATGTGGATTTTGAACGAAATCACTGTTGTTTTCAAAATGACACCTAAGTATTTATATGTGTTTACTATTCTCAGTGGCTTACTTATTATCTTCTCACTCCTTTTCAATCTTCCCCCTCTCCTGAATATCATCTATGCTTTTTATCTTTATCATGAAATCATTTTGTCACCCAGTGCTGTAGTATGTTTATTGCCTGTTGTGGGGCCTGTTTGTCAGTTGATCCTAGAACCATGTCACCTACATACATTCTTTTCATATTAAATAATAATACTTATAAAGGTCTCCTTGCATAGCTATTTTGGTCTGCAGTTATTTGCAGTGTATTTTGTCTCATGATTTCTTATATTACACCTGTAAGTTTATGTTCTTTGCCCATCATATCTCTTAGCTTTTGTTAATGCTATCAAAAGCTTTTTTGTAGTCTATAAATATTGCATAGTATTTGCTCTTTGGTTTGCTGAGTGCTTCGTTGATTTCTTTCATTAGTACGTCCACTGCTTGTAACATTGATTTAGCTTTTCTGAATCCAAATTAAATCTCTGGTATGTGTCGTGTGATTTCTGTCAGTGTGTTCGTGATAATCTTCATGAAGATTTTGAATGATGTATTTTCTAGTGCCACTCCACTGTATGCATTCACGTCTTCTGTACTCCCTTTTCCTTTGTATAGTATCTTTAGCATGGCTTTTCTCCAATTTTCTGACACAGTGTTCGTGCTTATGCATTTGTTGAAGATTTCTATCCAAATTGGGGTTAGAATTTCTGATGAGCTTTTTAGATGCTCGTTCGCTATTTGGTTTGGTACCATTGCTTTTTCGTTGCCCTGATGCTTCTGTCCACTTTCTACTCTGTTATTTGTATTTTATTTTTTGTTGCCTCTTCTTTCTCTTATTTTGTTATTCTGTATGCTTCCTTTTCGTTTCCCTTGTTGAGTATTCTTGAGGAGTGCTCTGACCAGTTTTGGCAGCGCTGTGGCCGAGCGGTTAGCGCGCTCGCCTACCACCTAGGCGGCCTGGGTTCGATCACAGGGACCCGCATGTGGTATTCGTGGTGGATGAAGCGGCGTCAGGGCAGGTTTTCTCCGGGTGCTCCGGTTTCCCCCGCCATCTCATTCCACCGGTGCTCCATCTTCATTCCATGTGTCATCAGTGTCACCGCCTGCGGTGCCGTAGTAGTAAAAGCGGGCGTTAAACACTACAACAACAACTTACCAGTTTTGCCTTGGTATTTCATTCATTGTGTGTTTTGATGTTCTCTTTAATGGTAGAAAAGGGTTCTTTTGTGCTTTTTGCATTATCATCTTATAGTGTTTCCATTTCCTGACAAGAGATTCCAGAACTAGCATTCTTATGAATTCCTTAATTTTGATTAATCCTACAAGTGTTCTGTTTGCATTTTCAGGTATCTGAGTCAGTTAGCTGCTGATCTACTGGGTTCAAACCCTGCTCAGATCAATATTTTTTAAGTTTGCTTAAAAGCAACATTCTCAGTCACTAGATTTACTAGCATGTAAAGCAACTCCTGCAGGAGAAAATTTCAGAACACTAGCAGCACTAATATGCTCGTGACAAGAACAATGTAATCATAAAATTCTTTTTTTTAAATTTGCTTTTCTATAAGTCTTACTCTGTAATACCAACAATTTTACCCAATCAGAAGGAAATACACGTTTATTATTTCTTTTAAAAATAGAACAAAGACTTATGATTTATAAACAGATCAATGTGCATTATGATCTTCTATTGTTACATATACCAAAATAAAGGTATAATACATCTACCTGCATAAGTAAAGTGTGCACTCATATTTGAATATGAAATATTACAAAGAAAGTGGATTAATTTATAGGAACTTTTGCTAATGGTGATTTGTTTTGGAATATTTCAGGCCAACTTTAAAAGGAGTATCTGTAGAGGGCAGCAATATCTGCACTTCCATCACATGCTCAGATTCAGGAGGCCACTGCCATATGGGAGAAGTTTCACATTTTAACACAGCTGATGTGTCTACAATTCTTGACAAGAATGTTGAGAACCAGTTCTGTAGGAGACAAAACATGTGCCCATTTAACTGTAATCTGTTGCATAAATGTGACCATCATACCAAGAATTTGGAATCTCCTTCAGGGTCTGTAGGAGATAAAATTAATTATGTAGACAAAAGTCTATCCAGATGTAAGATATGTGGGAATAGTTCTGGTTGTCGGTGTACGTTACGACAGCATTCTGTAGTTCATTCATATACCATGCCATATAAGTGTGAAATATGTGAGAAAACATTTAGGCGAAAGGGAGAATTAAAGGCACACAATCGCTATCAATGTATCACAAAACCATTCACATGTGACAAATGTGGAAAATCTTTCAAGTGTGTTTCAAACTTAAACAAACATATTGTGGTTCATTCAGATGCTAGACCATACAAATGTGAAATATGTGAGAAAACTTTCAAACGAAAGGGTGAATTAGCATCACATAGTGATTTTCATTCTCTCACGAAACCATACAGGTGTGACCTATGTGAGAAGTGTTTCAAACGTAAGACAAACTTAAATAGCCATATTCAGTTACATTCTGCCACAAAACTGTACAAATGTGACATTTGTCAGAAGAGTTTCCGTCATAGGGATCGGATAAAACGGCATATTCTTTCTCATTCAGTCACAAAACCATACACATGTGATTTGTGTGATAAAAGCTTCAAACAGAAATTAGGTTTAAATCTGCATATGCGGTTACATTCAGGCATAAAGTCATACAAATGTGACATTTGTGAGGAAAGTTTCTACCAAAAGTACCAGTTAACAAACCACATGATAACTCATTCGCAAACAAAGCCACACTTATGTGACATTTGTGGGAAGGGCTTTAGAACAAAGTTAGTCTTAAAAAAGCACGGTGTAATGCATTCAGACAAAAAACCACACCTGTGTGACCATTGTGGCAAGGGCTTCAAGCGGATAACAAACTTGGAACAACACCTAAAACAACATTCAGACAACAAAGCATATGTATGTAATACTTGTGGCAAAAGCTTCAAATGGAAGTCTAATTTAAAACAGCACATTCCTACTCATTTGGGCCCAAACTTATAAACATATGAAGCTGCTAATGAGAATTTCTGCACATGATTCTCTCAGATGCAAAACTATGCAATTTTCACATATTAAGAACTTCAAAATGTCACTGAAAACCTTTTATATCATTTAGTAACCTAATGATTTAAAGGTGGTAATTATCAGAACCTTAAATAGATGTTATATTTATAAACTTACTAGCTGAAATACCTTCTGTTGCTTGTGCTGTGACAAATTTATACCTTCAACTTTTAGACTAATGTTGGATACTATAACAAAAACACCAGAAAAAACCACTGTTGAACAATCCCCACAGTAAGAGAAGGAAGTAGAGAAAGCTGTGTGAATGTAAGATGTTACATTTCAAGGTCGATAATATAGAAGATTGTATAAATTCTTTGTAGAAGAGGGAATAGAGAAAGAAATGTGATTGTGTTTCATCAAAGAAACATGAGTAAAGATAACTATGTGAATATAACTGGTGCACTTCAATTTCAAACAAGGATAATAGTGTGAATTGTATGTTGAAGGGGAATAAAAACGTGATTGTATTTAGTAAAAGAAAAGTGAGTGGAGAAAAACATGTGAATGTAATATATGTCATTTCTATTTCAGTCATAGGATACTGTATGATTTATATGTTGAAGGACAAGTAGGGAAGGATATGTGAATTTATGTAAAAGAAAAGCAAGTAGAGGATACCATGTAAGTGTTACATTGTGTAGTAACATGGACCTTGTCCATGAAAAAATACATATACATTATGAATTTCGAGGTAATGAGTGAAGCAGTTTAGGAGCAAATAGAGGACATTTCCAAACATTCATTTATATAGACATAGACTACTGCTTAGAAAAGGAAGCATTACGTCCATCCGAAAATTTGACATCTTAACCTTTTAATGGGCAGTATGACATGAGCAACATAGGAATTGGAGTTCTCTTTTCCTTTTTTGAGGAATTAGAAGTAAACTCCATGCAGCTACAGTCACTGTAACATGACAGGATCCAAGCATGTGCATTACATCATTTGAAATTCAAGTAGGGAAGGGTATGTGAACATATTACCTAAAGCAAAAGGGAGTAGATAAAACCATGTGAATGTTACATTTTATAGCAAAGTGGCTAGCATACAAACCTTGACGCAAACGTTCCTCTCCGTCGAAGACGTCGCATTTAAGACCTATAAGATCTCGTGTTAGGTGTCCGGACTAGCTCTAGCAAGAGGTCCTAATCTGCAGGGTATGCGTGAGTTGTGGTAGGAATGGAACCAAACGAAGAATTAACCAACATTTAACTTTATTTGCAAATTTCCAGATTTGTAGAGAACTGCCGACGATATTTTAAATAGAATGTAACTTTTTAACTTCAACTACATTATAACACTTTAACTTTGTCACCCTTTAGCAACCGCTGAATTATGTATACGCACTAGCTGACGTACAAATCCCAAATTGCACGTGCGTTCTCTCGGCTCGATTCAAGATGAGTGTGTGTTGCGTTCCATTTGTTTATGCGTGGGTGACACGAAGGAAGCGATTTCCTTTGGCCAACTTTAGAGCACATCATGGTAAGATAGGAATCAGCCCGCGGAATCGTTAGAGCTTTGTACATACAACAATTGTAACCTTATCACTCATTTAAATCTGCCTAGGCTTCCATTCTTGAGACTTTAATCTATTCAGCTTTATTACGTCTTCCCCTTAACTATCGACAAGAATCTCCTTTTGTTTCTTTCTATTATCAATTATATATATATTGATATAATTTCGGTTTCAACCTCCATGAAAAAAATACATATCTGTGCTGAGTTTTGAGGTGATCAGTCAAGTGGCTTAGGAGTGTATAGAGGACAAACATACATTCATTCTAAAGTAAGAACAAATTAGAAACTAAAAACTTCACTTATCTTAGCATTATTTGCTGACCCTGGGTTTCAAGCTGTGTCCAGCTCATTCTCAAAGCCATAATATACATATAATGTAGGTTATATTTATAAACCTTTTGTGTAATTTAGCTATAGAATGATACAAAACTAATAATTATCAGAATTTCAAATATAGGTTATATGTATAAACCAATTATATAATTTAATTACAGAATGATACAAAAGTAATTGTTAGCAGAAGAACCTCAAATGCAGGTCATATTTATATACCTTTTATATTGTTCAGTTACATTTTTTTTTTAAATAACGTCCTCCAACATTGTGTCATATCAAACGAATGAATGAAATGAAATGGGTGAAATGATGCTCAAATGAGCCCGAGCTCCATGGAGCTTCAAGTTACCCGACATTCATCTTCTCAGGGTAGGGAAAACCTCGGAAAAAAACCTTACCCAGATAACTTACCCTAAGCGAGATTCGAACTCACGACCTCTTGAATGTGAAGCAGACACGCTAACCATCATGCTACCGAGGTGGGCTTGTTCAGTTACAGATAATACAAACAAGATAATTGTAAGATGAGCTGCAGTTGGACATGATATTTACAAACCTTGTAGCTCATTCATCTATAGAATTACACAGAAATGGTTATTGTTAAAATAGCTTCTGTCATAATATGCAAAAACATCAAACACAACATAGGTATGCTTATTTAGATCAGAATGTCTTAAGGTTTTGTTTCAACCTTTGCATAGTTCACAAGAAAAGCAAAGGAACATAACAGATTTATCAACATCACCACAAACAAAATTGTATAGTAGGCAACAATAAATGGACACTGATAAAAGCATGTTTCTTCATAACAAGTGCATTGGAACAAACTCCTAAAGAGTTTCTACATGACTTTATAAATATTAGTTGGTAATAGGGAGAGAGAAGTAACGTACACCTTAAGAGGTTCAGTTAAATCTAGCCATTATAACTGTATGTCATTGTGACAAATTTGTACAAGGTTGGCTTAAAAAAAGTGGCTCAATGGAATAATAAGTACTACTTATTACTTTCACTTTTTTCTCTAAATATTTATAACATAGTATTTGCAAACAGTTGCATAATAAGTTAAGATTTAAATGTAATCAAAATACTTGAGTTGACCACATTTTGTCAACAGCTAATGAGAATGTGAATAAAACTTTCAAATTTAAACATAGCTTTTCCTAGCAAGTAGAAAAAGTTGTAACAAGACTTCACTTTCCTCGACGGTGACAGACTTTTTTGATTAACATATTACATTCCATCATGTTTTTGTGTATGGAATATTTTTCCTATACTTTTAGTGTAAAGCTAACAAGAAGAGCTTTGGATTTATCCAGTTTTGTTTTGTAAGGTTGGACATACTTGACGTCAATTGAAAATACGTTGAACATGATAATTTTGGACCTGAAGTGAAGCAAATTAACATATGTTAATATGTGCCATAAGTGTCATATCAGGGCAATATCTCGGATAATCAAGAACTCTGATAACACAGGCGCTTGTTAAAAATCAAGAGGGAAATGTATGGTAAACTGTTGAAATGAATGAAAGCATGATCAAAGATATGAGAAAAACAACCATCTGTATTATCAAATGAAAAATTGACTTACATACAAATAAGAACAAAATTTAAATAAAAAGATCTGTAATTATTATTTATTTATGCCAACAAACTTACTGTTGGTGTTTTTAAACACACAAGCCGTGTGTGGGCAAAGTTTGAGAGGTAGAACTGGAACTTAAAAATTCAATGCCACAACTGGGATTTGAACCACAGACCTTCCGCTTACCGGGCAGACGCTCTAACCACTGAGCTATTGTGACAAACTGCCAGACAAATTACCATTGGGGTAATTTGTCTCTGATGTGAGACTTCCTTTGTGGTTTACCAGGAGAAATACGAACTGGTTTTAGAATTTAATGCCATTCTGGCAGTTTGTCACAATAGCTCAGTGGTTAGAGTGTCCGCCCGGTAAGCGGAAGGTCTGTGGTTCAAATCCCATTTGTGGCATTGAATTTTTAAGTTCCAGTTCTACCTCTCAAAAAAATCTGTGTTGCACTCACATGACTTTCTCTACTCTTGCACTAACCATTCTTATAAACTCTTATTCCTATATCTTCTTCGTGTTAGTTAAGATAAAAATTTGTGCAAACTATCTTACTGTTTATTTCCTTGTAGGTGCAAGGAGAATATTAGAATACAGTAGTCTTTAAGCGATATTAAAGCTCAGAGATTCTGTTCTCTTTGCACACTTAACATATAAAAAATGAACGATGTTCCATTTCACGAAAGTTTTGTTTCCCGAAACTCACACACGTAACAAGGAATATCTCTGAAATGGTTCACCCTACAAGAAAATTTATTGAGACATAAATTGTGTATTTTAGCAAGATCTACATTTTTTGTGTTGTATGATTTGGTCTATCTCTAATGGTTTACCAGTTATGCAAAAGTCTCCCATACATTTCCGGTGAACATAAAAATATGGTGCTCTCTAAGAAGCGGTTACTATTACTGCTATTGCTCTCTTCAATAAATATTGGAGAGCAAGAGGATTAATGACTTCATTGTCAGAAGTCCAGCATTAGCTAAGAAGAAGACATTTCCGGTGAAATCTCGACGTGGAATACAATACTTCCCCTACTTACCAGTAGAGAAAGTAAAAATGGTCATTCTTTGGCTCTTTTCACAATTTATGTCCCCTTAAGTGTCCAGTAGAAGGAAAGAGGTTCGTTAGTGCGCAACGTATCTATGAGTTGAACAAGTATAGAAGAGAGAGAAGGAAAAAATAGTACTTAAAACAGTCGCTGTTCTTTACAAACCCGCAGCGCCACCCCATGAATAATGCAAAAGGAGTAGGCTTCTTTTCCCCTGAATGTGGAGAAAGAGAGAGATAGTGAGAGACAGAGAGATACGCTGTAATCCTGTTTCTGTATTCCTAGTGCTAATGCAACGTTCTTCTCTACACAACTGGACAGCGTTTTCCTTTTTGATACCCATTTAGCATGCAGCAATAATAGCTGGCGCGTTCGTGCAAAATATTGCTGTCCAACGATATCAAATATCCAAACAGTGACCCCAAGATTGCGTATGCGCGAAAACCACTTTTTTCATTAGGTACCCATCGTTTATTTTCTTGTAGGCATAAGGAGAATGTGGGAATACAGTAGACTTTGAGTGATAGTCAAATCTTTTAAAGCTTTCAAATTCCGTTCTCTTTGCACGGTTAATGTATAAAAAAATGAATAACAGTATTCCATTTGACAGAAATATAATTTCTCCAAAGCTCACAAAAATAACAAAGAATACCTCTGAAATGGTTCAGTGTATAAAAAAATTATTTTGACAAACTGTGTGTTTTAGCAAGATCTACATTTTTTATATACTAAGACGGTCTATTTCTTACGGTTTACTAGTATGCAAAAGTCATCCAGAGTAAATAGCACTACATAGGCTATATCCAGAATATTAAAGATATGCATTTAATTTGGCATAAAAATATCTCAAACATATGGCATTTTAATCAAATTCGTTAGGAAACATTTTCAAGAAGATCAACATTTTCGAAAAATTTTCCATGTAAGGGGTACTTTAGGTTGGAGGGATTTTGTTCAAAATCTTCGTATCGCAACCTTGAAAGACTTTAAACTTAAATACCAAATTTGGTTTTTAACTGATTTTTCGTTTTTGAGTTATGCTGTCCACAGACTGACAGACACAGACACGTGCGCGGACCTTTTCCTAAAAGTATTTTTTTATTCAGGGGGCCTCAAAACATACTTCCGGTAAAATCTCGAGTTCCTCTACTTTACTATACTTACTGGGAAAGTAAAACTATAAAATACTAGGTTTCGCTTCAGTACGTTTAATCGTTTTGTAATAAAGTTAATTGTTTCGGGGATGGCAACCCTAAACTAATGGGATTAGTGCTCACATATGTCAATAGTCTGTTTTAAGCAAGCGGTGTGTGCTTCGAGGCAAACACTGCTCTCATATGTAAACAAAAACACTTGTCCATTGCGTTACTTGTACTTTCTCGTACAAATCCATGAAATGTTATGGCTGAAAGTTTGAATGTTATGATGTATTCCTTCAAGGTAATAATGAACATTCAGTTTTCCAAGGTACGGAATCAGAAAAATGAAATACTCAAAACCATGTATGTTAGCGTTAAAACAATGACCAAAAGGGATACAGATTTTCCCAATAACTGTTACCATCATCCATTATGAGTTAAAATAGTAGTAATTGCTTTTAATGTACAAATAAATAAGTTTTCCTTTTCATTCTCTTAAAACAATTGCGCTTACCGGGTTGAAATAAAACTAGTGATCTCCTTGCCATAACTGTAACTGCCTATTTTGGTTCTAAAGCGGTGCTTCGCAATTTTTCCGTTCCATCTGCAAAGTAAATTAACCTTTAGGGGCAACTAGGTATCAACGATCACCATCAAGTAGCACAATAAGATGAGAATCCAGTAGAATTGCAGCTTTGCGGTGCACAACTGGTCGTAAATGGTGTTCCAAAGAGTAATTGTATTATGCATTATTCAGACGATATCCGACAGGAACTGAATGAGTCACAGTGAACATGACTAAGTGGATCTTGTTCATATATATATTTCTTTTGCAATGAGGAATCTTTGTGCTGCCACTCATTTGTATCTTCAATTTTGGTTGGTAATACTGCACCTAATTTCTTTTAAATTCGAAGGAAATGCTCGCCTTCATGCCTGTAGGTTCTAACCGCAATCTTGCTATTTCTATTTGGAACAATTACTTAGTAAATATTATTTATTTATGCCAACAAACTTATTGTTGGTGTTTTTAAACACACAAGCCGTGTGTGGACTAGAATTTAACGAAGTTATTTTAGGGGGCTTTCCCTCTGTAGTTACATTTTGAATTATTTCAGAGGGCTTATATACATATAAATTCTGCCTCACATAGTATTTTAGATGTTTCCTGTGCAAATAAGTAATAATAATAATAATAAAAACCAGTTTGCAAGTTTTTCAGCGTGTATGCATGTCTCCATGAATAGCTTTAAAAAAGCTATGTTAAAATTATTTAAACTTTTAAAATTTAATTTCATTATAGAGTGATATGACGGCTCTAATGCCGAATATTTAGTTTGCATCCTTGCTGCGAGTTTGTTCAGGATTTATAACGTTCGCTTTACATTGAAATTACTTTCTTACGACCAAGTGTTAGAGAAATGTTGGAATGATATTCTCTTTGGACTTAAACGCACTAACCTTGTAGACAGGTACTGAGCCCACCAGTTGACCTTTGAGACTACCTGGCATAACTAATGGATAAGCCATCCAGGCTCCCCCCCCCCCCCCCCCCCAATGGCTAGAGGTATGTGACTAGGAAAACATTTGGAGCCGGCTGTACACGTGACATAGTTCGAACACAGAAGTGGTAGTGTAGACTTGGTGTATGTGCGCTCTGTGTTTACGTTCTGTTCTGTGCCATACAAAGTTCATTATGTCAGAATCATCATGTGTTGTCACATTGAAAACGTCAGTGGAAGACTTTGGTACAAATAAGTTTACTGTGAGTGGGAAAAAGAAATACAATGTAGGCTACGTCCTCAGAAATACGAAATTGTAAAGAGAAGCAAAGATTGTTAAAACTACACTGTAATTCAAAAGATATAAATCATTTGTTGCATTGTCAAGTAGTTAGAAGGCGGTAGAACAAAAAACAAAAAAGTTCACCACCACCATCGGAGTTCTTTGAAGATCTTTCTACATACCAATACCTATACCGTTTTACGAACTAGAAACTTGTATAAAACTATGTCTTTTTTCAAGTATCCAGCTAGTTACTTGGTAATAACAAGAAAAAATCTATAAAGATGTGAAAAAGCTTCCTCAGTGCTGGAATGCAACATCTTTTAAGATACACTTCTTATATTCCCACTTGGACTTTTGCCCCGTGAACTGTTACGCTGTTAATGTAGAACGCTTCCTCCAATAAACTTCGGAAATGAAATAATGGTACCAGCGAGAGTAAAGTGAATCAATGTTACCCATTACAGCTGAACCTACTGTATTCTAACATTCCCCTTGTACCTACAAGGAAATAAGCAATAAGATAATTTGTACAAATGTTTATCTTAACTAACACGAAGAAGATATAGGAATAAGAGTTTGTAAGAATGGTTAGTACAGAGTAGAGAAAGTCATGTGAGTGCAACCCATCACATTTTTTGTATAGTAAGATTTGGTCTATCACTTACAGTGCACCATTTATGCAACAGTCATCCAGAGTAAATAGGACTACATGGGCTATAGCCAGAAAATTCGAGATATACATTCCATTTGCCATAAAAATGGCCCAAACATATGGCATTTTAATCAAAATTGTTAGAGCCATTTTCAAGAAAATCAAAACTGTCGAAAAATCTTCCATGTAAAGGGTTACTTTAAGTTGGGCGAATTTTCTTAAAAGTCTTGTGTCGAATCCTTGAAAGGCATTAAACTTAAATATCAGCTTTGGTTTCTAATTGACTTCGTTTGACATGCTGACACACAACAGCGCAAGGAAAATATTTTCCTTTTGGTTTCAGGGGACTTGAATACATGTATTTCCGGTGAAATCTCGGCCACGAATTTTTGGGTGAAATACAACACTTCCTCTACTATAAGTAGCATAGAAAATAAGAAAAGGTTTCAACTTTATTGGTAGTGTTATTGAATGACACAAATATTAGAAGGCGTAGCTTTATTAAATCTAAAAGTCATAATCAGAATACCCCTATTTGTACGCAAAAACATGTCAAAATATACATGCAAATATGCATTAAAAATCCTAAAACATGCATAAACAATATGTAAAATAAGAATGGTATTATGCTTGATAACTACTTTCATTAGTTTATCATTTATTTATTTATTGTTTAAAGTATTAGTTAATTATTACTTTTTATTATTTAATTTATGACTTATTAACAATAACTTATTTATTACTTTTTTATCATTTGTATTTCACTGCTTAAATTTTAAGGAAGAATGACATATATATGTCTCTGCAGTGAAACTTCTTGCTTTGTCACTTAAGAAGGTTTTCTAGAGTGAAAAAAATCTCTCTACTTCACAACCGAAAACTGTTGCATGTGTGAACCAACTAAGTAGAATGTTTATTTAGGCTAGACATAGAAAAATATACCATTACCTGTTAAATTACAATACATATGCATGCAAATACATCTTTCAGATTCCAAGGGTGAGTGAGAGTGACAGAGATAGGTATAGAGATATAGACAGATATATAGAAAGATAGTAAGAGATGGAGAGATACATAAAGAAGGAAGGAGATATGGAGAGAGAGACGGGGAGGGATATATGGAGCGAGGTGGGGAAAATGATGAACAGAGAGATGGAGAGAGGGATGGGGCGAGAGACAGAGAGCGATGGAGTGGAAGAGGTAACTCGGGAGAAGGTGTGAGGATGAGTGAGCATAACCCGAGGGCAAGTGTGAGGGGGAGAGGCCGAAGGGTCAAGGGCGATAGCATCACGGCACGGGAGAGAGAGGGATCAACGGTAAATAAGAGGGTTGGAGGGCAACTGAGAGCGGTCGAGAGCAAGTGAGAGGGTTCAAGGGAAAGTGGAGTTCGAGGGCAAGTAGGAGGTCTCGAGGGACAGTGAGTGTTCGAGGGAAAGTGAGAGTTCGAGGGAATGTGAGAGGGTTCGAGGGAAAGTGAGAGGGTTCGAGGAGAAGAGAGAGGGGTCGAGGACAAGTGAAATTGCTCGAGCACGAGTGAGAGGGCGAGAGAGTGGAAGTAAGGGGGATATAAGGGCGTGACTTCGAGAGACATCGCAAAGGACTTCGCGAGGGGCCCTTCTCAAGGGGCCTTCCCGAACAGGCCTTGTTGAGGGGCCTTCCAGAAGGGGCCCGCTCAAGGCGACCTCTAGAGGGACATTCGCGAGGGGTCTTCGCTAGGGGCCTTCCAGAGGGGCCTTCGCAAGAGGCCTTCCCGTGGGGAATTTCCGAGAAATATTCCCGAGGAGCCATCGTGAGGGGCTTTCACGAGAGGCCATCGCTAGGGGCCCTCCCCAGCGGCCTTCGCTATGGGCGTTCACGAGGCAACTTCAGGAGGGGACTTGGCGAGGCGACTAAGCGAGGGTACTTAGCGAGGTGACTTCGTGAGCGGACTTAGCGAGGGCACTTAGCAAGAGGACTTGGTGAGGCGACTACGCGAGGGGAGTTTGCGAGGCGACTACGCGAGGGGACTTAGCGAGGGAACTTAGCTAAGTCCCCTCGCGAAATGCCCTCGCGTAGTCCTAGCTAAGTCCTCTCGTTAAGTCCCCTCGCTATGCCACTATCGAAGACCCTCGCTAAGTCCCCTTCCCAAGTACCCTCGCGAAGTCCCAATCTAAGTCCCCTCGCAAAGTCATCTCTTGTAGTCGCCTAGCTAAGTCTTCTCGCTAAGTCCCATCACGAAGTCCCCTCCTTAAGTCCTCTCACTAAGTCTCCTAAGTCATCTCGCTAAGTCCCCTTGCCAAGTGCCTCGCCAAGTCCCCTCGCGTAGTCGCCTAGCTGAGTCCGCTCGCGTTATCGCTTCGCTAAGTCCCCTAGCTAAGTCTTCTTACTAAGACCCCTCGCAGAGTTGCCTTGCTGAGCCCCTCGCTTAGCCGCCTCAACAAGTCCCCTCGCGTAGTCGCCACAGTAAGTCCCCTCGCTAAGTCTTCTTACCAAGTCTCCTCGCCAAGTCCCGCCGCTATGTCCCCTGGCCAAGTCTCATCGCCAAGTCCCGCCGCTATGTCCCCTGGCCAAGTCTCATCGCCAAGTCCCCTCGCCAACGAAAGGCATGGTACGTTTTTTATCCGGACATGGACCATATGGAAATTATTGGCAGAGAATAAATAAAACGAATAACTATTTGTGGCGTATGTAAAGTAGTTGAAAATCCAGAACATGTGATTTTTGAATGCACTAAGTACGATAGAAAAATTATTGAAGGAAGAAATCCACTAAGGGGATATACTTTAATGCACATTTTAAGGGAAAAAGATTTATATAATATACCTGCCAAGTTAGCAAATGAGATCACTGACATAGCCTGGGAAGTCCAAATAAGTAAGGATATTATAAGACCACATACATTACATACTCCAGCCGTTAGAAGATCGGAAAGAACAAGTAATCTTACTAACATTGGAGAATCAAATGTGGCCAGACAGAACCAATATAATAGTAATAACAATAATAACAATGGGGGAGAGGAGACAGATGCACAACAATCTAGTTCCAAGGAAGAAGAGGACTTATTGGAGTTCTTACGACAGCAATGTTGGAGCAGATGGCGAAGAGTTGCAGTCTTACAGCCAGACAATGGTGGGCCTGGGTGATAAGAGACGTCGCAGTGGAAGGAGGAGCCGACTATTCTGAAAATTCATGGGTCCGGGAGCTGGTGTAATTGCCCCAAATGAGTGAGTGTAGTGAAGTAAGGGGAGGGATTTTCCCCTCCCCATTTATAATTTATAAATAAAATTGGAGAATGGTACAGTGGTTTAAAAGGGGGAGGGGCTTAGCCCCTCCCTCGTAATAAGTATAATGAGATGTTATATGTGTGATTAGGAGTTTGGATTTGATGAGAGGATATTGTGATTGATTTAGAGGAGGGGTTTTTGTAAATTTGTAGTTTATGTGAATGTTTTGATGTGGTGTGTATTAGTGATTTTGTCTAGGTATTCGAGAGAATGGGTTTTTTATTTTTTAAATAAAAAGTGGTTTGGAGAAGTGGAGGTATTTTATGTGATGTGAAAGGATGTAAAAGGTATATGATTTACATTGAGTGAAGAATATTATATATGTGTGTGTTTTATTTTGTTGCTATTTTTGGTTATTTTTTGTAAATGTATTTTTTTAAGAGGAAATTGTGAAATATATTTGAAGTTTTGGATGTGAGTTTAAATTATATAAGTTTGTGTTTTTATAAATTATAAATTGAGTGAATTTGTTAAAATTTAAGATTTGAAATTACTATTTGTTTTTTAAATTTTTGAAATTGTTTTGTTTTAATTTTATGGTTAAAGAAAAATTAAGAGAAGGAATAGTGAATTTGGTTTTGGAAATTTGGTAATAGGTTTAAATTATATAATTTTATATATTTTATTAAAGGAATTAATTTTGTGTTGTAATTTAGGTATTGAATATAAATTATGTTATTTGAGTTTTTGTGGTAATTTTAAAAATATGAAGTATTAAAATTTTAAAGTTTATTTTTTTTAATTTAAAATTTAAATATTTTATATTATTGAATCTTTTTAAATTATTAAGTTTAATAATAATGTTGATATTTTTCTATATTATTTATCTGTTTATTAATTGTATATTAATAATCTTTATATTTTGGTTAATATTTAAATATTTTTGTTATATATTTATAGTTTTAAAATTTTTGTTTTTAAATGTTAAAAGTTTAAAATTGAAATTGAAATTTTGTATAGTTTAAATTTTTAGCTTATGGTTTTTAAGAATTTGAAACAATAGTAAATTTTGTTGTGAAAATTGTTAGTGAGTTGAAATTAGTGGTTGGTTAATTTTATGAATTTAGAGAAATGTTTAGAAATAATTTGAAATTTTTGTTGTTATTTAGGTATTGAATTTAAATTGGTGAGTTTTTATGGTAATAATAAAAAATTTGAAATATTAAAATTTATAATTTTATTTTTAATTTGAAAATGTATATTATTAAATATTTTAAATTATTAAGTTTAAAAATTAATAATGTTGATATTTTTTATATTATTTATTGTTATTAATTGTGTACTAATAGTCTTTATATGTTAGTTAATATTTAAATGTTTTTGTTATATATTTATGGTATTAAAATTTTGGTTCTTAAAATTTCAAAATTGAAATTTAAATGTTGTATAATTTAAATTTTAGCTTATGGTTTTTATGAATTTGAAAGAATAGTAAATTTTGTTTTGAAAATTGTTAGTGAGTGGAAATTAGTGGTTGGTTAATTTTATGAATTTAGAGAAATCTTTTGGAATAATTTGAAATTTTTATGGAGAATTATGTGTAATTTTTGTATTTGTATATTTTAATTGATTTAATTAGTTGTAAAAATTATTCTTTTTTAAATTCTGGATACCAGTATTTGTAATATCGGTTACCGGTATTTTGTATTATAGATTTGTAGGTTTATTAATTTAAATTGTTTGTTCTTTTTATTTTAGTAGAGGATTAACTGGATACCAGTATTATTTGTACATTTATTTTGTATTTGAATTGGTAGCTTATTTTCTTTTATTTTATTATTATACTTTTACTTTTCTTTA
Organism: Tenodera sinensis; assembly: GCA_030765045.1. Taxonomy (NCBI): domain Eukaryota; kingdom Metazoa; phylum Arthropoda; class Insecta; order Mantodea; family Mantidae; genus Tenodera; species Tenodera sinensis. The sequence goes on from CM060965.1 coordinate 10,424,878, forward strand.
ATATTTTATTTTAATTTTCTGATCTGAAAAATTGTTTGTAGATTTGTATACTTTTTATAGTTTACTAATAAATCTATGGAATTTGGAAGCTACGTCCCGGTGTAAGAAATTAGATACCGGGATGGAAGTTTTCAGATTTTATTTATTTATTTTTATTTATTCCCCTCGCCAAGTCCCCTTGCGAAGTACCCTTGCTAAGTCCCCTAGCCAAGTCCCCACGCCAAGCCCTCTGGCTACGTCCCCTCGCGAAATCCCCTATCGTAGTCGCCTAGCTAAGCCCCTCGCAAAGTTCCCGCGCTGTCCTACACTAAGTCCCCTAGCTATGACCCTTTGGGAAGTCCCCTTGGAAACCCCCCTCGCTAAGTCCCCTCGCAAACTCCCCTCGCGTAGTCGCCTCACCAAGTCCCCTTGCTAAGTCCCCTCGCGTAGTCGCCAAACCAAGTCCTCTTGCTAAGTCCCCTCGCAAACTCCCCTCGCGTAGTCGCCTCACCAAGTCCTCTTGCTAAGTCCCCTCGCAAACTCCCCTCGCGTAGTCGCCTCACCAAGTCCTCTTGCTAAGTCCCCTCGCAAACTCCCCTCGCGTAGTCGCCTCACCAAGTCCCCTCGCAAACTCCCCTCGCGTAGTCGCCTCACCAAGTCCTCTTGCTAAGTCCCCTCGCGTAGTCGCCTCACCAAGTCCTCTTGCTAAGTCCCCTCGCAAACTCCCCTCGCGTAGTCGCCTCACCAAGTCCTCTTGCTAAGTCCCCTCGCAAACTCCCCTCGCGTAGTCGCCTCACCAAGTCCCCTTGCTAAGTCCCCTCGCAGAGTCGCCTCACCAAGTCCTCTTGCTAAGTCCCCTCGCGTAGTCGCCTCACCAAGTCCTCTTGCTAAGTCCCCTCGCGTAGTCGCCTCACCAAGTCCCCTTGCTAAGTCCCCTCGCGTAGTCGCCTCACCAAGTCCTCTTGCTAAGTCCCCTCGCGTAGTCGCCTCACCAAGTCCTCTTGCTAAGTCCCCTCGCGTAGTCGCCTCACCAAGTCCCCTTGCTAAGTCCCCTCGCGTAGTCGCCTCAACAAGTCCTCTTGCTAAGTCCCCTCGCAAACTCCCCTCGCGTAGTCGCCTCACCAAGTCCCCTTGCTAAGTCCCCTCGCGTAGTCGCCTCACCAAGTCCCCTCGCGTAGTCGCCTCACCAAGTCCTCTTGCTAAGTCCCCTCGCGTAGTCGCCTCACCAAGTCCTCTTGCTAAGTCCCCTCGCGTAGTCGCCTCACCAAGTCCTCTTGCTAAGTCCCCTCGCAAACTCCCCTCGCGTAGTCGCCTCACCAAGTCCCCTCGCGTAGTCGCCTCACCAAGTCCTCTTGCTAAGTCCCCTCGCGTAGTCGCCTCACCAAGTCCTCTTGCTAAGTCCCCTCGCGTAGTCGCCTCACCAAGTCCCCTCGCGTAGTCGCCTCACCAAGTCCTCTTGCTAAGTCCCCTCGCGTAGTCGCCTCACCAAGTCCTCTTGCTAAGTCCCCTCGCGTAGTCGCCTCACCAAGTCCCCTTGCTAAGTCCCCTCGCGTAGTCGCCTCACCAAGTCCTCTTGCTAAGTCCCCTCGCGTAGTCGCCTCACCAAGTCCCCTTGCTAAGTCCCCTCGCGTACTCGCCTCACCAAGTCCCCTTGCTAAGTCCCCTCGCGTAGTCGCCTCACCAAGTCCTCTTGCTAAGTCCCCTCGCGTAGTCGCCTCACCAAGTCCTCTTGCTAAGTCCCCTCGCAAACTCCCCTCGCGTAGTCGCCTCACCAAGTCCTCTTGCTAAGTCCCCTCGCGTAGTCGCCTCACCAAGTCCTCTTGCTAAGTCCCCTCGCAAACTCCCCTCGCGTAGTCGCCTCACCAAGTCCCCTTGCTAAGTCCCCTCGCGTAGTCGCCTCACCAAGTCCTCTTGCTAAGTCCCCTCGCGTAGTCGCCTCACCAAGTCCCCTTGCTAAGTCCCCTCGCGTAGTCGCCTCACCAAGTCCTCTTGCTAAGTCCCCTCGCGAAGTCGCCTCACCAAGTCCCCTTGCTAAGTCCCCTCGCGTAGTCGCCTCACCAAGTCCCCTTGCTAAGTCCCCTCGCGTAGTCGCCTCACCAAGTCCTCTTGCTAAGTCCCCTCGCGTAGTCGCCTCACCAAGTCCCCTTGCTAAGTCCCCTCGCGTAGTCGCCTCACCAAGTCCTCTTGCTAAGTCCCCTCGCAAACTCCCCTCGCGTAGTCGCCTCACCAAGTCCTCTTGCTAAGTGCCCTCGCGTAGTCGCCTCACCAAGTCCTCTTGCTAAGTCCCCTCGCGCAGTCGCCTCACCAAGTCCCCTTGCTAAGTCCCCTCGCAAACTCCCCTCGCGTAGTCGCCTCACCAAGTCCTCTTGCTAAGTCCCCTCGCAAACTCCCCTCGCGTAGTCGTCTCACCAAGTCCCCTTGCTAAGTCCCCTCGCGTAGTCGCCTCACCAAGTCCCCTCGCGTAGTCGCCTTACCAAGTCCTCCTGCTAAGTGCCCTCGCAAACTCCCCTCGCGTAGTCGCCTCACCAAGTCCTCTTGCTAAGTCCCCTCGCGTAGTCGGCTCACCAAGTCCTCTTGCTAAGTCCCCTCGCGTAGTCGTCTCACCAAGTCCCCTTGCTAAGTCCCCTCGCAAACTCCCCTCGCGTAGTCGCCTCACCAAGTCCTCTTGCTAAGTATCCTCGCAAACTCCCCTCGCGTAGTCGCCTCACCAAGTCCTCTTGCTAAGTCCCCTCGCGTAGTCGCCTCACCAAGTCCTCTTGCTAAGTCCCCTCGCAAACTCCCCTCGCGTAGTCGCCTCACCAAGTCCCCTTGCTAAGTCCCCTCGCAAACTCCCCTCGCGTAGTCGCCTCACCAAGTCCCCTTGCTAAGTCCCCTCGCAAACTCCCCTCGCGTAGTCGCCTCACCAAGTCCTCTTGCTAAGTCCCCTCGCAAACTCCCCTCGCGTAGTCGCCTCACCAAGTCCCCTTGCTAAGTCCCCTCGCGTAGTCGCCTCACTAGTCCTCTTGCTAAGTCCCCTCGCGTAGTCGCCTCACCAAGTCCTCTTGCTAAGTGCCCTGGCGTAGTCGCCTCACCAAGTCCTCTTGCTAAGTCCCCTCGCAAACTCCCCTCGCGTAGTCGCCTCACCAAGTCCCCTTGCTAAGTCCCCTCGCGTAGTCGCCTCACCAAGTCCTCTTGCTAAGTCCCCTCGCAAACTCCCCTCGCGTAGTCGCCTCACCAAGCCCCTTGCTAATTCCCCTCGCGTAGTCGCCTCACCAAGTCCTCTTGCTAAGTCCCCTCGCATAGTCGCCTCACCAAGTCCTCTTGCTAAGTGCCCTCGCAAACTCCCCTCGCGTAGTCACCCCACCAAGTCCTCTTGCTAAGTCCCCTCGCGTAGTCGCCTCACCAAGTCCTCTTGCTAAGTCCCCTCGCAAACTCCCCTCGCGTAGTCGCCTCACCAAGTCCCCTTGCTAAGTCCCCTCGCAAACTCCCCTCGCGTAGTCTCCTCACCAAGTCCTCTTGCTAAGTGCCCTCGCAAACTCCCCTAGCGTAGGCGCCTCACCAAGTCCTCTTGCTAAGTCCCCTCGCGTAGTCGCCTCTCCAAGTCCTCTTGCTAAGTCCCCTCGCAAACTCCCCTCGCGTAGTCGCCTCACCAAGTCCCCTTGCTAAGTCCCCTCGCAAACTCCCCTCGCGTAGTCTCCTCACCAAGTCCTCTTGCTAAGTCCCCTCGCAAACTCCCCTCGCGTAGTCGCCTCACCAAGACCCCTTGCTAAGTCCCCTCGCAAACTCCCCTCGCGTAGTCGCCGCACCAAGTCCTCTTGCTAAGTCCCCTCGCGTAGTCGCCTCACCAAGTCCTCTTGCTAAGTCCCCTCGCAAACTCCCCTCGCGTAGTCGCCTCACCAAGGCCCCTTGCTAAGTCCCCTCGCAAACTCCCCTCGCGTAGTCGCCTCACCAAGTCCCCTTGCTAAGTCCCCTCGCAAACTCCCCTCGCGTAGTCGCCGCACCAAATCCTCTTGCTAAGTCCCCTCGCGTAGTCGCCTCACCAAGTCCTCTTGCTAAGTCCCCTCGCAAACTCCCCTCGCGTAGTCGCCTCACCAAGTCCCCTTGCTAAGTCCCCTCGCGTAGTCGCCTCACCAAGTCCTCTTGCTAAGTCCCCTCGCAAACTCCCCTCGCGTAGTCGCCTCACCAAGTCCCCTTGCTAAGTCCCCTCGCGTAGTCGCCTCACCAAGTCCTCTTGCTAAGTCCCCTCGCGTAGTCGCCTCACCAAGTCCTCTTGCTAAGTCCCCTCGCAAACTCCCCTCGCGTAGTCGCCTCACCAAGTCCCCTTGCTAAGTCCCCTCGCGTAGTCGCCTCACCAAGTCCTCTTGCTAAGTCCCCTCGCAAACTCCCCTCGCGTAGTCGCCTCACCAAGTCCTCTTGCTAAGTCCCCTCGCGTAGTCGCCTCACCAAGTCCTCTTGCTAAGTCCCCTCGCGTAGTCGCCTCACCAAGTCCCCTCGCGTAGTCGCCTCACGAAGTCCTCTTGCTAAGTCCCCTCGCAAACTCCCCTCGCGTAGTCGCCTCACCAAGTCCTCTTGCTAAGTCCCCTCGCAAACTCCCCTCGCGTAGTCGCCTCACCAAGTCCCCTTGCTAAGTCCCCTCGCGTAGTCGCCTCACCAAGTCCTCTTGCTAAGTCCCCTCGCAAACTCCCCTCGCGTAGTCGCCTCACCAAGTCCCCTTGCTAAGTCCCCTCGCGTAGTCGCCTCACCAAGTCCTCTTGCTAAGTCCCCTCGCAAACTCCCCTCGCGTAGTCGCCTCACCAAGTCCTCTTGCTAAGTCCCCTCGCAAACTCCCCTCGCGTAGTCGCCTCACCAAGTCCCCTTGCTAAGTCCCCTCGCAAACTCCCCTCGCGTAGTCGCCTCACCAAGTCCTCTTGCTAAGTCCCCTCCCAAACTCCCCTCGCGTAGTCGCCTCACCAAGTCCCCTTGCTAAGTCCCCTCGCGTAGTCGCCTCACCAAGTCCTCTTGCTAAGTCCCCTCGCGTAGTCGCCTCACCAAGTCCTCTTGCTAAGTCCCCTCGCGTAGTCGCCTCACCAAGTCCTCTTGCTAAGTCCCCTCGCAAACTCCCCTCGCGTAGTCGCCTCACCAAGTCCTCTTGCTAAGTCCCCTCGCGTAGTCGCCTCACCAAGTCCCCTCGCGTAGTCGCCTCACCAAGTCCCCTCGCATAGTCGCCTCACGAAGTCCTCTTGCTAAGTCCCCTCGCAAACTCCCCTCGCGTAGTCGCCTCACCAAGTCCTCTTGCTAAGTCCCCTCGCGTAGTCGCCTCACCAAGTCCCCTTGCAAAGTCCCCTCGCAAACTCGCCTCGCGTAGTCGCCTCACCAAGTCCTCTTGCTAAGTCCCCTCGCGTAGTCGCCTCACCAAGTCCTCTTGCTAAGTGCTCTCGCAAACTCCCCTCGCGTAGTCGCCTCACCAAGTCCTCTTGCTAAGTCCCCTCGCAAACTCTCCTCGCGTAGTCGCCTCACCAAGTCCTCTTGCTAAGTCCCGTCGCAAACTCCCCTCGCGTAGTCGCCTCACCAAGTCCTCTTGCTATGTCCCGTCGCGTAGTCGCCTCACCAAGTCCCCTTGCTAAGTCCCCTCGCGTAGTCGCCTCACCAAGTCCTCTTGCTAAGTCCCCTCGCGTAGTCGCCTCACCAAGTCCCCTTCCTAAGTCCCCTCGCGTAGTCGCCTCACCAAGTCCTCTTGCTAAGTCCCATCGCGTAGTCGCCTCACCAAGTCCTCTCGCTAAGTCCCCTCGCAAACTCCCCTCGCGTAGTCGCCTCACCAAGTCATCTTCCTAAGTCCCCTCGCAAACTCCCCTCGCGTAGTCGCCTCACCAAGTCCTCTTGCTAAGTCCCCTCGCGTAGTCGCCTCACCAAGTCCCCTCGCAAACTCCCCTCGCGTAGTCGCCTCACCAAGTCCCCTTGCGTAGTCGCCTCACTTAGTCCCCTTGCTAAGTCCCCTCGCGTAGTCCCCTCACCAAGTCCTCTTGCTAAGTCCCCTCGCGTAGTCGCCTCACCAAGTCCTCTTGCTAAGTCCCCTCGCGTAGTCGCCTCACCAAGTCCTCTTGCTAAGTCCCCTCGCGTAGTCGCCTCACCAAGTCCCCTTGCTAAGTCCCCTCGCGTAGTCGCCTCACCAAGTCCTCTTGCTAAGTCCCCTCGCAAACTCCCCTCGCGTAGTCGCCGCACCAAGTCTCCTTGCTAAGTCCCCTCGCGTAGTCGCCTCACCAAGTCCCCTAGCTAAGTCCCCTCGCGAAGTCGCCTCACCAAGTCCTCTTGCTAAGTCCCCTCGCGTAGTCGCCTCACCAAGTCCTCTTGCTAAGTCCCCTCGCAAACTCACCTCGCGTAGTCGCCTCACCAAGTCCCCTTGCTAAGTCCCCTCGCAAACTCCCCTCGCGTAGTCGCCTCACCAAGTCCTCTTGCTAAGTCCCCTCGCGTAGTCGCCTCACCAAGTCCTCTTGCTAAGTCCCCTCGCAAACTCCCCTCGCGTAGTCGCCTCACCAAGTCCCCTTGCTAAGTCCCCTCGCAAACTCCCCTCGCGTAGTCGCCTCACCAAGTCCTCTTACTAAGTCCCCTCCCAAACTCCCCTCGCGTAGTCGCCTCACCAAGTCCCCTTGCTAAGTCCCCTCGCGTAGTCGCCTCACCAAGTCCTCTTGCTAAGTCCCCTCGCGTAGTCGCCTCACCAAGTCCTCTTGCTAAGTCCCCTCGCAAACTCCCCTCGCGTAGTCGCCTCACCAAGTCCCCTTGCTAAGTCCCCTCGCGTAGTCGCCTCACCAAGTCCTCTTGCTAAGTCCCCTCGCGTAGTCGCCTCACAAGGTCCTCTTGCTAAGTCCCCTCGCGTAGTCGCCTCACCAAGTCCTCTTGCTAAGTCCCCTCGCGTAGTCGCCTCACCAAGTCCCCTCGCATAGTCGCCTCACGAAGTCCTCTTGCTAAGTCCCCTCGCATACTCCCCTCGCGTAGTCGCCTCACCAAGTCCTCTTGCTAAGTCCCCTCGCGTAGTCGCCTCACCAAGTCCCCTTGCTAAGTCCCCTCGCAAACTCCCCTCGCGTAGTCGCCTCACCAAGTACTCTTGCTAAGTCCCCTCGCGTAGTCGCCTCACCAAGTCCTCTTGCTAAGTGCTCTCGCAAACTCCCCTCGCGTAGTCGCCTCACCAAGTCCTCTTGCTAAGTCCCCTCGCGTAGTCGCCTCACCAAGTCCTCTTGCTAAGTCCCGTCGCAAACTCCCCTCGCGTAGTCGCCTCACCAAGTCCTCTTGCTATGTCCCGTCGCGTAGTCGCCTCACCAAGTCCCCTTGCTAAGTCCCCTTGCGTAGTCGCCTCACCAAGTCCTCTTGCTAAGTCCCCTCGCAAACTCCCCTCGCGTAGTCGCCTCACCAAGTCCCCTTCCTAAGCCCCTCGCGTAGTCGCCTCACCAAGTCCTCTTGCTAAGTCCCCTCGCGTAGTCGCCTCACCAAGACCCCTCGCTAAGTCCCCTCGCAAACTACCCTCGCGTAGTCGCCTCACCAAGTCCCCTGGCAAACTCCCCTCGCGTAGTCGCCTCACCAAGTCATCTTCCTAAGTCCCCTCGCAAACTCCCCTCGCGTAGTCGCCTCACCAAGTCCTCTTGCTAAGTTCCCTCGCGTAGTCGCCTCACCAAGTCCCCTCGCTAAGTCCCCTCGCAAACTCCCCTCGCGTAGTCGCCTCACCAAGTCCCCTGGCAAACTCCCCTCGCGTAGTCGCCTCACCAAGTCCTCTTGCTAAGTCCCCTCGCAAACCCCCTCGCGTAGTCGCCTCACCAAGTCCCCTTGCTAAGTCCCCTCGCGTAGTCGCCTCACCAAGTCCTCTTGCTAAGTCCCCTCGCAAACTCCCCTCGCGTAGTCGCCTCACCAAGTCCCCTTGCTAAGTCCCCTCGCGTAGTCGCCTCACCAAGTCCCCTTGCTAAGTCCCCTCGCGTAGTCGCCTCACCAAGTCCTCTTGCTAAGTCCCCTCGCGTAGTCGCCTCACCAAGTCCTCTTGCTAAGTCCCCTCGCGTAGTCGCCTCACCAAGTCCTCTTGCTAAGTCCCCTCGCGTAGTCGCCTCACCAAGTCCCCTTGCTAAGTCCCCTCGCGTAGTCGCCTCACCAAGTCCTCTTGCTAAGTCCCCTCGCAAACTCCCCTCGCGTAGTCGCCTCACTAAGTCTCCTTGCTAAGTCCCCTCGCGTAGTCGCCTCACCAAGTCCCCTCGCGAAGTCGCCTCACCAAGTCCTCTTGCTAAGTCCCCTCGCGTAGTCGCCTCACCAAGTCCTCTTGCTAAGTCCCCTCGCAAACTCCCCTCGCGTAGTCGCCTCACCAAGTCCCCTTGCTAAGTCCCCTCGGAAACTCCCCTCGCGTAGCCGCCTCACCAAGTCCTCTTGCTAAGTCCCCTCGCGTAGTCGCCTCACCAAGTCCTCTTGCTAAGTCCCCTCGCAAACTCCCCTCGCGTAGTCGCCTCACCAAGTCCCCTTGCTAAGTCCCCTCGCAAACTCCCCTCGCGTAGTCCCCTCACCAAGTCCTCTTGCTAAGTCCCCTCGCGTAGTCGCCTCACCAAGTCCTCTTGCTAAGTCCCCTCGCGTAGTCGCCTCACCAAGTCCTCTTGCTAAGTCCCCTCGCGTAGTCGCCTCACCAAGTCCCCTTGCTAAGTCCCCTCGCGTAGTCGCCTCACCAAGTCCTCTTGCTAAGTCCCCTCGCAAACTCCCCTCGCGTAGTCGCCGCACCAAGTCTCCTTGCTAAGTCCCCTCGCGTAGTCGCCTCACCAAGTCCCCTAGCTAAGTCCCCTCGCGAAGTCGCCTCACCAAGTCCTCTTGCTAAGTCCCCTCGCGTAGTCGCCTCACCAAGTCCTCTTGCTAAGTCCCCTCGCAAACTCACCTCGCGTAGTCGCCTCACCAAGTCCCCTTGCTAAGTCCCCTCGCAAACTCCCCTCGCGTAGTCGCCTCACCAAGTCCTCTTGCTAAGTCCCCTCGCGTAGTCGCCTCACCAAGTCCTCTTGCTAAGTCCCCTCGCAAACTCCCCTCGCGTAGTCGCCTCACCAAGTCCCCTTGCTAACTCCCCTCGCAAACTCCCCTCGCGTAGTCGCCTCACCAAGTCCTCTTACTAAGTCCCCTCCCAAACTCCCCTCGCGTAGTCGCCTCACCAAGTCCCCTTGCTAAGTCCCCTCGCGTAGTCGCCTCACCAAGTCCTCTTGCTAAGTCCCCTCGGCCTCACCAAGTCCTCTTGCTAAGTCCCCTCGCAAACTCCCCTCGCGTAGTCGCCTCACCAAGTCCCCTTGCTAAGTCCCCTCGCGTAGTCGCCTCACCAAGTCCTCTTGCTAAGTCCCCTCGCGTAGTCGCCTCACAAGGTCCTCTTGCTAAGTCCCCTCGCGTAGTCGCCTCACCAAGTCCTCTTGCTAAGTCCCCTCGCGTAGTCGCCTCACCAAGTCCCCTCGCATAGTCGCCTCACGAAGTCCTCTTGCTAAGTCCCCTCGCATACTCCCCTCGCGTAGTCGCCTCACCAAGTCCTCTTGCTAAGTCCCCTCGCGTAGTCGCCTCACCAAGTCCCCTTGCTAAGTCCCCTCGCAAACTCCCCTCGCGTAGTCGCCTCACCAAGTACTCTTGCTAAGTCCCCTCGCGTAGTCGCCTCACCAAGTCCTCTTGCTAAGTGCTCTCGCAAACTCCCCTCGCGTAGTCGCCTCACCAAGTCCTCTTGCTAAGTCCCCTCGCGTAGTCGCCTCACCAAGTCCTCTTGCTAAGTCCCGTCGCAAACTCCCCTCGCGTAGTCGCCTCACCAAGTCCTCTTGCTATGTCCCGTCGCGTAGTCGCCTCACCAAGTCCCCTTGCTAAGTCCCCTTGCGTAGTCGCCTCACCAAGTCCTCTTGCTAAGTCCCCTCGCAAACTCCCCTCGCGTAGTCGCCTCACCAAGTCCCCTTCCTAAGCCCCTCGCGTAGTCGCCTCACCAAGTCCTCTTGCTAAGTCCCCTCGCGTAGTCGCCTCACCAAGTCCCCTCGCTAAGTCCCCTCGCAAACTACCCTCGCGTAGTCGCCTCACCAAGTCCCCTGGCAAACTCCCCTCGCGTAGTCGCCTCACCAAGTCATCTTCCTAAGTCCCCTCGCAAACTCCCCTCGCGTAGTCGCCTCACCAAGTCCTCTTGCTAAGTTCCCTCGCGTAGTCGCCTCACCAAGTCCCCTCGCTAAGTCCCCTCGCAAACTCCCCTCGCGTAGTCGCCTCACCAAGTCCCCTGGCAAACTCCCCTCGCGTAGTCGCCTCACCAAGTCCTCTTGCTAAGTCCCCTCGCAAACCCCCTCGCGTAGTCGCCTCACCAAGTCCCCTTGCTAAGTCCCCTCGCGTAGTCGCCTCACCAAGTCCTCTTGCTAAGTCCCCTCGCAAACTCCCCTCGCGTAGTCGCCTCACCAAGTCCCCTTGCTAAGTCCCCTCGCGTAGTCGCCTCACCAAGTCCCCTTGCTAAGTCCCCTCGCGTAGTCGCCTCACCAAGTCCTCTTGCTAAGTCCCCTCGCGTAGTCGCCTCACCAAGTCCTCTTGCTAAGTCCCCTCGCGTAGTCGCCTCACCAAGTCCTCTTGCTAAGTCTCCTCGCGTAGTCGCCTCACCAAGTCCCCTTGCTAAGTCCCCTCGCAAACTCCCCTCGCGTAGTCGCCTCACTAAGTCTCCTTGCTAAGTCCCCTCGCGTAGTCGCCTCACCAAGTCCCCTCGCGAAGTCGCCTCACCAAGTCCTCTTGCTAAGTCCCCTCGCAAACTCCCCTCGCGTAGTCGCCTCACCAAGTCCCCTTGCTAAGTCCCCTCGGAAACTCCCCTCGCGTAGTCGCCTCACCAAGTCCTCTTGCTAAGTCCCCTCGCGTAGTCGCCTCACCAAGTCCTCTTGCTAAGTCCCCTCGCAAACTCCCCTCGCGTAGTCGCCTCACCAAGTCCCCTTGCTAAGTCCCCTCGCAAACTCCCCTCGCGTAGTCGCCTCACCAAGTCCTCTTTCTAAGTCCCCTCGCGTAGTCGCCTCACCAAGTCCCCTTGCTAAGTCCCCTCGCGTAGTCGCCTCACCAAGTCCTCTTGCTATGTCCCCTCGCAAACTCCCCTCGCGTAGTCGCCTCACCAAGTCCCCTTGCTAAGTCCCCTCGCAAACTCCCCTCGCGTAGTCGCCTCACCAAGTCCCCTTGCTAAGTCCCCTCGCAAACTCCCCTCGCGTAGCCGCCTCACCAAGTTCTCTTGCTATGTCCCCTCGCAAACTCCCCTCGCGTAGTCGCCTCACCAAGTCCCCTTGCTAAGTCCCCTCGCGTAGTCGCCTCACCAAGTCCTCTTGCTAAGTCCCCTCGCAAACTCCCCTCGCGTAGTCGCCTCACCAAGTCCCCTTGCTAAGTCCCCTCGCAAACTCCCCTCGCGTAGTCGCCTCACCAAGTCCTCTTGCTAAGTCCCCTCGCAAACTCCCCTCGCGTAGTCGCCTCACCAAGTCCCCTTGCTAATTCCCCTCGCGTAGTCGCCTCACCAAGTCCTCTTGCTAAGTCCCCTCGCATAGTCGCCTCACCAAGTCCTCTTGCTAAGTGCCCTCGCAAGCTCCCCTCGCGTAGTCGCCTCACCAAGTCCTCTTGCTAAGTCCCCTCGCGTAGTCGCCTCACCAAGTCCTCTTGCTAAGTCCCCTCGCGTAGTCGCCTCACCAAGTCCCCTTGCTAAGTCCCCTCGCAAACTCCCCTCGCGTAGTCGCCTCACCAAGTCCTCCTACTAAGTGCCCTCGCAAACTCCCCTCGCGTAGGCGCCTCACCAAGTCCTCTTGCTAAGTCCCCTCGCGTAGTCGCCTTACCAAGTCCTCTTGCTAAGTCCCGTCGCAAACTCCCCTCGCGTAGTCGCCTCACCAAGTCCTCTTGCTAAGTCCCGTCGCGTAGTCGCCTCACCAAGTCCCCTTGCTAAGTCCCCTCGCGTAGTCGCCTCACCAAGTCCTCTTGCTAAGTCCCCTCGCAAACTCCCCTCGCGTAGTCGCCTCACCAAGTCCCCTTCCTAAGTCCCCTCGCGTAGTCGCCTCACCAAGTCCCCTCGCAAACTCCCCTCGCGTAGTCGCCTCACCAAGTCCTCTTGCCAAGTGCCCTCGCGTAGGCGCCTCACCAAGTCCTCTTGCTAAGTCCCCTCGCGTAGTCGCCTCACCAAGTCCTCTTGCTAAGTCCCCTCGCAAACTCCCCTCGCGTAGTCGCCTCACCAAGTCCCCTTGCTAAGTCCCCTCGCAAACTCCCCTCGCGTAGTCGCCTCACCAAGTCCTCTTGCTAAGTCCCCTCGCGTAGTCGCCTCACCAAGTCCTCTTGCTAAGTCTCCTCGCGTAGTCGCCTCACCAAGTCCTCTTGCTAAGTCCCCTCGCAAACTCCCCTCGCGTAGTCGCCTCACCAAGTCCCCTTGCTAAGTCCCCTCGCGTAGTCGCCTCACCAAGTCCTCTTGCTAAGTCCCCTCGCGTAGTCGCCTCACCAAGTCCTCTTGCTAAGTCCCCTCGCAAACTCCCCTCGCGTAGTCGCCTCACCAAGTCCCCTTGCTAAGTCCCCTCGCGTAGTCGCCTCACCAAGTCCTTTTGCTAAGTCCCCTCGCAAACTCCCCTCGCGTAGTCGCCTCACCAAGTCCTCTTGCTAAGTCCCCTCGCGTAGTCGCCTCACCAAGTCCTCTTGCTAAGTCCCCTCGCGTAGTTGCCTCACCAAGTCCCCTCGCGTAGTCGCCTCACGAAGTCCTCTTGCTAAGTCCCCTCGCAAACTCCCCTCGCGTGGTCGCCTCACCAAGTCCTCTTGCTAAGTCCCCTCGCAAACTCCCCTCGCGTAGTCGCCTCACCAAGTCCCCTTGCTAAGTCCCCTCGCGTAGTCGCCTCACCAAGTCCTCTTGTTAAGTCCCCTCGCGTAGTCGCCTCACCAAGTCCTCTTGCTAAGTCCCCTCGCAAACTCCCCTCGCGTAGTCGCCTCACCAAGTCATCTTCCTAAGTCCCCTCGCAAACTCCCCTCGCGTAGTCGCCTCACAAAGTCCTCTTGCTAAGTGCCCTCGCAAACTCCGCTCGCGTAGTCGCCTCACCAAGTCCTCTTGCTAAGTCCCCTCGCAAACTCCCCTCGCGTAGTCGCCTCACCAAGTCCTCTTGCTAAGTGCCCTCGCAAACTCCCCTCGCGTAGTCGCCTCACCAAGTCCTCTTGCTAAGTCCCCTCGCAAACTCCCCTCGCGTAGTCGCCTCACCAAGTCCTCTTGCTAAGTCCCCTCGCAAACTCCCCTCGCGTAGTCGCCTCACCAAGTCCTCTTGCTAAGTCCCCTCGCAAACTCCCCTCGCGTAGTCGCTTCACCAAGTCGTCTTGCTAAGTCCCCTCGCGTAGTCGCCTCACCAAGTCCTCTTGCTAAGTCCCCTCGCAAACTCCCCTCGCGTAGTCGCCTCACCAAGTCCCCTTGCTAAGTCCCCTCGCAAACTCCCCTCGCAACCTCCCCTCGCGTAGTCGCCTCACCAAGTCCCCTTGCTAAGTCCCCTCGCAAACTCCCCTCGCGTAGTCGCCTCACCAAGTCCTCTTGCTAAGTCCCCTCGCAAACTCCCCTCGCGTAGTCGCCTCACCAAGTCCCCTTGCTAAGTCCCCTCGCGTAGTCGCCTCACCAAGTCCTCTTGCTAAGTCCCCTCGCAAACTCCCCTCGCGTAGTCGCCTCACCAAGTCCTCTTGCTAAGTGCCCTCGCGTAGTCGCCTCACCAAGTCCTCTTGCTAAGTCCCCTCGCGTAGTCGCCTCACCAAGTCCCCTTGCTAAGTCCCCTCGCAAACTCCCCTCGCGTAGTCGCCTCACCAAGTCCTCTTGCTAAGTCCCCTCGCAAACTCCCCTCGCGTAGTCGCCTCACCAAGTCCCCTTGCTAATTCCCCTCGCGTAGTCGCCTCACCAAGTCCTCTTGCTAAGTCCCCTCGCATAGTCGCTTCACCAAGTCCTCTTGCTAAGTGCCCTCGCAAACTCCCCTCGCGTAGTCGCCTCACCAAGTCCTCTTGCTAATTCCCCTCGCGTAGTCGCCTCACCAAGTCCTCTTGCTAAGTCCCCTCGCAAACTCACCTCGCGTAGTCGCCTCACCAAGTCCCCTTGCTAAGTCCCCTCGCAAACTCCCCTCGCGTAGTCGCCTCACCAAGTCCTCTTGCTAAGTCCCCTCGCAAACTCCCCTCGCGTAGGCGCCTCACCAAGTCCTCTTGCTAAGTCCCCTCGCGTAGTCGCCTCACCAAGTCGTCTTGCTAAGTCCCCTCGCGTAGTCGCCTCACCAAGTCCTCTTGCTAAGTCCCCTCGCAAACTCCCCTCGCGTAGTCGCCTCACCAAGTCCCCTTGCTAAGTGCCCTCGCGTAGTCGCCTCACCAAGTCCCCTTGCTAAGTCCCCTCGCGTAGTCGCCTCACCAAGTCCTCTTGCTAAGTCCCCTCGCGTAGTCGCCTCACCAAGTCCTCTTGCTAAGTCCCCTCGCAAACTCCCCTCGCGTAGTCGCCTCACCAAGTCCCCTTGCTAAGTCCCCTCGCGTAGTCGCCCCACCAAGTCCTTTTGCTAAGTCCCCTCGCAAACTCCCCTCGCGTAGTCGCCTCACCAAGTCCTCTTGCTAAGTCCCCTCGCGTAGTCGCCTCACCAAGTCCTCTTGCTAAGTCCCCTCGCGTAGTTGCCTCACCAAGTCCCCTCGCGTAGTCGCCTCACGAAGTCCTCTTGCTAAGTCCCCTCGCAAACTCCCCTCGCGTGGTCGCCTCACCAAGTCCTCTTGCTAAGTCCCCTCGCAAACTCCCCTCGCGTAGTCGCCTCACCAAGTCCCCTTGCTAAGTCCCCTCGCGTAGTCGCCTCACCAAGTCCTCTTGTTAAGTCCCCTCGCGTAGTCGCCTCACCAAGTCCTCTTGCTAAGTCCCCTCGCAAACTCCCCTCGCGTAGTCGCCTCACCAAGTCATCTTCCTAAGTCCCCTCGCAAACTCCCCTCGCGTAGTCGCCTCACAAAGTCCTCTTGCTAAGTGCCCTCGCAAACTCCGCTCGCGTAGTCGCCTCACCAAGTCCTCTTGCTAAGTCCCCTCGCAAACTCCCCTCGCGTAGTCGCCTCACCAAGTCCTCTTGCTAAGTGCCCTCGCAAACTCCCCTCGCGTAGTCGCCTCACCAAGTCCTCTTGCTAAGTCCCCTCGCAAACTCCCCTCGCGTAGTCGCCTCACCAAGTCCTCTTGCTAAGTCCCCTCGCAAACTCCCCTCGCGTAGTCGCCTCACCAAGTCCTCTTGCTAAGTCCCCTCGCAAACTCCCCTCGCGTAGTCGCTTCACCAAGTCGTCTTGCTAAGTCCCCTCGCGTAGTCGCCTCACCAAGTCCTCTTGCTAAGTCCCCTCGCAAACTCCCCTCGCGTAGTCGCCTCACCAAGTCCCCTTGCTAAGTCCCCTCGCAAACTCCCCTCGCAACCTCCCCTCGCGTAGTCGCCTCACCAAGTCCCCTTGCTAAGTCCCCTCGCAAACTCCCCTCGCGTAGTCGCCTCACCAAGTCCTCTTGCTAAGTCCCCTCGCAAACTCCCCTCGCGTAGTCGCCTCACCAAGTCCCCTTGCTAAGTCCCCTCGCGTAGTCGCCTCACCAAGTCCTCTTGCTAAGTCCCCTCGCAAACTCCCCTCGCGTAGTCGCCTCACCAAGTCCTCTTGCTAAGTGCCCTCGCGTAGTCGCCTCACCAAGTCCTCTTGCTAAGTCCCCTCGCGTAGTCGCCTCACCAAGTCCCCTTGCTAAGTCCCCTCGCAAACTCCCCTCGCGTAGTCGCCTCACCAAGTCCTCTTGCTAAGTCCCCTCGCAAACTCCCCTCGCGTAGTCGCCTCACCAAGTCCCCTTGCTAATTCCCCTCGCGTAGTCGCCTCACCAAGTCCTCTTGCTAAGTCCCCTCGCATAGTCGCTTCACCAAGTCCTCTTGCTAAGTGCCCTCGCAAACTCCCCTCGCGTAGTCGCCTCACCAAGTCCTCTTGCTAATTCCCCTCGCGTAGTCGCCTCACCAAGTCCTCTTGCTAAGTCCCCTCGCAAACTCACCTCGCGTAGTCGCCTCACCAAGTCCCCTTGCTAAGTCCCCTCGCAAACTCCCCTCGCGTAGTCGCCTCACCAAGTCCTCTTGCTAAGTGCCCTCGCAAACTCCCCTCGCGTAGGCGCCTCACCAAGTCCTCTTGCTAAGTCCCCTCGCGTAGTCGCCTCACCAAGTCGTCTTGCTAAGTCCCCTCGCGTAGTCGCCTCACCAAGTCCTCTTGCTAAGTCCCCTCGCAAACTCCCCTCGCGTAGTCGCCTCACCAAGTCCCCTTGCTAAGTCCCCTCGCAAACTCCCCTCGCGTAGTCGCCTCACCAAGTCCCCTCGCGTAGTCGCCTCACCAAGTCCTCTTGCTAAGTCCCCTCGCGTAGTCGCCTCACCAAGTTCTCTTGCTAAGTCCCCTCGCAAACTCCCCTCGCGTAGTCGCCTCACCAAGTCCCCTTGCTAAGTCCCCTCGCGTAGTCGGCTCACCAAGTCCTCTTGCTAAGTCCCCTCGCAAACTCCCCTCGCGTAATCGCCTCACCAAGTCCCCTTGCTAAGTCCCCTCGCGTAGTCGCCTCACCAAGTCCTCTTGCTAAGTCCCCTCGCAAACTCCCCTCGCGTAGTCGCCTCACCAAGTCCCCTCGCAAACTCCCCTCGCGTAGTCGCCTCACCAAGTCCCCTTGCTAAGTCCCCTCGCGTAGTCGCCTCACCAAGTCCTCTTGCTAAGTCCCCTCGCAAACTCCCCTCGCGTAATCGCCTCACCAAGTCCCCTTGCTAAGTCCCCTCGCGTAGTCGCCTCACCAAGTCCTCTTGCTAAGTCCCCTCGCAAACTCCCCTCGCGTAGTCGCCTCACAAAGTCCTCTTGCTAAGTCTCCTCGCAAACTCCCCTCGCGTAGTCGCCTCACCAAGTCCCCTCGCAAACTCCCCTCGCGTAGTCGCCTCACCAAGTCTTCTTGCTAAGTCCCCTCGCAAACTCCCCTCGCGTAGTCGCCTCACCAAGTACTCTTGCTAAGTCCCCTCGCAAACTCCCCTCGCGTAGTCGCCTCACCAAGTCCTCTTGCTAAGTCCCCTCGCAAACTCCCCTCGCGTAGTCGCCTCACCAAGTCCCCTTGCTAAGTCCCCTCGCGTAGTCGCCTCACCAAGTCCTCTTGCTAAGTCCCCTCGCGTAGTCGCCTCACCAAGTCCTCTTGCTAAGTCCCCTCGCAAACTCCCCTCGCGTAGTCGCCTCACCAAGTCCCCTTGCTAAGTCCCCTCGCGTAGTCGCCTCACCAAGTCCTTTTGCTAAGTCCCCTCGCAAACTCCCCTCGCGTAGTCGCCTCACCAAGTCCTCTTGCTAAGTCCCCTCGCGTAGTCGCCTCACCAAGTCCTCTTGCTAAGTCCCCTCGCGTAGTTGCCTCACCAAGTCCCCTCGCGTAGTCGCCTCACGAAGTCCTCTTGCTAAGTCCCCTCGCAAACTCCCCTCGCGTGGTCGCCTCACCAAGTCCTCTTGCTAAGTCCCCTCGCAAACTCCCCTCGCGTAGTCGCCTCACCAAGTCCCCTTGCTAAGTCCCCTCGCGTAGTCGCCTCACCAAGTCCTCTTGTTAAGTCCCCTCGCGTAGTCGCCTCACCAAGTCCTCTTGCTAAGTCCCCTCGCAAACTCCCCTCGCGTAGTCGCCTCACCAAGTCATCTTCCTAAGTCCCCTCGCAAACTCCCCTCGCGTAGTCGCCTCACAAAGTCCTCTTGCTAAGTGCCCTCGCAAACTCCGCTCGCGTAGTCGCCTCACCAAGTCCTCTTGCTAAGTCCCCTCGCAAACTCCCCTCGCGTAGTCGCCTCACCAAGTCCTCTTGCTAAGTGCCCTCGCAAACTCCCCTCGCGTAGTCGCCTCACCAAGTCCTCTTGCTAAGTCCCCTCGCAAACTCCCCTCGCGTAGTCGCCTCACCAAGTCCTCTTGCTAAGTCCCCTCGCAAACTCCCCTCGCGTAGTCGCCTCACCAAGTCCTCTTGCTAAGTCCCCTCGCAAACTCCCCTCGCGTAGTCGCTTCACCAAGTCGTCTGGCTAAGTCCCCTCGCGTAGTCGCCTCACCAAGTCCTCTTGCTAAGTCCCCTCGCAAACTCCCCTCGCGTAGTCGCCTCACCAAGTCCCCTTGCTAAGTCCCCTCGCAAACTCCCCTCGCAACCTCCCCTCGCGTAGTCGCCTCACCAAGTCCCCTTGCTAAGTCCCCTCGCAAACACCCTCGCGTAGTCGCCTCACCAAGTCCTCTTGCTAAGTCCCCTCGCAAACTCCCCTCGCGTAGTCGCCTCACCAAGTCCCCTTGCTAAGTCCCCTCGCGTAGTCGCCTCACCAAGTCCTCTTGCTAAGTCCCCTCGCAAACTCCCCTCGCGTAGTCGCCTCACCAAGTCCTCTTGCTAAGTGCCCTCGCGTAGTCGCCTCACCAAGTCCTCTTGCTAAGTCCCCTCGCGTAGTCGCCTCACCAAGTCCCCTTGCTAAGTCCCCTCGCAAACTCCCCTCGCGTAGTCGCCTCACCAAGTCCTCTTGCTAAGTCCCCTCGCAAACTCCCCTCGCGTAGTCGCCTCACCAAGTCCCCTTGCTAATTCCCCTCGCGTAGTCGCCTCACCAAGTCCTCTTGCTAAGTCCCCTCGCATAGTCGCTTCACCAAGTCCTCTTGCTAAGTGCCCTCGCAAACTCCCCTCGCGTAGTCGCCTCACCAAGTCCTCTTGCTAATTCCCCTCGCGTAGTCGCCTCACCAAGTCCTCTTGCTAAGTCCCCTCGCAAACTCCCCTCGCGTAGTCGCCTCACCAAGTCCCCTTGCTAAGTCCCCTCGCAAACTCCCCTCGCGTAGTCGCCTCACCAAGTCCTCTTGCTAAGTGCCCTCGCAAACTCCCCTCGCGTAGGCGCCTCACCAAGTCCTCTTGCTAAGTCCCCTCGCGTAGTCGCCTCACCAAGTCCTCTTGCTAAGTCCCCTCGCAAACTCCCCTCGCGTAGTCGCCTCACCAAGTCGTCTTGCTAAGTCCCCTCGCGTAGTCGCCTCACCAAGTCCTCTTGCTAAGTCCCCTCGCAAACTCCCCTCGCGTAGTCGCCTCACCAAGTCCCCTTGCTAAGTCCCCTCGCAAACTCCCCTCGCGTAGTCGCCTCACCAAGTCCCCTCGCGTAGTCGCCTCACCAAGTCCTCTTGCTAAGTCCCCTCGCGTAGTCGCCTCACCAAGTTCTCTTGCTAAGTCCCCTCGCAAACTCCCCTCGCGTAGTCGCCTCACCAAGTCCCCTTGCTAAGTCCCCTCGCGTAGTCGCCTCACCAAGTCCTCTTGCTAAGTCCCCTCGCAAACTCCCCTCGCGTAATCGCCTCACCAAGTCCCCTTGCTAAGTCCCCTCGCGTAGTCGCCTCACC
This sequence comes from Tenodera sinensis, assembly GCA_030765045.1. Taxonomy (NCBI): domain Eukaryota; kingdom Metazoa; phylum Arthropoda; class Insecta; order Mantodea; family Mantidae; genus Tenodera; species Tenodera sinensis. The sequence continues at coordinate 10,444,127 of CM060965.1, forward strand.
AAGTCCTCTTGCTAAGTCCCCTCGCAAACTCCCCTCGCGTAGTCGCCTCACCAAGTCCCCTCGCAAACTCCCCTCGCGTAGTCGCCTCACCAAGTCCCCTTGCTAAGTCCCCTCGCGTAGTCGCCTCACCAAGTCCTCTTGCTAAGTCCCCTCGCAAACTCCCCTCGCGTAATCGCCTCACCAAGTCCCCTTGCTAAGTCCCCTCGCGTAGTCGCCTCACCAAGTCCTCTTGCTAAGTCCCCTCGCAAACTCCCCTCGCGTAGTCGCCTCACAAAGTCCTCTTGCTAAGTCTCCTCGCAAACTCCCCTCGCGTAGTCGCCTCACCAAGTCCCCTCGCAAACTCCCCTCGCGTAGTCGCCTCACCAAGTCTTCTTGCTAAGTCCCCTCGCAAACTCCCCTCGCGTAGTCGCCTCACCAAGTCCTCTTGCTAAGTCCCCTCGCAAACTCCCCTCGCGTAGTCGCCTCACCAAGTCCTCTTGCTAAGTCTCCTCGCAAACTCCCCTCGCGTAGTCGCCTCACCAAGTCCTCTTGCTAAGTCCCCTCGCAAACTCCCCTCGCGTAGTCGCCTCACCAAGTCCTCTTGCTAAGTCCCCTCGCGTAGTCGCCTCACCAAGTCCTCTTGCTAAGTCCCCTCGCAAACTCCCCTCGCGTAGTCGCCTCACCAAATCCTCTTGCTAAGTGCCCTCGCAAACTCCCCTCGCGTAGTCGCCTCACCAAGTCCTCTTGCTAAGTCCCCTCGCAAACTCCCCTCGCGTAGTCGCCTCACCAAGTCCTTTTGCTAAGTCCCCTCGCAAACTCCCCTCGCGTAGTCGCCTAACCAAGTCCTCTTGCTAAGTCCCCTCATGTAGTCGCCTCACCAAGTCCTCTTGCTAAGTCCCCTCGCAAACTCCCCTCGCGTAGTCGCCTCACCAAGTCCCCTTGCTAAGTCCCCTCGCGTAGTCGCCTCACCAAGTCCTCTTGCTAAGTCCCCTCGCAAACTCCCCTCGCGTAGTCGCCTCACCAAGTCCTCTTGCTAAGTCCCCTCGCAAACTCCCCTCGCGTAGTCGCCTCACCAAGTCCTCTTGCTAAGTCGCCTCGCAAACTCCCCTCGCATAGTCGCCTCACCAAGTCCTCTTGCTAAGTCCCCTCGCAAACTCCCCTCGCGTAGTCGCCTCACTAAGTCCTCTTGCTAAATCCCCTCGCAAACTCCCCTCGCGTAGTCGCCTCACCAAGTCCTCTTGCTAAGTCCCCTCGCAAACTCCCCTCGCGTAGTCGCCTCACCAAGTCCCCTTGCTAAGTCCCCTCGCAAACTCCCCTCGCGTAGTCGCATCACCAAGTCCCCTTGCTAAGTCCCCTCGCGAAGTCGCCTCATCAAGTCCTCTTGCTAAGTCCCCTCGCAAACTCCCCTCACGTAGTCGCCTCACCAAGTCCCCTTGCTAAGTCCCCTCGCGTAGTCACCTCACCAAGTCCTCTTGCTAAGTCCCCTCGCGTAGTCACCTCACCAAGTCCCCTTGCTAAGTCCCCTCGCGTAGTCGCCTCACCAAGTCCTCTTGCTAAGTCCCCTCGCAAACTCCCCTCGCTTAGTCCCCTTGCTAAGTCCCCTCGCAAACTCCCCTCGCGTAGTCGTCTCACCAAGTCCCCTTGCTAAGTCCCCTCGCGTAGTCGCCTCACCAAGTCCTCTTGCTAAGTCCCCTCGCGTAGTCGCCTCACCAAGTCCTCTTGCTAAGTCCCCTCGCAAACTCTCCTCGCGTAGTCGCCTCACCAAGTCCCCTTGCTAAGTCCCCTCGCAAACTCCCCTCGCGTAGTCGCCTCACCAAGTCCTCTTGCTAAGTCCCCTCGCAAACTCCCCTCGCGTAGTCGCCTCACCAAGTCCTCTTGCTAAGTCCCCTCGCAAACTCCCCTCGCGTAGTCGCCTCACCAAGTCCCCTTGCTAAGTCCCCTCGCGTAGTCGCCTCACCAAGTCCCCTTGCTAAGTCCCCTCGCGTAGTCGCCTCACCAAGTCCTCTTGCTAAGACCCCTCGCAAACTCCCCTCGCGTAGTCGCCTCACCAAGTCCCCTTGCTAAGTCCCCTCGCAAACTCCCCTCGCGTAGTCGCCTCACCAAGTCCTCTTGCTAAGTGCCCTCGCGTAGTCGCCTCACCAAGTCCTCTTGCTAAGTCCCCTCGCAAACTCCCCTCGCGTAGTCGCCTCACCAAGTTCCCTTGCTAAGTCCCCTCGCGTAGTCGCCTCACCAAGTCTTCTTGCTAAGTCCCCTCGCGTAGTCGCCTCACCAAGTCCCCTCGCTAAGTCCCCTCGCAAACTCCCCTCGCGTAGTCGCCTCACCAAGTCCTCTTGCTAAGTCCCCTCGCAAACTCCCCTCGCGTAGTCGCCTCACCAAGTCCTCTGTCTAAGTCCCCTCGCAAACTCCCCTCGCGTAGTCGCCTCACCAAGTCCTCTTGCTAAGTCCCCTCGCGTAGTCGCCTCACCAAGTCCTCTTGTTAAGTCCCCTCGCAAACTCCCCTCGCGTAGTCGCCTCACAAAGTCCTCTTGCTAAGTCCCCTCGCAAACTCCCATCGCGTAGTCGCGTCACCAAGTCCTCTTGCTAAGTCCCCTCGCAAACTCCCCACGCGTAGTCGCCTCACCAAGTCCTCTTGCTAAGTCCCCTCGCGTAGTCGCCTCACCAAGTCGTCTTGCTAAGTCCCCTCGCGTAGTCGCGTCACCAAGTCCCCTTGCTAAGTCCCCTCGCGTAGTCGCCTCACCAAGTCCTCTTGCTAAGTCCCCTCGCAAACTCCCCTCGCGTAGTCGCCTCACCAAGTCCCCTTGCTAAGTCCCCTCGCGTAGTCGCCTCACCAAGTCCTCTTGCTAAGTCCCCTCGCGTAGTCGCCTCACCAAGTCCTCTTGCTAAGTCCCCTCGCAAATTCCCTACGCGTAGTCGCCTCACCAAGTCCCCTTGCTAAGTCCCCTCGCGTAGTCGCCTCACCAAGTCCTCTTGCTAAGTCCCCTCGCAAACTCCCCTCGCGTAGTCGCCTCACCAAGTCCTCTTGCTAAGTCCCCTCGCAAACTCCCCTCGCGTAGTCGCCTCACCAAGTCCTCTTGCTAAGTCCCCTCGCAAACTCCCCTCGCATAGTCGCCTCACCAAGTCCTCTTGCTAAGTCCCCTCGCAAACTCCCCTCGCGTAGTCGCCTCACCAAGTCCTCTTGCTAAGTCCCCTCTCAAACTCCCCTCGCGTAGTCGCCTCACCAAGTCCTCTTGCTAAGTCCCCTCGCGTAGTCGCCTCACCAAGTCCCCTTGCTAAGTCCCCTCGCAAACTCCCCTCGCGTAGTCGCCTCACCAAGTCCTCTTGCTAAGTCCCCTCGCAAACTCCCCTCGCGTAGTCGCCTCACCAAGTCCCCTTGCTAAGTCCCCTCGCGTAGTCGCCTCACCAAGTCCCCTTGCTAAGTCCCCTCGCGTAGTCGCCTCACCAAGTCCTCTTGCTAAGACCCCTCGCAAACTCCCCTCGCGTAGTCGCCTCACCAAGTCCCCTTGCTAAGTCCCCTCGCAAACTCCCCTCGCGTAGTCGCCTCACCAAGTCCTCTTGCTAAGTGCCCTCGCGTAGTCGCCTCACCAAGTCCTCTTGCTAAGTCCCCTCGCAAACTCCCCTCGCGTAGTCGCCTCACCAAGTTCCCTTGCTAAGTCCCCTCGCGTAGTCGCCTCACCAAGTCTTCTTGCTAAGTCCCCTCGCGTAGTCGCCTCACCAAGTCCCCTCGCTAAGTCCCCTCGCAAACTCCCCTCGCGTAGTCGCCTCACCAAGTCCTCTTGCTAAGTCCCCTCGCAAACTCCCCTCGCGTAGTCGCCTCACCAAGTCCTCTGTCTAAGTCCCCTCGCAAACTCCCCTCGCGTAGTCGCCTCACCAAGTCCTCTTGCTAAGTCCCCTCGCGTAGTCGCCTCACCAAGTCCTCTTGTTAAGTCCCCTCGCAAACTCCCCTCGCGTAGTCGCCTCACAAAGTCCTCTTGCTAAGTCCCCTCGCAAACTCCCATCGCGTAGTCGCGTCACCAAGTCCTCTTGCTAAGTCCCCTCGCAAACTCCCCACGCGTAGTCGCCTCACCAAGTCCTCTTGCTAAGTCCCCTCGCGTAGTCGCCTCACCAAGTCGTCTTGCTAAGTCCCCTCGCGTAGTCGCGTCACCAAGTCCCCTTGCTAAGTCCCCTCGCGTAGTCGCCTCACCAAGTCCTCTTGCTAAGTCCCCTCGCAAACTCCCCTCGCGTAGTCGCCTCACCAAGTCCCCTTGCTAAGTCCCCTCGCGTAGTCGCCTCACCAAGTCCTCTTGCTAAGTCCCCTCGCGTAGTCGCCTCACCAAGTCCTCTTGCTAAGTCCCCTCGCAAATTCCCTACGCGTAGTCGCCTCACCAAGTCCCCTTGCTAAGTCCCCTCGCGTAGTCGCCTCACCAAGTCCTCTTGCTAAGTCCCCTCGCAAACTCCCCTCGCGTAGTCGCCTCACCAAGTCCTCTTGCTAAGTCCCCTCGCAAACTCCCCTCGCGTAGTCGCCTCACCAAGTCCTCTTGCTAAGTCCCCTCGCAAACTCCCCTCGCATAGTCGCCTCACCAAGTCCTCTTGCTAAGTCCCCTCGCAAACTCCCCTCGCGTAGTCGCCTCACCAAGTCCTCTTGCTAAGTCCCCTCTCAAACTCCCCTCGCGTAGTCGCCTCACCAAGTCCTCTTGCTAAGTCCCCTCGCGTAGTCGCCTCACCAAGTCCCCTTGCTAAGTCCCCTCGCAAACTCCCCTCGCGTAGTCGCCTCACCAAGTCCCCTTGCTAAGTCCCCTCGCGAAGTCGCCTCACCAAGTCCTCTTGCTAAGTCCCCTCGCAAACTCCCCTCACGTAGTCACCTCACCAAGTCCCCTTGCTAAGTCCCCTCGCGTAGTCGCCTCACCAAGTCCTCTTGCTATGTCCCCTCGCAAACTCCCCTCGCGTAATCGCCTCACCAAGTCCCCTTGCTAAGTCCCCTCGCGTAGTCGCCTCACCAAGTCCTCTTGCTAAGTCCCCTCGCAAACTCCCCTCGCGTAGTCGCCTCACCAAGTCCCCTCGCAAACTCCCCTCGCGTAGTCGCCTCACCAAGTCCCCTTGCTAAGTCCCCTCGCGTAGTCGCCTCACCAAGTCCTCTTGCTAAGTCCCCTCGCAAACTCCCCTCGCGTAATCGCCTCACCAAGTCCCCTTGCTAAGTCCCCTCGCGTAGTCGCCTCACCAAGTCCTCTTGCTAAGTCCCCTCGCAAACTCCCCTCGCGTAGTCGCCTCACCAAGTCCCCTCGCAAACTCCCCTCGCGTAGTCGCCTCACCAAGTCCCCTTGCTAAGTCCCCTCGCGTAGTCGCCTCACCAAGTCCTCTTGCTAAGTCCCCTCGCGTAGTCGCCTCACCAAGTCCTCTTGCTAAGTCCCCTCGCGTAGTCGCCTCACCAAGTCCTCTTGCTAAGTCCCCTCGCAAATTCCCTACGCGTAGTCGCCTCACCAAGTCCCCTTGCTAAGTCCCCTCGCGTAGTCGCCTCACCAAGTCCTCTTGCTAAGTCCCCTCGCAAACTCCCCTCGCGTAGTCGCCTCACCAAGTCCTCTTGCTAAGTCCCCTCGCAAACTCCCCTCGCGTAGTCGCCTCACCAAGTCCTCTTGCTAAGTCCCCTCGCAAACTCCCCTCGCATAGTCGCCTCACCAAGTCCTCTTGCTAAGTCCCCTCGCAAACTCCCCTCGCGTAGTCGCCTCACCAAGTCCTCTTGCTAAGTCCCCTCTCAAACTCCCCTCGCGTAGTCGCCTCACCAAGTCCTCTTGCTAAGTCCCCTCGCGTAGTCGCCTCACCAAGTCCCCTTGCTAAGTCCCCTCGCAAACTCCCCTCGCGTAGTCGCCTCACCAAGTCCCCTTGCTAAGTCCCCTCGCGAAGTCGCCTCACCAAGTCCTCTTGCTAAGTCCCCTCGCAAACTCCCCTCACGTAGTCACCTCACCAAGTCCCCTTGCTAAGTCCCCTCGCGTAGTCGCCTCACCAAGTCCTCTTGCTATGTCCCCTCGCAAACTCCCCTCGCGTAATCGCCTCACCAAGTCCCCTTGCTAAGTCCCCTCGCGTAGTCGCCTCACCAAGTCCTCTTGCTAAGTCCCCTCGCAAACTCCCCTCGCGTAGTCGCCTCACCAAGTCCCCTCGCAAACTCCCCTCGCGTAGTCGCCTCACCAAGTCCTCTTGCTAAGTCCCCTCGCAAACTCCCCTCGCGTAGTCGCCTCACCAAGTCCCCTTGCTAAGTCCCCTCGCGTAGTCGCCTCACCAAGTCCCCTTGCTAAGTCCCCTCGCGTAGTCGCCTCACCAAGTCCTCTTGCTAATACCCCTCGCAAACTCCCCTCGCGTAGTCGCCTCACCAAGTCCCCTTGCTAAGTCCCCTCGCAAACTCCCCTCGCGTAGTCGCCTCACCAAGTCCTCTTGCTAAGTGCCCTCGCGTAGTCGCCTCACCAAGTCCTCTTGCTAAGTCCCCTCGCAAACTCCCCTCGCGTAGTCGCCTCACCAAGTCCCCTTGCTAAGTCCCCTCGCGTAGTCGCCTCACCAAGTCTTCTTGCTAAGTCCCCTCGCGTAGTCGCCTCACCAAGTCCCCTCGCTAAGTCCCCTCGCAAACTCCCCTCGCGTAGTCGCCTCACCAAGTCCTCTTGCTAAGTCCCCTCGCAAACTCCCCTCGCGTAGTCGCCTCACCAAGTCCTCTGTGTAAGTCCCCTCGCAAACTCCCCTTGCGTAGTCGCCTCACCAAGTCCTCTTGCTAAGTCCCCTCGCGTAGTCGTCTCACCAAGTCCTCTTGTTAAGTCCCCTCGCAAACTCCCCTCGCGTAGTCGCCTCACCAAGTCCTCTTGCTAAGTGCCCTCGCAAACTCCCCTCGCGTAGTCGCCTCACAAAGTCCTCTTGCTAAGTCCCCTCGCAAACTCCCATCGCGTAGTCGCGTCACCAAGTCCTCTTGCTAAGTCCCCTCGCAAACTCCCCTCGCGTAGTCGCCTCACCAAGTCCTCTTGCTAAGTCCCCTCGCGTAGTCGCCTCACCAAGTCGTCTTGCTAAGTCCCCTCGCGTAGTCGCGTCACCAAGTCCCCTTGCTAAGTCCCCTCGCGTAGTCGCCTCACCAAGTCCTCTTGCTAAGTCCCCTCGCAAACTCCCCTCGCGTAGTCGCCTCACCAAGTCCCCTTGCTAAGTCCCCTCGCGTAGTCGCCTCACCAAGTCCTCTTGCTAAGTCCCCTCGCGTAGTCGCCTCACCAAGTCCTCTTGCTAAGTCCCCTCGCAAATTCCCTACGCGTAGTCGCCTCACCAAGTCCCCTTGCTAAGTCCCCTCGCGTAGTCGCCTCACCAAGTCCTCTTGCTAAGTCCCCTCGCAAACTCCCCTCGCGTAGTCGCCTCACCAAGTCCTCTTGCTAAGTCCCCTCGCAAACTCCCCTCGCATAGTCGCCTCACCAAGTCCTCTTGCTAAGTCCCCTCGCAAACTCCCCTCGCGTAGTCGCCTCACCAAGTCCTCTTGCTAAGTCCCCTCTCAAACTCCCCTCGCGTAGTCGCCTCACCAAGTCCTCTTGCTAAGTCCCCTCGCGTAGTCGCCTCACCAAGTCCCCTTGCTAAGTCCCCTCGCAAACTCCCCTCGCGTAGTCGCCTCACCAAGTCCCCTTGCTAAGTCCCCTCGCGAAGTCGCCTCACCAAGTCCTCTTGCTAAGTCCCCTCGCAAACTCCCCTCACGTAGTCACCTCACCAAGTCCCCTTGCTAAGTCCCCTCGCGTAGTCGCCTCACCAAGTCCTCTTGCTATGTCCCCTCGCAAACTCCCCTCGCGTAATCGCCTCACCAAGTCCCCTTGCTAAGTCCCCTCGCGTAGTCGCCTCACCAAGTCCTCTTGCTAAGTCCCCTCGCAAACTCCCCTCGCGTAGTCGCCTCACCAAGTCCCCTTGCTAAGTCCCCTCGCGTAGTCGCCTCACCAAGTCCTCTTGCTAAGTCCCCTCGCAAACTCCCCTCGCGTAATCGCCTCACCAAGTCCCCTTGCTAAGTCCCCTCGCGTAGTCGCCTCACCAAGTCCTCTTGCTAAGTCCCCTCGCAAACTCCCCTCGCGTAGTCGCCTCACCAAGTCCCCTCGCAAACTCCCCTCGCGTAGTCGCCTCACCAAGTCCCCTTGCTAAGTCCCCTCGCGTAGTCGCCTCACCAAGTCCTCTTGCTAAGTCCCCTCGCGTAGTCGCCTCACCAAGTCCTCTTGCTAAGTCCCCTCGCGTAGTCGCCTCACCAAGTCCTCTTGCTAAGTCCCCTCGCAAATTCCCTACGCGTAGTCGCCTCACCAAGTCCTCTTGCTAAGTCCCCTCGCAAACACCCCTCGCGTAGTCGCCTCACCAAGTCCTCTGTCTAAGTCCCCTCGCAAACTCCCCTCGCGTAGTCGCCTCACCAAGTCCTCTTGCTAAGTCCCCTCGCGTAGTCGCCTCACCAAGTCCTCTTGTTAAGTCCCCTCGCAAACTCCCCTCGCGTAGTCGCCTCACCAAGTCCTCTTGCTAAGTGCCCTCGCAAACTCCCCTCGCGTAGTCGCCTCACAAAGTCCTCTTGCTAAGTCCCCTCGCAAACTCCCATCGCGTAGTCGCGTCACCAAGTCCTCTTGCTAAGTCCCCTCGCAAACTCCCCACGCGTAGTCGCCTCACCAAGTCCTCTTGCTAAGTCCCCTCGCGTAGTCGCCTCACCAAGTCGTCTTGCTAAGTCCCCTCGCGTAGTCGCGTCACCAAGTCCCCTTGCTAAGTCCCCTCGCGTAGTCGCCTCACCAAGTCCTCTTGCTAAGTCCCCTCGCAAACTCCCCTCGCGTAGTCGCCTCACCAAGTCCCCTTGCTAAGTCCCCTCGCGTAGTCGCCTCACCAAGTCCTCTTGCTAAGTCCCCTCGCAAACTCCCCTCGCGTAGTCGCCTCACCAAGTCCCCTCGCAAACTCCCCTCGCGTAGTCGCCTCACCAAGTCCCCTTGCTAAGTCCCCTCGCGTAGTCGCCTCACCAAGTCCTCTTGCTAAGTCCCCTCGCAAACTCCCCTCGCGTAATCGCCTCACCAAGTCCCCTTGCTAAGTCCCCTCGCGTAGTCGCCTCACCAAGTCCTCTTGCTAAGTCCCCTCGCAAACTCCCCTCGCGTAGTCGCCTCACCAAGTCCCCTCGCAAACTCCCCTCGCGTAGTCGCCTCACCAAGTCCCCTTGCTAAGTCCCCTCGCGTAGTCGCCTCACCAAGTCCTCTTGCTAAGTCCCCTCGCGTAGTCGCCTCACCAAGTCCTCTTGCTAAGTCCCCTCGCGTAGTCGCCTCACCAAGTCCTCTTGCTAAGTCCCCTCGCAAATTCCCTACGCGTAGTCGCCTCACCAAGTCCCCTTGCTAAGTCCCCTCGCGTAGTCGCCTCACCAAGTCCTCTTGCTAACTCCCCTCGCAAACTCCCCTCGCGTAGTCGCCTCACCAAGTCCTCTTGCTAAGTCCCCTCGCAAACTCCCCTCGCGTAGTCGCCTCACCAAGTCCTCTTGCTAAGTCCCCTCGCAAACTCCCCTCGCATAGTCGCCTCACCAAGTCCTCTTGCTAAGTCCCCTCGCAAACTCCCCTCGCGTAGTCGCCTCACCAAGTCCTCTTGCTAAGTCCCCTCTCAAACTCCCCTCGCGTAGTCGCCTCACCAAGTCCTCTTGCTAAGTCCCCTCGCGTAGTCGCCTCACCAAGTCCCCTTGCTAAGTCCCCTCGCAAACTCCCCTCGCGTAGTCGCCTCACCAAGTCCCCTTGCTAAGTCCCCTCGCGAAGTCGATTCACCAAGTCCTCTTGCTAAGTCCCCTCGCAAACTCCCCTCACGTAGTCACCTCACCAAGTCCCCTTGCTAAGTCCCCTCGCGTAGTCGCCTCACCAAGTCCTCTTGCTATGTCCCCTCGCAAACTCCCCTCGCGTAATCGCCTCACCAAGTCCCCTTGCTAAGTCCCCTCGCGTAGTCGCCTCACCAAGTCCTCTTGCTAAGTCCCCTCGCAAACTCCCCTCGCGTAGTCGCCTCACCAAGTCCCCTCGCAAACTCCCCTCGCGTAGTCGCCTCACCAAGTCCTCTTGCTAAGTCCCCTCGCAAACTCCCCTCGCGTAGTCGCCTCACCAAGTCCCCTTGCTAAGTCCCCTCGCGTAGTCGCCTCACCAAGTCCCCTTGCTAAGTCCCCTCGCGTAGTCGCCTCACCAAGTCCTCTTGCTAAGACCCCTCGCAAACTCCCCTCGCGTAGTCGCCTCACCAAGTCCCCTTGCTAAGTCCCCTCGCAAACTCCCCTCGCGTAGTCGCCTCACCAAGTCCTCTTGCTAAGTGCCCTCGCGTAGTCGCCTCACCAAGTCCTCTTGCTAAGTCCCCTCGCAAACTCCCCTCGCGTAGTCGCCTCACCAAGTCCCCTTGCTAAGTCCCCTCGCGTAGTCGCCTCACCAAGTCTTCTTGCTAAGTCCCCTCGCGTAGTCGCCTCACCAAGTCCCCTCGCTAAGTCCCCTCGCAAACTCCCCTCGCGTAGTCGCCTCACCAAGTCCTCTTGCTAAGTCCCCTCGCAAACTCCCCTCGCGTAGTCGCCTCACCAAGTCCTCTGTCTAAGTCCCCTCGCAAACTCCCCTCGCGTAGTCGCCTCACCAAGTCCTCTTGCTAAGTGCCCTCGCAAACTCCCCTCGCGTAGTCGCCTCACAAAGTCCTCTTGCTAAGTCCCCTCGCAAACTCCCATCGCGTAGTCGCGTCACCAAGTCCTCTTGCTAAGTCCCCTCGCAAACTCCCCACGCGTAGTCGCCTCACCAAGTCCTCTTGCTAAGTCCCCTCGCGTAGTCGCCTCACCAAGTCGTCTTGCTAAGTCCCCTCGCGTAGTCGCGTCACCAAGTCCCCTTGCTAAGTCCCCTCGCGTAGTCGCCTCACCAAGTCCTCTTGCTAAGTCCCCTCGCAAACTCCCCTCGCGTAGTCGCCTCACCAAGTCCCCTTGCTAAGTCCCCTCGCGTAGTCGCCTCACCAAGTCCTCTTGCTAAGTCCCCTCGCAAACTCCCCTCGCGTAGTCGCCTCACCAAGTCCCCTCGCAAACTCCCCTCGCGTAGTCGCCTCACCAAGTCCCCTTGCTAAGTCCCCTCGCGTAGTCGCCTCACCAAGTCCTCTTGCTAAGTCCCCTCGCAAACTCCCCTCGCGTAATCGCCTCACCAAGTCCCCTTGCTAAGTCCCCTCGCGTAGTCGCCTCACCAAGTCCTCTTGCTAAGTCCCCTCGCAAACTCCCCTCGCGTAGTCGCCTCACCAAGTCCCCTCGCAAACTCCCCTCGCGTAGTCGCCTCACCAAGTCCCCTTGCTAAGTCCCCTCGCGTAGTCGCCTCACCAAGTCCTCTTGCTAAGTCCCCTCGCGTAGTCGCCTCACCAAGTCCTCTTGCTAAGTCCCCTCGCGTAGTCGCCTCACCAAGTCCTCTTGCTAAGTCCCCTCGCAAATTCCCTACGCGTAGTCGCCTCACCAAGTCCCCTTGCTAAGTCCCCTCGCGTAGTCGCCTCACCAAGTCCTCTTGCTAACTCCCCTCGCAAACTCCCCTCGCGTAGTCGCCTCACCAAGTCCTCTTGCTAAGTCCCCTCGCAAACTCCCCTCGCGTAGTCGCCTCACCAAGTCCTCTTGCTAAGTCCCCTCGCAAACTCCCCTCGCATAGTCGCCTCACCAAGTCCTCTTGCTAAGTCCCCTCGCAAACTCCCCTCGCGTAGTCGCCTCACCAAGTCCTCTTGCTAAGTCCCCTCTCAAACTCCCCTCGCGTAGTCGCCTCACCAAGTCCTCTTGCTAAGTCCCCTCGCGTAGTCGCCTCACCAAGTCCCCTTGCTAAGTCCCCTCGCAAACTCCCCTCGCGTAGTCGCCTCACCAAGTCCCCTTGCTAAGTCCCCTCGCGAAGTCGATTCACCAAGTCCTCTTGCTAAGTCCCCTCGCAAACTCCCCTCACGTAGTCACCTCACCAAGTCCCCTTGCTAAGTCCCCTCGCGTAGTCGCCTCACCAAGTCCTCTTGCTATGTCCCCTCGCAAACTCCCCTCGCGTAATCGCCTCACCAAGTCCCCTTGCTAAGTCCCCTCGCGTAGTCGCCTCACCAAGTCCTCTTGCTAAGTCCCCTCGCAAACTCCCCTCGCGTAGTCGCCTCACCAAGTCCCCTCGCAAACTCCCCTCGCGTAGTCGCCTCACCAAGTCCTCTTGCTAAGTCCCCTCGCAAACTCCCCTCGCGTAGTCGCCTCACCAAGTCCCCTTGCTAAGTCCCCTCGCGTAGTCGCCTCACCAAGTCCCCTTGCTAAGTCCCCTCGCGTAGTCGCCTCACCAAGTCCTCTTGCTAAGACCCCTCGCAAACTCCCCTCGCGTAGTCGCCTCACCAAGTCCCCTTGCTAAGTCCCCTCGCAAACTCCCCTCGCGTAGTCGCCTCACCAAGTCCTCTTGCTAAGTGCCCTCGCGTAGTCGCCTCACCAAGTCCTCTTGCTAAGTCCCCTCGCAAACTCCCCTCGCGTAGTCGCCTCACCAAGTCCCCTTGCTAAGTCCCCTCGCGTAGTCGCCTCACCAAGTCTTCTTGCTAAGTCCCCTCGCGTAGTCGCCTCACCAAGTCCCCTCGCTAAGTCCCCTCGCAAACTCCCCTCGCGTAGTCGCCTCACCAAGTCCTCTTGCTAAGTCCCCTCGCAAACTCCCCTCGCGTAGTCGCCTCACCAAGTCCTCTGTCTAAGTCCCCTCGCAAACTCCCCTCGCGTAGTCGCCTCACCAAGTCCTCTTGCTAAGTCCCCTCGCGTAGTCGTCTCACCAAGTCCTCTTGTTAAGTCCCCTCGCAAACTCCCCTCGCGTAGTCGCCTCACCAAGTCCTCTTGCTAAGTGCCCTCGCAAACTCCCCTCGCGTAGTCGCCTCACAAAGTCCTCTTGCTAAGTCCCCTCGCAAACTCCCATCGCGTAGTCGCGTCACCAAGTCCTCTTGCTAAGTCCCCTCGCAAACTCCCCTCGCGTAGTCGCCTCACCAAGTCCTCTTGCTAAGTCCCCTCGCGTAGTCGCCTCACCAAGTCGTCTTGCTAAGTCCCCTCGCGTAGTCGCGTCACCAAGTCCCCTTGCTAAGTCCCCTCGCGTAGTCGCCTCACCAAGTCCTCTTGCTAAGTCCCCTCGCAAACTCCCCTCGCGTAGTCGCCTCACCAAGTCCCCTTGCTAAGTCCCCTCGCGTAGTCGCCTCACCAAGTCCTCTTGCTAAGTCCCCTCGCGTAGTCGCCTCACCAAGTCCTCTTGCTAAGTCCCCTCGCAAATTCCCTACGCTTAGTCGCCTCACCAAGTCCCCTTGCTAAGTCCCCTCGCGTAGTCGCCTCACCAAGTCCTCTTGCTAAGTCCCCTCGCAAACTCCCCTCGCGTAGTCGCCTCACCAAGTCCTCTTGCTAAGTCCCCTCGCAAACTCCCCTCGCGTAGTCGCCTCACCAAGTCCTCTTGCTAAGTCCCCTCGCAAACTCCCCTCGCATAGTCGCCTCACCAAGTCCTCTTGCTAAGTCCCCTCGCAAACTCCCCTCGCGTAGTCGCCTCACCAAGTCCTCTTGCTAAGTCCCCTCTCAAACTCCCCTCGCGTAGTCGCCTCACCAAGTCCTCTTGCTAAGTCCCCTCGCGTAGTCGCCTCACCAAGTCCCCTTGCTAAGTCCCCTCGCAAACTCCCCTCGCGTAGTCGCCTCACCAAGTCCCCTTGCTAAGTCCCCTCGCGTAGTCGCCTCACCAAGTCCTCTTGCTAAGTCCCCTCGCAAACTCCCCTCGCGTAGTCGCCTCACCAAGTCCCCTCGCAAACTCCCCTCGCGTAGTCGCCTCACCAAGTCCCCTTGCTAAGTTCCCTCGCGTAGTCGCCTCACCAAGTCCTCTTGCTAAGTCCCCTCGCAAACTCCCCTCGCGTAATCGCCTCACCAAGTCCCCTTGCTAAGTCCCCTCGCGTAGTCGCCTCACCAAGTCCTCTTGCTAAGTCCCCTCGCAAACTCCCCTCGCGTAGTCGCCTCACCAAGTCCCCTCGCAAACTCCCCTCGCGTAGTCGCCTCACCAAGTCCCCTTGCTAAGTCCCCTCGCGTAGTCGCCTCACCAAGTCCTCTTGCTAAGTCCCCTCGCGTAGTCGCCTCACCAAGTCCTCTTGCTAAGTCCCCTCGCGTAGTCGCCTCACCAAGTCCTCTTGCTAAGTCCCCTCGCAAATTCCCTACGCGTAGTCGCCTCACCAAGTCCTCTTGCTAAGTCCCCTCGCAAACTCCCCTCGCGTAGTCGCCTCACCAAGTCCTCTGTCTAAGTCCCCTCGCAAACTCCCCTCGCGTAGTCGCCTCACCAAGTCCTCTTGCTAAGTCCCCTCGCGTAGTCGCCTCACCAAGTCCTCTTGTTAAGTCCCCTCGCAAACTCCCCTCGCGTAGTCGCCTCACCAAGTCCTCTTGCTAAGTGCCCTCGCAAACTCCCCTCGCGTAGTCGCCTCACAAAGTCCTCTTGCTAAGTCCCCTCGCAAACTCCCATCGCGTAGTCGCGTCACCAAGTCCTCTTGCTAAGTCCCCTCGCAAACTCCCCACGCGTAGTCGCCTCACCAAGTCCTCTTGCTAAGTCCCCTCGCGTAGTCGCCTCACCAAGTCGTCTTGCTAAGTCCCCTCGCGTAGTCGCGTCACCAAGTCCCCTTGCTAAGTCCCCTCGCGTAGTCGCCTCACCAAGTCCTCTTGCTAAGTCCCCTCGCAAACTCCCCTCGCGTAGTCGCCTCACCAAGTCCCCTTGCTAAGTCCCCTCGCGTAGTCGCCTCACCAAGTCCTCTTGCTAAGTCCCCTCGCGTAGTCGCCTCACCAAGTCCTCTTGCTAAGTCCCCTCGCAAATTCCCTACGCGTAGTCGCCTCACCAAGTCCCCTTGCTAAGTCCCCTCGCGTAGTCGCCTCACCAAGTCCTCTTGCTAAGTCCCCTCGCAAACTCCCCTCGCGTAGTCGCCTCACTAAGTCCTCTTGCTAAGTCCCCTCGCAAACTCCCCTCGCGTAGTCGCCTCACCAAGTCCTCTTGCTAAGTCCCCTCGCAAACTCCCCTCGCATAGTCGCCTCACCAAGTCCTCTTGCTAAGTCCCCTCGCAAACTCCCCTCGCGTAGTCGCCTCACCAAGTCCTCTTGCTAAGTCCCCTCTCAAACTCCCCTCGCGTAGTCGCCTCACCAAGTCCTCTTGCTAAGTCCCCTCGCGTAGTCGCCTCACCAAGTCCCCTTGCTAAGTCCCCTCGCAAACTCCCCTCGCGTAGTCGCCTCACCAAGTCCCCTTGCTAAGTCCCCTCGCGAAGTCGCCTCACCAAGTCCTCTTGCTAAGTCCCCTCGCAAACTCCCCTCACGTAGTCACCTCACCAAGTCCCCTTGCTAAGTCCCCTCGCGTAGTCGCCTCACCAAGTCCTCTTGCTATGTCCCCTCGCAAACTCCCCTCGCGTAATCGCCTCACCAAGTCCCCTTGCTAAGTCCCCTCGCGTAGTCGCCTCACCAAGTCCTCTTGCTAAGTCCCCTCGCAAACTCCCCTCGCGTAGTCGCCTCACCAAGTCCCCTCGCAAACTCCCCTCGCGTAGTCGCCTCACCAAGTCCCCTTGCTAAGTCCCCTCGCGTAGTCGCCTCACCAAGTCCTCTTGCTAAGTCCCCTCGCAAACTCCCCTCGCGTAATCGCCTCACCAAGTCCCCTTGCTAAGTCCCCTCGCGTAGTCGCCTCACCAAGTCCTCTTGCTAAGTCCCCTCGCAAACTCCCCTCGCGTAGTCGCCTCACCAAGTCCCCTCGCAAACTCCCCTCGCGTAGTCGCCTCACCAAGTCCCCTTGCTAAGTCCCCTCGCGTAGTCGCCTCACCAAGTCCTCTTGCTAAGTCCCCTCGCGTAGTCGCCTCACCAAGTCCTCTTGCTAAGTCCCCTCGCGTAGTCGCCTCACCAAGTCCTCTTGCTAAGTCCCCTCGCAAATTCCCTACGCGTAGTCGCCTCACCAAGTCCCCTTGCTAAGTCCCCTCGCGTAGTCGCCTCACCAAGTCCTCTTGCTAAGTCCCCTCGCAAACTCCCCTCGCGTAGTCGCCTCACCAAGTCCTCTTGCTAAGTCCCCTCGCAAACTCCCCTCGCGTAGTCGCCTCACCAAGTCCTCTTGCTAAGTCCCCTCGCAAACTCCCCTCGCATAGTCGCCTCACCAAGTCCTCTTGCTAAGTCCCCTCTCAAACTCCCCTCGCGTAGTCGCCTCACCAAGTCCTCTTGCTAAGTCCCCTCGCGTAGTCGCCTCACCAAGTCCCCTTGCTAAGTCCCCTCGCAAACTCCCCTCGCGTAGTCGCCTCACCAAGTCCCCTTGCTAAGTCCCCTCGCGAAGTCGCCTCACCAAGTCCTCTTGCTAAGTCCCCTCGCAAACTCCCCTCACGTAGTCACCTCACCAAGTCCACTTGCTAAGTCCCCTCGCGTAGTCGCCTCACCAAGTCCTCTTGCTATGTCCCCTCGCAAACTCCCCTCGCGTAATCGCCTCACCAAGTCCCCTTGCTAAGTCCCCTCGCGTAGTCGCCTCACCAAGTCCTCTTGCTAAGTCCCCTCGCAAACTCCCCTCGCGTAGTCGCCTCACCAAGTACCCTCGCAAACTCCCCTCGCGTAGTCGCCTCACCAAGTCCTCTTGCTAAGTCCCCTCGCAAACTCCCCTCGCGTAGTCGCCTCACCAAGTCCCCTTGCTAAGTCCCCTCGCGTAGTCGCCTCACCAAGTCCCCTTGCTAAGTCCCCTCGCGTAGTCGCCTCACCAAGTCCTCTTGCTAAGACCCCTCGCAAACTCCCCTCGCGTAGTCGCCTCACCAAGTCCCCTTGCTAAGTCCCCTCGCAAACTCCCCTCGCGTAGTCGCCTCACCAAGTCCTCTTGCTAAGTGCCCTCGCGTAGTCGCCTCACCAAGTCCTCTTGCTAAGTCCCCTCGCAAACTCCCCTCGCGTAGTCGCCTCACCAAGTCCCCTTGCTAAGTCCCCTCGCGTAGTCGCCTCACCAAGTCTTCTTGCTAAGTCCCCTCGCGTAGTCGCCTCACCAAGTCCCCTCGCTAAGTCCCCTCGCAAACTCCCCTCGCGTAGTCGCCTCACCAAGTCCTCTTGCTAAGTCCCCTCGCAAACTCCCCTCGCGTAGTCGCCTCACCAAGTCCTCTGTCTAAGTCCCCTCGCAAACTCCCCTCGCGTAGTCGCCTCACCAAGTCCTCTTGCTAAGTCCCCTCGCGTAGTCGTCTCACCAAGTCCTCTTGTTAAGTCCCCTCGCAAACTCCCCTCGCGTAGTCGCCTCACCAAGTCCTCTTGCTAAGTGCCCTCGCAAACTCCCCTCGCGTAGTCGCCTCACAAAGTCCTCTTGCTAAGTCCCCTCGCAAACTCCCATCGCGTAGTCGCGTCACCAAGTCCTCTTGCTAAGTCCCCTCGCAAACTCCCCTCGCGTAGTCGCCTCACCAAGTCCTCTTGCTAAGTCCCCTCGCGTAGTCGCCTCACCAAGTCGTCTTGCTAAGTCCCCTCGCGTAGTCGCGTCACCAAGTCCCCTTGCTAAGTCCCCTCGCGTAGTCGCCTCACCAAGTCCTCTTGCTAAGTCCCCTCGCAAACTCCCCTCGCGTAGTCGCCTCACCAAGTCCCCTTGCTAAGTCCCCTCGCGTAGTCGCCTCACCAAGGCCTCTTGCTAAGTCCCCTCGCGTAGTCGCCTCACCAAGTCCTCTTGCTAAGTCCCCTCGCAAATTCCCTACGCGTAGTCGCCTCACCAAGTCCCCTTGCTAAGTCCCCTCGCGTAGTCGCCTCACCAAGTCCTCTTGCTAAGTCCCCTCGCAAACTCCCCTCGCGTAGTCGCCTCACCAAGTCCTCTTGCTAAGTCCCCTCGCAAACTCCCCTCGCGTAGTCGCCTCACCAAGTCCTCTTGCTAAGTCCCCTCGCAAACTCCCCTCGCATAGTCGCCTCACCAAGTCCTCTTGCTAAGTCCCCTCGCAAACTCCCCTCGCGTAGTCGCCTCACCAAGTCCTCTTGCTAAGTCCCCTCTCAAACTCCCCTCGCGTAGTCGCCTCACCAAGTCCTCTTGCTAAGTCCCCTCGCGTAGTCGCCTCACCAAGTCCCCTTGCTAAGTCCCCTCGCAAACTCCCCTCGCGTAGTCGCCTCACCAAGTCCCCTTGCTAAGTCCCCTCGCGAAGTCGCCTCACCAAGTCCTCTTGCTAAGTCCCCTCGCAAACTCCCCTCACGTAGTCACCTCACCAAGTCCCCTTGCTAAGTCCCCTCGCGTAGTCGCCTCACCAAGTCCTCTTGCTATGTCCCCTCGCAAACTCCCCTCGCGTAATCGCCTCACCAAGTCCCCTTGCTAAGTCCCCTCGCGTAGTCGCCTCACCAAGTCCTCTTGCTAAGTCCCCTCGCAAACTCCCCTCGCGTAGTCGCCTCACCAAGTCCCCTCGCAAACTCCCCTCGCGTAGTCGCCTCACCAAGTCCCCTTGCTAAGTCCCCTCGCGTAGGCGCCTCACCAAGTCCTCTTGCTAAGTCCCCTCGCAAACTCCCCTCGCGTAATCGCCTCACCAAGTCCCCTTGCTAAGTCCCCTCGCGTAGTCGCCTCACCAAGTCCTCTTGCTAAGTCCCCTCGCGTAGTCGCCTCACCAAGTCCCCTCGCAAACTCCCCTCGCGTAGTCGCCTCACCAAGTCCCCTTGCTAAGTCCCCTCGCGTAGTCGCCTCACCAAGTCCTCTTGCTAAGTCCCCTCGCGTAGTCGCCTCACCAAGTCCTCTTGCTAAGTCCCCTCGCGTAGTCGCCTCACCAAGTCCTCTTGCTAAGTCCCCTCGCAAATTCCCTACGCGTAGTCGCCTCACCAAGTCCCCTTGCTAAGTCCCCTCGCGTAGTCGCCTCACCAAGTCCTCTTGCTAAGTCCCCTCGCAAACTCCCCTCGCGTAGTCGCCTCACCAAGTCCTCTTGCTAAGTCCCCTCGCAAACTCCCCTCGCGTAGTCGCCTCACCAAGTCCTCTTGCTAAGTCCCCTCGCAAACTCCCCTCGCATAGTCGCCTCACCAAGTCCTCTTGCTAAGTCCCCTCGCAAACTCCCCTCGCGTAGTCGCCTCACCAAGTCCTCTTACTAAGTCCCCTCTCAAACTCCCCTCGCGTAGTCGCCTCACCAAGTCCATTTGCTAAGTCCCCTCGCGTAGTCGCCTCACCAAGTCCCCTTGCTAAGTCCCCTCGCAAACTCCCCTCGCGTAGTCGCCTCACCAAGTCCCCTTGCTAAGTCCCCTCGCGAAGTCGCCTCACCAAGTCCTCTTGCTAAGTCCCCTCGCAAACTCCCCTCACGTAGTCACCACACCAAGTCCCCTTGCTAAGTCCCCTCGCGTAGTCGCCTCACCAAGTCCTCTTGCTATGTCCCCTCGCAAACTCCCCTCGCGTAATCGCCTCACCAAGTCCCCTTGCTAAGTCCCCTCGCGTAGTCGCCTCACCAAGTCCTCTTGCTAAGTCCCCTCGCAAACTCCCCTCGCGTAGTCGCCTCACCAATTCCCCTCGCAAACTCCCCTCGCGTAGTCGCCTCACCAAGTCCCCTTGCTAAGTCCCCTCGCGTAGTCGCCTCACCAAGTCCTCTTGCTAAGTCCCCTCGCAAACTCCCCTCGCGTAATCGCCTCACCAAGTCCCCTTGCTAAGTCCCCTCGCGTAGTCGCCACACCAAGTCCTCTTGCTAAGTCCCCTCGCAAACTCCCCTCGCGTAGTCGCCTCACCAAGTCCCCTCGCAAACTCCCCTCGCGTAGACGCTTCACCAAGTCCCCTTGCTAAGTCCCCTCGCGTAGTCGCCTCACCAAGTCCTCTTGCTAAGTCCCCTCGCGTAGTCGCCTCACCAAGTCCTCTTGCTAAGTCCCCTCGCGTAGTCGCCTCACCAAGTCCCCTTGCTAAGTCCCCTCGCAAACTCCCCTCGCGTAGTCGCCTCACCAAGTCCTCTTGCTAAGTCCCCTCGCGTAGTCGCCTCACCAAGTCCCCTTGCTAAGTCCCCTCGCGTAGTCGCCTAACAAAGTCCTCTTGCTAAGTCCCCTCGCAAACTCCCCTCGCGTAGTCGCCTCACCAAGTCCCCTTGCTAAGGCCCCTCGCAAACTCCCCTCGCGTAGTCGCCTCACCAAGTCCGCTTGCTAAGTCCCCTCGCGTAGTCGCCTCACCAAGTCTTCTTGCTAAGTCCCCTCGGGTAGTCGCCTCACCAAGTCCCCTTGCTAAGTCCCCTCGCAACCTCCCCTCGCGTAGTCGCCTCACCAAGTCCTCTTGCTAAGTCCCCTCGCGTAGTCGCCTCACCAAGTCCCCTTGCTAAGTCCCCTCGCGTAGTCGCCTCACCAAGTCCTCTTGCTAAGTCCCCTCGCAAACTCCCCTCGCGTAGTCGCCTCACCAAGTCCCCTTGCTAAGTCGCCTCGCAAACTCCCCTCGCGTAGTCGCCTCACCAAGTCCCCTCGCAAACTCCCCTCGCGTAGTCGCCTCACCAAGTCCCCTTGCTAAGTCCCCTCGCGTAGTCGCCTCACCAAGTCCTCTGGCTAAGACCCCTCGCAAACTCCCCTCGCGTAGTCGCCTCACCAAGTCCCCTTGCTAAGTCCCCTCGCAAACTCCCCTCGCGTAGTCGCCTCACCAAGTCCTCTTGCTAAGTGCCCTCGCGTAGTCGCCTCACCAAGTCCTCTTGCTAAGTCCCGTCGCAAACTCCCCTCGCGTAGTCGCCTCACCAAGTCCCCTTGCTAAGTCCCCTCACCAAGTCTTCTTGCTAAGTCCCCTCGCATAGTCGCCTCACCAAGTCCCCTCGCTAAGTCCCCTCGCAAACTCCCCTCGCGTAGTCGCCTCACCAAGTCCTCTTGCTAAGTCCCCTCGCAAACTCCCCTCGCGTAGTCGCCTCACCAAGTCCTCTGTCTAAGTCCCCTCGCGTAGTAGCCTCACCAAGTCCTCTTGCTAAGTCCCCTCGCGTAGTCGCCTCACCAAGTCCTCTTGTTAAGTCCCCTCGCAAACTCCCCTCGCGTAGTCGCCTCACCAAGTCCTCTTGCTAAGTGCCCTCGCAAACTCCCCTCGCGTAGTCGCCTCACAAAGTCCTCTTGCTAAGTCCCCTCGCAAACTCCCCTCGCGTAGTCGCCTCACCAAGTCCCCTTGCTAAGTCCCCTCACCAAGTCTTCTTGCTAAGTCCCCTCGCATAGTCGCCTCACCAAGTCCCCTCGCTAAGTCCCCTCGCAAACTCCCCTCGCGTAGTCGCCTCACCAAGTCCTCTTGCTAAGTCCCCTCGCAAACTCCCCTCGCGTAGTCGCCTCACCAAGTCCTCTGTCTAAGTCCCCTCGCGTAGTCGCCTCACCAAGTCCTCTTGCTAAGTCCCCTCGCGTAGTCGCCTCACCAAGTCCTCTTGTTAAGTCCCCTCGCAAACTCCCCTCGCGTAGTCGCCTCACCAAGTCCTCTTGCTAAGTGCCCTCGCAAACTCCCCTCGCGTAGTCGCGTCACCAAGTCCTCTTGCTAAGTCCCCTCGCAAACTCCCCTCGCGTAGTCGCCTCACCAAGTCCTCTTGCTAAGTCCCCTCGCGTAGTCGCCTCACCAAGTCCCCTTGCTAAGTCCCCTCGCGTAGTCGCCTCACCAAGTCCCCTTGCTAAGTCCCCTCGCGTAGTCGCCTCACCAAGTCCTCTTGCTAAGACCCCTCGCAAACTCCCCTCGCGTAGTCGCCTCACCAAGTCCCCTTGCTAAGTCCCCTCGCAAACTCCCCTCGCGTAGTCGCCTCACCAAGTCCTCTTGCTAAGTGCCCTCGCGTAGTCGCCTCACCAAGTCCTCTTGCTAAGTCCCCTCGCAAACTCCCCTCGCGTAGTCGCCTCACCAAGTCCCCTTGCTAAGTCCCCTCGCGTAGTCGCCTCACCAAGTCTTCTTGCTAAGTCCCCTCGCGTAGTCGCCTCACCAAGTCCCCTCGCTAAGTCCCCTCGCAAACTCCCCTCGCGTAGTCGCCTCACCAAGTCCTCTTGCTAAGTCCCCTCGCAAACTCCCCTCGCGTAGTCGCCTCACCAAGTCCTCTGTCTAAGTCCCCTCGCAAACTCCCCTCGCGTAGTCGCCTCACCAAGTCCTCTTGCTAAGTCCCCTCGCGTAGTCGCCTCACCAAGTCCTCTTGTTAAGTCCCCTCGCAAACTCCCCTCGCGTAGTCGCCTCACCAAGTCCTCTTGCTAAGTGCCCTCGCAAACTCCCCTCGCGTAGTCGCCTCACAAAGTCCTCTTGCTAAGTCCCCTCGCAAACTCCCATCGCGTAGTCGCGTCACCAAGTCCTCTTGCTAAGTCCCCTCGCAAACTCCCCACGCGTAGTCGCCTCACCAAGTCCTCTTGCTAAGTCCCCTCGCGTAGTCGCCTCACCAAGTCGTCTTGCTAAGTCCCCTCGCGTAGTCGCGTCACCAAGTCCCCTTGCTAAGTCCCCTCGCGTAGTCGCCTCACCAAGTCCTCTTGCTAAGTCCCCTCGCAAACTCCCCTCGCGTAGTCGCCTCACCAAGTCCCCTTGCTAAGTCCCCTCGCGTAGTGGCCTCACCAAGTCCTCTTGCTAAGTCCCCTCGCGTAGTCGCCTCACCAAGTCCTCTTGCTAAGTCCCCTCGCAAATTCCCTACGCGTAGTCGCCTCACCAAGTCCCCTTGCTAAGTCCCCTCGCGTAGTCGCCTCACCAAGTCCTCTTGCTAAGTCCCCTCGCAAACTCCCCTCGCGTAGTCGCCTCACCAAGTCCTCTTGCTAAGTCCCCTCGCAAACTCCCCTCGCGTAGTCGCCTCACCAAGTCCTCTTGCTAAGTCCCCTCGCAAACTCCCCTCGCATAGTCGCCTCACCAAGTCCTCTTGCTAAGTCCCCTCGCAAACTCCCCTCGCGTAGTCGCCTCACCAAGTCCTCTTGCTAAGTCCCCTCTCAAACTCCCCTCGCGTAGTCGCCTCACCAAGTCCTCTTGCTAAGTCCCCTCGCGTAGTCGCCTCACCAAGTCCCCTTGCTAAGTCCCCTCGCAAACTCCCCTCGCGTAGTCGCCTCACCAAGTCCCCTTGCTAAGTCCCCTCGCGAAGTCGCCTCACCAAGTCCTCTTGCTAAGTCCCCTCGCAAACTCCCCTCACGTAGTCACCTCACCAAGTCCCCTTGCTAAGTCCCCTCGCGTAGTCGCCTCACCAAGTCCTCTTGCTATGTCCCCTCGCAAACTCCCCTCGCGTAATCGCCTCACCAAGTCCCCTTGCTAAGTCCCCTCGCGTAGTCGCCTCACCAAGTCCTCTTGCTAAGTCCCCTCGCAAACTCACCTCGCGTAGTCGCCTCACCAAGTCCCCTCGCAAACTCCCCTCGCGCAGTCGCCTCACCAAGTCCCCTTGCTAAGTCCCCTCGCGTAGTCGCCTCACCAAGTCCTCTTGCTAAGTCCCCTCGCAAACTCCCCTCGCGTAATCGCCTCACCAAGTCCCCTTGCTAAGTCCCCTCGCGTAGTCGCCTCACCAAGTCCTCTTGCTAAGTCCCCTCGCAAACTCCCCTCGCGTAGTCGCCTCACCAAGTCCCCTCGCAAACTCCCCTCGCGTAGTCGCCTCACCAAGTCCCCTTGCTAAGTCCCCTCGCGTAGTCGCCTCACCAAGTCCTCTTGCTAAGTCCCCTCGCGTAGTCGCCTCACCAAGTCCTCTTGCTAAGTCCCCTCGCGTAGTCGCCTCACCAAGTCCTCTTGCTAAGTCCCCTCGCAAATTCCCTACGCGTAGTCGCCTCACCAAGTCCCCTTGCTAAGTCCCCTCGCGTAGTCGCCTCACCAAGTCCTCTTGCTAAGTCCCCTCGCAAACTCCCCTCGCGTAGTCGCCTCACCAAGTCCTCTTGCTAAGTCCCCTCGCAAACTCCCCTCGCGTAGTCGCCTCACCAAGTCCTCTTGCTAAGTCCCCTCGCAAACTCCCCTCGCATAGTCGCCTCACCAAGTCCTCTTGCTAAGTCCCCTCGCAAACTCCCCTCGCGTAGTCGCCTCACCAAGTCCTCTTGCTAAGTCCCCTCTCAAACTCCCCTCGCGTAGTCGCCTCACCAAGTCCTCTTGCTAAGTCCCCTCGCGTAGTCGCCTCACCAAGTCCCCTTGCTAAGTCCCCTCGCAAACTCCCCTCACGTAGTCGCCTCACCAAGTCCCCTTGCTAAGTCCCCTCGCGAAGTCGCCTCACCAAGTCCTCTTAATAAGTCCCCTCGCAAACTCCCCTCACGTAGTCACCTCACCAAGTCCCCTTGCTAAGTCCCCTCGCGTAGTCGCCTCACCAAGTCCTCTTGCTATGTCCCCTCGCAAACTCCCCTCGCGTAATCGCCTCACCAAGTCCCCTTGCTAAGTCCCCTCGCGTAGTCGCCTCACCAAGTCCTCTTGCTAAGTCCCGTCGCAAACTCCCCTCGCGTAGTCGCCTCACCAAGTCCCCTCGCAAACTCCCCTCGCGTAGTCGCCTCACCAAGTCCTCTTGCTAAGTCCCCTCGCAAACTCCCCTCGCGTAGTCGCCTCACCAAGTCCCCTTGCTAAGTCCCCTCGCGTAGTCGCCTCACCAAGTCCCCTTGCTAAGTCCCCTCGCGTAGTCGCCTCACCAAGTCCTCTTGCTAAGACCCCTCGCAAACTCCCCTCGCGTAGTCGCCTCACCAAGTCCCCTTGATAAGTCCCCTCGCAAACTCCCCTCGCGTAGTCGCCTCACCAAGTCCTCTTGCTAAGTGCCCTCGCGTAGTCGCCTCACCAAGTCCTCTTGCCAAGTCCCCTCGCAAACTCCCCTCGCGTAGTCGCCTCACCAAGTCCCCTTGCTAAGTCCCCTCGCGTAGTCGCCTCACCAAGTCTTCTTGCTAAGTCCCCTCGCGTAGTCGCCTCACCAAGTCCCCTCGCTAAGTCCCCTCGCAAACTCCCCTCGCGTAGTCGCCTCACCAAGTCCTCTTGCTAAGTCCCCTCGCAAACTCCCCTCGCGTAGTCGCCTCACCAAGTCCTCTGTCTAAGTCCCCTCGCAAACTCCCCTCGCGTAGTCGCCTCACCAAGTCCTCTTGCTAAGTCCCCTCGCGTAGTCGTCTCACCAAGTCCTCTTGTTAAGTCCCCTCGCAAACTCCCCTCGCGTAGTCGCCTCACCAAGTCCTCTTGCTATGTGCCCTCGCAAACTCCCCTCGCGTAGTCGCCTCACAAAGTCCTCTTGCTAAGTCCCCTCGCAAACTCCCATCGCGTAGTCGCGTCACCAAGTCCTCTTGCTAAGTCCCCTCGCAAACTCCCCTCGCGTAGTCGCCTCACCAAGTCCTCTTGCTAAGTCCCCTCGCGTAGTCGCCTCACCAAGTCGTCTTGCTAAGTCCCCTCGCGTAGTCGCGTCACCAAGTCGCCTTGCTAAGTCCCCTCGCGTAGTCGCCTCACCAAGTCCTCTTGCTAAGTCCCCTCGCAAACTCCCCTCGCGTAGTCGCCTCACCAAGTCCCCTTGCTAAGTCCCCTCGCGTAGTCGCCTCACCAAGTCCTCTTGCTAAGTCCCCTCGCGTAGTCGCCTCACCAAGTCCTCTTGCTAAGTCCCCTCGCAAATTCCCTACGCGTAGTCGCCTCACCAAGTCCCCTTGCTAAGTCCCCTCGCGTAGTCGCCTCACCAAGTCCTCTTGCTAAGTCCCCTCGCAAACTCCCCTCGCGTAGTCGCCTCACCAAGTCCTCTTGCTAAGTCCCCTCGCAAACTCCCCTCGCGTAGTCGCCTCACCAAGTCCTCTTGCTAAGTCCCCTCGCAAACTCCCCTCGCATAGTCGCCTCACCAAGTCCTCTTGCTAAGTCCCCTCGCAAACTCCCCTCGCGTAGTCGCCTCACCAAGTCCTCTTGCTAAGTCCCCTCTCAAACTCCCCTCGCGTAGTCGCCTCACCAAGTCCTCTTGCTAAGTCCCCTCGCGTAGTCGCCTCACCAAGTCCCCTTGCTAAGTCCCCTCGCAAACTCCCCTCGCGTAGTCGCCTCACCAAGTCCCCTTGCTAAGTCCCCTCGCGAAGTCGCCTCACCAAGTCCTCTTGCTAAGTCCCCTCGCAAACTCCCCTCACGTAGTCACCTCACCAAGTCCCCTTGCTAAGTCCCCTCGCGTAGTCGCCTCACCAAGTCCCCTTGCTATGTCCCCTCGCAAACTCCCCTCGCGTAATCGCCTCACCAAGTCCCCTTGCTAAGTCCCCTCGCGTAGTCGCCTCACCAAGTCCTCTTGCTAAGTCCCCTCGCAAACTCCCCTCGCGTAGTCGCCTCACCAAGTCCCCTCGCAAACTCCCCTCGCGTAGTCGCCTCACCAAGTCCCCTTGCTAAGTCCCCTCGCGTAGTCGCCTCACCAAGTCCTCTTGCTAAGTCCCCTCGCAAACTCCCCTCGCGTAATCGCCTCACCAAGTCCCCTCGCGTAGTCGCCTCACCAAGTCCTCTTGCTAAGTCCCCTCGCAAACTCCCCTCGCGTAGTCGCCTCACCAAGTCCCCTCGCAAACTCCCCTCGCGTAGTCGCCTCACCAAGTCCCCTTGCTAAGTCCCCTCGCGTAGTCGCCTCACCAAGTCCTCTTGCTAAGTCCCCTCGCGTAGTCGCCTCACCAAGTCCTCATGCTAAGTCCCCTCGCGTAGTCGCCTCACCAAGTCCTCTTGCTAAGTCCCCTCGCAAATTCCCTACGCGTAGTCGCCTCACCAAGTCCCCTTGCTAAGTCCCCTCGCGTAGTCGCCTCACCAAGTCCTCTTGCTAAGTCCCCTCGCAAATTCCCTACGCGTAGTCGCCTCACCAAGTCCCCTTGCTAAGTCCCCTCGCGTAGTCGCCTCACCAAGTCCTCTTGCTAAGTCCCCTCGCAAACTCCCCTCGCATAGTCGCCTCACCAAGTCCTCTTGCTAAGTCCCCTCGCAAACTCCCCTCGCGTAGTCGCCTCACCAAGTCCTCTTGCTAAGTCCCCTCTCAAACTCCCCTCGCGTAGTCGCCTCACCAAGTCCTCTTGCTAAGTCCCCTCGCGTAGTCGCCTCACCAAGTCCCCTTGCTAAGTCCCCTCGCAAACTCCCCTCGCGTAGTCGCCTCACCAAGTCCCCTTGCTAAGTCCCCTCGCGAAGTCGCCTCACCAAGTCCTCTTGCTAAGTCCCCTCGCAAACTCCCCTCACGTAGTCACCTCACCAAGTCCCCTTGCTAAGTCCCCTCGCGTAGTCGCCTCACCAAGTCCTCTTGCTATGTCCCCTCGCAAACTCCCCTCGCGTAATCGCCTCACCAAGTCCCCTTGCTAAGTCCCCTCGCGTAGTCGCCTCACCAAGTCCTCTTGCTAAGTCCCCTCGCAAACTCCCCTCGCGTAGTCGCCTCACCAAGTCCCCTCGCAAACTCCCCTCGCGTAGTCGCCTCACCAAGTCCCCTTGCTAAATCCCCTCGCGTAGTCGCCTCACCAAGTCCTCTTGCTAAGTCCCCTCGCAAACTCCCCTCGCGTAATCGCCTCACCAAGTCCCCTTGCTAAGTCCCCTCGCGTAGTCGCCACACCAAGTCCTCTTGCTAAGTCCCCTCGCAAACTCCCCTCGCGTAGTCGCCTCACCAAGTCCCCTCGCAAACTCCCCTCGCGTAGTCGCCTCACCAAGTCCCCTTGCTAAGTCCCCTCGCGTAGTCGCCTCACCAAGTCCTCTTGCTAAGTCCCCTCGCGTAGTCGCCTCACCAAGTCCTCTTGCTAAGTCCCCTCGCGTAGTCGCCTCACCAAGTCCCCTTGCTAAGTCCCCTCGCAAACTCCCCTCGCGTAGTCGCCTCACCAAGTCCTCTTGCTAAGTCCCCTCGCGTAGTCGCCTCACCAAGTCCCCTTGCTAAGTCCCCTCGCGTAGTCGCCTCACAAAGTCCTCTTGCTAAGTCCCCTCGCAAACTCCCCTCGCGTAGTCGCCTCACCAAGTCCCCTTGCTAAGGCCCCTCGCAAACTCCCCTCGCGTAGTCGCCTCACCAAGTCCGCTTGCTAAGTCCCCTCGCGTAGTCGCCTCACCAAGTCTTCTTGCTAAGTCCCCTCGGGTAGTCGCCTCACCAAGTCCCCTTGCTAAGTCCCCTCGCAAACTCCCCTCGCGTAGTCGCCTCACCAAGTCCTCTTGCTAAGTCCCCTCGCGTAGTCGCCTCACCAAGTCCCCTTGCTAAGTCCCCTCGCGTAGTCGCCTCACCAAGTCCTCTTGCTAAGTCCCCTCGCAAACTCCCCTCGCGTAGTCGCCTCACCAAGTCCCCTTGCTAAGGCCCCTCGCAAACTCCCCTCGCGTAGTCGCCTCACCAAGTCCCCTTGCTAAGTCGCCTCGCAAACTCCCCTCGCGTAGTCGCCTCACCAAGTCCCCTCGCAAACTCCCCTCGCGTAGTCGCCTCACCAAGTTCCCTTGCTAAGTCCCCTCGCGTAGTCGCCTCACCAAGTCCTCTGGCTAAGACCCCTTGCAAACTCCCCTCGCGTAGTCGCCTCACCAAGTCCCCTTGCTAAGTCCCCTCGCAAACTCCCCTCGCGTAGTCGCCTCACCAAGTCCTCTTGCTAAGTGCCCTCGCGTAGTCGCCTCACCAAGTCCTCTTGCTAAGTCCCCTCGCAAACTCCCCTCGCGTAGTCGCCTCACCAAGTCCCCTTGCTAAGTCCCCTCACCAAGTCTTCTTGCTAAGTCCCCTCGCATAGTCGCCTCACCAAGTCCCCTCGCTAAGTCCCCTCGCAAACTCCCCTCGCGTAGTCGCCTCACCAAGTCCTCTTGCTAAGTCCCCTCGCAAACTCCCCTCGCGTAGTCGCCTCACCAAGTCCTCTGTCTAAGTCCCCTCGCGTAGTCGCCTCACCAAGTCCTCCTGCTAAGTCCCCTCGTGTAGTCGCCTCACCAAGTCCTCTTGTTAAGTCCCCTCGCAAACTCCCCTCGCGTAGTCGCCTCACCAAGTCCTCTTGCTAAGTGCCCTCGCAAACTCCCCTCGCGTAGTCGCCTCACAAAGTCCTCTTGCTAAGTCCCCTCGCAAACTCCCATCGCGTAGTCGCGTCACCAAGTCCTCTTGCTAAGTCCCCTCGCAAACTCCCCTCGCGTAGTCGCCTCACCAAGTCCTCTTGCTAAGTCCCCTCGCGTAGTCGCCTCACCAAGTCCTCTTGCTAAGTCCCCTCGCATAGTCGCGTCACCAAGTCCCCTTGCTAAGTCCCCTCGCGTAGTCGCCTCACCAAGTCCTCTTGCTAAGTCCCCTCGCAAACTCCCCTCGCGTAGTCGCCTCACCAAGTCCCCTCGCAAACTCCCCTCGCGTAGTCGCCTCACCAAGTCCCCTTGCTAAGTCCCCTCGCGTAGTCGCCTCACCAAGTCCTCTTGCTAAGTCCCCTCGCAAACTCCCCTCGCGTAATCGCCTCACCAAGTCCCCTTGCTAAGTCCCCTCGCGTAGTCGCCTCACCAAGTCCTCTTGCTAAGTCCCCTCGCAAACTCCCCTCGCGTAGTCGCCTCACCAGGTCCCCTCGCAAACTCCCCTCGCGTAGTCGCCTCACCAAGTCCCCTTGCTAAGTCCCCTCGCGTAGTCGCCTCACCAAGTCCTCTTGCTAAGTCATCTCGCGTAGTCGCCTCACCAAGTCCTCTTGCTAAGTCCCCTCGCGTAGTCGCCTCACCAAGTCCTCTTGCTAAGTCCCCTCGCAAATTCCCTACGCGTAGTCGCCTCACCAAGTCCCCTTGCTAAGTCCCCTCGCGTAGTCGCCTCACCAAGTCCTCTTGCTAAGTCCCCTCGCAAACTCCCCTCGCGTAGTCGCCTCACCAAGTCCTCTTGCTAAGTCCCCTCGCAAACTCCCCTCGCGTAGTCGCCTCACCAAGTCCTCTTGCTAAGTCCCCTCGCAAACTCCCCTCGCATAGTCGCCTCACCAAGTCCTCTTGCTAAGTCCCCTCGCAAACTCCCCTCGCGTAGTCGCCTCACCAAGTCCTCTTGCTAAGTCCCCTCTCAAACTCCCCTCGCGTAGTCGCCTCACCAAGTCCTCTTGCTAAGTCCCCTCGCGTAGTCGCCTCACCAAGTCCCCTTGCTAAGTCCCCTCGCAAACTCCCCTCGCGTAGTCGCCTCACCAAGTCCCCTTGCTAAGTCCCCTCGCGAAGTCGCCTCACCAAGTCCTCTTGCTAAGTCCCCTCGCAAACTCCCCTCACGTAGTCACCTCACCAAGTCCCCTTGCTAAGTCCCCTCGCGTAGTCGCCTCACCAAGTCCTCTTGCTATGTCCCCTCGCAAACTCCCCTCGCGTAATCGCCTCACCAAGTCCCCTTGCTAAGTCCCCTCGCGTAGTCGCCTCACCAAGTCCTCTTGCTAAGTCCCCTCGCAAACTCCCCTCGCGTAGTCGCCTCACCAAGTCCCCTCGCAAACTCCCCTCGCGTAGTCGCCTCACCAAGTCCTCTTGCTAAGTCCCCTCGCAAACTCCCCTCGCGTAGTCGCCTCACCAAGTCCCCTTGCTAAGTCCCCTCGCGTAGTCGCCTCACCAAGTCCCCTTGCTAAGTCCCCTCGCGTAGTCGCCTCACCAAGTCCTCTTGCTAAGACCCCTCGCAAACTCCCCTCGCGTAGTCGCCTCACCAAGTCCCCTTGCTAAGTCCCCTCGCAAACTCCCCTCGCGTAGTCGCCTCACCAAGTCCTCTTGCTAAGTGCCCTCGCGTAGTCGCCTCACCAAGTCCTCTTGCTAAGTCCCCTCGCAAACTCCCCTCGCGTAGTCGCCTCACCAAGTCCCCTTGCTAAGTCCCCTCGCGTAGTCGCCTCACCAAGTCTTCTTGCTAAGTCCCCTCGCGTAGTCGCCTCACCAAGTCCCCTCGCTAAGTCCCCTCGCAAACTCCCCTCGCGTAGTCGCCTCACCAAGTCCTCTTGCTAAGTCCCCTCGCAAACTCCCCTCGCGTAGTCGCCTCACCAAGTCCTCTGTCTAAGTCCCCTCGCAAACTCCCCTCGCGTAGTCGCCTCACCAAGTCCTCTTGTTAAGTCCCCTCGCAAACTCCCCTCGCGTAGTCGCCTCACCAAGTCCTCTTGCTAAGTGCCCTCGCAAACTCCCCTCGCGTAGTCGCCTCACAAAGTCCTCTTTTTAAGTCCCCTCGCAAACTCCCATCGCGTAGTCGCGTCACCAAGTCCTCTTGCTAAGTCCCCTCGCAAACTCCCCTCGCGTAGTCGCCTCACCAAGTCCTCTTGCTAAGTCCCCTCGCGTAGTCGCCTCACCAAGTCGTCTTGCTAAGTCCCCTCGCGTAGTCGCGTCACCAAGTCCCCTTGCTAAGTCCAGTCGCGTAGTCGCCTCACCAAGTCCTCTTGCTAAGTCCCCTCGCAAACTCCCCTCGCGTAGTCGCCTCACCAAGTCCCCTTGCTAAGTCCCCTCGCGTAGTCGCCTCACCAAGTCCTCTTGCTAAGTCCCCTCGCGTAGTCGCCTCACCAAGTCCTCTTGCTAAGTCCCCTCGCAAATTCCCTACGCGTAGTCGCCTCACCAAGTCCCCTTGCTAAGTCCCCTCGCGTAGTCGCCTCACCAAGTCCTCTTGCTAAGTCCCCTCGCAAACTCCCCTCGCGTAGTCGCCTCACCAAGTCCTCTTGCTAAGTCCCCTCGCAAACTCCCCTCGCGTAGTCGCCTCACCAAGTCCTCTTGCTAAGTCCCCTCGCAAACTCCCCTCGCATAGTCGCCTCACCAAGTCCTCTTGCTAAGTCCCCTCGCAAACTCCCCTCGCGTAGTCGCCTCACCAAGTCCTCTTGCTAAGTCCCCTCTTAAACTCCCCTCGCGTAGTCGCCTCACCAAGTCCTCTTGCTAAGTCCCCTCGCGTAGTCGCCTCACCAAGTCCCCTTGCTAAGTCCCCTCGCAAACTCCCCTCGCGTAGTCGCCTCACCAAGTCCCCTTGCTAAGTCCCCTCGCGAAGTCGCCTCACCAAGTCCTCTTGTTAAGTCCCCTCGCAAACTCCCCTCACGTAGTCACCTCACCAAGTCCCCTTGCTAAGTCCCCTCGCGTAGTCGCCTCACCAAGTCCTCTTGCTATGTCCCCTCGCAAACACCCCTCGCGTAATCGCCTCACCAAGTCCCCTTGCTAAGTCCCCTCGCGTAGTCGCCTCACCAAGTCCTCTTGCTAAGTCCCCTCGCAAACTCCCCTCGCGTAGTCGCCTCACCAAGTCCCCTCGCAAACTCCCCTCGCGTAGTCGCCTCACCAAGTCCCCTTGCTAAGTCCCCTCGCGTAGTCGCCTCACCAAGTCCTCTTGCTAAGTCCCCTCGCAAACTCCCCTCGCGTAATCGCCTCACCAAGTCCCCTTGCTAAGTCCCCTCGCGTAGTCGCCTCACCAAGTCCTCTTGCTAAGTCCCCTCGCAAACTCCCCTCGCGTAGTCGCCTCACCAAGTCCCCTCGCAAACTCCCCTCGCGTAGTCGCCTCACCAAGTCCCCTTGCTAAGTCCCCTCGCGTAGTCGCCTCACCAAGTCCTCTTGCTAAGTCCCCTCGCGTAGTCGCCTCACCAAGTCCTCTTGCTAAGTCCCCTCGCGTAGTCGCCTCACCAAGTCCTCTTGCTAAGTCCCCTCGCAAATTCCCTACGCGTAGTCGCCTCACCAAGTCCCCTTGCTAAGTCCCCTCGCGTAGTCGCCTCACCAAGTCCTCTTGCTAAGTCCCCTCGCAAACTCCCCTCGCGTAGTCGCCTCACCAAGTCCTCTTGCTAAGTCCCCTCGCAAACTCCCCTCGCGTAGTCGCCTCACCAAGTCCTCTTGCTAAGTCCCCTCGCAAACTCCCCTCGCATAGTCGCCTCACCAAGTCCTCTTGCTAAGTCCCCTCGCAAACTCCCCTCGCGTAGTCGCCTCACCAAGTCCTCTTGCTAAGTCCCCTCTCAAACTCCCCTCGCGTAGTCGCCTCACCAAGTCCTCTTGCTAAGTCCCCTCGCGTAGTCGCCTCACCAAGTCCCCTTGCTAAGTCCCCTCGCAAACTCCCCTCGCGTAGTCGCCTCACCAAGTCCCCTTGCTAAGTCCCCTCGCGAAGTCGCCTCACCAAGTCCTCTTGCTAAGTCCCCTCGCAAACTCCCCTCACGTAGTCACCTCACCAAGTCCCCTTGCTAAGTCCCCTCGCGTAGTCGCCTCACCAAGTCCTCTTGCTATGTCCCCTCGCAAACTCCCCTCGCGTAATCGCCTCACCAAGTCCCCTTGCTAAGTCCCCTCGCGTAGTCGCCTCACCAAGTCCTCTTGCTAAGTCCCCTCGCAAACTCCCCTCGCGTAGTCGCCTCACCAAGTCCCCTCGCAAACTCCCCTCGCGTAGTCGCCTCACCAAGTCCCCTTGCTAAGTCCCCTCGCGTAGTCGCCTCACCAAGTCCTCTTGCTAAGTCCCCTCGCAAACTCCCCTCGCGTAATCGCCTCACCAAGTCCCCTTGCTAAGTCCCCTCGCGTAGTCGCCACACCAAGTCCTCTTGCTAAGTCCCCTCGCAAACTCCCCTCGCGTAATCGCCTCACCAAGTCCCCTCGCAAACTCCCCTCGCGTAGACGCCTCACCAAGTCCCCTTGCTAAGTCCCCTCGCGTAGTCGCCTCACCAAGTCCTCTTGCTAAGTCCCCTCGCGTAGTCGCCTCACCAAGTCCTCTTGCTAAGTCCCCTCGCGTAGTCGCCTCACCAAGTCCCCTTGCTAAGTCCCCTCGCAAACTCCCCTCGCGTAGTCGCCTCACCAAGTCCTCTTGCTAAGTCCCCTCGCGTAGTCGCCTCACCAAGTCCCCTTGCTAAGTCCCCTCGCGTAGTCGCCTCACAAAGTCCTCTTGCTAAGTCCCCTCGCAAACTCCCCTCGCGTAGTCGCCTCACCAAGTCCCCTTGCTAAGGCCCCTCGCAAACTCCCCTCGCGTAGTCGCCTCACCAAGTCCGCTTGCTAAGTCCCCTCGCGTAGTCGCCTCACCAAGTCTTCTTGCTAAGTCCCCTCGGGTAGTCGCCTCACCAAGTCCCCTTGCTAAGTCCCCTCGCAAACTCCCCTCGCGTAGTCGCCTCACCAAGTCCTCTTGCTAAGTCCCCTCGCGTAGTCGCCTCACCAAGTCCCCTTGCTAAGTCCCCTCGCGTAGTCGCCTCACCAAGTCCTCTTGCTAAGTCCCCTCGCAAACTCCCCTCGCGTAGTCGCCTCACCAAGTCCCCTTGCTAAGGCCCCTCGCAAACTCCCCTCGCGTAGTCGCCTCACCAAGTCCCCTTGCTAAGTCGCCTCGCAAACTCCCCTCGCGTAGTCGCCTCACCAAGTCCCCTCGCAAACTCCCCTCGCGTAGTCGCCTCACCAAGTCCCCTTGCTAAGTCCCCTCGCGTAGTCGCCTCACCAAGTCCTCTGGCTAAGACCCCTCGCAAACTCCCCTCGCGTAGTCGCCTCACCAAGTCCCCCTTGCTAAGTCCCCTCGCAAACTCCCCTCGCGTAGTCGCCTCACCAAGTCCTCTTGCTAAGTGCCCTCGCGTAGTCGCCTCACCAAGTCCTCTTGCTAAGTCCCCTCGCAAACTCCCCTCGCGTAGTCGCCTCACCAAGTCCCCTTGCTAAGTCCCCTCACCAAGTCTTCTTGCTAAGTCCCCTCGCATAGTCGCCTCACCAAGTCCCCTCGCTAAGTCCCCTCGCAAACTCCCCTCGCGTAGTCGCCTCACCAAGTCCTCTTGCTAAGTCCCCTCGCAAACTCCCCTCGCGTAGTCGCCTCACCAAGTCCTCTGTCTAAGTCCCCTCGCGTAGTAGCCTCACCAAGTCCTCTTGCTAAGTCCCCTCGCGTAGTCGCCTCACCAAGTCCTCTTGTTAAGTCCCCTCGCAAACTCCCCTCGCGTAGTCGCCTCACCAAGTCCTCTTGCTAAGTCCCCTCGCAAACTCCCCTCGCGTAGTCGCCTCACCAAGTCCTCTTGCTAAGTCCCCTCGCAAACTCCCCTCGCGTAGTCGCCTCACCAAGTCCCCTTGCTAAGTCCCCACACCAAGTCTTCTTGCTAAGTCCCCTCGCATAGTCGCCTCACCAAGTCCCCTCGCTAAGTCCCCTCGCAAACTCCCCTCGCGTAGTCGCCTCACCAAGTCCTCTTGCTAAGTCCCCTCGCAAACTCCCCTCGCGTAGTCGCCTCACCAAGTCCCCTCGCAAACTCCCCTCGCGTAGTCGCCTCACCAAGTCCTCTTGCTAAGTCCCC
The DNA here is from genome assembly GCA_030765045.1 of Tenodera sinensis. Taxonomy (NCBI): domain Eukaryota; kingdom Metazoa; phylum Arthropoda; class Insecta; order Mantodea; family Mantidae; genus Tenodera; species Tenodera sinensis. The sequence goes on from CM060965.1 coordinate 10,478,898, forward strand.
TCGCAAACTCCCCTCGCGTAGTCGCCTCACCAAGTCCCCTTGCTAAGTCCCCTCGCGTAGTCGCCTCACCAAGTCCCCTTGCTAAGTCCCCTCGCGTAGTCGCCTCACCAAGTCCTCTTGCTAAGACCCCTCGCAAACTCCCCTCGCGTAGTCGCCTCACCAAGTCCCCTTGCTAAGTCCCCTCGCAAACTCCCCTCGCGTAGTCGCCTCACCAAGTCCTCTTGCTAAGTGCCCTCGCGTAGTCGCCTCACCAAGTCCTCTTGCTAAGTCCCCTCGCAAACTCCCCTCGCGTAGTCGCCTCACCAAGTCCCCTTGCTAAGTCCCCTCGCGTAGTCGCCTCACCAAGTCTTCTTGCTAAGTCCCCTCGCGTAGTCGCCTCACCAAGTCCCCTCGCTAAGTCCCCTCGCAAACTCCCCTCGCGTAGTCGCCTCACCAAGTCCTCTTGCTAAGTCCCCTCGCAAACTCCCCTCGCGTAGTCGCCTCACCAAGTCCTCTGTCTAAGTCCCCTCGCAAACTCCCCTCGCGTAGTCGCCTCACCAAGTCCTCTTGTTAAGTCCCCTCGCAAACTCCCCTCGCGTAGTCGCCTCACCAAGTCCTCTTGCTAAGTGCCCTCGCAAACTCCCCTCGCGTAGTCGCCTCACAAAGTCCTCTTTTTAAGTCCCCTCGCAAACTCCCATCGCGTAGTCGCGTCACCAAGTCCTCTTGCTAAGTCCCCTCGCAAACTCCCCTCGCGTAGTCGCCTCACCAAGTCCTCTTGCTAAGTCCCCTCGCGTAGTCGCCTCACCAAGTCGTCTTGCTAAGTCCCCTCGCGTAGTCGCGTCACCAAGTCCCCTTGCTAAGTCCAGTCGCGTAGTCGCCTCACCAAGTCCTCTTGCTAAGTCCCCTCGCAAACTCCCCTCGCGTAGTCGCCTCACCAAGTCCCCTTGCTAAGTCCCCTCGCGTAGTCGCCTCACCAAGTCCTCTTGCTAAGTCCCCTCGCGTAGTCGCCTCACCAAGTCCTCTTGCTAAGTCCCCTCGCAAATTCCCTACGCGTAGTCGCCTCACCAAGTCCCCTTGCTAAGTCCCCTCGCGTAGTCGCCTCACCAAGTCCTCTTGCTAAGTCCCCTCGCAAACTCCCCTCGCGTAGTCGCCTCACCAAGTCCTCTTGCTAAGTCCCCTCGCAAACTCCCCTCGCGTAGTCGCCTCACCAAGTCCTCTTGCTAAGTCCCCTCGCAAACTCCCCTCGCATAGTCGCCTCACCAAGTCCTCTTGCTAAGTCCCCTCGCAAACTCCCCTCGCGTAGTCGCCTCACCAAGTCCTCTTGCTAAGTCCCCTCTTAAACTCCCCTCGCGTAGTCGCCTCACCAAGTCCTCTTGCTAAGTCCCCTCGCGTAGTCGCCTCACCAAGTCCCCTTGCTAAGTCCCCTCGCAAACTCCCCTCGCGTAGTCGCCTCACCAAGTCCCCTTGCTAAGTCCCCTCGCGAAGTCGCCTCACCAAGTCCTCTTGTTAAGTCCCCTCGCAAACTCCCCTCACGTAGTCACCTCACCAAGTCCCCTTGCTAAGTCCCCTCGCGTAGTCGCCTCACCAAGTCCTCTTGCTATGTCCCCTCGCAAACACCCCTCGCGTAATCGCCTCACCAAGTCCCCTTGCTAAGTCCCCTCGCGTAGTCGCCTCACCAAGTCCTCTTGCTAAGTCCCCTCGCAAACTCCCCTCGCGTAGTCGCCTCACCAAGTCCCCTCGCAAACTCCCCTCGCGTAGTCGCCTCACCAAGTCCCCTTGCTAAGTCCCCTCGCGTAGTCGCCTCACCAAGTCCTCTTGCTAAGTCCCCTCGCAAACTCCCCTCGCGTAATCGCCTCACCAAGTCCCCTTGCTAAGTCCCCTCGCGTAGTCGCCTCACCAAGTCCTCTTGCTAAGTCCCCTCGCAAACTCCCCTCGCGTAGTCGCCTCACCAAGTCCCCTCGCAAACTCCCCTCGCGTAGTCGCCTCACCAAGTCCCCTTGCTAAGTCCCCTCGCGTAGTCGCCTCACCAAGTCCTCTTGCTAAGTCCCCTCGCGTAGTCGCCTCACCAAGTCCTCTTGCTAAGTCCCCTCGCGTAGTCGCCTCACCAAGTCCTCTTGCTAAGTCCCCTCGCAAATTCCCTACGCGTAGTCGCCTCACCAAGTCCCCTTGCTAAGTCCCCTCGCGTAGTCGCCTCACCAAGTCCTCTTGCTAAGTCCCCTCGCAAACTCCCCTCGCGTAGTCGCCTCACCAAGTCCTCTTGCTAAGTCCCCTCGCAAACTCCCCTCGCGTAGTCGCCTCACCAAGTCCTCTTGCTAAGTCCCCTCGCAAACTCCCCTCGCATAGTCGCCTCACCAAGTCCTCTTGCTAAGTCCCCTCGCAAACTCCCCTCGCGTAGTCGCCTCACCAAGTCCTCTTGCTAAGTCCCCTCTCAAACTCCCCTCGCGTAGTCGCCTCACCAAGTCCTCTTGCTAAGTCCCCTCGCGTAGTCGCCTCACCAAGTCCCCTTGCTAAGTCCCCTCGCAAACTCCCCTCGCGTAGTCGCCTCACCAAGTCCCCTTGCTAAGTCCCCTCGCGAAGTCGCCTCACCAAGTCCTCTTGCTAAGTCCCCTCGCAAACTCCCCTCACGTAGTCACCTCACCAAGTCCCCTTGCTAAGTCCCCTCGCGTAGTCGCCTCACCAAGTCCTCTTGCTATGTCCCCTCGCAAACTCCCCTCGCGTAATCGCCTCACCAAGTCCCCTTGCTAAGTCCCCTCGCGTAGTCGCCTCACCAAGTCCTCTTGCTAAGTCCCCTCGCAAACTCCCCTCGCGTAGTCGCCTCACCAAGTCCCCTCGCAAACTCCCCTCGCGTAGTCGCCTCACCAAGTCCCCTTGCTAAGTCCCCTCGCGTAGTCGCCTCACCAAGTCCTCTTGCTAAGTCCCCTCGCAAACTCCCCTCGCGTAATCGCCTCACCAAGTCCCCTTGCTAAGTCCCCTCGCGTAGTCGCCACACCAAGTCCTCTTGCTAAGTCCCCTCGCAAACTCCCCTCGCGTAATCGCCTCACCAAGTCCCCTCGCAAACTCCCCTCGCGTAGACGCCTCACCAAGTCCCCTTGCTAAGTCCCCTCGCGTAGTCGCCTCACCAAGTCCTCTTGCTAAGTCCCCTCGCGTAGTCGCCTCACCAAGTCCTCTTGCTAAGTCCCCTCGCGTAGTCGCCTCACCAAGTCCCCTTGCTAAGTCCCCTCGCAAACTCCCCTCGCGTAGTCGCCTCACCAAGTCCTCTTGCTAAGTCCCCTCGCGTAGTCGCCTCACCAAGTCCCCTTGCTAAGTCCCCTCGCGTAGTCGCCTCACAAAGTCCTCTTGCTAAGTCCCCTCGCAAACTCCCCTCGCGTAGTCGCCTCACCAAGTCCCCTTGCTAAGGCCCCTCGCAAACTCCCCTCGCGTAGTCGCCTCACCAAGTCCGCTTGCTAAGTCCCCTCGCGTAGTCGCCTCACCAAGTCTTCTTGCTAAGTCCCCTCGGGTAGTCGCCTCACCAAGTCCCCTTGCTAAGTCCCCTCGCAAACTCCCCTCGCGTAGTCGCCTCACCAAGTCCTCTTGCTAAGTCCCCTCGCGTAGTCGCCTCACCAAGTCCCCTTGCTAAGTCCCCTCGCGTAGTCGCCTCACCAAGTCCTCTTGCTAAGTCCCCTCGCAAACTCCCCTCGCGTAGTCGCCTCACCAAGTCCCCTTGCTAAGGCCCCTCGCAAACTCCCCTCGCGTAGTCGCCTCACCAAGTCCCCTTGCTAAGTCGCCTCGCAAACTCCCCTCGCGTAGTCGCCTCACCAAGTCCCCTCGCAAACTCCCCTCGCGTAGTCGCCTCACCAAGTCCCCTTGCTAAGTCCCCTCGCGTAGTCGCCTCACCAAGTCCTCTGGCTAAGACCCCTCGCAAACTCCCCTCGCGTAGTCGCCTCACCAAGTCCCCTTGCTAAGTCCCCTCGCAAACTCCCCTCGCGTAGTCGCCTCACCAAGTCCTCTTGCTAAGTGCCCTCGCGTAGTCGCCTCACCAAGTCCTCTTGCTAAGTCCCCTCGCAAACTCCCCTCGCGTAGTCGCCTCACCAAGTCCCCTTGCTAAGTCCCCTCACCAAGTCTTCTTGCTAAGTCCCCTCGCATAGTCGCCTCACCAAGTCCCCTCGCTAAGTCCCCTCGCAAACTCCCCTCGCGTAGTCGCCTCACCAAGTCCTCTTGCTAAGTCCCCTCGCAAACTCCCCTCGCGTAGTCGCCTCACCAAGTCCTCTGTCTAAGTCCCCTCGCGTAGTAGCCTCACCAAGTCCTCTTGCTAAGTCCCCTCGCGTAGTCGCCTCACCAAGTCCTCTTGTTAAGTCCCCTCGCAAACTCCCCTCGCGTAGTCGCCTCACCAAGTCCTCTTGCTAAGTGCCCTCGCAAACTCCCCTCGCGTAGTCGCCTCACAAAGTCCTCTTGCTAAGTCCCCTCGCAAACTCCCCTCGCGTAGTCGCCTCACCAAGTCCCCTTGCTAAGTCCCCACACCAAGTCTTCTTGCTAAGTCCCCTCGCATAGTCGCCTCACCAAGTCCCCTCGCTAAGTCCCCTCGCAAACTCCCCTCGCGTAGTCGCCTCACCAAGTCCTCTTGCTAAGTCCCCTCGCAAACTCCCCTCGCGTAGTCGCCTCACCAAGTCCTCTGTCTAAGTCCCCTCGCGTAGTCGCCTCACGAAGTCCTCTTGCTAAGTCCCCTCGCGTAGTCGCCTCACCAAGTCCTCTTGTTAAGTCCCCTCGCAAACTCCCCTCGCGTAGTCGCCTCACCAAGTCCTCTTGCTAAGTGCCCTCGCAAACTCCCCTCGCGTAGTCGCCTCACAAAGTCCTCTTGCTAAGTCCCCTCGCAAACTCCCATCGCGTAGTCGCGTCACCAAGTCCTCTTGCTAAGTCCCCTCGCAAACTCCCCTCGCGTAGTCGCCTCACCAAGTCCTCTTGCTAAGTCCCCTCGCGTAGTCGCCTCACCAAGTCCCCTTGCTAAGTCCCCTCGCGTAGTCGCCTCACCAAGTCCCCTTGCTAAGTCCCCTCGCGTAGTCGCCTCACCAAGTCCTCTTGCTAAGACCCCTCGCAAACTCCCCTTGCGTAGTCGCCTCACCAAGTCCCCTTGCTAAGTCCCCTCGCAAACTCCCCTCGCGTAGTCGCCTCACCAAGTCCTCTTGCTAAGTGCCCTCGCGTAGTCGCCTCACCAAGTCCTCTTGCTAAGTCCCCTCGCAAACTCCCCTCGCGTAGTCGCCTCACCAAGTCCCCTTGCTAAGTCCCCTCGCGTAGTCGCCTCACCAAGTCTTCTTGCTAAGTCCCCTCGCGTAGTCGCCTCACCAAGTCCCCTCGCTAAGTCCCCTCGCAAACTCCCCTCGCGTAGTCGCCTCACCAAGTCCTCTTGCTAAGTCCCCTCGCAAACTCCCCTCGCGTAGTCGCCTCACCAAGTCCTCTGTCTAAGTCCCCTCGCAAACTCCCCTCGCGTAGTCGCCTCACCAAGTCCTCTTGCTAAGTCCCCTCGCGTAGTCGCCTCACCAAGTCCTCTTGTTAAGTCCCCTCGCAAACTCCCCTCGCGTAGTCGCCTCACCAAGTCCTCTTGCTAAGTGCCCTCGCAAACTCCCCTCGCGTAGTCGCCTCACAAAGTCCTCTTGCTAAGTCCCCTCGCAAACTCCCATCGCGTAGTCGCGTCACCAAGTCCTCTTGCTAAGTCCCCTCGCAAACTCCCCACGCGTAGTCGCCTCACCAAGTCCTCTTGCTAAGTCCCCTCGCGTAGTCGCCTCACCAAGTCGTCTTGCTAAGTCCCCTCGCGTAGTCGCGTCACCAAGTCCCCTTGCTAAGTCCCCTCGCGTAGTCGCCTCACCAAGTCCTCTTGCTAAGTCCCCTCGCAAACTCCCCTCGCGTAGTCGCCTCACCAAGTCCCCTTGCTAAGTCCCCTCGCGTAGTCGCCTCACCAAGTCCTCTTGCTAAGTCCCCTCGCGTAGTCGCCTCACCAAGTCCTCTTGCTAAGTCCCCTCGCAAATTCCCTACGCGTAGTCGCCTCACCAAGTCCCCTTGGTAAGTCCCCTCGCGTAGTCGCCTCACCAAGTCCTCTTGCTAAGTCCCCTCGCAAACTCCCCTCGCGTAGTCGCCTCACCAAGTCCTCTTGCTAAGTCCCCTCGCAAACTCCCCTCGCGTAGTCGCCTCACCAAGTCCTCTTGCTAAGTCCCCTCGCAAACTCCCCTCGCATAGTCGCCTCACCAAGTCCTCTTGCTAAGTCCCCTCGCAAACTCCCCTCGCGTAGTCGCCTCACCAAGTCCTCTTGCTAAGTCCCCTCTCAAACTCCCCTCGCGTAGTCGCCTCACCAAGTCCTCTTGCTAAGTCCCCTCGCGTAGTCGCCTCACCAAGTCCCCTTGCTAAGTCCCCTCGCAAACTCCCCTCGCGTAGTCGCCTCACCAAGTCCCCTTGCTAGGTCCCCTCGCGAAGTCGCCTCACCAAGTCCTCTTGTTAAGTCCCCTCGCAAACTCCCCTCACGTAGTCACCTCACCAAGTCCCCTTGCTAAGTCCCCTCGCGTAGTCGCCTCACCAAGTCCTCTTGCTATGTCCCCTCGCAAACTCCCCTCGCGTAATCGCCTCACCAAGTCCCCTTGCTAAGTCCCCTCGCGTAGTCGCCTCACCAAGTCCTCTTGCTAAGTCCCCTCGCAAACTCCCCTCGCGTAGTCGCCTCACCAAGTCCCCTCGCAAACTCCCCTCGCGCAGTCGCCTCACCAAGTCCCCTTGCTAAGTCCCCTCGCGTAGTCGCCTCACCAAGTCCTCTTGCTAAGTCCCCTCGCAAACTCCCCTCGCGTAATCGCCTCACCAAGTCCCCTTGCTAAGTCCCCTCGCGTAGTCGCCTCACCAAGTCCTCTTGCTAAGTCCCCTCGCAAACTCCCCTCGCGTAGTCGCCTCACCAAGTCCCCTCGCAAACTCCCCTCGCGTAGTCGCCTCACCAAGTCCCCTTGCTAAGTCCCCTCGCGTAGTCGCCTCACCAAGTCCTCTTGCTAAGTCCCCTCGCGTAGTCGCCTCACCAAGTCCTCTTGCTAAGTCCCCTCGCGTAGTCGCCTCACCAAGTCCTCTTGCTAAGTCCCCTCGCAAATTCCCTACGCGTAGTCGCCTCACCAAGTCCCCTTGCTAAGTCCCCTCGCGTAGTCGCCTCACCAAGTCCTCTTGCTAAGTCCCCTCGCAAACTCCCCTCGCGTAGTCGCCTCACCAAGTCCTCTTGCTAAGTCCCCTCGCAAACTCCCCTCGCGTAGTCGCCTCACCAAGTCCTCTTGCTAAGTCCCCTCGCAAACTCCCCTCGCATAGTCGCCTCACCAAGTCCTCTTGCTAAGTCCCCTCGCAAACTCCCCTCGCGTAGTCGCCTCACCAAGTCCTCTTGCTAAGTCCCCTCTCAAACTCCCCTCGCGTAGTCGCCTCACCAAGTCCTCTTGCTAAGTCCCCTCGCGTAGTCGCCTCACCAAGTCCCCTTGCTAAGTCCCCTCGCAAACTCCCCTCGCGTAGTCGCCTCACCAAGTCCCCTTGCTAAGTCCCCTCGCGAAGTCGCCTCACCAAGTCCTCTTGCTAAGTCCCCTCGCAAACTCCCCTCACGTAGTCACCTCACCAAGTCCCCTTGCTAAGTCCCCTCGCGTAGTCGCCTCACCAAGTCCTCTTGCTATGTCCCCTCGCAAACTCCCCTCGCGTAATCGCCTCACCAAGTCCCCTTGCTAAGTCCCCTCGCGTAGTCGCCTCACCAAGTCCTCTTGCTAAGTCCCCTCGCAAACTCCCCTCGCGTAGTCGCCTCACCAAGTCCCCTCGCAAACTCCCCTCGCGTAGTCGCCTCACCAAGTCCTCTTGCTAAGTCCCCTCGCAAACTCCCCTCGCGTAGTCGCCTCACCAAGTCCCCTTGCTAAGTCCCCTCGCGTAGTCGCCTCACCAAGTCCCCTTGCTAAGTCCCCTCGCGTAGTCGCCTCACCAAGTCCTCTTGCTAAGACCCCTCGCAAACTCCCCTCGCGTAGTCGCCTCACCAAGTCCCCTTGATAAGTCCCCTCGTAAACTCCCCTCGCGTAGTCGCCTCACCAAGTCCTCTTGCTAAGTGCCCTCGCGTAGTCGCCTCACCAAGTCCTCTTGCTAAGTCCCCTCGCAAACTCCCCTCGCGTAGTCGCCTCACCAAGTCCCCTTGCTAAGTCCCCTCGCGTAGTCGCCTCACCAAGTCTTCTTGCTAAGTCCCCTCGCATAGTCGCCTCACCAAGTCCCCTCGCTAAGTCCCCTCGCAAACTCCCCTCGCGTAGTCGCCTCACCAAGTCCTCTTGCTAAGTCCCCTCGCAAACTCCCCTCGCGTAGTCGCCTCACCAAGTCCTCTGTCTAATCCCCTCGCAAACTCCCCTCGCGTAGTCGCCTCACCAAGTCCTCTTGCTAAGTCCCCTCGCGTAGTCGTCTCACCAAGTCCTCTTGTTAAGTCCCCTCGCAAACTCCCCTCGCGTAGTCGCCTCACCAAGTCCTCTTGCTATGTGCCCTCGCAAACTCCCCTCGCGTAGTCGCCTCACAAAGTCCTCTTGCTAAGTCCCCTCGCAAACTCCCATCGCGTAGTCGCGTCACCAAGTCCTCTTGCTAAGTCCCCTCGCAAACTCCCCTCGCGTAGTCGCCTCACCAAGTCCTCTTGCTAAGTCCCCTCGCGTAGTCGCCTCACCAAGTCGTCTTGCTAAGTCCCCTCGCGTAGTCGCGTCACCAAGTCCCCTTGCTAAGTCCCCTCGCGTAGTCGCCTCACCAAGTCCTCTTGCTAAGTCCCCTCGCAAACTCCCCTCGCGTAGTCGCCTCACCAAGTCCCCTTGCTAAGTCCCCTCGCGTAGTCGCCTCACCAAGTCCTCTTGCTAAGTCCCCTCGCGTAGTCGCCTCACCAAGTCCTCTTGCTAAGTCCCCTCGCAAATTCCCTACGCGTAGTCGCCTCACCAAGTCCCCTTGCTAAGTCCCCTCGCGTAGTCGCCTCACCAAGTCCTCTTGCTAAGTCCCCTCGCAAACTCCCCTCGCGTAGTCGCCACACCAAGTCCTCTTGCTAAGTCCCCTCGCAAACTCCCCTCGCGTAGTCGCCTCACCAAGTCCTCTTGCTAAGTCCCCTCGCAAACTCCCCTCGCATAGTCGCCTCACCAAGTCCTCTTGCTAAGTCCCCTCGCAAACTCCCCTCGCGTAGTCGCCTCACCAAGTCCTCTTGCTAAGTCCCCTCTCAAACTCCCCTCGCGTAGTCGCCTCACCAAGTCCTCTTGCTAAGTCCCCTCGCGTAGTCGCCTCACCAAGTCCCCTTGCTAAGTCCCCTCGCAAACTCCCCTCGCGTAGTCGCCTCACCAAGTCCCCTTGCTAAGTCCCCTCGCGAAGTCGCCTCACCAAGTCCTCTTGCTAAGTCCCCTCGCAAACTCCCCTCACGTAGTCACCTCACCAAGTCCCCTTGCTAAGTCCCCTCGCGTAGTCGCCTCACCAAGTCCTCTTGCTATGTCCCCTCGCAAACTCCCCTCGCGTAATCGCCTCACCAAGTCCCCTTGCTAAGTCCCCTCGCGTAGTCGCCTCACCAAGTCCTCTTGCTAAGTCCCCTCGCAAACTCCCCTCGCGTAGTCGCCTCACCAAGTCCCCTCGCAAACTCCCCTCGCGTAGTCGCCTCACCAAGTCCCCTTGCTAAGTCCCCTCGCGTAGTCGCCTCACCAAGTCCTCTTGCTAAGTCCCCTCGCAAACTCCCCTCGCGTAATCGCCTCACCAAGTCCCCTCGCGTAGTCGCCTCACCAAGTCCTCTTGCTAAGTCCCCTCGCAAACTCCCCTCGCGTAGTCGCCTCACCAAGTCCCCTCGCAAACTCCCCTCGCGTAGTCGCCTCACCAAGTCCCCTTGCTATGTCCCCTCGCGTAGTCGCCTCACCAAGTCCTCTTGCTAAGTCCCCTCGCAAACTCCCCTCGCGTAGTCGCCTCACCAAGTCCCCTCGCAAACTCCCCTCGCGTAGTCGCCTCACCAAGTCCCCTTGCTAAGTCCCCTCGCGTAGTCGCCTCACCAAGTCCTCTTGCTAAGTCCCCTCGCGTAGTCGCCTCACCAAGTCCTCTTGCTAAGTCCCCTCGCAAATTCCCTACGCGTAGTCGCCTCACCAAGTCCCCTTGCTAAGTCCCCTCGCGTAGTCGCCTCACCAAGTCCTCTTGCTAAGTCCCCTCGCAAACTCCCCTCGCGTAGTCGCCTCACCAAGTCCTCTTGCTAAGTCCCCTCGCAAACTCCCCTCGCGTAGTCGCCTCACCAAGTCCTCTTGCTAAGTCCCCTCGCAAACTCCCCTCGCATAGTCGCCTCACCAAGTCCTCTTGCTAAGTCCCCTCGCAAACTCCCCTCGCGTAGTCGCCTCACCAAGTCCTCTTGCTAAGTCCCCTCTCAAACTCCCCTCGCGTAGTCGCCTCACCAAGTCCTCTTGCTAAGTCCCCTCGCGTAGTCGCCTCACCAAGTCCCCTTGCTAAGTCCCCTCGCAAACTCCCCTCGCGTAGTCGCCTCACCAAGTCCCCTTGCTAAGTCCCCTCGCGAAGTCGCCTCACCAAGTCCTCTTGCTAAGTCCCCTCGCAAACTCCCCTCACGTAGTCACCTCACCAAGTCCCCTTGCTAAGTCCCCTCGCGTAGTCGCCTCACCAAGTCCTCTTGCTATGTCCCCTCGCAAACTCCCCTCGCGTAATCGCCTCACCAAGTCCCCTTGCTAAGTCCCCTCGCGTAGTCGCCTCACCAAGTCCTCTTGCTAAGTCCCCTCGCAAACTCCCCTCGCGTAGTCGCCTCACCAAGTCCCCTCGCAAACTCCCCTCGCGTAGTCGCCTCACCAAGTCCCCTTGCTAAGTCCCCTCGCGTAGTCGCCTCACCAAGTCCTCTTGCTAAGTCCCCTCGCAAACTCCCCTCGCGTAATCGCCTCACCAAGTCCCCTCGCGTAGTCGCCTCACCAAGTCCTCTTGCTAAGTCCCCTCGCAAACTCCCCTCGCGTAGTCGCCTCACCAAGTCCCCTCGCAAACTCCCCTCGCGTAGTCGCCTCACCAAGTCCCCTTGCTAAGTCCCCTCGCGTAGTCGCCTCACCAAGTCCTCTTGCTAAGACCCCTCGCAAACTCCCCTCGCGTAGTCCCCTCACCAAGTCCCCTCGCAAACTCCCCTCGCGTAGTCGCCTCACCAAGTCCCCTTGCTAAGTCCCCTCGCGTAGTCGCCTCACCAAGTCCTCTTGCTAAGTCCCCTCGCGTAGTCGCCTCACCAAGTCCTCTTGCTAAGTCCCCTCGCAAATTCCCTACGCGTAGTCGCCTCACCAAGTCCCCTTGCTAAGTCCCCTCGCGTAGTCGCCTCACCAAGTCCTCTTGCTAAGTCCCCTCGCAAACTCCCCTCGCGTAGTCGCCTCACCAAGTCCTCTTGCTAAGTCCCCTCGCAAACTCCCCTCGCGTAGTCGCCTCACCAAGTCCTCTTGCTAAGTCCCCTCGCAAACTCCCCTCGCATAGTCGCCTCACCAAGTCCTCTTGCTAAGTCCCCTCGCAAACTCCCCTCGCGTAGTCGCCTCACCGAGTCCTCTTGCTAAGTCCCCTCTCAAACTCCCCTCGCGTAGTCGCCTCACCAAGTCCTCTTGCTAAGTCCCCTCGCGTAGTCGCCTCACCAAGTCCCCTTGCTAAGTCCCCTCGCAAACTCCCCTCGCGTAGTCGCCTCACCAAGTCCCCTTGCTAAGTCCCCTCGCGAAGTCGCCTCACCAAGTCCTCTTGCTAAGTCCCCTCGCAAACTCCCCTCACGTAGTCACCTCACCAAGTCCCCTTGCTAAGTCCCCTCGCGTAGTCGCCTCACCAAGTCCTCTTGCTATGTCCCCTCGCAAACTCCCCTCGCGTAATCGCCTCACCAAGTCCCCTTGCTAAGTCCCCTCGCGTAGTCGCCTCACCAAGTCCTCTTGCTAAGTCCCCTCGCAAACTCCCCTCGCGTAGTCGCCTCACCAAGTCCTCTTGCTAAGTCCCCTCGCAAACTCCCCTCGCGTAGTCGCCTCACCAAGTCCTCTTGCTAAGTCCCCTCGCAAACTCCCCTCGCATAGTCGCCTCACCAAGTCCTCTTGCTAAGTCCCCTCGCAAACTCCCCTCGCGTAGTCGCCTCACCGAGTCCTCTTGCTAAGTCCCCTCTCAAACTCCCCTCGCGTAGTCGCCTCACCAAGTCCTCTTGCTAAGTCCCCTCGCGTAGTCGCCTCACCAAGTCCCCTTGCTAAGTCCCCTCGCAAACTCCCCTCGCGTAGTCGCCTCACCAAGTCCCCTTGCTAAGTCCCCTCGCGAAGTCGCCTCACCAAGTCCTCTTGCTAAGTCCCCTCGCAAACTCCCCTCACGTAGTCACCTCACCAAGTCCCCTTGCTAAGTCCCCTCGCGTAGTCGCCTCACCAAGTCCTCTTGCTATGTCCCCTCGCAAACTCCCCTCGCGTAATCGCCTCACCAAGTCCCCTTGCTAAGTCCCCTCGCGTAGTCGCCTCACCAAGTCCTCTTGCTAAGTCCCCTCGCAAACTCCCCTCGCGTAGTCGCCTCACCAAGTCCCCTCGCAAACTCCCCTCGCGTAGTCGCCTCACCAAGTCCCCTTGCTAAGTCCCCTCGCGTAGTCGCCTCACCAAGTCCTCTTGCTAAGTCCCCTCGCAAACTCCCCTCGCGTAATCGCCTCACCAAGTCCCCTTGCTAAGTCCCCTCGCGTAGTCGCCACACCAAGTCCTCTTGCTAAGTCCCCTCGCAAACTCCCCTCGCGTAGTCGCCTCACCAAGTCCCCTCGCAAACTCCCCTCGCGTAGTCGCCTCACCAAGTCCCCTTGCTAAGTCCCCTCGCGTAGTCGCCTCACCAAGTCCTCTTGCTAAGTCCCCTCGCGTAGTCGCCTCACCAAGTCCTCTTGCTAAGTCCCCTCGCGTAGTCGCCTCACCAAGTCCCCTTGCTAAGTCCCCTCGCAAACTCCCCTCGCGTAGTCGCCTCACCAAGTCCTCTTGCTAAGTCCCCTCGCGTAGTCGCCTCACCAAGTCCCCTTGCTAAGTCCGCTCGCGTAGTCGCCTCACAAAGTCCTCTTGCTAAGTCCCCTCGCAAACTCCCCTCGCGTAGTCGCCTCACCAAGTCCCCTTGCTAAGGCCCCTCGCAAACTCCCCTCGCGTAGTCGCCTCACCAAGTCCGCTTGCTAAGTCCCCTCGCGTAGTCGCCTCACCAAGTCTTCTTGCTAAGTCCCCTCGGGTAGTCGCCTCACCAAGTCCCCTTGCTAAGTCCCCTCGCAAACTCCCCTCGCGTAGTCGCCTCACCAAGTCCTCTTGCTAAGTCCCCTCGCGTAGTCGCCTCACCAAGTCCCCTTGCTAAGTCCCCTCGCGTAGTCGCCTCACCAAGTCCTCTTGCTAAGTCCCCTCGCAAACTCCCCTCGCGTAGTCGCCTCACCAAGTCCCCTTGCTAAGGCCCCTCGCAAACTCCCCTCGCGTAGTCGCCTCACCAAGTCCCCTTGCTAAGTCGCCTCGCAAACTCCCCTCGCGTAGTCGCCTCACCAAGTCCCCTCGCAAACTCCCCTCGCGTAGTCGCCTCACCAAGTCCCCTTGCTAAGTCCCCTCGCGTAGACGCCTCACCAAGTCCTCTGGCTAAGACCCCTCGCAAACTCCCCTCGCGTAGTCGCCTCACCAAGTCCCCTTGCTAAGTCCCCTCGCAAACTCCCCTCGCGTAGTCGCCTCACCAAGTCCTCTTGCTAAGTGCCCTCGCGTAGTCGCCTCACCAAGTCCTCTTGCTAAGTCCCCTCGCAAACTCCCCTCGCGTAGTCGCCTCACCAAGTCCCCTTGCTAAGTCCCCTCACCAAGTCTTCTTGCTAAGTCCCCTCGCGTAGTCGCCTCACCAAGTCCTCTTGCTATGTCCCCTCGCAAACTCCCCTCGCGTAATCGCCTCACCAAGTCCCCTTGCTAAGTCCCCTCGCGTAGTCGCCTCACCAAGTCCTCTTGCTAAGTCCCCTCGCAAACTCCCCTCGCGTAGTCGCCTCACCAAGTCCTCTTGCTAAGTCCCCTCGCAAACTCCCCTCGCGTAGTCGCCTCACCAAGTCCTCTTGCTAAGTCCCCTCGCAAACTCCCCTCGCATAGTCGCCTCACCAAGTCCTCTTGCTAAGTCCCCTCGCAAACTCCCCTCGCGTAGTCGCCTCACCGAGTCCTCTTGCTAAGTCCCCTCTCAAACTCCCCTCGCGTAGTCGCCTCACCAAGTCCTCTTGCTAAGTCCCCTCGCGTAGTCGCCTCACCAAGTCCCCTTGCTAAGTCCCCTCGCAAACTCCCCTCGCGTAGTCGCCTCACCAAGTCCCCTTGCTAAGTCCCCTCGCGAAGTCGCCTCACCAAGTCCTCTTGCTAAGTCCCCTCGCAAACTCCCCTCACGTAGTCACCTCACCAAGTCCCCTTGCTAAGTCCCCTCGCGTAGTCGCCTCACCAAGTCCTCTTGCTATGTCCCCTCGCAAACTCCCCTCGCGTAATCGCCTCACCAAGTCCCCTTGCTAAGTCCCCTCGCGTAGTCGCCTCACCAAGTCCTCTTGCTAAGTCCCCTCGCAAACTCCCCTCGCGTAGTCGCCTCACCAAGTCCCCTCGCAAACTCCCCTCGCGTAGTCGCCTCACCAAGTCCCCTTGCTAAGTCCCCTCGCGTAGTCGCCTCACCAAGTCCTCTTGCTAAGTCCCCTCGCAAACTCCCCTCGCGTAATCGCCTCACCAAGTCCCCTTGCTAAGTCCCCTCGCGTAGTCGCCACACCAAGTCCTCTTGCTAAGTCCCCTCGCAAACTCCCCTCGCGTAGTCGCCTCACCAAGTCCCCTCGCAAACTCCCCTCGCGTAGTCGCCTCACCAAGTCCCCTTGCTAAGTCCCCTCGCCTAGTCGCCTCACCAAGTCCTCTTGCTAAGTCCCCTCGCGTAGTCGCCTCACCAAGTCCTCTTGCTAAGTCCCCTCGCGTAGTCGCCTCACCAAGTCCCCTTGCTAAGTCCCCTCGCAAACTCCCCTCGCGTAGTCGCCTCACCAAGTCCTCTTGCTAAGTCCCCTCGCGTAGTCGCCTCACCAAGTCCCCTTGCTAAGTCCGCTCGCGTAGTCGCCTCACAAAGTCCTCTTGCTAAGTCCCCTCGCAAACTCCCCTCGCGTAGTCGCCTCACCAAGTCCCCTTGCTAAGGCCCCTCGCAAACTCCCCTCGCGTAGTCGCCTCACCAAGTCCGCTTGCTAAGTCCCCTCGCGTAGTCGCCTCACCAAGTCTTCTTGCTAAGTCCCCTCGGGTAGTCGCCTCACCAAGTCCCCTTGCTAAGTCCCCTCGCAAACTCCCCTCGCGTAGTCGCCTCACCAAGTCCTCTTGCTAAGTCCCCTCGCGTAGTCGCCTCACCAAGTCCCCTTGCTAAGTCCCCTCGCGTAGTCGCCTCACCAAGTCCTCTTGCTAAGTCCCCTCGCAAACTCCCCTCGCGTAGTCGCCTCACCAAGTCCCCTTGCTAAGGCCCCTCGCAAACTCCCCTCGCGTAGTCGCCTCACCAAGTCCCCTTGCTAAGTCGCCTCGCAAACTCCCCTCGCGTAGTCGCCTCACCAAGTCCCCTCGCAAACTCCCCTCGCGTAGTCGCCTCACCAAGTCCCCTTGCTAAGTCCCCTCGCGTAGACGCCTCACCAAGTCCTCTGGCTAAGACCCCTCGCAAACTCCCCTCGCGTAGTCGCCTCACCAAGTCCCCTTGCTAAGTCCCCTCGCAAACTCCCCTCGCGTAGTCGCCTCACCAAGTCCTCTTGCTAAGTGCCCTCGCGTAGTCGCCTCACCAAGTCCTCTTGCTAAGTCCCCTCGCAAACTCCCCTCGCGTAGTCGCCTCACCAAGTCCCCTTGCTAAGTCCCCTCACCAAGTCTTCTTGCTAAGTCCCCTCGCATAGTCGCCTCACCAAGTCCCCTCGCTAAGTCCCCTCGCAAACTCCCCTCGCGTAGTCGCCTCACCAAGTCCTCTTGCTAAGTCCCCTCGCAAACTCCCCTCGCGTAGTCGCCTCACCAAGTCCTCTGTCTAAGTCCCCTCGCGTAGTCGCCTCACCAAGTCCTCTTGCTAAGTCCCCTCGCGTAGTCGCCTCACCAAGTCCTCTTGTTAAGTCCCCTCGCAAACTCCCCTCGCGTAGTCGCCTCACCAAGTCCTCTTGCTAAGTGCCCTCGCAAACTCCCCTCGCGTAGTCGCCTCACAAAGTCCTCTTGCTAAGTCCCCTCGCAAACTCCCATCGCGTAGTCGCGTCACCAAGTCCTCTTGCTAAGTCCCCTCGCAAACTCCCCTCGCGTAGTCGCCTCACCAAGTCCTCTTGCTAAGTCCCCTCGCGTAGTCGCCTCACAAAGTCCTCTTCTAAGTCCCCTCGCATAGTCGCGTCACCAAGTCCCCTTGCTAAGTCCCCTCGCGTAGTCGCCTCACCAAGTCCTCTTGCTAAGTCCCCTCGCAAACTCCCCTCGCGTAGTCGCCTCACCAAGTACCCTTGCTAAGTCCCCTCGCGTAGTCGCCTCACCAAGTCCTCCTGCTAAGTCCCCTCGCGTAGTCGCCTCACCAAGTCCTCTTGCTAAGTCCCCTCGCAAATTCCCTACGCGTAGTCGCCTCACCAAGTCCCCTCGCGTAGTCGCCTCACCAAGTCCTCTTGCTAAGTCCCCTCGCAAACTCCCCTCGCGTAGTCGCCTCACCAAGTCCTCTTGCTAAGTCCCCTCGCAAACTCCCCTCGCGTAGTCGCCTCACCAAGTCCTCTTGCTAAGTCCCCTCGCAAACTCCCCTCGCATAGTCGCCTCACCAAGTCCTCTTGCTAAGTCCCCTCGCAAACTCCCCTCGCGTAGTCGCCTCACCAAGTCCTCTTGCTAAGTCCCCTCTCAAACTCCCCTCGCGTAGTCGCCTCACCAAGTCCTCTTGCTAAGTCCCCTCGCGTAGTCGCCTCACCAAGTCCCCTTGCTAAGTCCCCTCGCAAACTCCCCTCGCGTAGTCGCCTCACCAAGTCCCCTTGCTAAGTCCCCTCGCGAAGTCGCCTCACCAAGACCTCTTGCTAAGTCCCCTCGCAAACTCCCCTCACGTAGTCACCTCACCAAGTCCCCTTGCTAAGTCCCCTCGCGTAGTCGCCTCACCAAGTCCTCTTGCTATGTCCCCTCGCAAACTCCCCTCGCGTAATCGCCTCACCAAGTCCCCTTGCTAAGTCCCCTCGCGTAGTCGCCTCACCAAGTCCTCTTGCTAAGTCCCCTCGCAAACTCCCCTCGCGTAGTCGCCTCACCAAGTCCCCTCGCAAACTCCCCTCGCGTAGTCGCCTCACCAAGTCCCCTTGCTAAGTCCCCTCGCGTAGTCGCCTCACCAAGTCCTCTTGCTAAGTCCCCTCGCAAACTCCCCTCGCGTAATCGCCTCACCAAGTCCCCTTGCTAAGTCCCCTCGCGTAGTCGCCTCACCAAGTCCTCTTGCTAAGTCCCCTCGCAAACTCCCCTCGCGTAGTCGCCTCACCAAGTCCCCTCGCAAACTCCCCTCGCGTAGTCGCCTCACCAAGTCCCCTTGCTAAGTCCCCTCGCGTAGTCGCCTCACCAAGTCCTCTTGCTAAGTCCCCTCGCGTAGTCGCCTCACCAAGTCCTCTTGCTAAGTCCCCTCGCGTAGTCGCCTCACCAAGTCCCCTTGCTAAGTCCCCTCGCAAACTCCCTTCGCGTAGTCGCCTCACCAAGTCCTCTTGCTAAGTCCCCTCGCGTAGTCGCCTCACCAAGTCCCCTTGCTAAGTCCCCTCGCGTAGTCGCCTCACAAAGTCCTCTTGCTAAGTCCCCTCGCAAACTCCCCTCGCGTAGTCGCCTCACCAAGTCCCCTTGCTAAGGCCCCTCGAAAACTCCCCTTGCGTAGTCGCCTCACCAAGTCCCCTTGCTAAGTCCCCTCGCGTAGTCGCCTCACCAAGTCCCCTCGGGTAGTCGCCTCACCAAGTCCCCTTGCTAAGTCCCCTCGCAAACTCCCCTCGCGTAGTCGCCTCACCAAGTCCTCTTGCTAAGTCCCCTCGCGTAGTCGCCTCACCAAGTCCCCTTGCTAAGTCCCCTCGCGTAGTCGCCTCACCAAGTCCTCTTGCTAAGTCCCCTCGCAAACTCCCCTCGCGTAGTCGCCTCACCAAGTCCCCTTGCTAAGGCCCCTCGCAAACTCCCCTCGCGTAGTCGCCTCACCAAGTCCCCTTGCTAAGTCGCCTCGCGTAGTCGCCTCACCAAGTCCTCTTGCTAAGTCTCCTCGCAATCTCCCCTCGCGTAGTCGCCTCACCAAGTCCCTTTGCTAAGTCCCCTCGCAAACTCCCCTCGCGTAGTCGCCTCACCAAGTCCCCTTGCTAAGTCCCCTCGCGAAGTCGCCTCACCAAGTCCTCTTGCTAAGTCCCCTCGCAAACTCCCCTCACGTAGTCACCTCACCAAGTCCCCTTGCTAAGTCCCCTCGCGTAGTCGCCTCACCAAGTCCTCTTGCTATGTCCCCTCGCAAACTCCCCTCGCGTAATCGCCTCACCAAGTCCCCTTGCTAAGTCCCCTCGCGTAGTCGCCTCACCAAGTCCTCTTGCTAAGTCCCCTCGCAAACTCCCCTCGCGTAGTCGCCTCACCAAGTCCCCTCGCAAACTCCCCTCGCGCAGTCGCCTCACCAAGTCCCCTTGCTAAGTCCCCTCGCGTAGTCGCCTCACCAAGTCCTCTTGCTAAGTCCCCTCGCAAACTCCCCTCGCGTAATCGCCTCACCAAGTCCCCTTGCTAAGTCCCCTCGCGTAGTCGCCTCACCAAGTCCTCTTGCTAAGTCCCCTCGCAAACTCCCCTCGCGTAGTCGCCTCACCAAGTCCCCTCGCAAACTCCCCTCGCGTAGTCGCCTCACCAAGTCCCCTTGCTAAGTCCCCTCGCGTAGTCGCCTCACCAAGTCCTCTTGCTAAGTCCCCTCGCGTAGTCGCCTCACCAAGTCCTCTTGCTAAGTCCCCTCGCGTAGTCGCCTCACCAAGTCCTCTTGCTAAGTCCCCTCGCAAATTCCCTACGCGTAGTCGCCTCACCAAGTCCCCTTGCTAAGTCCCCTCGCGTAGTCGCCTCACCAAGTCCTCTTGCTAAGTCCCCTCGCAAACTCCCCTCGCGTAGTCGCCTCACCAAGTCCTCTTGCTAAGTCCCCTCGCAAACTCCCCTCGCGTAGTCGCCTCACCAAGTCCTCTTGCTAAGTCCTCTCGCAAACTCCCCTCGCATAGTCGCCTCACCAAGTCCTCTTGCTAAGTCCCCTCGCAAACTCCCCTCGCGTAGTCGCCTCACCAAGTCCTCTTGCTAAGTCCCCTCTCAAACTCCCCTCGCGTAGTCGCCTCACCAAGTCCTCTTGCTAAGTCCCCTCGCGTAGTCGCCTCACCAAGTCCCCTTGCTAAGTCCCCTCGCAAACTCCCCTCGCGTAGTCGCCTCACCAAGTCCCCTTGCTAAGTCCCCTCGCGAAGTCGCCTCACCAAGTCCTCTTGCTAAGTCCCCTCGCAAACTCCCCTCACGTAGTCACCTCACCAAGTCCCCTTGCTAAGTCCCCTCGCGTAGTCGCCTCACCAAGTCCTCTTGCTATGTCCCCTCGCAAACTCCCCTCGCGTAATCGCCTCACCAAGTCCCCTTGCTAAGTCCCCTCGCGTAGTCGCCTCACCAAGTCCTCTTGCTAAGTCCCCTCGCAAACTCCCCTTGCGTAGTCGCCTCACCAAGTCCCCTCGCAAACTCCCCTCGCGTAGTCGCCTCACCAAGTCCTCTTGCTAAGTCCCCTCGCAAACTCCCCTCGCGTAGTCGCCTCACCAAGTCCCCTTGCTAAGTCCCCTCGCGTAGTCGCCTCACCAAGTCCCCTTGCTAAGTCCCCTCGCGTAGTCGCCTCACCAAGTCCTCTTGCTAAGACCCCTCGCAAACTCCCCTCGCGTAGTCGCCTCACCAAGTCCCCTTGATAAGTCCCCTCGCAAACTCCCCTCGCGTAGTCGCCTCACCAAGTCCTCTTGCTAAGTGCCCTCGCGTAGTCGCCTCACCAAGTCCTCTTGCTAAGTCCCCTCGCAAACTCCCCTCGCGTAGTCGCCTCACCAAGTCCCCTTGCTAAGTCCCCTCGCGTAGTCGCCTCACCAAGTCTTCTTGCTAAGTCCCCTCGCGTAGTCGCCTCACCAAGTCCCCTCGCTAAGTCCCCTCGCAAACTCCCCTCGCGTAGTCGCCTCACCAAGTCCTCTTGCTAAGTCCCCTCGCAAACTCCCCTCGCGTAGTCGCCTCACCAAGTCCTCTGTCTAAGTCCCCTCGCAAACTCCCCTCGCGTAGTCGCCTCACCAAGTCCTCTTGCTAAGTCCCCTCGCGTAGTCGTCTCACCAAGTCCTCTTGTTAAGTCCCCTCGCAAACTCCCCTCGCGTAGTCGCCTCACCAAGTCCTCTTGCTATGTGCCCTCGCAAACTCCCCTCGCGTAGTCGCCTCACAAAGTCCTCTTGCTAAGTCCCCTCGCAAACTCCCATTGCGTAGTCGCGTCACCAAGTCCTCTTGCTAAGTCCCCTCGCAAACTCCCCTCGCGTAGTCGCCTCACCAAGTCCTCTTGCTAAGTCCCCTCGCGTAGTCGCCTCACCAAGTCGTCTTGCTAAGTCCCCTCGCGTAGTCGCGTCACCAAGTCCCCTTGCTAAGTCCCCTCGCGTAGTCGCCTCACCAAGTCCTCTTGCTAAGTCCCCTCGCAAACTCCCCTCGCGTAGTCGCCTCACCAAGTCCCCTTGCTAAGTCCCCTCGCGTAGTCGCCTCACCAAGTCCTCTTGCTAAGTCCCCTCGCGTAGTCGCCTCACCAAGTCCTCTTGCTAAGTCCCCTCGCAAATTCCCTACGCGTAGTCGCCTCACCAAGTCCCCTTGCTAAGTCCCCTCGCGTAGTCGCCTCACCAAGTCCTCTTGCTAAGTCCCCTCGCAAACTCCCCTCGCGTAGTCGCCTCACCAAGTCCTCTTGCTAAGTCCCCTCGCAAACTCCCCTCGCGTAGTCGCCTCACCAAGTCCTCTTGCTAAGTCCCCTCGCAAACTCCCCTCGCATAGTCGCCTCACCAAGTCCTCTTGCTAAGTCCCCTCGCAAACTCCCCTCGCTTAGTCGCCTCACCAAGTCCTCTTGCTAAGTCCCCTCTCAAACTCCCCTCGCGTAGTCGCCTCACCAAGTCCTCTTGCTAAGTCCCCTCGCGTAGTCGCCTCACCAAGTCCCCTTGCTAAGTCCCCTCGCAAACTCCCCTCGCGTAGTCGCCTCACCAAGTCCCCTTGCTAAGTCCCCTCGCGAAGTCGCCTCACCAAGTCCTCTTGCTAAGTCCCCTCGCAAACTCCCCTCACGTAGTCACCTCACCAAGTCCCCTTGCTAAGTCCCCTCGCGTAGTCGCCTCACCAAGTCCTCTTGCTATGTCCCCTCGCAAACTCCCCTCGCGTAATCGCCTCACCAAGTCCCCTTGCTAAGTCCCCTCGCGTAGTCGCCTCACCAAGTCCTCTTGCTAAGTCCCCTCGCAAACTCCCCTCGCGTAGTCGCCTCACCAAGTCCCCTCGCAAACTCCCCTCGCGTAGTCGCCTCACCAAGTCCCCTTGCTAAGTCCCCTCGCGTAGTCGCCTCACCAAGTCCTCTTGCTAAGTCCCCTCGCAAACTCCCCTCGCGTAATCGCCTCACCAAGTCCCCTTGCTAAGTCCCCTCGCGTAGTCGCCTCACCAAGTCCTCTTGCTAAGTCCCCTCGCAAACTCCCCTCGCGTAGTCGCCTAACCAAGTCCCCTCGCGTAGTCGCCTCACCAAGTCCCCTTGCTAAGTCCCCTCGCGTAGTCGCCTCACCAAGTCCTCTTGCTAAGTCCCCTCGCGTAGTCGCCTCACCAAGTCCTCTTGCTAAGTCCCCTCGCGTAGTCGCCTCACCAAGTCCTCTTGCTAAGTCCCCTCGCAAATTCCCTACGCGTAGTCGCCTCACCAAGTCCCCTTGCTAAGTCCCCTCGCGTAGTCGCCTCACCAAGTCCTCTTGCTAAGTCCCCTCGCAAACTCCCCTCGCGTAGTCGCCTCACCAAGTCCTCTTGCTAAGTCCCCTCGCAAACTCCCCTCGCGTAGTCGCCTCACCAAGTCCTCTTGCTAAGTCCCCTCGCAAACTCCCCTCGCATAGTCGCCTCACCAAGTCCTCTTGCTAAGTCCCCTCGCAAACTCCCCTCGCGTAGTCGCCTCACCAAGTCCTCTTGCTAAGTCCCCTCTCAAACTCCCCTCGCGTAGTCGCCTCACCAAGTCCTCTTGCTAAGTCCCCTCGCGTAGTCGCCTCACCAAGTCCCCTTGCTAAGTCCCCTGGCAAACTCCCCTCGCGTAGTCGCCTCACCAAGTCCCCTTGCTAAGTCCCCTCGCGAAGTCGCCTCACCAAGTCCTCTTGCTAAGTCCCCTCGCAAACTCCCCTCACGTAGTCACCTCACCAAGTCCCCTTGCTAAGTCCCCTCGCGTAGTCGCCTCACCAAGTCCTCTTGCTATGTCCCCTCGCAAACTCCCCTCGCGTAATCGCCTCACCAAGTCCCCTTGCTAAGTCCCCTCGCGTAGTCGCCTCACCAAGTCCTCTTGCTAAGTCCCCTCGCAAACTCCCCTCGCGTAGTCGCCTCACCAAGTCCCCTCGCAAACTCCCCTCGCGTAGTCGCCTCACCAAGTCCCCTTGCTAAGTCCCCTCGCGTAGTCGCCTCACCAAGTCCTCTTGCTAAGTCCCCTCGCAAACTCCCCTCGCGTAATCGCCTCACCAAGTCCCCTTGCTAAGTCCCCTCGCGTAGTCGCCACACCAAGTCCTCTTGCTAAGTCCCCTCGCAAACTCCCCTCGCGTAGTCGCCTCACCAAGTCCCCTCGCAAACTCCCCTCGCGTAGTCGCCTCACCAAGTCCCCTTGCTAAGTCCCCTCGCGTAGTCGCCTCACCAAGTCCTCTTGCTAAGTCCCCTCGCGTAGTCGCCTCACCAAGTCCTCTTGCTAAGTCCCCTCGCGTAGTCGCCTCACCAAGTCCCCTTGCTAAGTCCCCTCGCAAACTCCCCTCGCGTAGTCGCCTCACCAAGTCCTCTTGCTAAGTCCCCTCGCGTAGTCGCCTCACCAAGTCCCCTTGCTAAGTCCCCTCGCGTAGTCGCCTCACAAAGTCCTCTTGCTAAGTCCCCTCGCAAACTCCCCTCGCGTAGTCGCCTCACCAAGTCCCCTTGCTAAGGCCCCTCGCAAACTCCCCTCGCGTAGTCGCCTCACCAAGTCCGCTTGCTAAGTCCCCTCGCGTAGTCGCCTCACCAAGTCTTCTTGCTAAGTCCCCTCGGGTAGTCGCCTCACCAAGTCCCCTTGCTAAGTCCCCTCGCAAACTCCCCTCGCGTAGTCGCCTCACCAAGTCCTCTTGCTAAGTCCCCTCGCGTAGTCGCCTCACCAAGTCCCCTTGCTAAGTCCCCTCGCGTAGTCGCCTCACCAAGTCCTCTTGCTAAGTCCCCTCGCAAACTCCCCTCGCGTAGTCGCCTCACCAAGTCCCCTTGCTAAGGCCCCTCGCAAACTCCCCTCGCGTAGTCGCCTCACCAAGTCCCCTTGCTAAGTCGCCTCGCAAACTCCCCTCGCGTAGTCGCCTCACCAAGTCCCCTCGCAAACTCCCCTCGCGTAGTCGCCTCACCAAGTCCCCTTGCTAAGTCCCCTCGCGTAGTCGCCTCACCAAGTCCTCTGGCTAAGACCCCTCGCAAACTCCCCTCGCGTAGTCGCCTCACAAAGTCCTCTTGCTAAGTCCCCTCGCAAACTCCCATCGCGTAGTCGCGTCACCAAGTCCTCTTGCTAAGTCCCCTCGCAAACTCCCCTCGCGTAGTCGCCTCACCAAGTCCTCTTGCTAAGTCCCCTCGCGTAGTCGCCTCACAAAGTCCTCTTGCTAAGTCCCCTCGCATAGTCGCGTCACCAAGTCCCCTTGCTAAGTCCCCTCGCGTAGTCGCCTCACCAAGTCCTCTTGCTAAGTCCCCTCGCAAACTCCCCTCGCGTAGTCGCCTCACCAAGTACCCTTGCTAAGTCCCCTCGCGTAGTCGCCTCACCAAGTCCTCCTGCTAAGTCCCCTCGCGTAGTCGCCTCACCAAGTCCTCTTGCTAAGTCCCCTCGCAAATTCCCTACGCGTAGTCGCCTCACCAAGTCCCCTCGCGTAGTCGCCTCACCAAGTCCTCTTGCTAAGTCCCCTCGCAAACTCCCCTCGCGTAGTCGCCTCACCAAGTCCTCTTGCTAAGTCCCCTCGCAAACTCCCCTCGCGTAGTCGCCTCACCAAGTCCTCTTGCTAAGTCCCCTCGCAAACTCCCCTCGCATAGTCGCCTCACCAAGTCCTCTTGCTAAGTCCCCTCGCAAACTCCCCTCGCGTAGTCGCCTCACCAAGTCCTCTTGCTAAGTCCCCTCTCAAACTCCCCTCGCGTAGTCGCCTCACCAAGTCCTCTTGCTAAGTCCCCTCGCGTAGTCGCCTCACCAAGTCCCCTTGCTAAGTCCCCTCGCAAACTCCCCTCGCGTAGTCGCCTCACCAAGTCCCCTTGCTAAGTCCCCTCGCGAAGTCGCCTCACCAAGACCTCTTGCTAAGTCCCCTCGCAAACTCCCCTCACGTAGTCACCTCACCAAGTCCCCTTGCTAAGTCCCCTCGCGTAGTCGCCTCACCAAGTCCTCTTGCTATGTCCCCTCGCAAACTCCCCTCGCGTAATCGCCTCACCAAGTCCCCTTGCTAAGTCCCCTCGCGTAGTCGCCTCACCAAGTCCTCTTGCTAAGTCCCCTCGCAAACTCCCCTCGCGTAGTCGCCTCACCAAGTCCCCTCGCAAACTCCCCTCGCGTAGTCGCCTCACCAAGTCCCCTTGCTAAGTCCCCTCGCGTAGTCGCCTCACCAAGTCCTCTTGCTAAGTCCCCTCGCAAACTCCCCTCGCGTAATCGCCTCACCAAGTCCCCTTGCTAAGTCCCCTCGCGTAGTCGCCTCACCAAGTCCTCTTGCTAAGTCCCCTCGCAAACTCCCCTCGCGTAGTCGCCTCACCAAGTCCCCTCGCAAACTCCCCTCGCGTAGTCGCCTCACCAAGTCCCCTTGCTAAGTCCCCTCGCGTAGTCGCCTCACCAAGTCCTCTTGCTAAGTCCCCTCGCGTAGTCGCCTCACCAAGTCCTCTTGCTAAGTCCCCTCGCGTAGTCGCCTCACCAAGTCCCCTTGCTAAGTCCCCTCGCAAACTCCCTTCGCGTAGTCGCCTCACCAAGTCCTCTTGCTAAGTCCCCTCGCGTAGTCGCCTCACCAAGTCCCCTTGCTAAGTCCCCTCGCGTAGTCGCCTCACAAAGTCCTCTTGCTAAGTCCCCTCGCAAACTCCCCTCGCGTAGTCGCCTCACCAAGTCCCCTTGCTAAGGCCCCTCGCAAACTCCCCTTGCGTAGTCGCCTCACCAAGTCCCCTTGCTAAGTCCCCTCGCGTAGTCGCCTCACCAAGTCCCCTCGGGTAGTCGCCTCACCAAGTCCCCTTGCTAAGTCCCCTCGCAAACTCCCCTCGCGTAGTCGCCTCACCAAGTCCTCTTGCTAAGTCCCCTCGCGTAGTCGCCTCACCAAGTCCCCTTGCTAAGTCCCCTCGCGTAGTCGCCTCACCAAGTCCTCTTGCTAAGTCCCCTCGCAAACTCCCCTCGCGTAGTCGCCTCACCAAGTCCCCTTGCTAAGGCCCCTCGCAAACTCCCCTCGCGTAGTCGCCTCACCAAGTCCCCTTGCTAAGTCGCCTCGCGTAGTCGCCTCACCAAGTCCTCTTGCTAAGTCTCCTCGCAATCTCCCCTCGCGTAGTCGCCTCACCAAGTCCCTTTGCTAAGTCCCCTCGCAAACTCCCCTCGCGTAGTCGCCTCACCAAGTCCCCTTGCTAAGTCCCCTCGCGAAGTCGCCTCACCAAGTCCTCTTGCTAAGTCCCCTCGCAAACTCCCCTCACGTAGTCACCTCACCAAGTCCCCTTGCTAAGTCCCCTCGCGTAGTCGCCTCACCAAGTCCTCTTGCTATGTCCCCTCGCAAACTCCCCTCGCGTAATCGCCTCACCAAGTCCCCTTGCTAAGTCCCCTCGCGTAGTCGCCTCACCAAGTCCTCTTGCTAAGTCCCCTCGCAAACTCCCCTCGCGTAGTCGCCTCACCAAGTCCCCTCGCAAACTCCCCTCGCGCAGTCGCCTCACCAAGTCCCCTTGCTAAGTCCCCTCGCGTAGTCGCCTCACCAAGTCCTCTTGCTAAGTCCCCTCGCAAACTCCCCTCGCGTAATCGCCTCACCAAGTCCCCTTGCTAAGTCCCCTCGCGTAGTCGCCTCACCAAGTCCTCTTGCTAAGTCCCCTCGCAAACTCCCCTCGCGTAGTCGCCTCACCAAGTCCCCTCGCAAACTCCCCTCGCGTAGTCGCCTCACCAAGTCCCCTTGCTAAGTCCCCTCGCGTAGTCGCCTCACCAAGTCCTCTTGCTAAGTCCCCTCGCGTAGTCGCCTCACCAAGTCCTCTTGCTAAGTCCCCTCGCGTAGTCGCCTCACCAAGTCCTCTTGCTAAGTCCCCTCGCAAATTCCCTACGCGTAGTCGCCTCACAAAGTCCCCTTGCTAAGTCCCCTCGCGTAGTCGCCTCACCAAGTCCTCTTGCTAAGTCCCCTCGCAAACTCCCCTCGCGTAGTCGCCTCACCAAGTCCTCTTGCTAAGTCCCCTCGCAAACTCCCCTCGCGTAGTCGCCTCACCAAGTCCTCTTGCTAAGTCCCCTCGCAAACTCCCCTCGCATAGTCGCCTCACCAAGTCCTCTTGCTAAGTCCCCTCGCAAACTCCCCTCGCGTTGTCGCCTCACCAAGTCCTCTTGCTAAGTCCCCTCTCAAACTCCCCTCGCGTAGTCGCCTCACCAAGTCCTCTTGCTAAGTCCCCTCGCGTAGTCGCCTCACCAAGTCCCCTTGCTAAGTCCCCTCGCAAACTCCCCTCGCGTAGTCGCCTCACCAAGTCCCCTTGCTAAGTCCCCTCGCGAAGTCGCCTCACCAAGTCCTCTTGCTAAGTCCCCTCGCAAACTCCCCTCACGTAGTCACCTCACCAAGTCCCCTTGCTAAGTCCCCTCGCGTAGTCGCCTCACCAAGTCCTCTTGCTATGTCCCCTCGCAAACTCCCCTCGCGTAATCGCCTCACCAAGTCCCCTTGCTAAGTCCCCTCGCGTAGTCGCCTCACCAAGTCCTCTTGCTAAGTCCCCTCGCAAACTCCCCTCGCGTAGTCGCCTCACCAAGTCCCCTCGCAAACTCCCCTCGCGTAGTCGCCTCACCAAGTCCTCTTGCTAAGTCCCCTCGCAAACTCCCCTCGCGTAGTCGCCTCACCAAGTCCCCTTGCTAAGTCCCCTCGCGTAGTCGCCTCACCAAGTCCCCTTGCTAAGTCCCCTCGCGTAGTCGCCTCACCAAGTCCTCTTGCTAAGACCCCTCGCAAACTCCCCTCGCGTAGTCGCCTCACCAAGTCCCCTTGATAAGTCCCCTCGCAAACTCCCCTCGCGTAGTCGCCTCACCAAGTCCTCTTGCTAAGTGCCCTCGCGTAGTCGCCTCACCAAGTCCTCTTGCTAAGTCCCCTCGCAAACTCCCCTCGCGTAGTCGCCTCACCAAGTCCCCTTGCTAAGTCCCCTCGCGTAGTCGCCTCACCAAGTCTTCTTGCTAAGTCCCCTCGCGTAGTCGCCTCACCAAGTCCCCTCGCTAAGTCCCCTCGCAAACTCCCCTCGCGTAGTCGCCTCACCAAGTCCTCTTGCTAAGTCCCCTCGCAAACTCCCCTCGCGTAGTCGCCTCACCAAGTCCTCTGTCTAAGTCCCCTCGCAAACTCCCCTCGCGTAGTCGCCTCACCAAGTCCTCTTGCTAAGTCCCCTCGCGTAGTCGTCTCACCAAGTCCTCTTGTTAAGTCCCCTCGCAAACTCCCCTCGCGTAGTCGCCTCACCAAGTCCTCTTGCTATGTGCCCTCGCAAACTCCCCTCGCGTAGTCGCCTCACAAAGTCCTCTTGCTAAGTCCCCTCGCAAACTCCCATCGCGTAGTCGCGTCACCAAGTCCTCTTGCTAAGTCCCCTCGCAAACTCCCCTCGCGTAGTCGCCTCACCAAGTCCTCTTGCTAAGTCCCCTCGCGTAGTCGCCTCACCAAGTCGTCTTGCTAAGTCCCCTCGCGTAGTCGCGTCACCAAGTCCCCTTGCTAAGTCCCCTCGCGTAGTCGCCTCACCAAGTCCTCTTGCTAAGTCCCCTCGCAAACTCCCCTCGCGTAGTCGCCTCACCAAGTCCCCTTGCTAAGTCCCCTCGCGTAGTCGCCTCACCAAGTCCTCTTGCTAAGTCCCCTCGCGTAGTCGCCTCACCAAGTCCTCTTGCTAAGTCCCCTCGCAAATTCCCTACGCGTAGTCGCCTCACCAAGTCCCCTTGCTAAGTCCCCTCGCGTAGTCGCCTCACCAAGTCCTCTTGCTAAGTCCCCTCGCAAACTCCCCTCGCGTAGTCGCCTCACCAAGTCCTCTTGCTAAGTCCCCTCGCAAACTCCCCTCGCGTAGTCGCCTCACCAAGTCCTCTTGCTAAGTCCCCTCGCAAACTCCCCTCGCATAGTCGCCTCACCAAGTCCTCTTGCTAAGTCCCCTCGCAAACTCCCCTCGCTTAGTCGCCTCACCAAGTCCTCTTGCTAAGTCCCCTCTCAAACTCCCCTCGCGTAGTCGCCTCACCAAGTCCTCTTGCTAAGTCCCCTCGCGTAGTCGCCTCACCAAGTCCCCTTGCTAAGTCCCCTCGCAAACTCCCCTCGCGTAGTCGCCTCACCAAGTCCCCTTGCTAAGTCCCCTCGCGAAGTCGCCTCACCAAGTCCTCTTGCTAAGTCCCCTCGCAAACTCCCCTCACGTAGTCACCTCACCAAGTCCCCTTGCTAAGTCCCCTCGCGTAGTCGCCTCACCAAGTCCTCTTGCTATGTCCCCTCGCAAACTCCCCTCGCGTAATCGCCTCACCAAGTCCCCTTGCTAAGTCCCCTCGCGTAGTCGCCTCACCAAGTCCTCTTGCTAAGTCCCCTCGCAAACTCCCCTCGCGTAGTCGCCTCACCAAGTCCCCTCGCAAACTCCCCTCGCGTAGTCGCCTCACCAAGTCCCCTTGCTAAGTCCCCTCGCGTAGTCGCCTCACCAAGTCCTCTTGCTAAGTCCCCTCGCAAACTCCCCTCGCGTAATCGCCTCACCAAGTCCCCTTGCTAAGTCCCCTCGCGTAGTCGCCTCACCAAGTCCTCTTGCTAAGTCCCCTCGCGTAGTCGCCTAACCAAGTCCCCTCGCGTAGTCGCCTCACCAAGTCCCCTTGCTAAGTCCCCTCGCGTAGTCGCCTCACCAAGTCCTCTTGCTAAGTCCCCTCGCGTAGTCGCCTCACCAAGTCCTCTTGCTAAGTCCCCTCGCGTAGTCGCCTCACCAAGTCCTCTTGCTAAGTCCCCTCGCAAATTCCCTACGCGTAGTCGCCTCACCAAGTCCCCTTGCTAAGTCCCCTCGCGTAGTCGCCTCACCAAGTCCTCTTGCTAAGTCCCCTCGCAAACTCCCCTCGCGTAGTCGCCTCACCAAGTCCTCTTGCTAAGTCCCCTCGCAAACTCCCCTCGCGTAGTCGCCTCACCAAGTCCTCTTGCTAAGTCCCCTCGCAAACTCCCCTCGCATAGTCGCCTCACCAAGTCCTCTTGCTAAGTCCCCTCGCAAACTCCCCTCGCGTAGTCGCCTCACCAAGTCCTCTTGCTAAGTCCCCTCGCGTAGTCGCCTCACCAAGTCCCCTTGCTAAGTCCCCTGGCAAACTCCCCTCGCGTAGTCGCCTCACCAAGTCCCCTTGCTAAGTCCCCTCGCGAAGTCGCCTCACCAAGTCCTCTTGCTAAGTCCCCTCGCAAACTCCCCTCACGTAGTCACCTCACCAAGTCCCCTTGCTAAGTCCCCTCGCGTAGTCGCCTCACCAAGTCCTCTTGCTATGTCCCCTCGCAAACTCCCCTCGCGTAATCGCCTCACCAAGTCCCCTTGCTAAGTCCCCTCGCGTAGTCGCCTCACCAAGTCCTCTTGCTAAGTCCCCTCGCAAACTCCCCTCGCGTAGTCGCCTCACCAAGTCCCCTCGCAAACTCCCCTCGCGTAGTCGCCTCACCAAGTCCCCTTGCTAAGTCCCCTCGCGTAGTCGCCTCACCAAGTCCTCTTGCTAAGTCCCCTCGCAAACTCCCCTCGCGTAATCGCCTCACCAAGTCCCCTTGCTAAGTCCCCTCGCGTAGTCGCCACACCAAGTCCTCTTGCTAAGTCCCCTCGCAAACTCCCCTCGCGTAGTCGCCTCACCAAGTCCCCTCGCAAACTCCCCTCGCGTAGTCGCCTCACCAAGTCCCCTTGCTAAGTCCCCTCGCGTAGTCGCCTCACCAAGTCCTCTTGCTAAGTCCCCTCGCGTAGTCGCCTCACCAAGTCCTCTTGCTAAGTCCCCTCGCGTAGTCGCCTCACCAAGTCCCCTTGCTAAGTCCCCTCGCAAACTCCCCTCGCGTAGTCGCCTCACCAAGTCCTCTTGCTAAGTCCCCTCGCGTAGTCGCCTCACCAAGTCCCCTTGCTAAGTCCCCTCGCGTAGTCGCCTCACAAAGTCCTCTTGCTAAGTCCCCTCGCAAACTCCCCTCGCGTAGTCGCCTCACCAAGTCCCCTTGCTAAGGCCCCTCGCAAACTCCCCTCGCGTAGTCGCCTCACCAAGTCCGCTTGCTAAGTCCCCTCGCGTAGTCGCCTCACCAAGTCTTCTTGCTAAGTCCCCTCGGGTAGTCGCCTCACCAAGTCCCCTTGCTAAGTCCCCTCGCAAACTCCCCTCGCGTAGTCGCCTCACCAAGTCCTCTTGCTAAGTCCCCTCGCGTAGTCGCCTCACCAAGTCCCCTTGCTAAGTCCCCTCGCGTAGTCGCCTCACCAAGTCCTCTTGCTAAGTCCCCTCGCAAACTCCCCTCGCGTAGTCGCCTCACCAAGTCCCCTTGCTAAGGCCCCTCGCAAACTCCCCTCGCGTAGTCGCCTCACCAAGTCCCCTTGCTAAGTCGCCTCGCAAACTCCCCTCGCGTAGTCGCCTCACCAAGTCCCCTCGCAAACTCCCCTCGCGTAGTCGCCTCACCAAGTCCCCTTGCTAAGTCGCCTCGCGTAGTCGCCTCACCAAGTCCTCTGGCTAAGACCCCTCGCAAACTCCCCTCGCGTAGTCGCCTCACCAAGTCCCCTTGCTAAGTCCCCTCGCAAACTCCCCTCGCGTAGTCGCCTCACCAAGTCCTCTTGCTAAGTGCCCTCGCGTAGTCGCCTCACCAAGTCCTCTTGCTAAGTCCCCTCGCAAACTCCCCTCGCGTAGTCGCCTCACCAAGTCCCCTTGCTAAGTCCCCTCACCAAGTCTTCTTGCTAAGTCCCCTCGCATAGTCGCCTCACCAAGTCCCCTCGCTAAGTCCCCTCGCAAACTCCCCTCGCGTAGTCGCCTCACCAAGTCCTCTTGCTAAGTCCCCTCGCAAACTCCCCTCGCGTAGTCGCCTCACCAAGTCCTCTGTCTAAGTCCCCTCGCGTAGTCGCCTCACCAAGTCCTCTTGCTAAGTCCCCTCGCGTAGTCGCCTCACCAAGTCCTCTTGTTAAGTCCCCTCGCAAACTCCCCTCGCGTAGTCGCCTCACCAAGTCCTCTTGCTAAGTGCCCTCGCAAACTCCCCTCGCGTAGTCGCCTCACAAAGTCCTCTTGCTAAGTCCCCTCGCAAACTCCCATCGCGTAGTCGCGTCACCAAGTCCTCTTGCTAAGTCCCCTCGCAAACTCCCCTCGCGTAGTCGCCTCACCAAGTCCTCTTGCTAAGTCCCCTCGCGTAGTCGCCTCACCAAGTCCTCTTGCTAAGTCCCCTCGCATAGTCGCGTCACCAAGTCCCCTTGCTAAGTCCCCTCGCGTAGTCGCCTCACCAAGTCCTCTTGCTAAGTCCCCTCGCAAACTCCCCTCGCGTAGTCGCCTCACCAAGTACCCTTGCTAAGTCCCCTCGCGTAGTCGCCTCACCAAGTCCTCTTGCTAAGTCCCCTCGCGTAGTCGCCTCACCAAGTCCTCTTGCTAAGTCCCCTCGCAAATTCCCTACGCGTAGTCGCCTCACCAAGTCCCCTCGCGTAGTCGCCTCACCAAGTCCTCTTGCTAAGTCCCCTCGCAAACTCCCCTCGCGTAGTCGCCTCACCAAGTCCTCTTGCTAAGTCCCCTCGCAAACTCCCCTCGCGTAGTCGCCTCACCAAGTCCTCTTGCTAAGTCCCCTCGCAAACTCCCCTCGCATAGTCGCCTCACCAAGTCCTCTTGCTAAGTCCCCTCGCAAACTCCCCTCGCGTAGTCGCCTCACCAAGTCCTCTTGCTAAGTCCCCTCTCAAACTCCCCTCGCGTAGTCGCCTCACCAAGTCCTCTTGCTAAGTCCCCTCGCGTAGTCGCCTCACCAAGTCCCCTTGCTAAGTCCCCTCGCAAACTCCCCTCGCGTAGTCGCCTCACCAAGTCCCCTTGCTAAGTCCCCTCGCGAAGTCGCCTCACCAAGTCCTCTTGCTAAGTCCCCTCGCAAACTCCCCTCACGTAGTCACCTCACCAAGTCCCCTTGCTAAGTCCCCTCGCGTAGTCGCCTCACCAAGTCCTCTTGCTATGTCCCCTCGCAAACTCCCCTCGCGTAATCGCCTCACCAAGTCCCCTTGCTAAGTCCCCTCGCGTAGTCGCCTCACCAAGTCCTCTTGCTAAGTCCCCTCGCAAACTCCCCTCGCGTAGTCGCCTCACCAAGTCCCCTCGCAAACTCCCCTCGCGTAGTCGCCTCACCAAGTCCCCTTGCTAAGTCCCCTCGCGTAGTCGCCTCACCAAGTCCTCTTGCTAAGTCCCCTCGCAAACTCCCCTCGCGTAATCGCCTCACCAAGTCCCCTTGCTAAGTCCCCTCGCGTAGTCGCCTCACCAAGTCCTCTTGCTAAGTCCCCTCGCAAACTCCCCTCGCGTAGTCACCTCACCAAGTCCCCTCGCAAACTCCCCTCGCGTAGTCGCCTCACCAAGTCCCCTTGCTAAGTCCCCTCGCGTAGTCGCCTCACCAAGTCCTCTTGCTAAGTCCCCTCGCGTAGTCGCCTCACCAAGTCCTCTTGCTAAGTCCCCTCGCGTAGTCGCCTCACCAAGTCCCCTTGCTAAGTCCCCTCGCAAACTCCCTTCGCGTAGTCGCCTCACCAAGTCCTCTTGCTAAGTCCCCTCGCGTAGTCGCCTCACCAAGTCCCCTTGCTAAGTCCCCTCGCGTAGTCGCCTCACAAAGTCCTCTTGCTAAGTCCCCTCGCAAACTCCCCTCGCGTAGTCGCCTCACCAAGTCCCCTTGCTAAGGCCCCTCGCAAACTCCCCTTGCGTAGTCGCCTCACCAAGTCCCCTTGCTAAGTCCCCTCGCGTAGTCGCCTCACCAAGTCCCCTCGGGTAGTCGCCTCACCAAGTCCCCTTGCTAAGTCCCCTCGCAAACTCCCCTCGCGTAGTCGCCTCACCAAGTCCTCTTGCTAAGTCCCCTCGCGTAGTCGCCTCACCAAGTCCCCTTGCTAAGTCCCCTCGCGTAGTCGCCTCACCAAGTCCTCTTGCTAAGTCCCCTCGCAAACTCCCCTCGCGTAGTCGCCTCACCAAGTCCCCTTGCTAAGGCCCCTCGCAAACTCCCCTCGCGTAGTCGCCTCACCAAGTCCCCTTGCTAAGTCGCCTCGCGTAGTCGCCTCACCAAGTCCTCTTGCTAAGTCCCCTCGCAATCTCCCCTCGCGTAGTCGCCTCACCAAGTCCCCTTGCTAAGTCCCCTCGCAAACTCCCCTCGCGTAGTCGCCTCACCAAGTCCTCTTGCTAAGTCCCCTCGCAAACTCCCCTCGCATAGTCGCCTCACCAAGTCCTCTTGCTAAGTCCCCTCGCAAACTCCCCTCGCGTAGTCGCCTCACCAAGTCCTCTTGCTAAGTCCCCTCTCAAACTCCCCTCGCGTAGTCGCCTCACCAAGTCCTCTTGCTAAGTCCCCTCGCGTAGTCGCCTCACCAAGTCCCCTTGCTAAGTCCCCTCGCAAACTCCCCTCGCGTAGTCGCCTCACCAAGTCCCCTTGCTAAGTCCCCTCGCGAAGTCGCCTCACCAAGTCCTCTTGCTAAGTCCCCTCGCAAACTCCCCTCACGTAGTCACCTCACCAAGTCCCCTTGCTAAGTCCCCTCGCGTAGTCGCCTCACCAAGTCCTCTTGCTATGTCCCCTCGCAAACTCCCCTCGCGTAATCGCCTCACCAAGTCCCCTTGCTAAGTCCCCTCGCGTAGTCGCCTCACCAAGTCCTCTTGCTAAGTCCCCTCGCAAACTCCCCTCGCGTAGTCGCCTCACCAAGTCCCCTCGCAAACTCCCCTCGCGTAGTCGCCTCACCAAGTCCCCTTGCTAAGTCCCCTCGCGTAGTCGCCTCACCAAGTCCTCTTGCTAAGTCCCCTCGCAAACTCCCCTCGCGTAATCGCCTCACCAAGTCCCCTTGCTAAGTCCCCTCGCGTAGTCGCCTCACCAAGTCCTCTTGCTAAGTCCCCTCGCAAACTCCCCTCGCGTAGTCACCTCACCAAGTCCCCTCGCAAACTCCCCTCGCGTAGTCGCCTCACCAAGTCCCCTTGCTAAGTCCCCTCGCGTAGTCGCCTCACCAAGTCCTCTTGCTAAGTCCCCTCGCGTAGTCGCCTCACCAAGTCCTCTTGCTAAGTCCCCTCGCGTAGTCGCCTCACCAAGTCCCCTTGCTAAGTCCCCTCGCAAACTCCCTTCGCGTAGTCGCCTCACCAAGTCCTCTTGCTAAGTCCCCTCGCGTAGTCGCCTCACCAAGTCCCCTTGCTAAGTCCCCTCGCGTAGTCGCCTCACAAAGTCCTCTTGCTAAGTCCCCTCGCAAACTCCCCTCGCGTAGTCGCCTCACCAAGTCCCCTTGCTAAGGCCCCTCGCAAACTCCCCTTGCGTAGTCGCCTCACCAAGTCCCCTTGCTAAGTCCCCTCGCGTAGTCGCCTCACCAAGTCCCCTCGGGTAGTCGCCTCACCAAGTCCCCTTGCTAAGTCCCCTCGCAAACTCCCCTCGCGTAGTCGCCTCACCAAGTCCTCTTGCTAAGTCCCCTCGCGTAGTCGCCTCACCAAGTCCCCTTGCTAAGTCCCCTCGCGTAGTCGCCTCACCAAGTCCTCTTGCTAAGTCCCCTCGCAAACTCCCCTCGCGTAGTCGCCTCACCAAGTCCCCTTGCTAAGGCCCCTCGCAAACTCCCCTCGCGTAGTCGCCTCACCAAGTCCCCTTGCTAAGTCGCCTCGCGTAGTCGCCTCACCAAGTCCTCTTGCTAAGTCCCCTCGCAATCTCCCCTCGCGTAGTCGCCTCACCAAGTCCCCTTGCTAAGTCCCCTCGCAAACTCCCCTCGCGTAGTCGCCTCACCAAGTCCTCTTGCTAAGTGCCCTCGCGTAGTCGCCTCACCAAGTCCTCTTGCTAAGTCCCCTCGCAAACTCCCCTCGCGTAGTCGCCTCACCAAGT
Organism: Tenodera sinensis; assembly: GCA_030765045.1. Taxonomy (NCBI): domain Eukaryota; kingdom Metazoa; phylum Arthropoda; class Insecta; order Mantodea; family Mantidae; genus Tenodera; species Tenodera sinensis. Next base: position 10,514,122 of record CM060965.1, read on the forward strand.
CCCCTTGCTAAGTCCCCTCGCGTAGTCGCCTCACCAAGTCTCCTTGCTAAGTCCCCTCGCGTAGTCGCCTCACCAAGTCCCCTCGCTAAGTCCCCTCGCAAACTCCCCTCGCGTAGTCGCCTCACCAAGTCCTCTTGCTAAGTCCCCTCGCAAACTCCCCTCGCGTAGTCGCCTCACCAAGTCCTCTTGCTAAGTCCCCTCGCAAACTCCCCTCGCGTAGCCGTCTCACCAAGTCCTCTTGCTAAGTCCCCTCACGTAGTCGCCTCACCAAGTCCTCTTGCTAAGTCCCCTCGCAAACTCCCCTCGCGTAGTCGCCTCACCAAGTCCTCTTGCTAAGTCCCCTCGCGTAGTCGCCTCACCAAGTCCTCTTGCTAAGTCCCCTCGCAAACTCCCCTCGCGTAGTCGCCTCACCAAGTCCCCTTGCTAAGTACCCTGCGTAGTCGCCTCACCAAGTCCTCTTGCTAAGTCCCCTCGCAAACTCCCCTCGCGTAGTCGCCTCACCAAGTCCTCTTGCTAAGTCCCCTCGCAAACTCCCCTCGCGTAGTCGCCTCACCAAGTCCTCTTGCTAAGTCCCCTCGCAAACTCCCCTCGCATAGTCGCCTCACCAAGTCCTCTTGCTAAGTCCCCTCGCAAACTCCCCTCGCGTAGTCGCCTCACCAAGTCCTCTTGCTAAGTCCCCTCGCAAACTCCCCTCGCGTAGTCGCCTCACCAAGTCCTCTTGCTAAGTCCCCTCGCAATCTCCCCTCGCGTAGTCGCCTCACCAAGTCCCCTTGCTAAGTCCCCCCACGTAGTCGCCTCACCAAGTCCTCTTGCTAAGTCCCCTCGCAAACTCCCCTCGCGTAGTCGCCTCACCAAGTCCCCTTGCTAAGTCCCCTCGCGTAGTCGCCTCACCAAGTCCTCTTGCTAAGTCCCCTCGCAAACTCCCCTCGCGTAGTCGCCTCACCAAGTCCCCTTGCTAAGTCCCCTCGCGTAGTCGCCTCACCAAGTCCTCTTGCTAAGTCCCCTCGCAAACTCCCCTCGCGTAGTCGCCTCACCAAGTCCCCTTGCTAAGTCCCCTCGCAAACTCCCCTCGCGTAGTCGCCTCACCAAGTCCCCTTGCTAAGTCCCCTCGCGTTGTCGCCTCACCAAGTCCTCTTGCTAAGTCCCCTCGCGTAGTCGCCTCACCAAGTCCTCTTGCTAAGTCCCCTCGCAAACTCCCCTCGCGTAGTCGCCTCACCAAGTCCCCTTGCTAAGTCCCCTCGCAAACTCCCCTCGCGTAGTCGCCTCACCAAGTCCTCTTGCTAAGTCCCCTCGCGTAGTCGCCTCACCAAGTCCCCTTGCTAAGTCCCCTGGCAGACTCCCCTCGCGTAGTCGCCTCACCAAGTCCCCTTGCTAAGTCCCCTCGCAAACTCCCCTCGCGTAGTCGCCTCACCAAGTCCCCTTGCTAAGCCCCTCGCGTAGTCGCCTCACCAAGTCCTCTTGCTAAGTCCCCTCGCAAACTCCCCTCGCGTAGTCGCCTCACCAAGTCCCCTTGCTAAGTCCCCTCGCAAACTCCCCTCTCGTAGTCGCCTCACCAAGTCCTCTTGCTAAGTGCCCTCGCGTAGTCGCCTCACCAAGTCCTCTTGCTAAGTCCCCTCGCAAACTCCCCTCGCGTAGTCGCCTCACCAAGTCCCCTTGCTAAGTCCCCTCGCAAACTCCCCTCGCGTAGTCGCCTCACCAAGTCCCCTTGCTAAGTCCCCTCGCGTTGTCGCCTCACCAAGTCCTCTTGCTAAGTCCCCTCGCGTAGTCGCCTCACCAAGTCCTCTTGCTAAGTCCCCTCGCAAACTCCCCTCGCGTAGTCGCCTCACCAAGTCCCCTTGCTAAGTCCCCTCGCAAACTCCCCTCGCGTAGTCGCCTCACCAAGTCCTCTTGCTAAGTCCCCTCGCGTAGTCGCCTCACCAAGTCCCCTTGCTAAGTCCCCTGGCAGACTCCCCTCGCGTAGTCGCCTCACCAAGTCCCCTTGCTAAGTCCCCTCGCAAACTCCCCTCGCGTAGTCGCCTCACCAAGTCCCCTTGCTAAGTCCCCTCGCGTAGTCGCCTCACCAAGTCCTCTTGCTAAGTCCCCTCGCAAACTCCCCTCGCGTAGACGCCTCACCAAGTCCCCTTGCTAAGTCCCCTCGCAAACTCCCCTCGCGTAGTCGCCTCACCAAGTCCTCTTGCTAAGTGCCCTCGCGTAGTCGCCTCACCAAGTCCTCTTGCTAAGTCCCCTCGCGTAGTCGCCTCACCAAGTCCCCTTGCTAAGTCCCCTCGCAAACTCCCCTCGCGTAGTCGCCTCACCAAGTCCCCTTGCTAAGTCCCCTCGCGAAGTCGCCTCACCAAGTCCTCTTGCTAAGTCCCCTCGCAAACTCCCCTCACGTAGTCACCTCACCAAGTCCCCTTGCTAAGTCCCCTCGCGTAGTCGCCTCACCAAGTCCTCTTGCTATGTCCCCTCGCAAACTCCCCTCGCGTAATCGCCTCACCAAGTCCCCTTGCTAAGTCCCCTCGCGTAGTCGCCTCACCAAGTCCTCTTGCTAAGTCCCCTCGCAAACTCCCCTCGCGTAGTCGCCTCACCAAGTCCCCTCGCAAACTCCCCTCGCGTAGTCGCCTCACCAAGTCCCCTTGCTAAGTCCCCTCGCGTAGTCGCCTCACCAAGTCCTCTTGCTAAGTCCCCTCGCAAACTCCCCTCGCGTAATCGCCTCACCAAGTCCCCTTGCTAAGTCCCCTCGCGTAGTCGCCTCACCAAGTCCTCTTGCTAAGTCCCCTCGCAAACTCCCCTCGCGTAGTCGCCTCACCAAGTCCCCTCGCAAACTCCCCTCGCGTAGTCGCCTCACCAAGTCCCCTTGCTAAGTCCCCTCGCGTAGTCGCCTCACCAAGTCCTCTTGCTAAGTCCCCTCGCGTAGTCGCCTCACCAAGTCCTCTTGCTAAGTCCCCTCGCGTAGTCGCCTCACCAAGTCCCCTTGCTAAGTCCCCTCGCAAACTCCCTTCGCGTAGTCGCCTCACCAAGTCCTCTTGCTAAGTCCCCTCGCGTAGTCGCCTCACCAAGTCCCCTTGCTAAGTCCCCTCGCGTAGTCGCCTCACAAAGTCCTCTTGCTAAGTCCCCTCGCAAACTCCCCTCGCGTAGTCGCCTCACCAAGTCCCCTTGCTAAGGCCCCTCGCAAACTCCCCTTGCGTAGTCGCCTCACCAAGTCCCCTTGCTAAGTCCCCTCGCGTAGTCGCCTCACCAAGTCCCCTCGGGTAGTCGCCTCACCAAGTCCCCTTGCTAAGTCCCCTCGCAAACTCCCCTCGCGTAGTCGCCTCACCAAGTCCTCTTGCTAAGTCCCCTCGCGTAGTCGCCTCACCAAGTCCCCTTGCTAAGTCCCCTCGCGTAGTCGCCTCACCAAGTCTTCTTGCTAAGTCCCCTCGCAAACTCCCCTCGCGTAGTCGCCTCACCAAGTCCCCTTGCTAAGGCCCCTCGCAAACTCCCCTCGCGTAGTCGCCTCACCAAGTCCCCTTGCTAAGTCGCCTCGCGTAGTCGCCTCACCAAGTCCTCTTGCTAAGTCCCCTCGCAAACTCCCCTCGCGTAGTCGCCTCACCAAGTCCCCTTGCTAAGTCCCCTCGCAAACTCCCCTCGCGTAGTCGCCTCACCAAGTCCTCTTGCTAAGTGCCCTCGCGTAGTCGCCTCACCAAGTCCTCTTGCTAAGTCCCCTCGCAAACTCCCCTCGCGTAGTCGCCTCACCAAGTCCCCTTGCTAAGTCCCCTCGCGTAGTCGCCTCACCAAGTCTCCTTGCTAAGTCCCCTCGCGTAGTCGCCTCACCAAGTCCCCTCGCTAAGTCCCCTCGCAAACTCCCCTCGCGTAGTCGCCTCACCAAGTCCTCTTGCTAAGTCCCCTCGCAAACTCCCCTCGCGTAGTCGCCTCACCAAGTCCTCTTGCTAAGTCCCCTCGCAAACTCCCCTCGCGTAGTCGTCTCACCAAGTCCTCTTGCTAAGTCCCCTCACGTAGTCGCCTCACCAAGTCCTCTTGCTAAGTCCCCTCGCAAACTCCCCTCGCGTAGTCGCCTCACCAAGTCCTCTTGCTAAGTCCCCTCGCAAACTCCCCTCGCGTAGTCGCCTCACCAAGTCCTCTTGCTAAGTCCCCTCGCAAACTCCCCTCGCGTAGTCGCCTCACCAAGTCCTCTTGCTAAGTCCCCTCGCGTAGTCGCCTCACCAAGTCCTCTTGCTAAGTCCCCTCGCAAACTCCCCTCGCGTAGTCGCCTCACCAAGTCCCCTTGCTAAGTACCCTGCGTAGTCGCCTCACCAAGTCCTCTTGCTAAGTACCCTGCGTAGTCGCCTCACCAAGTCCTCTTGCTAAGTCCCCTCGCAAACTCCCCTCGCGTAGTCGCCTCACCAAGTCCTCTTGCTAAGTCCCCTCGCAAACTCCCCTCGCATAGTCGCCTCACCAAGTCCTCTTGCTAAGTCCCCTCGCAAACTCCCCTCGCGTAGTCGCCTCACCAAGTCCTCTTGCTAAGTCCCCTCGCAAACTCCCCTCGCGTAGTCGCCTCACCAAGTCCTCTTGCTAAGTCCCCTCGCAATCTCCCCTCGCGTAGTCGCCTCACCAAGTCCCCTTGCTAAGTCCCCCCACGTAGTCGCCTCACCAAGTCCTCTTGCTAAGTCCCCTCGCAAACTCCCCTCGCGTAGTCGCCTCACCAAGTCCCCTTGCTAAGTCCCCTCGCGTAGTCGCCTCACCAAGTCCTCTTGCTAAGTCCCCTCGCAAACTCCCCTCGCGTAGTCGCCTCACCAAGTCCCCTTGCTAAGTCCCCTCGCGTAGTCGCCTCACCAAGTCCTCTTGCTAAGTCCCCTCGCAAACTCCCCTCGCGTAGTCGCCTCACCAAGTCCCCTTGCTAAGTCCCCTCGCAAACTCCCCTCGCGTAGTCGCCTCACCAAGTCCCCTTGCTAAGTCCCCTCGCGTTGTCGCCTCACCAAGTCCTCTTGCTAAGTCCCCTCGCGTAGTCGCCTCACCAAGTCCTCTTGCTAAGTCCCCTCGCAAACTCCCCTCGCGTAGTCGCCTCACCAAGTCCCCTTGCTAAGTCCCCTCGCAAACTCCCCTCGCGTAGTCGCCTCACCAAGTCCTTTTGCTAAGTCCCCTCGCGTAGTCGCCTCACCAAGTCCCCTTGCTAAGTCCCCTGGCAGACTCCCCTCGCGTAGTCGCCTCACCAAGTCCCCTTGCTAAGTCCCCTCGCAAACTCCCCTGGCGTAGTCGCCTCACCAAGTCCCCTTGCTAAGTCCCCTCGCGTAGTCGCCTCACCAAGTCCTCTTGCTAAGTCCCCTCGCAAACTCCCCTCGCGTAGTCGCCTCACCAAGTCCCCTTGCTAAGTCCCCTCGCAAACTCCCCTCGCGTAGTCGCCTCACCAAGTCCTCTTGCTAAGTGCCCTCGCGTAGTCGCCTCACCAAGTCCTCTTGCTAAGTCCCCTCGCAAACTCCCCTCGCGTAGTCGCCTCACCAAGTCCCCTTGCTAAGTCCCCTCGCAAACTCCCCTCGCGTAGTCGCCTCACCAAGTCCCCTTGCTAAGTCCCCTCGCGTTGTCGCCTCACCAAGTCCTCTTGCTAAGTCCCCTCGCGTAGTCGCCTCACCAAGTCCTCTTGCTAGGTCCCCTCGCAAACTCCCCTCGCGTAGTCGCCTCACCAAGTCCCCTTGCTAAGTCCCCTCGCAAACTCCCCTCGCGTAGTCGCCTCACCAAGTCCTCTTGCTAAGTCCCCTCGCGCAGTCGCCTCACCAAGTCCCCTTGCTAAGTCCCCTGGCAGACTCCCCTCGCGTAGTCGCCTCACCAAGTCCCCTTGCTAAGTCCCCTCGCAAACTCCCCTCGCGTAGTCGCCTCACCAAGTCCCCTTGCTAAGTCCCCTCGCGTAGTCGCCTCACCAAGTCCTCTTGCTAAGTCCCCTCGCAAACTCCCCTCGCGTAGTCGCCTCACCAAGTCCCCTTGCTAAGTCCCCTCGCAAACTCCCCTCGCGTAGTCGCCTCACCAAGTCCTCTTGCTAAGTGCCCTCGCGTAGTCGCCTCACCAAGTCCTCTTGCTAAGTCCCCTCGCAAACTCCCCTCGCGTAGTCGCCTCACCAAGTCCCCTTGCTAAGTCCCCTCGCGTAGTCGCCTCACCAAGTCTTCTTGCTAAGTCCCCTCGCGTAGTCGCCTCACCAAGTCCCCTCGCTAAGTCCCCTCGCAAACTCCCCTCGCGTAGTCGCCTCACCAAGTCCTCTTGCTAAGTCCCCTCGCAAACTCCCCTCGCGTAGTCGCCTCACCAAGTCCTCTTGCTAAGTCCCCTCGCAAACTCCCCTCGCGTAGTCGCCTCACCAAGTCCTCTTGCTAAGTGCCCTCGCAAACTCCCCTCGCGTAGTCGCCTCACCAAGTCCCCTTGCTAAGTCCCCTCGCAAACTCCCCTCGCGTAGTCGCCTCACCAAGTCCTCTTGCTAAGTGCCCTCGCTAAGTCACCTAGGTAAGTCCCCTTGCAAAGTCCCGTCGCGTAGTTGCCTCACCAAGTCCCCTTGCTAAGTGCCCTCGCTAAGTCACCTTGCAAAGTCCCCTCGCTAAGTCACCTTGCAAAGTCCCCTCGCTAAGTCACCTAGGTAAGTCCCCTTGCAAAGTCCCGTCGCGTAGTTTCCTCACCAAGTCCCCTTGCTAAGTCCCCTCGCTAAGTCACCTTGCAAAGTCCCCTCGCTAAGTCACCTTGCAAAGTCCCCTCGCTAAGTCACCTAGGTAAGTCCCCTTGCAAAGTCCCGTCGCGTAGTCGCCTCACCAAGTCCCCTTGCTAAGTCCCCTCGCTAAGTCACCTTGCAAAGTCCCCTCGCTAAGTCACCTTGCAAAGTCCCCTCGCTAAGTCACCTAGGTAAGTCCCCTTGCAAAGTCCCCTCGCGTAGTCGCCTCACCAAGTCCTCTTGCTAACTCCCCTCGCGTAGTCGCCTCACCAAGTCCTCTTGCTAAGTCCCCTCGCTAAGTCACCTAGGTAAGTCCCCTTGCAAAGTCCCGTCGCGTAGTTGCCTCACCAAGTCCTCTTGCTAACTGCCCTCGCGTAGTCGCCTCACCAAGTCCTCTTGCTAAGTCCCCTCGCTTAGTCACCTAGGTAAGTCCCCTTGCAAAGTCCCGTCGCGTAGTTGCCTCACCAAGTCCCCTTGCTAAGTGCCCTCGCTAAGTCACCTTGCAAAGTCCCCTCGCTAAGTCACCTTGCAAAGTCCCCTCGCTAAGTCACCTAGGTAAGTCCCCTTGCAAAGTCCCGTCGCGTAGTCGCCTCACCAAGTCCTCTTGCTAACTCCCCTCGCGTAGTCGCCTCACCAAGTCCTCTTGCTAAGTCCCCTCGCAAACTCCCCTCGCGTAGTCGCCTCACCAAGTCCCCTTGCTAAGTCCCCTCGCGTAGTCGCCTCACCAAGTCTTCTTGCTAAGTCCCCTCGCGTAGTCGCCTCACCAAGTCCCCTCGCTAAGTCCCCTCGCAAACTCCCCTCGCGTAGTCGCCTCACCAAGTCCTCTTGCTAAGTCCCCTCGCAAACTCCCCTCGCGTAGTCGCCTCACCAAGTCCTCTTGCTAAGTCCCCTCGCAAACTCCCCTCGCGTAGTCGCCTCACCAAGTCCTCTTGCTAAGTGCCCTCGCAAACTCCCCTCGCGTAGTCGCCTCACCAAGTCCCCTTGCTAAGTCCCCTCGCAAACTCCCCTCGCGTAGTCGCCTCACCAAGTCCTCTTGCTAAGTGCCCTCGCTAAGTCACCTAGGTAAGTCCCCTTGCAAAGTCCCGTCGCGTAGTTGCCTCACCAAGTCCCCTTGCTAAGTGCCCTCGCTAAGTCACCTTGCAAAGTCCCCTCGCTAAGTCACCTTGCAAAGTCCCCTCGCTAAGTCACCTAGGTAAGTCCCCTTGCAAAGTCCCGTCGCGTAGTTTCCTCACCAAGTCCCCTTGCTAAGTCCCCTCGCTAAGTCACCTTGCAAAGTCCCCTCGCTAAGTCACCTTGCAAAGTCCCCTCGCTAAGTCACCTAGGTAAGTCCCCTTGCAAAGTCCCGTCGCGTAGTCGCCTCACCAAGTCCCCTTGCTAAGTCCCCTCGCTAAGTCACCTTGCAAAGTCCCCTCGCTAAGTCACCTTGCAAAGTCCCCTCGCTAAGTCACCTAGGTAAGTCCCCTTGCAAAGTCCCCTCGCGTAGTCGCCTCACCAAGTCCTCTTGCTAACTCCCCTCGCGTAGTCGCCTCACCAAGTCCTCTTGCTAAGTCCCCTCGCTAAGTCACCTAGGTAAGTCCCCTTGCAAAGTCCCGTCGCGTAGTTGCCTCACCAAGTCCTCTTGCTAACTGCCCTCGCGTAGTCGCCTCACCAAGTCCTCTTGCTAAGTCCCCTCGCTTAGTCACCTAGGTAAGTCCCCTTGCAAAGTCCCGTCGCGTAGTTGCCTCACCAAGTCCCCTTGCTAAGTGCCCTCGCTAAGTCACCTTGCAAAGTCCCCTCGCTAAGTCACCTTGCAAAGTCCCCTCGCTAAGTCACCTAGGTAAGTCCCCTTGCAAAGTCCCCTCGCGTAGTCGCCTCACCAAGTCCTCTTGCTAACTCCCCTCGCGTAGTCGCCTCACCAAATCCTCTTGCTAAGTCCCCTCGCTAAGTCACCTAGGTAAGTGCCCGTGCAAAGTCCCGTCGCGTAGTTGCCTCACCAAGTCCTCTTGCTAACTGCCCTCGCGTAGTCGCCTCACCAAGTCCTCTTGCTAAGTCCCCTCGCTTAGTCACCTAGGTAAGTCCCCTTGCAAAGTCCCGTCGCGTAGTTGCCTCACCAAGTCCCCTTGCTAAGTCCCCTCGCTAAGTCACCTTGCAAAGTCCCCTCGCTAAGTCACCTTGCAAAGTCCCCTCGCTAAGTCACCTAGGTAAGTCCCCTTGCAAAGTCCCGTCGCGTAGTCGCCTCACCAAGTCCCCTTGCTAAGTCCCCTCGCTAAGTCACCTTGCAAAGTCCCCTCGCTAAGTCACCTTGCAAAGTCCCCTCGCTAAGTCACCTAGGTAAGTCCCCTTGCAAAGTCCCCTCGCGTAGTCGCCTCACCAAGTCCTCTTGCTAACTCCCCTCGCGTAGTCGCCTCACCAAATCCTCTTGCTAAGTCCCCTCGCTAAGTCACCTAGGTAAGTGCCCGTGCAAAGTCCCGTCGCGTAGTTGCCTCACCAAGTCCTCTTGCTAACTCCCCTCGCGTAGTCGCCTCACCAAGTCCTCTTGCTAAGTCCCCTCGCTAAGTCACCTAGGTAAGTCCCCTTGCAAAGTCCCGTCGCGTAGTTGCCTCACCAAGTCCCCTTGCTAAGTGCCCTCGCTAAGTCACCTTGCAAAGTCCCCTCGCTAAGTCACCTTGCAAAGTCCCCTCGCTAAGTCACCTAGGTAAGTCCCCTTGCAAAGTCCCGTCGCGTAGTCGCCTCACCAAGTCCTCTTGCTAACTCCCCTCGCGTAGTCGCCTCACCAAGTCCTCTTGCTAAGTCCCCTCGCTAAGTCACCTAGGTAAGTCCCCTTGCAAAGTCCCGTCGCGTAGTTGCCTCACCAAGTCCCCTTGCTAAGTCACCTTGCAAAGTCCCCTCGCTAAGTCACTTAGGTAAGTCCCCTTCTAGGTTCCCTCGTGAAGTCCCCTCCTCAAGTTGCCTCGTGAACGCCCCTAGAGATGGCCTCTCTGAAAGCCCCTCACGATGGCCCCTCGGGAAAGGCCCTCGCCAGTGCCCCTAGCGAAGACCCCTCTAGAGGTTCCCTTCGGGAAGGCCACTGCAGAGGTCCTCTCAGGATGGCCCCTTCGGGAAGTCCCCTCCCTAAATCCCACGCCAAGTGCCCTCGCGTACTCGCCTAGCTAAGTCCCCTTGCCAAGTGCCCTCGCGTTCTCGCCTACCTAAGTCCCCTTGCCAAGTGCCTCGCCAGGTCCTCTCGCTATCTCCCCTCGCCAAGTCCGTTCACGTTATCCCCTCGCTAAGTTTACTTACTAAGTCCCGTCGCTATGTCCCCTGGCAAAGTCTCATCGCCAGGCCCCCTCTCCAAGTCGTCTAGCTAAGACCCTTTGCGAAATCCCCTTGGAAAGTCCCCTCACTAAGATCCATCGCTAAGTTCCCTCCCTAAATCCCCTTACGTAGTCGCCTAGCTAAGTCTCCTCGCTAAGTCCTCTCGCTTAGTCCCCTTGCCAAGAGCCTCGCGAAGTCCGCTCGCGTTATCGCCTCGCTAAGTCCCCTAGCGTAGTCGCCCCGCTAAGTCCTCTCGCTTAGTCCCCTTGCCAAGTGAACCCGCGAAGTCGCCCAGCTAAGTCCGCTCGCTAAGTTTCACGCTAAGTCCACTTGCCAAGTGCCTCGCCAAGTCCCCTCGTGAGGTCCTCTCGCTAACTACCCTCGTTAAGTGTACTTACTAAGTCCCCTCGCGAAATCCCCTATCGTAGTCGCCTAGCTAAGATTATTTGCGAAGTCCCCTCCCTAAATCCAACGCTAAGTCCCCTCGCGTAGTTGCCTAGCTAAGTCCCTCGCGAAGTCAGCTCAGAAAGTTCCCTTACTAAGTCCCTTTGGATGTCCCATCGCCAAGTGCCTCAAGTCCCCTTGGAAAGTCCTCTCACTAAGTACCCAATTTAAGTCCCCTCCCTAAATCCCACGTTAAGTCCCCTCGCGTAGTCGCCTAGCTAACTCCCATCGCTAAGTACCCTCATTAGGTTCCCTCGACAAGTCCTCTCGCTAAGTCCCCTCACTATGCGTCCCTCGAAGTCCACTCGCTAAGTCCTCTCGCGAAGTCCCACGCTAAGTACCCTCGTCAAGTGCCTCGTGAAGTCCCCTCGCGTAGAGTCCTAGCTAAGTTCACTCGCTATGCCCCTCTCGAAGTCCACTCGCGTAGTCGCCTCGGTAAGTCCCCTTGCTAAGTCGCCTCGACAAGTCCCCTAGCTAAGTCCCTTCGTTTAGTCACCTTAAGTCCTCTCGCTATCTCCCCTTGCCAAGTCCGCTCGCGTTATCGCCTCGCTAAGACCCCTCGCAGAGTCACCTTGCTAAGCCCCTCGCTTAATCGCCTCGTCAAGTTCCTTCGCTAAGTTCCCACGCCAAGTGTCCTCGCATAGTTGCCACGCTGAGTCCTCTCGTTAAGTCCCCTCGCTATGCCCCTCTCGAGGTCCACTTCCTAAGTACCCACGCTAAGTCTCCTAGGTTCCCTCGTAAGGTCCCCTCGCTAAGACCCCTCATTAAGTTCCCTCGACAAGTCCTCTCGTTAAGTCCCCGCGTTTGCCCCTCTCGAAGTCCGCTTGCGAAGTACCCGCGCTAAGTTCCACGCTAAGTGCTCGCAAAGTTCCCTAGCTAAGACCTTTGAGAAGTCCCCTGGCTAAGTCCTCTTGGAAAGTCGTCTCCCTAAATTCCACGCTTAGTCGCCTAGCTAAGTTCCCTCGACAAGTGCTCTCATTAAGTCGCCTCGGTAAGTACCCTCGCCAAGTCCACTAAGTAAGTCCCCCGCTATGTCCCAATCTAAGTCGCCTTGTCAAGTCCCCTTTGGAAGTTTCCTCGCGTGGTCGCCTAGGTAAGGCCCCTCGCATAGTCCCATCACTAAGTCCCCTTCTAGGTTCCCTCGCGTAGTCGCCTAGCTACATCCCATCGCTAAGTCCCCACACTAAGTACCCTCGCGAAGTCCCATTCTAAGTCCCCTCGCGAAGTGCTTCGTTAAGTCCGCTTTGGAAGTCGTCCCGCCGCGTAGTCGCCTCACCAAGCCCCCTTGCTAAGTGGCCTCGCTAGGTCCCCTCAAGAAGTCACCTCGCTAAGTCCCCTTCTAGGTACCCTCTATGTCCCCTGGTGAACGCCCATTGCGAAGGCCCCTGGGTAGGAACCCTAGCGATGGCCTCGCGTGAAAGCTCCTCGCAATAGCTCTTCGCGAAGGCTCCTCGGGAATGTCTCGGAAATTCCCCTCGGGAAAGGCCCTCGCCAGTGACGCTCGCGAAGACCCCTAGTGAAGACCCTCACGAATGCCCCTCTAGAGGTCCCCTTGTACCGGCACTTCGGGAAGACGCCTCGAGAGGGCCCATCGTGAAGGCCCCTTGAGAAGGGCTCTCCGAAGGGCCCCTTCGGGAAGTCCCCACGTAAAGACCCATCGTCAAGTTCCCTCCCGAAATCCCACGCTAAGTCCCGTCGATAAGGGCCTCGGTCCCCTCGCCAAGTCCACTCGCATAGTTGCCACGCTAAGTACCCTCGCAGAGTGCCTCGTTAAGTTCCCTTCTAGGTTCCCCCGCCAAGTCACCTTGCGAAGTCCCCCCATTAAGTTCCCTCGACAAGCCTATCGTTAAGTCCCCTCGCGTAGTCGCCTCACTCAGTCCCCTTCTAGGTTCCCTCGACAAATCCTCTCGTTAAGTCCCCTCACTATGCCCCTCTCGAAGTCCACTAGCTAAGTCCCCTGACCTAGTCCACTCGCTAAGTCGCCTTGCTAAGTACACTCGCGAAGTCCCAATCTAAGTCCCCTCCCAAATTGCCTCGCCAAGCCCCTTTGGAAGGCGCCTCGCGAAGTCCCCTTGCGTAGTCGCCTAGTAATGTCCCCTGGCTAAGTCCCGTCGCATTGCTAAGTGCCCTCAGTAAGTTCCCCGGATAAGTCCCCTCGTTAAGCCCCTGGATAAGTCCCCTCGCTATGCCCCTCTCGAAGTCCACTCGCTAAGTTTCCTCGACAAGCCTCTTCGATATGTCCCCTCGTTAAGTACCCTCGCGAACTCCCAATCTAAGTCCCCTCACAAAGTGCCTCGTCAAGTCCCCTTTGGAAGTCCACTCGCAAAGTCGCATCGCTAAGTCCCCTTGCGGAGTACCCTCGCGAGGTCGCCTCGCTATTTCCCCTCGCCAAGTCCGCTTGCGTTATCGCCCCGCTAAGTCCCCTTGCGAACTCCCCTCGCAAAGTCCACTCAGTAAGTCACCTCCCTAAGTCCCTTCGTTTAGTCGCCTTGCTCAGTCCCCTCGCCTAGTCCTCTTCGCTAAGTCCCCTCCTGAAGTTGCCTCGTGAACGCCCATAGCGCAGGCCCCTGGGGAGGGCTCCTAGCGATGGCCTCTTGTGAAAGTCCCTCATTATGGCCCCACTAGAGGTCCCTTTGGGCCGGCACCTTCCGGAAGGGCTCTCGGTGAAGCCCTTTTGGGAAGGTGCCTCGAGAGGGCCCTTCGGGAAGGGCCCTCGAGAGGTCCCCTCAGGATGGCCCTTTAGAAGGGCCCCTTCGGGAAGTCCCCTCGCTAAGTCTCCTCCCTAAATCCCTCGCGTAGTCGCCTGGCTACGTCCCCTCGCTAAGTCCCCTTCCTATGTCCCCTCGTTAAGTGCCGCAGATATGTCCCCTTGCTAACTCCCTCGCGAAGTCCACTCAGCGAGTCCCCTCGCTGAGTACCATCGCGAAGTCCCGCGCTAAGTCCCTCGGGAAGACCCCTCGCGTAGTCGCCTAGCTAAGTCCCATCCTTAAATCCCCTCGTTAAGTCCTTTCGCTAAGTCCCCTCATTAAGTACCCTCGACAAGTCCTCTCGCTATGCCCCTCTCGAAGTCCACTTGCTAAGTCGCCTAGCTAAGGCCCATCGCAAAGTCCCACGCTAAGTCTCCTTCTAGGTTCCCTCGTAAGGTCCCTTCGCTAAGTTTCCTCGCCAAGTGCCCTTGCGAAGTCCCCTCGCTAAGACCCCTCATTAAGTTCCCTCGACAAGTCCTCTCGTTAAGTCCCCGCGCCATGCCCCTCTCGAAGTCGACTCGCTAAGTCCCCTTGCGAAGTACCCTAGCCAAGTGCTCTCGCAAAGTCCCCTAGCTAAGACCCTGTGAGAAGTCCCCTTGGAAAGCCCCCTCGTTAAGTCGCCTCCCTAAATCCCATGCTTAGTCCCCTCGCGTAGTCGCCTAGCTAAGTCCCCTCCCAAAGTCCCCTCATTAAGTTCCTCGACAAGTGCTTCCGTTAAGTCCACTCGGTAAGTACCCTCGCCAAGTCCCTTTGCGAAGCCCCTCGCGAAGTCTACTAAGCCCCCCCCGCTATGTCCCAACGCTAAATCCACAAGTACTTCGTCAAGTCCCCTTTGGAAGACCCTCGTTAAGTCATTTCGCTAAGTTCCGTCGCGAAGTCCCCTCGCTATGCCCCTCTCGAAGTCCACTCGCTAAGTCCCCTGACCTAGTCCACTCGCTAAGTCGCCTTGCTAAGTACACTCGCGAAGTCCCAATCTAAGTCCCCTCCCAAATTGCCTCGCCAAGCCCCTTTGGAAGGCGCTAAGTCCCGTCGCATTGCTAAGTGCCCTCAGTAAGTTCCCCGGTTAAGTCCCCTCGTTAAGCCCCTGGATAAGTCCCCTCGCTATGCCCCTCTCGAAGTCCCCTTGCTAAGTAACCTCGCAAAGTGCCTCGTCAAGTCCCCTCGCGTAGTTGCCTAGCTAAATCCTCTTCTAGGTTCCCTCGCCAAGTCCCATCGGGTAGTCGCATCGCTAAGTCCACTTGTGGAGTCCCCTCGCCAAGTCCGCTCGCGTTATCGCCTCGCCAAGTGTCCTCCCCAAGTCCCCTTGCGATCTCCCCTCGCGAAGTCCACTCAGTAAATCACCTAAGTCCACTCGTTTAGTCGCCTCGCTCAGTCCCCTCCTGAAGTTGCCTCGTGAACGCCCATAGCGAAGGCCCCTGGGGAGGGCTCCTAGCGATGGCCTCTTGTGAAAGCCCCTCATGATGGCCCCCTTGGGCCGGCACCTTCCGGAAGGCCCTTTTGGGAAGGCGCCTCGAAAGGGCCCCTTCGAGAGGTCCCCTCAGGCTGGCCCCTTCGGGAAGTCCCCTCGTTAAGTGCCGTGGATATGTCCCCTTGCTAAGTGCCTCACCAAGTCCCCTTGCGAAGTCCACTCAGTGAGTACCATCGCGAAGTCCCGCGCTAAGTCCCCTGGCCAAGTGCCTTGGGAAGACCCCTCGCGTAGTCGCCTAGTTAAGTCCCCTCGTTAAGTCCTTTCGCTAAGTTCCCTCACCAAGTCCCCTAATTAAGTACCCTCGACAATTCCCCTCGCTATGACCCTCTCGAAGTCCACTTGCTAAGTCCCCTCGCACTAAGTCTCCTAGGTTCCCTCGTAAGGACCCTTCGCTAAGTTCCCTAGCTAAGACCCTTCGAGAAGTCACCTCGCTAAGACCCTTGGCAAAGTCCCCTCGCGTAGTCGCCTGGCTAAGTCCCGTCGATAAGTCCCTACGCTAAGTGCCCTCGTTTACTCCCCTCGGTAAGCTCGCTCGCTAAGTCGCCTTGCTAAGACCCCTCCCGAAATCCCACGCTATGTCCCCTCGTTAAGTCCCGTCGATAAGTCCCCTCGCTAAGTCCGTCGGTAAGCAAGGACCTCGGTCCCCTTGGTTAGTCCCCTCGCGTTGTTGCCACGCTAAGTCGCCTTGCGAAGTACACTCGCGAAGTCCCAATTTAAATCCCCTCGCAGTGCCTCGTTAGGTCCGCTTTGGAAGTCGCCTAGCTAAGTGCCCTACAACTTCCCCCATTAAGTTCCCTCGACAAGCCCATCGTTAAGCACCCTTGCTATGCCCCTCTCGAAGTCCACTCGCGTAGTCACCTGGCTAAGTCCCCTCGATATGGCCACTCGTTAAGTCCCTTCATTAGGTTCCCTCGTTAAGTCCCCCGGTATGCCCCTCTCGCTAAGTCCACGCGTTAGGTCCCCTTGCTAAGTACACTCGCGAAGTCCCAATCTAAGCCCTCTCGCAAATTGCCTCAAGTCCTCTTTGGAAGTCGCCTCGCAAAGTCAACTCGCGTAGTCGCCTTGCTAAGTGCCCTCGGTAAGTCCCACGCTAAGTCCCCTCGCCAAGTGCCCTTGCCTAGTCCCCTCGCGAAGTCCACTCAGTAAGTCCCCTCTTTAAGCCCCTCGATAAGTCTCCCGGATAAGTCCCCTCGTTAAGTATCCTCGTTCAGTCCCCTCGTTTAGCCCCTAGATAAGTCCCCTCGCTATGCCCCTCTCGAAGTCCACTCGCTAAGTCTCCTCGACAAGCCTCTTCGATATGTCCCCTCGTTAAGTACCCTCGCGAACTCCCAATCTAAGTCCCCTCACAAAGTGCCTCGTCAAGTCCCCTTTGGAAGTCCACTCGCAAAGTCCCATCGGGTAGTCGCATCGCTATTTCCCCTCGCCAAGTCCGCTCGCGTTATCGCCCCGCTAAGTCCCCTTGCGAACTCCCCTCGCAAAGTCCACTCAGTAAGTCACCTCCCTAAGTCCCTTCGTTTAGTCACCTTGCTCAGTCCCCTCGCCTAGTCCTCTTCGCTAAGTCCCCTCCTGAAGTTGCCTCGTGAACGCCCATAGCGCAGGCCCCTGGGGAGGGCTCCTAGCGATGGCCTCTTGTGAAAGCCCCTCATGATGGCCCCAGTAGAGGTCCCCTTGGGCCGGCACCTTCCGGAAGGGCTCTCGGTGAGGCCCTTTTGGGAAGGTGCCTCGAGAGGGCCCTTCATGAAGGGCCCTCGAGAGGTCCCCTCAGGATGGCCCCTTCGGGAAGTCCCCTCGCTAAGTCTCCTCCCTAAATCCCTCGCGTAGTCGCCTGGCTACGTCCCCTCGCTAAGTCCCCTTCCTATGTCCCCTCGTTAAGTGCCGCAGATATGACCCCTCGCTAGGTCCCCTTGCTAACTCCCTCGCGAAGTCCACTCAGCGAGTCCCCTCGATAAGTCCCATTGCTACGTCCCCTCGCTGAGTACCATCGCGAAGTCCCGCGCTAAGTCCCCTCGTGAAGTCCCCTTTGAAAGTCCCTCGGGAAGACCCCTCGCGTAGTCGCCTAGCTAAGTCCCATCCTTAAATCCCTTTCGCTAAGTTCCCTAAGTCCCCTCATTTAGTACCCTCGACAAGTCCTCTCGCTATGCCCCTCTCGAAGTCCACTTGCTAAGTCGCCTCGCTAAGGCCCATCGCAAAGTCCCACGCTAAGTCTCCTTCTAGGTTCCCTCGTAAGGTCCCTTCGCTAAGTTTCCTCGCCAAGTGCCCTTGCGAAGTCCCCTCGCTAAGACCCCTCATTAAGTTCCCTCGACAAGTCCTCTCGTTAAGTCCCCGCGCCATGCCACTCTCGAAGTCGACTCGCTAAGTACCCTTGCGAAGTACCCACGCTAAGTACCCTAGCCAAGTGCTCTCGCAAAGTCCCCTAGCTAAGACCCTGTGAGAAGTCCCCTTGGAAAGCCCCCTCGTTAAGTCGCCTCCCTAAATCCCACGCTTAGTCCCCTCCCAAAGTCCCCTCATTAAGTTCCTCGACAAGTGCTTTCGTTAAGTCCACTCGGTAAGTACCCTCGCCAAGTCCCTTTGCGAAGCCCTCTCGCGAAGTCTACTAAGCCCCCCCGCTATGTCCCAACGCTAAATCCACAAGTACTTCGTCAAGTCCCCTTTGGAAGACCCTCGTTAAGTCATTTCGCTAAGTTCCCTCGCTATGCCCCTCCCGAAGTCCACTTGCTAAGTCCCACACTAAGTCTCCTAGGTTCCCTCGTAAGGTCCCTTCGTTAAGTTCCCTCGCTATCTCAACTTGCGAAGTCCCCTCGCTAAGACTCCTCATTAAGTTCCCTCGACAATTTCTCTCGTTAAGTCCCCTTGCGAAGTACCCGCGCTGAGTTCCAGGCTAAGTACCCTAACCGAGTCCTCACGCCAAGTCCCCTCACTAAGTCCCCTAGCTAGGACCCCTTGAGAAGTCCCCTTGGAAAGCCCCCTCGCTAAGTCCCCAATTTAAGTCCCCTCGCTAATTCCCCTCGTTAGGTCCCCTCTAACTCCGATGCGTAGTCCCCTCGCCAAGTCCGCTTGCTTAGTCGCCTAGCTAGGTCCTCTCGCTAAGTCCCCTTGCGAAGTCCTCTCCTTAAGTCCCCTTGCTAAATCCGCTCGCTAAGTACCATCGGAAAGTCCCAATCTAAGCCCCTCGCCAAGCCCTCAAGTCCCCTTGGAAAGTCCCCTCGCTAAGTACCCAATTTCAGTCCCCTCTGTAAGACCCATCGCTAAGCCCCTCGTTAAGTCCCCTCCCTAAATCCCACGCTAAGTGCCCTTGCATAGTCCCCTCGCGTAGTCGCCTAGCTAACTCCCATCGCTAAGTCCCCTCATTAGGTTCCCTCAAAAAGTCCACTCGTTAAGACCTCTCGCTAAGTCCCCTCACTATGCCCCTCTCGAAGTCCACTCGATATTTCCCCTCGTTAAGTCCTCTCGCTGGTACCCCCGCGAAGTCCCACGCTAGGTACCCCCGCCAAGTGCCTCGTGAAGTCCCCTCGCGTAGAGTCCTAGCTATGTCCTCTCGTTAAGTTCCCTCGTTAAGTCCACTCGCTATGCCCCTCTCGAAGTCGGCTCTCTAAATCCCTTCGCGTAGCCGCCTCGGTAAGGCCCCTATTAAGTACCCTCGCTAAGGCCCAATTTAAGTCCCCTCGCCAAGTGCCTCGACTAGTCCCCTCGCAAAGTCCTCTGGCTAAGTCCCCTCGCCTAGTCGCCTAGCTAAGTCCCCTCACGAAGTCCCTTCGTTTAGTCACCGCACTAAGTCACCTCGCTAAGTCCCATCGCTGAATCCCCTCCTTAAGTGTACTCGCTAAGTCCCCTCACTTAGTCCCACTCTAAGTCCCCTTGCCAAGTGCTCTATCCAAGTCCCCTTGCGAAGTTCCCTCGCGTAGTCGCCTAGCTAACTCCCCTCGCTAGGTCCCATCACTAAGTCCCCTCATTATGTTCCCTCAACAAGCCCCCTCGTTAAGACCTCTCGCTAAGTCCCCTCACTATGCCCCTCTCGAAGTCCACACGATATGTCCCCTCGTTAAGTCCTCTCGCTGGTACCCTCGCGAAGTCCCACGCTAACTACCCCCGCCAAGTGCCTCATGAAGTCCCCTCGCGTAGAGTCCTAGCTATGTCCTCTCGTTAAGTCCACTCGCTTGCCCCTCTCGAAGTGCGCTCTCTAAATCCCTTCGCGTAGCCGCCTCGCTAAGTCCCTTCGGTAAGGCCCCTTGCTAAGTACGCTCGCTAAGGCCCAATTTAAGTCCCCTCGCAAAGTCCTCTGGGCAAGTCCCCTCGCCTAGTCGCCTAGCTAAGTCCCCTCACGAAGTCCCTTCGTTTAGTCCTCGCACTAACTCACCTCGCTAAGTCCCATCGCTTAATCCCCTCCTTAAGTGTACTCGCTAAGTCCCCTCACTAAGTCCCTTTGCCAAGTGCCCTATCCAAGTCCCCTAGCGTAGTCGCCTAGCTAACTCCCCTCGCTATCTCCCCTTGCCAAGTCCCTCGCGTTATCCACTCGCTAAGTCCCCTCGCAGAGTCGCCTTGCTGAGCCCCTCGTAAGTCCCCTTGCTATACTCCTCTCGAAGTCCACTTGCTAAGTCCCCTCGCGTAGTCGCTCGCTAAGTTACCTAATTATGTCCCCTTGCTAAACACCCTCGCGAAGTCCCAATCTATGTCCCCTCGTAAAGTCCCCTCGACATGTGCCCTCGTTAGGTCCCCTCGCGAAGTTCCAATCTAGGTCCCCTTTGGCAGACCTCTCGCGAAGTCCCCTCGCGTAGTGGCCTCGGTGAGTCCCACGCTAAGTGGCCTCGCCAAGTCCCCTCGCAAAGGCTCCTCGTGTAGTCGCCTCGCTAAGTCTCCTTAGTAAGTTCCCTTGCGAAGTCCTCTCACGTAGTCACCTAGCAAAGTCCCCTCGCTAGGTCCTCTCGCTAAGTGCCCTAGCTAAGTCCCCTCGCCAAGTCCGCTCGCGTTATCGCCTCGCGAAGGCCCCCGGACGTTGTCGCCACGCTAAGTCCCCTCGCTTAGTCGCCTCGAGTAGTTCCTTCGCTAAATCCTCTTATAAGTCCCGTCAGTAAGTCCACTCGCTAAATCCCCTCGAGTAGTCGCCTCGCTAAGTCCCCTTGCGAAGTTCCCTCAAAAAGTGCCCTCGCTAAGTACCCTAGCCAAGTGCTCTCGCCAAGTCCCCTAGATAAGACCCTTCGAGAAGTCCTCTAAGTCCCCTCCCTAAATCCAACGCTAAGTCCCCTCGCGTAGTCGCCTGGCTGAAGCCCCTCACGTAGTCGCCTCGCTAAGTCCACTCGTAAAGTCCCCTCGCGCAGTCGCCTCGGTAAGTCCCCTCATTAAGTCCGCTCGCTTAGTAGCCTTGCTAAGTACCCTCGCGAAGTCCCAATTTAAATCCCCTCGCCAAGTGCCCTCGGGAAGACCCCTCGCGTAGTCGCCTAGCTAAGTCCCATCACTAAGTCCACTGCTTAAGTTCCCTCGTTAAGTCCCTTCGCTAAGTTCCCTCGCCAACTACCCTCGACAATTCCTCTCGTTAAGTCGCCTCGCTATGCCGGTCTCGAAATCCACTTACTAAGTTCCCTCGCAAAGTCCCCTTATAGGTTCCCTCGTAAGGTCCCTTCACTAAGTTCCCTCGCCAAGTGCCCTTGCGAAGTCCCCTCATTAAGTACCCTCGACAAGTCCTCTCGTTAAGTCCCCGCGCTGTGCCCCTCTCGAAGTCCCCTCGCGTAGTCACCTCGCTAAGTCCCCTGCCCAAGTCCCCTTGTGAAGTATCCGTGCTAGGTTCCACGCTAAGTAACCTAGCCAAGTGCTCTCGCCAAGTCCCCTAGCCAAGACCCTTTGAGAAGTCCCATGGCTAAGTTCCCTTGGAAAGCCCCCTCGCTAAGTCCCCAATTTAAGTCTCCTCGCTAAGACCCATCGTTAAGTCCCCGCCAAATCCCCTTGCGAAGTCCCCTCATTAAGTTCCTTCGACAAGTGCTCTGGTTAAGTCCCCTCGCGTAGTCGCCTGGCGTAGTCCCCTGGGTAAGTCCCCTTGCGAAGTCCCTCGCGAAGTCCACTAAGATCCCCGATATGTCCCATCGCTAAATCCCCTAGCTAAGTCCTCTTGCTAAGTACCCTCGTGAAGTCCCAATCGTAGTCCCCTTGCCAAATGCTTCGTCAAGTCCTCTTGGAAGTCCCCTCGGTATGTCCCATCACTAAGCCCCTCGCTAAGTCCCCTTCTAGGTTCCTTCGCTAAGTTCCCTCGCCAAGTCCCCTTGCGTAGTCGCCTAGCTACGTCCCCTCGCTGAGTTCGCTCGCTGACTCCCATCGCTAGGTCCCCTAAGTCTCCTTGCTAAGTACCCTCGCCAAGTCCCAATCTAAGTCCCCTCGCCAAGTGCTTCAAGTCCCCTTTGGAAGTCCCCTCGCAAAGTCCTCTGGCTAAGTCCCGTCGCGCAGTCCTCTTACCAAGCCCCCTTGCTAAATGGCCTCGCTAAGTCCCCTCATAATCACCTTGCTAAGTCCTCTCGCTAAGTCCCCTTCTAGGTACCCTCACTATGTCCCTCGTAAAGTCCCCTCCTAAAGTTGCCTTGTGAACGCCCATAGCGTAGGGCCCCTAGCGATGGCCTTTCGTAAAAGCCCCTCAGAATGGCTCTTCGCGAAGGCCCCTCCGGAATGTCTCGGAAATTCCCTTTGGGAAAGGCCCCTCGCCAGTGACCCACGCGAAGGCCCGTCTGGAAGACCCTCACGAATGCCCCTCTAGAGGTCCCCTTGTACCGGCACTTCGGGAAGGCCCCTCGAGAGGGCCCCTCGGTTAGAGCCCTTCGGGAAGGGCCCAATGTGAAGTCCCCTCGAGAGGTCCCCTCTGGATGGCTACTTGAGAAGGGCCCTCCGAAGGACCCCTTCTGGAAGTCCCAAGTCCTCTCCCGAAATCCCACGCTAAGTGCCCTCGCCAAGTCGCCTATCTAAGTCCCGTCGATAAGTCCCCTCGCTAAGTCCCTCTATAGGTCCTTCGCTAAGATCCCTCGGCAAAGGCCTCGGTCCCCTTGGTTAGTCCCCTCGCTAAATACCCAATTTCAGTCCCCTGGTTAAGTCCCCTCAGTAAGACCTATTGCTAAGCCCCTCGTTAAGTCCGCTCTCTAAATCCCACGCTAAGTGCCCTTGCATAGTCCCCTCGCGTAGTCGCCTAGCTAACTTCCCCGCTAGGTCCCATCGCTAAGTCCCCTCATTAGGTTCCCTCAACAAGTCCCCTCGTTAGGACTTCTCGCTAAGTCCCCTCACTATGCCCCTCTCGAAGTCCACTCGATATGTCCCCTCGTTAAGTCCTCTCGCTGCTACCCTCGCGAAGTCCCACGCTAAGTACCCCCGCCAAGTGCCTCGTGAAGTCCCCTCGTGTAGAGTCCTAGCTATGTCCTCTCGCAAAGTCCTATCATTAAGTTCCCTCGAAAAGTCCTCTCGTTAAGTCCACTCGCTATGTCCCTCTCGAAGTCCGCTCTCTAAATCCCTTCGCGTAGCCGCCTCGCTAAGTCCCTTCGGTAAGGCCCCTTGCTAAGTACCCTCGCTAAGTCCCAATTTAAGTCCCCTCGCCAAGTGCCTCGACAAGTCCCCTTTGGAAGTCCCCTCGCAAAGTCCTCTGGCCAAGTCCCCTCGCCTAGTCGCCTAGCTAAGTCCCCTCGCTAAGTCCCATTACTAAGTCCCCTTACGAAGTCCCCTCGTTAAGTCCTTCGTTTAGTCCCCGCACTAAGTCACCTCGCTAAGTCCCATCGCTTAATCCCCTCAAGTGTACTCGCTAAGTCCCCTCACTTTTTCCCACTCGAAGTCCCCTTGCCAAGTGCCCTATCCAAGTCCCCTTGCGAAGTCCTCTCGCGAAGTTCCCTAGCGTAGTCGCCTAACTCCCCTCGCTAGGTTCTCTTGCTAACTCCCCTCGCTATCTTCCCTTGCCAAGTCCGCTCGCGTTATGGACTCGCTAAGTCCCCTCACATAGTCGCCTCGCTAAATCCCCCGCTAAGACCCCTCGCAGAGTCGCCTTGCTAAGCCCCTCGACAAGTTCCTTCGCTAAGTCCTCTTATAAGTCCGTTGCTAAGTCCCCATGTCAAGTGTCCTCGCGTAGTCGTCACGCTAAGTCCCCTCGCTATACCCCTCTGGAAGTCCACTTGCTAAGTCCCCTAATTATGCCCCCTTGCTAAACACCCTCGCGAAGTCCCAATCTATGTCCCCTCGTCAAGTCCCCTTTGGCAGTCCTCTCGCGAAGTCCCCTAATTAAGTCCCCTCGACATGTGCCCTCGTTAGGTCCCCTCGCTAAGTCCCCTTCCTAAGTACCCTCGCGAAGTCCCAATCTAGGTCCCCTCGCCAAGTGCCTCCTCAAATCTCCTTTGGCAGACCTCTCCCGAAGTCCCGTCGCGTAGTCACCTAGCTAAGTCCCGTCGATAAGTCCCCTCGCGTAGTGGCCTCGCCAAGTCCCCTCGCAAAGGCTCCTCGTGTAGTCGCCTCGCTAAGTCTCCTTGTTAAGTTCCCTTGCGAAGTCCCCTCGCGTAGTCACCTACCAAACTCCCCTCGCTAAGTGCCCTAGCTAAGTCCCCGCGCCAAGTCCGCTCGCGTTATCGCCTCGCGAAGGCCCCCGGACGTTGTCGTCACGCTAAGTCCCCTAGCTTCTTCTTACTAAGGCCCCTCGCTAAATCCCCTCGCTAGGTCCCTTCGCTAAGACCCCTCGCAGAGTCACCTTGCTAAGCCCCTCGTTTAGTCGCCTCGAGTAATTCCTTCGCTAAGTCCTCTTATAAGTCCCGTCACTAAGTCCATTCCCTAAGTCCCCTTGCGAAGTTCCCTCAAAAAGTGCCCTTGCTAAGTTCCACGCTAAGTACCCTAGCCAAGTGCTCTCGCCAAGTCTCCTAGATAAGACCCTTCGAGAAGTCCCCTGGCTAAGTCCCCTCGTTAAGTCCCCTCCCTAAATCCCACGCTAAGTCCCCTCGCGTAGTCGCCTAGCTAAGTCCCCTCTCTAAATCCCCTAGCGAAGTTCCCTCGCGTAGTCGCCTCGCTAACCCCCTCGGTAAGTCCCCTCATTAAGTCCGCTCGCTTAGTAGCCTTGCTAAGTACCCTCGCGAAGTCCCAATTTAAGTCCCCTCGCCAAGTCTCCTTTGGAAGTCCCCTCGGGGACACCCCTCACGTAGTCGCCTAGCTAAGTCCCATCACTAAGTCCACTCCTTAAGTTGCCTTGTTAAGTCCCCTCGTTAAGTCATTTCGATAAGTCCCTTCGCTAAGTTCCCTCGACAAGTCCTCTCGTTAAGTCGCCTCGCTATGCCGGTCTCGAAATCCACTTACTAAGTTCCCTCGCAAAGTCCCCTTATAGGTTCCCTCGTAAGGTCCCTTCGCTAAGTTCCCTCGCCGAGTGCCTTTGCGAAGTCCCCTCATTAAGTTCCCTCGCGTAGTCGCCTCGCTAAGTCCCCTTGTGAAGTACCCGTGCTAGGTTCCACGCTAAGTACCCTAGCCAAGTGCTCTCGCAAAGTCCCCACGCCAAGTCCCCTCACTAAGTCCCCTAGCTAAGACCCTTTGAGAAATCACATGGCTAAGTCCCCTTGGAAAGCCCCTCGCTGAGTCCCCAATTTAAGTCCCCTCGCTAAGACTCATCGCTGTCCCTTCGCTAAGTTCCCGCCAAATCCCCTTGCGAAGTCCCCTCATTAAGTTCCCTCGACAAGTGCTCTGATTAAGTGGCCTCGCTAAGTCCCCTGGGTAAGTACCCTCGCCAAGTCCCCTTTCGAAGCCCGTCGCTAAGTCCTCTCACGAAGTCCACTAAGTTCCCCACTATGTCCCATCGCTAAATCCTCTTGCTAAGTACCCTCGTGAAGTCCCAATCGTAGTCCCCTCGCCAAATGCTTCGTCAAGTCCTCTTGGAAGTCCCCTCGTTTAGTCACCTCGCTATGTCCTCTCGGTATGTCCCACCACTAAGCCCCTCGTTAAGTCCCCTTCTCGGTTCCTTTGCTAAGTTCCCTCGCCAAGTCCCCTTGCGAAGTCCGCTCGCCAAGTCCCCTCTCAAAGTCCTGTCGCTTAGTCCCCTCGCGTAGTCGCCTAGCTACGTCCCCTCGTTGACTGCGCTCGCTGACTCCCATCGCTAGGTCCCCTAACTAAGTCCCCACACTAAGTCGCCTTGCTAAGTACCCTTGCCAAGTCCCCTCGCTAACTCCCCTCACAAAGTCCCCTCATGAAGACCACTCAGTAAGTCCCCTCGTTAAGTTCCATAGCTTAAACCCCTCGATACGTCCCCCGGATTAGTCACGTCGATAAGTCCCCTCGTTAGGTCTCCTCGCTCAGTCCCCTCGTTAAGCCCCTATATAAGTCCCCTCGCTACTCCCCTCTCGAAGTCCACTCGCTAAGTCCCTTCGCGTAGTCGCCTCGCTAAGTCTCCTCGATATGTCCCCTCTCTAAGTCCCCTTGCTAAGTACCCTCGCGAACTGCCAATCTAAGTCCCCTGGCAAAGTGTCTCGTCAAGTTCCCTTTGGAAGTCCCATCGCAAAGTCCTCTCGCTAAGTCCCCTCGTTTAGTGCCGTCGATAAGTCCCCTTGCTAAGTCCCTCGTCAAGTCTCCTCGCGTAGTCCCCTCGCCAAGTCCCCTTTGGAAGTCCCCTCGCTAAGTCCCCTTGAGTAGTCGCCTAGCTAAGTCCCCTCGCTAAGTCCCGTCGGCATGTCCCCTCCTTAAGTCCCGTCGATAAGTCTCCTCGCCAGGTGCCCTCCTGAGTCCCCTCGCCAAGTGCCCTGGCCAAGTCCGCTTGCGAAGTCCCATCGCAAAGTCCCCTCGTTAGGTCCCCTACCTAAGTCCCATCGCTAAGTTCCCTCGATATGTCCCCTCATTAAGTCCTTGCGCTGAGTACCATCGCGAGGTACCGCGCTAAGTCCCCTCGCCAAGTGCCTCAAGTCCCCTCGCTACGTTTCTTCGCTAAGTCCCCTCGCTAAGATCCCTCCCAAAGTCTCATCGCCAAGTCCCCTTGCAAAGTCCCCTCGCCTAATCGCCTCGCTAAGTCCCGTTGCGAAGTCCCACGGTAAGTCCCCTCGGCAAGTGCCTCGTCAAGTCCCCTCGCAAAGTTATCTCGAGAAGTGCCCCCGCGTAGTCGCCTAGCTAAGTCCCCTCGCTATGACCCTCTCGAAGTCCACTCGCTAAGTCGCCTCGCGAAGTCTCGCTAATTCCCTTCACTAAGTTCCATCGGTAGGTCCCCTCTCTAAGTCCTCTCGATATGTCCCCTCCTTAAGTCCCCTCGCCAAGTCCCATTGCTTAGTACCCTCGCGAAGTCCCAATCTAAGTCCCCTCGCCAAGTACCACGTCAAGTCTCCTTTGGAAGTCCCCTCGCAAAGTCGCCTAGCTAGCTCCCCTCGCTAAGTCCCCTCACTAAGTCTCCGTCTAGGTTCCCTCGGTAGGTCCCCTCGATAAGTCCCCTACCGAAGTCCCCTCGCGTAGTCGCCTGGCTGCGTCCCCTTGCTAAGTCCGATAACTAAGTCCCCTCGCAAAGTCTCCTGGCGAAATCCCTTCACCAAGTCCCCTTGCTAAGCGCCCTCGCTAAGTCCGCTCACGAGGTCCCATCGCAAAGTCACCTCACTAAGTCCCCTCGCTAAGTCCGCACGCCAAGGCCCCTTCTAGGTTCCCTCGCTAAGTCCCCTTGCGAAGCTGCCTCGTGAACGCCCATAGCGAAGGCGCTTAGCGAGGGACTCTTGCGAAGGCCCCAAGGGCACGCCGCAAGGTGGACCCATCACGAAGGCCCCTCGCGAAGGCCCCTAGAGAAGACCCCTCGCGAATGCCACTCTAGAGGACCACTTGTGACCCCCCTTTCGGGAAGGACCCTCTCGAAGGGCATACAGGGCCCCTCATGAAGGCCTCACGGTTAGGCCCCTTCGGGAAGGGCACTCGTGAAGGACCGTCGAGAGGTCCCCTCAGGATGGCCCCTTTAGAAGGGCCCTCGGAAGGGCCCCTTCAGGAAGTCCCCTCGCTAAATCCCCTTGCGTATTCGCCTAGCTAAGTCCCCTCGCTATGCCCCTTCGCTAAGTCCGCTCGCTAAGTCCCCATCTAGGTACCATCACTAAGACCCCTCGTTAAGTACCGTCGATAAGTCCCCTCGTGTAGTTGCCTCGCTAAGTCCACTCGGTAAGTCGCACGCTAAGTGCCCTCTCCAAGTCCCCCTGCGAAGTCCCCTCGTAAACTCCCCTACGTAGTCGCCTCTTAGAGCCGTCGCGCTAAGTCCCATCGCTAGGTCCCTCGCTAAGTCCCCTCTTTAAGGACTTAGCGATGGGACTTAGTAAGCGGACTTAGCGAGGGAACATACTGAGTGGACTTCAGGAGAGCATTTTGCGAGGGGACTTCGCAAGGTGACCTGGCGAGGGGACTTAGCGAGAGGACTTAACCAGGGGACTCATCGAGGGGACTTAGCGAGAGGACTTAACCAGGGGACTCATCGAGGGGACTTAGCGATGGGACTCAGTGAACGGACTTATTGATGGAATGTAGCGAGGGAACTTACTGAGTGGACCTCAGGAGAGCACTTTGCGAGGGGACTTCGCAAGGGGACTTAGCGAGAGGAATTAACCAAGGGACTCATCGAGGTGACTTAGCGAGGGGACTTCGCAAGGGGACTTGGCGAGGGCACCTTACAAGGGGACTTAGGGAGGGGACTTCGCAAAGGGTCTTAGCTATGGGACTTAGTGAGGGGACATAGCGAGAGAACTTTGCCAGGGGATTTAGCTAGGCGACCGCGATAGAGGATTTATCGAGAGGACTCTGTGAGGGGACTTCACGAGGAGACATATCCAGAGGATTTAGCGAGGAGACTTATCGGGGGGACTTGGCGAGGGGGCCTAGCGAGGCGGCTACGAGAGGGGACTTCGTGAGGGGACTTAGCAAGGCGGCAACGCTAGGTGACCTGGGAGGGAAATAGCGAGGGCCTTTGCGAGGGGACTTCACGTGGGAACTTCGCTAGGGGACCTCGCGAGAGGACTTGGCGAGGGGGCGTAGCGAGGGGACTTAGCTAGGCAACCACAGTAGAGGATTTATCGAGAGGACTGTGCGAGGGGACTTGGCGAGGCAACTACGCGAGGGGACTTAGCGAGTGGACTTCGAGAGGGGTATAGCCAGGGTAGTTAGCGAGGGGACTTAGCTAGGCGACTACACGAGGGGACTTCCAAATGGGAGTTGACGAGGCACTTGCCCAGGGGACTTAGTGTGGGACTCCGTGACGGGACTTAGCGAGTGGACATCGAGAGGGGCATAGCGAGGGGACTTAAAGAGAGGACTTGTTGAGGGAATTTATCGAGACTTAGCGAGGAGACTTATCGACGGAACTTAAAGAGGGGACTTAGCGAGGGAACTTACTGAGTGCACTTCGCGAGAGCACTTTGCGATGGGACCTAGCTAGGCGACTTCGCAAGGGGACACAGGGAGGGGACTTAGAGAGGAAACTTTGCGAAGGGACTTAGCGAGGGGACTTAACGAAGGGACTTAGCTAGACGACTACGCGAGGTGACTTCGGGAGGGGACTTCCAAAGGGGACTCTACGAGGCACTTGGCAAGGGGACTTAGCGAGGGACTTCGCGATTATACTCAGCGAGGGGACACATCGAGGGGACTTAGCGATGGGACGTAGCGAAGGAACTTACTGAGTGGACTTCAGGAGAGCACTTTGCTAGGGGACTTCGCAAGGAGACTTGGCGAGGGGACTTATTGAGGCGACTACGCGAGGCGACTTTGCGAGGGACTTCACAAGGAGACTTAACCAGGGGACTCATCGAGGGGACTTAGCGATGGGACCTAGTGAGCGGACTTAGCTAGATGACTACGCGAGGGCACTTCACAAGGGGACTTGGCGAGGGCAACTCACAAAGGTACTTAGCGTGGGATTTAGGGAGGGGACTTAACGAGGGGACTTCGCAAAGGGTCTTAGCTAGGGGACATAGCGAGAGAACTTTGCGAGGGGACTTGGCTAGGCGACCACGATAGAGGATTTATCGAGAGGACTCTGCGAGGGGACATAGCGAGGGGCTTAATAAGAGAACTTAGCTAGACGACTACGAGAGGGGACTTAGCGAGGCGGCAACGCTAGGTGACTTGGGAGGGGACATAGGAAGGGGAGTTAGCTAGGTGACCACGATAGATTATTTATCGAGGACTGTGCGAGGGGACTTAACGAGGTGACGTAGCGAGGGACTTAGCGAGGTGACATAGCAAGGGGATTTCGCGAGGGGACATAGCGAGGGACTTAGCTAGGGGGCTTCAAAAGGGGACTTGGCGAGGACACTTGGCAAGGGGACTTAGCGTGGGACTTAGCAAGGGGACGTACTGAGTGGACTTCGCGAGAGGACTTCCAAGGGGACTTAGCGAGTGGATTGCGCAAGAGGACTTGGCGAGGCACTTGGGAAGGAGATTTAGCGTGGGTTTTACCGAGAGGACTTAGCGAGGCAACTACGCGAGGGGACTTAGCGAGGACTTGGCGAGGGGACTTAGCGAGGCGACTACGCGAGGGCACTTAGCGATGGGACCTAGTGAGGTGACTTATCAGGGGACTTAGCGAGAGGACATAGCCAGGGGACCTAGCTAGGAGACTACGTGAGGGGACTTCGCAATAAAAATAAAATAAATATTTTGTTGTTTAACGACGCTGTCAATTGCCAGGATCACATCAGCGTCGTCGGTGTGCCGGAAGTTTGTCCCGCAGGAGTTCTTTTACATGCCAGTAAATCTACTGACATGGAGCTGTCGTTTTTAAGCACACTTAAAACCATCGACCTGGGCTGGATGGGGACTTCGCAAGGTTACTAAGCAAGGGGACTTGGCGGGGCACTTGGCGAGTGGACTTAGTGTGGGATTTCGCGAGGGGACTTAGCGACGGGAGTTATAAGAGGACTTAGCGAAGGAACTTTTCGAGGCGACTAAGCGAGGGTTTAGCAAGGCGACTCTGCGAGGGGACTTAGCGAGGGGATTTAATAATACGACTTAGCTAGGGGACTTAGCGGGACGACTGCGCTGGGGACTTAGCGAGGGGATAACGCAAGCGGACTGAGCGAGGGGTGATAGCGAGGGGACCTCGCGAGGGGACTTAACATGCGGACTTAGCGAGGGGACTTAATAAGAGGACTTAGCTAGGGGTCTTAGCGAGGCGAATACGAGAGGGGACTTCGCGAGGCGACAATGCGAAGGGAACTTAGCGAGGTGGCAACGCTAGGTGACTTGAGAGGGGACATAGCGAGGGGACTTCGCGAGAGTACTTGACGAGGGGACGTAGCGAGGAGACTTAGCGGGGGACTAGGCGAGGAGACTTTGCGAGGGTACTTGACGAGGGGACGTAGCGAGGTGACTTAGGGAGGGGACTTAGCAAGCGGATTTCGCGAGGGGACCTAATAAGAGGACTTAGCTAGGCGAATACGAGAGGGGACTTCACGAGGCGACAATGCGAAGGGGACTTAGCGAGGTGGCAACGCTAGGTGACTTGGGAGGGGACATAGCAAGAGGACTTCGCGAGGGTACTTTGTGAGGGGACTTCGCGTGGGGACCTCGCGAGAGGACTTTGTGAGCGGACTTGGCAAGGGGACATATCGAGGGGACTTGGCGAGGACACTTGGGAAGAGGCTTAGCGTGGGACTTAGCGAGGGGATGTACTGAGTGGATTTCGCGAGAGGACTTTCGAGGGGACTTAGCGAGTGGACTTTGCAAGGGGAGTTGGCGAGGCAATTGGCGTGGAGACTTAGGGAGGGGACTTAGCGAGGCGACATAGCGTGGGACTTAACGAGGGGACTGAACGAGGAGATTTAGCGATGGGACCTAGCGAGAGTACTTGACGAGGGGACGTAGCGAGGGGATTTAGCGAGGAGACTTAGCGGGGGACTAGGCGAGGAGACTTTACGAGGGTACTTGACGAGGGGACGTAGCGAGGTGACTTAGGGAGGGGACTTAGCAAGCGGATTTCGCGAGGGGACCTAATAAGAGGACTTAGCTAGGCGAATACGAGAGGGGAGTTCACGAGGCGACAATGCGAAGGGGACTTAGCGAGGTGGCAACGCTAGGTGACTTGGGAGGGGACATAGCAAGAGGACTTTGTGAGGGGACTTCGCGTGGGGACCTCGCGAGAGGACTTTGTGAACGGACTTGGCGAGGGGACATATCGAGGGGACTTAGCGAGGAGACTTAGCTAGGGGACTTGGCGAGGACACTTGGGAAGAGGCTTAGCGTGGGACTTGGCGAGGGGACGTACTGGTGGATTTCGCGAGAAGACTTTCGAGGGGACTTAGCGAGTGGACTTTGCAAGGGGAGTTGGCGAGGCACTTGGCGTGGAGACTTAGGGAGGGGACTTAGCGAGGCGACTACGCGAGGGGACATAGCGTGGGACTTAACGAGGGGACTGAACGAGGAGATTTAGCGATGGGACCTAGCGAGCGGACTTCGCGAGAGGACATAGCCAGGGGACTTAGCTAGGCGACTACGCGTGGGGGCTTCGCGAGAGGACCTTGCAAGGGGACTTGGCGGAGGCATTTGACGAGGGGACTTAGCGTGGGATTTCGCGAGGGGACTTAGCGAGAAGACTTAGCGACGGGACTTATAAGAGGACTTAGCGAAGGAACTTGTCGAGGCGACTAAGCGAGGGGCTTAGCAAGGCGACTCTGCAAGGGGACCTCGCGAGGGGACTTAGTAATAAGACTTAGCTAGGTGACTTAGCGGGTCGACTACGCTAGTGGAGTTAGCGAGGCGATAACGCGAGCGGATTTGGCGAGGGGTGATAGCGGGGGGACCTCGCAACGGGACGTAGCGAGGGGACTTGGCAAGGGGTACTTATCGTGGGACCTTACGAGGGGACTTAGCGAGTGGACAACGCGAGGGGACCTAGCGCGCGAACTTCGCGAGGGTAGTTAGCGAGGCACTTAGCTAGGGGACTTGGCGAGGACACTTGGCAAGGGGACTTAGCGAGGTGACATAGCGAGTGGATTTAGCGAGGGGACTTGGCGAGTTGACTACGCGAGGGCACTTAGCAATGGGACCTAGTGAGGTGACTTATCAGGGGACTTAGCGAGAGGACATAGCCAGGGGACCTAGCTAGGAGACTACGTGAGGGGACTTCGCAATAAAAATAAAATAAATATTTTGTTGTTTAACGACGCTGTCAATTGCCAGGATCACATCAGCGTCGTCGGTGTGCCGGAAGTTTGTCCCGCAGGAGTTCTTTTACATGCCAGTAAATCTACTGACATGGAGCTGTCGTTTTTAAGCACACTTAAAACCATCGACCTGGGCTGGATGGGGACTTCGCAAGGTTACTAAGCAAGGGGACTTGGCGGGGCACTTGGCGAGTGGACTTAGTGTGGGATTTCGCGAGGGGACTTAGCGACGGGAGTTATAAGAGGACTTAGCGAAGGAACTTTTCGAGGCGACTAAGCGAGGGTTTAGCAAGGCGACTCTGCGAGGGGACTTAGCGAGGGGATTTAATAATACGACTTAGCTAGGGGACTTAGCGGGACGACTGCGCTGGGGACTTAGCGAGGGGATAACGCAAGCGGACTGAGCGAGGGGTGATAGCGAGGGGACCTCGCGAGGTAATTCGCGAGGGGACTTAACATGCGGACTTAGCGAGGGGACTTAATAAGAGGACTTAGCTAGGGGTCTTAGCGAGGCGAATACGAGAGGGGACTTCGCGAGGCGACAATGCGAAGGGAACTTAGCGAGGTGGCAACGCTAGGTGACTTGAGAGGGGACATAGCGAGGGGACTTCGCGAGAGTACTTGACGAGGGGACGTAGCGAGGAGACTTAGCGGGGGACTAGGCGAGGAGACTTTGCGAGGGTACTTGACGAGGGGACGTAGCGAGGTGACTTAGGGAGGGGACTTAGCAAGCGGATTTCGCGAGGGGACCTAATAAGAGGACTTAGCTAGGCGAATACGAGAGGGGACTTCACGAGGCGACAATGCGAAGGGGACTTAGCGAGGTGGCAACGCTAGGTGACTTGGGAGGGGACATAGCAAGAGGACTTCGCGAGGGTACTTTGTGAGGGGACTTCGCGTGGGGACCTCGCGAGAGGACTTTGTGAGCGGACTTGGCAAGGGGACATATCGAGGGGACTTGGCGAGGACACTTGGGAAGAGGCTTAGCGTGGGACTTAGCGAGGGGATGTACTGAGTGGATTTCGCGAGAGGACTTTCGAGGGGACTTAGCGAGTGGACTTTGCAAGGGGAGTTGGCGAGGCAATTGGCGTGGAGACTTAGGGAGGGGACTTAGCGAGGCGACATAGCGTGGGACTTAACGAGGGGATTGAACGAGGAGATTTAGCGATGGGACCTAGCGAGAGTACTTGACGAGGGGACGTAGCGAGGGGATTTAGCGAGGAGACTTAGCGGGGGACTAGGCGAGGAGACTTTACGAGGGTACTTGACGAGGGGACGTAGCGAGGTGACTTAGGGAGGGGACTTAGCAAGCGGATTTCGCGAGGGGACCTAATAAGAGGACTTAGCTAGGCGAATACGAGAGGGGAGTTCACGAGGCGACAATGCGAAGGGGACTTAGCGAGGTGGCAACGCTAGGTGACTTGGGAGGGGACATAGCAAGAGGACTTTGTGAGGGGACTTCGCGTGGGGACCTCGCGAGAGGACTTTGTGAACGGACTTGGCGAGGGGACATATCGAGGGGACTTAGCGAGGAGACTTAGCTAGGGGACTTGGCGAGGACACTTGGGAAGAGGCTTAGCGTGGGACTTGGCGAGGGGACGTACTGGTGGATTTCGCGAGAAGACTTTCGAGGGGACTTAGCGAGTGGACTTTGCAAGGGGAGTTGGCGAGGCACTTGGCGTGGAGACTTAGGGAGGGGACTTAGCGAGGCGACTACGCGAGGGGACATAGCGTGGGACTTAACGAGGGGACTGAACGAGGAGATTTAGCGATGGGACCTAGCGAGCGGACTTCGCGAGAGGACATAGCCAGGGGACTTAGCTAGGCGACTACGCGTGGGGGCTTCGCGAGAGGACCTTGCAAGGGGACTTGGCGGAGGCATTTGACGAGGGGACTTAGCGTGGGATTTCGCGAGGGGACTTAGCGAGAAGACTTAGCGACGGGACTTATAAGAGGACTTAGCGAAGGAACTTGTCGAGGCGACTAAGCGAGGGGCTTAGCAAGGCGACTCTGCAAGGGGACCTCGCGAGGGGACTTAGTAATAAGACTTAGCTAGGTGACTTAGCGGGTCGACTACGCTAGTGGAGTTAGCGAGGCGATAACGCGAGCGGATTTGGCGAGGGGTGATAGCGGGGGGACCTCGCAACGGGACGTAGCGAGGGGACTTGGCAAGGGGTACTTATCGTGGGACCTTACGAGGGGACTTAGCGAGTGGACAACGCGAGGGGACCTAGCGCGCGAACTTCGCGAGGGTAGTTAGCGAGGCACTTAGCTAGGGGACTTGGCGAGGACACTTGGCAAGGGGACTTAGCGAGGTGACATAGCGAGTGGATTTAGCGAGGGGACTTGGCGAGTTGACTAGGCCAGGGGCTTAGCGAGGGGCCTTATAGGACTTAGCGAAGGAACTTGTTGAAGCGACTAAGCGAGGGGACTTAGCAAGGCGACTCTGCGAGGGGAATTCGCGAGGGGACTTAGCGGGGGGACATAGCGAGGCGAATACGCGAGGGTACTTCGCGAGTGGACTTTGCGAGGGGTCTTAGAGACGCGACTTAGCGAGGGGACTTCCGAGCGTGACTTCAGGAGTAACTTGTCGACTATGGGTGCGACATCGGGAGTGTCTCCGGAGTGACACCGGGCGGTGACATCGGGTGTTGCCAGGGTCACCGGGAGACTCATGCGGAGTGACATGTGATGCCGGCTGAGACTTTGGGAGTGACGGCGGGGTGACATCATGGGTGAAAACCTCTGGAGGGACCTCTGACCTCGCTTCGTGAGCGACTTAGGGTGCGCCATCAAGAGTGACCTCGCGGAAGGAACTGTTGGAGCTATGAGGGCGAAGTTCAGAGAGGGCGCCGGTAAGATTATGGGTTGAGAGAGATGGAGAGAGAAAAATAATATAATATATAATATAATATAATATAAAATAAAAATCTATATAATAACCCTGGCACCTAATTACTTAAACCAGGACTAATATGCCAGATCTTTAAAATTTATTTATTCTACACA
Organism: Tenodera sinensis; assembly: GCA_030765045.1. NCBI lineage: Eukaryota > Metazoa > Arthropoda > Insecta > Mantodea > Mantidae > Tenodera > Tenodera sinensis. The sequence goes on from CM060965.1 coordinate 10,548,781, forward strand.
TTCATACACACAACATACTTTACAGACAATTTTAAAATAAAATTACAAAATAATATACTATATAACAAATTATAAAGATACATAAATTAAATTATATATCATAAAAAAAACAAGAAACAAGAAAATAAAAAAATAAAATAAAAACAAAAACACAAATTATAACATTTCACACATAATCACTCTCAAAAATAAATACTCTAAAACAATAACAAATCATTTCAAACAATCAAAATACAATAAAATTTCTAAATAAGTTTATGTATATATATATGTTTTTTTCTTCTTTCTTTTTATATATATATATAAAGAAAGAAGAAAAAAACACATTTAACAATTATTTATAATATAATATTAAAAAAAAAATATATATATATCCTCAGTACAACAAAATATAAATTTCATACACAACATCACTCACAACTACAAACTATTACTAAACAATAAACAAATATATAAAATTAAATAATTATAATTTATTACATAAAATTATAAATTATATTATTACTATTATTATTATCATTATTATTACTTAAAAATTAATTAATTTAATATTATAATTATACCTATAACTAATACTTTTTATAAATATAATGGAGAGCGAGAGAGTGTGGGTGTAGGTGCCCAGCATTAACTCAATGGAAGTCAAATAGCAAACGATTTTGTGACGCCCGCCCAGGGTAGGTGTAGCACCGGAAACTTTAGTCGGTGCCGGAGTGCCCCACCCCACTGGTAAGCCACATAACAAGGAGCTAAAGAGATCAATTTTGTGTTGTAATATCACGAAAGACTATGTGGTGTTGACATCGGTAGAAGAGAACTGTAATTTTGTGCAAAAACTTAGAACCAAATGAAGTGGTAGAAAAGTAAGTGGAAGTTCGTCATTTTGTAACACTGGTGTCAGAGGTGGGATTGCTGTAAGTAGTGTGGATATCACCATGAAGGAGATGAACAAATTACTAGCCTACTGGCCTAAATCAAGAACCTGAGATCTGGAATGAAAGAAAACTAATGTGTTACACTCACATGACTTTCTCTACTTTTGTACTAACTATTCTTACAAACTCTTATTCCTATATCTTCTTCGTGTTAGTTGAGATAAACATTTGTACAAATTATCCTATTGTTTATTTCCTTGTAGATGCAATGAGAATATTAGAATCAGTAGGCTTTGACCGATAGTCAAATCATTTAAAACTTTGATATTCTGTTGGTTTTGCATACTTAACATATAAAAATATGAACAACGATGATGCATTTCACGAAAGTTTTGTTTTCCAAAACTCACACACATAATAAGGAATATCTCCGAAATGGTTCACCCTACAAGAAAATTTATTGGGATATAAATTGTGTATTTTAGCAACATCATTTTTTGTCCAGTAAGATTTGGTGTATCTCTTACGGTTTACCAGTTATGCAAAAGTCATCCAGAGTAAATTATTTTTGTTGCTACTGCCAGAAAGAATCTCTTGGAGCAGTAGTTATCCGAACTATGGGGAAGTGGCACAAAAGGAACTTACGGCCACCTGGTAGTCAGTAAAGACTTAGGATGTGACATTCCCAAAGACCCATATATATATATATATACCGTATTTTATCGCATAAGACCCCCCCTCGCATATTTCCCTCCCCTATGATTTTTCATCACTAAAAATTATTTACCTATTAAAGATCGCATAATTCCCTCTCCTGGTTAGTTCTTATTGGAGCGGCCTTCAAATGACTTGATAATGGACAACAATCGACGCAGCGGTGCCTGTCACGGACAACAATGGACGCAGTGGTTGCCACAAAAATACTCGTATTGCCATTGTCACAGCGTATAGTAAAATTGAAATGTGAAGTTGCAGACGTGTTTCTAAGTCAGTTTGTTACAAGTTGTCATATTGTTAAGAAGAGTTTTAAACAAAACTGGTATTTCTTATGCCATTAATGGTTCTGACGACATGTTGTGCAATAGCGAACATGAAGATGTGTTAACTAAGCCAGATATAAATGAAAATAGTGACGATAGTGACAAAAGTGAGACCGCAGAATAGTCAGAGAAAAGAAACAATGAAACAATACATTGTAGACCCAATGAAACCGTGGTATGTATACAGTTCATTCACAAATTACTGTACACCTATATAACTTTCACATAATGCTACATGGTTTCCCTTCCTTTCTGAAATCCTAGAAGCACCACTCGCATAATTCCCTCCCAAGTGTTTTCAAGCAAATTTTTTGAGAAAAAAACGGGGGAATTACACGATAAAATACGGTATACATATCTATCAATATCTATCTTTTATATATATATCTTATACCCATTTTATATATATATATATATATATAATATGTCATATTGTGGCTGAGTAAATCTCAAATCAACTGTTTATGATAGAAACATAGTGAGAGTTTGGGTGTAATGCAATACTTGCTGGAGCATAGGGAAGGAATAAAGAGAGTAAAAACCTCTGAGTGTTTCTCGACGTCCATGAAATACATACGTAACACTCTGCAATAATAATTCACATCAATTTTATACTGAACTTTAGTTAGAGAAAAAGTGGTCATCGCAAGCTATAAATATCGATTACAGTTGTTTTCAAACCTTGGCATTTTACACATTATCCTGCCAAATTCAACAACACAAATGTCTGTATTGTTGTTGTTAGCTAATGCTGGATTTCTGACAATGAAGTCATTAATCCTCTTGCTCTCCAATATTTTTCACTGATGGATGGGGCACTAGAAGTGGCCGGGCATATTTGAAGGTGGTCTCGGTCCATTTCCTCTTGCAGATCACATAGAGGACAGAGTGGTGAAGAATATATCCCAATTCTGTTTAAATGTTTTGCCAGACAATCATGTCCTGAAGGTTGCAACTGCTGTTTTTCGAGGATACTCAGGAATCACTGTTTGAATGTTTGGTAGTTCCCATCTTTTATTCTTTGATTTTTCATAGTAATATTTTGCAATAATTTTTTTGAATTCAGAGTTGACTAATCTTTTAGCTGCATAAAATGGTAGATTAACTATAGATTTTTGTACACCGCTGGTACCCTTTTTTTGCAAGAAAATCAGCTTTCTCATTACCACTCAGTCCACAGTGAGCCGGTATCCATTGGAAGACTAGGTGTTTTTGAAGTGCTGTTAGATGGCTAAGCATCTTCCAACATTCTATAATAGTTTGGTTTTTTGGTGACAACTTGGAAGTAATTGCTATAATAACTTCTAGGTCATCAGTGCCCTTAAAAGATTCATGGCAATAGCCAGATATAAATTTCACTCAGAAATAAACATACTAGAAACAAGAAAAATACACACAAAAAGTAAAAAACAGTGGCAATAGCCAAATATGAAACAAGCTGATAAATATATCAAAAAGCATAAAGACTTAACTAAAGTTTTAAATCATCAAATTGATATTGCACTCCGCTAAAAACTTAAAAACTCTATCAACCGCTGTTTTGTCGTCCGCTAAGACCTCTGCAAGTCTGGCAGGGAGCTGCAGAGAATCCCGAACATGGTTGCCAACCCGTACGATAATTTGAATGTATGATAGTTCGATACCGGCGAAATATCATTTTCACTGGTTTGTCACATCAGCGAAATAAAACCAATTATACATGGCGACACCACTTTTGCCTTCATGGCCTGTCTCCACCCCTCTAAGGCAACCATTTCATTTTCTACTAATCCTTCTACCCTTTATCCTCTTGTTGCCAGTGTGCCCAGATCTGGAATCTCAATGAAGAAGGCACTTCACAAAATTGCTGATCAATGGAGAAAAGTCGGAATACGTGATATTCCGTATGAAATAAAGAACATGTGTGGTGTTAAAAAGATGTGTCACCATGATGGAAATACTGATTTCAAAGAACTAGCAGCCTTTGCATTATCAGTGATTTCGTTGTCCCACAGAAACACTTCTTGTAAAAGAGCTTTTTGTAAACTTGGTTGAATAAAAACTAAAGTTAAAATCAGATTGGCGATGGATACGGTAAATAAACTTATTCTGTCACCTCAGCTTATGAAAAAAATGTGTTAGATAGGAAAATTGCAAGTAACTGAGAAGACGTTCAGGTTTATCTCAACAACAAATTTGTACAATGATGCAACAGTTGACGAAGATGAACTTTCAGATGAATAGTACGAGAAACATAAGTGCTAACGTTGTAATACTGATTGAAGTCATCAGTCTTGTAAGTGGATATAATAAACATCATTGCTTTTACATTTTCATAAGTGTTATACTGATAGTTTTATTCTTGTAGCATTTTGTTTATGATGTACAATAATTTAGAAGCCAAATCTATAATTTTGAGTGGCTGGTATGATAATTTTACTTTTAAATGTTGGCAACCCTAATCCCGAAGATGCGCTAGAGAGCAACACTCTAGCACCACAGATGGCGAACTACAAAAGGTTGTCACACAACGGACATAGAGGGGCAGGGTCCCTTTTAAATAGGTAACCATGTGAAAAAATGCAGTGCCCTATTCTTAGTCGAGCCAAACTAACCTCCTCGCGGCGAGATGTCCGACAGGAAGTTACCCAGTTTATCGGAAGTTCTTTCACATCTCTAAGCTTATTACCGCTGTGCTGATCGCACTTATTTTGTTTTATGGAGGCACCTCCTTTGTTTCGCAACTCTTGCTTTCCCCGCTGGGTTGCGCTAGTGTCTTCCTATGGGTTGCCTCTCGGTCTGACAGTGATAGGAGACGGCAGTCGGAGTGCTCCTTTCGCGCCGTGCGGGGTAAGTTGTTTGGCTTTAACTAGGGCTCAGGGTCCACGCGAAACATTTAGGCTTTCAGATAGGCTGAAGACTGCCCGACTCCTCGCTTGAGAGGGAATTGACTGGGGGTTATGCAAATTGGGTTGTTTTACCTGTATCTCTGTTGTGTTTCGACTTCCATTTCTGTATAAATTATTGATCCATAAAGGCTGTAGTTCTCGGAATTTTTAGTGGTCTCTTCTTTTCAGTTCCTCCCCCCCCCCCCTTTCTCACGATTGTACCTAAGCCCCTATGGTACAAAAATGGTAGCAGAGCGTGGTTATCTTATGGTCGAGTGGGGCAGTTAAATTGAGCATTGGGTTATTGTTTTGATTAACCATGTCGAGTGACTTTCAGCTGTTGCGTAAGAACGAAATACTATTTGAGTTGGGGATTCGTGGACGTGATGATTTGTCGTCGGCAGACGTTCCGGCCCTATTAGACGCACTTCGTGGCGTGAAGGATAACGATTATGTTGTGTTGCCGGACAAACATTTATTGGTGACTGAATCACCGTCATTATGTGAGGCCGCACGGCTGGAATTTGAAGAGTTGTTCTCCGAGTTGAGTAATATCTCGGGGTTTTCGAAAGCGCAGGTGAGGCGTTTGACAGCCAGGATCTTGCATTATGTGCAGCGGATTGAATATTTCCAAAAATATTGTCCTAAGGTTAAGTTCGGGGTTGACTTGGCCGAGCTGAAGGGGCAGTTCAGGAGATATTTAGAAGTGCTTGCTCAGAAAGGGGATCGGGCCGAGTCGACTACTGTCACACCAACTGTGACGTCTCAAATGTCGGCCTTTAAACCGCTAAAGTTACTTCATCCCTTACAACAGTTGGTTGAACCTTATCAAGTCTTTAAGGTTGTTGATGTTCTTACAGCTCTTGAATTTCTGAAGTTCCTGGTAAGAGCTAAGGATTGCGCTGAGTTATGCGAAGTTCCCGGTTTGCAGCTGCTTGAAGTAGTGATGTCAAAAGGGGGTGACGCGGTGCGCAGTATAATTGGGCGTATTAAGGGATGTGTTGATCCAGTCTCTGAATTACATGACAGTGTATTGAAGTGTTTCATTCCTCGTCGGGAGCTACATACATTAATTCAAGGTCATTATTTGAAACCCCAGGGATCAGGAGAGCCTTTCTTCGAGTACATTAGCAGGGTTAAGTTGTTTGCGCGTATACTACGGTTGCCAGATAGCGAACGGCAGATCTGTGACGTCATTATTACGGGGTTGACCCCGGAGGTACGTTCTCTTTTGGTATTTAGCTCTTGTCCTGCTACGTTTAAAGATTTAGAGGGGCTATTGCCGATCTTGGCAGAGTATGAGGCGTCAAATGCGGCACGAAACCGCGAATCATTGCAAGTGCCTCTGCATGGTGTTCGATTTGAGCCGCGGCAGACTAACCGAGGAGATTTGGCTCGAGATAGTTTTCGCTCGCCAGGGTCTTGTTTTAGATGTGGTTCTCCTGAGCATTTGGTTAGACAATGCACGGTGGCCAGGAAGCGTGGTGGCGTTTTACTACCCGTGGGGGTAGATGGTCAAAGGCGCCAAGATTGACAACGAGCCCCTTGCGGAATTTCTGCCTGTTGTCGGATATTCCGTCGGATAATAGCCAAGCCCTTTAATTTGAAGCCGACAGTACAGGTGACTGTTGGGAAACGACAGTTAATCGCTCTCTTGGACTCGGGGAGTTCCTGCTCTTTGGTACACGAGGAGTTTTATTATACCTATCTTGGTAAATTCTCGGCCAAACCGCGACAGTGTAGCGTTGGGTGCGTGTCTGTAAATGGTCATAAATTTCAGGTGAATGCCAAGGTTCTGTTGACCATACGTATTTCGCGTTTTACGTGGAAACACTATTTCTATCTTCTGCCGGACCTGCCATTTCAACTGATTTTAGGCTCGGACTTTATGACTAGAGTCGGCCTAAGGCTTGATTTTCGGGATGGGGAAATCACCTTTGCATTTGCCCCTTCCGAACGAGTTGCATTTCAGTGCGGTCAAGTTATTAACAAACCACCTTTGGAGGAGAGTGGCGGGCTACGTCACCATATATGCGACGTTAGCAATGCTTTCCCCCATTTGACAGAAGAGCAGGGCCGTTCGCTGGAACAACTCTGTGCGAACCATGGGTCATTGTTTGCTGACCGTTTAGGAGTAACAAATTTGGTGGAGTATGATATACAACTAACAGACGACACCCCTGTGAAGTTACCACCCTATCGTGTCACCCCACCTAAAATGGCTATTCTTCGTAAAAAGATCGACGAAATGTTACGAAAGGGAGTGATCAGGCCGTCCACGTCTGCTTATAGTAGTCCAGTATTTCTGGTCCCTAAGGGCGAGGACGATTTCAGGGTAGTGGTGGACTACCGGCACTTGAATAAAAAGATAAAGATCGAGGCCCAACCAATGCCACATCTAAATTCGGCAGCGCATTATTTTGCGGGTGCCAAAGTATTTACTAGTTTGGATTTGAATAGCGCCTACTACCAAGTGCCCTTATCGGAGTCCTCTAAGCCACTAACGGCTTTTGCTGTCCCATGGAGGCTTTATGAATTTCAACGAGTACCCTTCGGCATTGCTACTGGAGCTCAGGTGTTGTCGCGGTTATTAGACGAAATATTTTCGGACATCAAGTTTAAATATGTGTATCACTATCTAGATGACGTGGTTGTCTACTCGCCCGACTTTGAAACCCATTGCCAACATTTAGCGGAGGTCTTTGACCGGCTCGAGCGCGCAGGCCTTACCTTGCGCAAAGAGAAGTGTAACTTTGCTGCGGGACAGATTTCTTTCTTAGGTCATATTGTATCTCCGGCTGGGATAACGATTGATCCGGAGCGGACCAAAGTTCTACGTAACTTTCCTCCCCCTAAAACCGTAAAGGCATTGGCCAGGTACGTGGGGATGGTGAACTTTTTCAGCAAGTTTATTCCGCATTTTGCAGCGCGGGCGGAACCACTGAACCGTCTTCGGCGGAAGGGAACGCCGTTTAAGTGGGGTGAGGAACAGCAGCAGGCCTTTGAAGACCTTAAACAGGCCATAATGAATCCCCCGGTGTTGGCTTTCCCTGATTTTTCACGTAGATTTATCCTTCAGACCGATGCAAGCAGGGGATCGGTGGCTGCTGTGTTACTTCAGGATTTTCCTATGGGGCGTAGGGTTATTGGGTATAGTTCACGTACCCTTACTCCAGCCGAGCGGAAGTATTCAGTTTACGAACTTGAAACTTTGGCTGTGGTATTTGGCTTAGAAAAATACCGCGAATATCTGGAGCATGTTGAGTTTACTCTTGAGTGCGATAACCAGGCGCTAACGTGGTCGTTGGCCTCACCGCGATCTACAGGCAGGTTAGCGCGTTGGGGCGTACGCATTTCAGCTTTTAAGTTTGTCCCGATACATATACGTAGTTCAGAAAATTGTGTGGCTGATGCCTTAACGAGAGTATTCGAAGAACCGAGAGAATGTAAATGCGGAAAGGAAAATGTTTTAGCCGTCTGTGAATTTCCGGAGTTGTTCGAGGGTTTGCACACACATCAGAGGAAAGATCCGGATCTGCAGGCCCTTATTGATCGGCTTGAGGCTGGCGAGGTTGTTACTCCTTATTGTTTGAAGGAGGGTGTTTTGATGACCCAGGCTACCTTCGACGGCAAGAACAAGGTTGTTTTGCCACGGGCCTTAATTTCCATGGTGTTTGAATATTTCCATTCATCTCCTGTAGGCGGGCATTTGGGAATAGCCAAGACCAAAGACAAGATTCGGGAATATTTTGTGTGGCCGGGCATGAATAAAGAAATTGCTTCCCGAGTTAGACAGTGTCAACTTTGTGCAATGGCGAAACCGGCGCAATGTACAGTATGGAAAGGTTTAGCATCGGAGGTGGCAAGTAGACCCCTGGAAAAATTATTTGTGGATTTTATCGGCCCTTTTCCTCGTTCAGTCCAGGGGAATACGTATGCATTAGTCGTAGTAGATTCGTTTAGTAAGTTTGTATGGATGTCGGCCTTACCGAAAGCGAATACACGAGGGGTAGTCAAGGTTCTCTCTTCAGTATTTGCGGCTTTTGGAGCCCCTCGTTATTTGGTAACAGACAACGCCACTCAATTTACTTCTTTCGCCTTTAGAAATTTCTGTTTTAGTTGGGGCATTAAAACCATAACTACCACCCCTTATTACCCCCGTCCTTCCCATGCCGAAAGATTTAACAGGAACCTCAAATCAGCATTAATAGCCTTTCATCATGATAATCATACTAAGTGGGACACTAATTTGTCTCGGTTGCAGTTGGCGTTTAATTCGGCTCGACACGAATCACATGGCGTTACCCCTCATCAGCTTATGTTAGCCTATATACCTAACTCTCCGCTGTCTAACCTTTGGCGTTTGGACGATTTGCTTCCCCAGAATATTACTCGCGAGGAAATATGTAGAGTATGGAAGGCCGCTTTTCGGAATTTGAAGAAGTCACTTGCCCAGGTAAAGAAGCGGTATGATGAAAATAAACGGCCTTCACCTTATGCCGTTGGCCAGAAAGTACTGTGTAAGCTGTACACTCAATCTTCTAAGCAAAATGCTTATGCAGCGAAGTTGGCTCCTAGATACGTAGGGCCGTACGAGATTATAAGTATCTTCAAAAATGTTTCTGTGCGCTTAAGGGACCTCCGCACGGGCCAAGAAAGGAGAGCTCACGTCTCACAATTGAAACCCTTCCAGTAGTTTGGTATCTGTTTTCCGTATGTGTATGGGTTTCCTTTGTTTACTCCTGTATGTTTATGTTGTGAATAAAGTGTTTTGTTTTGAATGTGGGTGTTTGTTTATGTTGGAGCGTGCCATGTGTGCGCCGGGCTGTATACCTCTACGGCGCTCCTGTAGTTAGTTTCTGCCTGGCGTGTGGAGTCGGTATGTGCGCGAAAGAGTAGATTTGTTTTCGTGTGTCTTTGTATGGAAGCGGTGTGAGGTGTTTAGTGTGGTATGTTTGGGGAGTATTTGTGGGATATTTGCTGCGTGCTTGCGGTGTGTGTCTTGTGTAGTAATTATGTGTATTTCGTGTTTGTACTCTTGTGTTGTCTGGCCAGTAGGGATTTTGTTTTATGCGCATTTATTTATACAAGGCCTTGTTTATTTTGTTTACCTTGTATATATATATTGTTTATATATATATATATATATATATATATATATATATATATATATATATATATATATTGTTTAGCTTGTTTTACATTGTCATTTGGAAGAAATTATATTTAATGTTATTCAAGTTCGTTTAAATTGTTCTTATATTGTTATGTTCATTAAACAGTGTATGGTATGTTATCACGCTTGTTGATTATAAATTGATTCAATTTTTTAATTTTCTGCTATTTATATATTTGATGTCATCCACAGTTCTGTAAAAATACTGTCATTCATTCAGTTTGATCTACCCTGAGATGTTATTTTGGGGCAGCAGCCTATTTGAAGCCTGCGTTTTGTTCCCTTTCTGTTGGGTTTGTTCCGTGTTACAGCCTCGCCAGCTCCTGTTCGTAACCTGTCCAGAAAGCACCTAACCACCGCAGTTTGGCATTGTGTAATGTTAAGCCTGGCTGTTACCATCTATCTGGAGTGTTACTGCAGCAGTAAGGTCCGCAATGGAGATTTCTGGAGGCCAGGGAGGTGACGATGGAATATGAAGGGGCTTGTATGTGGCCCACGTTTTGGGTTTTGGACTTTCTCAACGCCTGATTGCAACGAGAGGGCATCCACAGGCTCAAACCCAGAATTTGTTAATTTCTCTGGAACAACGAGGGATCGGTACGCCCAACGAGCTGTGCATCGTCTCTCCCGTCCTGGAAAAACAGAATTGTGCTCTCTGATGTGACAGTGGCCAGTGATTTGTAGTGACAGTGTTTGGTGCCAGTGCTTTCACAGTGACCTGTACAATGACCGGGCGGTGTAAGGTGTGTCCTTCCTAATATGATACTTCTCATACAATATCAGTCTGTTCCTTTCCAGAATGGCGAGTGCGTGTTGTCAGATGGGGGCGGGAGTATTGTGCTGATCGCACTTATTTTGTTTTATGGAGGCACCTCCTTTGTTTCGCAACTCTTGCTTTCCCCGCTGGGTTGCGCTAGTGTCTTCCTATGGGTTGCCTCTCGGTCTGACAGTGATAGGAGACGGCAGTCGGAGTGCTCCTTTCGCGCCGTGCGGGGTAAGTTGTTTGGCTTTAACTAGGGCTCAGGGTCCACGCGAAACATTTAGGCTTTCAGATAGGCTGAAGACTGCCCGACTCCTCGCTTGAGAGGGAATTGACTGGGGGTTATGCAAATTGGGTTGTTTTACCTGTATCTCTGTTGTGTTTCGACTTCCATTTCTGTATAAATTATTGATCCATAAAGGCTGTAGTTCTCGGAATTTTTAGTGGTCTCTTCTTTTCAGTTCCTCCCCCCCCCCCTTTCTCACGATTGTACCTAAGCCCCTATGGTACACCGCAGAGAGCTGACCACTCGTCGTGCCAGGACGACAGCACCGCTCTCCGCACTTCAAGCCTAAAGTCTTCCGAAGTAACACGTGAGATGGTAACACTGGGTTCTGTAGTTGCCGTCTTTGCTGCTAAATCTGCCATTTCATTCCCCGACAACCTACGTGACCAGGAGAATCCATGCACACACCACGTCAACGCCAGAAGCGTGAAAAACGTGGAGCCCATCCTGGATACGTTGTACAATAGGGTGGGGTTTGTACAGCTCACAAAGGCTCTGAAGTGCACTAACGGAGTCGCTCAAAATCAGGCAGTCACCTAATTTACGACGGCGCACATATAAAACGGCTCGGTAAATTGCATAAAGCTCTGCAGTAAACATGGAAGTGCTATTTGGAAAACCGAATGTGCGTGGTTCGGTTCCATAAACATAAGCACATCCAACAACGTTGGTGCTTTTGGGCCCATTGGTGTAAATATATTGACGGTCAGCGTAGCGTGACAAAAATTCTAAAAAAACATGTGCGAATACTTGAAATAGGCATCGTGGACTTCTGGTGTACTGTCTTGGAAACGAAACCCCGCAGGCTAAGGCTGCTATTCCTATACCGTTCTCTTAGCGTGGTGGTGAAAAAAGAAGCGAACGTTAGGTACTTAGGCATACATCTAAGCGCACAACCATAATTTGCCAAGAGAATCTCACGCCGATATTGCAGAGGAGGTTCTGCCGACTCGCTGTAAAGGCTCACCACTGGGCTTGTTGAAAAAGCTCCTATTATAATGCGGATGCCCCTATTGTGGGCCGCGTCTAATCTCAGCACAGATGGTCGTGTTGACGAATAAATAATACACCCATAGTCTAGTTTGGAACGGCTCAATGCGCGATATATTCGCAACAAAACTGTCCGATCCGCTCCCCACGATTTGCCATTTAGTACTCGCATGATATTTAGGGAACAGTCACATCGTGCTCTTAGCTGTGCAATATGCGACGACCAACTAAGCTTCCTGTCCAAGATCAAACCCAGGAAGCGCGGCTCATCTGCGAAGGGAATTAAATCTGGACCGAAACGGAGTGAAGGTGGTAATCGTCTCCTACGACGCCAGAAATAAACGCAGATTGACTTCTCAGTTGAGAAACGGAAGCCGTTTTTGGAGCTCCATTTTCTAAGGTTGTGCAAACATTGCTGCAGGCGCCGTTGTAAGAACGCCGTGCGCTGAGCAGTGCACTAGACAGCGAAATTGTCTACGAATAGGCATGACGAAACTCCAGGTGGAACACATTTCCAGATGGAGTTAATTGCTATAGCAAAGAGCGTGACACTTAGCACCGAACCAACCCTTACTCGGAAAAAGAGGTCCTTCATAAACTCTTGAATGAACAGTGGTAGGCGTCCACGAAAGTTCCAGGTGTACATTTCACTGATGGATGGGGTGCTAGAAGTGGCCGGGCATATTTGAAGATGGTCTTGGTCCATTTCCTCTTGCAGATCACATAGAGGACAGAGTGGTGAAGAGTATATCCCAATTCTGTTCAAATGTTTTGCCAGACAATCATGTCCCGTACTCAACCTGAAGGTTGCATCTGCCATTTTTCGAGGATACTCATGAATTACCATTTGTATATTGTATAAAAAGGTTGTTGTTGTTAGCTAATGCTGGATTTCTGACAATGAAGTCATTAATCCTCTTGCTCTCCAATATTTTTCACTGATGGATGGGGCACTAGAAGTGGCAGGGCATATTTGAAGGTGGTCTCAATCCATTTCCTCTTGCAGATCACATAGAGGACAGAGTGGTGAAGAATATATCCCAATTCTGTTTAAATGTTTTGCCAGACAATCATGTCCTGTAATCAACCTGAAGGTTGCAACTGCTGTTTTCCGAGGATAAAAAGGTTGATCTCATTAAAACACACAAGTTATGTCCAAATGTATTTTTTTGTGAAGTGAACCATTTTGAGATATTCCTTGTTAGTTTTGTGAGTTATGCAATACTTTTCTCATCTGTAAGGCCATTATTCACTCTTTTCTCTCTTGGCCATGTAAAGAGAAAAGGATTTGAAAGCCTTCATTTAGTGACCAGTTTTGAAACATTTGACTATCGCTCAAAGCTTACTTCTCCCACATTCCCCTTACACATACAAGAAAATTAGCAAGAAAGTAATTTCTGCAAATGTTTATCTCGACTAATATGAAGAAGATAAGAGTTTGTAAAAATAGTTAATACAGGAGTAGAGAAAGACATGTGAGTGAAACACATCAGATTTTTAACCACAATGTTGAATGTAAATCAAACATATTTTCCAACCTGTTTCTAGCACATATCCTTCCTTCTCGACTCTGCCTTTTTTTAGCACATCCTTCTCACCCCCCATTCACTATCAGTTACCAAGTCCAAAATGTACTGAACTCATCAACTAGGTGCTAGTCAGCTTCTGCATACGTAGCAGAGCCTCCTAGAACTACCAGAATCTCATGGAGCAGTTGCTATCCAAGTATGGGGAAGTGGCACAAAAGGAACTTACTGCATTGTTTTCTAAAATTGTTAGCCAGGTAAAGTGTTGGGATGTGAAATTCCTGGAGACCCATAGATAGCTTTACAGTGCAACAAAAGAGGGCAATTAATTTGATATGTGACACCATATAAAGGATATGTTACATTTTGTCAACCTTACCTGACTGATAAGATATTTTGGCTTTAAAATATATTGGGAGATTAAATAAAAATATTGTTAAGCATCCAACAAAAAGCAACTTTTAGGTTCTGCTAAAGATGATTTGGGTCTACAAGCACCAGCATTGTATGAAATCCCATGCAGTTGCAGCATAGTTTGTACAGGACATACAGGCAGAACTGTAGAAGATTGCATCATAGAACATCAACAATGAATTGGACTAGGTTACCCAGAAAAATTGGTGTCGGTCTGGATGGCTCAGTTGGTTAGACGCTGGCCTACTGTTCCCAAGGTCGCGGGTTCAAATCCGGCCCAGACCGATGGTTTTTTAGTGTGCTTAAAAACGACAGCTCCATGTCAGTAGATTTACTGGCATGTAAAAGAACTCCTGCGGGACAAAATTCCGGCACACCGGCGACGCTGATGTGATCCTGGCAATTGACAGCGTCGTTAAACAACAAAATAATTTAATTTAATTTCAGAAAAATTGGCAGTGGCAGAGCACACACATATAATACAGATCACAAAATTAGTTTTGTCTCTACTTAAAATGCTAGAAAAGTCCTCTAAGTACTACAGCAGGTTGACTATGGAAGCATAGCATTAAAGCATTAAAGCAACTTTAACAGGGATGAAGGCTTTCGAATCAGCAAAGGATGAACGTCAGTTATTCAGCATGTCTTTCCACCAAAGCATAAAAAAGCATCAGCAGTCACCTGATTTGTTCCACACTTGTCTCCAGTGGCTGGAGCTCGACCAATGGTTAGAAAGTAATTGAAGCTTATCCACTGCTGGCTAGGAATAAATATTGTGACATCAGTAGAATAGCTTCAGTTCCCCTGAGGATGGCTGCAAAATTAGGTGCTGAAAGCTTGGGCAATTACCTAAATTTGATCTGGCTGTTTGCCTGAGAAACTATCATCATTAAAGTGTTTTACAATACATAGGCCTTTTTCTAACTTTTTAAAATTTTGCCAAACTTTTCTGTATATTCTGTTTGCAGTTATCATATACAGCTGGGTTTGCATAAGTTGAAGGATGAATGTAAGACAACAGCCATTCTAAGAGTTACAGGTCTAAAGCTAACTCCATATATTCAAGCTCTCATTTTGGCTGCTGATTTCATAGATTTACTTTGGGCCTATAACACTTTTTTTTGACAGGTAAATCTCAAACCAACCTTTTATGATAGAAACACTGTGACAGTTTGAGTATAATGCAATACTTGCATACCATAGGTAAGGAATAAAGAGAGTCAAAACCTGCAAGTATTTCTCAACCTCCATGAAATAGATACTTAACTCTTGCAATAATAATTCACATCAGTTTTACACTGAACTTTCTATTTACACTAAAATATGTTCATCACAAACTATAAGCACCAAATATACTAAAATGTTTTTAAACCACACCATTTTACACATTGTCATGGCTGCCAACCTCAGTTACACAAATATCTCTAAGCAAATCCGCCCTAAGAAAGCCACTTAACATCAACACTGCTAATGTAAAACAATAGTACCAACATTAAAAATATGGATCTATTTAGTTTTGTTCCTCAGAGCGCTTCGGTCAGGAAGCAATCAGAGCATTTACTGCAGTGACATGCTTACAGCCGCTATGAGTGTTTGTGTACTTCAAGTGACTTTCTTATTTCAGCAGCACCAAAACTAATGATGGAAGCAAAGTTTCGCAAATAGTTATGTCGTGTATTACAAATCAACTAAGTTTTTAGTTTCCTATCATATTTGACTCCTGTTTCATATATACATTATCACACAACATGATTTCAAGTAATGTGTATCAGTCACAAGAGTCTCTTTGCACTGTCAAGGTTGAGTAATGTTCTTGTGATTTAAACACAGCTGAGAGGTTGAGCTCAAAAAGCTTATATAGATTCATTTACTTTCCAGTTCAGGTAAAATCAATTTATTGAATTATTTTTGAGGTCATTTTGAGTCACTTTTTTACACTCATGTTCACTTAAATTGTTTTAAAAACAGGAAACGTTTTCAAGACTGTTCGGTCCCATCATCAGCCATTGGGTAACTGATGCTATCCTCTTGTTCCCCCTCTCTGCTACTATCATCCTGCTGCCATCTGATCCTAGGGGCATGGAGCTTTAACACTTCATTTATAGCTGGGATTTCGAAGTTAATCACTTTATTGTTGTTTTTTATTATATAAATTGTTTCCCAAATGTACAGTTCTATTGGTGAATTTAGGGATTTTGACAATTTTATATTGAGATTAATGTTGTGGCTTTCATTCCAAAAGTGGTGTACCACAGCAGTCATTTCCGTTTGTTTTAATTTTATGTTCCTCTGCTGGTCCTTAATTCTGATATCCAAATTTCTTTTTGTTTTTCCTATGTAGCTTTTCTTTGCAACTATTGCAATTGATTTGGTAAATTCCAGATTTTAGATTGTAAGGGATGGTATTATTAAGTGGCTGGTTCAACAGGTTTTCTACACTGTATTTCAAAAAGGTCAGAAGTTTGCACCTGAAAGCAGCAGAAACTGTTCATAGTTATTCTTATTTTCTCAGCCTTATGTTACATATATAATTTCAAGGCTAAGGATTTTATAATTTTTTTAAAATTAAATGTTAAAAAATTGATTTTTCGAAACCAATCCACTTACTGCTGTGTTCAAGGAGAAATTTTACTAAAATTAAAAATGTGTTCTGTTTGTTATTCACCTCATTCTGTTCATTAGAATAATGAAACTCTGGCAATCTCAACTATAAACCTTTTACAAATTTGACTATCTCACAGTTTGAATTTCAATGACTGTTTACAAAGGAAGAACTTTGGTAAAGTTATTTCCCCACTGATTACTTATAACGGCTTTACCCTTGAGAATATTCTGTTTTTCAATTAACCTCTTGAATATTACATTCTTGTCATTGTACTAATGGATATTTCCACTTTGAAATAGAAATCTGCCATTAGTTGATAAACTTGAATGACTTTATAATGAAAATTGAATCAGATTAAAACACTTAGAATCACTTACATGTAATTAATCTTGAATGGTTTCGAGAGTTTAACTTGCCCTCATCATCAGAATTGCCCGATGATGGGTTGCATTATCGGGCAACCCATGTTGCCCTGTGTGATATTGAATATTACCAGGAAACCAAGAATCATCAACATAGGAACACATCTTCATCTGAAAGAACAAGGACAGAGTTTTAAATTTCAATACCCCACACAACCAAATGTACAACAGCAGCCTACAGAAGCACTAACCTGTACACACAAGGTCAAACAATGTCCGGTTGATAATGGATGAAACTAGCCTCAGCAACATGTTCTGGGAAATTTAAAAAATGAGTATTTTGTGTTACTAGTCAACCCATTTTTCTATTTTAATTGAATGAATTTCCTTTATACTTACTGTCACTTTAACTCCAAAACTCACCTAGTAATGTCCTTAAGAATATGTGATATTGTCCTTGTAGTCATACTACATTTGCATGATCCATATCTGAATGTAACAGAATATCCTGCTGTAACTGGGTCTTCTAACTTAAAGATTCCCACATCTGTCACATTTGTATGGTCTTGTGTCTGCATGCTGCTCTAACCATGTTGCACCTGAAAGCCTTCTTCCATATGTAGCATTTTATGGTCTTGTGTCTGCATGCTGCTCTAACCATGTTGCACCTGAAAGCCTTCTTCCATATGTAGCATTTTATGGTCTTGTGTCTGAATGAAACATATGTTGATTTAAACCAGACTTCTGTTTGAAAGCCTTCTCACATTGATCACATTTTTATGACCTTGTATCTGAATGTAACAGAGTATGTTGATCAAAGTTAAATTTCTGTTTGAAAGACTTGACACATTTGTCACATTTGTAGGACCTTGACTCTGAATGTATTTGAGTATGTTTCTCTAAGACAGACTTCTTTTTGAAAGACTTCTCACATTTGTCACATTTGTGTGGTCTTGTATCTGAATGTAACAAAGTATGCTGATCTAAACTGGACTTCCGTTTGAAAGACTTCTCACATTTATCACATTTGTATGGTCTTGAGCCTGAATGTAACAGCATATGTCGATCTAAGCCAGACTTATGTTTGAAAGCCTTCTCACATTGATCACATTTGTATGGTCTTGTATCAGAATGTAATAGAATATGTCGATCTAAGCCAGACTTCTGTTTGAAAGCCTTGTCACATTGATCACATTTGTATGGTCTTGTGCTTGAATGAAACAGAATGTGTTGTACTAAGTTGTTCTTCCGTTTGAAAGACTTCTCACATTGATCACATTTGTATGGTCTTTTGCTTGAATGCGACTCCATATGTTGTTCTAAATTGTTGCTCCATTTGAAAGATTTCTCACATATATCACATCTATATGGTCTAATGTCTGAATGTAACACAATATGCTTCTCTAAGAGAGACTTCCATTTGAAAGACTTCTCGCATCTGTCACATTTGTATGGTCTTGAGTCTGTAAATGCACTGGAATTTTTAAAAGCTGAACTAACTTCTCCCATTTGGCAGTATCCTGAATCTAAATGTGTGCAGGTACCACTACCATCTTGAGGTACTCCTTCTGAAGTTAACCTGAAATGTTTCACAATAAATTAACAATAATACAGCTTTTCATCTCTCAAATATTTGCCATTACAAATGTTATGCTTAGACTGTCTTAGTAATGAAAGCCGAAACATACATTTATTTTAGTGTAATCAGTAACCATAGAAAATTGTATGTATATTTCCCATTTTAAAGTTTATTTATTTTCAGTTTGCACTGAAACCAATAACCACATTTTGCTAATGTTTTAAGTTGTAATAAAAAAATAAAGAGAAACTAGGTGCACAGGTTACTCGTTACTTATCTTTGTATTATATGAATAGCGTTATGAAAATATAAATTTAACAAAATCTATATTATATATATTATATATAATATATTATATTAATAGAAGATCTAACATCAGACTTCTACAATGGAATGCGGGTGGTCTCACACAAACAAAAAGAGTAGAACTGAATAAAATTGTATTTGACTATAACATAGATATATTTTTCATACAAGAAGCAAATCTAACAAATGACCAACTTAAATACTTCGATTTTACTGGTTTTCTACTACACCTACTACCCAAAAATAGACAGATAAGTAGTGGAATATTAGTTGGAGTCAAAAAGGATATTAAATCCTCCTTTGAAATTGTTAAAGAAATGGATAACACAGATAAAAGTGAATTAATGAAGCTAAATTTTTGGGATAACAAAACACATCAACATTTCTACAGTATTTACAATCCTCCCAGGAATAAACCAGATCTCTCACTTATTGACCAATTAAATAAAACAATCCTAATTGGGGATTTCAATGCCCATTCCAAAAGATGGGGTTATGAAAAAGTGGATTCTACAGGGAAGATAGTGGAAGAATTTTTGAATACCACAACTTTTGAACTGATTTATAGTAAAGAAGATCCCAAAACCTTCATACTGTCGCCCATCGCATTATTGTCGGCACTACCGCAAAGGAGCCGAAGGGAAGAGACAGAGAATGGCCGCATTGTTGGGGCGCTTGCCGATAGAGAGAAAGGGATAGAGACTTCTAGAATTTTCTGCTTTGTATTTCACTGCAATAATAACTGAACTTTCCTGAAGTTTCCAGAATAGTGCCTGGGAGATATAAATAGCAGTAAAGTGTGAGAAGGGACAGTTTTTGTGTTACTAATTTGGAGCTGTGCTGTTGGTGAATCGGAAAAGACTTTCTTGCTGTTGCAACGAGTGTAAAAAGTTACTGTTTACGGAAATAAAAGTGTTTCTTTATCTCGACTACATCTGTCTTCTTTACTTTACACCCACCAAAGTCACAATACAGTACTCTGGAGCAGGCAGTAACCCAGACCTCTTGTTAGCTACAACAGATATTGTTTCAAAAATTAAAAAACAAGTTATAGAAGATCCAAGTTCTGGTCACAGAGTAGTAATTGCTGATATAAAACTAGAGAATACAAATAACAGTCAAGGTCTGACAAATCTGTATTGGAACTTCAAAAAAGCAGATTGGAACAAATATAAAACTGAATTAGAACATAAATTTAAAGAACAAACAAACTCACAGCTACATGACCAACCAGATCATATGAACAAAAATTTCTGTAAAGCCATCCTAGAAACCGTAAAAAAACATATTCCTTGTGGAAGAGTTAAAAATTTCAAACCCTTTTGGAACCCCCAGTTAGAAGAACTGAAAAAGCAAAGGAATATAGCTAGAAATACAGCTGAACAAACAAAAAACATATCGGATACACAAATATGGCGAAAGAAATGTGCCTCACTAAAAAAAGAAATTAATACTGCTAAAAAGAATCACTTTAATAATTTCTTAGAAAAAATGGATTATAGGACAGATGGTAACAAAGCTCATAAGTTCATAAAAAATGTCAAGGACAGGAAAGAAAACAACAGCACACCTATCATACACAACAATAAAATATTAGTAAATGATGCAGTCATAGCCGAAACATTCAATAAATATTATGCTAAATCACATAAAGTAACAAGAAATAATAAAAAGGAATGTAAAGAATTTAAGAAAGATTTGAAACAAGAAAGAGAATGTGATCCTAACACTCAGTACAATATCTTTTTTCAAAGTTTTAATATGCAAGAACTGAACATTGCAATAAATAATCTAAAAAACAAAAAGTCTCTTGGACCAGATCACATACATCCAGAGTTCATAAAAAATCTTGGAAAAACAGCAAAACAACTACTGAAACTCTACAATCTATCCTGGAAAACCACTGTACCTGCTGAATGGCGAAAAGCAATAATTGTCCCACTCTTGAAGAAAGACAAAACAGCATCAGAAATAAAAAATTATAGACCAATAGCTCTTACTAGCATAAAAGCAAAAGTGATGGAAAGAATGGTGTCAAACAGGTTAAATTGGTTTCTAGAATCACAAAATTTAATATCCCCATGTCAAGCTGGATTCAGAGAGTTCCACTTTACAAATGAACAAGTCTTACTTCTCAGTCAAGAAATCAAAGACTCCTTCAATAGAAAAGAAGATAATTTATCAGTTTTTATTCATTTCCAAAGTGCATATGATTCTATATGCAGAACAAAACTACTAAAGAAAGTAAAAAAAATAGGGATACAAGGTCCAATGTTTTCATGGCTATGTCATTTCCTAACACAACACTTTATTGCAAACAGATATGGAAGAAATATATCTAAATACAAACAAGTACACTGTGGCTTACCACAAGGCACAGTGCTCAGCACAACACTTTTTAATATATTTATTAACAATCTGCCACAACATATACAAGAATCAGGTGTGAAGTGTGCACTATTTGCTGATGACTTAGTAATGTGGACTTCAAAACCAAAAAGCAAAAGTACAGAACTAGAAAAAACCATGCAACAATCTTTAACCAACTTACAAAGGTGGACCAAAGAAAATTTAATTACTGTTAATACAACAAAATCAAACTACCAAATCTTTTCACTAAGAAAAAAACCACTACAAATAAAACTAAATTTTGAGGGTCAACAACTACCAGAAACAAAGGAAGCAAAGTATTTAGGAGTTACATTTGATACCAAACTTACATGGACCAAACAAATAGAAAATGTAATACAAAGAGCAGAGAGGCGCTTTTCACTGTTAAAACGTTTAACAGGAATGAAGTGGGGATGTTCCAGAGAAACTCTTAACACAACATACAATGTATATATAAAGCCATTATTTACTTACTGCAGCGAAGTTCTTGTAACAGCAAACACAAAAAAAATTCAAATCTTTCAAAACCAAAGTCTGAGATTAATTACAGGTGCTATCAAAACCACACCAATAGCAGCTATGGAAATACTAACCAACCAATACCCCATTAAATATGAAATAGAAAAAGCGGCTCTTATTCAACACGAAAAGTTGATCAGACTCCCATTCAATACATGGCACAAGAGAAATTTTACACATACACTAAAGACTCAGGAGACCTTTCTTTCCAAAATTCAAGACATCAAAAAGAATGTACACCTTCCTAATTCAAAGGAAAACTTCATATCTAAAGTCAATCCGACACATACATTAGACATCACATATTATTTACACCTGACAGAAGAAGTTAAGAAAAGTGATACTCCAACTAGTGTTCTAAAATTATTGGCATTAGAGACAATCCATACTAGATTTCCAGAACATGAATGGCTCCATATCTATACTGATGGATCATTAATATCAAACCAAGATGGAGCAGGTGCTGGAGTCACATGTCACCTCTTTTCCTATTACAAATCTTTAAGTTATGGAACTACTAACTTTGATGGAGAAATTGAAGCAATTCGAATGGCCCTACAAAATCTTTTGTACAGAATTTCACATTTTCAGCAAGCAGTTATTCTCTCAGATTCCAGGGCGGCAATTATAGCAATTACTTCCAAGTTGTCTCCAAAAAACCAAACAATTATAGAACGTTGGAAAATCCTTACCCATCTAACAGCACTTCAAAAACACTTAGTCTTCCAATGGATACCAGCTCACTGTGGACTGAGTGGTAATGGGAAAGCTGATTTTCTTGCAAAAAAGGGTACCAGCAGTATACAAAAATCTATAGTTAATCTACCATTTTATGCAGCTAAAAGATTAGTCAACTCTGAATTCAAAAAAATTATTGCAAAATATTACTATGAAAAATCAAAGAACAAAAGATGGGAACTACCAAATATTCAAACAGTAATTCCGAAGTACCCTCAAAAAACAGCAGTTGCAACCTTAAGGTTGATTACAGGACATGATTGTCTGGCAAAACATTTAAACAGAATTGGGATATATTCTTCACCACTCTGTCCTCTATGTGATCTGCAAGAGGAAATGAAGCGACACCACCTTCAATTATGCCCGGGCACTTCTAGTGCCCCATCCATCAGTGAAAAATATTGGAGAGCAAGAGGTTTAATGGCTTCATTGTCAGAAATCCAGCATTAGCTAACAACATATTAAACATTATTTCTTCTAAAACTTCAGACACTGTATGTATATTAAAAGTACTTGTGTATTCCTTAACAAGATTGACTCAAGCTATTAATGCCAAAGAGTTTGACTTGGTCAGCATATGGATAAGAGGAAGAAATCATATGATCAAACTCAATAAAGGAGATCAGGCAGTAATAGTAGTGGGACCTGTAAATAGCTTGGATAGGAGTCTCAATTACCAAATTGAGATGGACATGGACCACATTGCTAAGGCCAATTGCCACACTAATGTGAGCTTTGTGAATCTCACCTTGAGACATAACAAGCCTTGGATTAACAGGAGAGTGACGGTGGTTAATCAGAGACTTTATTATTTTCTTAGTTGGGAAGGTACGGGTCACAGTAAAGTTGTAGACATATCATGCCATGGGAGATACGGGTTGCATCTGAACTCTTGAGGCAAGGATACTCTTATGCAATCCTTTGCTAAGAGTGTCTCACTTGGAACCACTGACAGAATTATGCGGAAAATTCTGTTGTCACAATCTGTAGGTCTGTTTTAGATTAAATATTCCCCATAATAAGTACAACCACAGAAACAAAGGGAATTGTAATAATCAACCCAAATCCATTAACTATAGAAATAATGCTCCTTACACAATCAGTATAGTGATGATAACGACGGTGGCAGTTGTGGTGGCGGCAGTGGCGGTGGTGGTGGTGGCGGTGGCGGTGGCGGTGGTGGCGGTGGCGGTGGTGGCGGTGGCGGTGGCGGCGGCGGCGGCGGTGGCGGTGGCGGTGGTGGTGATGATAACAATAGTAACAAAACTATCTGTCCGTATTTCATCAAAACATAAGGGAGTTCAGAAACAAAGTGGACAAACTAATTATTAGTCTTATTCTCAAAAATTACTACAGCATACAGTTTATACATTTCTGAACATCACTTGACACAACAGCAATTTCACCCAATTTCGTTACATGGATGCTCTTTAAGAGCAGTTTTCTTGAAAAAAATTTCACAAAGGTGGAATTTGTGTGTACTAGGAATGATTTGACATAAAGTTTTAGATTTAGCCAAGTTTAGCAGTGAACAAGACCTTGAACTCTGTGCAGTTCACTTAAATCAAATTAATGTAATCATAGTATCCCTTTAACAATCTCCCTTTGGCAAATTTGGATTTTTCAAAAAGTAATTTGAACATGTCCTAAACTTTTTGTTTAAATCAAAAAAGAAATTAGTCATATATGGTGATATAAATGTTGATTATTTGAAATCTAGTCTTCAAAGGGAACTATTCAGCTCTATATTTGCAACATATCACATGACACATACAATAAACCTTCTAACAAGAATTCAAAGTAATTCTTCCATTGCTATAGATGATACTTTTGTAAATTCAGATAAAATTAAGCTCTGCACTGTTTCATCAAGAACTAATGGTCTATCAGATCATGAGAATCAAGTTCTATGTATTAAGAAGATAAATTTAAATTTCAAACCTTAAAATACATATAAAAATATAAGGAAATAAATGAAAATACTCTCAACAAACTTAGGGAGGAACTTAAACTGGAATCAAACTTACCATACAAATGGGACCAACAATAAATACAGAATGGAAGTGAAATAATCTGTCAGACTTTGACAGTGAATTTTGTTTATTATGAATAACAAGAAAATCTAATACCAAAAAGCTGAAAAGTTTATAGTTTTCTAGAAAAAAATATTTTATCAAGAAAATTATCTCCTGAATGAATAATTACTGATTAAAGTTCTTGAATTATGGCTATATTCATAGAAAATAAAATGAACAACAGCTTTTCCTTTGGTGTATTTCAATAGATTCAATTGTTTTTGTATAAATTAAATTTGAAAAAGCCACCATTTGTTGTGTGCAATTATTTTATGTTGAAGCCACAAAAGATGTGAAACCTGACTACAGGTGTTGAATACTTGCTCTAAACTCATATTTAAAATTAATCCCAATGTTACTACATACTTGTTACTGCTAATAACTGTTAGTTATTAAAAGTATGGCCATTTTTGTTTCTAAAGCTACCATGTAATGGTTAGCCCTGACTGTTGAATTTACTGGGCACAAACAAGTGTCAAATTTGTTTACCTACATTTCTTGCAGTATTTTGATATCTTTCACACATGCTCACATGCATCTTGTCAGAAACTTCATGTTGCAGATTTCACTAACTCAAGTTCTTTGACACTCATAAGATTATTGTTAAAACTTGGAGTAATTGTTGGTGAAAGTGCTTCCAAAAACTTCTGCATCATGTTATGCAAATTCCTTTTTTAGACTGGCAATTAGACGTAGGTACATACTTGCATCAAGTACATTAGTCCTGTTTTAAATTAGGTAATTTAAAAATTAAAGAGAATAGCACACTTACCACACCAAATGTACAAAGAATTGCATAAAACTTTTGTTTAAACATATTGCAGTGGAGAGCAAATTTACATTATAAATTATGCTTTCCTAAAGGTTTAGCAATTACTAGTATCACATTGTTAAGTTCAATATAGAATAACGGTATTAATAACGCAAAAGGTGTTTCATGCAAGAGTGACAACCTTTGGAATGCCCAATGCACATTTGCAACATATGTAAATATTCAATGCAGGTAACCTAACTTCCAGCCATTTGCTGCCAACCTCGGCACCAATGCCTCATCCATACGTCTTGCACACAATATTGAAACTGCATGTGTTCACCACATATGTAAGCGTTAGGAACAAACTACCTTACTATTTATTGTAAACATGAATATTGTGTTAGGTCCATACCATTCAGTAAATAAATTGAATAGGGCAACTCACTTCTGCTAGACATGCATGTGCACAGATGTTCTGTGATGTGCAATAAGTGATTTAGACTTTGCTTGTTCCATTTCATTTCAAATGAATTTATGTATTCCTGACTGATAGGAGCATATTTAAAGATAGCTTTTTTTTTTCTATTATATTTGTGGCTTCCTAATGGATATAATACTGCACCCGGGTTGGAAGTTAGAAAACAATTTTGTGCAGTGTTTAAAAGAAGAATCTGATTCCAAGTAGGGTCATTATCTTGTCCTGGCATAAGCCTTTCGAATAGAATAGGCTAGATATTCAGACCTTTGAACATATCAAATAAAAACCTTGTGATTGCGTGGAAATGTAACATTTGAGATAATGTTTTCAATGGGGCAACAAACCATAACCTCACTTTTTCACCCAATTTTCTAGTGACTGGCACACTGTGACATCTGAATTTGATACACAGCTAACGTAACTTAAATGGTTGTTACAGAGCATTAAAAGAGTTCATTTATCAGCTGGTAAAAGCTAAGTACCCAATCAACAGGTTGTGCCATGTTGACACACACTCTCATCTTTAAACATAATTATCTTGTTAACAGTGCATTTAATTAAAAACAATTATTGGAATATTTTTGTTTGTTTACATCCACTCTCTCACCTCCTTCAGTCTGAAGGATTATTTCACTTCCACCTGCTTTCTCCGATGTTTCGAAACCCACTTTGAATCTTGCTTCCCAGTAAAGATTATCAACATATATAACTTCAAAATAGACAACGCATGGATCACTTTTGGTGTAAAAGAGACTTACACCAGCAAGTAAGAATTGGTGACACGTTAGAATTAAAACACTATTTAAAAAATATTGCCAAATTCTAAGTAGTGCAATATAAGCAGCAAGAGTACTGTATTACAATAAACTAATGCAACAGTCTGATATTAAGAAAAAGCTACTTGGAATCTAACAAAAAGAGAAGCAGGTAAATACTTATTACAAAAGAACTCAGTATCACTAAATGTGGATAATCAAGAAATTAACAAACCATAGGAAGTTGCGGAAATGTTTAACAAATTATTTTTGGATGTAACAATCTAAATATTAACTATGGAGGTAAAGAGGCAGCACTAGAATTCCTAATATTAAGGTAGAAAAATGGGTGGATTAATAACACTAAGCAACACTCGCTTTTTAAATTTCCCAGAACATGTTTCATAGGTTAGTTTCCTTTATTATCAACCACACATCGATGTTATACAACAGAGAATATATGTTGATAGTGCACTGAATGACTGAAAACACAACTGCTTGATCTTTGTACTGGTAACTGTTATATTCATCATTAGTGTTGAGTATGGCAACCAAAGTAAATAAAACTGTGTTGTTATTGGACATTATGTACATCTGGGCATCTGAATTACAAAGTTGTAAGGATGTGTCAATTTTACCTTGGCGATTGTAATATTAGATCCTCATCTGCTTCTTTCACCTCTGAAATGGTTTCCTGCAACAAAATTTCGCAATTGTAACAACAGACCAATGAAGAGAGTCACAGCGTGATAGACACACACACACACACACACACATACACACACAAAGTGAGGCTTTTAAACAGGCCATCTGAATAACAGGTCCATTTGTAGCAACACCATAAACTACTTCAGTGGGAAAAAGGACATTGGTGGTATAGATAGTTTTGTTATTAGAGCATAAATAGGGTACAAGGTATGAACTTCATGAAGTTATTTAAAAGTTAATTATAAACTTTGTGCTACTTACAACTGTAACCATTTACAAAATTACATAATCTGCTCAAAGTGGTCAACTTGAATACTGATACATGGTGCACAGCACAGCAGAAAACAGTGTATATTGAACTTCGCGTGAGTGAAGTACTAGGAATACATTTACCAAGAGATGCTGTCCAGGCAAAATACTAGGAATACATTTGACTCTAAGTAAACAGAGTATAGATAAGATAAACAGGAGATACTGTCCAGGTAAAATACTAGGAATACATTTGACCCTAAGTAAACAGAGTATAGATAAGATAAACAGGAAATACTGTTCAGGTAAAATACTAGGAATACATTTGACTCTGAGTAAACAGTGTATAGATAAGATAAACAGGAAATACTGTACAGGTAAAATACTAGGAATACATTTGACCCTAAGTAAACAGAGTATAGATAAGATAAACAGGAGATACTGTCCAGGTAAAATACTAGGAATACATTTGACCCTAAGTAAACAGAGTATAGATAAGATAAGCAGGAAATGCTGGTCCAAGTAAAATACTAGGAATACATTTGACCCTAAGTAAACAGAGTATAGATAAGATAAGCAGGAAATATACTAGGAATACATTTGACTCTAAGTAAACAGAGTATAGATAAGATAAGCAGGAGATACTGTCCAGGTCAAACACTAGGAATACATTTGACTATTTATTTATTTTTTTTTTTAAATTAACATCCTCCAACATTGTGTCATATCGGACGAATGAATGAAATGAAATGTGTGAAATGATGCTCAAATGAGCCCGAGGTCCATGGAGCTTTAAGTTACCCAACATTTGTCTTCTCAGGGTAGGGAAAACCTCGGAAAAAAACCTTGCCTGGATAACTTACCCTAAGCGAGATTCTTACTCGCGACCTCTTGAACATGAGGCAGACATGCTAACCATCATGCTACCGAGGCGGGCTTTGACTGTATAGATAAGATAAGCAGGAGATGCTGGTCCACATCACATACTAAGAATACATTTGACTCTAAGTAAACAGAGAATAGATTAGATAAGCAGGAGATGCTCTCCAGGTAAAATACTAAGAGCACATTGCTAAGTTTGTTAGGTATATCACCAGTTATTAAGTAACCATATGTATGGGTTGGTGATACTGGTATTTGTTTATATTTGTTATTTATATATTACTGTGATTTTGTTTATATTACCATTGAGTGTATAACCCAAGGTAACTCACAAAACAAAAGCTTTGTCCATCTTAATGTGTTAATGCAATATACAGGATGTAGATGAATAACACTGCACAAAGTTTACTGGTAATAGACGGTTCATGGGCAATCAATTTGAATTAGGAAACCTCTGGTCTATGGCATCAAGTTACCGATTTATATGCATTCAAAGTATTTAGAGATTGTGATCAATAAATCATAATTAGAAGGAAATTATGTAAATACTAGCCATTGGACCTGTCTCGACAGCGTGATGGTAAGCGCGTCTGCCTCACGTTCAAGAGGTCACGAGTTCAAATCTCGCTTCAGGTAAGTTATCCAGGTAAGGTTTTTTCCAAGGTTTTCCCTTATCCTGAGAAGACGAATGTCAGGCAACTTAAAGCTGCATGGAACTCGGGCTCATTTGAGCATTTCACCCACTTCATTCATTACACTACGTTGGAGGATGTTAATTATAAAAAAAATAGTAGCCATTGGATATGAAATAGTGCTTATTAGGCACTTGGTGAAGTTTGTATTTTGTCTCTCTGACGTAGCACTTCTAAATTGTAGTCTTATAAAAAGCATTTAAATTGTGAAGATATCATGTGGCTGCACACCACTGCAATGGATAATAGGTTGTGGCAAATGGCTAAAGAAACATAGGGTAGTTATAAAATGTGTGCTTTTTGGCCAGATTGTTATGCCGTCTGACTGTGGAGCTAATAAATCCAAGAAATCGAGTTCAAACTCGAGATGGGTAAACTTCCCCTTCCCCTTTCTTTTCCATCTGAAGGTTATTTAATCCCAGGACATAACGTACTTGCAATAGTAAAGTCACCATTGGGGTTATTGTCTCTGATGTGAGACTGCCTTTGTGGTTTACTGGGAAAAATACGAACTGGTTTGAGAATTCAATGTCATTTTGGCAGGTTGTCACAGTAGCTCAACGGTTAGAGCACCCGCCTGTTGAGCGGAAGGTCTGTGGTTCAAATCCCAGCTTTGTGGCATTGAATTTTTAAGTTCCAGTTCTACCTCTCAAATAGTTAAACGAATTTGAAATAAGTTTAAACATTAGTTAAATGAAAAATTACAACACAACACAAATGTTTCCTGTGAATCAAATTAAATTCAGCATGTACTTAAGAATGAAAGAAAAAGGAACATAAAAAAATATGTGGCTATGGGATATGAACTCAAGTTTTTAATCGATATATACCTTCGTCGTCCTGGCAACATATCCATTATGTTAAATACAGAAAAATTTAGAGGAAAATAAAGTGTTAGAAAAGTAACGGGACTTCCCATTTGTGTTTGCGTGTGTGTGAGCATGCACTTTCTTAACAGCATCATATTATTCTCTCCCCTTACAAGGTTCTTTTTTTCTGCTTCATGTATTAGTTCAATTACAGAGAACTTGACTACTAATAGCTGCTGTTTGCTTTTAATGTACAGCGATTGTTGAATCATGGTAGCATTAGAGAAGAGAAAGCAAGAGCTTTCTTGGCTTAGTAAAAGCACATCGAAGACATTTTTAGACATGATGTAAATAAATTCAGACTACTAGTAGTTTATGCCCAACAGATAATAACTTTAATCCAGCTTTTCTTTCATTAAAATATGTTACTAAACTGAAGTTGTTACTTGTGGATGCTCTTGAACTATATGGTTCTCACCATTGCATTCTATATCGGGCATCAAATACTATTTAATTTTCCTCAGATGCCTCTTTTTCAGGCTTGTGGTTCTTTTATGTCTCATAAATCTATGAAATGGCACAATTAGCTTTATCTCCCTTCCAAAGGAAGTCATGCTACAAATTTTTACACCTGAAAAAATCCATTATCCTCCTCCAGATATGAACCCATGATCTCGGATACTAGAAGCTAGCATGTTAGGCCTAGCCTGCTGAGGACAAAAATATGTTACTGTTTAACTTATTTTCTGAGCAAAATATAAAGGTTTGATCTGCAAAATATAAATTTAAATTGTGGGTCAATTTAAGGACAAAGGGTAGTGTAAAATGATAAAATTGGCATTTTGTATTTGTCACACACACAACTTTGTGGTTCTTTCTGTATCAGAGTACTGTAGATTTTAAGTTAGCATGTCATGCCATCTTTGCTGAAGCTTTTAATACCAGAGTACCTTTTAAGATATTGGCTGAAAAGGCATCACAAGCTTCATCTGACGAGTTACAGGTCAAAAGTTATAGAACTGTAAATCAGAAGGTAAAATGAGGTGAAACTAATTAAGGTTATTCTCTCAGAATGCAATAATGTGCATCAGACTCCTGAAAGTAATTCCCATGTGTGCTTATAGTGTTAACTATTCGAACTTTTCCATTATTTATTTCTTTTAATTTACAACCAGCTATGGCCTAACTTAAGACAAATTATCACAAGATTCACACTAAAACTCATTTTGTACATCAATTTTAACTCACTAGCATTTTTTATGCTCACAAAGTTACTCTCTGCCGCCTCCTTGGCAACATGACATCACGCCATGGAGCATTCAATTCTGGATGCTTCTCAAATGTAAGCTCAAAGCAATGCTCCCTCTCAGTGCTGGTCAATATTATTGGCATCTTCCTTCAGGGCAGCCCCCTCAAGGCACTAGACTGCATCTTGATCCTCTCATCCTCTAAGAGCAAGCCTTCATGTGTCCAGAGGGTTCCATAACAATTGACTTCGCCTAATGCACCTTCACAAAGAATTTTCTCCTGGTGCACTTAACGTAACCTCCTCCAGGATTAGCGCACAGACCCCAACATGTTCACTGCAGCTTCAAAGTGTTACCTTATCCTGACTTACAGGAGGCTTCTGACGATGATTATCACTTTGTGACTCCTAACAATGTCCAAACCCAGGAACACCTCCTCAGTCACCCTCGCGATATACGCCCACAATTTGTAATGCTCTGCCCCAAGGTCAACCTGAGCAAGGGCTCCTCCTTCTTCACAAGCAAGCTGTTGCCCAATGCCAGCACTCTTGTAGGACTGATCTGGTTTCCTCAATGACAAGCCCTCCACTACACCAATTCACACTACAGTCACAGCTGCGCCCGTGTTTACCAGTATCTAATACCACCTCCCAAAGCACACAGCATAACTCGAGGTGTTGATGGTGACAGCTCCAATGTGCCCTTTTCACACCAATACTTATTCATTTTCAATTAGTTGGTCGGCCAGGTGCGAGCAGTCCCTCTCTGGATGTCCTAGCCAACCACTCCCAACACACATCTCTGGGAGATCATCCATGTTTTGGGGCTCTTCCCCTACTTCACACAAACCGAATACTCCAGATCTTCCAGACGATGATGGTTATCTTGACCGGCTCCATGGTCAGCACAGTAGTCAGCTTATCATGTGGTGCTGAGTTTTTAAAGATTTATTACTTTGCATTGAGCTATGAGATTCTTTTCTTTCTCTCAGGGCATGGTACTGGGTGAAATGAATGAACACTGGATGTAACTTCACTGTATCACTTTTATTTACGCCTTTTTCATCAAATATTACACTAGTTATAATTGAACTGACTTTCGTTGCACCTATTTATATTTTCTTGACAGTCTTTTCACTTTATTAAGTATTTTAGACTCATGTCTACATGCATTACAAAAATGTGTCTTCACTTTTCAAACTCAGAGACACTACTGACAAAAATTGGTGCCTCTTTACATAATGCTCTTGTGTATTCATGCGCATATGCACTCATTTTTGCTGTGAATTACACTTTGAGATTCTCATACGCTAAACAGTTCCTGTAATGTTTGGAAGGTGATCTTTATCTATCCTCCCTTCACTTTTAACATTAAATACAAAGGCCGTTCAGAAAGTAACCTCCGGTTGGTTGCAAAAAATTCACCAAGTTAAATAAAAATATTTTAATATATACATCTTACAACTACATCTTTGCACTATTTTTCTACATAGTCTCCATAACGATTGAGGCACTTACCGTATCTGTTCACAACCTTTGAAATTCCTTCTGCATAAAAATCACCCGCTTGTGCCTGGAGCCAGCCTGTGATCGCATCTTTGAGCTCTTCGTCGTCATCAAACCGCTGGGACCCGAGCCATTTCTTCATATGCATTAAGAGGTGATAATCGCTTGGCGCCAGATCTGGGCTGTAAGGTGGATGGTTGACAACGTCCCACTTGAAGGACTCAAGAAGGGCTGTTGTTCTGCGAGCAGAGTGAGGACGGGCGTTATCGTGCAAAAAAACGATACCGGAAGTCAGCATACCACGGCGTTTGTTCTGTATAGCCCGTCGTAATTTTTTTAGTGTTTCACAGTACACGTCTTGATTAATGGTCGTCCCACGATCCATGAATTCAACCAACAACACCCCTTTTGCATCCCAAAACACCGTTGCCATCAATTTTCGGGCACAAAAATCTTGCCGGGCTTTTATTGGTTTGGTAGGCGAATTTGAATGTGCCCACATCTTTGATTGTTCTTTTGTCTCAGGGTTCACGTACTTAATCCAGGTTTCGTCCCCGGTCACGATTCTGTTTAACAATGGTTCACCTTCGTCCTCATAACGTGACAGAAAGTCTAATGCAGAGGCCATTCTTTGAGTTTTGTGGTGGTCAGTAAGAATTTTGGGCACCTATCATGCACAGAACTTAGGGTAACCCAATCTTGCTGTCACTATCTCGTACAAGAGTCTTAGAAATCTGTGGAAAATCAGTAGACAACTCCGACATTGTGAAACGTCGGTTTTCACGAACTTTTGCATCAACTGTCTGAACGAGTTCGTCCGTCACCAATGATGGTCTACCACTCCTCTCTTCATCATGAACGTTTTCTCGTCCACTTTTAAATAAACGTACCCATTCACGGACCACTCCTTCACTCATAACTCTTGGTCCGTACACGGCACGAAGCTCACGATGAATAGCTGCTGCAGAATATCCTTTGGCTGTAAAAAACCTTATAACAGCACGCACTTCACATTTGGCGGGGTTTTCTATTGCAGCACACATTTCAAACAGCCACAAACACTAAACTAGCGCAGGTACGACGTTCACTCGACCACGGCTTAATGCCGACTGACCTGCTGAGTGCGTGAATGCACAGATGGCGTCGCTACTCCCCCCACTACCTGCACTGTGACCGATCTGAGGTTACTTTCTGAACGGCCCTCGTATATATGGTTCTTATATTTATACAAATTAAATTTAAACATGAAACCTCACATTTATGACATTTTTAAACAATTCTATTTTTCGTAACAATTGAAAAAATAGCAATATGTTTTCAATACTCAACTAATCCTTACCAACATAAAAAATAAATTACATTTGCAACAAATATTTACATAAATGCTTTCCTTTCGGGGTCTAACCATATATTCTGTCTCATGTGCCCCTTGTTTTGTTTTTCAAGTTGTCACATGTATTCACAATCTTGAAATACAATACAACACTTCTCCTTATTCCTTTGATACAATCTTTTTAATTTGTACAATACCCTTTTTACTTTACAGTCTTCTTTGCTGTATGTTTTTGTCTTTTGTTTTGGCATGACACAGCAGGTCTTTATAATTTTAATATATTTAGTTATTACACAACACAACACCAAGAATATTCCTAAGTTTTTACATTCGACATTGACACAAATATTATTTAAGTGTATCATGATTTATTGTGTGCCCTTTGACTTGTGTTCTTTGTTATGAGGAGAGAGAAACAGGATACAAATTTTGAACTATGATTATGATCATACTTACGGCAATTTTATTCAGCTCTTTGCCTTCTTTGTCTTGCAAGCTTATTATGTGTAGGCAGGTCCTTGATTCAGTTCTTAAACTCTGATGTTACTAATGATACTATTATGACATTGGGTTCTCATTCACTATTGTTTAGTTCATCGACATTTCTTTCAGCTCAACATTGACCATATCCATCTTAATCTATGGGCATTGCTTTTCTGACTATGGTTTTTCTCTCTTTACTAGTTGTCATATCTTTATCTCTTATCTCTATAAGAGAAAACTTCTATATTTATAATTATTCTGCAACTATATTATTTTTCTTCTTAATCCACCCTCAACACCCTTGTGTCAAAAATATTTTCTCTTTGTCACCCCAAATGATTCCTTTTTATTTTTGTCCCTGACATCCTTATGTCAAAAAATATTTTCTTCGTTGTTATAACTCATTTCTTTAATGACAATCAGTATTCTCATCTGTCTTTGTTGACAATGCTCTTGGTGGTCATTATAGCCAATGACTATGTTGATTTCCTTTCCTGTTGTATCTTCCAACCTGTTACATAAATTTTCTATAAGAAACCAACCAATTAAGACTTATTGTTTTTCCTCATCTCTACTGTTCCTGCCTCACATATTTGTTGGCAAAGACTACTTGGTCCTTTCTTTGTATGGTTTTAATTTGTTTTTATGGTATCTCCCTACCAACTTGCCATTTGAATTCTGTAGCTGATAGGTATGGTTGCCCAGCTGTTTCATTATGACCAGTGGTCCAGTGTACAGTAGTTCCATTTTCCCGGATGCCTTGGATGCTTTGTGCCTTCTTAGGAGCACCTTTTCTTCAATTTGTGGGGACCATTTCCTGATGTACCTTTTTACTTTATTTCTCCCTTTTTCTGCTTTTTGCTGTATTCTCCTGAATGCCAATTGACATTTTTCCTTTTCTGTTAATTCCTTTTGGGCAGCCATCGTGGTGTCGATGTCAATTGTCAATCACTTAGGTTTTGTGTTGGTCATCAACTTGATTGGGACGAACTTAGTCGTGGTAATTTCCCTGGGTGTTAGTGGCAATAGTTGTTTCTGTGTTCTGTGCACAATCTGCTCTATTTGGCATGTCTTCATTCATTTCCCGCTGTCTTACATTGCCAGTGTTCCATTGGTTTCTGCCCCTAAGGTGGTCTTTGGCTTTCAAGTATTCTCGACAAAATCGTACGTGATTCACTTGATGGCTGCAGTCTCCTGGCCTCCCACGATCATACGTATATGTTTGGTATCTCTATTCACCCCTTGGTATCATGTCGTGGTACCGCTGCCTCGTGTTCTCCATCCTTACGCCATGATTGTGTGGTTGTGGGAAATGGTGTGCCCCTCTTCCCCTGTCATGGGTGCTCCTAGTATTTCTATCTTCCCTCTCGCTCTGGTTGTTTGTAGTCGTGCTTCTGTTTAAGATTGGTGAGTTTGGGTGACAGTTTCTGTCTTTCCTCATTAGGCCGACCATTTTGCGTTTCGAAGGCTATTAACAGTTCTATCATGTCAGAAAAATCTACTGGCCTCGCAACAATTAACCCTGTTCTCACTGTGTCTGGGAAATGTCTTGTTATGCTGGTAATTAACTCTGCTTCCGACAGGTTAGGGTCTAATAGCTTCCCTTTGTTGGCTACTTTCATAAAATAATCGACTAGCGATAACCCTTTGGCCGGATCATATCTTCCTGTCGCTAACTCTACCCTTGTCTGGTTCTGCTTAGCTGGGCTCCAATACCTTGATAGGAATAGATTCCTGAATGAGCTATATGATTCATGACCAGCTAGTGTTAATCTTAGCCATTCTAATGCTTTGTTTTTCAAGGTTTTCTTGACTATCATCATCCTAAGCTCATTTGGTATCCTTTTCACTTTAAAATATTCTTCCATCTCTTTAACAAAGAGTTTAGGGTCGTCTCCCTTCTCCTCATCAAATGTAGGTGGTGTGATTTTGTGTAGTAAGATGCTGGTGTAGCATGTGTTGTGTGTTGTGTTATTGTTTAATTGTGAACCTCTATCTCTATATGGTGAATCAACATTTTGTACATTATTCAAATAACTTTCATCTTGAACATCACTTACATCTAAATCATCATTTTGCCTTTGCAGTGCATTCACAACATCATTTACATTAGCCAAAGTTTCTTTTCCTTTTCTCATTTCTTCATAAATTGATTTTAAATCATTCTTTATTTCTAAGTGACTTTGTTTTATATCATTCACAGCATCTTGTTGTGATTGTACTACATCAGCCACAGTCTTAATTTTAGGAGTGACAATTTGTTCTACTGTTTCACTAATAATTCCTTTTTTCACTACTTCAAGTTCTTTCCTTAATTCCTCAGTTATTTCTACTTTTGCATTTGTAATCTTACAGTCTACACTTGCAATACACTCTGTTATTTCATCCCTACATCTACCAATTTCTCCCTCTAATAAAATCTTGTTTTCTTTCATTTCCATTTCTAATTTTCCCATCCTATCTCCTATGGTTGCTATCCTAACTTCTAAAGTTTCCTTTGTTTCATTTATGTTTTTATGTACTAATTTCAAATTATTTTCCATTACTTTCATATTTTCTTTACACTCCTGCCTTCCTAATTCTATTCTCTTTCCCGAATCTAGCTCTAATTCTTTCCTATTATATTCTATTTTCTGCTCTAAGTCCTGTCTCGCTTCCTCCATTTTCTGTTCCATTTTCAGACCTATATCTTTTTTATTTTGTTCTAAATCCTGTCTTATCTCTTTTTTATTATGTTCTAAGTCCTGTCTTACTTTCTCCATTTTCTGACCTATACTCTGTTCTAATTTATCAAACATGATCATTAGTAACCTTTGGTCTTTTCCTATTACTGCTACTTCTTCCTCACTTTCTGTTTCTATCTGATAACTAGGCTTATCTGCCCCTTCCCCTATTCCTGTTCCTACTTCTTTTCCTTTTTGTGACTTTTCGTTTTTTGATTCAGTTCAGTTGGGCTTAAAAGTCCTACTTTTTTGCCACTTCTTAAAAACATGAAAATAAAGTAAATTTTAAATCCAAATTGTTGGTCCTACTTTTTTTCGTTGATTTATTTCGTTACGTCCATCCCCGCGGTGGTTGGTTTCACGAGACGTTCCTTGATGTACTCCGCGTCGATGGATAGGCGTCCGTCGGCACTCGTCGGCACTACCCCCGTTGATTCCAGCTTAATAACGTCTTCTGTCATCTTCAACTTCGATAGATTGTTTAATGACGTCTTCTTCTGTTTTCGTGCGTAGACTGGCGTCACTTGGTATTTCGCTTAAGTTCATTTTCCGTCGACTTTCATTTCACCCAATATTCGTGCCCCACGTTGGGCGCCATTAGGTGCTGAGTTTTTAAAGATTTATTACTTTGCATTGAGCTATGAGATTCTTTTCTTTCTCTGAGGTTGTGGTACTGGGTGAGATGAATGAACATTAGATGTAACTTCACTATATCACTTTTATTTACGCCTTTTTCGTCAAATATTACACTTATTATTGAACTGACCTTCGTTGCACCTATTTATATTTTCTTGACAGTCTTTTCACTTTATTAAGTATTTTAGACTCACGTCTACGCGCGTTACAAAAACGTGTCTTCACTTTTCAAACTCAAGAGGCGCTACTGACAAAAATTGGCGCCGCTATACATAATATTCTTGTGTATTCATGCGCGTATGCACTCATTTTTGCCGCGAATTACACTTTGTGATTCTCCTACGCTAAATAGTTCCTGTAATGTTAGGGAAGCGACCTTTATCTATCCTCCCTTCAATTTTAACATTAAATATATATGGTTCTTATAGTTATACGTATTAAACTTAAACATGAAACTTCACATTTATGACGTTTTTAAACAATTCTATTTTTCGTAACAATTGAAAAAGTAGCAATACGTTTTCATTACTCAACTAATTCTTACCAACATAAAAAATAAATTACATTTGCAACAAATATTTACATAAATGCTTTCCTTTCGGGGTCTAACCATATATTCTGTCTCACACGGATGGTCTGATATTCACATACGTATTGACATACCTTCTCCCAAATATTTTGGGGTGCTGCCAATGTCGGAATTGCATTCAATATTTCTGCCATCCATCTCTGGAGGCCAGCTATTTGCAATGAAATTTCCTTTTCTGTGAACCATTGATTGTGGGCGGTGATGGCAATGAATTGTCTGCAGAAGACTTCCAGAGTCAATGTCCCATCAGACTAGGGTGGCTTGGCATGCACAATGTATATTCTGACGTCTTGACCTCCAAGTTCTTAGTTTCACCAAGAATTTATTCTACCCTGGTGTTTGGTTGTGTTGTGCTGCCACTGGCTATGTCTTCCAGGGTCCTAACACATTCTCCAACATCTTCTTGAGCAGTAACATATTGACTGACATCTTTTACAGCTTCCATCTTGCTAATAGCCTGTCAATCACCGCTGATAAATTTACCCTCAACTCTGCTATCTTGTTTTTCATTTCGTCCATCTTAACTAACATTTGCTTCATCTTGTCATGGTTTTTCTGCACTCCTGACAACAATGTAACTATTTTCACTTTTCCATTATTTCCTTTAATTTACAACCATGGCCTCGCTTAACACAAATTATCACATAATTCATACTAAAACTGATATAGCAACCAGCTTAAAAAGAGTTGACTATCACTCAGAGCCTACTGAATTCCCATATTCCCCTTGCACCTACAAGAAAATTAGCAATAAGATAATTTCTGCAAGTGTTTATCTCTACTAACCTGAAGAAGATAAGAATATGTAAGAACGTACCATAGCAGAGAATGTCATATGGATGCAACACATCAGATTTTTACTTTCTCTACTGGTAAGTAGGGGAAGTATTGTATTCCACCCAAAAATTCGATGTCGAAATTTCACCGGAAAGATATGTTTTGAAGCCCCCTGAATCCAAAAAAAGTATTTTTAGAAAAAGGTCCATGTGTGTCTGTGTGTCAGTCTGTGGACAGCATAACTCAAAAACGAAAAGTCAGTTAAAAACCAAAGTTGGTATTTAAGTTTATTGTCATTCAAGGATGCGACATGAAGATTTTGAAGAAAATAGCCCCACCCTAAACTACCCTTTACATGGAACATTTTTCGAAAATTTTTATTTTCTTGAAAATGGCTCTTATCGATTTTGATTAAAATGTCATATGTTTGAGATATTTTTATGAAAAATAAAATGTATATCCTGAATTTTCTGGCTATTGCCCCTGTAGTCATATTAACTCTGGACGAATTTTGCATAACTGGTAAACCGTTAGAGATATACAAAATCTTGCAATACAAAAAATGTAGATCTTGCTAAAATATACAATTTATGTCTCAATAAACTTTCTTGTAGGGTGAACCATTTCGGAGATATTCCTTGTTATGTATGTGAGTTTTGGAAAACTTAGAACTTTAGCAAAATGCAACAACATTGTTCATTTTTTTATATGTTAATCGTGCAAAGAGAACGGAATCTCAAAGGTCAAAAAGATTCGACTATTGCGCAAAGCCTGCTGTATTCTAATATCTCCCTTGCACCTACAAGGACATAAGCAATAAGATAATTTGTACGAATGTTTATCTTAACTAACATGGAGATATAGGAATAAGAGTTTGTTAGAATGGTTAGTACAAGAGTAGAGAAAGTCATGTGAATGCAACACATCAGATTTTTTAATTTAGGTGCAGCTGACCATAAGCACCTAGAATACTGCAGAACACTTTGATATAATTTAAACAAAACTTTCCTGAATTATCACATAATTATCAAAAACTATCTCTAATATTACTTTAAATTCACCATCTGACAAACACTGTGCACATTCAGAAGCTTTACTAATTGTCCATTACAAACATTACTATCCTTCAAAAAATAATCCAACTACAACATAACCTACCTTAATGTCATCACAAACAGATGAAGTTTCTGTTTCCAGCCACCAAGGTTCTTCTTTAATTTCTATTTCATGATCACTCTCATATTTCATTACAGGATCATGTGGAGGAAATTGCCTCTCCTTTAAGTCGAAGTCTGAAACCAGAGTCTGTTGTTCAATTTTTGTTTTCTTAACTATCTCCCAGTTGTTGCTGCATGTAATTGTTTCAGTCTCAGTCCGCTCTACAAGATGTTTTGTAAAAGGTGCCTCTGATTTAATTTCTGTTTTGATTACATCATAATCATTGTTCAGGAGTGTAGGATCATTGTTTCTCTTTATTGTAACAGCCTCACTAAATAACTCTGTCTCATTCTGTGAGGCTACCATATCTGAGAGAGGATCCATTGGTATCCAGTTCAAAGCTGTAGCTGTTCTTGATTTCAGTAACAAGTCTGTGGACAAAGAAATATATTATGGATACCACAAAATATGTATAATTTAACCATCAGCTTTTTTGAATTCATCAACCATTTCTTCCACACATCTATACTGTTCCATTACTGTGATAGATATTCATAATAATGAAATCCTGTCTTGGTTTAGAAAGTAAAAACATCTATTGATACTTATTAATGTTTATTTTTATACATGATAGACATTATGTTCACTGAGAAATGGTATTTGTATTAATTTTATTAGTCATGTCAGAGTTTTATAAATATCTGAAACTATTAGGTGCCTTAGATTAGATATATGTGTGTTGTTTATGTCCTTCAGCTTCTCTTTATTGCAACCTTTATTAGATCTATTACAAATACGCTGATCTATATGTCCCTGCTCAATTTAATACTTTTAATATAATGTAAGATTTAAAGCTTTCACGGCGCACGTTATTTATTATAGTTTCACGGGCAATCAGCCATGTGAGGTTTGAAAATATTGAGCTTTCGGCCATTCTAAACTCCATGGCCTTTGTCAGAATGAAATGAACGAAGGCCATGGAGTTAAGAATGGCCGAAAGCTCAATATTTTCAAACCTCACACGGCTGATAGCCCGTGAAACTATAATAAACTTTTAATATAACCTATAATTCTCTAGAGTGATGTTGAGGCAATTTGTCGGGCAGCTGCTTCACATTCGCAAAGTATATGCCCTGGTGTTTCTTTTATGTCTAAACAGAATCTACATATTTCACCTCAGATTTGTCCATCTTATAGAGATGGCCTCTAAGAGGGTGGTGTCCATTAGGTGCCTTAGCCAAATAGAATAACCAATCTAAAATGAAATTAAACACTTGGTAACATAGCCTGTGTTAACAGGCTAGTGTAATACATCAAAAAGTCATGAGAAATGACTATTACTAGGTAAACTGTTTCAATAATCTTTCTCAAAATTTCTCAGTGAACAAAAGTCATAAGAAAGATGATAGAAAATAACTTCCACAAATAGCCTAACAAAATAGTTTTGGACATTACCTTAACAAATTATCATTCACCAGCATGTACTTCATATTTAACTGATTGAATAAAGAACCTTGATATTTGAAAACTGAATACTTATTTTGAAAAAATACTTATTTTGATACATGATGAAAAATAAGAAATCATTGCTAGTAAAAGAACAGCCACATTAACAAAAACAGTTCTTCAAAAGTTTGATCAGACTTGAGAAATTCTGTGTGCCATGTCCAGGACTCAAACTATGGATCTTCGTCTCTTTATGTGAATGCTATTATCAATCAGCTATTTTGCTGGGATACGTGTATGAGCATTAAACGTTCTCATGTGTTTAAAGTGTCGTGCATAACCTTCAATGCAATCTTAGATATTATATATACCTCAAAAGCAACTTCAGTTTTAGCAACTATTAGTGTTATTTTGTGTTTTGATAACTATTATTCAACACTAGTTATGTGCAGCAAATAAACTAAAAAATGAGCCATAGATGAAATGCAATACATAATGGCATTCAAGTGCTGGTCAATGCTTGCACACAGCAGTGTTGCCAAATATAATAGGCATGTAGTGGTGGTGATTCTGTGCATCAGAGCCATTTCACATGGTAGTCATAGTGCTGTCCATAGTTTCCACAATTAAACAAACATTAAATATCCTTCAGACTTTAAAATCTTAGTTTAATGTACTTAACCCAGAAATGTCTTTTTCAAAGTTCTCCAAAACAGGAGCTTCCTTTCCAATTTTGTGGGCTTTTTCCAGAGACTGAAGTGCAGGTACATTGCCTTTTTGTTCAAATGCAGCTACTTCACTACAAATTCATGGCATTGTGCATCCACTACCTGCACCACAAGCTTCTATATCAATTTCTGAATGTTCCTGCCTCACATATTTGTTGGCAAAGACTACTTGGTCCTTTCTTTATATGGTTTTAATTTGTTTTTATGGTATCTTCCTACCAACTTGCCATTTGAATTCTGTAGCTGATAGGTATGGTCGCCCAGCTGTTTCGTTATGACCAGTGGTCCAGTGTACAGTAGTTCCATTTTCCCAGAACTTTTTTCAGATGCCTTGGATGCTTGGTACCTTCTTAGGAGCACCTTTTCTTCAATTTGTGGGGACCATTTCCTGATGTACCTTTTTACTTTATTTCTCCCTTTTTCTGCTTTTTGCTGTAATCTCCTGAATGCCAATTGACATTTTTCCTTTTCTGTTAATTCCCTTTGGGCAGCCATCATGGTGTCGATGTCAATTGTCAATCGCTTAGGTCTTGTGTTGGTCATCAACTCGATTGGGACGAACTTAGTCGTGGTAATTTCCCTGGGTGTTAGTGGCGATTGTTGTTTCTGTGTTCTGTGCACAATCCGCTCTATTTGGCACGTCTTCATTCACTTCCCGCTGTCTTACATTGCCAGTGTTCCATTGGTTTCTGCCCCTTTGGTGGTGTTTGGCTGTTCAAGTATTCTCGGCAGAATCATATGTGATTCACTTGATGGGTGCAGTCTCCTGGCCTCTCACCATCATATGTATGTTTGGTATCTCGATTCACCCCTTGGTATCATGTGGTACCACTGCCTCGTGTCCTCCATCCTTTCGCCATGATTGTGTGGTTGTGGGAAATGGTGTGCCCCTCTTCCCCTGTCATGGGTGTTCCTAGTATTTCTATCTTCCCTCTCGCTCTGGTTGTTTGTAGCTGTGCTTCTGTTTAAGATTGGCGAGTTTGGATGACAGTTTCTATGTCTTTCCTCATTAGACCGACCATTTTGCATTTCGAAGGCTGTTAGCAGTTCTATCATGTCAGAAAAATCTACTGGCCTCGCAACAATTAACCCCGTTCTCGCTGTGTCTGGGAAATGTCTTGTTATGCTGGTAATTAACTCTGCTTCCAACAGGTTAGGGTCTAATAGCTTCCCTTTGTTGGCTACTTTCATAAAATAATCGATCAGCAATAATCCTTTGGTTGGATTGTATCTTCCTGTCGCTAACTCTACCCTTGTCTGGTTCTCTTTAGCTGGGCCCCAATACCTTGATAGGAATAGATTCCTGAATGAGCTATATGATACATGACCAGCTAGTGTTAATCTTAGCCATTCTAA
Organism: Tenodera sinensis; assembly: GCA_030765045.1. Lineage (NCBI taxonomy): Eukaryota > Metazoa > Arthropoda > Insecta > Mantodea > Mantidae > Tenodera > Tenodera sinensis. Next base: position 10,592,598 of record CM060965.1, read on the forward strand.
TGCTTTGTTTTTCAAGCTTTTCTTGACTATCATCATCCTAAGCTCATTTGGTATCCTTTTCATTTTAAAATATTCTTCCATCTCTTTAACAGAGTTTAGGGTCGTCTCCCTTTTCCCCATCAAATGTAGGTGGTGTGATTTTGTGTAGTATGATGTTTTGTGTAGCATGTGTTGTGTGTTGTGTTATCGTTTAATTGTGAACCTCTGTCTCTATATGGTGAATCAACATTTTGTACATTATTCAAATAACTTTCATCTTGAACATCACTTACATCTAAATCATCTTTTTTATTTTGTTCTAAACCCTGTCTTATCTCTTTTTTATTATGTTCTAAGTCCTGTCTTACTTTCTCCATTTTCTGACCTATACTCTGTTCTAATTTATCAAACATGATCATTAGTTACCTTTGGTCTTTTCCTATTACTGCTACTTCTTCCTCACTTTCTGTTTCTATCTGATAACTAGGCTTATCTGCCCCTTCCCCTATTCCTGTTCCTACTTCTTTTCCTTTTTGTGACTTTTCGTTTTTTGATTCAGTTCAGTTGGGCTTAAAAGTCCTACTTTTTTGCCACTTCTTAAAAACATGAAAATAAAGTAAATTTTAAATCCAAATTGTTGGTCCTACTTTTTTTCGTTGATTTATTTCGTTACGTCCATCCCCGCGGTGGTTGGTTTCACGAGGCGTTCCTTGATGTACTCCGCGTCAATGGATAGGCGTCCGTCGACACTTCCCCCGTTGATTCCAGCTTAATAACGTCTCCTGTCGTCTTCAACTTCGATGGATTGTTTAATGGCGCCTTCTTCCGTTTTCGCGCAAAGACTGGCGTCACTTGGTATTTTGCGCAAGTTCATTTCCGGCCGACTTTCATTCCAACCAATATTCGTGCCCCACGTTGGGCGCCATTTGGTGCTGGGTTTTTATGATTATTACTTTGCGCTGAGCTATGGGATTCTTTTCTTTCTCTCAGGGCGTGGGACTGAGTGAAATAAATGAACACTCGATGTAACTTCATTATATATCACTTTATTTACAGTTTTTCGTCCCATATTACACCTGTTATAATTGAATTGACCTTCGTTGCACCTATTTGTATTTTCTTGACGGTCCTTTCAATTTATTAAGTCTTTTAGACCCACGTCTACGCGCGTTACAGAAACGTGTCTTCACTTTTCAAACTCAGAGACACTACTGACAAAAAACTGCCGTCTCTTTACATGACGCTCTTTCCTATGCTAAATAGTTCCTGTAATGTTAGGGAAGCGATCTTTCTCTATCCTCTCTACACTTTTAACATTAAAGATATGTGGTTCTTATATATATTAAATATACATATTAAATTTAAACTTGAAACATAACATTTACGACGTTTTTAAACAATTCTAGTTTTCATAATAATTGATAACATAGTAATATATCATTACTCAACTAATCCTTACCAACATGAAAAATAAATTACACTTGCAATCAATATTTACATAAATGCTTTCCTTTTGGGGTCTAACCATATATTCTGTCTCAATACCATAGCAAACTTGCAGAACAGCAGCCAACATCAAAGTGGAGAAAAGATCAGTTAATGGTGCTTATAATACTTATGTATTTTAAGAAAAAAAGCAATGTTTATTGGTTGTATTTATTGAGTATATAATATTTTTCTTTCTGTTTTCAAACCTTGTTGAGACAAAATGGTGTGTCAGCGCCAGACAGTACAAACAAAACTGAATTGCATCAGTTATGCAGAATACATCAAGGCAACCTGAAATGGTATTTCTGTTATTTTAATAATATCAAGCTGAAATAATACCTACTACAGTTAAGACTTATAAGTTATAGAGTAATAAATAATAAATATGTATCAGATATGTCAGCGATGAAATATTGATGAAAGAAGGCCATTCAGTTTTGAGGCTCCCCCCTTACCACACATTTTTCAATGTCAGAGCTTGTATGGTCAGTGGCAAAGAATTGTTATAATAAGTTAGTAGCTTCATGGCCAGGACATTGATTGGATCAAGCTAGAGCTGCATGGAAAGAAGCACAAACAAGGTACATTAACTGAGTGATATTAAGTATTTTAAGTATAAGACTTACTTAAATAACAATGTTAGAACATCCACAATACTGTGATCATGATACTAACTAAGCCAATATTTTAACAGGTAACACCATAAATGTGGAGCAATGAAGTAAAGCACACAAAAAAGCTAATTATGAAGTACTACAATGATGAAATAAGAAATGCACCAGAGGTAGAGGAATTTCTGATGTACCTCAGAGACAGCAACGAGGATAGTTCAAATGAAAATGAAGAGGAAGAAGAATTAGCCATCCCTTTGGAATCAGTTGCTGGAACTTCAGGATTGCAATAAGATGTCTGTACTAAAATTACATATTGCACTCAATAGTGTTCACATAAGAGTAATTTGGTATAGTTTGATCGATATGACACAATGTTGGAGGACGTTAATTCAAAAAAGCAATTTTGGTATAGTATTGAATCAATTGCAGCAGAAAATTACCTTGTTTTACAGATTACTTCTACCAGCAATCCAAATAGAGGGCATAATCACAGCTGGAGAGTATGAGGAATCAACTGTTCTTCTGGTTCCAGAAAGCATGAAAACGAAGGTATAGTGAAAGCATTGATGGAGTGGCAATAATAGCTTTAGTGCATACTGCTGTGACATTTTATATGTAAAACAATTAACTTTATCACAAACAAAGCAATTTTGCTATATAAATTATATTCTTTAATTCAACTTGCATGTTGACTATTATATTATTAAAAATCAAGTAAAACCTTTGGTTTTATCTGAAAGTATTGCAGCTAAATTATTTTTCTCATGTTCATTGTCAAGTATTATTTATGTATTTAAATTATATGTTTTAATTCATCTTGCATGTTGACTATTATAGTATTAAAAATCAAGTAAAACCTTTGTTTTTATCTGAAAGTATTACACTTAAATTATTTAGTTTACTCATGCTCATTGTGGAATATTATTTATGCATACCCAAATTACAATGATACCATGCATATATTTGCCTTATTGTTTACTGCTTTGTTTTATGTTCCTGAGAGCTGAGGACGAACTATGGTACATGAAGCTTGTCAAAGGAGCCTGTCAAATATTAGAAGCTAGTACTATGCAGTGTAACAAAAATTATTTGTATATATTGTGTTAATGTACATATTAATGTTAAGATTCCTGTAAGCATTTACTCTAAGTTAGTTCTGTGATTTTTTCTGCTGTAAAATTAGATGTTGAATATTGTCACAATAAATTAGTGTTGCATTTGCAAAATAATACTTTCATCTGAACATCCTCTGTAATGAATGGCCATAGTTCATTACAATATTACATTAATTAAAATAATTGTTAATGATTGGTCAAGATTGTTATTTCTTTGCAGTCCTTTGTTTCCTAGCTAATAAAGTATTGTTATATATGGTGTACTGTTTTGTGTTCTGTGTTTACTTTGCAAGAATAGCTGCATTTATCCTCATTGTTCCCAATGTATTTTCGTTTGAAGCTTACGTGGTAAAAGAAAATTAAGCTGCAAACTTTTTTTTATGATGAGAGAAGCAGCTCACTTGTCAAAATCACGTTAAATGTCTATTTGCAAGACTATGACTTAACAAGTAAATGATTTCCCTCTGCAGTTAATTCCCATGTTGTTTATCGTGTATTATGATTTAATTCCTCCTAAGACTTCTTGAAATTTGAATTAGCTTTCTTTTATCTTCCAACCTGTGGAATTGTCCAATATATCAGTTATCGAGTATGAACTTTATCAACGGTGGTAATATGTAAGTAACCCTGTGAAATTCCAAAGCCATAATCCAGACTGTGCTTAAATTAAAGTGTGTATTTTGGGACTTGTTTTTATAGTAAAGTAGTGGTGCACCAGTTCTAATTGTTCCAGTACACAATTGTTATAAAGCAATTTTTTGGAAGCCTATTGTGGGATATACTGCGATAATGGGTAAAAGAAATTAAATGAGTGGAAGGTTCTCTTTGTGATAAGAAAAATACTCAACCGGCATTAAATAATGAAGAAAACTGACAGAAGTAGCTAATTTTTACTAAACACCGAGCACAACAGCCTTTGCAGGCCTTAGGCAGTCAATGAAGACAATGCATGCAGGTTTTGATGCACAGTGGCAAATAAGACTTCCTTCCTCCCTTTCATATCCTTATAACACTTATTAGTCTTATTTGGATTCAGGGGGTCTCAAAACATATTTCCGGTTTAATCTCGACATCGCAGTTTTGGGTGGAATACAATACTTCCTCTACTTACTAGTAGAGAAAGTAAAAATATCCCTCGGGAACGTTTGCAAGTCCTTAGTCGCGTAAATATGGCTGTGTTTGTTAGTCTCATTTTGACTACGTGGGTGAGGTGGCGTAAACGAGCTGATAACGAATCGTATGTACAAAGATAGCGAATGGACAAATAATGTATTTTCTATCTCTGGATGTGAAATTTTGTTGGAGAATGTAAAGAGAGTTGCTATATCTTACCTCTTTAATTCGCAATAGAGGAATTAACTCAAAAGTTAATCTTGTTTCTGCCTCTCATCTTCTTGCTTAATTTTAACTTGTATATTATTAAGCACTCGAGTATTATTTTTACACTCCATTACCGATTATAAACAGCTTCTTCTTGCCGAGCACAAAACAGGATAATTAAATCACTATGTATTTTTATGCATGTTGCATGCGCCAAACCCACGCCAAACCAACTCACTGCCTTCTAAATCTTCGCGACAACGCCTTTAGGAAAACTGGTGTTCCTTTTATGTATTTTATTGATATCTCCTACAAAATACAAGCAATATGACACGTTATTTGTAAGTACCTCTTGCATTTTTAGATATATGCGGATTTAATAATCTGGTTTTGTGCTGAGTAAGAAGAGAAGAATACTGTACCTATGTAATGTGTGATAGAGTGCGACTTCTCAGCGATGTGAAAGTTGAAATTAAGCAAGAAGACGACTGGCAGGACGGAAGCATCGGAACTAACACTCAAAACAAGGTTAATTTTGGAGTTTGTTCCTGTATTGCGAATTAAAGAGGTAAGATTTATCAAGTTCATAAGTATTCTCGATTACATTGGCGAGTCTTTCTTGCTTAGTACCTCAAGGATCCGTCCTAGGGCTACTGCTCTTTATTTTGTATGTTAATGATTTGGGGGAATCAACCGATTTGAAACGCATATCGTATGCTGACGATACTTAACTCATTTGTAACGAAAAAACTTGTTACAACTAGAAAACAAAATTTCTCAAAATTTGCTACAAATTTAGAATTATCTTAAAGATAACTCTCTTAAATTAAAAATTAAAAAAAACTGGTACATTTTCAGCATCAGCAAAAAAGGGGGCGAGGAACTAAAATACATAAATGTAAGACTTGAAAGTACTAAAGTAGAACAGGTATCTAATCAAAATTTTTTAGGAATATATCTTGAACACTTAACATATGAAATGCATGTAAATGAAGTCTGTAGAAAAATCGCAAAAAACATAGGTACCTACTAAAATACTTTGCAAATTACCTAAATTTAGAAGAGCTCAAAGCTATATATTACGGAATAATATACGTGCACTTGGAATATGATATAGAAATTTGGGGAGGGTGTGGGGTAACAAAATTAAACAGGATACTATTGTTACAGAAGAGATGCATACGTCATATTTTTCGACTAAAGACTACAGACACGTGTAAGCCACTCTTTAAAAGGAATAAAATATTGACAATAATTGCTATTTATGTATACAAAGTAATTATACTGACCCAAAACAAATCACTTACCTAAAACACATATTCATACGTATAACACTAGAGGGAATGAAAATTAGCATAAATGCACTTCAATAAGGCTTCAACAAAAAAGGATTCGATTGTAATGGGAATGCCACTGTATAATGCCCTAAAAAAAGGTATAAAAGACCACTCAAGAAAAAACTCCTTTGCTAAAGAGTTAAAGAATTACCTAATTGAAAAGTGCCCATACAGGTTAGAAGAGATGTTAAATGAATCTGTGCTGTTAATGTATTTTTTGTATATTCAATATACCATGTTTGTATTACGCTATATAGATTATTTTTACTAACCATAATTCTAATTAAGTGCCTATGATGTACTTTTTATTCTTGTATTAGCATTTGACAATGCTCGATGTTTGTATTACAAGCTTTATGAACAACAAAGAATTGAAAGGATTAGACCGAGATAATCAAGCGCTTGCACCTTCCACTATCTCGTTTGTTAATTCTATTCGCTTTGTTTATTCATTCGTTTGGCCTCATTGTAATCACAGCTCAGGAATTCTATAGTAAGAACAAATTAGAAACTAAAAACTTCACTTATCTTAGTAATGTTGCAAGTTCTTGGTGCAAAGCTGACTAAAGTTTCAAGTTGACTCCAACTCATTCTCAAAGCTATACAAACAAATTTGTTACCAAAGCTACAGATGTTCATTTTAATCACTAATCTCTCTGAAAACAAAAAACATAGATACTGATGCCCATTTTAATTACCAATCTCTGCAAACAAAAACCTCTAAATACAATCTGTAATTCAAAGTTCATAACACGGTTCCTGTTTTTTCAAATAAATATTTTTTCCCAAACCACTATAAGTCCACTTAATTGGTTTAATAATTTAACTTCTGGATTAATTTCATGATTAAATGACCAAAAATGATCTGCCACAGCTGATTTCTCAGTTTGCTTATATCTAATATTTCTAAAATGCTCTTTTGTTCTGGTTTCTAAATGACGTTTAGTTTTACCAATATAAATCTTATCACAATCCAAACAGCTAAATTGATAAATGCCCGATTTTTTATAATTTTGTATTTTATCTTTTTTAGAAACATTTAGTGAATTTTGTATATCAAATTTATTTTAAGGGACCAACTTTATTCCATATTCTTTAAAAATCTTTGTAAATTTTTTATTGGCCCATGGATGGTAAGTAAACTTTTTAAAAATACAATTATCTTTTATTTTTTGAGGGTAGAAACTTCTTTAACAGCTTTTTGATACTTAAATTTTCTTTTTATGTATAAAATTTGTATTAAGACCATTAATTACTGCTGTGTTAATAATGTGTTTATATTCTGTGTCAAATTCTTCTTTATTAAGGGGTATATTTATTAACCTATAAATTAAACTATTGAAAACAGCAAATTTATGTGCAAAAGAATTAAAACTTTTATTTTTTATGTAATTATCATATGAGTAAATTTTCTATAAATACCAAAATTCAATTTATTGTTATGTCTTTTAATTTTTAAGTCCAGGAACGGAAGGCATCCATTATTTTCGGTTTCCAAAGTGAATTGTATAGCTTTATCTTGTAAATTTAAAAGTTTTAAAGCATCATCCAACTACCAAGTTGAGATGGACATGGACCACATTGCTAAGACCAGTAGCCATACCAATGTGAGTTTTGTGAATCTCTTCTGGAGACATGACAAGCCTTGGATTAATAGGAGGGTGAAGGCGATTAATCAAAGAATTGATCATTTTCTTAGTCGAGAGGGTACAGGCCACATTAAGGTTGTAGACGTGTCACCAATTGGGAGACATGGCTACACAAGTCATGGGTTGCACTTGAACTCTCAAGGCAAAGATATGCTTACGCATTCCATTGCTAAAAGTGTCTCACTTGGATCCTGTGACAGAATTGTGGGAAAAATTCCTGTTGTCACAAGCTGTAGGTCTTTTTTAGGTTAAGTATGCCCCAAAATAAGTATAGTGAGAGAACCTTAAAGGAAATTGTAACATTCGGACCGAATATCTTTAAATCTATTAATAACTTAACAAATAATGCTCCTCACACCATCAATAGTAGTAATAATCTTAACAAAAATAATAAAAATGATGATGATGATAACAATAAGAATAGTAATAAGAACTGTTTGTCAATATTCCATCAAAATATAAGGGGCTTAAGAAAACAAAGTGGATGAAATTATTAGTCTAAATACTCAAAAACAACTACCACATTTAGTATGCATTTCTGAACATCACCTTACACAACAGGAATTTCACCCAATTTCATTGCATGGGTACTCTTTAGGAGCAGAGTTTTCTAGGAAAATTTACACAAAGGTGGAGTTTGTATATATGTTAGGAGTGATTTGACATATAAAGTTTTAGATTTATCCAAGTTTAATGCTGAACAAGACCTCGAAATCTGTGCAGTTCATTCAAATCAAATTAATGTAATCATACGAGCAGTAGCACTATATCGATCTCCCTCAGGCAATTTCAAAATTTTCAGAAAGCGTCTTGAACGTTCCTTAAATTTTTTATTTAAACCGAAGAGGGAACTAATAATATGTGGTGATATAAATGTTGACTATTTAAACTCCATTCTTCAAAGGGAACAACTTAGCCATTTATTTGCAACATACCACATGACACATACAGTTAACTTTCCAACAAGAATCCAAAATAATTCTTCCACTGCTATAGATAATATATTTGTAAATTCACATAGAATTAAGGCATGCACTGCCTCACCAGTAACCAATGGTCTATCAGATCATGATGCCCAAATTATATGCATTAAAAAGATCATTTTAAATCTCAAACCTAAATATACATATCAGAAATATAGAAAGGTACATGAAAGTACTCTGAACGAGTTTAGCAAAAAACTTCATCTTGAATCATGGAATCAGACTTACCAAACGAATGGAACCAACAATAAATATAGTTTTCTCAAATGTTTCAAAACTCACTTTGAATCGTGCTTTCCTGTCAAAATCAGCAAACCAACTAACTTAAAAAGTGACAATGCTTGGATCACTTTAGGCTAGAATTAAAACACTACTTCAAAAAATATTGCAAAATTCTAAAAAGGGTAATAAAAGCAGCAAGAGTATTGTATTACAATAAGCTAATCCAACACTCAGACAACAAACAAAAACTACTTGGAATATAATAAAAAGAGAAGCAGGTAAATTATCATTATAAAACGATTCAATAACAATCAAGACAATCAAGAAATTAACAAACCCCATGAAGTTGCAGAAATCTTTGACAAATTCTTTATAGATGTAACAAACAATCTAAATATTAACTATGGAAGTAAAGAAGCAGCAGTAGAATTTCTAAGATCAAGTTTCAGAGAAGCACTGCCAGAATTTAAAGCTAATCTGAGGACACCTGCAAAAATAAATAAAATTATTAACGCCTTTAAAACAAAGAATTCCCATGGTTATGACGAAATAACAAAAATCCTAAAATCATGTTTACTTCAAATTAGCACTCCTTGGAGTTATTTGTGCAATGAGTCACTTAAGATCGGAATTTTCCCTGACAGGATGAAATTCTCGATTGTAAAACCCATTTTTAAGAAAGGTGAACACAACAATGCTTCTAACTATAGGCCAATTTCTCTCTTACCAGTTTTTTCAAAAGTTCTTGAAAAAGTAATGTTCTACAGGTTGTATAAATACCTCAAGTATAACAAGATACTAGTGAAAGTTCAGTTTGGATTAGAAAGGGCATCTCAACAAATAGTGCAACTTTTAAGCTTACACATAAAGTGTTAACTGCCTTAAACAATAAAATGCATGTAGGCGATATTTTCTGTGACCTAGCAAAGGAACTTGATTGTGTAAATCATAACATTCTGTTAGTATAACTGGAATTCTATGGAATTAAAAATTTTAATTTAAGTTGGTTCATATCATACATAATGGAAAGAAAACAGTGTTAAGCTAAACAGTGATACTGATAATGGAAAACAAACTTCAAATAGGAAACCCCAAGTACATGGAGTACCCCAAGGTTCAGTATTAGGGCCTCTATTATTTCTGATCTATATAAATGACCTTTCACTTTATATAAAGAATATAGCAAGTTCTGTACTGTTTGCTGATGACACTAGTGTGCTGGTCACTAGCAAAAACTTAAATGAATGTATAATTACATTGAATTATGTTTTGAACTGCATGTCCTACTGGTTTAGAGCCAAAAACTATCTGTTAGCCTAGATAAAACAAAAGTGATTAAATTCATAACTCATCAAACATCATACACTCCAATTGAAATAGGGATTAATGATATGTTATTAGAACAAATAGATAACATCAAATTTCTGGGTCTTCAAGTTGACAAATATTTAGATTGGAAAGCTCACATTAAGTATATCTTACCCAAACTCAGTTCTGCCTGTTATGCTATCCGAGCGCTGGCAAATGTTAGCTCCATAGATACACTCAAATTAGTTATATATGCATATTTTAACTCTATAATGGAATACGGTATTTTATTTTGGGGCAATTCAGTAGACAGTAAACAAATATTCCTCATACAAAAGAAGGTTATAAGAATTATTTCCAACACCCATAGGAGACACTCATGCAAAGATCTTTTCAGAAGGTTAAACATATTAACCTTACCCACTATGTATATATTCTCGATCCTAAAATTCGATCCTTATTCACAACAAACAAAGAAATTCATGGAATAAACACTAGACAGAAGAGTAATATGCATCATCCCAGTGCAAAACTTTCTTGCTTCCAGAAAGGTGTATATTATGAAACCATAAAAATATTTAATGTCCTTCCTAATAACCTTAAGGAAAAAGTTGACAATTTCAATGCTTTTAAAACAGCTGCTAAAAGTACCTATGCACAAAATAATTTTATTGTGTACAACATTATCTGAATCACCAATTATCCTATTAATTCCTATGTAGCTCAGTTTATTCTATATGTGAATTACAAACTATGCTGTATGCCTATGTAACTTTGTTGCTTATGTAGCCTTATAAATAGTTTCTAGCTCATTTTTTTCTGTATAAGATTATTTAAATGGCAAATTATCCTCTTAATGCTTATATAGTTTTGTAAGTAGTTTCTAACTCATTGTATTCTGTATAAGATTATTTAAATGACATTATTCCTGTTAATGCTCATGTAGCTTTGTAAGTAGTTCTTAACTCATTGTATTCTGTATAAGATTATTTCAATGACAAGTTATTTCTGTTAATGCTTGTGTAGCTTTGTAAGTAGTTCTTAACTCATTGTATTCTGTATAAGATTATTTCAATGACAAGTTATTTCTGTTAATGCTTGTGTAGCTTTGTAAGTAGTTTCTAACTCATTTTGTTCTGTGTAAGATTGTGTTGTTTTCTAGTGCCTTGCATCTGGCAATGAAGCCATTAGCATTCGTGCTTTCCAATACTTTTGAACTGTAGTTTCTTCCGATCTTAATGCTTCACAGGTCTTCAAGTGGTATTGTAAGATTATCCAAATGACAAATTATTCCTGTTACTGCTTATGTAGCTTTGTAAGTAGTTCTTAACTCATTGTATTCTGTATAAGATTATTTCAATGACAAGTTATTTCTGTTAATGCTTGTGTAGCTTTGTAAGTAGTTTCTAACTCATTTTGTTCTGTGTAAGATTGTGTTGTTTTCTAGTGCCTTGCATCTGGCAATGAAGCCATTAGCATTCGTGCTTTCCAATACTTTTGAACTGTAGTTTCTTCCGATCTTAATGCTTCACAGGTCTTCAAGTGGTATTGTAAGATTATCCAAATGACAAATTATTCCTGTTACTGCTTATGTAGCTTTGTAAGTAGTTTCTAACTCATTTTATTCTGTATAAGATTATTTAAATGACAAATTATTCGAGTTAACGCTTATGTAACTTTGTAAGTAATTTTTAACTCATTTTATTTTTTATAAGTTAATCTAAATGACAAAGCATCCTGTGAAAGCTTATGTAACTCAAAGTGATCTCTAGCTTCTTCAGTGACAAATCATTGTTAATCATCTCTGATGTCAGTGTGAAAGCTACTCAAATGTATATGTAAAGAACCAACTAAGAAAAAGGTGACATTCACTAGTAACTATTTAATAACTGAATTATTATTATTATTATTATTATTATTATTATTATTATTATTATTATTATTATTATTATTATTATTATTATTATTATTATTATTATTATTATTATTATTATTATTATTATTATTATTATTATTATTATTATTATTATTATTATTATTATTATTATTATTATTATTATTATTATTATTATTATTATTATTATTATTATTATTATTATTTATTATTATTATTAATTATTATTAATTATTATTTATTATTATTGTTATTATTATTTTATTATTATTATTATTATTGTTATTATTATTTTATTATTATTATTATTATTATTATTATTATTATTATTATTATTATTATTATTATTATTATTATTATTATTATTATTATTATTATTATTTTTATTATTATTATTATTATTATTATTATTATTATTATTATTATTATTATTATTATTATTATTATTATTATTATTATTATTATTATTATTATATTACAACTAAACAGAATATGACTGTAAATGCCTAGTGTAAATTTAACACAAAATTCAATTCTTATCTGACAAATTTCAGGTAAGCTTTGATTGTGTTTCCATTATCCCTTTTGCAGTTGTTTGTTTCTTTTTTGTTCCTGTATATGAGTTTTTATGTGCTCATTCTGTATATTTATTGACAATGGTTTGTACATCACAATTGACATGTTCAATGTTCACCAGCCTCCATGGCTACTTGTGAACTCGCTGAACGCAATTTAATCTAATCATTTATCCGTTTTTTTAGAGACAACAGCAAAAATGTCATCCACATATCTATGCCATATTTTAAAAATTAGAGGGAATGATTTTATAATTGGAGTTTCAAAAAAGCTCATGAAAAGATTAGCAAGGAATGGCGAAAGTGGACTACCCATTGCCAAGCCAGAAGTTTGTTGAAAAAATTACCATTAAAACTAAACAAATTTTGACCTAAGCAAAGAGTTGTAAGTTTTACAAAATCATCTATTAATTCTTTGTTTAATTTTAAAGAATTTAACCATTTTTTAAAAAAATCCAAAGCTTTTTTCTAGAAATACTAGAAAATAAAGCAAATACATCAAAAGAAATGAGTTAATCACTATCAGACAATACTATGTTGCTAATCTTTTCTACTAATTCAAAAGAATTTTTAATACTTAAACTTTCAAATTGATCAAAGGTACTGAATTTTTTAGTTAACCATTTTGCCAAATTATATGTAGGTGAATTTATACAATTTATAATTGGTCTCATTTTATTTCCTGGTTTGTGAATTTTAGGAAGTGCATACAATCTAGGTAAAACTGGATTATTAACTTTTAAAATACTTTTTTCTTTTTTAGGTATCATTTTCACTTCATTGAGAATTTTATTAAAAGTTGAAATGCATGATTTTAAAGGATCATTATCAATTTTTAAGTAATCTTCACTTTCAAGAAAAAGTTCTACTCTATTAATATAATCAGATTGATCTAAAATTACAATTTTATTGCCTTTGTCAGCTTTAGCATAAACTACGTCCTTTTCATTCGATGATTTAATAATCTGATTATTATAATTATTTTTAGGATGATTTTTATTTATATCTTTCAAAATTTTAGTGCATTTCATTTTAATCAAAGATTTGTTAAGTTCATTTAAATCTTGATTGGCAATTTTAATATCTGTAACAAAATCATCTATGTTTTTTGAAAAATTTACACAAGTTTTCATACCTTTATTTAGAAAATTTATTTATTTCTCATTAAAGTTACAATTTGATAAATTAATTACATTATTTGTTTGATTATTTGGTTTCTTTATATTCAATTTCTGTTGCTTTTGGCATAATCTATTTAACTTGTTTTTTAACCTCTTTGTTTTTCTTTTCATGCTTAAATTTAAATTCTCAAATAATTTAGATTCTAAATTAGCCCAGATTAAGTTACCTAAAATATGTGTTAATTTTAAATGTAAGTCATATAACCTAAGTTCAATATAATTTAATTTTTTAAAATGTAAATTTTTTTCAACTTCAATAACTTTCTTTGCTGCCTTCTGGTGAATGCTATTATTATCTAATTTAACAGTTCTAACAAAAACAGGGGTTATTTTCTTTTTAAACAAATATTCAAAAACCTAATGTCTGCAAGAATGTCTTTTCTTCTCTTGTAATTTTAAATATGATTTAATTTGATGTTTAGTTCCACATAAATTTAAATTAAACAAATAACTATTAAATTCTAAATTATTATCCATCGTAGTTAAAATGGTAAATGTAGTCAGGAACAATTGCTTCAAACTAATTAAGTTAATTAAAGAAATTGAAGCTATTAACAGTGCAGCAACAAGATTCTAAAGTAAGAACAAATTACAAACTAAAAACTTCACTTATCATAGTAATGTAGCAAGTTCTTGGTGCAAAGCTGACTAAAGTTTCGAGTTGACTCCAACTCATTCTCAAAGCTATACAAACAAATTTGTTACTGAAGCTACAGATGTTCATTTTAATTACCAATCTCTGAAAACAAAAATCTATAGATACAATCTATAGGAAGTAATTCAAAGTTCATAATACAGTTCCTGTTTTTTAAAATAAATATTTTTTCCCAAACCATTAAATCTATAGGTCCACTTAATTGTTTTAATAATTTAACTTCTGGATTAATTTCATGATTAAATGACCAAAAATGATCTGCCACAACTGATTTCTCAGTTTGTTTATATTTAATATTTCTAAAATGCTCTTTTATTCTGGTTTCTAAATGATGTTTAGTTTTACCAATATAAATCTTATCACAATCCAAACAGCTAAATTGATAAATGCTAGATTTTTATCATTTGGTATTTTATCTTTTTTAGAAAATTTAGTAAATTTTGTATATTAAAGTTATTTTGAGGGACCTAATTTATTCCATATTCTTTAAAAATCTTTGTAAATTTTTTATTGGCCCATGGATGGTAAGTAAACTTTTTAAAAATACAATTATCTTTTATTTTTTGAGGGTAGAAACTTCTTTAACAGCTTTTTGATGCTTAAATTTTTCTATCTTTTTATGTATAAAATCTGTATTAAAACCATTAATTACTGCTGTGTTAATAGATATGTGGATGACATTTTTGCTGTTGTCCCTAAAATACAGATAAATGATGCTTTAAACTTTTAAATTTACAAGATAAAGCTATACAATTCACTTTGGAAACCGAAAATAATGGATGCCTTCCGTTCCCGGACTTAAAAATTAAAAGACATAACAATAAATTGAATTTTGGTATTTATAGAAAATCTACTCACACTGATAATTACATAAAAAATAAAAGTTTTAATCCTTTTGCACATAAATTTGCTGTTTTTAATAGTTTAATTTATAGGTTAATAAATATACCCCTTAATAAAGAAGAATTTGACACAGAATATAAACACAGAGTAAGCTTCACAACATGCTACAAATCGCCATCATGTGTAATCTGCGCTATATAATATTTACCTGTTAACGAGATATTAAAGAATTCCTTTTTGAAACAGTTTTAACCTATTTACTGGTTTATGTAGATCATCTGCATGCATTGTAATGTGATCAAGCACAGCAAAATTTGTTGTGCTTATTATAATTATCTGTAAGATAGTTCAGCAGTGAATAGATATATGTATTCACCAGCAAGTGTAAGAATTTTTCGGGTTATAAATAATGGCCTACAAGAATGATGGGAAGCATCACCACAATAATATGTATGGTCCTCTTTTATAATTTAAACAGTTGCTTGCTGTGTGATGAATTGCCCCAGAATATAAGTCCATATCTCAAGAGGGAGTCAAAGTATGCAAAATAAGCTGCTCCTGAAGTGTTTTTGTTAAGCAGATTCCTTAAATTTCTTAATGCAAAGCAAGCAGAGCTAAGTTTTGGTAACATTTTTGTGTTTCCTCCAGCTGAGCTCTCCATCTATTTGGAGCCTTAGACATTTTGTATGAGATACTCATAGGCAGTATAAATGTTTTATCCAATTATTAATACACGTACTTATGCTTTGTTTTAAATTGAATAAAACTTGTTTTATCATAGGTTAATGATAACTTATTTGCTTTAGACTAGCTGTTCAATGCTTTATTGACAGAATCTCTTAATTGCTGATGCAACTTTTCACATTTAAGAACACTGCAAAGAGCACAGCTATAGACTCTGTTGAGATTATATGGCAAGTAATTTATAAATATAAGAAAACAGCAAACGCCTGTGTATAGAACTTTGTTGACACCCTTAGTAATAATACTTGTTTCATAGTCATAACCGTTTATTCTGGTTTTCTGATCCTTTCCTATGAAACAGTCTCTTAAAAACCTAGAGTGGGTGGACTGCAGATTCTGAAAATGGTCACATAAAATCTAACAGCAACTCTTAAGATATTCTGGTAAGTTTAATTCACATTCTGATACTTCTTATTAGTTCGAAGATGTAACCCATTTAGGTAACATTATCCATTTAAAACAATATTGTGACATTGGGCCGTTCAACAATATTACAAGAGGGGGCCAGGTGACCTTGGATACGGCGAGCAGTTGTATGTATGTGACCGTAATAATGGTGGTAAAACATAAAGGGGAGGTCCGAGACTACGGGGCAACTAGTGGCTGTGTGTGTATGTGATCAAACAGCACAATAACACTGTACTGCCAAGAAGCTTCTAGTTAATTCCACTGAGTTATCATTGCACATGTGTATGGAGGGCTCTCGAAGGTCACATGATGCTGGTGCCAGTGTAAATAGGACACAATCAGTAGGAGTTAGTTGAGTGAGTGATAGAATAGTAGTTTCAGTTAGTCATGTACAGTTAGTTTTGGTTATGAGAGTGAGTCAGCCAGCCTGTCATAGAGTATGTAAGTGCTATCGAGTGAATGTATCACAATAGTAAAGATATAAGAGACAGTTAAGGTGGAGAAAGAGTATCAGAACAATAATTGTAAATTGTAATAGCAACAAGAAGGAAATTGTGCATTTGCAGTAAAATATAGAGTAAAAGAAAGTGTTAGAAAAGTAACAGGTTTTCTCAAATTGCTGTATTGTTACAATATAAAGAAAGAAGTGGCATCTTTCTGTATAGCATAAGTTGTGAACTTAACCATCTTAGTAGAACGACTGATGCCTTGAAAATTACTGTACTTCACAATGTTTCACTCCCCTGCAGAGATGGAGAAAAGTAAAATATAGAGAAGGAAGATTGTTTGAATATCTTATTCCAGCCTCAGGTTAGACCAACAAATTAGCTTCCCATTGCATTAACTATGCAAACTGTGTTTAGTGAGAAATGCTCATCTTAGGTGCATAATTCTCCTGGATTAATAAGGAGTGATGAAGTCACTGGGCTAACCCATCCTATCTTTTAAGCAACCTGAGTGAAATATGCTAGTTTGGTGGTCATTAGGTTTTAGTTAAAGTGATGTTTCGAATAGACCCTGTCATCATGTCACATGTGCAGCCAGTCATAACTGTTCCATTCCTCTTAAGAAAACCATCCCTCACCTATGCATTTCGAATCAGGTTCCTCAATATCTTGGGTAGGCTTTGCAGTTTTGGTTGGTTTGGTTTAAGGGCGTTCTACTTCGAGGTCATCAGCGCCCTTAAAAGATTCATGGCAATAGCGAGATATAAATTTCACTCAAAAATAAAAATACCAGTAACAAGGAAAATATAGCAAAAACTAAAAAACAGTGGCAATAGCCAGATGTGAAACAAGGTAATACATATGTCAAAAAGCATAAAGAACATATATCTAAAATTTTAAATCCTTAAATTGGTGCTACACTCCGCTAAAAACTTAAAAATTCTATCAACCGCTGTTTTGTCGTCCGCTAAGACCTCTGCAAGTCTGGCAGGCAGCTGCAGGGAATCCCGAAGGTGCGCTACAGAGCAACACGTCACGAACTGACAAAAGGTTGTCACACAGCGGACATAGAGGGGCAGGGTCCCTTTTAAATAGGTAACCATGTGAAAAATTGCAGTGTCCTATTCTTGATCGAGCCAAACTAACCTCCTCGCGGCGAGATGTCCGACAGGAAGTTACCCAGTTTATCGGAAGTTCTTTCACATCTCTAAGCTTATTACCGCGGAGAGCTGACCATTCGTCGTGCCAGGACGACAGCACCGCTCTCCGCACTTCAAGCCTAAAGTCTTCCGAAGTAACACGTGAGATGGTAACACTGGGTTTTGTAGTTGCCGTCTTTGCTGCTAAATCTGCCATTTCATTCCCCGACAACCTACGTGACCAGGAGAATCCATGCACACACCACGTCAACGCCAGAAGCGTGAAAAACGTGGAGCCCATCCTGGATACGTTGTACAATAGGGTGGGGTTTGTACAGCTCACAAAGGCTCTGAAGTGCACTAACGGAGTCGCTCAAAATCAGGCAGTCACCTAATTTACGACGGCGCACATATAAAACGGCTCGGTAAATTGCATAAAGCTCTGCAGTAAAAATGGAAGTGCTATTTGTAAAACCGAATATATGTGATAAAGCTACGTAGGCTTTCACGGCCGGCGTCTAAATTGTAGAAGGAAATATCTTCCGGGCTGTTATGCCGTGGTCTGCTGGAGATCTGTCTTCCAGACGTTTCGTCTACAACTGCGGTAGACATCCTCAGTGGCGTTGTCGAAGTCTCCTCGTGGAAGGTATCACTACGACTGATGCGTCGACTGTCTGTGGGGCTCCATTTATACCCTGCGCAACGTGCGCTGATTGGCCCGGGGCGTCCAGAGGCGTGGTGGCTGGTGGAGGGGGTTCTATCTCTCTTATGCTGCTGGTCTCTCCTGATTGGCTTACCTTGCTATCCTGCTTCTTATGATGTTCTATGACCGGATGCCAGTTGCTGTTTAATCTTAAGGCCTCTTCCTTCTTATTAAAGTTGTTAGGGTGCTTGTAAATTTCAATAGCCTCTCGCTGTAGTCGGGCATGGTAATGTATGGTAGATGCAAGGATGCGTGTATCCTGGAACTTAATACTGTGTTCACCGACTGCATTAATGGCATGTTCAGCAACCGCAGACTTGTCAGTTTGGCCCAGGCGGCAGCTTCTTTTGTGTTCCGTGAGTCTGGTCTTAACACTGCGCTGAGTAGTTCCAATGTATACTGAGCCACAACCACAAGGAATACTATACACTCCAGCCGATGACAAAGCTTCTCGGGGATCCTTGGGTGATCGTAGTAAACTGCTTAACTGTCTGGTGGGTTTGAAGATCGTCTTGACGTTATGTCGCTGTAATATGCGATCAATTCGGTCGGTGACATTTTTTAAATATGGTAGGAACACAATGCCCTTACTTTTGGGCTGATCTGGATTCCGGATGACAGGTTGAGTCTTAGGAGGCCGGCAAGCTCTTCTTACTTCTTGGATTGAATAGCCATTGGAAAGTAATGCTTGTTCTAAGTGGCCAAGTTCTTGTTTTAAGAAGTGCGGCTCACAGATGCAGGAAGCACGGGTTGCAAGCGTCTTGATCATAGCACGCTTCTGTCTGGGATGATGGTTGGACTGTTTGTTTAAGTAGCGGTCAGTATGGGTAGGCTTGCGGTAAACCGTGTGTCCAAGTGTCCCGTCGGCCTTCTTGCTAACCAAGACGTCCAGAAATGCTAGTTGTCCATCCTTTTCTTTTTCCATTGTGAACTGAATGCGTCGATTGATGCTGTTCAGATGTTGAAGGAAGTCCTGAAGGGAGTTCTCTCCGTGGGGCCATATGACGAAAGTGTCGTCTACATATCGGAACCAGACCAGTGGTTTTTGTGCGGCCGTTTCTAGGGCTAAGGTTTCAAAATACTCCATGTAGAAATTAGCAACCACAGGACTCAGGGGACTGCCCATTGCGACACCATCTAGCTGTTCGTAGAAGGACTGGTTCCACTGGAAATAAGTCGTGGACAGCACATGGTGGAAGAGTGCAAGTATATCATCGGAGAAAATGGGTTTCAACTGCTCAAGGGCTTCATCAACAGGAACCATGGTGAAAAGTGATGTAACGTCGAAGCTGACCAGTAGATGTTGAGGTAGTATGGTTACACTTTGCAGCTTCTGAATGAAGTGGGTCGAATCCTTGATGAAAGAATCCGTCGTGCCAACATGTGGTTGTAATAAACAGGTTAAGTATTTGGCTAAGGCATAGGTAGGAGATCCAATAGCGCTGACAATGGGCCTTAGTGGTATTTCCGGTTTGTGGATTTTAGGTAAGCCGTAGAGACAAGGAGGCTGTGCTTCAGATCTGGTGATTCGGCGTTTGTCTTCTGTTGGCAGGGAAGAGCTCTTAATAAGCAGGTTCGTTTTCCGAAGAATACGTGCTGTGGGATCTCGTTGAATTTTGCGATATGTTTCTGGTTTCAGAAGATCCAAGATTTTCTGCTGGTAGTCACGTTGGTTCATAATAACCGTTACATTCCCCTTGTCCGCAGAGCAGACAATGATGTCCTTGTTGGTGTTGAGCTTTTTTATTGCGCTCCTCTCTTCATGAGTTATATTATTAGGTGGAGCCTCGGCACGTTGAAGAATCCTAGCAGACTCCCGACGTATCTCATCAGCTGTTGTTCTCGGAAGGCCTCGTATCCCTGACTCGATGTTAGCAATTATGTCAACTGGTATAGTCGGAGGGACCACTGCGTAGTTGGGTCCTTTGGAAAGCAGGGAAGTATCGGCTGGTGTCAATTGATGATCCGACAAATTCACAACGGTACGACTTGTATCCGGTGGAGTAGGTCGTATGTTGGCAGTCGAAAGACGTTCAAACTTCTTCATGTGGCGCGTGGTGGTGCTGTTCTGGTTGTAAATCATGGAACTATATGTAATTCTATCTATGTTATCCCAATGAGATTCGTGAAGGGAATTACTGAGCCGAAGATGCAAGGCAAGAAGTTGACCATTGTTGTAAGCAAGTTCACGTCTAATCTGGTGAATACGTTCCCGAAGCAGGGCGTGCTCGGAGCGGTTGTAGATGCGATTAGCGCTAGCTGTTTGAAAATGCCGCTTTTGTCGGAGGAATTTTGGAATGATTCCTGAGTCGCGGCAGCGCAAGAGGAAAGTTAATGAACATAAAAGAGAAGATTTCTGCTTGCGAAGCACCTCTAGTCGACGAATCAATTTGTATATCTCCTCCCCGTAGAGGCGAGTCATAAAGCTACGTAGGCTTTCACGGCCGGCGTCTAAATTGTAGAAAGAAATATCTTCCGGGCTGTTATGCCGTGGGCTGCTGGAGATCTGTCTTCCAGACGTTTCGTCTACAACTGCGGTAGACATCCTCAGTGGCGTTGTCGAAGTCTCCTCGTGGAAGGTATCACTACGACTGATGCGTCACATATATTCATATTACGGATATATGTGGTTCGGTTCCATAAACATAAGCACATCCAACACCGTTGGTGCTCTTTGACCCATCAGTGTAAATATATCGACGGTCAGTGTAGCGTGACAAAAATTCTAAAAAAAAAAAAAAAAAAAAAAAAAAAAAAAAAAAAAACATGTGCGGATACTTGAAATAGGCATCGTGGACTTTCGGTGTACCGTCATCCCAAGATCTACACGGGGCGTGCCAGATAGCCAAGGGGGGTAAAGCTTCTCGCCCTTGGCGAACACCCTAGGCAGTTCCACTCCAAGCTTCATTAGAAGATCTTGGAAACGAAACCCCGCAGGCTAAGGCTGCTATTCCTATACCGTTCTCTTAGCGTGGTGGTGAAAAAAGAAGCGAACGTTAGGTACTTAGGCATACATCTAAGCGCACAACCATAATTTGCCAAGAGAATCTCACGCCGATATTGCAGAGGAGGTTCTGCCGACTCGCTGTAAAGGCTCACCACTGGGCTTGTTGAAAAAGCTCCTATTGCAATGCGGATGCCCCTATTGTGGGCCGCGTCTAATCTCAGCACAGATGGTCGTGTTGACGAATAAATAATACACCCATAGTCTAGTTTGGAACGGATCAATGCGCGATATATTCGCAACAAAACTGTCCGATCCGCTCCCTACGATTTGCCATTTAGTACTCGCATGATATTTAGGGAACAGTCACATCGTGCTCTTAGCTGTGCAATATGCGACGACCAACTAAGCTTCCTGTCCAAGATCAAACCCAGGAAGCGCATCTCACCTGCGAAGGGAATTAAATCTGGACCGAAACGGAGCGAAGGTGGTAATCGTCTCCTACGACGCCAGAAATTAACGCAGATTGACTTCTCATTTGAGAAACGGAAGCCGTTTTTGGAGCTCCATTCTCTAAGGTTGTGCAAACATTGCTGCAGGCGCCGTTGTAAGAACGCCGTGCGCTGAGCAGTGCACTAGACAGCGAAGTCATCTACGAATAGGCATGACGAAACTCCAGGTGGAACACATTTCCAGATGGAGTTAATTGCTATAGCAAAGAGCGTGACACTTAGCACCAAACCCTGAGGTACTCCCTCCTCCTGAACAAAAGAATTAGAACAAACCGAGCTGACCCTTACTCGGGAAAGGCGGTCCTTCATAAATTCCTGAATGAACAGTGGTAGGCGTCCACGTATATTTCAGGTGTACAGGGAGCGTAGAATCCCTGCTCGCCAGCACGTATCATAAGCCTTCTCTAGATCAAGAAATATGCCAACGGTTTGACAGTTCTCCATAAAGCCGTCCATTATCTGTGTCGATATTGACACAAAATGGTCTACAGTTGAACAGCGTCGTCGAAAACCACACTGGATGTTAGTAGGTTACGACTTTCTAACCACCATACCAAAAAACAAAAGCAAATATGTTAGCCAGCTATCCAGTACGTGTAGACCTGCATAGAACATTGAACTCCTCACGCGGTGTGGTTAATATCCGCACATTAGAGTGTCAAAGAGATTAAGGAAAACCATTAGCTTCAACCAGGAGTGTGCCATTGCGTGATCTCGTAGACTTCACTGGACCAGCTATCTTATCCAGGCCCTTCTGGATCACAAATGGGCTCACCAATAAAAACTTTTCCTTCCTCAGTTCTCGAAATAACCAAGTAGCGAGGACCACAAGACTCTGCTACTTCCTTTACATAAACTTTACTAATTTTTTTGTTTTGAGTTTTAGTAGAACTCATAGTGCTTTAATCCTCCACCATTGCAAATGTCTCCGATGGCATGCTCACATCCTGGACGCCACCCCGGCTTAGGTGAGAGTCCTGGCCTGGACCTTGCTCTCACCTCCCAATGTATAGACAGAGGGACCCAATCGCCTGCAGGAGTGCATCAGCTCATGCAATGGCCCCTCCCCGGGACTGACCTTTATCAGCAGATGTGTACACAGATCCCACATGATAACCAGGGGCTGGGACTTATGCGGTTACCCAGTCACCCCTTGCATCTCCCCATCCTCCTACAACCCATGCGTAGGTTATCCATCAGACTGTGTACAGGGAGGTATCAGGTGGGTCCACAAAAGTGGACCAAAGTTGATTGGGCGTTTGGCATGTGCCCTCTCACCTCTTACAGGAACCCAATCGAGAGTATGGCTCAGGGCCCCAGGTACGCCAAACCCGTACCTACCGTAGTAGGACCCCCTGGGGAGTTTGCTTTCGGAGTCCTCTTCTCCTAGATGAGTCGTCGACCAAGACTACCAAGCCTCATCTACCCATTTTAGAATGCTCTTTGCCTCCCCTCACCTCTTGCCTACCAGTGGTAAAAAATGACACTTAGTAGGCCGTCTGGATCGGGTACTGAGCTCCTCCACCACGTCAAGGTGTCATTACTTCGGAGGGGATTTGCAGTTTTGGGAGTGCCAATGTTGGCAACTGATGCACAGGAGAGAGAACACATATGTGGAATGTACATCACAGATGCATGTCATGGCTGTCATGTTATGAGGTTACTACCTTATTTCAAACACATATCTGTAACTACATAAGCATAAGTACCATATCCTGAGTGTGAATTATTACAAGTTGTGCAAGAGAGGAATAGAATATAATGCTACATGTGTGCAATCACCGATGATAGTTGACCAAGATGTGCAATTAAAACTGACATTTATTTACAGCAGATGCTAAAGCTGCACCATGAGGTCACTCCAGTGCTAATGTAAGTGGGATTTTTTTTGCAGCTCTGTGAAAACTCTTTCATAAATGCTCCAGTTAATGGTAATCAAAGACTAATACCACAAAATATTCTTTGTACAGACAGCTCCAAATGTTTTCCAAGCCATGTGCTCCTACCTGCATCGTAAGGGAGGATGGCTTATCGGTAGGTAGCTTATACCAGGTGGTCTCAAAAGTTGTTTTGCCAGCTCATATCTGTCTACAAGGGTGAGGGGCATAATGTGTTTGTGAGTCCAAAGAAAATATCATTCCAACATTTCTCTTAGACTTGGTCATAAGAAAGTAATCTCATTGTAAAGAAAACAACATTAACATTATAAATCCAGAACAAACTCATAGTGACATAAGCAAGAAAGGAAACTAAATATTTAGGATTAGAGGCATTGTATAACTTTATAATGAAATTAAATTCAAAGAAGTTTAAATAATTTTAATATACTGTATTTTTAAAACAGACTAAAAGTATAAAATAATTTCTCCTAGCTCCATGCACTGTCCTGAAAATTTGTGATTGTGAATTTTTAATTCTCGTGAAAATACTTGTAAGAGTTAAAGTGAAAAACCTGGAGCACATGCAGTAGGTAATCGATGCATGAATAGTTCACTTAAACCACTGACAATGTTATTGCACTACAAACTATACAAACTGTTGTGTGAGTTTTCTTAACAACAGCTGCTTCCCACATTCCATACTATTATGAATTGCATCAACCTCAATAGGTTATGATGTAGCTTCTCCGCCTCAGCTTTCTGCCTATCACCCTTTAAATCTGATCCGGTTTATCTAGTAGTACAAATACAGCAGCTAACAACTTTTGAAATTAAATTAAAATACACTTAACCCTTTAAATCTGAACTGGTTTATCTAATATTACAAATGCGACAGTAAACAGCTTTTGAAGTTAAATTCTAATACCCAAATTAGGAAGTAAACGTCTTCTTGTGTCCACTTTTATGGTAAATAGACATTATGTTACGCTTATCACATGTTTCTTAACTATGTTAAGTAGATTTTCCGTTTTCAGTGAAACGTCGGAGCAAGGCAATCCAACTCGACCATGGCCCACAAGCCTGGAAAATCTACTTAACATAGTTGACAACGCCGGCCGTGAAAGCCTCAGCACTTATGTCACATGTTTCTTATTTTTTTATATATAACAGAAAAGCTTAAGAACGATATGTATATTCTTGTATATGTATTTCAAAATCTGATTAAAGATAAGTGGGATAACTGAATGTGCTAGCATATGGAAGCTTTATATTAACATTGATCTGTGTTAAATGTTTTAGAACTTTACATCCAAAATTTATATACACAAAATAGCCCATGACATATTTATTGTTAAAATGATTATTACTATCAGTAGTAGTATTAATGAGAAGTACATTATTAGCATTATCTTTGTTTAAGTAATTGTTTAAACATGTTTCTTGGACGCCATTAACACTACCACAAAAAGCAATATTATTTAAATATGTGCAGAAAAAAATGTGCTGATTTCTTTTATTTGGATAGCATAAAATTGAATATTCAGTATTACCTTCTTGTTTGCTCCCTGCTCATCACACGAAAGCCATCCCAGGCCAGGTACACCAAGTGCAACTAATTCATAAGAAAGTTCATCTCTTGCCCCTACACCCTCTCATCCATCGGAAAACATTTGGAGCCAGCTGTACTTATGGACTAGATGTTACAAATTTGTAAAACTACATGTTGTTTGAACCTCCCAATTCTAGTGTCAAATGTCCACTGTGTTTAACTTGTAAATGAGTAAGAGACAAGTTCATGCTTCTGGAACATAGTGATGAACAGTAAAACCACTAGGGACTGAAATATGTACATTTAGCCCTGGAGTGGGCTTAAATTTATGTTGTTTGTGAGAGATTCAATGTTATGTTGTGTTTCAGTATATTATACATGGAGATGTTCATCCCCATATGACACTCACTATAATGCTTAAGAATTTAACTATCTTCCTTTTATAGAAGTTTGAAAACAGTGTTGTTGTAATTAATTTAATTTAAAAGGTGAGTTAAGAATTTAAATTTAGGTGGGGGAGAGTGTAAGGGGCAACTATATCATAAATATTAATCTACTTTGTCCTTTAGACTAATAAGTGTTATAAGCATATGAAAGGAAGGCAGGTCCAACCAAGTTTTACATTGTAGTGACAGTGTGAATTAACTGGTTGTTTCTTCATTGTCTTTTTGAAAAAAAAATGAGCCCCACTATCCCAAAAACATGTATTCTGCACCAAACTCTCACCTTGGGAGAGTGCAACAGTATTTGATGTAGCTCTTGAGGGTTTGCTGGAGACCAGCACCGCATATTGTGCTTCTTGATGAAGCCCGAAACATAAAAATGGGCTTCATCGGAGATGAACAAAGAATTCAGAATTTCAGCATGTTCACGTAGCAGTTGCATCATATCAATGCAGAAATTAACTCACACTTCCTTATCTCTGGGGTTGTTTTTTAACAACTTCCAATTTGTAAGGACGAAATTTTATATCCATATGAATGCAGAATAAGCTTTCTCAACTGATGCCTAAAATGTGATATCTCTGGCAGTGCCGATCATCGAGAACTGCATTGGAAAGTTTCCCACATTCTCTCCATATCCTCCAGTTTGCACTGTTCTTGGGCCTCCATGTCTAACGTCCATCACACTACGAGTGTCTTCAAAATTTGTCACCAAAGCAAATATGATACTCTAAGATGGAACCTTACCAATACTGTCACTAGCTATGAACTGAGGCAACACTATCGCTCCTCTAATGCTCTATTACAACATACCATATGCAGTATTCTTTCCTCTTCTGGCTCTCACCCCACCAACCAATATAAGTTACTGTGCCTGTCAAAATTTAGGTTTTAAATGTATCCAAACTCAAAATAACATTAATAGTTGCCTAAACTGCAAATTACTTTTAAGGTATATATATCAGAGATTGCATTGAAGAATATTGATGATACTTCAAACAGATGAGAATGTTTAATGCTCATACATGTATCCCAGCAGGATAGCTGATTGAAAATAGCATTTACATAAAGAGACAAAGACTTGTGATTTGAGTCTGGAATTTCTCAAGTCTGATCCAACTTTTCATGAAGTGTGCTATAGATAACAACTGTTCTTTTACGAGTGATGAGTTCTTATTTTTCAAGACTTATCTGTCTTTGATGAAATATTGCTTATGAAGACAAGGGTTCTTTTTAAAATAATTATTTAATTTTCAAATATTTTTTCTTTCAATTAGGCATGAAGAACGTGCTGAATTACTTTGTTAAGATGTCAAACTATTTTGTTGGACTATTCATACCTAGTGTACAAACTGAGGCCTTCATGGCTGGCATCTTAATGATTAAGCATATTATCTGGGCTTGTAGGCTGTGATCTATTGGGCTTGCAGGTTCCTGACGTTTCGCCATGGACTATATTTGACATCTTCACAGGTGATTCGGTGGCTGGTCAGAGCTTGAGTTCAAGCCAAGCATAGTCCTTGGCGAAATGTTGAGAACCTACAAACCCACTAGACCATGGCTTACAAGACTGGATAGCATGTTTAATCATCAATTTACCTAGTGATGGTCATTTCTCATGATTTTGATGTATTACATTAGCCTGTTAACATAGGGTATATTTCCATGCACTCAATATCATTTTACAGTTTGCTGTTCTATTTGGATAAGGTAATAGTTTCAGGCATTTACAAAACACTCAAATAAGATTGTAATAAACAAAATTAACACAAATAACATTACCTTAATATGTATCAACAGATATTTTTGCTTCATAAACCAAGAGAAGAGTTGAGGGTTATGAATATACCATCACAGTGATAGAATAGTTGAGGTGTGTGGCATTGAGAAACGGCTGATGAATTCAAAGAGGTGATAGTTACAATTATACACACTTTATGATATATATGTTTCTTTGTCTACAGACTTGTTACTGAAATCAAGAAAAGCAACAGTTTTGAACTGGGTACCAATGGATCCTCTCTCAGACAATGTAGCCTCACAGAATGAGACAGAGTTATTTAGTGAGGCTGTTACAACAGAGAGAAACAGTGATGCTGCGCTTCTGAATAATGATTCTGATGTGGTAATCAAAACAGAAATTAAATCAGAGACCCCTTTTATGAAACATCTTGCAGAGCAGAGTGAGACTGAAACAATTACATGTAGCAACAATTGGGGGATAGTTAGGGAAGCAGAAATTGAACAACAGACTCTGATTTCGAACTTTAGTTCAAAGAAGAGGGAACTTCTTCCACAGGATCCTGTAATGAAGTATGAGGGTGATCATAAAATAGAAGTTAAAGAAGAACCTTGGTGGCCGGAAACAGAAATTTCATCTGTTTGTGATGACATTAAGGTAGGATATGTTGCACTCAGACAGTTTTTTGTTTCATTGATAACACATTTGTAATACAAAACTAATACAGGTAAGAGGTAGTTTGTGAATTTGCACCCTGATTGCTGGATGGTACATTTAAAATAATATTAGATAGTTATTGATAATTGTGTGATACTTCAGGAAAGTTTTGTTTAAATCATGCTGAAATATCTGCAATATTTTAGGATGTTGTATTCAGTTGCACTTAAAATAAAAACTCAAATCAACGACTAATGAAGTCACAGCTTATTCAGCGACTCAAAGACAATAAACAGCTCAATAAATATGAATTAATAAATGAATAAATATTTGCCAAGTCAAACTTATCTTTTGCCAGTTATTTGTTTTGTCATCAATTATTGTGATTCAATTTGTGAAACATGCCTGAAATTAGAATTCAATTCACAATTACAAAAGATAAGTGTAGTTTTAGTTGATTAATATTTATCCATATTTGTTAATTTTGCTTCAATGTGAATTGGAAGCTGACCCAAAAAATTGAGCAGTCTGTATATTTAGGTTGGTGCCAGTTTCTCACGCCTCAGTATTTTGAAATAACTAGTCAAAAATTAGAAATATCAATTTTATTGTTGTATTGCCTTAATGATACAATTTCTCACGCTATACTGTGAGTTTCAATATTTGGTGTGACTTCCAATGTTGCTATGGCACTTCAAAATCTGTTTTCGAAAACTCTCTACCAAAGTCATGGTTGTTTCCTGGTCAATAGATGCCCATTCTTCCTTCACCTTTGCGTTAAGTTGTCTCTGCATGACCTATGTTGTCTAAATATGCTATCCTACTATTAAGCCCACAAATTCTCAATGAGATTTAAGTCTGGAGAGTTTCCTGGGTAATCAGTCCAGACATCATTGAAGCTGAATGACTATCATGGTTTGTCTAGCGGTATGTGCTATTGCACCATGTTGCATCAGAATTCCAAATGAACAATGAGGAAATTGTCTAGGATCACTCTTCACTTTCTGGTATAAAGACAGAATTTCTTCCAAAGTAAGAACAAATTAGAAACTAAAAACTTCACTTATCTTAGTAATTGCAAGTTCTTTGGTGCACAGCTGACTAAAGTTTCGAGTTGGCTCCAACTCATTCTCAAAGCTATACAAGTAAAGTTTTTAGTTTCTAATTTGTTCTTACTTTGGAATCTTGTTGCTTCACTGTTAATAGCTTCAATTTCCTTAATTAACAGAATTTCTTGTTGGTAGTATTTTTCATCCACAGTTTGATTTTGAGGGACGATATGCAATTCTGCCTTACCATACCAAGATATGTCTCTAGCAACACAGTTTTCAGTGAGAATTTAGGAGTAAAAATTGGGGAAATATGTTGAGAGATATTAGTCCTGATTCGTCTGTTCTGGCAGTTTGGTGTAGGCTACAGTTCCGCAGTTCTCTCATCTGTGAATAATGACCTCAGTATCTGTGAACATATATGCATCCTTTGGGGGTGTCTTCTGCAACTCTCTACACAGTCTCCAACATTCTGTGCAGTAAGAATGGGGTTTACTGGTTCTTTGTAAACAACCTTTCCCCATGTGTGGATTTAACATGTTGCCTAACTGTTGTCATGCCAACTTTCTTATTTCGGGTTTGAAAATCTTCAGAAAAATTCATTTCTTCACTACACTCTTTATTCCTGTTGCTTGATTCATGGCCAAATGTCTTAGGAGTAATTTTTGTTGGCTGACCAAATCTTTTAGCATCACCATCGTCTTTTCCTGCCCATTTTCTGACCATGTTTGTCACCTTTCAAAGTTCAACTGATTTCTTTTATTGTCATGCTAGATTGATAAATAAGTCTTAATGATACTGAACATTGCTCAATGAAATGATTAAACAGTCCACTTTTGATATGACACACGGACCATAAGTTTCTCAACCTGGTCTGAAACCTATGGTTTAAGCTAACTCCATGTCAAAACTTTTTTAAATTAATAAAATTATTTTTGCGTGTACTGAATATGAAACATTAAACTTTGGAGATTAAGAAATTAACATATGAAGGGCATCTCAAAAGTAAGTTGCACTATTTTTTTTAAAAAATAACAAAACATTTAAATATTTTAAAAAGGGAATATTTTGAAAGCTACATTCAGTACCTATTTTTCCACATAATTTCCTTGAACCTCAACACATTTTTGATACCGTGGTAACAGTTTTTTTAACCCAATATCAAACCACTCTCCCGCCAAACTGGATAGCCATCTTTCCACTTCTTGTTTCAGTTCCTCGTCATTTACAAAGCGCCTTCCTCCAAGATGTTGCTCCAGCTCCGGAAAAAGATGGTAATCACTCTGTGCAAGATCAAGTGCACTAGATGGATGACCGAAAACATCCCATCGAAACTGCTCAAAACGGCTTGAGTTTCACAAGCAACGTGCGGGCGAGTGTTGTCGTGGACCAGAAAAACTGTTTTGCTCAACTTTCCCCTCCTTGTATGTGGCTTTTCACTGAGTTGAAGTTGAAGTTGAAAACTACACTTTGCTAATCACTGGAGCAGTTAAATCCACACCTATTGATGCCATGCTTGCCTTAACACGGATCCCATCAATAACAACAAAAATAGAAGAACAAGCATTGCTCCAACACGAGAAAATGTTACAACTGTCAAACTCTAAATGGACAGAAGAGAACCTCCCCCCTTCAATCCTTAAAACTCATAGTAGTTTCCTAGAAAAGGTAACACAGATTAAATCCAAATTGAACATTCCTAACACCAGAGAAAGTTTACTTATAAGAGAAAATCCATTGGAATTATTGCAACCTACCTTCAGTTTGGAATTAATAGAGGAAATAAATAAATCAGACACACCAAAAGAAATACAAAAACTTCTAGCTCTGGAAACAATCAATACTAGGTATCCCACAGAAGAATGGCTGCACATATATACTGATGGATCCTCCAAGGAAAACCTTACTGGAGCTGGAGTTACGTGTTCACATTTTTCCTTTTATCATTCTGTTGGCAGAGACACAACAAATTATGATGGAGAAATAGAGGCTATACACATTGCTCTCCGACAATTATTAGATCTTCCCTTAAATAAATTTAACAAGGCAGTAATTCTTTCAGATTCTAAAGCTGCAATTCAGGGAATATGTTCAAATACTACAAAGAAGTCAACAAAAATTAGAGAATGCTACAAAATGTTAACACAACTCCAAAAAGTTAATAAGACTGTTCATCTCCAATGGATTCCAGCACATTGTGGAGTCATGGGGAATGAAGCTGCAGACTCACTTGCAAAGAAAGGCACAAGAATAAAACAAAAGTCTAAATTCAATTTCTCATATTCCTCAATAAAACGCTTGATCATTAAAAAATTTTCTCATTCATACCTACAAGAAATAGAAACAAATGCCAAAGATAAAAAAGGATTACAGTACTTTCCAACCCAGATATAATCCCCCAGAGACCAAGGAAAACAGCGGTTGCAGCCTTTCGACTATTGACAAATCACGACTGCTTAGCAAGTCATCTCTACAGAATAGGTATCTCAGCCTCACCAATATGTGTCCTGTGTAACGATCCATAAGAAATGAATGAAGACCACTTGAAGACCTGTGAAGCATTAAGATCAGAAGAAACTACAGTTCAAAAGTATTAGAAAGCACGAATGCTAATGGCTTCATTGCCAGATGCAAGGCACTAGAAAACAACAACACTTTCCCCTCCTTTTGTTTTGTATGGCTCTTTTGAGTTTTGTCAGCACCTCACAATAGCGAGCAGCTGTCATCGTGGTCCCATGGAGCAGGTAATCGATTAATAGTACTCCCTTCGAATCCGAGAATATCGTTGTGATGACCTTGCCAGCTGATGCTACAACTTTTGCCTTTTTTTGAAGTTGCCTCATCCATTCGTTTCCACAACTTGCACACACTTTTGATGAACACAGATCCTTATAAATAATCCTGTGAAGTGATGCACAGCTTATTTCAATATATGGAGAAAGTTGAAATAAAACTGCATCAAGTGTATGGCGCCGATCGGTGTTCACGACTGCTCGAACTTCAACAATATCCAGAGCGAGGGAAGTGGAGGGTCGGCCGCTTCATTGCTCATTAGATATTGTTATTCTCCCTTCAATGAACGACTGGGGCCAACGAGAATCAATTTGTCTTGACAAAACGTCTTTTCCATAAACACTGCACAACACGCAATGAATTTCAGTCACACATTTTTTTTTTCCCGTCAAAAAACGGATTACAGCGCGAACTTTGCAATCGGCAGTAGGAACGAGTGGAGTCTCCATTGTTACTGCCGTTTTAATGTCCAAGCAATAAACTTAGGTGCCTAGGAATTTTACAGTGCTGCTACTACAGCCACACCTATATTCCCTGGGACTTTCAGACTTTTCCCGCCTACAGCACAGATTTAAAAAAATAGTGCAACTTACTTTTGAGACGACCCTTGTATTTTAAAGTCTGACTTCTCTTTTAATGATGAAAAGGATCAATGGCATAAAGAGAGAAAGAGAGACAACCCAATTTCCAACACTGCTTCTTCACGCGATTGCTGCCAACACAATACAACAATGCCATGAACGGAGACTCTTCTGTCTGCTGCCTTGACAACATGAGTGTCGGCAGACTTTTTTCCAGGGGGGAGGGGGGGGGGGGGCCACATGTTGGAAATTTGCAATCAAATAATATTAAATCATTATTTTACTGTCAAAATTTATAATATTTGTTGCAGATAACCATATTAATTTGTGCTAAATAAAAATTGTTCTTTACATCAAAATTAAAATAATACTTTAATAGTCAGTAACTGGCTGCACATTAAGTTCACCAACTTCCAAGGGGGGACCGCGCCCCCCCCCCCTTGCCCCCGTTTTGCGACGCCCATGCTTGACAAGTGTTACCAACGATAATAATAACAGATGAGCATGGAAGTGTGTACATTTCAAATTATTGCTAAATTATTCTGACAGCAAAAGATACAGTAGGGGTGAGAAACTAATGGACCACTCTATATATCTTTAAATTTTTATAATCATACATATGTTTTGTTTGAGAGGTAGAACTGGAACTGAAAAATCCAATGCCACAACTGGGATTTGAACCACAGGCCTTCTGCTTACTGGGCGGCTGCTCTAACCACTGAGCTATTGTGACAAACTGCCAGAATGGCATTAAATTCTCAAACCAGTTCGTATTTCTCCTGGTAAACCACAAAGGCAGTCTCACATCAGAGACAAATTACCCCAATGGTGACTTACTATTGTAAGTACTTTATATCCCAGGATTAAATAACCTTCAGATGGTAATTATTATTTATTTATGCCAACAAACTTACTGTTGGTGTTTTTAAACATACAAGCCGTGTGTGGGCAAAGTTTGAGAGGTAGAACTGGAACTTAAAAATCCAATGCCACAACTGGGATTTGAACCACAGTTCAAATAATAAATAATAATTACAATATGTTTTGTTGTTTGTCTGGAAAAAATTGTTAACTTCAAGAAAAGTTTGCTAAATAAACAGCAAAAATTTGACATCTTTAGGTTCCTTTTTCTCAGAAACCAGCAGCAGAGAGCTGAAACTTTACTACATATGAAACCATTCTGCCTAATACCACAACTAAGGGCACTAGGTAACCAATCATATTTCAGATTCTAACTTGTTTTTGTCTGCAAAGAAGATGAAACAGAATTTACATCTATATTTTTATAGCAATATCCAAGATTCAGCTGGTAAGTGTGAGTAGCCTATCTTAGAAAGGTGATGTTGTCCAGTTTGATAACACACAGTAGAGTGCAGTAGCTGTTTTTTACTCTTTGCACTTGGCAATTCCACCAACAGTTCATTACTATAATCTACTCCATTGAAGATCTGGAAATTTTGAAGCTGACTGTCGAAGAGGCAATATTTTAGGTGGCCTGTAGCTCTGCATATAAATAATTGTTAGCAATAGCAAGTGTCACATCTTTTGCATAATAGTTGTTTACTCTTATCTCAAGTTTATTTTCCTTTCAAAGATGTAGAGCAGCAAAAGGAGTTTACTCTGATCTTATAAGGTTTGTTTTCACTAATCAAAGGTCACAAAGGCCACATAACTGGCCGGGAGGGCTTGGGGTGCTGACCCTCCAGTACTGCAGCCCACCAGTGATGCCTGTAGTGGTTAGAGGTGGAGGACGCAGCAGCTGGGTGGTAAACCATGGCCCTTCATGGGCTGTTGCACTATGGGTTTTTTTCTCTAATCAATTTTAAATGTTTATATAGTGATTTAATATTCAAATTCATGCAAATTTTGTTTCATTAAATCATGTTAGCTCTGATATGGTGTTAAAACTCTATTAATTTGACATTGCCATACAGCTATGTTACAGCATTTAACAACTGTCACATTTACTACAACCAAGCTGTTATGAGCTTGCTGCAATGCTATTCCTAACCACAGATGAGCATCAACATTACATGTTTTAAGCCACAAATTTTATTTTTATTATAAACATTACTCTATTTTTATAGGAAGTTCATATGTATGCTCCTCATTGTTCATTAAAGTAAGTTGATAGGACATAGACTTTTCATACAATTACTGAAATAAACACCTTCGTATGTCTCCAGTTATCTGAAACTCATTCCATAGTCTTGAAATTTCTTTGATAGCTTGACTGTTGAACAATCGTACAACTTTGGTTTCTCACTTATGTCATATTGTTTACAATTTGTCATTTGCAGCTTCCTTCAGTTTAGACTTATCTACAGATCCCTCTAATTGGGTGTTTAGGAAGCTTAAAATTTACAAGACAATTTGAAGCTATCTATATTACTTTCTCTTTGAAAATAGCATCATGTGATATGATTAACTTATTATTTTCTTCACACCTGATTCAATAAACTTCATTATGGTCATAGCTAATGAGAACATCTTTCCTTGCTTTTCTATCCATTTTCTTCCTTTGCTGTTTTGGAACATAAGCAGAGTATATGCATTTAACTGTCTCTGCATACCCATAACAATGGCTGGAATTTTCATTTCTATTTGCTGGGAAATCCTTTATTGTGGAAGGAATATAATACAACATATTGCATTAACACATTAAGCTCGGCAAAAGCTTTTGTTTTGTTAGTTACCTTTGGTTACACAGTCAATGGTGATTCTCACTGTATGAATTATACATACAAAGAAATATGGTGAACATATAAATGAGGTAGCTTACTGAAAAATTGCTATAAATAACTAATATCAACAAAATGTACTCTTAGTTTTTGACCTGGACAGCATCTCCTGCTTATCTTATCTATTCTCTGTTTAAAATACAGAATGATTATCCGGGCTTGTGGGCCATGGTCTAGTGGAAAATCTCCTTCCAGACGTTTTGTTCGAAGCTGCATCAAACATCATCAGTGGTGAGACCGTAGTACTCTACTACTCTCTGCGACTGAGTAGCTAAAGCTGTTGATACAGTCATTTGGTTTCACAGGTTGTATGCGTTTAGCATGTGTGGAGGAATGATGGTTGGTCTGGTCTTTGTTTATTGGCTCAACTGCTGCATGGGCTAGTTTAAAGTGGGGGCTGCTTCCATTGTTGTTGAAGGGCTGGCATTTATTGTAGCTAAAGCTGTTGATGGCGTATGGTTTTGAATTTGTCTCCGGTCAGGGTTTTTGCATGCTTTATTAATGTTGGATGACAAGCTTTATTTAAGTGCTTTGTTTCTTCCTTCCTATTGAAGTTATCATTATGTTTGAAAATTTCTATGGCTTCACAACTTAACTGGGCATAATAATGAACTGTGGAAGACAGGATAGCTGTATCTGAATACTGTATAATGTGTTCCCCTGGTGCTGGTAATGCGTGTTCTGTGACTTCAGACTTTTCTGTTTGTCCCAAACGGCAACATCTCTTGTGTTCTGTAATGCATGTTTACCATACGTTGTGTGGTCCCCATATAGAAAGATGAATAAAGCATATCTGCCATACATCAAAGGTATAACTGATCGCATTGGAAAAGTTTTTAAAAAACACAACATGCATGCCATTTACAAACCTACATAACATGCTACACTCAGCAAAAGATACAAAAGAGCCACTCTCTTCTGCGAGTGTTTACAGAATTCCATGCTCATTTGGCTCTGTCTATATGGGGACCACACAACGTACTGTAAACATATGCATTACAGAACACAAGAGATGTTGCCATTTGAGACAGACAGAAAAGTCTGCATTCACAGAACACACATTACTAGTGCCGGAGGAACATATTACACAGTATTCAGACACAGCTATCCTGTCTTCCACAGTGCATTATTACACCCATAGAGATTTTCAAACATGATAACTTCAATAGGAAGGAACAGGCGAAGCACTTAAATAAAGCTTGGCATCCAGCATTATACAAAGTACACAAAAAAACCTGACCAGAGACAAATTCAAAACCATACGTCATCAGCAGCTTCAGCTACAATAAATGCTAGCCCTTCAACAACAATCGGCAACAATGGAAGCAGCCCCCACTTCAAATCAGCCCATGCAACAGCCAAGCCAATAAACAAAGACCAGACCAACCGTCATATGCCCACACATACTAAGCGCATAAAACCTAAGAAACCAAACGGCTCAGTTGCCGAGAGTAACAGGTCACTCCACTGATGATGTTCAACGAAGTTTCAAATGAAACGTCTGGAAGGAGATTTTCCACTATACCATGGCCCACAAGCCCGGATAATCATTCTGTATTTTATGACACCAACCATGAAAGCTTACGCAATTTGATCAATATACTCTATTTACAAATGTATTCCTAGTATTTGACCTGGAGAGTATCTCCTGCTTATTTTATCTATACTTTGTTTATTTGCAGTCAAATGCATTCCTAGTATTGGACCAGGAGACCATCTCCTGCTTATGTTATTTATACTCTGTATGCTTGTAGTCAAAAGTATTCCTAGGATTTGACTCACACAAACCTCAACATGTACTGTTTTTTTCAAGTGTGACCACTTTGAACACATTATGTAATTCTGAAAATGGTATATGTTATATAAGTTGTGTGTAGCACGAATTGTTCATAATTAACCTTCAACTACCTTCCATAGCATTCAAGATACAGTTGTATGTGTCTTCAAATATCCTTATTAAATGATAAATACAGAACCTTATTGGAACAATAAAACTATAAAATTTGCACCTGTGTGTAGGCTATTCATGAATGCTTCACAAAACTATATATTCCACAAAATGGTTCTCTTTATCACAAACTCTTTTTCATTCAAGTAATCTGGTATCACTACAAATAAATAGGTTATTCAGGTGGCCTGTTTTAAATGCCTCACCTGATGTGTGTGTGTGTGTGTCTGTGTGTGTGTGTGTGTGTGTGTGTGTGTGTGTGTGTGTGTGTGTGTGTGTGTGTGTGTGTGTCTGTGTGTCTGTGTGTCTGTGTGTCTGTGTGTGTGTGTGTGTGTGTGTGTGTGTGTGTGTGTGTGTGTGGGTGTGGGTGTGGGTGTGGGTGTGGGTGTGGGTGTGGGTGTGTGGGTGTGTGTGTGTGTGTGTGTGTGTGTGTGTGTGTGTGTGTGTGTGTGTGTGTGTGTGTGTGTGTGTGTGTGTCACTTTCTTCATTAACTTGTTACAATGTCTTAATTTTATTGCAGAAACCTATTTCTGAGGTGAATGAGGCAGATGAAGCTCTATCACCAGAGTCACCAAGGTAATATTGACACATCTTATAACTTTGAAGTTCAGATGCCCAGATGTACACACATGACAAAAAAAGAATGAATCATGTCTGATGCTAAATTCGTCTTAAGTCCTTTCACGATACAGCGCCTTGTTTACCCCATCCATGATGTAGTTGTTTAGTGGCTGCAACAAGTTGTCACAAGTTCCAAATCTTACGAGGGTGATTCAAATATAAAGGGTAATTTTGTTAAAAATATTTATTGATTAAATATATACACAAGTGACTATATCAACATTTCTCTATATAGCTTCCTTCACACTATACACATTTTTGCCAACGTTAGGGAAGCTTGAACATGCCTTCATCAAAAAAAGGTTTGAGGGCATGTCGCCAACCAAATGCGCAAATGCTCCTCGACGTCGTTGCTTTCGAAATGTTTCCCTCCAAGGGATTCTTTCATGGGTGCAAACAAAAAACAGTCTGGTGGGGGACAAGTCTGGACTATAGGGAGGGTGTTCAAGGGTTTCCCAGTGCATGTCCGCCATTGTGTCCATTGTCAAATTGGCGGTATGAGGCATAGTGTTGTCTTGGAGAAGGATGACATCTCTGATGGACATATGACGTCTTTTGCTTCAGTAGGCAGCTTTTACAGACCTTAACAATTGGCAATAGTAAGCTGCAGTCACTGTACGTCGATCATGAAGAAAATCAACCAACTTCTGAAGCGTTTCCTTCAACAGCGGAGCTCTCAAACGGTACGGATGTTGTCATCTGTGAGATTTGACCTTGGGCGTCGAGCATGACTTTCGTTTTCCACAAATTCTCAGCCACCCTTAAATTGTCTGGCCCAAGTAAACTCTTGATTCTGTGACAGTGTAGTGTCCCCAAACTGTGCCCTTAAACGAGTTAAAATCTCTTAAGGTTTAACCACTTCATTGGTTAAAAACTTGATAATGCGTTGCGCAACAGACGAAGGAACCTCTTGCTCACTCATGGCTGTACTGACGCCAGAACCTAGCGAAGCAGCTAACAAAGCTAGTTCCCCCTCCCTAACACACCAACCTTCAACCTCCGCACTCCACTGCCCCGCTCTGAACTGCTTCCTCCGTGATATCCAACAATTACCCTTTATATTTTAATTACCCTCGTAATATTACTAATCCATATGAGCAATCGAGGCACTGTGCCATGTAGGACTTAGATGAATTTGGCATTTAGACATGACTCATTTCTTTTGTCCATGGGAGTATCATGTTCGGTAACATTTCACAGTTTTTTCACTTCGGTTGCCACGTTAACACTTTGATTAATATGTCACTTACCAGAACAAAGATCAGATAATTCTGTTTTAAGTCATTCACAACTGCTGCACTATCAACATATGAGGCGCCTAGTATCAAAAGCCGCAATTGAGTTATCCGTCGCTTCTAATAGATTTTACCTCAAGGAATTCAATGCAGCCATGATATGAGAGGAAAACCCGATGCATTTTATTAAAATACAAAGTCAAAAATGAGGCTGAGTATCAATATCCACCAAAACCAGCACCTTTATTGAGATTTTTAGTT
The DNA here is from genome assembly GCA_030765045.1 of Tenodera sinensis. Classification (NCBI taxonomy): domain Eukaryota; kingdom Metazoa; phylum Arthropoda; class Insecta; order Mantodea; family Mantidae; genus Tenodera; species Tenodera sinensis. The sequence continues at coordinate 10,632,157 of CM060965.1, forward strand.
TTTAAGTCTGCCAAATACCTTTTGACCAATCAACAGCTTCCGTGACTTCCCAGTTTGACAAATGAAAATGTTGTCGGCTACACATGGCGTGAAAGTGACTCTTGAAAATGTAAGCATAATTTCTTGTGTCTATCATCACAATAATATACACTGAGTTTGAAGAGAAAACTGTGGTTGTGTTTTGCAGATGGGTTTTGGGTGCACAAAAATATAAATAAAAGAAAGATAAAACAGTATACTCATTACTATGCTGGGAAAGTAGCTGTTAATTGATTAAGGAAAATTGAAGCTATTAACAATTTATTGGTTTTGGATAGCTTGGAGAATAAGTTGGATACAACTTGAAACTAGTCAGCACTGCAACAACTTGCAATATTAATAAGATAAGCAGAGCTTTTAGTTCCTAATGTGTTCTTATTTTAGAGCTTGTAATTGATTCATCCAAACAAGTTGATTGTGTAGGAAGAACACTTCCGATCCGATGGTTGGACATTCTTTCATTCTCCCAGATTGGGTGTTTGGCTTAATTGAAAACACCTGAAAAAGATACTGTCCTTCAGATGGAAGAGGATGAAGAAAGCCATAGAACAGTATTCAAAGTAAATAATATTCCTGGCCACTATTGCAAATCTGCAATTTAAAAAAGTATTTAAGAAACGTGGGAAATGACATTTTAAGTTTGACCCCCAAAAAAAAGAGAAAGGCAATCTAAACAATGTTGTGATTGAAAGTGAAGCTTTTTTGTGGAAATGCAGCTTGTAGGGCTAAGACTAATACAAACATGACACCCATTAGACCACAAAATTTAAAGAGAAGTGCTTCTGTCAAAGAAAATGATGTATTAAAATAACTAACAAAGCATATTGGAAAAGAATGGAACAACAATGAGCTGCCTCAATTTTATTCTGCTTTAGAAAACCAAGAAGATCTAGAACCCCAGATTGAAGAAAATTAAGATGAAATAATTCAAGAGGAAGAAATGGATTCAAATGTAATGTAAAGTAAAGGAAAGATTAAAAAATCTAAGATTTAAAGCTTTCACGGCGCACATAATTTTTACAGTTTCACGGGCAATCAGCCGTGTGAGGTTTAAAAACATTTCATTCTGACGAAGGCCATGGAGTTTAGAATGGCCGAAAGCTCAATGTTTTTAAACCTCACACGGCTGATCGCCCGTGAAACTGTAATAAATTAAAAAATTTGTCATACTTTTAATAATACTTCTAGATTTGTATTGTAATCAAGCGACACCTGCTTTTATTGGGTATTAAAACTAACTCTTTAGATAACTTAATTCATTAAAAAGTTATTTTTATATTATGTAGATAACATACCCTCGTTTAGTGTTACACATAATTGCAAAATTTTAATTCTTCAGTTTCTAAAACCACTGAATCCCAATTTTGGTATCAAACTCAACCACATCCAATTTTCCTCAAATTTGTTTCCGAAATATTTAAAAAGCCATACTCCAGAAGTACTTTGTATTCCAACATTTGATGATAAATGACTCATTTAACAACATTGAAGTTAAATTATTTTTATAATGTTCCACTTAATATATACGAGGTGATATAGACAGTGAGACTTTTCAAATATTTTAGAAGTATATGAGTCGACCTATAGACTTCTAAAATACTTTTATAGTGGTTTATTCTGGGCCTTTTTTGCAATTATCGAAAAATTAGGCAAGTGGATTTTGTGGCATTTGATACTAGGTGACATATGTTCTCTATTGTATAATTGAAAGTGTTTTAATAAATCCAAAGAATGCAAGTTGGGAAAGAAATGTTCCTAATGTCTGTATAATTTATGTTGCTTACAGTATTACATACATTAGGTGTCTTATTGCTTGTGTTCTTGGAAACACAGCACTGAGATTGTTATGATATTGCATGTTTCTTTATATCGCAACTTTCTTTTAAAAGATTAACCTCTTCAGCGATATGGACGTGAAATCACGTCCATTTAAAATGACAGATGAGCGATATGGGCGTGTATACACATCCTGTGCATTTGTGTATTTAACCCTTATTTATCCCTTATCTAACTCAACTTATTTTAATTTTCCCTTTATGACACATTTGAGTTAAGTCTATATACTTTACTGGCTTACCTTTATATGTTCCTTGTGCAGTGATATGCCTCAAAACAGGGATAAACACACAAGAGTACATCTCCACATTCTCAAATTCCCTTCTTGTGGCACACGAAACACTTTTGAGATGGGCGGGACTTCTTTGCTGTTGGTGGTATCCTTTTAGGATAATGTTTTCCTTGAAGTCTGAGGGGTGCAGGGGTTCTGGATTTTCTACCCCCAACGTGGTATTGTTCAATTAGGCTGCGAGCTATTGATAGTCAGAAGTCCAGGTAGGTCATTGTTCTGTGTGGGTTTAGAGTTCTCCAAATTACCAAACAATTGTATATGGTTATATCCAGTTGGTGCAAAAATACCTTTTTATACCACTTCTCACTTCAGCTACAAGCAGGAAAGTATACGTATGTATTTCAAGAAAGAAAGAAATGGAGCCTACTAAGTTACGAAACACACGCAAGCAGAAGTTGCAAACATGCTGTATTCTGATGACTCAAGAAACCACGCATACACTAGTGCTTCATGTCACATTATGCCTTGCTTTGCTGATGCATAAGCCACACATACAATGGGTTGACTACTGTTTCTTTCAGAGAACTTATATTAGATGCGTTCGACAGAGCAAAGTTGACTTTTCACCACAGTGAAACAAAATAATGCCATTTCAACATTTTGTAAATGCAACTCAACTTTGCTGATGACATACATGTATACGGCATATAACGAGTTTTATACCAGTTTTTGTTTAATTAAAATAACTTAATATTTACACAAAATACAGCTGTGTATATATACGAAGCACTTTTAGCGCATTTAACAATTTAAATGCTAGCGTTCTCTGCTCGCGGACGTTTTAAATGGCCATTGCTCAAGAGATTAAGACAATGTTTTAAACTAAGTTTCCATTCTACTTAACGTTTTCATACATGATACAGTAATTAAAAGAACAAATAAATGAATTAGAAAATTGTACATTGTACAACAAATTCAGTTCAATTCAATTCTTTTAATACATGCAAGGCCAAAATTCATAGCCAAGCAATAGTTGGTTGTCACATTTAAAAACATTTCAGTTATTAGTGCTAAAGTTATGTAATCTGAACTAGGAATATTTGAAAAACCTATTTTGAGCAGATAAATGTTGATACCTTCTAGTGTTGCTGTAAATACTTGATTCCTTATTTAAGTAACAATTAGACTTTGTTATATTGCTATTTCTGATACTTTATTGCAGCAGACAACCTATGCAACAAATACTATTAAATTAGTATTTATTTATGCCAACAAGCTTACTGCTAGTGTTTTTAAACACACAAGCCATGTGCGGGCAATGTTTAAGAGGTGTAATCAGGTCTGAGAAATTCAACGCCATAGCCGGGATTTGAACCACAGATCTTCCGCTTTGGGGAATTTAATGTTGTACTGGCAAGTTGGCCAGGGTAGCTTAGTGGTTAAAGCAGCCACTCGATAAGGGGAAGATCCGTGGTTCAAATCTCGGCTATGGCATTGAATTTTTCAGTCCTCATTCCACCTCTTAAATACTATCAAAATTAATTTTTCTGAAATGGCTCAATGTTGCCCCAAGATTCAACAGACATTGCTTTATTGCTAAATCTAAGCAAGCTAGAAGCAGGAAATATCTCAAAGTATTTGCCTTCATTCCCCAAACATCTATGAAACCCAAACTGGTATCAAATATTGACAGTCCTTTTCTGGTTAGCCACAAAAGGTCTTTGTTCTGATAAACCAGTGGAAATAAAAGGAATTCACCTGGAGCCAGGATTATTAATTTACACAATCTTAAGAATGTTGTCAGATGTAGCTGTAGCAGTTGAAAGTAAACATTTTGATTACTTCAGTGTTCATTTTCTTACATAACTATTGGAGTTATAACATCATAGCTCTGATGTTTATATATTTCTTTGAACATTCTTATCCACTAATTGTTTTAAAAAATGCCAACAAATTGCTGTTGGATTTTTAAACACACAAGCTGTGTGTGGACAATATTTGAGAGGTAGAATTTTTCTGTTCTAATTCTACCTCTCAAACTTTCATTTATCTACTTCATTATGCAACATATCTAAAACTACTGCCAATAAATGTCCCAAGGGTGTATGAAATTTACAACTATTTCAGTAATATATACATAGGGGACCTGTAGAGAAGATTTAAAGAATTTATACAACATGGAAAGTCAGTACATGCCATTCATTTTTGAGGATGAAGGTTAATTGCCCTTATCCTTCAGTTACTGATGTTGGAGCTGTTTCATATTCACTTATTAGGAATTAATTTCCTGTGCTCTCCCATGAGCTATTTATGATTCATTGTTAATTATGTATAATTTTAATCCTCCAAATGCTTCATTTGCATCTTTAGTTTTGCTATGCTTCCTTGCTCTCCATACGCTAACCAAGTCAAACGCTATGACATAAACCAATCAGGGAAGGGAATGCCCAAATACTTTTAGTATATTTACATTGGCTGAAGATTTAAAAGAAATGAATGTTTAATATATTTTGTAAAATACAAAGTGATTGTCCAGGCTTGTGGGCCATGTCTAGCGGAAAATCTCCTTCCAGACAAATTCAGGATCATAAGCAACAGTAAATGCCAGCCCATCGAGAGCTATGGAAGCAGCCACACTTTAACCCATCCCACACAGCAGCCAAACCAGTAAACAAAGACCGGACCAACCGTCATACGCCCACACATGCTCAGCTTGTGAAACCAAATGGGTCCATATCAGTCGTTGTCGAGACTAGCAGATTACTATGGTCACACCACTGAGGGAAGATTTTCCACTAGACCATGGCCCACAAGTCCAGATAATCATTTTGTATTTTATGATACCAGCCATGAAAGCTTACACAATTTGATCAATATATTTTGTTAAATTTCTACTTATTACGTAACTATACTCAAATAATGCAGAGATAAATAATCAGCAACTATTCTTTATAGTTTTTTTTATTATAACTTAATACTTTAGCACATCATGTTGTTGGTTTCTGTGAGAGATGAAAATAAAATAAACTTTAAAATGTGAAATAAACATAAAATCTTCTATAGTTGCTGATTACTCTAAAAGCAAACAGACAGGTTTCTGGTCCATCACTAAGGCAATGTAGGTTCAACATTTGTTATTAGCAAATATTTGACAGATGTAAGACTGTATTCTTATTTTTAAACATTTCAGGTCAACTTCAGAAGGAGTTTTTCAAGATGGTAGTGGTACTTGCACTTCACCCACACATGCAGATTCAGGACACTGTCAGATTGCTTCAGGTTTTAAAACAGCTAGTGTGTTTACAGGCACAAAACCATACAAATGTGACAGGTGTGAGAAGTCTTTCAAATTTAAGTCAGTCTTGGAGAAGCATATCCAGTTACATTCAGACATAAGGCCATACAAATGTGATATATGTCAAAAGACTTTCAAATGGAGCAACAATTTAGAACAACATATTGAGTCACATTCAGGCAAAAGACCATACAAATGTGATCAGTGTGAGAAGTCGTTCAAACGGAAGAACAACTTAGTACAACATATTATGTTTCACTCAGATACAAGACCATACAAATGCAATAGTTGTGAGAAGTCTTTCAAATGGAAGACACACTTAGAGCAGCATACTCTGTTACATTCAGACATAAAACCATACAAATGTGACAGATGTGACAAGTCTTTCAAACGAAAGTTCAGTTTAGTTCGACATGTTGTGTTACATTCAGACACAGAGAAATATGACATGTGAGAAGTCCTTTAGTCAAAGTCTTAATTACTGTGATATAATCTGTTATATTCAGATATGGGCCAGTGAATGTGTGAAGTCTTTCCAGTGTAAGCTGCACTTAGTCCTTTAATTGGCAAGTTATTGCGTTACACATACTATTCTTCCTCTAGTTCCTAAACTGGTTTTCATATCCCTTAGCTGAAGCAATTCAAATAACCATGATGGTAAAAGTGATACACAATGGACTGGCCATCCATTCAAAGTCCAACATCGCAAGTTGAAACTGCAGTTGTGGCAGTCAAATGTGCCGGTGGTAAAGGAAGGGAAGGGCTCAAGTAAAATAATTGGTGTAATGGCACACTTGGAAGCTGACAGGATTACATTTGACTGCAGTTGCATCGATTTTACTTCTTTTTCTTCTTGGTCATCTCTTGTTCTCTTCCGACCCCAATGCTATTAGGGTTCCTGAGGGCTAGGGAGTCTTTATTTTTCCAACCTCTCCATTTCTCTAATTTCTCTATAAATTCTTAACCCCTAACATGCTGACCTGTCATGGCATGTAATATGTCCTCTGATTGGTAATCAGAGGATATGGTCGGTGAATTTATTTTGATAATTCTCCCGGTCAGGTCGGTGAGACCCGTAAACCAACGACAGGTGTGGTCCTCCAGACATTCTGGGGGTTGTGAGAGGGCAATGTGACCGCCAAAACATAAAAATATGGTGCTCTCTAAAAAGCGGTTACATTTACTGCTAAGTCTCTTCAATATATTGGAGAGCAAGAGGATTAATGACTTCATTGTCAGAAATCCAGCATTAGCTAACAACAACAACTTCTTTTTCTTAAAAAAATACAGTTTTATTGAAAACATTCAATATTTTTAGGATATAAGACACCTGCAAATACTTGAATTTTATTTATTTAGGTTAGCATAGCAAGAAACTAGAAAAAGAGCCAATAAAGAATCTCAAAACTTAACAAATCTGTATATTGCTTGCAAGCAACGCTGCTAATTAAAGGGTTAGAGCAACAACAGCATTTCTACAAGAACAGTTGACCATATTCCTAAGGATAGCACTAGGTGAACTTTGGAGCTAAAGTGACAATAAGTGTAAGGAAAGGTCATTCAAGTGATCAATTCTTCACAGGTGATCAGCCGTGTTAAATTTAAGAAGGTCGGGCTTTCGGCCATTGTATACTACATGGCCATCTTCAGAGTATACAATGACTGAAAGCTCGACCTTCTTAAATTTAACACGGCTGATCACCCATGAAGAATTGATCACTAATGTTCGCCGCGAAAGCTTCAAATCTTACACAAGGTCATTCAAGTTTATCAACTGATGGAAAAGTTCTATTTCAAAATGGAAGTATCAAAGTACAATGATAAGAAGGATGTAATATTTGAAAGATCTTCATTGAAAATCAGAATGTTCTCAGGTTGATGTTTGAGATTTCAGACTTTCATAATTCTAATGAACAGGATGAAGGTAAATAATATTGAACAGAACACGTTGTTTATGGCTCTCCAAGAACACAGGAAGTGGATTTGTTTAAAAGAAATCAATATTTTTATTTTTAATTTCAAAAGATTATAAAACCTTCAGCTTTAAAATTAGATGCAGTAGTCCCGCCAGTCTGAACCCCACTAATTCAAAAATCTGCCTAATCCAAAAAGGGCTAGGAAAAACTATCTACCAAATTTGTTTGGAATTTTAAAACAAGAAAAAATAAACATTAAGATTAAACTAGTATTTCCAAGTAAAAACCTAAATTTATTAGCACAGAAAAACATGAAATAAGTGCTACAGGGGAAAACAGTGAATCTGTCGGCTATCTTATGTACAAAAACTAAAAAATGGAAGGACCTAGACCTACTAAGAATGTGCATAACAAAGTCAAATGCTATTTTTTACGTTAACAAGAAAACAAAATGGAAAAGCAAATCAACACTTAAGGCAATGTATCAGTGAAATTTTGTGAAAATTGCCAAAAATTTTGATTTTTACTTTTTGCATTTTTTATTATGCTTATACTTTGTACTTTAATGACACACTAGTTTTCTCAATATCAGCCATTTTTAAAGCACCAGCAGCGTATTAAAATGTGATAGTGCGGGTGAGCGCTCCTCACTAAACCTCATTGCTACAACTTTGAAAGGCATTTTTTGTTTTCACTGGCTCTGATTTTGGTCTCTTGCAGGGAATTTTGATTCAGAAAGGTTGTAAGTTGACTGTGCTGAAATGAATTCGATATTTGAGCTGAAATGCCGTGAATCTGACATGTTTTGCTTCCAAACCAAGAAATGCAGCCAGAGTTCTGTAATTCTATAATTTTGCCAGGTTATTTCAATGTTCCAGTTATATATTAGACATTGTTTAGGTAGTTAATAGGTTTTTAAGTTATTTGTTAGTCTATTCTATAGTAGAGCCATAACAAGTTGATATTTTATGAATTTTGTGTATAAATTTGCGAAAGTGTGTAGTGTAGAGGTTAGTTAAGAACAATAAATTTCTAAATTTTGTGAACAATGCGAAGGTGAAAGGAAAGTTTTCATATTAAGAAACAAGCAAGCAAGCAAATTCCCAAAAAATGTTGCTGAGGCCAAGAAGAAAGCAACAGAGGTCCCACTATGGTGCTGAGGAATTTTAAGTTGATTGGTTTAGTTAAAGAACAGAGACATTCTGTTGAACTTATTCATTTTTCTCAATTCTTTTTTTTTTTTTTTTTTTTCCAGCATTTTTCAGTATTCAAAATGCTCCTTGGGCCCTAGTTTATAACTTATTAGCTTGAAATTTTCACGAGACCTCCAGAGATTAAGGTATTAAAATTTGTTGTGCGCTAGTTAAAAAATATTAAATAATTGAGCTGAAATTAAATATTTTTCATAACTCATATTGAAAATATTAATAAATAGTATACAAAACATTTTTTTCTCTTAAACTAATTAAATCTAAGCAATTTCAGTATGACAATTTCTTTGTATTTGTATACTGAACTCAAATTAAAAATTTAGGACAGATACATTAAACTGTAGGGTCCAAAAGTCATTTCATATGAGCATATCAAAAAGTGATTTATTATTAATAAATATATTAATAATTTAAAAATGGTTTGACATTTAACATTGAAATGTTGTGTATACTATTTACTTTATGTTCTGAGTATGTGGAAAAAAGTTCAAAGCAATCAGAAGAAAACTGGATTTTTTTAATTTTCACAGATTACATTGCCTTAAGAAGTGAAGTCAGTGATCTTTTGAGGCAGTGCACTGAAGTGAGTTCAAGGGCCACTGTTTCACCAACTTCCATTCTGGCTTTCACCAGGCTACTCATGCTAGGTAGATGCCAATAGTCCAAATACAAACATTACAGTAATGTAGTTGTAAAATAAATTACAGCATACTGTATTAATTTCCTACTTTCTATCATTTTAATACTTAGCACACAAATGCTTAAGGCCAATATGTTATTGTATTTGACAAAAATCAACCAAATCTGAATTTTCGGTAATCTGAACAGGCTTCGCTCCCAATTAATTTGGATTAGTGGAGTTTTAAGTGCCCATCAAAAGCGAGTTCGTTTGGTCCCGTATATACAGGGTGAATCACCTAAAACTTGTACTGAAAATATTTTGGAAATGGTAAGTGCTATTGATGTGCGGTTTTCACAGCATTTTTTGGTATTCAGGGGCTCGTACATATAGCCTATGAAAAGATTTTAATATTACTGAGAATGTGTATTTTTTGAGCAAACATACAATATTTTAAATGGAACAATGCCTAGTTACATCAACGGAATAAAAGTAGGGTAAATTAGAATGTCAAGGTCTTTGTTGCAGGATTCTAGTGCAAGTGGTTTACAAGAAATCATATTTTGAACAGTTTCCACCCCGACATTAGTTTGTTCCACTCAACCTGCTTAGTTGCTAGGTACGATGTTATGTTTGTTTACATTGTGTTTTCTGTTCATTGATTGCATGGCAACTTTCTGGTCAGTTAGTTTGTGACAGTTCAAGCAGTAAGTCGTAAGTGGAAAATGGGGTTTACTAATGCAGTAAAAGCTGACTTGCTCATGCTGTATGGAGAGTGTAGAAAGAGCGCAGTTCAGTGTATGTGGAACTGTATCCCAATAGATGTCAACCATCTTGGCAATTATTTATCAATCAATTACGTGAAAGTGGTACTATAACACCTAGAAAACATAACAGAAACAAATGACTGGAGAAGAGGCAGAAATTGGTGTTTTGGCTGCTGTTGCAGTAGATCGACACAATCGCACGTGGAAGTGGCATGAGTCAAGCAAGTGTACTTCGCATTCTCCATTGACATAGGTTCCATCCTTATCACATTTCTCTCCATCAAGGGCTGCATAGAAACAATTTTGAGAATCCTGTTAACTTTTGTACATGAGCATTAAGACATAATACTCCAGATTTGTCATGTATCTTGTTTAGTGATGAGACAACATTTACTAATCATGGCCAGGTCAACTGTGCAAACATGCACTATTGTTCAGTTGACAATTCCATGGAGTTTGAACATATGGTGTGGGATAGTGAACCATCAGCTCATAGGCCCTTTTCTAAAGGAAGGAACAATGAACTCGCAAAAGTATCACAGCCTCCTGACGGACCATCTGCCACAGAAGCTAGTAGTTCGTTTCAGACCAGGGGGAACATTTGGCATCAACATGATGGCTGTCCAGCCCATAGTGCACGAAGTACTACAGCTTGTCTTAACGGATTGTTTCCAAGTTGTTGGATTGGACAAAGAGAGCCTGTATCTTGGCCGGTCAGTTCACCAGATCTGATCCCTATAGAATTGTTTTCTGTGGGGAAGGCTGAAAGGATTTACCAACTACATCAGACAATCTGAAACTATGTGTTAATGCTGCGTGCTTTGAAATTTCTGCTGAAATGCTAGAATGTGTGAAGCCCTAAAGTCACAATTTGGGAAGGATGGTATGTTGATAGAAGTATATATTTGCGAGCTTCTGTCGTTAGTGTTACAGAATACAATTGCAGGCTCTTCGTGTGTACTTCCATCTTTACATGATAAACTGGAATCGCATTTAAGGTCTTTAGAGTCCTTGGGTATAACTACTGATGAATGTGAAGCCATGTTATTTCCATTGGTCGAATTGTGTATTCCCAAAGAATTGCTTTGAGTATGGCTACGGCAGTCTCCAGCCGAAGGACCATCTCAAGGGCCTGATGAATTTCATAAAAAAGAAGTAAAGGGAGAGGAAGGAATATCAATAGCTATGTCTGGAATCAAGTTTGAAAAGGGCAAGGTAACCAAAGAAAGGAAGCAGATTAGTTTCAAAACAAATGAAGTACCTATTTCCAGGCTTACTTACAGCTAAGCAAAACAAGGTAGGCACAGCTAATAGCTGCATATTCTGCAGTGGCAATCATGTAAGCAATGAGTGCTATAGTGCACGTGAACTAAGTCTTGAAGAAAAGAGCAACAAATAAAAGGTGTTGTTTTGTCTGTTTGAAACCAGGACATTGCGCCAAGTCATGTAGAATTCCCGTTAAGTGTATTATTTGTCTCAGAAAACATTATCCTATCATCAGATTTGCCTACCAATAAGGTTATTCTGAAAGCGGATGTAAAGAAGTTAGACAATCCAGCTAAAAGGGAGCATCAAGAAACAAGTGCTGTGGAAGCATTGCATGCAAGATTATTACATTCTGCTAAAGTATATTTGCAAATAGTTTTGATTAGATTAGAAGGAAAAAACTGTGAAAGAATGGTCAGAGCAATCATTGATACGGGACCACAACACAATGGATTAAATCTCCATTGAATTCTTTGTTGAACTGAAGCACTCAATCTTGTTAAAGTCGACTCTTTTGAAAGCATTATCTGCTCAAAAATTGATAGCCTGCCTCGAGCTGTAAAACGATGAAGTGTCTGGATAAACTTATCCATCGATAACCCAGAAACGAGCTCCAAGTGCACTGCACGATGCACTGCACATTATACAAACATGTCCAAGCCTTTTCCTTGTTTCTCAAATGAAGTGGTCCGGCAAAGTCAGCACCTACCACTTCAAATGCAGCAGCATCTCTCATGCGATGAACAGATAGTGATGCAGGCATTGTTTCTACTTTATGAGCTGTGTATCTTTGACAAACAATGCATTTCGAAATAGTTGCCTTTATGGACTTTCGTCCTCCAAGTAACCAGTGACGCTCCATCATCACCTTTCAAATCATCCATTTTGTCTGCATTTCATATCATCATACTTGGTGCTGGGCTGACCACTCGCTTCCAGGTCTTCACTCTGTCTGGTACATTAGGTTCCTGTGCTCCCCGACAGACGCCCGACCCTAAGCACTAGCTTGTAAGTCCTACATAAGGGGAGGGTAATCACTTCCTCACTCTCATACTGACCACTTCACTCTGTCTGGTACATAGGTTCCTGTGTTCCCTGACAGACGTCTGACTCTAGACACTGGCTTGTAAGTCCTACATAAGGGAAGGGTAATCACTTCCTCACTCTCATACTGACCACTTCACTCTGTCTGGTACATAGGTTCCTGTGTTCCCTGACAGACGTCTGACTCTAGGTACTGGCTTGTAAGTCCTACATAAGGGGAGGGTAATCACTTCCTCTCTCATACTGACCACTTCACTCTGTCTGGTACATAGGTTCCTGTGTTCCCCGACAGACGTCTGACTCTAGACAGTGGCTTGTAAGTCCTACATAAGGGGATGGTAATCACTTCCTCACTCTCATACTGACCACTTCACTCTGTCTGGTACATAGGTTCCTGTGTTCCCTGACAGACGTCTGACTCTAGGTACTGGCTTGTAAGTCCTACATAAGGGGAGGGTAATCACTTCCTCACTCTCATACTGACCACTTCACTCTGTCTGGTACATAGGTTCCTGTGTTCCCCGACAGACGTCTGACTCTAGACAGTGGCTTGTAAGTCCTACATAAGGGGATGGTAATCACTTCCTCACTCTCATACTGACCACTTCACTCTGTCTGGTACATAGGTTCCTGTGTTCCCTGACAGACGTCTGACTCTAGGTACTGGCTTGTAAGTCCTACATAAGGGGAGGGTAATCACTTCCTCACTCTCATACTGACCACTTCACTCTGTCTGGTACATAGGTTCCTGTGTTCCCCGACAGACGTCTGACTCTAGACACTGGCTTGTAAGTCCTACATAAGGGGATGGTAATCACTTCCTCACTCTCATACTGACCACTTCACTCTGTCTGGTACATAGGTTCCTGTGTTCCCTGACAGACGTCTGACTCTAGGTACTGGCTTGTAAGTCCTACATAAGGGGAGGGTAATCACTTCCTCACTCTCATACTGACCACTTCACTCTGTCTGGTACATAGGTTCCTGTGTTCCCCGACAGACGTCTGACTCTAGACAGTGGCTTGTAAGTCCTACATAAGGGGAGGGTAATCACTTCCTCATTCTCATACTGACCACTTCACTCTGTCTGGTACATAGGTTCCTGTGTTCCCTGACAGACGTCTGACTCTAGGCACTGGCTTGTAAGTCCTACATAAGGGGAGGGTAATCACTTCCTCACTCTCATACTGACCACTTCACTCTGTCTGGTACATAGGTTCCTGTGTTCCCTGACAGACGTCTGACTCTAGACACTGTCTTGTAAGTCCTACATAAGGGGAGGGTAATCACTTCCTCACTCTCATACTGACCACTTCACTCTGTCTGGTACATAGGTTCCTGTGTTCCCCGACAGACGTCTGACTCTAGACACTGGCTTGTAAGTCCTACATAAGGGGAGGGTAATCACTTCCTCACTCTCATACTGACCACTTCACTCTGTCTGGTACATAGGTTCCTGTGTTCCCCGACAGACGTCTGACTCTAGACACTGGCTTGTAAGTCCTACATAAGGGGAGGGTAATCACTTCCTCACTCTCATATTGACCACTTCACTCTGTCTGGTACATAGGTTCCTGTGTTCCCCGACAGACGTCTGACTCTAGACACTGGCTTGTAAGTCCTACATGTCCTACATAAGGGGAGGGTAATCACTTCCTCACTCTCATACTAACCACTTCACTCTGTCTGGTACATAGGTTCCTGTGTTCCCCGACAGACGTCTGACTCTAGACACTGGCTTGTAAGTCCAACATAAGGGGAGGGTAATCACTTCCTCACTCTCATACTGACCACTTCACTCTGCCTGGTACATAGGTTCCTGTGGTCCCTGACAGACGTCTGACTCTAGACACTGACTTATAAGTCCTACATAAGGGGAGGGTAATCACTTCCTCACTGTCATACTGACCACTTCACTCTGTCTGGTACATAGGTTCCTGTGTTCCCTGACAGACGTCTGACTCTAGGTACTGGCTTGTAAGTCCAACATAAGGGGAGGGTAATCACTTCCTCACTCTCATACTGACCACTTCACTCTGCCTGGTACATAGGTTCCTGTGGTCCCTGACAGACGTCTGACTCTAGACACTGGCTTGTAAGTCCTACATAAGGGGAGGGTAATCACTTTCTCACTCTCATACTGACCACTTCACTCTGTCTGGTACATAGGTTCCTGTGTTCCCTGACAGACGTCTGACTCTAGACACTGGCTTGTAAGTCCTACATAAGGGGAGGGTAATCACTTCCTCACTCTCATACTGACCACTTCACCCTGTCTGGTACATAGGTTCCTGTGTTCCCTGACAGACGTCTGACTCTAGACACTGGCTTGTAAGTCCTACATAAGGGGAGGGTAATCACTTCCTCACTCTCATACTGACCACTTCACTCTGTCTGGTACATAGGTTCCTGTGTTCCCTGACAGACGTCTGACTCTAGACACTGGCTTGTAAGTCCTACATAAGGGGAGGGTAATCACTTCCTCACTCTCATACTGACCACTTCACTCTGTCTGGTACATAGGTTCCTGTGTTCCCCGACAGGTGTCTGACTCTAGACACTGGCTTGTAAGTCCTACATAAGGGGAGGGTAATCACTTCCTCACTCTCATACTGACCACTTCACTCTGTCTGGTACATAGGTTCCTGTGTTCCCTGACAGACGTCTGACTCTAGACACTGGCTTGTAAGTCCTACATAAGGGGAGGGTAATCACTTCCTCACTCTCATACTGACCACTTCACTCTGTCTGGTACATAGGTTCCTGTGTTCCCTGACAGACGTCTGACTCTAGACACTGGCTTGTAAGTCCTACATAAGGGGAGGGTAATCACTTCCTCACTCTCATACTGACCACTTCACTCTGTCTGGTACATAGGTTCCTGTGTTCCCTGACAGACGTCTGACTCTAGACACTGGCTTGTAAGTCCTACATAAGGGGAGGGTAATCACTTCCTCACTCTCATACTGACCACTTCACTCTGTCTGGTACATAGGTTCCTGTGTTCCCTGACAGACGTCTGACTCTAGACACTGGCTTGTAAGTCCTACATAAGGGGAGGGTAATCACTTCCTCACTCTCATACTGACCACTTCACTCTGTCTGGTACATAGGTTCCTGTGTTCCCTGACAGACGTCTGACTCTAGACACTGGCTTGTAAGTCCTACATAAGGGGAAGGTAATCAGCTAAGGAAGAAGAAGGGTTAACTGTCACATTTTATGACTCTTTCAGAGTGTTTATTACACACCATATCCGTATTAACGCGCAGGAAATGATTTTACCTCGCTCGCATAGGACTTGTAATTTTATTTTTCTCTCACAAAAACGTGATAACGCTAACAAAAACTTTCAAAAAAACTTAAAAGGTAAAGAGTAGATTAGGGTGGAGAAATTTATAGATTATAAATACCAACTTTGGTTTTTAATCTACTTTTCGTTTTTGAAGCATGCTGTTCACACATACGCACACACGCGGACCTTTCTGTAAAAATGCCTTTTTTTTTTTTTTTTTTTTTTTTTTTTATTCAGGGGACGTCAAAACGTATATTTCCGGCGAAATCTCGACGTGGAATTTTTGGGTGAAATACAATAGTTCCCCGACTTACTATACGTAATAGAGAAATTAAAAAGGAAAGAAAGGAATAATATCATAATGTGCTAAACAACGAAATGAATGCATGAATGAATAAAAAATTTACTCGGAAATACATCCCTATGTGACTGACAACCGCCACTGACACATGGCGCTTCCCCTCCGCCACTGCACAGCCAGAGTGTGTGATAGAAGAGAGACGGGAGCTTGACCCAGTAGCCGAACCCTTACCTCATTGGTCACAGTTACCATGACAAGGTAGTGTCAGTAGTGTCAAATCAAATACTTAGAGACAATATATCTTACCTTTTTAATTAGCAATGTAGGAACTAGATCCAAAGTGAACTCTGTTTTATGCGTTAGTTCTTGCACGTGATCTTGCTTAACTTCTACTTTCATATTGCTGAGCACTCGTATTATTCTTACGCTCGATAAGAGATTACAAACATATATGTCCTCTTTTTTCTTAACACAAAACAGGACGATAATTTCTACTTGGGTGTTCTGTGGTGTCTCACAGATTGTTGCCTCCAATCTGTGCTTTCAATGCTCCATAGCGTTGTCACTTTTTCGTTTTGTTTTTCTTCTTTTTTTTTTTTATGGTGCTACTGCCACCAGTCGATTTCTCCAGAGAACACAGAGAGTGTAGAGGATATACTCTGTGGTAGAGATTAGATTAGATTTGGATTGGATTGCGTTCAGCGAGTTCACAAGTAGCCATGGAGGCCCGTGAACACTGAACATGTAAATGGAAATGTACAGTATAGCATAACATATATAGGCACAAAAACAGAACAGGGATCATTGAGAAACGCAATCAAATATTTACTGTAATTATAAGACTAACGTAACGAGTTGTGTGTGTATTATATGTATACATATGCGCGCATACACACGCACACAGCGGCCCGGGTTCGATCCCAGGCAATCGCATGTGGGATTCGTGATGGACGAAGAAGCGCTGGGGCGGGTTTCCTCCGGGTTCTCCGGTTTCCCTGTCATCTCATTCCACCGATGCTCCATCCCCATTCCATTTATCATTAGTGTCACCGCCTGCGATGCCGTAGTAGTAAAAGCGGGCGTTAAACACTACAAAAAAGCTACCGTGCACACGCGCGCGCTCACACACACACACACACACACACACACACACACACACACACACACACACACACACACACACAATGAACTTTGTTTTAAACTTCTCATTTAGTTACATAATTAGTAATGCATGGCATCTTTTGCCAATTGTTCAATATACATAAGTTTAAGTAGCTTTCGAACAGGCACCAAATGTAATTAACAAAGGTTTGTCACTAAAGAAGCTGGACTCTCAACAGAATCTTGTTTTAAAACCTATCGGTTGGCCTTTCTGCAACGCGTTCATAAACAGGCACCTCTGTGGCAACATAACAGACGCAATATCAGCTATGGCCCTAGGGGCCCTAGCGGCCCTAGCTTTACCATAGCGGATAGAAGAGATAGTGTGAGCTCTTCGGGAGTTACTATGGTTCGCTCGCAAGATGGCACTGGTGTCGCGGTCGCTTTACTTTAGTTCACGAATGCATGGTGAAAATGGGTTTCATATTATCAGTTAGCATTTTAAATACCTAAAATCGTAAGCAGGAATATTGGAAATACTGTTTTGAAACATCGTCTTTCCTTGACACATAATATAGGATGGTATTTTACAATAATGGGTATTATAATTAACGAAGAACAGTGGGAAATATCTGCTTACATGATTTTACGCTGAAAAATTAAACCATAATGCAAATTATGTATTTTTTAAGCATTGTATCTAGGACCAGCTTTTGTTTGTTACTTAAATAATTTAAATTGCATTTATGTTCGCAACAATTAGTAGTGAATTTCTTTTCTACTATTTTTAATTTAGCCCTCTCTTTAGATAGCAGGATTTTAGTTCTAACTAAATTTCTATTGAGGTTTCTAATTCTTTTCTTCAGTGTAGCAATTTCATTATTGACACTTGTGTTTGTGACCTTGGAGGAATTAGAACTGTTTTCTGTGAATTCCTCATTGTTGAAGGACAGCGCGTTTGAAATAAGAACTGGTTGACTGGATCCTGCATCTGGTAATTTACTGATTGTTGAATATTGCTTTTTCAGTAATTTTTTGTCTCTGTTTTGTGGAGATTTTCGGGATTTATGCACTGTAGTTAAGTGCCTGGGTAAATTAGGAAATATACAGGGAATTGCCCCTGGCTTTAACCGCCATTTAATTCTAGGGATTTCAACTAGTTTTCCATGCACAACGAATGAATCAGCTTTCACTAAAAAGTCCTCTGGAAAATGTTTGTCACAAATACTAGATTTAACAGATAATTTAGTGTCTTTCCTAGGAATAGACTTTTCCCATTTGTAAAACAGATTTTTATCTTTAGGAGGAGTAAAAAAATGTCTAGCTTCTGAGCAGTTTGTGTATCCTGAACGACACCCGGGTACAAAACAAGTTGGCATTTTTAATCAATTATTGATGTTGCTTGAAACTTACGTTTTGAAGAACACACACATTTATGCACAAACTTAGAAGCAATTTCACAAGTTATATACCTAATTACTCACAACACACAACGCATACGTATAAAATAGTCTGTACTTCCGAGTCACATACTAGGCAGTTCGGCCGCATTTTAAGGTGACTGTGATCGCCACGCCGCAGTTTCGGTCAGTTGCCACGGGACCATGAATCATGCAGTGAACTAGCGGGAGAGCTCACACTTTCTCTTCTATCCGCTATGGCTTTACCATGGTTATATGTTACGAACAGTTGGCGGCACTAATGCAACCTAACGGATGGAAATCACCAAATATAACCAGACTGCACCATAATGGGGGGAAAATGTCAAGTTTGTTTTTTAGGGTCTCTCAATAAGCTGTACCTACTATATGCTAAGAGGAGGAAAGAGGAACAAATATCATCAGCAATAAGCCTTGATGGGATAAGCAGTTACATATTTTAAATAATACACACATACACTCAAGGTTTACTGCCAGTATAAGCAGATGTGAGAAGCATCAACGCAGTTAATAAATAGCGAGTACCTAGCCTAACTAAAGTACCGGAAACACCAATATCTGTACTACAGGCAATCACTGTGAGGGAAGTAGGCTAGAGAAATCTCTACGGTGTATGCTGAATAAGATGTTATTGTTTATTCGTTATCTCAAGTGTCCGGTTGAAAGAGTATTTGTTTTCCGCCCACTTTATTATCCACCATAGTTTACGTTCTAATGGCGAGTTGTGATACGATAAGAATCCAGTTCCCCACAGAACACTCCAGTTCGTTTGAGAATTTAATGCCATTCTGGCAGTTTGTCACAATAGCTCAGTGGTTAGAGCAGCCGCCCGGTAAGCGGAAGGTCTGTGGTTCAAATCCCAGTTGTGGCATTGAATTTTTAAGTTCCAGTTCTACCTCTCAAACAATATTCTTCTATTTACCAGTAGAGAACGTAAAATGTAGATCTTGCTAAAACACACAACTTATGTCTAATAAATTTTTTTGTAGAATGAACCATTTTGGAGATATTCCTTGTTACTTGTGTCAGTTTCGGAAAATTTACATGAAATGGAACATCATTTGAGAGGTGGAACTGGAACTTAAAAATTCAAATCCCAGCTGTGGCATTGAATTTTTAAGGTCCAGTTCTAGCTCTCAAACATTGACCAGACACGGCTTGTGTGTTTAAAAACACCAACAGTAAGTTTGTTGGCATACATAAACAACGGAACATCATTGTTCATTTTTTTATATGTTAAGTGTGCAAAGAGAACAAGATCTCAAAGCTTTAAAAGATTTGACTATCGCTCAAAGCCTACTGTATCCTAACATTCTCCTTGTACCCAATGAGATAAATAATGTGATTTCTGCAAATATGTATCTCCACTAACACGAAGACATAGGAATGAGAGTTTGTAAGAATGGTTAGTACAAGAGTGGAGAAAGTCATGTGAGTGTAACACATCAGATTTTTAGAAAGGAGTTTGACTGAGAATTTCATATTGTCAGAAGGAACATATGTACTGCTGAATATTAGGTGTATTAACGATCCTCCAAAACATCATAATACTTGTAGCCTATACCTTGAGTTAAAATGCAAACTTAATCATTAATTTTGTAGCTGCAATTACTAGGCTAAGATCACATACAAACAATGCCCTTTTGTCAGAAATATTTATGTTTACAAATCCTGGGTAGATGCAAAGGTACGTGTTAATAAATTGAGGTCTAAGAACAAGATGCCTCAGAAATTCTAAATAAGAATGTTCAATTCAATCTATGTCGAGATTGATTTGGATATGCAAGGCTCAAGCCTAAATAATTGATTCTTTCATGTTGGTCACTTGGTTTATATTGGTGAACCTGTAAAACATATGTTTTCTGTGTATTTTAAGTAGCTTTTGAGGTTAGTGAACGTTTTTTTTAAAATAATATATTGCAATATTATAGAAACAATAAAAGTGGCTTTGTGGTTGTGTTTTGTTGCACCACTTTCACTAAGAAAACAAAATGACGAGCATGCAGCATGCTACAAGTACAGTACAAGTTAACATCTTTGGTGGATTCAAATGGATTTGAATCTGGTAGGTGTTTCCATCCAACAAAATTTCGATCCGATCCCACTTAAAGAGGATTGGATCCAAGAATTCAATTTTATGTGAATCTGAGTTTTCATGCAGCATGCAGTATTCAGTCCAGAATGAGAACTCAAATCAATTTGAATTCCCCATGGAAATGAAGTGATACTGTTTAACAGAGGGCCTTTCTTTGGCAGGATTCCGTATAGGATTACACATACTTGTGGAAATTTATTACCAACTTGCATTTACTTTCTCTCTCTAGAGCTTACCTGTACACTTAGAAGAAGAGGAGGTGGCAGTGGCAGTGGTTATTTCATCGGGAAGCATAGGAACTTGGTAAAAGCACAGCATTATACTTTGTTGTTCACCAGTGCTTTAATTTCATTACAACTCTTCCCAGCCAGTGCAGCTTCTTCACTGTTTGTGTTGCACCATGTTGCCCTAGGTCTTCCTCTTCGACTCCACAGTTCCTGGGGATTCCAGTCAAATGCCATTTTAGTAATATTGTCATTTTCTCTTCTTAACACATGTCCAACCCACTTCCATTTCCTAAATTTGATCTCTCTACTAATTTTGTGCTGATTTGGTCTTCTCCAAAGTTCCTTGTTAGCATGAACGTCGGCAGACTTTTTTCCAGGGGGAGGGGGGGGGGGGCATATGTTGGAAGTTTGCAATCAGATAATATTAATTCATTATTTTGTTGTCAAAAGTTATAGTATTTGTTGCGGATAACCGTATTAATTTGTGCTAAATACAAATTTCTCTTTACATAAAAATTAAAATAATAGTTTAATAGTCTGCACATTAAGTGCATTGACTTCCAAGGGGGGGGGGTTGTGACCCTCCCCTTGCTCCCCTTGCTTATTATCACGGGCCACCAGATACCTACCCACAATATTTCTCAGGCATCAATTTGTAGTTTCTTGAGAGGTACAATGGGAACTAAAAAATTCAATGCCACAGCCAGGATTTGAACCACAGACCTTCCACTTCACTAACCACTGAGCTACTGTGACGACTTGCCAGTATGACATTGAATTCTCCAACCGATTCATAGTTTTCCTGATAGACCACAAAGGGAATCTCACATCAGTGATAAATACACCAAGAGCGACTTACATCGTAAGTACTTTATGTCCTAGGATTGCCCACACACGGCTTGTGTGTTCAAAAGCACCAGCAGTAAGTTCATTGGCATAAATAATAATTACCATCTAAAGGTATGTTCCTTTCATAGAAGTTTGAAAACAGTGTTGTTGTAATTAATTTAATTTAAAAGGTGAGTTAATTAATAACACTGAACAACACTTACAACATATTTTTCCGGGACGCGTTTCGAAGGTAACTTTCCTCCATTATCAACCGGACAATAACTAAATAATAATAATAATAATAATAATAATAATAATAATAATAATAATAATAATAATAATAATAATAATAATAATAATAATAATAATAATTAATAATAATAATAATAATAATAATAAATAATTAATAACTAAATAATAATAATTAATTAAATTAATTAAATTAAACCATCTAAAGGTTTCATCCTAGGACATAACGAACCTATGATTGTAAGTTGCCCTTGAGGTATTTATCTCTGATGTGAGTTTTCTTTTGTGGCCTATGAGGAAAATATGAATCAGAGAATTCAATGTCATACTAGCAAATTGTCGCAGTAGCTCAGTGGTTAAAGCAGAACAGATGAAGCGGAAGGTCTGTGGTTCAAATCCTGACCATAGTATTGAATTTCTCAGTTCTGATTCTGTTTCTCAAACATTGCCCACACACGGCTTGTGCATTTAAAAACACCAGCAGTAAGTTTGTTGGCATAAATAAATAATCATTGTAATTTCCTGTCGATTTGTTTTGTTGCCTTCCAAGTTTAACAACCATACAATAAAATTTATTTTACATTATTTATTTATGCCAACATAAATACTGCGTACTTACCAGGAGAAATACAAACTGGTTTAGGAATTTAATGCCATTCTGGCAGTTTGTCACATTAGCTCAGTGGTAGAGCAGCCGCCCGGTAAGCGGAAGGTCTGTGGTTCAAATCCCAGTTGTGGCATTGAATTTTTAAGTTCCAGTTCTACCTCTCGAACTTGATTTTACATTTTAGTTAAATAGTCCTAATTTTAGCTTTAAAGAAATTTGCTTCGATCTCCAAACTGATTTCAATTGAAAAAAAAAACATTTCCTGCTTTCTTTATTCTGGCAATGATATCTTCATCTGAGCCACTGTTCACAGAGACTATACTTCCCAGATATGTAAATTCATCTTTACCTTCTATTTCTCCTTCTAACATAAGAGCCATGTTGAAGAGCCAAATCATAAATAAATCTCTTCCATGTAATTTGCTGGACTTTTGAGGTTAAGGAATTTGGAATTTACATCATCTGAAAAGGAATGGAATAATGATAAGGAAACTGCAAGTATGAAAACACTTCCAAATATTGATATGACAAAAAAGTTTTATTTGCAGAATGAATCAATGATGTATTGTGATAAATACTGTATATACTTTATAATATAATCTACAGAAAAATGTACACTTACAAAAACAAAACTGGTGATGGGATATACGGTATAATTACAACACACAAAAACAGATTTAAATATACAAGAAGCACTACCGAGGAAACGAAGCAAGATTCATAAACACTTCTATGGCAAGTCTGATGCAGTTTCAAACACAAATACATAATTATTATTCAAAAGAATACTGCTGTTGCATTTCTACACACAAATTAGAGGTTAAAATATAAAAAAACAACAACTTGCAACAAATTGTATCTAACTTATCCACGCTAACAAACTGCACTAAAAGTGTTACGTGGACAAAAGAATAACTGATCAGACACCACGTTTCATTACTAACTCACAAATCACGTACTAGAACATTATTTGCACAACATATATAGAAGAGAACTAATCTTTGGTAATCCACATATAATATTATTTAATGCTAAAGTTTTAAGCAGTGGCTGTGTACTTCAATAATATCTAAACAAATGCAGGCAATGAAATGCAGAGTGACGTATGTTGGAACACATTTAGTACTTGGACTGAGAAATCATTAAGTCTGCTAAAGGTTTGTGCGACAAATAATGTAATAACTCCCTCGTCATGAGCAATTTTTTTTTCACTTTTTATACTTTATTTAGAGTTGACAAAATATCTATGACTGCATTCTAAAGCACTACTCAGAAGTTAAACTTTCCCTACAAAGGAGAAAAAAAAAGTGATATAACATTAGAGATAGGAAGAACAACAACAGGCATACAGTTCCAAAATTAACAGTCCACCACCTTTGCACCAACAGGATCATTTGTTCAAGTATTCCTATGCTCTGATTGGAGAGAGTACAAATACTTATGCACAGATACAGGCTAATTAGTGTAGCCACTAAACTTCGTCTATTGATATTTAGCTCAGATTTACATTTTCTCCTTAATAGTCACATTTTTATGGTCCCCATGTACAAATTCATATATTACTCCATTTATACATTATGTTTATGTTATGTTAAGGCAGTGCAGCAGTAAAATTGGATGAAATCTAGAAAAAGAATGCAAACATTGAATTTTTTGTTTTTACTGTATGTATATTGCATACTTTCTTTGATTTACTAATATCAGCAATATTTATCACTTTGTGTAACGTTTGAAATGCTCCTGAACACAGTAATGTAATGCACATTCCAAATTTAAATATTTTTCTCAAATCTTTTTTTCCATTGCTTATAATGCTCCGCATGTCAAAATCTTTGACAGATTAACTTCAAATTTTGAGCAAAATGTCACGAATGACTACCTAAGAGACTCACATAGCCATTTTTTAAATTTATAATTACATTATTTTTATTAAATACTGTCTTAGCCTGATATTCATAAAATCAAAAAATACCAAAATGCAAAGGACTTATTCTTTTTTGTGACATAGCTTTATTTGAATTTTAAAAGACTGCAATGTAGGGTTCTTTATAATGGTTTGTTAAAGGCAAAATAAAACACAATAAAATATATTTTCCCAAACCATTAAATCTGTTACAATAATTTAACCTGTGGATTTATTTCATGACTAAATGACCATAAATGAGCTGCCACATGCGTCAATATGCTTAGACTCAGTCTTACTTGTGTTATTCTACACCAATCGCTGAAAGTTAACACGACCAGTCTTAAATGGTTTATTCTTTGCAAAATGGCCACACTGTGTAGTTTTACTTTGGGAAGAAAGCATAAAAAGTGTGACAACTACGTGATCCAATATGGTATATATCTATATATATCTTTTCTTTTCTCTCACTCTCTATACTTGTATAACTATCTTTTTATATGTATTTATTGTGTGTAAATTACTTAATGCCTCACTAGTAAAGCACTATGATCCTTACAAAACAATGCAAAAGACACTAAGTCAAAATTATCTTGCTTTATGCATAAGTATGCTTGGACTGTTATTTGGAACCTTGTATTCTTTTAGAACTGTCACCATTTTCCCCATCTCTATACAGTACCTCTACTATACTGCTCGCAACAGTTAAAGGCATGTGAACACTGGCCAATGCTCAAGCGTAGTGTGTGTACTGGCAGAGGTTCTGCACATAAGAGCATGTGAGACGCGTGTACCACATTCAGCAGCGCTGGTAGGAGGGGCAGGTTTAGGATTTGCTGGAGTCTGCAGTATGGCCCACCTCCATATGCCTTTAACTTTCACAAGGATTATAATTGCACAACTGTAAAATTAAACAGCTTTACCAGCTGTTAAAAGGAGTGTTCAATAAATAACTCTGAGCTTTGTAATCTCACTGGCATCTCTTCAAGCTCTTGAACAAGGGTCAAAAACAACTTGAAAGTCTTTACTATACATTTCTCTCCTCATTCATACTTGCCAACTTCCTGAACATTTCCTCGTCCAACAAAGTGTAATAATTTGCAATGCATAAAATGTTCACTGTAGTAAATGTACAGATATGTCACGTAATATAAATGCTCAATCTGTTTTATAAGAACCTTATGACCTTTTAATGCTGCTTCTTGCTGAAATTCTTTCTGGTAACACATTAACGCAAAGAACATCATTTTCTAGTCCATATTTTATGCTTCATAACATCAACTATACACAAAAAAAATAGGAATTTATAACCCACAACGAATGAAAACAAGATAAACAATTTACGTGAGGCAGTTAACTTTAGACGCTTTAGTGCAATTCAACCGCACACTTGAGGACCCAGGTTCAATCCCTGGTACCAGCATGGGGATTTTTCCTCCGCTGGGAGGTCTGGCACAGGGTGCACTCAGCCTAGTTAGCTACTTGATGGAGAAGTAGCGACCCCAGGTCGAGAAAGTCGTAGGCTAGGAGGGCTTGGGGTGCTAACCATGTCCCACCCTCCAGTACTGCACCCACCAATGACACCTTTAGTGGGCAGAGGTGGGGGACGCAGTGGCTGGGCGGCAAGCCTTAGCCCTACATGGGCTATTGCGCTGGAGTTTACATTTAGTTAACTTTAGAATTCATGTCACCCATTACCAAATGCCCCTTCCTTTACCAGGGGGCACTGTGGTGCTATGTTTTTGCAGTCCAGTGAAGGGGACCATGATCATGATAAGTTTATTCATCCTTTTAGAACATATACATGTTGTTGGATGAAGGATGGACACACAGGTACGCTCTGGTCTATCATAATACTGTATACCATTCAGTCTGTAGTCTTAATTTAGAATATAATGCAATAGAATTTAATGAATGGTCATGTCTGTGCTGAAAATCCTAACACTTTAAATCTGCCCATAAAGTTGCATACTGTTTCAGTACATTTTATAGGTAAACCACTAAAGTTGGCAACTATGAGTGTTGGTAAATTGGCAAGATGCTATACTTAGCTAAACTCCAGAGTATAACTTTTGGTACATCTTCATGTAAAATGTCTGGGAAGCAGTGGCCTAGTTCGCTGATTCCCAAAGTTTCTTGGGATTACTTCACACAGAAGTAGTCAAAATAAAGAACATTATGCTTATAATACCAGGGGTATAAATAACTATCATAGGGTATGCACAACAAGCAGAGATCCTTACATCAGAGGTACTGTGCTATTTAATAAACTTCCTGAAAGCATCAAATCTACTCAAGGGAATTCCTTTAACAACAAGTTAAAAAACTACCTAATCAGTAAAAGCCTGTATAGAATTGAAGAATTTGCAGGTAGAGCTTAGTGTAAGTGATATTTCATACATGTGAAAATAAATATAGAAGCAGTGCTAGCGTAAATGATCTTGGACTCTTGCAAATAACTGTAGATTGTGCATAGTGTAAGTGATCTTGTACATTTGTAAATAATAAACATATACTCATTAGAAATGTAAATACTTAATTAACAATTACTATTTGTATAAAAAATCAAGACAAATTTGTGAGTAAATTAGGAACTATTTGTAAAGTGAATTCTGACAAAGCCTGAAACATGTGTATATAGGTCTATGTAAACTGATATATCCAACAACATGTATATGTTCTAAAAGGATGAATAAACTTAAACAGAAATGCTACATACCAGTACCTGCAGAGGTAAATCTTTATTGAACACTCCTTGTACTTCGAACACTCCATTCTGGTCAATATTCTACAAAATTCAAGCTCATATTATTTGTTTGTATCCTTTATTCTTCAATTTTCCCTAACAAAGTGTTTTGCATTCAAAAATTATCCGAGCCCTCTGTTATTTTCTTATAAAACTTGCTCCAAAGGATCTTTTCCCATTCAAAATTTACTTTTAAATTGTTAAATGCTGATAAATTTCTCAGTGAAATGACAGTAGTGGTATTCAACTCCACCACTATAAGATAATACTATACAGAAATAGCTTGAAAGTTAAATCTATAGAAATTCAAAAATGAAAATGAATTGAAAACAGAATTACATGCTGCAGTTGAGTACCACTGCTCTGTGCTGCTGTAGCGTGGTGTGATGTCTCCTGGGTTATGTGATGTGATATGACTATGTGCATTCTCGTACTTCAGCCTTTGGAAAACTGCTCTCATACTATTAAAAATACTGTATACCATCTGCTTGTTTTCCTGACGCAGAAACGAACTTAGAAAACTACCACCATTTTCTATGTACACAATTGCTCGACACCTTACGCTCTACTGGTATTGCACTTTGTACTGATTCCTTAGTTCACTACGAACGTCCCAAAACCAAACTGCACAAAGCTGTGTCTAAACAACAGCACCAGCAATTATATAGGTGCAATGGTTCATTGCCTCAACATGACGAACTCTTGAGTTCGCTCAGTTCGGCAAGAAGTCGTTGTGCCCCGTTCTTTCCTTGTTGTTGTAATGCATACCGGTCTTTCAAGGTGGTCAAGGCATTCATCAGACGACTGTTGGCAGCGTCCAGCGCCGCTATCTGGTGCTCCTGAGCCTCGATCACTCGTTGCTTGTGTGATAGGGCATCTGACATCTTCTGCTGCTCACGTCTCAATTCCTCTTCCACTGACATTAGTCTGCACCACAAACAAGAGAAAACAGCTATATTAAAAAATCTGTATGTTGCACTCACTCAAGTAAAGCCATGGAAAAAATGACTGAGCGCATTAGGAGAGCAGAATACTTTTAAATTCCACGTCGTGTTGCAATGCAGTTTATACAAATTCCAACATGCAGCTGAGTTTGTTTATAGTCGCTGATCCATATGTTATCATCTGTCAGACACTCAAACAGACTGTGTCTTGAATCATCACTCACTCTATATCTGCGAGTATGTATACACGTCCGAATGGTGATTCAAGACACAGTCTATTTGTGTGTCCAACAGACTATTAATAAACTCAGCTGCATGTTGGAATATCGACTTGTATATGCACAACATGGAAGTAAAAAATATTCTGCTCTCCTAATGCACTCCATTATTTTTTCCATGGCTGTACAAATTTATTCCTACAAGCACTTGTTCCTCCATCTATTTCATATTAATTTTGCTAAACATTTATAGAAATGGCTTTATTACATATTTCCTTGTAGATACAGTGGGAATAAGGGAATACAGTAAGCTTAAGTGATAGTCAAATCTCTTAAGAGCTAGTCGCTATGTGATGGCCTTGAAATTCCATTTTCTCTGAAAAAAAAAATCAATAAACACTTCCCTTTTGAGAAACGTATAAGTATTTTAAAATGTAAACCAATAACAAAGAACAGCTCAGAAATGGTTCACTGTACCAAAAATAAAAAGCTATTTGACATAATTAATATGCTTTAATGACTTCTACATTTCTTCTGCATAAAATATTCTGTGTATTTCTTACAGTTTACCAGTTATACAAAAGTCATTCAGAATAAAGAGAACTTCAGAGACTTGCCAGACTATTTAACATACACATTTCATTTATCATTAAAACATCTTAAACATATGGTATTTTACTAAAAATCACTAGAACCATTTTTGAGAAAATCATTTTTTTAAAAATGTTCCATGTAAAGAGTAGTTTGTGGTGTGGGGATTTTTCTTCAAAATCTTTGTGTTATATCCTGGAAGATGCTCAACTTGAATCTCAAACCAAGTTTGCTTTTTAACGTCTTATCGTTTTTGGGTTATGCTGTTCACAGACAGATCAACCTTTTCCAAAATGTTATTATTTCAGTACAGGGGTCTCACGACACATTTCTGGTGACAGTGAGAATTAAACTAGATCACATCACTAAAGTGACAGTCATAACTGAACTAACGAGGGTTGTTTGACAAGTTCTCGGAACAGAATAGAAATGAAGTACTTACTACTCTGGAACTTTTTTTATTTTTCAATATAGTCTCCATATAGACTAATGCACTTAGTCCAGCGATGTTCCAATGCCTTGATCCCATCTCGAAAATGAGATTCCTCCTGGCCTGCAAAATAGTTATTAACTCAGGCTATCAATTCTTCATTTGAAGAAAATCTTCGTCCATCAAGGAAAATTTTCAGCTTCAGAAAGAGATGAAAGTCTGATGGAGCCATATCAGGTGAATAAGGCGGGTGTGGCAACAATTCATAGCTTAGTTGGTGTAATTTCGCCATGGCAATGGCACACGTGTGCAGGCGCGCATTGTCTTGATGGAAGATGACTTCCTTGGTAAACCTGGCCTTTTTTCACGTATCTTTTGGTTTAATTGGTTCAGGAGGTTAGCATAATACTCTACAGTATACTCACACTGGGGAGATAATCTATAAGCAGAATCCCCTTCGCATCCCAGAAAACAGAAAGAATTGTCTTTGCTTTTTTTTGGTGGTGGAGAATCAGCATGCATCCACTGTTTTGACTGTTGTTTTGACTCTGGAATATAGTAGTGGACCCAAGTTTCATCTTTGGCCACAAACCGGCACAAAAAATCTTGTTTGTTGCTCCTAAAGCGTGCTAACCATTGTTACGATACTTCCATTCTCATGCGTTTTTGATTCAGTGTCAAGAGTCACGGCACCCATCTTGCAGCAATTTCACACACTTTCAATCGGCGATCCTCCATTACCATTTTGTGCACTTTTGCAATAATTTCTGGGTAGTGACACATCTTAACTGGCCAATGCGCAAATCATCATCTAAGCTCTCCCAACCAAATTTAAATTTGTTCGTCCACTTGGCAACAGTTGAATATGAAGGAGCAGAGTCCCCTAGTGTATTCAGAAAATCGGCATAAATGTCCTTTGCTTTCATACCTTACTTTGCAAAATACTTTATCACTGCTCGAATCTCGATTTTTTTCCATCTTCACAAATCACTATGCGGGAACAACAATACAGTCGCATCACCACTACAGCTGTCTTCCAAGAAGATTGTTGTGGCACGTGTTTAATGGCAACAGTCCAATGAATATCACGTGAACAACTTGTGGTGCTACGGCTGACCTCTTGTGGTGATTCCGAGAACTTATCAAACCACCCTCGTAGTTAAGTGTGACTTTGACCTCTGAAGTCACTATATGGATGCACTGAAATGTTTTTATTTGCAAAAAGCTTTTCTCTCACCTTGCAATAATATTCTTCATGTTGGTATCAGCCTGACTGGGAGAGTCGCGTGTGGAATCTCGTTCACTAGAGTCAAGATCTGGTGAAGACCCTCGTTCACGTTCTGCCTGTTCCAACTTCTGCTTTAACCTTTCTACATTCTTCTGAAGTCTCTCGATTTCTCTTTCATACTGTTAATGAGAAATAAAAATACTCATTTGTTTCCTTTTATATGGCACAATTAACAGTTTCAAAATCAGTTTGGTAAAGTACGCACCTGCTCTACGTTCCTGGGGCTCCGCAGTTTGCTCCTTCTGCCATGGCAGCTGTCATCATCTGAAGAATCTGAAAGATCCCGGGTTGAATCCAGTGACAGCCTTCTCCTCAATTTTGAGCAGCAGATGGAAAGCTGTTGCTCTGTAAAAATACAACACCATTTTTATAAATTTACTTGGGCAACTGTAGTATGGAAGAAGGTTTTATACGAGTGCTAGGATTGATATTTTCTAAATATATCTGATCCTCGGTATCACTGTGAAACTCATACATCATTGGATATTTTGAAAACCAGTAAGAAAACTGCGTTAAGACTCAACAGTTCACAGACTTGTCATTCTTTCTCATACTTGTTACTGAGTACAACTATACTGTTTTTCATGGTAACTGCTGTTTACATATAAAAATAATAACAAAAAAGTTTGTGTGTCATTCATATAAACTTCTCCACCCCCTCTTCTACAACAGAAGACTCTTAGAAAACCTTATTTGTCAGTCTACCTCTTCTATTACATATTTATCATTTTTTTAAATAGTGGTGTTCCATGCCTGTTGGCACCTGCCAGGTAGCAGAGCTGACATTAATGGCTTTTAAGCATGACTGCTTCAGTACTCAAGCAAAACATACTGTAAACATTGTTTATTTATGCCAACAAGCTTACTGCTGGTGTTTTTAAACACGCAAGTCGTGTGTGGACAATGTTTAAGAAGTGGAATCAGGAGTGAAAAATTCAATGCCATAGCTGGGATTTGAACCACAGATCTTCCACTTAACGAGCAGCTGCCTTAACCACTAAGCTACTAACAGGGAAAGTACGAATCGGCTGGGGAATTTAATGTCATATTGGCAAGATGGCCATGGTAGCATAGTGGTTAAAGCAGCCGCTCAATTAGAGGAAATTCCGTGGTTCAAATCCTGGCTATGGCATTGAATTTTTAGTCCTGATTCCACCTCTTATAGTGTAAACATATTTTTGTAACATCCTGTAGTGACACAATGCAGTCTTTGTTCTTCCAAAGGCAGGTTTATGACGGTATTTCTGACTTTCATAACACTAAACAACCCCTCATGTGTTTGTATGTGGTGCATTTCCTGTGAAAAATGACAATTGGTTCTCGTGGCGTTTTTGCAACAAGGGTTGATGATAAGCTGTTAGAACATTTCAATCAGGTTGATTACAGGACATGATTGTCTGGCAAAACATTTAAACAGAATTGGGATATATTCTTCACCACTCTGTCCTCTATGTGATCTGCAAGAGGAAATGGATCGAGACCACCTTCAAATATGCCCGGCCACTTCTAGTGCCCCATCCATCAGTGAAAAATATTGGAGAGCAAGAGGATTAATGACTTCATTGTCAGAAATCCAGCATTAGCTAACAACAACATTTCAATCAGTGTGAGGTAAATGTCAATGAGGTTTTATCAGATAGCATCATCGCTTTTACCTTCCTTAATTATTGTTACTACTGTTTAATAGTGTAATTTCATATTGGAGAAACATTAATTATAGCCGTATTGGGAAGATAACATCTGTATTTCAGCAGAATATTTTGCAAGAATTAAAGTGTGTCAAAACTAAAATGAAAATCTTAACTTCAGTTTATTGGCGAGTGCTTAGAAAAATACCCCTAAACCATAATTCTGCAACTTATTCTTTTACAGTATATAATTTTACTAAATTAAACAAATATAGAATCGTAATTCATTGTGCTTTTTTTAAGAGTACAGTAGAGTCCCACTAATTGGGACTGAACCCTGTTCGGATTAGCAAAACTTTGGATTAAGTGGATTTTCATCAAATACGACAACATTGGCTTTAAGCGTTTATGTGTTAAATGTTAAAATGATTGAAGGTAGGAAATTAGTATACTATGCTGTAATTTATTTACAACTACATTTGTTTGTTAATGTAAAAACATTGCACTCAAACTTTGTTATGTACATTGTTATTAGGTCTAGGTCTTCTGTTTTTTAGTTTTTGAGCATAAGATAGTCAACAGATTCACTGTTTACTCCCATAGCACTTATTTCACGTTTTTCTGTGCCAATAAATTTTTTAACTTAGAAAAGCTAATTTAATCTTAGTCTTCATTTTTACAAATTTTAAAATTCGAACCAAATTTTGTAGATTTTTTTTGTAGGCCTGTTCAGATTAGACAGATTTTCAGATTAGCAGGACTACTGTACCATTCTTTTATTTTATATAGGTCATGCTATTTTATGTGCATTTTTAAACATGGATTTTTAAGCTGAAAGTGCAAAAACAAAATTTTCTTTAAAAATCTTTACCTTTAATGCTATATTTAGAAGCTATTGAGGGGCCAACCAAACTGTTGATATTACTGATGGAGATCATACTAAATAGGCCTTGGTTTAAAAACAATTTCACTGCTTTATCCACTGGACATAGCAACTCATATGCAGTTTTCTGGAATAACGATTTTCAACATAAAACCTGTGGTATTCTACACCGGTCTAACTCTTTACAGCCAGCTCAGAAATACGAGCAGGGCACTAAGAGGGTTAAAACACTTTTTGTTTTTGTTTTCCATAAATAAAGCCTATTTAGTGCAAAAGTTGATTTTTAAGAGCAACTCTCACCTGAATTAGTGCTGCATGTGCGATGGTGAACAGGAATTACATTGGAGCCCTGACCATTGACGCCACCACCATTTCTCCAGTTGCTGCGCAGGGCACATTGTGGGTTTGTGCGTGGAGCACGGACTAGTCCTGGTGAGAACCTTCGTGTTGATGGTGGCGTTGGAGTTGAAGGGGACAAGTCCATGCCACTCGCCCTCTCCAGAGTCTCTCCGCCACCACCTCCTCCACCACCACCATTATCCTCTGACGTAGACGAGCTGCAGGAATGTCGCCGCCGCAGTTGCCTGTGGTGGTTCACAAGCTCCATGTGGTACAGAGGGTTTTTGAAGACCAGCGGTGCAGCTGTGGATGTTGGCGCTCCACCACCAAGGTTGTTATTCACATTGTTGCCAGGTGCAGGAGGGTTGTTGTTATTGTTATTGTTAGCGATGGTGAGGTCCACAGGACTGGAACTCTGACTATATGCGAAGCTTTGGTATCCTGAAGATGCTACATTCGACAGCTAGAACACAAACATACCATGTTCTTAGGCTACTTCTACACACAAAGTTAAGTGATCATTTTAGTCTGTGAATGTTCATCTTAGCAGAAAAATGCAAGAGTTCAACACTCTTCGTCACATTAATTCATGTGCACAATTATTATGCCATAGAAATATATAATAAAATGCCAAGTAATCAAAACTGTCTTCCTTAGATGCACCATTTCCCCACAAATCAGCATTCTAGTGCACACAGATCATAATTATACTGAAGCTACAATGTTGCAATAGCTGCTGAACCACCAACCACACACATGCCTAACATGCATTTATACCTACAGTTACCAAAATTGTATGTCATTTATATTTCATTTTATTGAATGTTAGCCTCATTTATTATATAAATAAACTTATTTACTTTGTTTTATTGTGTTTCCTTAATTATTGAACAAAAATACCAGTTTACTTTATTATTAGTTCTACCGAGCGAGGTGGCACCACGGCAATGTGTGCAACCCACATTCGACATGTCCTGGGCTTATTCCGTAGTTTCCCCATGTCACTTAGGCCAATGCTAGGCTGCCTAATTTCATACCAGTTTCCTTCCCACCATTTCCCTTCATTCTATTTCCTTATCTTTCAGGCGCAAGGTACTGGCAGTGCTGGATGGATGGAGTGGATGCTTGTGCATGATAACTGTTGTTCTTGATACTAGGTGACATTTGGGCAGCTGCTGTCCTCCATCACCAGGGGGAAGGGGGGCATGTGAACTGAACCTGCCATGTCGTGGCTACTTGGCAGGGCCTGGCATCAACATGAAGAGATCTCAGCACTTGTTAGGGACTTATGTGCATATCTGTGGCCTGGCTAGCTAAAACCCTATGGCATCCTGCAGTTCCCTCACTTCATCCCTGCCTCCCAGGGGGATGTTAGCCACAATAGATCTGCACAGCAACCAGTGCACGAGTGTTCCCATCCATGTATAGCCTTTTATTGTTAGTCCCCACTGAACACTTCAATCCTCAACTTTGTTTTTCACAACATAGAGTGCATCACACTGTGCATTTAAAGTACTTACGTAGCATGGATTAAGTGACAAAGGAATGTGGTGGTAAACCTGACTTCATAGATTTGTGATGCAATACATTGGATTAGTTGGAATTAATTTGGAGAGAGCAGTACAATCAGTTCACTGACATATCCATTCACAGAAAAAGTTGAAAATACATAATCATTGCATTAATATTCCAGGTATTCATTATTGAGAAATATAAAAATAACATGCTGCCATGCAACCTGCTACGTTCACTGAAGAGAGTACAGGGTATGCAATGTAATGTAATATATTCCTCACTGTTGATGTCATCAGTTTGCAGACTGCTGAAGTGATGGCTAGCCCATTAATGAAGTTGATTGGTTCAAGCACCCAACCGCAGGAATTAGCAGACATAACTAACAGGTAAGTGAATGGACTGACAGAGGATGTGAACCATTTGGTTACCACACACCAAGTCAATAACCATCTTATTCTTCAATTATGGACAGCTGTTTGTTTCTATAGTTATTCTAACATGTACTTATGTATACTAAATGTTCATGCATTTCTGTTACAATGACCTTCACTTATTATTTACCAAGTCAAATTAGGGACTTGTTCTATATAAAATTACTAAAGACGAAATTAAAGTAACAAATCTTATAAATAATAAAGATATCCAATCCAATCCAATAATAGTAGTCCGATAATAGTGACACCAGTTAAATAGTACATGCAAGTCAATAGTATTGGAAATGCTTCTGTAAATAATACATCTGAAAACAAAGTGGTTGCTGTTGTTAGCTAATGCTGGATTTCTGACAATGAAGTCATTAATCCTCTTGCTCTTCAATATTTTTTGCTGATGGATGGGGCACTAGAAGTGGCCGGGCATATTTGAAGGTGGTCTCGGTCCGTTTCCTCTTGCAGATCACATAGAGGACAGAGTGGTGAAGAATATATCCCAATTCTGTTCAAATGTTTTGCCAGACAATCATGTCCTGTAATCAACCTGAAGGTTGCAACTGCTGTTTTTCGAGGATACTCAGGAATTACTGTTTGGTAGTTCCCATCTTTTATTTTTTGATTTTTCATAGTAATATTTTGCAATAATTTTTTTGAATTCAGAGTTGACTGATCTTTTAGCTGCATAAAATGGTAGATTAACTATAGATTTCTGTACACTGCCGGTACCCTTTTTGGCAAGAAAATCAGCTTTGTCATTACCACTCAGTCCACAGTGAGCTGGTATCCATTGGAAGACTAGGTGTTTTTGAAGTGTTGTTAGATGGGTAAGGATTTTCCAACATTCTATAATTGTTTGGTTTTTTGGTGACAACTTGGAAGTAATTGCTATAATTGCCGTCCTGGAATCTGAGAGAATAACTGCTTGATGAAAATGTGAAATTCTATACAAAAGATTTTGTAGGGCCATTCTCCATCAAAGTTTGTAGTTCCATAACTTAAAGATTTGTAATAGGAAAAGAGGTGACACATGACTCCAGCCCCTGCTCCATCTTGGTTTGATATCAGTGATCTATCAGTATAAATATGGAGCCATTCATGAAAACAAAGTTCAATCCATGCAATGGAAACATCCTCAGACTTCCCCAGCCCAAGAGATTTAGTGCTACTCCATCTGCAAGTAAACAGGTGATCTCCATCTTTTGGGACACTTTTGGTGTACGGCTAATGGACTGGCTTCCACAAGGAACAACTGTCAGCAGCAGGGTATACTATAACACCCTTACACCACTTAGAGACAGGATTTAGCAATGGCTACAGGCATAGTGCTCCTCCAGTATACTGCCCCACACCAGCAATGCCACAACTGCAAAGTTGACATCACTGTGACACACCACACGCTCTCACTCTACATTATGCTCTATTCCACAACATGAAAGACGCACTGTCAAGGTAAAAGGCTCAGCAACAACGAGGAATTGCAGGCAGCTGTCCACGATGCGTAGTAGTCCCAAAAATTACCGAACGGGATGGTTCAGGTGATAACATCTGTGGCCCACATCTGAGAGGTTGCAGGTTCGATCCCTGTGGCCATGCACTCTGACAGATTTTTCCATGGTTTCCCCATGTCACTTAGGGGAATTCTGGGGTGCATTATTTCATACCATGGTTTCAGGCATGTAGTGTTGGCAGTGCTGGGCAGATAGCACGGATGATTGTACATGGTAACCGCTTTTCTCTGCACTAGGTGGCGTTTGGCCAGCCATGTACTCTGTTGGGGTGGGGGGGGATGCTCAGCGTGACACTGGAACCACAGTGTAATGGCTGCTTGGCGGGGCCTGGTGCCATGATGAAGAGATCTCAGCACTTGTTAGGGACTTCTGCACATCTGTGTCCTGTCTAGCTGCAATCCTGTGTGGTACCTTTGGTTCCCTCATTTCATCCCTGCCTCCTGGGAGTGGTAGCTGCAATAAATCTGTGTAGGTCGAAGTGAGTGAGGTATCCCCTCTGTGTCTGTACCCTTTAACCCAAAAACTTGTTCCGTGACACAATAATTAAGTTGCCTGGAAGGTGGTAACAGTGAACTGACATTGGTGGGGAATGTACTGAGATATTCCATGTACTTAATAAATAAGGTACAAGACCACTACAGTTGTAAATAATTTCCAGATGCCCCTTATGTATTTCAAACTCATGCTCTACCCTAAATGGTACAGAAGACGATTACATACCTGTGAGATTGATATCTGACTGCCCTTGTTGTTGACATTATGTTCCGACTCATCATCAGCATATCGCAGCAGATCCGATAACTCATCAAGGTTCCCGTTACCATTGACGTTCCCATTGGCTGCTGTCACATTGCCGTTGTTGAGCCCATTGGCTATGGACGACGAACGAGTTGTGCGATGATGGTGATGTAAACAATGTACTCCACACTGGTGTGGTACAGGACTCGGACTGCGATGATGATGGTGGTGGTGATGAAATGCTGACGGGCTATCACAATAGTCGTCTGATGCTGTTGATGATGTTGATAACACTTGCAGCTTGGGGAGGAAGGCATTACGGGGTAAAGTTGAGGCACGGGGTACTATGGGGGACCTTGACCCCAGCAGGTCTTGTTGTTGGTACTGGCCTACCATGGGGACTGTCCCATTGCACACTGTCGGGTCATTAAACCTGCAGCATAACACATAGAGAATCTTATTAGTGACTTACGTCAGGAATGCATAACAAGCTTGCCACAAACGTATTAAATTCATAAAAAATATTCAAATACAAAAATAAACACAGGATACTTTCCAAAATGTGACACAAGAGATGCAAGAAGTTTCCTAAGTCTGAAGGCCGTCCAATGTGCAGATGCAAGTACTGATGTACTGTACATCTGTACAGTTTGTCCAGATTGTCGTGACACTCCTCCACTCTTGAAGTATAGATGCGCAATAGAAGAGGCGTGCCTACTTGCTTAATAGGTGAGGTGGGGATCAGTGCATCGCTTGTTCTCACTGTGATAACTACACAATAATTGTTTATAATACATAAACATTCACCGTTAGTATATGTGACTGCCTGAGTTCTGACATCACTCGCTTGTTCCCCACCACTCCAGTCACTTCTCCTTAATTTCTCCTCTCTCACACATGTTGAATGTCAGGAACGTTCTGGACAAACTGTACTACAAGGTGGCCTACTAGTAACAGGTATGCAAACACAATTTAATTGCAGAGCACGCAGAGTTCACCATTTGTAGCGGGATAAATCAAATCAATTGCTAAAGCAAATTCTGAAACAAAATGTTCGCCAACCGATCATTCCGTGTAGCAGGTAGAGGCGTGTATCAGCTAGAATTTGCTCCAACTCAGGGTAAAATAGTCATTAGTGTGACGACGCAGACAATGCTGAACAAAAGGCAAAAAATCCTTTTGTGCCTTTTGTTAGGCTAATAGGGACGCCATGTGCAGTGAGGCGGAATTCCCTCCTGGAACTCCCGCCACAGCAAGGCATGCCTATAGGTGGAAATTCGGGAGCCGCGCGTACGATATGAATTTCCACCAATGACGGCCACCGAGTGGTCAGAAGGTAAGAGTATAGCCAGGGGAAATGGGAAAGTTATAAAACCAGCGAACACACATTTTAAAAGCCCAGTCCTGTGATACACGCCAGTCATGTAATACACCCCGAGCCCCAGTCACGCAATACACCCACAGTCCTGTGATATACCCAGTCATGTAATACACCCCGAGCGCCAGTCCTGTAATACACCCCAGGAGCCCTATAACACACTCCGACATTATTACATCACCCCTGCAACATTAGTATCAGCGCCGTCCAGTACCGCGAGGAAAAGTCAGTGACGAAGTCAATAACAAAGGGTATATGGTAGGAAGAGTAGCATTTACTGTGGACTGGAATAAAAAAGGTTTCACAATAATAACTGTGGTTATTATTTCTTCAACACCCACGAGATAAGATCTCAGCCGAGGCATCTGTGCGAGACCTTTAGGACGACCAGTCGCACATTGTGATACACACTGAGGGGCTACTATGAACTAACGGTTGCCCACTTCCCAACTAATCATTCTATGCACTTGTACACACAGTGCACACACATAACATTGACTAAGAGGTAGAATCAGGTCTGAAAAATTCAATGCTATTCATTGCATTCAATCTCAGTTGTGAGATTCCCTTGTGATCTACCGGGAAAATAGGAATCAGTTGGGAAATTTAATGTCATACTGGCAAGTAGCTATGGTAGCTCAGTGATTAGAGCAGCTGCGCATTAAGCGGAAGATCCATGGTTGGATGGCATTGAAATTTTCAGTTCTGGTTCTACCTCTCACACATTGCCCACACATGGCTTGTGTGTCTTCAGGGTAAGGTGATCCGTTGTCTGTGCTGATCAGAGTTCCAAGATGCCAAGTGCAGTACTTGGCAAAACGTTGGTATCTTCGATGCCTTCTAGACCATGGCCTAAAGCCCGAAGAAATAAACTTAGCTAATAGTCAGGACACCGGCCATGAAAGCCTAGGTTTATACAACATTAAATCACTTTAGCAAGCTGTACAACACTGTCCATCCAGGGGTGCATTTGACAGAAACACTAGGATGCTCACATATTAACATCAACAACCATTCTGTGCATTCATTCCAGGAACTAATGGCAGATCTACTCTGTGCTATAGCAATTAGGTTAGTTCAAGTATACGCTAGGCATAATTAAACTAATGAGTTAGTATCTTCTTTCTTGGAAGTTTGAAAACAGTGTTGTAATAATCAATTTAAACCAAAAAGGTGAGTTGATTAATAACACTACACAACACTTATTTAAGTTGTAAGTGTTATGTAATGTTATTAATCGACTCACCTTTTTGGTTTAAATTAACGAGTTAGTGTTGAGTGTACATAGCTAGTCTGTGTAATTTAGAAAGAAAGTGGGAAATTTGGCTGCCCTGCCTTCTTAGTATGATAAGTGAAGTTTTTAGTTTCTAATTTGTTCTTATTTTAGAATCTTGTTGCTTCACTGTTAATAGC
The DNA here is from genome assembly GCA_030765045.1 of Tenodera sinensis. Classification (NCBI taxonomy): domain Eukaryota; kingdom Metazoa; phylum Arthropoda; class Insecta; order Mantodea; family Mantidae; genus Tenodera; species Tenodera sinensis. The sequence goes on from CM060965.1 coordinate 10,672,478, forward strand.
TTCAATTTTTACTTAAATTAAGCAAATAAAGCTTGAGGAATGTTAATAAAACATTTTCCGACAAGAAATCACCCAAAACATAATTCTAAATACATATTACACTCAATGAATGAATAAATGATTTAGTGAGTACTAAATCTTACACAGCTTAGGCTACTTCTGAGCTGGGCCCTGGCCCTTTTGCTATTATGGCAGCCCTTCAGTATAATTACAAGAGTTGTTCAATTTATAATGCCCCACATTTGTTTAAATATCCATTAATATATATATACTCTGTACATCAAGAGATTAGAGGAGACATCAACAAAGTCATGTGCATTTTGACCACAGCGCGCCCTTTTGACGCTTTCGCTGTCTAAATAGTCCCTTGAAGAATACTGTTACTAAATATTATTTATTTATGCCAACTGGTGTTTTTAAACACACGAGCACAGAAATACTTAAGTTCCAGTTCTACCTCTCAAACATTGGCCACACACGGCTTGTGTGTTTAAAAACACCAACAGTAAGTTTGTTGGCATAAATAATAATTACCATCTGAAGGTTATTTGATCCTGGGACATAAAGTACTTACAATAGTAAGTCACCATTGGGGTAATTGTCTCTGATGTGAGACTGCCTATGTGGTTTACCAGGTGAAATACGAACTGGTTTGAGAATTCAATGCCATTCTGACAGGTTGTCACAGTAGCTCAATGGTTAGAGCACCTGCCTGGTAAGCGGAAGGTCTGTGGTTCAAATCCCAGCTGTGGCACTGAATTTTTAAGTTCCAGTTCTACCTCTCAAACTGTTACTAAAGTCTGAAATCTCACTTAATGTTTGCTAAAGCACAATCTAAATGTACTAAGCATAGTTAAAGTGTAAGAATATGCAGTTAAGTGAATCTGTAACCAGCCTAATTCATTCTGCGTGCGCATTATTCAGTATGAAAGTAATATGGCGGAACAAGTGAGTGTTGTAAAAGATAAGCGTGGCAAACTGTTGCGAAGTGGTGAAAAGACAATAATATTGAACGTGTTTAACAATTTCTGCGAGAAATGTCCCGAACTTGCTATCAAAGACGTGATGAAATTAACATCCGAGTTTGCTGGTGTGTCATGCAAGTATTTACAGGCACACGCACAGAAAAATCCTCAGTTGGAGAAGAGCTCGCAGCAAAAACTGACCACGTGTCAGGCAAATGTTGGATTTAGGCTGCAAAAAATTTGTGAGCTCTGCAATCAGTCGAAAAGTTCCCCAGTTCTTTGTTAACAATGAACCCCCACCTTAAACAAAGTGCTGTTGGCATTTAACTCTGATCCTGATCTTCCAAATTTAAAATAAACTTCCCTCCACAAGCTGCTTCTGGAGATTGATTTCGAGTTTGTGAGCAGGAAATGAAAAGTGTTATTGTGGACAGAGATGATGTAAGTAGCAGTTAATTTCCATGTGCTACATGTTATTTGTATCAAGTAAATATATCCTTTTAGTAGTGTAAAATGCATATTATACCTATGCGTAGCGGTAACTGTGTTGTGTCATTGTGAATGCACGTGGCCGCGGAGTGATACAAACTGGTGCTTTGTTTACATCTCCTCTAATCTCTTGATGTACAGAGTATAGACAAACGTCTGCGCAGGTGCTTCACATTTGATGTTTCTTCGGTTAAGTTTCGAACCGATTAAGTGATGTAGAAATCTTCCTATATTTCAGCTTGTTTCCTACAGTGATCCTTCACTGTTTGCTCGTACACCTCTGTTGCTGGTAACAGTATTTGTAGTTGGAGTTGTTCTATCCACATTTTCCCTCCATACATTTCATATGTCAATCTGGACAGTGAGTACTTTGATAGACACAGAATCTTCTTCATGAATGTTGCCTTCACTTCCTCTATGTTCTCTAAATTTCTTTTCGTCAGGTGCTACCATATTAGTTGCAGTCTATAGCTATTATTGAGATTACACTTTTCTTTGCTTCCTCCCAACTATCCAATTATCGTCTCCCATCTTGCCACTTTCCCCCTTTTGTTTCACACTCTACTGCCTACCATACTTTCACCTTGCTTTTTGCTTACACTTGACCTTGACGTTGTGCTTGTTACTGGATCCAAACAGGCTGCAAAATGCAAAATAGTTGTCTCCTCAAATAACAATGCACTGGGCTCGCTTTCTGCTGCTGCTTGATCATTTCCCACCTTTCTATATTACACCCAAAAATGTGAAGCTGTACTTTGAAAAGATCTTGTATCGTGTGTTGGGAAGTTGAGCCAAAGCACAAATTATAAAACTTTATTTGTCCATATGAAATGGATATCATTAGGCAATAGAATTTAATGATTGGTTGCGTCTGTGGTAAAAATCTGTAACACTTTGAATCTGTCTACAAAGTCATAAAAACTGTAAAGTAATTAACAGATCTCTGCTCCTGCAAATGTTATAACAAAACTAAAAGCTGGCAAGAATGAAGCTATAATGTTGTAACCATACCTAAATATATTGCGTTGAAGTGCTTGCAGAGCAGAAGGTTCCGAACTTCTGTGCCCTGCTTCTCCAGGAGGAGGTGTTGCATTTGGTGGGGAGCTGTGTTGTCGGAGCAACCCAGCAGGTTGACTCTGAGCGAGTCTCACTCGATCGAGACATCGAATCAACCTCTGAATCTCTCCATTACGTCCAGGTGCCAACTTGCCAACACATTCATACAACAACGTCGCCAAGAGACTTAACTGCTTGCCCAGATCTATGTATCCGTCAAACTCCAGACAGTGGAGTGACGTACTTGAATCTTGCCGCACTCGTGTCTGAAACAGAACATTCTCATTGTATGATAAACAATCATCATAGTTTTGCTTTCTCTACATCCTACTTATGGTGGGTACAGGAAGCAGTGAAATCTCACATTATTTTCTCTACTCATGACAAATTCTCATATATTTGTAGTATTCCTATAAAATGTGATTCTTCTACTCTCACTACACTCATGGTACACTACTTTACCTACTACATATAGTAGGTAGGGGAAGTAGTACTTTCCATACAAAAATTTGATAGCAAAATTTCACTGGAAATATATTTTTAGGTATCATGAACGTGCGCGTATATGTGTGTGCACCTTAACTCTATATCGAACAGTCCCATGAATACAAATGTGATATTTAAGTTCAATATCTTCCAAGGATATAACACAAAGATTTTCAAAAGCTACTCCCACACTAAACTATTTTTATATTAAAATATTAGAGTCATCTTGACTTTCTCACAAAAGATATTTCATGACAAGTGAAATGTCAAATTTGTTGGGAATAGTCTCTGAAGTTCTCTTCATTCAGAATGATTTATGTATATAACTGGTAAACTGTAGAAGGCAAAATCTAGCTGCACAAAAAATGTAGATATCATTAATACAAACAATTATTGTCACATACATTTTTTGGTGCAGTTAACCATTTCTGAGATGTACCTTATTTATTAATTTCAATTTTAAAACACACTTCTCTCAAATGTCTGTGTGTATGTGACTAATGCTCAGGGATTGACAAAGAAGTCATTCTCCTCCTAGCTTCCCAGTATTTCATGACAATGTTGGAATACATCTTCAAAGCTTGGCATGATTCTAGATGTTCCATATTCTCTGACACAAAGTAGGCAATATAAATTTAAATTATTTTATTTTGTTGTTTAACGACTCTGTCAATTGCTAGGATCATATCAGCATTACCGATGTGCCAGTGACATGGAGCTGTCGTTTTTAAGCACGCTTAAAAACCATCGGTCTGGGCCAGATTTGAACCCATGACCTTGGGATCAGTAGGTCAACATCTAACCAACTGAGCCACCCAGACCAATACACACACAGTAGGTAGTTCGGTAAGGTTGAAAGAAATGCTTATTCAATCATGTCCAGTTATGAGAGGAAAGCTAGCAACATTGATTTTCTTGGTAATTTTGGAAATATTTTAAGATTCTGGGCAATTTGTAGCCACTTGGAATTTTTATTTTCTGTTATTTATATAGTTTTTATCCATTTTTCTTTTGCAATATTGATTCATATGGAAATTTTATAACACTTTATTGTTTAATTTAGGTTTCTTTCTTTGCCAAAAAAATCTGCTTTTTCATTACCATCCACTCCACAATGAGATGGAATCCATTGTAATACAATTTTTTTCCCCAGTTTACCAATTAGTTGAATCATCTTTTGGATTTCTTAAATTTTTTCCATTTTAGGGAATGTTACTATTGCTTGTATAGCAGCCCATGAGTCTGAAAGGATAACTATATTTTTGCATTGATGCAGCCATGCAAGTATATATTGCAATGTTATATAAACAGCTTCTATTTCTCCATCAAAAATGTTATATTTCTTCCAGCATTTCTATAAAAGGAAAAGAAGTGGCATATACCACCTGCTCCAGCTCCAACATTGGAACCATCAATGTATATATGTGTCCATTCGTGAGTTGGATGATTTACATTTAAGGTTTCTAGTATAAGGCCTTTAGCTATAACAGGACTAACATTTTTTTTTTATCGATTTCTTTTTTTTTTTTTTTTCTTTTTTTTTTTTCTTTTTTTTTTTTTTTTTTTTTTTTTTAATGTCCATTTTTACTAAATACGGCATCACAGGCCGACCCTGATGATACATGGAATGAAGATGGAGCACCGGTGGAATGAGATGGCAGGGGAAACCAGAGAACCCAGAGGAAACCCGCGTCTTGCCACTTCGTCCACCACAAATCCCACATGTGGTTGCCTGGAATTGAACCCAGGCCGCTTTAGTGACAAGTGAATGGTCTAACCACTTACCTACAGCTCAGCCGTCGTTCATATTTTAGACTTAACTGGTGCTCAATTGCAATAGTTTCGGTAGAGTTGATGCAAGCGATGAGATTTTCTCTTTGCGTTGGTATTTCTAATATCTCAAATGTAAAGTCGTTATTTGTTTTTTATTTCTGCTGGCTATTGCATGCCCCTATTCTCCTTGCACCTAGGAAATATTTAATAAAACTGTTTCTACAAAGGTTTATCTCGGTTAACATAAAGTACATAGAAGAATAAGAGTTTTTAGTTTGTACGAGAAAGGTTGAGGAACTCATGTGAGTGTGAGGTTTTTGAAATGGTGAAGTTAGAGTGACAGTGTTTTTACTTCTTAGATAGTTCTCATTGCTTCAGTATATATTTGACTTTTGTTTTTCAGTCACATACATATGACTTAATCATGACACTTGCAGGGAGTGTCAGTAGAACTTACCGAGATGAGCTGCAGGAAGTTCTTCATAGATGGCGCTTCTCTCTCCAAGAAATCATTCATGAACTCCATGAAGTTTTCTTTTCCTTGGAAACGTGTGAAGTTGGCAAGTGTCTGGAGGGTCTTAGCTACCAACGTCAGGTTACGAGCAGCTTTCTCATTTGGATACTCTGGAAAATCAGACCTTGGGTAAGAAACTATCCCAACTACGTGTAACCAGTGTGACACTTGACAACTGTCACATCACTCACCATGTGTGATGTTGAAGAGACTTGGTGACAAAATGGCAGGACACAGAAACCGAAGGAAGATGGAGGCAGAGATCAGGTTATCGCTGATGTCTTCTCGACCCATTGCTGATAACCTTTCTCGGAATGTGTGGAAGCATTCTCGAAGTTCTCTGTAAATACACAAAATAATGAACTTAAAGTCTTCATTTTAATGTTCTTCAACTCAAGCTGGATATAGGCTTAAATTAGAAAGCTACAATCTAAAGTAGCTGTGTGTATAGCTGGTATTTGAACCACAGACTTTTCAGCTTTCTGTATGTTGCACATGGTGTATGTTATCTCAACATGAATTTGAAAACACTTGGTGATTTACTGGCAAAATATAAATGTAAATAATTGTTTGTTATTATCATTACCATTTTATTACACAAGAAATACTTGCGTATCATTATATGACTGTTCAGTTCCGGAACAGTTCCTGGTTTACTTGTGAATATATATACAAACTATATAATATAAAATGGAAAAGTGCTATTTATGCTGTTTTTGGAACAACATTTTTACACAAATTAACAAAACTTCACTCCTGCAAGACAAAAATGGCACAGTTCAACAAAAACCAAGATATACTATGTTTTTAACACATTTGAGCTTCATTACATACTTTTAGTCGAATTTTACAGAGTTTAATCTATGTATGCAAAAATGAATGTTTGTTAGCTTCTCCTCTATGCATTCCTAAAGCACTTGACTGGTCACCTTGAAATTCAGCACGTATATGCATTTTTTTCATAGAGAAGGTTTATGTGCTATCATCTTACAATATAACATTACATTAACATGATTTTCTCTAGACACTTTTCTTCTAGGAAATGCAATTGTATTTACTTCTTTCTTGGTTTCCGGTATGAGCCATGTGTTGTTGGGTTTTTTAAGATATTAAACAATTAAAAAAGCCAACAAGATGCGGCAATACCAGAAATCAAGAAAGAAGTCACGGATAAAGACTGTAGAAGACTACGTAATCATTTAGCAATTGTATTTCTTTCTCTACTCACTCTTCTACAGACAATTCATACAATTTTCCATATGTAGTTGGAAGCTTTCACGGCCGGAGTCAGAAGTATAGCTAGAAATTACTTCCATTGTACAACAGTTGCAACTGAACCTTCGCCAAGAAGAATAAGACCACACCACTGATCATGTCCACTGTAGGTGTGGACGAAACATCTGGACCTCTAAACTCCAGAAGACCACAGTTTTTAAGCCTGGAAGTAATTTCTAGCTAGAATTTTCCATATGTTTGAAGTCGAAATGCAACATATTGCATTCACATGGTTAACTTAACTCACATTTCTTTTAGTGAACATAATCACTTTTCTTTCTCTATTGCCTCTTCAACAGAGAATTCATACAATTTTCTATATGACATAGAAATGCAACGTCTTACATTCACATGGTTTTCTGTACTTGCTTTTCTTTTTGTGGTATTTGGAGTTGTTCAACATGCTTTTTCATAGTGTCTTTCCTGTGATTTTATTTATTTATTTTATTTTGGGTTCTTTATAGTATCCAGCTTAAGTCTAAAATTTGTAAAGATAAAATTGTCAAACCATGGGCAATGCCAGGCATTTCAGATAGTATTTTTTATAAAATTACCTTTCATTCTGAGTCATAAACATGTCTGCTGGGAAGTGTTAATACTTACATTGGGAACTTTTGATGAGATGCCAGTATTCGAGACCAAGCACGCTCTACAGCTGTACGCAGGTTGTCCTGCTGCCGTCGCAGTGCTGCCACACTTGCTACTTTGAGTGGGTCAACTTCACAGTCTTGTCCGGATGCCAAAACATGGCTCACCAGATCTCCGAGTGTTTCCTGCAGGTAACGATCCCCTGTCAGCTTCAGGTAGGCTTCCATAGCTTTGGTGGCCAGAGAGTTGCCCCTGAAAGTCAGCCGCTCGTCATCTGAAACAACAAATGTATGCTCAAAATACTGTGTACTTTTAACACAGTTAAACTTTCCAAAGCAAAATTGTTAAAGTAATGTGTAAACAAGAAAATGTAAAATCAAATTTTCTTAAAGAACTGAAACTCATAAATTATGCATTATTTAATATATGGAAGCCAGAAATGAAACACACAAATAACAATCGTATTTCAGCACTTATATGCATAACAGTACTGGTACTCATAATTCAAACCAAAAACAATCTGATGTGTTGCACTCACATGACTTTCTCTACTCACTCTTGTACAAACTACTCTTACAAACACTTGTTCTTCTATCTACTTCATGTTAGTAGAAACAAAAATCTGTATAAATGCTTTTATTACATATTTCTTTATGGATATCTCACTGTGCCACAAAAAACTATGTAATTATTTTGTTAAGCAAGTTGTCAGTTGCTAGGATCATATCAGCATTGTCAGGGTGCCAGAATTTTGTTCTGCAGATCTTTTACATGGCAGTAAATCTACCAACATGGGGATGTTGCCTTAAGTACAGTTGAAAACCATCGGTCTGAGCCAGATTTTCCCCAGAAAACTTGAGATATACAGTGTATTTGTCATGAAAATATATTTAAGACTAGCTATACCCTGCCACACTTTGCTGTGGCACATTATGGATGCATGAATGAGAAATGAGTAACAAAACAAAGCATACATTTCAAAAAAGTTTAATTTTGCAATACTTGTGGGTATACAATATTTTTTGGTTTTTCACTGTTTGTGTAGATATATCTGGTTTGCCAACACAGGAACACAACATACAATTGTCCATGTGAGAAGCAATCCGCACCTAAATCTTAACCACACAATTCTAAAGATTGACCTTGAGTGTTATTGATTGTGATTGCAAACACCAATCAAATTGCGAAATGTAATCTTTTAAATTTAAATGGTGTATCGGTCGGGATCATGGGGATCAAGGAATGAGGATATCTTCACCTTTGAAAGGCCCAGTTAATATTGTTGCTTCCACTACGTTGTTCATCAAGTTCTTAACTGCGAGCCTCGTGCCGTTACAGAGTTCTGGCTGATTAACATTACACAACATGATAATTGGCACACCTATTTTCAATTTTAATGTGTATGGTGGCATTTCTGGCAGATCAAGAAAGTTCAAAAACTCTGATGGGTAATTAACTACTTCCAAAACACTGTCTATCGATTTATATATAATTTCCTCACTTTGAATGCTGGATTTTATAAAATTATTAAGTTGACATCATTATTCTTTGTGGCAAGGACAGCTCGTTCACTGATCCAGTCGTGATTCCTATAATTAATTTGAATAGTAGGAAATACTTTTTCGATAAGTTCTTTCACTGTTACTACATTACAAAAATTATTAGGAAATGATATTCATCTTGTCTCATCTATTGGCAGCTGTCCGTTTCCAATGTCTAGTAACTGTCATGAGAATACCTCGGCTGATTTATCATTTTGAAGCTGGACACGCATATTTGTAGTCAACTGTAATGTACGTACGTGTCGCCACAATGTTGAATATTTTATGCAAGCATTTATTTCGTCCGCTGGTGTCGATCAAAAAATTAAAGGCAATATTTGTCTAAAATCTCCTTTGAGCAATATCAATGCATTCCCGAATGGTTGAACATTTCCACGCAAATCTTGTAACAATCGATCCATAGCTTCAAGCTATTTTATGTTACTGGTGCAAGAAATAGATAAAAACAACAGTTGAAGTGGGCTGAATATCATGTCAAAATTTGAGCTAAATCGATGCAGAACTTTTTGAGTTTTTGAAGCGTACACAAACCAACATAATATATATATGTGGTATTTTAGTTTTTTGGGAAGATCGAAATGTTGAAAAATTTCCATGGAAAGAATGTTTGGGAAGGGGGATTCTTTTTAAACAGAATATATGTGGTATTTTAGTTTTTTGGGAAGATCGAAATGTTGAAAAATTTCCATGGAAAGAATGTTTGGGAAGGGGGATTCTTTTTAAACAGAGCTTCCCAAACCTATTAAGACAGTCCAAGGAGCTTTTGACTGCTGGCTGGTTTATGACAAGTTTCAAGAAATGTCCAGAAATTTGTCGCCATTTCACTTGGTGTAGAAAAGTGAGCCAGCAGGTATTGGGTGAGCCAGTATTGAGGCAGCATCAGAGTTGACTATTGTAAAGTTGTCAGGTAGTGAGTATATTGTCAGAGGCAGCTGTTTGTGAGAGTAGAAAGACAGTGAAGTGTGTGTCAACCTTATGATAGAACAGAATAGCTATGAGTTGCAAGATCACAACAGATTCTAAATTGTGTTAACAGAGAACAGTGTTTTTGTGATTAAGTTTTAGAAGAGAAGTAAGGTGACAGAAAAAAGTAACTGGAGTGGTCATTTGTCACAATATATTTCACACCTGGGCCCCAGAAAAATGTACCATATTAATGCTAAATACTAAATACTAAATACTAAAAGACAAATTTAACATATATTTGTAAAAGGCATAAGAATTAACACAGTATAAGTGTTTACCAATTCGGTCTATGTCCATCATGACAACGTCTGCAAGGAACTGCTGGGCCATGCCCTCTCGCTGCATTATATGCACCATGGCTGTAGCAATGTCTTCCTTGGCTTTCACGCTGATTGCTGGCTCCAGGGCTTCACAAAGTGGTTTGTACTCTGTCTTCAAGAACTGTAACACACATTAGTAAATATTGTAAAACACAGACAAAATGACACTTCTAAGTACAGGATGTTCAAACTATACATTACAAACTTTAGTTGTATCAGATCCAAACATGACATAGTGTAACAACGGCTGTATGCCTAAAATAATGCTCGATGTGGGTAAGTCAGACCAATATGTTGCTACGCAATGTGTGAAATGTGGCTGCTATAGTCAAGCCAGAACAAAGAGCAATTCTAGACAGATGAGAAGCTTTGGACTGCTGACTTGTTAGGAGAACTTTTGAGAAAAATAAAAATATGTACTCCAATAGCAAGTAGTTTCTGGGCTTGTAGGTTGTGGTCCAGTCGATGAATAAATATCTGATGTTTCGCCCAAGATTGCATTGGCTTGGGCAAAATATCAGATATTTATTCATCGACTAGACCACAACCTACAAGCCAACAAACTACTTTCTGTTGGATTAACGCTGGCCGTGAAAGCCTAAGCATGTATAAAAACATGTACTTCCAGAGAAATCAGTGGCATACAATTCTCGGCTGTTTAAGTGACTCACATGAACAGAGAAGTAAGAAAGCGGCAATTGTTATTTTATGCCATGCAAGTTACTGACAGTTTTAAACACACAAGCCATGTGTGGGCAATGTTTGAGAGGTAAATGAGGAATGAAAAATTCAATGCCATAGCAGGGATTTCAACCATGGATCTTTCGCTTCATGTGCAGCTGCTCTAACCACTAGACTACCACGGTCAACTTGCCAGTATGACATGAAATTTTCCAACCGGATCATATTTTCCCTTGTAGAGTACTAGGGAATCTCACATCTGAGATAAATACCCCAAGAGCAATTTACAACTGTAAGTACTTTATATCCCAGGTTTAAATAACCTTCAGATGGTAATTGTTATTTTATGCCGACCAACTTAGTGCTGAAAGCTGGTTCTATCATTATGAATCTGAAACAAAACGCCAGAATATGGAATGGCACTATTTGGATTTCCCTTGCAGAAAGCCAAGACAGTGTAATCTGCTGGAAATGTTGTGGACAGTGTCTTCTGGGATGCACAGGATTGTATTCTGACTGATTTTCTTGAATCTGAACAAACCATAAATGCTGCTCACTATATCCAGACACTTTAAGTTTTGTCATACATTGTGTGAAAGAAGATGATTTTGTAACAGGATCATGCACATCCTCACTACAGTCCTAACTTGGCACCTTCTGACTTCTGTTAAGAAACAGATGTGAGGCCAACACTACAAGATGGTGGACAATATCTGCATCAGTGTCTTCGGGCAGTTGAAACAAGAGTTCTATTGTAAGGGTATTTTCAAACAGGAAAAATGTGTACAAAGAAATGGAGACTATGTTGAAAAGTGACAGCAAAGACTGTAGTTTAACCCTTCCCGGGCGAAATGTGCATATATTCGCCACGCATGGTTACGCGTCAGCTTCGCACAAATTCTTTTTATACGTTTGCGTAAGCTATCGTAGCTGGCCTTTACTTCACGTAAATGGTCAACAGATGTCATTAGATGAATTTAAGCGTGAGTCTGTGCTTAGGTTTGTGTTTTGTTAGTCGCTACAGAATAATACGTCCTGAGCGGGTAATTTTCTGTGTTGTGTTTCATTATTTTGCTCGTTTTGGTTTGATTTGGAGCATGGCGCGTAAGAGACTGTATGGGGAGGATGAAATAAGGCTTGTACAGAATCTGTGCTCAATGAAACAGATGAAAGTGACTTTAGTGCATGGGAAAGTGATGAAAACGAAAGTCCTGCTAGTGCGTGCAACAGTGACCTATGTAGCAGCAGGTGTTAGGAAATAAATGATATATTTTTGTGAAACATGTGATCTGAAACCCTATTTACATCCCGATAACTGCTTGGGAGCATACCATACACAAAAAGACTTCAGTGTCACCCAATAAGATGTCTAGGAACTGATGATGCACTCTGCTCTGTAGATATGGCAAAGTTTCAGTTGTTTTGGTACATATGCCACTTTTCATTTAAATAAGTGCAGCCTCAAAAGAAAATACCTCTAATAAAAAGCAATGTTATGACTTAATGAACATTTATGTGCTTGGTTATACGTTTTCAACAATTTAGTACACAAAATAGTATCATATGTGCCTTATTTTGAATAATATTCATGTTTTAAAATATTTGAGAAAACTAGGAAAATAATTATGCCCAGGAAGGGTTAAGATAATGTACTTGGTTTGCCTAAAAAGTAAACTTGTAAAAATTGTTGCTCGCATCTTTCATATGCTCCTCGTACATTTTGAAAGAAATGATACATTATTAAATTCCTATGAAGTAAGTAATTAGTGACATTACCTGAAGGAACTCTTGGTAAACCTGCACGGGAAGAATGTCAACTGACTGGAAACGGCACTTGACTCGGAGAGCAGGAGGGTCCTTGGACATGCCCTTGTCTGATACCACAGGGTACCACTTCTCAGTGAGGAACCTTGACGTTACTTCATGTACAGGAATACTGACACTCCCTGCCAAAACATGCAACAATGTATGTTACCAACTATTGCACACTAACGTGACAATGTCTTACGTCTATAAGCAACAACACTCACCAACAAGTACATTCTTGTCTCGCTTCTTCTTGCGGTCAGCCTCACGGAAGAGATTTACATTTATCACATTAACCATGGGCAGGTTGTGGAAGTCAAAATGTTCACCCCAGAAACACATGTCGCCTTTCTGTTTCGATGACGTCCTGGCATACAGCGTTTTGTCAAGGCAAAGCTCACAGAAGTATCTGCAAAATATCCAGCATAAAGTTAACCGGGGCTTACCACAAGGCACAGTGCTCAGCACTACACTTTTTAATATATTTATTAATGATCTGCCACAACAAATACAAGAATTAAGTGTGAAGTGTGCACTATTTGCTGATGACTTAGTAATGTGGACTTCAAACCAAAAGACAAAAGTACAGAACTAGAAAAAACCATGCAACAATCCTTAAACAACCTACAAAAGTGGACCAAAGAAAATTTAATGACTGTTAGTACAACAAAATCAAACTACCAAATCTTTTCACTAAGAAAAAAACCATTAAAAATAAAAATAAATTTTTAGGGTCAATAATTACCAGAAACAAAGGAAGCAAAGTATTTAGGAGTTACATTTGATACCAAACTTACGTGGACGCCTTTCACTGTTAAAACGTCTAACAGGAATGAAGTGGGGATGTTCCAGAGCAACTCTTAACACAACTTACAATGTATATATAAAGCCGTAATTTACTTACTGCAGCGAAGTTCTTGTAACAGCAAACACAAACAAAATTCAAATCTTTCAAAACCAAAGTCTGAGATTAATTACAGTTGTTATCAAAACCACACCAATAGCAGCTATGGAAATACTAACCAACTAATACCCCATTGAATATGAAATAGAAAAAGCGGCTCTTATTCAACACGAAAAGTTGATCAGACTCCCATTCAATACATGGCACAAGAGAAATTTTACACATATACTAAAGACTCAGGAGAGCTTTCTTTCCAAAATTCAAGACATCAAGAAGAATGTAGACCTTCCTAATTCAAAGGAAAATTTCATATCTAAAGTCAATCCGACACAAACATTAGACGTCACATATTATTTACACCTGACAGAAGAAGTTAAGAAAAGTGATACTCCAACTAGTGTTCTAAAATGATTGGCATTAGAGACAATCCATACTAGATTTCCAGAACACGAATGGCTCCATATTTATACTGATGGATCATTGATATCAAACCGAGATGGAGCAGGGGCTGGAGTCACGTGTCACCTCTTTTCCTATTACAAATCTTTAAGTTATGGAACTACAAACTTTGATGGAGAAATTTAAGCAATTCGAATGGCCCTACAAAATCTTTTGTACAGAATTTCACATTTTCAGCAAGCAGTTATTCTCTCAGATTCCAGGGCGGCAATTATAGCAATTACTTCCAAGTTGTCACCAAAACACCAAACAATTATAGAATGTTGGAAAATCCTTACCCATCTAACAGCACTTCAAAAACACATAGTCTTCCAATGGATACCAGCTCACTGTGGACTGAGTGGTAATGAGAAAGCTGATTTTCTTGCAAAAAAGAGTGCCAGCAGTATACAGAAATCTATAGTTAATCTACCATTTTATGCAGCTAAAAGATTAGTCAACTCTGAATTCAAAAAAATTATTGCAAAATATTACTATGAAAAATCAAAAAATAAAAGATGGGAACTACCAAACATTCAAACAGTAATTCCTGAGTATCCTCGAAAAATGGCAGTTGCAACCTTCAGGTTGATTACAGGACATGATTGTCTGGCAAAACAATTAAACAGAATTGGGATATATTCTTCACCACTCTGTCCTCTATGTGATCTGCAAGAGGAAATGGACCAAGACCACCTTCAAATATGCCTAGCGATTTCTAACACCCCATCCATCAGTGAAAAATATTGGAGAGCAAGAGGATTAATGACTTCATTGTCAGAAATCCAGCATTAGCTAACAACAACTTTCAGTAATGCAAAACTTAAAGAATTAAAAGTATTTAAGGTTTATGTCTAGGTATTAAACACATTTTTATATCACAGAGAATCAAGAATCAATGGTTACTCTCAAGTATGCAATGTGAGGGTTTTAGAATGGAAAACCCCCTGCAGTAGTAGACAGCACAAAGAGCTTGAATATGAGGTGCCTAGTATCAAACACCGCCAAATCCATTCACCTAAATTCTGTGATAATTGCAAAAAGCTGCACGGAGTAAACCATTATCCAAAGTAATTTAATTTCAATGTCAAAATGTGAAATGAATCATTCAACATGAAATTTTAGAATATAAAGTACTTCCAGAATATGGTTTTTTAAACATTTCAGAAATAAATTTAAGGAAAATTATTGGATGTGGTGGAGTTTGATACTAAAATTGGGATTTAGTGGTTTCTGAAACTGAAGAGTGAAATATTTGAAATTATATGTAACTCTAAAACATGTTCTATTACCAGCACAATTTAAACGTAACTTTTTCTTGATTTCAGTTATCTAATAGGTAGTTTTAATACCCAATAAAAGCAGATGTTGCTTGATTACAACACATATCAAGAATATAAGACTTAAAACTTTTGCAGCAAATGTTACTAATAATTGCTTCTCGGGTGATAAGCCACGTCAAATATATAAAAGAGCTTTCGACTATTTGATTCTCCATGGTCTTCATCAGGATCAAACGCCAAGGTAAAAATCATGCTGATATATATACACACACACAAACAAGGTGGGCATCAGGAACAAACGCCAAGGTAAAAATCATGCTGGTATATATACGCAAACAAGGTGGGCGGAGCCAGGTAGGTTTTGGGCAATGAGCGTGGAGAGCCCAGTGATTGGCCGCTTGCTTAAGGTGGGGTGGTCCTCCTTGGATAGGGTTTTCCTGTAATGCCAGTCAGTCGTTCCGATTTGCTTGAATTGTCTATGATGGTATATTTGATGGCTGGTGCCCAAGCCATGCTTAGTTTGTGTCCAGAGTCTCTGTTAAACTCGATGGATGTAATTTGATGTCTATGGATTCCTTGATAAGTCGATCAAAATATTTGTCGGAGCAGTCAAAGCTCTTTTATAAATTTGACGTGGCTGATCACGTGAGAATCAATTATTACAAATCAAGAAGCATTATTAAAAATATGACTCCTAGGTTTTAAACTTTTATTTTACTTTAGATTACATCTGTGTCTATTTGTTCTTCATGAACTACTTCGTCTTCATTTTCTTCAATCTGAGATCTTTTTCAATTAAGCCAAACACACGATCTCCCTCTCCCTCTTTTTGTGCCCACCACTCCCATTTGCAAAACACATAACCACTGTTTTCTCCTCAAACTCAGTGTTCATTCTTGTAAAGAGAAATTATGCTTGCAGTTTTAGGAAAGTCACTTTCATACCATGTGTAGCTGGCAACATTTTCATTTGTCACACTGGGAAGCAAGGGAAAGCACTGGTTGGCTCAAAGGGATTTGTGAGACTTCGAAACTACAAATGTCAATATAGATACTGGATTTGGCAGATACTGATATTCAGCCCCATTTTTGACTAAGTATTTTAATAAGATATATCAGGTTTTGCTGTCATATCATGACTGCATTGAATTCCTTGAGATAGAATCTATCAGAAACTGCATAACTCAAGTTTGGTCAAAAAATGAATTTGGCAGCTTTTGATATGGAGCGCCTCATGTGTGTAATCCAGACCAGGCAATAAAACAACCAATCTATTATGTTTACTTTGTGTTTTATAAAGAAAATATGAAGGCCATGTAATAATTTTGATTCAACCCACATTCAAATAATTCTTAAAGTATCACCTTTTCTTGTTGGCGATTCCTTTGGCTTCAAGTATCCAGATCTTCAGTGAATTGTCTGTCCGTCGGATGTGTTCCTGATCTGGCTGAACAGACTTCCTCAAACTGAAACAAAATATTCACAGTACATTACACTGGGAAATATATTACTTTGTCTGCACCAAGCAGAGGAACTATTGTAGTGAGTGAGTGGAGTTTAACGGCCCGTCGACAACTAGGTCATTAAATAACATTAAGGTTTAAACTCACCTGTGGACCCATTTATCTCTCTCATCGGCTGACCTGCAAGAGAAGTAACGTGGTGTACCGGCAGGCAGTGTCACCTGGAAACAGTGGTCCCTTCCTAGGACAGAGGGGTGGAGAGGTTTGATCTCCACACCCCCTGCCCCCAGATCCAGCGTCTGCATCACACTCTGGCCTGACAACAGCGACTCGTGCGACCTCGATGTCCGCAGACGTGGTGGAACAGGTACTCTGCAACAAGTACACACACACACACTCAAAACATCTTCCATACAAATCACAGTCAATGCAATGCTTAGTTATTTATTTATTTATTATTAGTTCCTTCAATCATGCATTACATTTAGTTATGCTTCAATGTGGAGCACACCATTTAAAAAAAACTGATGTGTTGCACTCACATGACTTTCTCTACTCTTGTACTAACCATTCTTACAAACTCTTATTCCTATATCTTCTTCGTATTAGTTGAAATAAACATTTGTACAAATTATCTTATTGCTTATTTCCTTGTAGGTACAAGGGGAATATGGGAATACAGTAGGCTTTGAGCGATAGTGTGAAATGTTTTAAAGCTTTGAGATTCCGTTCTCTTTGCACGGTTAACATATGAAAAAATGAATAGTGATTTTCCATTTGACAAAAGTTTGTTTTAAAAAACTTGCACAAATAACAAGGAATATCTTGGAAACGGTTCACTCTACAAACAAAATTATTTGGACATAAATTGTGTGTTTTAACAAGATCTAGATTTTTTTGTATAGTAAGATTTGGTCTGTCTCTTTACTCATCCAGAGTAAACAGGACAACCTGGACTATAGCCAGAAAATTCATTATACACATTTCATTTGTCATAAAAATACCTTAAACATATGGCATTTTAATCAAAATCATTTGAGCCATTTTCGAGAAAATCAACCTTTTCGAAAATCTTTCCATGTAAAGGGTAGTTTAGGGTGGGGCTATTTTCTTCAAAATGTTCGTGTCGCATCCTTGATGGTAAACTTAATACCAACTTTGATTTTTAACCACTTTTCGTTTTTGAGTGATGCTGTCCACACACATGGCGCGGACCTTTTTCAAAAAATGATTTTTTTGGATTCAGCGGGTCTCAAAACATTTCCGGTGAAATCTGGATATCGAATTTTTGGGTGAATACAAGTAAAAATAAATTGTCAGATAATTAAATTTAGAATCCAAATAAGTTTATATCAGTATAGATATATAAACAACATGAAGTACTAGATATACTCGAATCGCCGTTGTTTATCGAATATGGCGTACACACCGACTCCCGACATGCTTTGCGCGTAGCGACCCACTTGTATGTGCAGTTCGCTGACTGTCAACTGATTCAAGTTTTGATAGCAACGAACATTTCAGCACCAAACATTCATCGACAGATGAGTGAATACTGAAAAAAACTGAAGCTATTAACAGTGAAGTAATGTAAACCTATAATTGTAAATAATAACTCGGAGAACTACTGCAGCAAGCATGGGCGTCGCGAAGGGGGGTGGCAGGGAGCCCCTTAGAAGCTAATGCACTCAATGTGCAATCAATTATTCACTATTAGACTATTCTTTTAATTTTGATGTAAAGAACAATTTCTATTTGGCACAAATTAATATGGTATTCCACAACAAATACTATAACTTTTAGGCAACAAAGCAATGAATGAATATTGTTTGATTGCAAACTTACAACATGCGCCCCCCCCCCCTACTGCCCACGGCAGTAAGCTCTTGAAATTAAAGGCAGACTGCAGTTTCCGGAATGCTCATTCCTATCTTCGGTGCCATATTTAAATTAAGAGTACCTGGGCGACCGAGCTTCACTCGGCTTTTCTTTTCTTTTCCTTTTTTTTTTTTAATCGTGTTTTTTTAAAGAGAAGATACTTATTTAGATAAACTTGAAAAGCAAAATGTTAACTAAATATAAATTTTCATCCTAATTGTTGGAGCCGTTTCCGTGACGAGACCTTTAATAACCTGGCTTGTTTGTTGAAATTGGCCCATTAACAGAGAAATTATGGCCAAAATAAGGTTTCGACTAATTGTGACCGTTACGCGTAGACTAAGATAGCTAAGTCAACTTTCTTTAGGTTTTCTGGAAGCTCTTGACGAGACCTTTAATAGCCTGACTTGTTTGTTGAAATTGCGGCCAAAGTAAGGTTTAGAATAATTGCGACTGTTGCGGGTAAAATCACGTTGTTTTTTTTTCCCCTTTTTTTTTCCTCCAGGAGTGACACCTATATAGATAAACTTAATAAGCAAAACCTTATCTGAATACAAAATTTGATCGAAATCAAGAGCCGTTTCTAAGTTGCGCGGAAAATATTTCTACAAGAATTGCTCGTTTAAATGTGTAAGATAAGTGAAGCTTGTAGTGGGACCCAATGTGACAGAGTGACAGCAAGTGCTTTCAATACCGTGGAAGAAAAGATGGCCTACTGACAATTTTCATTCGTTATCCGCACGTACGCACACACTCGCACACAGTAAGTCAAACTGCAGCTTCCTTTTTGAAGAAAAGAATTCCCATATCAACAGAAGAAGCAATAACCAGAACTTTTAAATGTTGGCTTGTCTATTCTCAAATATCTCAAATCAAAACATGGCAAGTGTTCAAATGTATTATTTTGGAATACTCAATACTCCGAGTTGTTTTGTATGACCACGTGGCACTTCCTCATACGCCAGCGACTTATGTCGGCCTGGAAAAGTCCACAAGTGTTATATCCGGAGATAAACGCTGGACATGGCAAGGGACCTCCCCTTTCAATCCATTTGGGAAGTCACATCCTGCCCGAGAATAGTTCCTAACACAAACAGTGCACAACACGCTCGCTTGCAGTGTTGCCAACAACAGCGAAAAAACTGGCAAAATGTAGCAATCTTTGTCAATTCTATTTTAAAAACCACATTAATGATTATTTCTAAAATAAACACGTAAAAGTTTCGATTAATATTTTACAAAGTTAAATTAGTCATCTTAACCTTTGAAGCCCAAATATTTCAAAATTGATTAAACATTTGTGTTGGCGTGTTACATTCACTTGACTTTCTCTACTCACATTTGTAGGAATTATCTTATTGCTATCTTTCTTGTAGGTGCACGGGCAATACAGTTGGCTTTAAGCTATAGTCAATGCTCGCTATGTGAAGATTCTGTCTGACATTCCATTCTCTACGTATGACCAGAGATAAAAAATGAATAACGGCTTCCCACTGAGAAAAGCACAACTAATGTGACTAACTGTCTGGGACAAAAATCATGACAAATTACTCACCCTTCACTATCCAAAACTCGTTTCCTTTCTAATTTGGTGACACTTTTGGTTCGTTTCAATGGATTAGACCTGAAGGACCTCTTGGAGAAGAAGTTCTGCAACAAAGAAACATAATAATCATGACGTTATCCTGGCATGAAAACAGAAATTGTATACATTTAACACCAACCTTTACTTTATCTTTCCCTAGCAACAAACACGGCTAACAGAAGAGTTCATAGTCCAACTATCTTTGTATAAAGTTGCAGTTCAATGTATGTACTTCAATTTGTTCCCCACCTTGAAGTTTTTCAAATTGAATGAACGTGATTGAAAAGGTTTATTACAAATAACATCATTACAGATTCACCCAAATTAAATTTGCATATTCAGCGACAAAATACACTGAAATGCAGCCGAAACAAGCCTGTTTGCACCTTGAATCCATGCATTTCTCCGTATCCTACAGGTCACTCGTGACTAACTAGAAAGACAGGTCACGGCGCGAACCGGAGTTAAGTACAAATATACCATCATGATAAAACTGTACGTTTTTATCAATTCAACGAGCAATCTTTTTGGTCGTTTAGAATATGGAGGTATTAGGCGATTGTGGTTTTACTTATTGGGTAGGAGATCAGACTAGGAGAATTACGTCACTGCAGTCCGGTTGTAGCCTATCTCGTTAGCCATGAGGTTGCTGTTGTGACGTCATGATGTGGGAAGAATACTTTAGCACTTCACCTAGGTTGTTAAAAGACACAAGCAAGTCTCTGTAACAGGATTCATGGCTTTCGTGGGTTACTGTTGTTTCCTCTAGTGATATATAATGTTAACCATTTCATTATTCTACTACACATTCATACATCACTGACCTATCACATCTAGGACCAACCTCGCCAATGTTAAAATGATTTAACACTGAAGTTAATGCAAATTCTGTTTCATTGAACAGTTAGCTTTAGCATGCAGTTAAGCTCCAAACTGACGTCGTTGAGGCGTTTATCAAATGTTACAAGCTAGAAAATGTCTGCATCAAACGAAGCTGTTTATGTGAGTTTACTATATTTGCTATTTATAATAATAAACTCTTCATTAATCATAATTAATAAAGATACATCGCACAAATCGTGCATATTTGCTATTTATGAAATAATAAATTTAGAAACCTGCAAAGGAAGGAACTTTTAAAGCAAAGCGGTCGTGAGAATAATTTTATAACAAATACTATGTTAGGTTAGAATACTAGAATGTTACTGGCACTTTTCATTTGATGGTAAATGTTGTAATTTGCAAAACTACCCTTTGTGGCTTTATTCGGAAGATTCCGAAGCAATTGCTTCAAGCAACAAACAGTATTTTTATTAGCATATGCTTGATACTTAATCCACGGTTTTGCACACTTTGATTTTAATGCAGTATCCATCATTCACGTTTAAAACGTTGTAAATGAACTTTGCACACGACGATTTCGACAATGCGTTTTACTTTGGCACAAAATGAGCACAGTTGCTTATAGGGGCTGGGAGAATGAATTATACTCAACTCAGACATTACCATCGTTTAATTCCGTCGACTTTTTCACACGCCATAATACCTGACATCGCGATTCTAACCTCAAACATTGGGAAATCACATGGCATGGACCTAACAAGAGAGTGCTGCGATGCGTTGACAAAAGTGCATCGAGGCGCGTTCACAAGCAATATAGACCGGTTACCGGCTTCTCGAAAGCTGCTGTTCGCAGCTGTCTTCTACTTCAACAAAAATTAACTAACAATTCGCTGTAAACGCTTTATGAGACGCTATAAAGTTTGAATATTTAGTTAAATATTTAATTAAATGTTAGTAAACTGTGAGTTAAGGGTATTTTTAACCGGCCCCTACCTAAGTAAACTTGAAAATTTATGCAGTAGGCTACGAGATATCGCTCATTAAAGAACTTACGCTTCCTGTAAAGGATTGCAGCACTGTAAACAAGTGAAGGCGACCGCAACACGGAACTAAGCGATGTTCTCTTGCAATTCGATAGTCTCGGCGACTTTCTACATCATTGGTGGGAAAAAACACAGTGCCAGGTAATTAGATACTGTTCCCAGGTGCAGAGTGTTCTGATATCTGTGGAAATGGATCGTCGAGTTGGTGAACACATATTTATACGGAATCGCCGAAGTCTTGTTCTCAAAACAAGATAGTTTTAACACTACATTCAGTATACAGAGCAACGATGTGCAACATTTGCGAAAGAGGGGAGATTGGATTTACCTCCTGCCACAATATGCGAACTGCATTGTGTTGCAGTGGCGGGTCAGTTATATGTACGTTGCTTTTGATTCACCCGCGAAAGCACTTACGTAATAAACATGTGTTCATTAGTGACTTACGCTTAAGAAGCCTATCAATGTTTGGTGAAGTGCATACAAATATATATAGATACACAAGTGTAACATATTGACTTTTAATATAGTTCAATTTGTTCGTAAATATATGTAGAGCTATACTCACTCTTATACAAACGATTTTTGCAAATGCATATTTCTTTATATACTACATTTCAATCGACATAAACATTTTCAGAAATTCTCTTATTGCAGATTTTCTTGTGGGTACAAGGGGAATATGGGAATACAGTAGGCTTTAAGTAATAGTGAAATGTTTTAAAGAGTTGGTTGCTGTGCGATGGCTTTGAAATTCCGTTCACTTTGCAAGGCCAAGAGACAAAAAACTAATAACATATTCCTCTTTGAGAAAAGTAAGAGTATTGAGAAATTCACATAAATTGTGTTTTAACGAGATCCACATTTTTTTTATTTAGTAAGACTTTGTCTCTTACTGTTTACCATTTATGCAAAAATCATCCAGAAGTCTTGTGATAACATTCCCAGAAAAAGAATGTTATGAATCGGCCGTTTGTGTCCGGTGAGTGCCTGGTTGTGAAGGTCCACGTCACAGGCGCTAGCTGGAAGGAGAAGCCTAGACGCACGTGCACGTGCGCGCGCGGATACATATGTACATACCCAACTCTATAAAGTTGCGATACCTTATGCCCCTAAACTATGCTTTGTAGATCTCGTTAAAACACACCATGTATGTCAAATTTATTTTTTCGTGCAGATATCCGTTTCCGAGATATTTCTTAATATTGGTTTGGGCTTTCGAATAGTTATACTTTTCTCAAACGGTAAGTCGTTATGCTTCTTCTCTGTCCCCCCCCCTCCCCCCACTCCTTCCCTGCCATGCAAAAAGAAAGAAATGTTAAAGCCCTCATATACCGACCACTTCTTAAAGCATTTTAATAACACTTAAACCTATTGTATTCTCATATTCCCATTATATCTATAAGGAAATGTGTAATAATATATAACAATTTTCTAATTCATCACAATTCCTTTAATTATCTACGTAAGTAACAATAGAAGAGTGAATTCCGAGCGAAGGTAGGTACCTGTTTTTTGCTACTGGTGCGTCGGAAACTTGAAGCGAAACTTTCGATCCGATCAGGAGCGGAGAATATGCGCCGGAGTTTCATTTTAAAGCCGTCCATTCCTCCGGCTGGTCAGCTCACAACTGCGAATAAGGAAATCTTCCCTGACCAGGCGGCGACGGTATTATATCCTGAGGAAACGGAAATCCTCAACAATCGTCCATTCATCGCCTCTGTGATTCCTTAGAACCATCTGATTGTATGGACGTATTTACTGGTAGCTAGCTATTGATTCTGTGTTTACCCTCCTCCTCGTGCATGGGCATGGGCACGAGAGGACAGGTCGCAGTTGAACTTGCCTTACTCACCCCACATTGCTATGCGATGTCTTGGAAATTCCGATCTCTTTGCAAGGACAAGAGATAAAAAAAAAAAAAAAACGAATAGCATTCATATTTGAGAAAAGTATAACTATTGGCAAATTTAAACAAATAAAGAACATCTCGGAAATGGTTTACTCAAAAGAAAAAAAAATTATTTCACATAAATTGTATGTTTTAACGAGGCTCGCATTTTTTACTTAGTAAGACTCTGTCTCTTGTTTACCATTTATGCAAAAGTCATCCAGAATGAAAAGGTATGAGTTAGAAACTGCCATGGAATCGCCTGTGTATGTCCGTCATTGTCTCTCATTCCGTGGAGAGCGGCAGAGAAAATGCCCGCACTTCTTATGTGAAAAACTTGAACCATCTGCTCTCCTTTATAACGCACACAAAGAAAATGATTGATGGCTGTGAATCTCCTTTTTTCCATCTGCTGATTTATGTGACAGACCGTCGATCAAGCACATACGATAATAATTTATCGCTGCGGAGAAGAAGCTAACGGTAGTGTTTTGTTTTACCTCCTGTTGCTTGGAAACCAGGTCACCTGACTGACGTTCCAGCAGAAACAAGTTGACGATCGCAGCCGCGGATACAGAGAAAACTGGCGTATATGGGTTTACTTTGTAAATATGAATAAATTTGCAGCAATTACCGCTTTCTAGAAACTCTGAGTGCAAGAAGTCTCTCCACGTATTCAGTCCGTTTGCAGGATGCATGTCAATGTCGTGTTTTCATGCAATGCGCCTTACCTAGCAATTTTAAATGCAATTCGCGAATGTTCCAAGGTTATATTTACTTTTTAAAACAATTAGGTGTTATTCAAACATGATTTTTACTTTCTTTACTATGTATAGTAAACAGGGGAAGTATTGTATTCCAACCAAAAATTCGATGTCGAGATTTCAGCAGAAATATACGCTTTGAGACCCCTGAGTCGAAAAAAAAAAAAAAAAAAAGCAGCATTCTTAGAAATAGGTCCGTGTGGAGTGTGTGTGTGTGTGTCTGTCAGTCTGTGGACAGCATAACTCAAAAACGAAAAGTAGGTTAAAAACCAAAGTTGGTATTTGAGTTTAATGTCCTTCAGGGATGCGACACGAAGATTTTGAACAAAATAGCCCCACCCTAAACTACTCTTTACATGGAACATTTTCCGAAAATTTTGATTTTCTTGAAAATGGCTCTAACGATTTTGATTAAAATGTCATATGTTTGAGATATTTTTATAACAAATGAAATGTTTATCTTGAATTTTCTAGCTATAGTCCCTGTAGTCGTATTTACTCTGGACGACTTTTGCGTAACTGGTAAACCGTTAGAGATAGACCAAATCATACTATACAAAAAATGTAGATCTTGCTAAAATACACAATTTAAGTCTGAATAAATTTTTTGTAGAGTGAACCATTTCGGAGATATTGCTTGTTGTGTGTGTCAGTTTTGGAAAACTTAAAACTTTGGTAAAATGGAGCATCGTTGTTCATTTTTTAAATGTTAAAATGCATCTGTTGATGTTTGTAGCTTAAATAAAATCTGTTCCGAATTAACAGAAGTCGTAAGATTATGGGTTAAATATGTAATACTATGAATCTGCCCAATAAGACAAGCCATTAAGTTACCAAGGATGAAGTTAGCAATTTTATTGATAAAAATGTGCGTTTAATTTTATTTCTGGTTTTCTGCCTATCTTTCGTAATTTTTGTTATAATTTGACATGGTTATACAGGATTGGTTACATATTTTGTTGGCAGTTTCTAGGCCAGGTACGAGAGGTTTTCCACGCCATTGCACAACTGAACGCATATTTCATCGCCTGTCTAATTGCGCAAACTTGCGTCAAGAAGGATCCAGGATGCCGTGTAAAACTTGAGATTACGTAACTCTGGCGTTCCCAGCATTGTCCTGTAACCTAGCAACGAGCGAGCCAGCGAGTCTTGATAAGTTTGGCCTTGCTTTGTACCGGACATGGGCAATTGTTTTTCTTCTTACCAACAATGTCCAGCTCTCAAACATTACGTTTCTTGCGGTTTAAAGGGCGACCTTATGGAAAAAATCTGATGTGTTGCACTCATATGACTTTCTCTACTCTTGTACTAATCAATCTTAAAAACTCTTATTCCTATATCTTCTTCGTGTTAGTTGAGATAAACATTTGTACAAATTATCTTATTGCTTATTTCCTTGTAGGTACAAGGGGAATGTTAGAATACAGTAGACTTTGTGCGATAGTCAAATGTTTCAGATTCTGTTGTCTTTGCACACTAACATATAAAAAAATGAACAACGATGATCCATTTCACGAAACTCATACACATAACAAGGAATATCTCCGAAATGGTTCACCGTACAAGAAAGTTTATTGAGACATAAATTGTGTATTTTAGCAAGATCTACATTTTTTGTATAGTATGATTTGGTCTATCCCTAACGGTTTACCAGTTATGCAAAAGTCGTCCAGAGTAAATACGACTACAGGGGCTATAGCCAGAAAATTCAAGATATACATTTCATTTGTCATCAAAATATCTCAAACATATGATATTTTAATCAAAATCGTTAGAGCCATTTTCAAGAAAATCAAAATTTTCGAAAAATTTTCCATGTAAAGGGTAGTTTAGGGTGGGGCTATTTTCTTCAAAATCTTCGTGTCGCATCCTTGAAAGACATCAAAGTTAACTACCAACTTTGGTTTTTAACCGACTTTTCGTTTTTGAGTTATGCTGTCCAGAGTCTGATAGACAGACAGACACACACACACGGACCTTTTTCTAAAAATGCATTTTTTGGATTCAGGGTGCCTCAATGTACATCCCATTAAAAACACAATTTATATCAAATATATGTTTCTGTGGAGGAAACCATTTCCGAGATATTCTTGTTATTTGTTTAAATTTTTCAAATACTTCGCACTTTTTTCAGCTCATGCGAAATCATGATCTCTTGGTCTTCTCGTATTATATAGCAAATAACTTTAAAGATAGTATAATTTGTACAAGAGTAGAGAAAGTCATGTGAGTGCAACATATCAATTTGTTTATGTGGGTCAGATGCAGAGAAATGGAATGGAAGTTATTTCGCACAAGTTTAAATTCCCAATAACTGATCGATGAACAACGTTATCTATGTTTTAGGATATCCGATATAAAAACAGGAAGTAATTTCCCTTTTCATGTTTCTGATCATTGTCATTCTTCGAAACGTGACGTCCACGAAATCCCTGCCTTATTCTTCGTACATATGTACATATAGACAAACCTCAAGGTCAGTCACTGGTTCGATCCTAGTTCACGCTAATCTCTCCCACTGTATTCTCAGTGTGTTTACAAACTCACAAGTAGGGTTATGGGTTTCATGAAAGAGAGAGGTGGAGAGAGAGGGAGAAAGAGGTAAAAGGAAATAGTTTTGCTTTTTCAAACATGTTCCAGTGTAATGAATTTCAACCTGTTTAAATTTAAAGAATTCGGAAATGGCTAATGCTATGAAAGGAATGATATAAGCCGCTTTTTTTAAGCGATTCATTTTTACTTTCTACTTCTCTGCCTATAGTAAAGATGACAAGTATTGTAAATTTGGAAATTGGTTGGTACACTTTAAACGCGTTTTGAGCTTCAATGAATGCCTTTTTGGGATGCGACAGGTATATTTAAAAAAAATTCCTCCATTTCGAGCTTTTCCAACTCGAAAAATGTTATTCCTTATTATTAGTTTGAATTTTCAAATATTTATAATTTTACTTGAATGTTTTCCGCAAAATTTTTGTTATTTTCGGCGGTTCAAGTGACCTCCAAACGTGCATTTTCGGTGCACTGTCTATATCGAATCTTTTGAGTGGAACACATTGCTAAGCGATAAGGTCGATGACCTCTCCTGTGACGTACTCAAAGACCCGGCATGCGTGGTCTAGGAAATTATAAACTGCCAAAAGAGGATTTCAACTTGTTGTTTTGAAGGTTGGCAATGCCTATACGATCAGTATGGGTCGACTACCATTTGGTTACCACGGAAACGGAAAGTAAGTGTTCAACGTTAGAAATTTGGTAACACAATTTTAAAATATTTGGTTATGAATCATGGAAAGCGATCTACGTTGAACGTTAACCATACAACACTACGCTTGTTGCAAAACCATGGAAACAGTGAATTACGTAATGTTTACACATAGGTAGACCTCGAAGGTTGCATTAATATTCTTCTTCCCAAGAGTTGGCAGCCTTGAGCTCACACTCAACTAACGTTTCATATTAAAGTAGATTCTCCTTACCTTTAACACAACTCCAAGAAGAAAATGCAGTCATTCGCTACGCTTCCACGAGGAACTCAAATCGATTTGAGTTCTCATTGCGGATTAAATACAGCAATGGAAACGCGGATTCAGTTCGAACTGAATCCTTGGATCCGATCCTCTTAGAAGTGGAATCGGATCGAAATGTTCCATTGCAACACCTACCGGATTCAAATCGATCTGAATACACCAAAGATGCTAACTTGTATATTCTTTTAAAACATAAGCTAACGTCCAAAGGATTGTATTGAGAATGGGATTGGACTCAAATCGATTTCAAATCACCATGGATACTAGTGTATATAATAATTCTGTGATGACATGAAATTTACGAACATTCCATGTAAAATAAATATTAATTCCGGTTTTTGCACGGCCAAAAAATAAAGAAGTGAATAACAACCTTCCATTTAAGAGAAGTAGAAATATTGTAAAACTCTCAGAAATAACAAGGAATATCTCCGAAATGGTTCACTATTTAATTTTATATTTAAAAAAGCCAATTATTTCTCAGCTAGCAAATGTATCACATCAATTCTCCATAACTGTGGCTAAACTATCCAGAATTGGCAACACTGCCACACAAACAATCAACTACATTGAGCAGATAACAGTTGAAGCCGCCTCTCATACCTCAAACCCCTATCGCCTTGTTCTGAAGGTCAGGCAGTACTGCGGAGGGACTTAAAGAACACACTGTAAATCGTTGCGTAAGTTCCGACCGTGAACAGGCAGTACACTGAAGTCCCAAACTGGGAGAGAAATCGCATTGCCGAGTGTGTTTATCAATGAGGAAAGTTCCGCTATACTTACAACGATCCTGGAGGGCGTGAGTTCCAAGGCACGGGTCCCCAACACAGGAGTGGCAGGCGCACTCCCTCGCCTGCAGGCCTTCTCATACGACGTATCTGTAACAACAATAACACGCATTACACTCACACCGCCATCTCAACTCACTCTTCTTACAAACTCTTATTCCTATATCTACTTCATGTTAATACAGAAAAACATTTGTACAAATTATGTTATCGCTAATTTTCTTGTAGATACAATGGGAACATGGCAATACAGTAGGCTTTGAGCGATAGTCAAATATTTTAGAACTGGTAAAATTGTGTTCACTTTGCATAGTCAAAAAATAAAAAAAAATAAATAAGAACCTTCCATTTCAGAAGAATTTAACTATTGCAAAACTCACAGAAATAACAAGGAATATCTCCGAAATGGTTCACTCTACAAAAAAATTAATTTCGAAATAATTATTGTGTATAGTATGATTTTGTCTATCTCTTACGGTTGAGCAATTATGCAAAAAGTCATCAAGAGTAAACAGAACTACATAGGCTATAGCCACAAAATTCATAATACATTTGTCATAAAATATTTCAATAATCAAAGTCGTTTACAGCCATTTTTAAGAAAATCGAAGTTTTTTTTCACGTGGTGGATTTTCTTGAAAATCTTGTCTGCTGGAGACACACTCGCGAACTTTTTTCTCACGAATAGCGACTTACCACTTCGTTTTTTCCCCCGCGGGGATGTAAATAATGTAATTTCGAAGCAATAAGAAGGAATATATCGGAAGTGGTTAAAGCTATAAAAAAATAGTTTGACATAAATTGTGCTCAACTAGATCTACATCCGAACGCCACGTGCTTCAAAAATAAAAAAAAAACATGAATAACAGGTTCGAATTGGAAAAAAATGGAAAATTCAAACCAATAACAAGGAATATCTCGGAAATAGTTCACTCTACAAAAAAATAATATCCCAGGAAATTCAACAAATACACTTGATTTTTCACGAAAATAACGTGATATTTTCGCCAATATCGTTAGAGCCATTATTGAGAAAATAAAATTTTTGAAAAATGTTCGTGTCATATACTTGAACGATGCTGAACTTAAATATCAAGTCACTTATATCGAAATAAGTTACAAAACTATTTCTACAAATGTTTATCTGGGATGGAAGAATAAGTTTGTAAAAGAAATAAAAATAAACAATTTCCACTAAATTTGAATGTACTATTCGCATAAGTATCTACTGTAAAATTAAGAAATACTAATTTTAAATCAAGTGAGAACCACCATATGTTCAAAGAAATGTGAGAAAAGGCTCCGTATAAGATAGTTTTCTCACCAAATTTCAAATGTATGATGCCCTACCTCAGTTGTTTTGACTTTAAGGTAGGTAGGTAGGTATATCCTGGAGTTAGTCCGGCACACAAGCACACGTTCCCTTCCCACTGGCAACTAACTGGTTACTGACACGAGTCACATCACAGCATTCTGACTGACACACATACACACATATCCAGACTGCACTTTCCCACCACTACTGCCTAGTCTATCCTATACCACGCCAAAACTAGCTAGTATACCGTTTAACACTCTACATACATTACCTACAACGTAACATGCCTAAAACAAATCAGTTACCAAGGTAACATGGCTAGCACAAATCAGTTACCAAGGTAACATGCCTAGCACAAATCAGTTACCAAGGTAACATGCCTAGTACAAATCAGTTACCAAGGTAACATGTCTAGCACAAATCAGTTACCAAGGTAACATGGCTAGTACAAATCAGTTACCAAGGTAACATGCCTAGTACAAATCAGTTACCAAGGTAACATGCCTAGCACAAATCAGTTACCAAGGTAACATGTCTAGCACAAATCAGTTACCAAGGTAACATGGCTAGTACAAATCAGTTACCAAGGTAACATGTCTAGCACAACTCAGTTACCAAGGTAACATGGCTAGTACAAATCAGTTACCAAGGTAACATGTCTAGCACAAATCAGTTACCTAGGTAACATGCCTAGCACAAATCAGTTACCAAGGTAACATGGCTAGCACAAATCAGTTACCAAGGTAACATGGCTAGCACAAATCAGTTACCAAGGTAACATGCCTAGAACAAATCAGTTACCAAGGTAACATGTCTAGCACAAATCAGTTACCAAGGTAACATGGCTAGCACAAATCAGTTACCAAGGTAACATGCCTAGTACAAATCAGTTACCAAGGTAACATGCCTAGCACAAATCAGTTACCAAGGTAACATGCCTAGCACAAATCAGTTACCAAGGTAACATGCCTAGCACAAATCAGTTACCAAGGTAACATGCCTAGTACAAATCAGTTACCAAGGTAACACGTCTAGTACAAATCAGTTACCAAGGTAACATGCCTAGTACAAATCAGTTACCAAGGTAACATGTCTAGCACAAATCAGTTACCAAGGTAACATGCCTAGCACAAATCAGTTACCAAGGTAACATGCCTAGTACAAATCAGTTACCAAGGTAACATGCCTAGTACAAATCAGTTACCAAGGTAACATGTCTAGCACAAATCAGTTACCAAGGTAACATGGCTAGTACAAATCAGTTACCAAGGTAACATGCCTAGTACAAATCAGTTACCAAGGTAACATGCCTAGCACAAATCAGTTACCAAGGTAACATGTCTAGCACAAATCAGTTACCAAGGTAACATGGCTAGTACAAATCAGTTACGAAGGTAACATGTCTAGCACAACTCAGTTACCAAGGTAACATGGCTAGTACAAATCAGTTACCAAGGTAACATGTCTAGCACAAATCAGTTACCTAGGTAACATGCCTAGCACAAATCAGTTACCAAGGTAACATGTCTAGCACAAATCAGTTACCAAGGTAACATGTCTAGCACAAATCAGTTACCAAGGTAACATGGCTAGTACAAATCAGTTACCAAGGTAACATGTCTAGCACAACTCAGTTACCTAGGTAACATGTCTAGCACAAATCAGTTACCAAGGTAACATGTCTAGCACAAATCAGTTACCAAGGTAACATGTCTAGCACAAATCAATTACCAAGGTAACATGTCTAGCAGAAATCAGTTACCAAGGTAACATGTCTAGCACAAATCAGTTACCAAGGTAACATGTCTAGCACAACTCAGTTACCTAGGTAACATGTCTAGCACAAATCAGTTACCAAGGTAACATGTCTAGCACAAATCAGTTACCAAGGTAACATGGCTAGTACAAATCAGTTACCAAGGTAACATGTCTAGCACAAATCAGTTACCAAGGTAACATGGCTAGTACAAATCAGTTACCAAGGTAACATGTCTAGCACAAATCAGTTACCAAGGTAACATGGCTAGTACAAATCAGTTACCAAGGTAACATGTCTAGCACAAATCAGTTACCTAGGTAACATGCCTAGCACAAATCAGTTACCAAGGTAACATGGCTAGCACAAATCAGTTACCAAGGTAACATGGCTAGCACAAATCAGTTACCAAGGTAACATGCCTAGAACAAATCAGTTACCAAGGTAACATGTCTAGCACAAATCAGTTACCAAGGTAACATGGCTAGCACAAATCAGTTACCAAGGTAACATGCCTAGTACAAATCAGTTACCAAGGTAACATGCCTAGCACAAATCAGTTACCAAGGTAACATGTCTAGCACAAATCAGTTACCAAGGTAACATGTCTAGCACAACTCAGTTACCTAGGTAACATGTCTAGCACAAATCAGTTACCAAGGTAACATGTCTAGCACAAATCAGTTACCAAGGTAACATGGCTAGTACAAATCAGTTACCAAGGTAACATGTCTAGCACAAATCAGTTACCAAGGTAACATGGCTAGTACAAATCAGTTACCAAGGTAACATGTCTAGCACAAATCAGTTACCAAGGTAACATGGCTAGTACAAATCAGTTACCAAGGTAACATGTCTAGCACAACTCAGTTACCTAGGTAACATGCCTAGTACAAATCAGTTACCAAGGTAACATGTCTAGCACAAATCAGTTACCTAGGTAACATGCCTAGCACAAATCAGTTACCAAGGTAACATGCCTAGCACAAATCAGTTACCAAGGTAACATGTCTAGCACAAATCAGTTACCAAGGTAACATGGCTAGTACAAATCAGTTACCAAGGTAACATGTCTAGCACAACTCAGTTACCAAGGTAACATGGCTAGTACAAATCAGTTACCAAGGTAACATGTCTAGCACAAATCAGTTACCTAGGTAACATGCCTAGCACAAATCAGTTACCAAGGTAACATGTCTAGCACAACTCAGTTACCAAGGTAACATGGCTAGTACAAATCAGTTACCAAGGTAACATGTCTAGCACAACTCAGTTACCTAGGTAACATGCCTAGCACAAATCAGTTACCAAGGTAACATGTCTAGCACAAATCAGTTACCAAGGTAACATGCCTAGTACAAATCAGTTACCATGGCAACATGCCTAGTACAAATCAGTTACCAAGGTAACATGCCTAGCACAAATCAGTTACCAAGGTAACATGCCTAGCACAAATCAGTTACCAAGGTAACATGTCTAGCACAAATCAGTTACCAAGGTAACATGCCTAGCACAAATCAGTTACCAAGGTAACATGCCTAGTACAAATCAGTTACCAAGGTAACATGCCTAGCACAAATCAGTTACCATGGTAACATGCCTAGCACAAATCAGTTACCAAGGTAACATGCCTAGCACAAATCAGTTACCAAGGTAACATGCCCAGTACAAATCAGTTACCAAGGTAACATGTCTAGCACAAATCAGTTACATGCCTAGCACAAATCAGTTACCAAGGTAACATGCCTGGCACAAATCAGTTACCAAGGTAACATGCCTGGCACAAATCAGTTACCAAGGTAACATGCCTAGTACAAATCAGTTACCAAGGTAACATGCCCAGTACAAATCAGTTACCAAGGTAACATGCCTAGCACAAATCAGTTACCAAGGTAACATGCCTGGCACAAATCAGTTACCAAGGTAACATGCCTGGCACAAATCAGTTACCAAGGTAACATGCCTAGCACAAATCAGTTACCAAGGTAACATGCCTGGCACAAATCAGTTACCAAGGTAACATGCCTGGCACAAATCAGTTACCAAGGTAACATGCCTAGTACAAATCAGTTACCAAGGTAACATGCCTAGTACAAATCAGTTACCAAGGTAACATGGCTAGTACAAATCAGTTACCAAGGTAACATGCCCAGTACAAATCAGTTACCAAGGTAACATGCCTAGTACAAATCAGTTACCAAGGTAACATGGCTAGTACAAATCAGTTACCAAGGTAAAATGCCTGGCACAAATCAGTTACCAAGGTAACATGCCCAGTACAAACCAGTTACCAAGGTAACATGCCTACTACAAATCAGTTACTAAGGTAACATGCCCAGTACAAATCAGTTACTAAGGTAACATGCCCAGTACAAATCAGTTACCAAGGTAACATGTCTAGCACAAATCAGTTACCAAGGTAACATGCCTAGTACAAATCAGTTACCAAGGTAACATGTCTAGTACAAATCAGTTACCAAGGTAACATGGCTAGTACAAATCAGTTACCAAGGTAACATGCCCAGTACAAATCAGTTACCAAGGTAACATGGCTAGCACAAATCAGTTACCAAGGTAACATGCCCAGTACAAATCAGTTACCAAGGTAACATGGCTAGTACAAATCAGTTACCAAGGTAACATGCCCAGTACAAATCAGTTACCAAGGTAACATGGCTAGCACAAATCAGTTACCAAGGTAAAATGCCTAGTACAAATCAGTTACCAAGGTAACATGGCTAGTACAAATCAGTTACCAAGGTAACATGCCCAGCACAAATCAGTTACCAAGGTAAAATGCCTGGCACAAATCAGTTACCAAGGTAACATGCCCAGCACAAATCAGTTACCAAGGTAACATGGCTAGCACAAATCAGTTACCAAGGTAACATGCCCAGCACAAATCAGTTACCAAGGTAACATGCCTAGTACAAATCAGTTACCAAGGTAACATGCCTAGTACAAATCAGTTACCAAGGTAACATGCCCAGTACAAATCAGTTACCAAGGTAACATGCCTAGTACAAATCAGTTACCAAGGTAACATGCCCAGTACAAATCAGTTACCAAGGTAACATGCCTAGTACAAATCAGTTACCAAGGTAACATGGCTAGTACAAATCAGTTACCAAGGTAACATGTCTAGCACAAATCAGTTACCAAGGTAACATGTCTAGTACAAATCAGTTAGCAAGGTAACATGTCTAGCACAAATCAGTTACCAAGGTAACATGGCTAGTACAAATCAGTTACCAAGGTAACATGTCTAGCACAAATCAGTTACCAAGGTAACATGTCTAGTACAAATCAGTTACCAAGGTAACATGCCTAGTACAAATCAGTTACCAAGGTAACATGGCTAGTACAAATCAGTTACCAAGGTAACATGTCTAGCACAAATCAGTTACCAAGGTAACATGTCTAGTACAAATCAGTTACCAAGGTAACATGTCTAGCACAAATCACCAAGGTAACATGCCCAGTACAAATCAGTTACCAAGGTAACATGCCCAGTACAAATCAGTTACCAAGGTAACATGCCTAGTACAAATCAGTTACCAAGGTAACATGGCTAGTACAAATCAGTTACCAAGGTAACATGGCTAGTACAAATCAGTTACCAAGGTAACATGTCTAGCACAAATCAGTTACCAAGGTAACATGTCTAGCACAAATCAGTTACCAAGGTAACATGCCTAGTACAAATCAGTTACCAAGGTAACATGCCTAGCACAAATCAGTTACCAAGGTAACATGTCTGGCACAAATCAGTTACCAAGTTAACAGATCCAAACATTCCCACGCTGACAAAGGTGAAACAAACAGCACAAGCATTTCTCCGGAAATGTAAAAGTGTGAACCTTGCAGTTTTATCAAGTTGGCGAAAGTTCATGTCATGTAGTAGGTCAGTTTCTCCGAGTGAGAGAAAGAGATGCCCTTGGCAGGACGAGGTCGCTTGTTCGATGCCCCGCTCGCTGTGATGAGGTGCTCTCCATAATAATATAACATTACGTCACCCATCCTACCTACGTGTTTCCTCTCTTATTGTAAATACAGCTCAGGAAACAGTCACACGCGGAAATGACAACTGCTGCTGCGTTTAGTCACGTTCACATAATTCAATTGACATTTCATTTCAACTCAGTCTAAACGTAGAACAACAACGTTTCCAAACTACCCTTTTCTGGCAAGTTTTCGAAAATATCCGTTTTCTAACAAATGTCTGCTATTACACTAATTAAAGCACTATATATTAAATATATTTTCGTGACAAATAACATGCTTATTTTGAATTTTCTATAAATAGACTCTGAAGTCCTGTTTATTTTGAATACAACTGGTAAACTTTAAAATATATACAAAATATTAGTATAGAAAAAAAAAAAACATTGTTTAAACCCACAATGCAGGTATGTCAGATATTTCGGTACAGTTAACCATTTCTGTTGAAGTGGGTTAGTTCTCGTGATGTTGGAATTTCAAGGTCAGCATGATTAGCGACTCGTTTTAACAACATTTTGCTATTACGTCTGCTGTATGCTGTTTCTTGTGTACATCTCTGTATACCATATATATGCTATATGTATATACCATACATGGAAAAGTTCCGAGAGAAATCGCCCGTCCCTAGAAAGTGTCGCCTGTGAGTGAAAAGCAAATTTTGGCCTTGACCTCGCAACTTCCTCTCTCTCTCTCGGTGGACCACAGCCTCCTTTTGTTCCGTTCTGGGTCACACCTATTGACATGGACTTTTTCACATCACTCCTGCTCCTACGTAAATATTTACTAACATGTTTCGTACCATTTTTAAACATTTACTTGCTCTAAATTACAGTTAAAGTAAAAGATGGGTTGTTTTTTACCCAAAAATTGCATGTAAGATTGCGGAGGGATACAAGGTCTGGATCGACGGATTATACACAGAGGAAAGGCATGTGAGAGTGGACCAGTAACATATGTTGACAAAGACCCCCCCCCCCCCCCCCGCAGTGTTGAAACAAACGACATACGCTTACGTAACAAACAGCAGTTGATGCAATCTTTTTTTCATTACCTGGTATCTAGTTTTAGTTTCCTCTATGTAGGTGGATATGCAAATAAAATTAATTAATTAATTGCTGTCATTATACTTTCGTTGTATAATATACCTATTATTAATTAATTATGGTATTTATTTTGATTTAGCTACTTTTACTCTAAGATTTGGCGAATTTTGGCTGACAATAGTTGGCAAGACTGGTTACCGCAATTCCTCAGAGAATGAAATTGTCGTTGGGAAAGACAGATGAAAGCAAGTGATGAGAAAACAGTAACTGGCGTTAAAGATGAACATATTAGTAAAATTATTCACAAAGAGAATGCGTATTAGGTAAGATGATATCTCCCAACAGTGCGTATCAGATAATGAAATGTGTTAATATATAGGAAACCAAAGAAAAGAGGAAAATGAAGAACAAATGACTGCAGTCAGGAGTGGAAGGAAGAGTCTACAGATAAAGTCTGGAGGAACTATAAAACTGAAGGCTAAATGAGGAAAGGAAGTGGAAGTTATAAAAGAGATAAGAAGAACGTGAGTCAATGAGGTGTAGGAAACTATTTAAAAATTGCTAAGAAACAGGGAAAAATCTGATGTGTTGCACTCACATGACTTTCTCTGCTCTTGCATTAACCATTCTAACAATCTATTAACTTTGGTGATTCAAGATACAGTGTATTTGTGTGTCCGACATAAAGACAGCTGAATGTTGGAAATATCGACTTGTGTAAAGACGACCTGGGACTTGGAAATACTCTGTTCAATTGTTGTACACCCCTGACGGCGGGTCACGTTACATCACGCCACGCACCGTGCCAAAACGAGGTCAGTCTTGCAAATCCCCAGTTTACTTCACAACTGGGAACAATGCTATGCTATGTCCTTGAAGAATAGGCAAGTCTTGTGTTGGCAGTACTGTTTAGTAGTGGCAGGCACACACACCAGTCGACTGCATTTGTCACAGGAACGTCATCTTTTCAAGTTACCATGGAAACCGTACGTCCAATAGCTTCCTCGATTGCACCTTCATTCATACGAGTTGCCATGGTGACATATTTTCATTCATGACAGATTTAGAATAAAACCGCAGTATTTTCCCAGAGTGGCGCCGCCGCCGATATGAGAAGGAATTTCCCCCAAGGAAGAGGTCAAGCACTGCTTGTAAAGAACGCACTTTCCGGATGATGACACTGCCTAGCAATGAACCTGCACGTCCAGAACACCGTTACGATCCAGTTTAACAACTGCCTGCCTATCAACTTGTCAACCTTCCACGGCGTAACGTAAAGTCTCACATGGGCGTCGGCAGACTTTCTTCAGGGGGGGGGGGGGGGCCCGCAGGTTGGAACTTTGAGGATAAACGTATTAATTAGTACTGAATAAAAATTGTTGTTTACATCAAAGTTAAAATAA
This sequence comes from Tenodera sinensis, assembly GCA_030765045.1. NCBI lineage: Eukaryota > Metazoa > Arthropoda > Insecta > Mantodea > Mantidae > Tenodera > Tenodera sinensis. The sequence continues at coordinate 10,710,887 of CM060965.1, forward strand.
TAGTCTAATAGTAATTGACTATACGCTAAATTTATTAATTTCCGGGGGGGGGGGTCGACGGCAACCCCCCCCCCTCTTAGCGACGCCCATGAATCTATATTTAAAAATGCTCTTTATTACTCATGAAAAGTGTTCCTCTGGGTTAAAGTTCCAAATACATCTTAAAATTATTTATACATTAAACTTCTGTAAGAATAAATACATAAATAAATAACACCTATTTTTAGTTTCTCTACTATGGACAGTGTGTGGAAAGAGTTTCTTTTCTATCCAAACCCTCGATGCCGAAATTTCATCGGAATTGCGCGTTTTGCAGTCCCCGCAAAAGAGGAAACATTTATAAAATGCTGTCTCTGCAAACAGCAAAACTGAAAAAACGACAGCTGGGTTAAACGCAATACTGGTATTTGATTTCAGCGTCTTTCAACGATTTTACACGAACATTTGTATAAAAAAAAATATTTTATCAAAAAATAAATCTAATTTTTTTATTAAAATATCATACTTAAGATATTTTCATGACAATACAAATGTATATATTGAATTTTCTGTGAATATTCTCTTAATTCCTCGTCTTTCCGAGACACAGAAAATTAATATTAACTTTGACATATAGTCGACTTTTCGTTTTTCACTTATGCTGTTCACATACGGACCAAAAAAAATACTTTTTTAGGTTCAGGGGGTCTCAAAACATGTATTTCCACTGAAATCTCGACATCGAATTCTTACTACACTTACGTAGTAGGGAAAATAAAATATTATTTTTTTAAAAAAATTCAGTGTCACGTGATAAAATCTCGACCTGCAAAGGAAATTTGTGGTCAAATGTAAAATGTATGTAATTTGTGCTATAATTTTGGGTCGTACGCTATTGTTACAAAATCTATGACTAACTTTGACCTCAAACTGAAAAACCTAACAGTCCACAATTTGCATTTGAGAGACGTGAAATTTTTACCACAGTATGGAAATGTAATATGACAATCACATACAAAATTTCAATCACATATCTACATTTCTTTAAGATACCTTTTTATTTTGGCATTTTTCGAAATTTGTACATATCAGGTATGGAAATATTTAATAACACCAACGTAGTTATAAAATCGAAAATGGCTACGAGTCTTAAATAATAATTCAGAATTTTTTTGCTGAAAATTAGAATTTAATGCGTCAAACATTTTGACGCACTGAGCATTTTAAATAATGAAAAATAGTGAAAAAAAAATTTTTTTCCAGAAAAACAGCGTTAAAAATTGGAATATATTACAGTACTGTACTTAGTAGTGTTTCAAAAACCACATAGGGCTAAGTATTGTCGTAGATCAAAAAAATTATAGAGTATAAATGCAACAAAAATAAAAAATTCAATTTTTGTATTTTTTTCAGTTTTTTTTATCGAATTTGAGGGGTGTAGTTATCTCACCTTCACAGGAATCTAAGTTGACAGATCCAGCCACAAGCAGTCGACACTATCCCACTACTGCAAATTAGATCTGATGTCATGAAAATAAAACAAGCGAAGGAACGCCCCCGCTGAAAACAAACCACGTGACCGTCGCCGCCTACCGAGGCCCTCTGGCCATCTGTTGGCGAGCGTGCGGAACTATCAAGTGACAAACCTCGTAACCTGACACGCTCTCCCGCTTCCCAGTATCGCCGCTCATTTATTTATTTACATGTTTTTCTTTTGTTTTTAAGTGTGACGTAAGATTGCATGTTGAAGTGAAGAGCTATTAGCCATGTTCAAGGCTGGCAAAGTGCTGCAGATTTCTGCTTTAAACTCTACCTTTAAAACAACATAACCTCAACGCTTACTACCTTACAATGTGGAATTCGAATGCATTTGAATTCTCATTCCGGACTGAATACTACATAGAAACGCGGATCCGCATCGAACTGAATCTTTGGATCCGATCATCTTAGAAGTAGAATCGTATCGAAATTGTGTTGCATGGAAAATCTACCGATTCAAATGAATTTCAATCCGCCAAAGATGCACTTCTATTCTTTCCATAATTTCGCAATCTATTCTTCTGAAAACATTCACTAAGCTCAAAACATACATAGAACACACAGAAAACATTTTTTACAGGTTGGCCAAAATAAACCAAGTAAGCAAATTAAAAGCTTGAATTTTTGTGTTTGAGTCTTACGTATTCAAATCGATCTCATTCCGGATTGAATTCAACATGTAAACAAGGATCCTATTGAAAATATTTTGTTGTGATGTTAAGCTGACTGACTGACGTCTGTTGTTATCAGTGGTTCCACAGATGGTTCAGTATCGATTCTGTTAAATCCGCTCGCTGTTTCCGTCGAACACAGAACAGCGACGCAATATCCTCGTCAATTCCACTACTCGCATCTGCTTCATGATTGCTCTCTTGCCACCAAAGACAGTAGAAGGTAGCTAGGCGACCGTGTCTAATTCGTCAAGTGGTTTTTTCCGTTGATTTAACGACCAGGTGGCCCCAGATTGGACCCCCGCAGAGCTTTTCACATCTGTAACCGATTTTTATCTACCTACCTCTGTCACGTGACCCTTAAATAATCCTATCAAATTGTTTCTCTTGAATGAACTAAAATGAGAATTATCGTCGGTATATTTAACATCCAGTGTGCAGACTATTGCCAAAACATTCACATGACCTTTTCTACTCACTTTTCATTTTTGAGAAAATCAAAATTTTTGACAAAATGCACCATGTAAGGGTAGTTTGGTGTTCGGAGGGTTTTCATGAAATCTTGTATATTGTATCTTATTCAAACTTCATGTCAGCTTGCTTTGATGGATTGAAAACCAGTTGCGGCTCACCTTGGGCTCGCGGTCCCCGCCTAGAAAAACAAGGTTAACTTCTTGATGCATCTCTAACAAACGTTATCAACTCCCTCTATCACGTACATACCACAGAAAAATTCAATACTGAGATTTCAATAAAAATACACGTTTTGAGGAACAATATAACTCGAAAACCATAACTCCGTTAAATACCAAATTAAATATTTAAATTAATGTCTCATTCGTCAAGTTTTGCATAAGTGGTAAATAGTAATTTACTGTGACCGCGCGGCGCACAACAAAGGACGGCCAGGGTCCAGTTACCTTACATCACATATCAGACTAGCGGTGCGCTCAAGGCCAGGCTGCCTGTGTACTGTGAGTGATCGTATTGTTGAAGTCAGTTATCTGAGAGACAGCGAAAATGAAGAAAGGAGTGAGTGAAGTTTACGAGAAGAAAGCAGTTGCGATATGTAATAGCAAGAATGACTGTAGACTGTCGTTATGCACTCAGTTTTGGAAGAAAATAAAGTGATAAAAGATAACTGGATTGAAGAATTGTCATTTTGTTACATTATAAACAAAATCTTAGTGCATAAAAAGTAGATCTCGTTGAAACTATTTATGTCAAATTCATTTTTTCGTGAACTTAGCCATTTCCGAGATATTCCTTTGCTATTTGTTTAAATATTCGAATACTTACACTTCTGTTAAATTGGAAGTCGTTATTGGATTGTAGGAATAAGAGTCTGTAACAATAGTTAGTACAAGAGTGAGGACAGAAACTCATTACGAGTGCGCACATGAGATTTTTAATCTAACAGAACAACGGTTCGAATCTCTCTGAGGGCACTGCAGCTATGGAACAAAGGAAACAAATGAAAACAAACGCCACGCCACGCCACCCCAACACCTCTGACCCCGCGATATGACTCAGAGTGTGAGAACGGTCGCAGGATCACTTAAAACAAAAGATATAACTTCCGTCAGCACTAGTTTATTACCGCACTAAAAGCGATAAAAGCACCTCTATTGGAAACAAAAGAGTAGACACGCGCGCGCCTCTCCGTAACCATAGTAACTAAGAAACAAAAGACAGTCTATTAGCGGACTGCCATGGAGACAAAAGGGTGCATTTGGCCTAGTTTTACATTAAACAATGTCGATCTTCATGTCTGTGAACAACATAACTGAAAATTATCACCAAAATTCGTATTTAAGTGAAACATGTTCCTTCCACATGTTGAAAATTCCTGCACTTTGAGATCCCATTCTCCTTCCACGCTTAACATATAAAAAATGAACAACGATGTTCCATTTCACAAGTTTTTAAGTTTTTCGAAACTCACACATAACAGGGAATATCTCCGAAATGGTTCACTCTACAAAAAATTTATGAGACATAAATTGTGTATTTTAGCAAGATCTACATTTTTTGTATAGTAAGATTTTGTCTATCCGTTACGGTTTACCAGTTATGCAAAAGTCTTCCAGAGTAAATACGACTACAAGGGCTATAGCCAGAAAATTCAAGATATACATTTCATTTGTCATAAAAATATCTCAAACATGTGACATTTTAACCAAAATGGTTAGAGCCATTTTTAAGAAAATCAAAATTTTCGAAAAATTTTCCATGTAAAGGGTAGTTTAGGGTGGGGCTATTTTCTTCAAAATCTTCGTGTCGCATCCTTGAAAGACATTAAACTTAAATATCAACTTTGGTTTTTAACAGAGTTTTTGTTTTCGAGTTATGTTGTCCATATATTTCCGGAGAAATCGCGACATCGAACTTTTGGGTGGAATACAACACTTCCTCTACTTAGTATACGTGGTAGAGAAAGTAAAAAGTTGTTTTTCTCGATTTTCATGAAATTTCAGACTAGTTATGACTCTTTTTACCGATTTAGCGCAGTTCTAATCTTTATTTGCTGAAAACGTCATGTAAATTGTCACCAGACGCCCTTTCTGGGGTTCGCGACCCACAGTTTAAGAACCAGTACCAAACGTGGAGAATGGAGTTAAGTGGATCGGAAGGAAAACGCTCGTTTTAAATAATGTTTAACGGCCTTGCAGGTATGCCACCGTAACGACACGAAAAGTTCGCAGAACTACGTGGTTACATTTCATTCTATTAAGTTGGCAGTCCACGAAGGTGTGGTAATAGTGAAGTCACGAAGTTGGCAGAAGTGACACACAAAACCAGGAAGAACATTCTGCTTCATCATGCATGGCGTCCAGTAGGGGTGTCCAAAACAGCTTCTGACCGCCAAATGAGTCGATGCACTCACATGACTTTCTCTACTCACTCTTGTACAAAGTATTCTTATTCCTGTATTTCATTTTAACACATTCTTTGCATCAGTACTTTCCATTTGAGAAAAGTGTAAGTATCGCAAAATTCAAACAGATAACAAGGAATATCTCGGAAATGGCGAAGTGTACAGTTAGATTTTTGGGTGCGCAAAACGCATATTTCCGGTGTAGCGATATTTAGAGGTGGTATTTGTGTTTGTGAGGAAGCAAGATGAAGCAAGTCACGTTTAACGGCAGCACGTGTCCAACAAGAGACCTTTGATGTGCATAAGTAAGTGGGCTTCTTGAAGCGGTAAACATTTCCTCTGTCGGCCTGCACCTGATCTCCGCTACTTATATTCCCCATACAGCAATTACAAACTCCAAAGGAAAAACATTAATTTTGGGGATTATTTCTATACTTTTGCAGACTCGTTCTGTAAATTAATTAATCTAGCACTCGAAGTTGGTTTTATTTTCGGCATTTGAAGAGCTTTTTAACATTTTATACACCTAATTTAATTTGGAGGGAACCAGTTCACAACACTGTTACGTTTGAAGTCCACGCAGAGACAAGCGTTGCGATAATCGTGCTGCTCAAAACGTTGACCTGCACTTTATCTTTGTTAATATAAACCTCTCAGATAACGCACTGAATATTCTCTACGCACATACATATAATGAAAGGATGAAACAGGTGATTCACCGCATGACAACATGACTCAACATTAGTTGAGTGGCATCGTCGTGTGCAACACTACCAATATGAAAAATATTATACAGATGGAAAAAAATAACAAAAAACCATTAAAATATGCAGTATAGGGGCTATAATATTGAAATAATGTGCATTTACCAAAAATCAAGAAAATATGCAGTTATATGCACCATAAAATCACGTCCAAATAACTGAAAATTCCATAATTCGTGCACATAATGTAAAAGCATACATTTTTAACCGCTATAAAAAAACATGCAAACGCATGAACTTCCTAGCCCTAATAATGAGAATTTAAAATAGTAAAAAAATCATAGCTCGGCAATGTTTTCTAGTCAAATTCATTTTTGGGGAACTCAAAATGTTTAAATGATGATAATTATTAGAGCAAATCGAACAACTCGAAAACAACAGTCTCTGAATTATGCCAGTCGTTAATGAAATCAATTGATCGATAAAAATAAAATACTTCTGTTCACTAGAAGGATAGGTTAGTTTTTCAATAAAAGTCACTGTTAACATAACCTCACTTTTAATATTCTTATGGGTATATGTGTTACATGTGAAGTTTATCGTCTTGAAAATGCATTTTGACTTCATCATAGAACAGTGAAACTTGTATATACCACAAAAAATAACCTAACTTTCCAAACATAACCTCGAAAGTCTCACTAGAGGAAAAACGAGTGGGATGTTTAACATATTTATACGCAGTTAAACATGGAAATATGACGAAAATCCCATTTCGACTCTTCTTTAAAGTTTACTTCATTTGATAATGCACACAGTAGAGCGTGTCTGTCATCATTAAGATTTCTCAACAAAACAGTCTGTCACCGTTGAGTTCCAGTTGGGCGAACACAACAATTGGGTCATTTACTCACTTGTTCAAGTGAAATCTGACAATTAACACACTCCTATTTCCTCACCGCCTGGAGTACGTACAAAAACTGGCATATTCCCTAGTTTGTGTTGTGTTCAGTCATGCGGTGCCCCATAATCATCAACTGCGGTTCACAAGTTGCACAAATAATAACAAATAATATCTCGGAAATAGTTAATTCCACAAAAAAATTGTTGGTATAAGTTGTATATTTTAGCAAGATTTTGTATGTGTGTTACAAAATAATATGAAACACGTTATTATCCCAAAGTTTAATGAATGGCTGAAATGAGTTCAGTTAGCCAAACCGCTAAGCCTATAAGAGTTTTTGTCGAGTTACACTGCGGTCGCTACCGTTTGTTTCACTTTCAACAAGTAGTAGGTAATTGTTTGGTGCCTGCACCAGATGGACCGTGACGGGGGGAGGTCTTGTGTTGTGCAACCAACTCCCTTCACTACGTCACACCACCGTTCCTGGCGGAGACAAACTGTCAAAAGTCAGTAAATGGGACGAACTACGAGCCAATGAACTAGTAAAACAATACTAAGTACCTATTAGCATATAAACAAATTGCATGTGTGGCATTCTAAAATGTTCACTAAGCGAACTTGCAAGCTTGTGTCATAAAAAAGTGAAAATTTGGCGGTAACAAAGTTTCTCCTGGGAAACAAGGAACTCTAGTTAAATCCCCTCAGCCCGGAAAATGTTATTACAACACTTTCGCCATCTGCTGTACTACAACAGCTGAACAACGTTTATTAAAACGTGAGTAGTCGTCACAAAACAAGTGAAAGTCGGTCGGTCGGTCGGTCCGAGCGACGCAGCACATTTTATAGCAGTTTCCATGGCAACCAGCAATGGAATACTTAATTTGAGGAGAGTACCTATATAAGTATGTACAGTCTTGAGTCATAGGGGAACACGTCACAATCTTCACAGTTGCCTTTGTTACTATCTTGATAATCACCTGTTGATATGCGTCATTTCCTACTACCTGGAACCTTTATCCTCACTCTATCAGTCGTCTGCTACGTAGGACAACGTTTTGTATTACACGAAAATACTCGTTTTGAGGCCCTCTGAGTAAAAAACAAATATTTTTAGAAAAAAAGTATGTGGACAGCATAGCTCAAAAACGAAAACTCAGTCAAAAACCAAAGTTTGTATTTAAGTTTAATGTTTTTCGACGATGCGACACGAAGATTTTGAATAAAATAGCTCCGCCCTAAACTACCCTTTACATGGAACATTTTTTCGAAAATTTTTATTTTCTCAAAAATAGCTGTAACGATTTTGATTAAAATGCCATATGTTTGAGATATTTTTAAGACAAATAAAATGTATATTTTGAATTTTCTGTCTATAGCCCATGAAGTCCTATTTACTCTGGACGACTTTTGCATAACTGGTAAACCGTTCGATATAGACCAAATCTTACTATACAAAAAATGTAGATCTTGCTAAAACACACAATTTATGTCTCAATAAATTTTTTTGTAGAGTGAACCATTTCGGAGATATTCCTTGTTGTTTGTGTCAGCTTCAGAAAACTTAAAACTTTCGCTCAAAGCCTACTTTATTCCCATATTCCTCTTGTACCTACAAGGAAATAAGCAATAACATAATTTGAACAAATGTTTATCTGAAGTAACATGGACAAGATATAGGAATAATAATGACACGCCTCATTTCAGTGATATTCCAATATTTTAAGAGCTGGCCCATATGTAACAGCTTTGATATTCAATTCTCTTTTCATATCCAGGACAAGAAAGAAGGAATAAGAACTTGATATTTAAAAAAGTGTGGGCTTTGAAAATACTAACCATTAATAAAGAATATCTCGAAAATGGTTATACCTACAGAAAAATTGTGTATTTTTATGAGATCTACATTTTTTAGACTATTCACAGCAAATTCAACATATACATTTGATTTGCATGAGAATTCTTGAACTGTGGTATTTTAACCAAAAACTTTAGAGCCGTTTTTTGAGAAAAAAAAAAACAACAAAATTTTTGAAAATTTTTCTACGGAAAGGGTGGTTTGGGACGAGGGTATTTTGGTGAAAATGTTGGTGTGGCATTGTGCTATATGGTGAAGTTTAACCGAGTTGAGGTGTTTACACTAAGCAACAGGTTGGTATTAATCTGGTGAAACATTTCCGATACGTCATCTGTCCTCATTTCCTGGTATAGACCAGCACGTGATTCATCTCCCAAATCATGTCTGTGTGTAGCGGACCATTCTCCGATTCTCAACTTGCTTTACGGTGCTTCGACCTACAACACTCACATCGCTTTCTCTACTCACTCTTCTACTAACTATTGTTACAAACGCTTATTCCTATATCTACTTCATGATAACAGAGAGTACCCGGGCGTATTTCTTCCCTTTTTATTTTCTTCCTTTTTTTTTTTTTTTTTTTTTTTTTTTTTTTTTTTTATAGATGTAATACGTTGCATTTATAAATCAATCATAGAAAATTGTATGTACTGTATGTTGAAGGGCGAGTATATGTGTTACGTAAAAGATAAACGAATAAAGAAAATCATGTGAAAGTAATACACTCAGTACTAAAATGGATACAAGCCCTTGAATTGTTTATATAAGAAAGAGTAATATAAAAAAATTGTGTGAATGTAACAGAAGCATTTCTATTTAAAACATACAGAAAATGGTATACAAGTATATATATATATATGAATATAGGTACAATGTGAATATAGAAGACATAAGAGTTGGTCGTTATCTAACGGCTTTAGAATGCTCAGAACATATAAAACGAATAACGACTTCACATTTGAAGAAGTTATAAGTAGTACAATATTTAAATAAAAACATTGAAAATCTCAAAAATTATCTAAAAAAATTACAAGCATTTTTTAGAAAATCCAATTTTTTAAAAAAATGCTTCATGTAAAGAGTACTTTTGGGGGGGAAGATATGTTGAAAATCTTTCTGTCGCATCCTTTTACTATAAATGTTTGTTTTTAGATTCAGGGGGTTTCAAAACATGTATTTGTGATGAAACCTGAATATTGTATGTATACGTAGAATGGAATAATTCCCATACTTACTATGTGTAGTAGAGAATGTAAAACAAATTACATTTCAAAATATATTTATGTTTATAAAAGTCGTATTTTCCTTATAGACTTGCATATCGTTTGGAGCGAATTCAGAAGTGGAAGAATGGAAAAGTGTGTAATGCAAGTAGTGCGTAGAATAAAATTCATAATGGAAAAATGGAAAAGTGTGTAATGCAAGCAGTGCGTAGAATAAAATTCATGATTGAAAAATGGAAAAGTGTGTAATGCAAGCTGTGCGTAGAATAAAATTCATAATGGAAAAATGGAAAAGTGTGTAATGCAAGCAGTGCGTAGAATAAAATTCATGATGGAAAAATGGAAAAGTGTGTAATGCAAGCAGTGCGTAGAATAAAATTCATGATGGAAAAATGGAAAAGTGTGTAATGCAAGTAGTGCGTAGAATAAAATTCATAATGGAAAAATGGAAAAGTGTGTAATGCAAGCAGTGCGTAGAATAAAATTCATGATTGAAAAATGGAAAAGTGTGTAATGCAAGCTGTGCGTAGAATAAAATTGATGATGGAAAAATGGAAAAGTGTGTAATGCAAGCAGTGCGTAGAATAAAATTCATGATGGAAAAATGGAAAAGTGTGTAATGCAAGCAGTGCGTAGAATAAAATTCATGATGGAAAAATGGAAAAGTGTGTAATGCAAGCAGTGCGTAGAATAAAATTCATGATTGAAAAATGGAAAAGTGTGTAATGCAAGCAGTGCGTAGAATAAAATTCATGATTGAAAAATGGAAAAGTGTGTAATGCAAGCAATGTGTAGAATAAAATACATGATGGAAAAATGGAAAAGTGTGTAATGCAAGCTGTGCGTAGAATAACATTCATGATGGAAAAATGGAAAAGTGTGTAATGCAAGCAGTGCGTAGAATAAAATTCATAAAGGAAAAATGGAAAAGTGTGTAATGCAAGCAATGTGTAGAATAAAATACATGATGGAAAAATGGAAAAGTGTGTAATGCAAGCTGTGCGTAGAATAACATTCATGATGGAAAAATGGAAAAGTGTGTAATGCAAGCAGTGCGTAGAATAAAATTCATGATTGAAAAATGGAAAAGTGTGTAATGCAAGCAGTGCGTAGAATAAAATTCATGATTGAAAAATGGAAAAGTGTGTAATGCAAGCAGTGCGTAGAATAAAATTCATGATTGAAAAATGGAAAAGTGTGTAATGCAAGCAGTGCGTAGAATAAAATTCATAATGGAAAAATGGAAAAGTGTGTAATGCAAGCAGTGCGTAGAATAAAATTCATAATGGAAAAATGGAAAAGTGTGTAATGCAAGCAGTGCGTAGAATAAAATTCATGATGGAAAAATGGAAAAGTGTGTAATGCAAGCAGTGCGTATAATAAAATTCATGATTGAAAAATGGAAAAGTGTGTAATGCAAGCAGTGCGTAGAATAAAATTCATGATTGAAAAATGGAAAAGTGTGTAATGCAAGCAGTGCGTAGAATAAAATTCATGATTGAAAAATGGAAAAGTGTGTAATGCAAGCAGTGCGTAGAATAAAATTCATGATTGAAAAATGGAAAAGTGTGTAATGCAAGCAGTGCGTAGAATAAAATTCATAATGGAAAAATGGAAAAGTGTGTAATGCAAGCAGTGCGTAGAATAAAATTCATAATGGAAAAATGGAAAAGTGTGTAATGCAAGCAGTGCGTAGAATAAAATTCATGATGGAAAAATGGAAAAGTGTGTAATGCAAGCAGTGCGTATAATAAAATTCATGATTGAAAAATGGAAAAGTGTGTAATGCAAGCTGTGCGTAGAATAAAATTCATGATGGAAAAATGGAAAAGTGTGTAATGCAAGCAGTGCGTAGAATAAAATTCATGATTGAAAAATGGAAAAGTGTGTAATGCAAGCTGTGCGTAGAATAAAATTCATGATGGAAAAATGGAAAAGTGTGTAATGCAAGCTGTGCGTAGAATAAAATTCATAATGGAAAAATGGAAAAGTGTGTAATGCAAGCAGTGCGTAGAATAAAATTCATGATGGAAAAATGGAAAAGTGTGTAATGCAAGCAGTGCGTAGAATAAAATTCATGATGGAAAAATGGAAAAGTGTGTAATGCAAGTAGTGCGTAGAATAAAATTCATGATGGAAAAATGGAAAAGTGTGTAATGCAAGCTGTGCGTAGAATAAAATTCATGATGGAAAAATGGAAAAGTGTGTAATGCAAGCAGTGCGTAGAATAAAATTCATGATGGAAAAATGGAAAAGTGTGTAATGCAAGCAGTGCGTAGAATAAAATTCATGATGGAAAAATGGAAAAGTGTGTAATGCAAGCTGTGCGTAGAATAAAATTCATGATGGAAAAATGGAAAAGTGTGTAATGCAAGCTGTGCGTAGAATAAAATTCATGATGGAAAAATGGAAAAGTGTGTAATGCAAGCAGTGCGTAGAATAAAATTCATAATGGAAAAATGGAAAAGTGTGTAATGCAAGCTGTGCGTAGAATAAAATGCATGATGGAAAAATGGAAAAGTGTGTAATGCAAGCAGTGCGTAGAATAAAAATCATGATGGAAAAATGGAAAAGTGTGTAATGCAAGCAGTGCGTAGAATAAAATTCATGATGGAAAAATGGAAAAGTGTGTAATGCAAGCTGTGCGTAGAATAAAATTCATGATGGAAAAATGGAAAAGTGTGTAATGCAAGCAGTGCGTAGAATAAAATTCATGATGGAAAAATGGAAAAGTGTGTACCGCAGTGCGTAGAATAAAATTCATAATGGAAAAATGGAAAAGTGTGTAATGCAAGCAGTGCGTAGAATAAAATTCATGATGGAAAAATGGAAAAGTGTGTAATGCAAGCAGTGCGTAGAATAAAATTCATGATGGAAAAATGGAAAAGTGTGTAATGCAAGCAGTGCGTAGAATAAAATTCATAAAGGAAAAATGGAAAAGTGTGTAATGCAAGCAATGTGTAGAATAAAATACATGATGGAAAAATGGAAAAGTGTGTAATGCAAGCTGTGCGTAGAATAAAATTCATGATGGAAAAATGGAAAAGTGTGTAATGCAAGCAGTGCGTAGAATAAAATTCATGATTGAAAAATGGAAAAGTGTGTAATGCAAGCAGTGCGTAGAATAAAATTCATGATTGAAAAATGGAAAAGTGTGTAATGCAAGCAGTGCGTAGAATAAAATTCATAATGGAAAAATGGAAAAGTGTGTAATGCAAGCAGTGCGTAGAATAAAATTCATAATGGAAAAATGGAAAAGTGTGTAATGCAAGCAGTGCGTAGAATAAAATTCATGATGGAAAAATGGAAAAGTGTGTAATGCAAGCAGTGCGTATAATAAAATTCATGATTGAAAAATGGAAAAGTGTGTAATGCAAGCTGTGCGTAGAATAAAATTCATGATGGAAAAATGGAAAAGTGTGTAATGCAAGCAGTGCGTAGAATAAAATTCATGATTGAAAAATGGAAAGGTGTGTAATGCAAGCTGTGCGTAGAATAAAATTCATGATGGAAAAATGGAAAAGTGTGTAATGCAAGCTGTGCGTAGAATAAAATTCATAATGGAAAAATGGAAAAGTGTGTAATGCAAGCAGTGCGTAGAATAAAATTCATGATGGAAAAATGGAAAAGTGTGTAATGCAAGCAGTGCGTAGAATAAAATTCATGATGGAAAAATGGAAAAGTGTGTAATGCAAGTAGTGCGTAGAATAAAATTCATGATGGAAAAATTGAAAAGTGTGTAATGCAAGCTGTGCGTAGAATAAAATTCATGATGGAAAAATGGAAAAGTGTGTAATGCAAGCAGTGCGTAGAATAAAATTCATGATGGAAAAATGGAAAAGTGTGTAATGCAAGCAGTGCGTAGAATAAAATTCATGATGGAAAAATGGAAAAGTGTGTAATGCAAGCTGTGCGTAGAATAAAATTCATGATGGAAAAATGGAAAAGTGTGTAATGCAAGCTGTGCGTAGAATAAAATTCATGATGGAAAAATGGAAAAGTGTGTAATGCAAGCAGTGCGTAGAATAAAATTCATAATGGAAAAATGGAAAAGTGTGTAATGCAAGCTGTGCGTAGAATAAAATTCATGATGGAAAAATGGAAAAGTGTGTAATGCAAGCAGTGCGTAGAATAAAATTCATGATGGAAAAATGGAAAAGTGTGTAATGCAAGCAGTGCGTAGAATAAAATTCATGATGGAAAAATAGAAAAGTGTGTAATGCAAGCAGTGCGTAGAATAAAATTCATGATGGAAAAATGGAAAAGTGTGTAATGCAAGCTGTGCGTAGAATAAAATTCATGATGGAAAAATGGAAAAGTGTGTAATGCAAGCAGTGCGTAGCATAAAATTCATGATGGAAAAATGGAAAAGTGTGTACCGCAGTGCGTAGAATAAAATTCATAATGGAAAAATGGAAAAGTGTGTAATGCAAGCAGTGCGTAGAATAAAATTCATAATGGAAAAATGGAAAAGTGTGTAATGCAACCAGTGCGTAGAATAAAATTCATAATGGAAAAATGGAAAAGTGTGTAATGCAAGCAGTGCGTAGAATAAAATTCATGATGGAAAAATGGAAAAGTGTGTAATGCAAGTAGTGTGTAGAATAAAATTCATAATGGAAAAATGGAAAAGTGTGTAATGCAAGCAGTGCGTAGAATAAAATTCATAATGGAAAAATGGAAAAGTGTGTAATGCAACCAGTGCGTAGAATAAAATTCATAATGGAAAAATGGAAAAGTGTGTAATGCAAGCAGTGCGTAGAATAAAATTCATGATGGAAAAATGGAAAAGTGTGTAATGCAAGTAGTACGTAGAATAAAATTCATAATGGAAAAATGGAAAAGTGTGTAATGCAAGCAGTGCGTAGAATAAAATTCATGATGGAAAAATGGAAAAGTGTGTAATGCAAGTAGTGCGTAGAATAAAATTCATGGTGGAAAAATGGAAAAGTGTGTAATGCAAGCAGTGCGTAGAATAAAATTCATAATGGAAAAATGGAAAAGTGTGTAATGCAAGCAGTGCGTAGAATAAAATTCATAATGGAAAAATGGAAAAGTGTGTAATGCAAGCAGTGCGTAGAATAAAATTCATGATGGAAAAATGGAAAAGTGTGTAATGCAAGCAGTGCGTAGAATAAAATTCATGATGGAAAAATGGAAAAGTGTGTAATGCAAGTAGTGCGTAGAATAAAATTCATGATGGAAAAATGGAAAAGTGTGTAATGCAAGCTGTGCGTAGAATAAAATTCATGATGGAAAAATGGAAAAGTGTGTAATGCAAGTAGTGCGTAGAATAAAATTCATGGTGGAAAAATGGAAAAGTGTGTAATGCAAGCTGTGCGTAGAATAAAATTCATGATGGAAAAATGGAAAAGTGTGTAATGCAAGCTGTGCGTAGAATAAAATTCATAATGGAAAAATGGAAAAGTGTGTAATGCAAGCAGTGCGTAGAATAAAATTCATGATGGAAAAATGGAAAAGTGTGTAATGCAAGCAGTGCGTAGAATAAAATTCATGATGGAAAAATGGAAAAGTGTGTAATGCAAGTAGTGCGTAGAATAAAATTCATGATGGAAAAATGGAAAAGTGTGTAATGCAAGCTGTGCGTAGAATAAAATTCATGATGGAAAAATGGAAAAGTGTGTAATGCAAGCAGTGCGTAGAATAAAATTCATGATGGAAAAATGGAAAAGTGTGTAATGCAAGCAGTGCGTAGAATAAAATTCATGATGGAAAAATGGAAAAGTGTGTAATGCAAGCTGTGCGTAGAATAAAATTCATGATGGAAAAATGGAAAAGTGTGTAATGCAAGCTGTGCGTAGAATAAAATTCATGATGGAAAAATGGAAAAGTGTGTAATGCAAGCAGTGCGTAGAATAAAATTCATAATGGAAAAATGGAAAAGTGTGTAATGCAAGCTGTGCGTAGAATAAAATGCATGATGGAAAAATGGAAAAGTGTGTAATGCAAGCAGTGCGTAGAATAAAAATCATGATGGAAAAATGGAAAAGTGTGTAATGCAAGCAGTGCGTAGAATAAAATTCATGATGGAAAAATGGAAAAGTGTGTAATGCAAGCTGTGCGTAGAATAAAATTCATGATGGAAAAATGGAAAAGTGTGTAATGCAAGCAGTGCGTAGAATAAAATTCATGATGGAAAAATGGAAAAGTGTGTACCGCAGTGCGTAGAATAAAATTCATAATGGAAAAATGGAAAAGTGTGTAATGCAAGCAGTGCGTAGAATAAAATTCATGATGGAAAAATGGAAAAGTGTGTAATGCAAGCAGTGCGTAGAATAAAATTCATGATGGAAAAATGGAAAAGTGTGTAATGCAAGCAGTGCGTAGAATAAAATTCATAAAGGAAAAATGGAAAAGTGTGTAATGCAAGCAATGTGTAGAATAAAATACATGATGGAAAAATGGAAAAGTGTGTAATGCAAGCTGTGCGTAGAATAAAATTCATGATGGAAAAATGGAAAAGTGTGTAATGCAAGCAGTGCGTAGAATAAAATTCATGATTGAAAAATGGAAAAGTGTGTAATGCAAGCAGTGCGTAGAATAAAATTCATGATTGAAAAATGGAAAAGTGTGTAATGCAAGCAGTGCGTAGAATAAAATTCATAATGGAAAAATGGAAAAGTGTGTAATGCAAGCAGTGCGTAGAATAAAATTCATAATGGAAAAATGGAAAAGTGTGTAATGCAAGCAGTGCGTAGAATAAAATTCATGATGGAAAAATGGAAAAGTGTGTAATGCAAGCAGTGCGTATAATAAAATTCATGATTGAAAAATGGAAAAGTGTGTAATGCAAGCTGTGCGTAGAATAAAATTCATGATGGAAAAATGGAAAAGTGTGTAATGCAAGCAGTGCGTAGAATAAAATTCATGATTGAAAAATGGAAAGGTGTGTAATGCAAGCTGTGCGTAGAATAAAATTCATGATGGAAAAATGGAAAAGTGTGTAATGCAAGCTGTGCGTAGAATAAAATTCATAATGGAAAAATGGAAAAGTGTGTAATGCAAGCAGTGCGTAGAATAAAATTCATGATGGAAAAATGGAAAAGTGTGTAATGCAAGCAGTGCGTAGAATAAAATTCATGATGGAAAAATGGAAAAGTGTGTAATGCAAGTAGTGCGTAGAATAAAATTCATGATGGAAAAATTGAAAAGTGTGTAATGCAAGCTGTGCGTAGAATAAAATTCATGATGGAAAAATGGAAAAGTGTGTAATGCAAGCAGTGCGTAGAATAAAATTCATGATGGAAAAATGGAAAAGTGTGTAATGCAAGCAGTGCGTAGAATAAAATTCATGATGGAAAAATGGAAAAGTGTGTAATGCAAGCTGTGCGTAGAATAAAATTCATGATGGAAAAATGGAAAAGTGTGTAATGCAAGCTGTGCGTAGAATAAAATTCATGATGGAAAAATGGAAAAGTGTGTAATGCAAGCAGTGCGTAGAATAAAATTCATAATGGAAAAATGGAAAAGTGTGTAATGCAAGCTGTGCGTAGAATAAAATTCATGATGGAAAAATGGAAAAGTGTGTAATGCAAGCAGTGCGTAGAATAAAATTCATGATGGAAAAATGGAAAAGTGTGTAATGCAAGCAGTGCGTAGAATAAAATTCATGATGGAAAAATAGAAAAGTGTGTAATGCAAGCAGTGCGTAGAATAAAATTCATGATGGAAAAATGGAAAAGTGTGTAATGCAAGCTGTGCGTAGAATAAAATTCATGATGGAAAAATGGAAAAGTGTGTAATGCAAGCAGTGCGTAGCATAAAATTCATGATGGAAAAATGGAAAAGTGTGTACCGCAGTGCGTAGAATAAAATTCATAATGGAAAAATGGAAAAGTGTGTAATGCAAGCAGTGCGTAGAATAAAATTCATAATGGAAAAATGGAAAAGTGTGTAATGCAAGCAGTGCGTAGAATAAAATTCATAATGGAAAAATGGAAAAGTGTGTAATGCAACCAGTGCGTAGAATAAAATTCATAATGGAAAAATGGAAAAGTGTGTAATGCAAGCAGTGCGTAGAATAAAATTCATGATGGAAAAATGGAAAAGTGTGTAATGCAAGTAGTACGTAGAATAAAATTCATAATGGAAAAATGGAAAAGTGTGTAATGCAAGCAGTGCGTAGAATAAAATTCATGATGGAAAAATGGAAAAGTGTGTAATGCAAGTAGTGCGTAGAATAAAATTCATGGTGGAAAAATGGAAAAGTGTGTAATGCAAGCAGTGCGTAGAATAAAATTCATAATGGAAAAATGGAAAAGTGTGTAATGCAAGCAGTGCGTAGAATAAAATTCATAATGGAAAAATGGAAAAGTGTGTAATGCAAGTAGTGCGTAGAATAAAATTCATGGTGGAAAAATGGAAAAGTGTGTAATGCAAGTAGTGCGTAGAATAAAATTCATGGTGGAAAAATGGAAAAGTGTGTAATGCAAGCAGTGCGTAGAATAAAATTCATAATGGAAAAATGGAAAAGTGTGTAATGCAAGCAGTGCGTAGAATAAAATTCATAATGGAAAAATGGAAAAGTGTGTAATGCAAGTAGTGCGTAGAATAAAATTCATGGTGGAAAAATGGAAAAGTGTGTAATGCAAGCAGTGTGTAGAATAAAATTCATAATGGAAAAATGGAAAAGTGTGTAATGCAAGTAGTGTGTAGAATAAAATTCATAATGGAAAAATGGAAAAGTGTGTAATGCAAGCAGTGCGTAGAATAAAATTCATAATGGAAAAATGGAAAAGTGTGTAATGCAAGTAGTGCGTAGAATAAAATTCATAATGGAAAAATGGAAAAGTGTGTAATGCAAGCAGTGCGTAGAATAAAATTCATGGTGGAAAAATGGAAAAGTGTGTAATGCAAGCAGTGTGTAGAATAAAATTCATAATGGAAAAATGGAAAAGTGTGTAATGCAACCAGTGCGTAGAATAAAATTCATAATGGAAAAATGGAAAAGTGTGTAATGCAAGCAGTGCGTAGAATAAAATTCATGATGGAAAAATGGAAAAGTGTGTAATGCAAGTAGTGCGTAGAATAAAATTCATGGTGGAAAAATGGAAAAGTGTGTAATGCAAGCAGTGTGTAGAATAAAATTCATAATGGAAAAATGGAAAAGTGTGTAATGCAACCAGTGCGTAGAATAAAATTCATAATGGAAAAATGGAAAAGTGTGTAATGCAAGCAGTGCGTAGAATAAAATTCATGATGGAAAAATGGAAAAGTGTGTAATGCAAGTAGTGCGTAGAATAAAATTCATGGTGGAAAAATGGAAAAGTGTGTAATGCAAGCAGTGTGTAGAATAAAATTCATAATGGAAAAATGGAAAAGTGTGTAATGCAACCAGTGCGTAGAATAAAATTCATAATGGAAAAATGGAAAAGTGTGTAATGCAAGCAGTGCGTAGAATAAAATTCATGATGGAAAAATGGAAAAGTGTGTAATGCAAGTAGTGCGTAGAATAAAATTCATAATGGAAAAATGGAAAAGTGTGTAATGCAAGCAGTGCGTAGAATAAAATTCATAATGGAAAAATGGAAAAGTGTGTAATGCAAGCAGTGCGTAGAATAAAATTCATGATGGAAAAATGGAAAAGTGTGTAATGCAAGTAGTGCGTAGAATAAAATTCATGGTGGAAAAATGGAAAAGTGTGTAATGCAAGCAGTGTGTAGAATAAAATTCATAATGGAAAAATGGAAAAGTGTGTAATGCAACCAGTGCGTAGAATAAAATTCATAATGGAAAAATGGAAAAGTGTGTAATGCAAGCAGTGCGTAGAATAAAATTCATGATGGAAAAATGGAAAAGTGTGTAATGCAAGTAGTGCGTAGAATAAAATTCATGGTGGAAAAATGGAAAAGTGTGTAATGCAAGCAGTGTGTAGAATAAAATTCATAATGGAAAAATGGAAAAGTGTGTAATGCAACCAGTGCGTAGAATAAAATTCATAATGGAAAAATGGAAAAGTGTGTAATGCAAGCAGTGCGTAGAATAAAATTCATGATGGAAAAATGGAAAAGTGTGTAATGCAAGTAGTGCGTAGAATAAAATTCATGGTGGAAAAATGGAAAAGTGTGTAATGCAAGCAGTGTGTAGAATAAAATTCATAATGGAAAAATGGAAAAGTGTGTAATGCAACCAGTGCGTAGAATAAAATTCATAATGGAAAAATGGAAAAGTGTGTAATGCAAGCAGTGCGTAGAATAAAATTCATGATTGAAAAATGGAAAAGTGTGTAATGCAAGCAGTGCGTAGAATAAAATTCAGGATTGAAAAATGGAAAAGTGTGTAATGCAAGCAGTGCGTAGAATAAAATTCATGATTGAAAAATGGAAAAGTGTGTAATGCAAGCAGTGCGTAGAATAAAATTCATGATTGAAAAATGGAAAAGTGTGTAATGCAAGCAGTGCGTAGAATAAAATTCATGATGGAAAAATGGAAAAGTGTGTAATGCAAGCAGTGCGTAGAATAAAATTCATGATTGAAAAATGGAAAAGTGTGTAATGCAAGCAGTGCGTAGAATAAAATTCATGATGGAAAAATGGAAAAGTGTGTAATGCAAGTAGTGCGTAGAATAAAATTCATAATGGAAAAATGGAAAAGTGTGTAATGCAAGCAGTGCGTAGAATAAAATTCATAATGGAAAAATGGAAAAGTGTGTAATGCAAGTAGTGCGTAGAATAAAATTCATAATGGAAAAATGGAAAAGTGTGTAATGCAAGCAGTGCGTAGAATAAAATTCATAATGGAAAAATGGAAAAGTGTGTAATGCAAGCAGTGCGTAGAATAAAATTCATAATGGAAAAATGGAAAAGTGTGTAATGCAACCAGTGCGTAGAATAAAATTCATAATGGAAAAATGGAAAAGTGTGTAATGCAAGCAGTGCGTAGAATAAAATTCATGATGGAAAAATGGAAAAGTGTGTAATGCAAGTAGTGCGTAGAATAAAATTCATGGTGGAAAAATGGAAAAGTGTGTAATGCAGTACGTAGAATAAAATTCATGGTGGAAAAATGGAAAAGTGTGTAATGCAGTACGTAGAATAAAATTCATGATGGAAAAATGGAAAAGTGTGTAATGCAAGCAGTGCGTAGAATAAAATTCATGATGGAAAAATGCAAAAGTGTGTAATGCAAGCAGTGCGTAGAATAAAATGAAAAGTGTATAATAAAGTGTATTTGTGTGCACGTGTGTTGTGAGTTGGGACATTTTCACGGATGTCCGGGTAGTATGTGTGTGTGTGTGTGTGTGTGTGTGTGTGTGTGTGTGTGTGTGTGTGTGTGTGTGTGTGTGTGTGTGTGTGTGTGTGTGTGTGTGGCAGCTGATGGAACGCAACAGCTGTTATATATGGAATAAAAATACCACCACGTGTGTGGGGGAGGAGAACATTTCCGACCCTCGGCATTTCCTCACGAGGGTGGGTCCTACCTCGTACTTACTTAATGGGGGAAAACACATACGGGGGTAGGTAAAGGGAGGAGGGACCATTTAAATTCATTACCAAACCACACAAAGTGTTCAATTAGTAAACATAATTCAGAAAATGTAAGTGCAAGGTGGGGAAGAAACAAGAAAATCCAGAAAGTAAAGGACCATGGTAGCTTAGTGGGTAAAAGCAAGAGACATAGTGGTAGTGAAATTAATAACGATAACTCTAGTGGGAGTGTGTGTGTCGGTTTAAACAAAACGCCATAACGAACTCTCTGATCGAGGGCTCTCCATCATTTCACACTTAAGTACACATAAACAATTGAACGTGAAACCTCTTGTTCATAAATCCGCCCCATATTTGTCGCACTGTACTTTTCACAGCTGCTGGAGGAACAAAAGAGGTGCTCGCGGTGGGACGGCGACCGAAGCCTGACCACCCACTGCTTCCCAAGGTTCCCCCATCATACCGTCAAATGGGGAAAACATCGCCGAACGCTCCCAACTTACCTGTAGAGCGTACACGTGATTGGTGACTATGACTGTTCGGTTATATTTTCTTGATGACGATCTGGGTGTAGCTTTGAAGTCAGGACCTAGTGACATCATACACACAGATCAGATCCAGTTCCTGATGACGACATCGCAAACACATGATCTTTTCTCCCCACCTTCACTTCCCTTGTGCAACGCTCTCAACACAACAGCAATTTGTGCGACAGTTCCGTTCTCTTTGTACGCTTAACATATAAAAAAATGAACAACGATGTTCCATTTCATCAAAGTTTAAAGTTTTCCGAAACACACACACAACAAGGAATATCTCCGAAATGGTTCACCCTACAAGAAAATTTATTGAGACATAAATTGTATATTTTAGCAAGATCTACATTTTTTGTATAGTAAGATTTGGTCTATCTCTAACGGTTTACCAGTTACCAGACAGCGCAGAGCTGACCTTCCTATAACGGAAGTAATCTGACTAGCCAATTGACATAATTTTGCTGTCAACCCCAGACGATGGGCGGATGCCAGGGTGACGAACTCGACGCCGATTATCCTATCAAGCCACTAGTACAGTCATACGATGTTCCAGCCAGTGTTAGTGGTGGCCTAACATGCAAGGGATGACTTATTACAATTTTCAGAAACAGAAAAACAAATTTATAGGCGATGTTTCAATTATCATGTTAAAAATGGTAACAAAATATTATCGCTTCTGTCAGCGCGCTCATATTACACTTGTCACACGGTGTTAATTTATCCTCAAGGTTAAATGAACTTGCTCCTTGAACATGAAATGGACACGGTTGTTTTGCTAATTTCTACCTTAACACACAGAAAAAAACAAGTGACGAATGCAAAGCGACTAACGGTGCGCCGTCAAGGCAAAGGCTATTGCAACATTAATTATATCCACAGAGCCCTGCTGCTGCAGAAGGTAAAGCTGTCTCGTCATATATTAGCATTAGTGTGACGTCACTTCCGTCCAGCCTGTTGTGACAGACACTTGCACTGCGATAAAAACACTTGCGCATCTGTTAACCTGTTCATTGCTGTATTAGCCATGTAAAGGTCGTTTTCTAGAAAAAACGGCAGTACCTAATTGAACTAAATTATCTGTATCGCAATATGCTAATTTTCTTGTAGGTACAAGGGGAATGTGAGAATACTCGCTTTCAGCGAGTCAGATCTTTTAAAGATTTCAAATTCCGTTGTCTTTGCACGGTCAAACAGATAAAAAATTGAAGGCCACATTAAAGAGGAATCAAGTTATGCACATTCGTAGTACATGTGACGTCACGGTGTCCGTCTGTCCGTCTCCAGTACAGACAAAACACGCACGCTTCGTTTTTTTGGCCTTCTATTGAAAAGATTCAAAAAATGAAATTTCGAAATGTAATTTTTTGGTAGAGAAAGTAGAATTGGAAATGTTGAGTCATAGTGTTGTAGCATATGAACTGGTCGGCTGGCTGTAGCCAGTTCCACAACTTAATTAAAGCCCGAGCATATTCAAGCAGCAGGTCGACAGGCGCAGTGCAGCGCACCTGCAGGCAGGCTTGCCAACACTACTACGGCTTGTCCTGCGAGCGAACGTGCGTGCATTGGAATATCATCATGGCAGTGAAATCTTGTTCATAACCTCAAAAGCATCAAAATACATTTCTCTTTCTCTATTAATTTATGGCTATTTCTGTCACTTTCTAATCAAGTCGGCAGTGCCAAATTTGGCAATACAAAATATCCAGCTACTCTAACATTTTAATATCAAAACTTTCTCTACTTTTTCATGTTTATAGACGCAAACATTTGTACAAATAACCCTGTTACCAGAGCCCCAATGTTTATGACGTCATAGTTTGGTATTTAATCGAATGTATGAATCGAGTAGAACAGGAATCGTTTGTGCAGTGAATACACGATGATGTTTATCGAGCGTTCTTGGCACGCACACACACACAGTGGACAATTCCGCATACCGCACTTGCTGGGGGTAAATTAATGGAGACTGATTGTTGTCAAGGTCGCGCCCACCATCTCGTTTTGTCTGCTCGTCCGAAATAAAATCCTGGTGGGGGCCTTGAAATTCCCTGGCACTTACAACGATATGGTGCAAATACGTCCTCATAGAAACCCTGCATTTTACCTTCTCTGTGCTCTGCTTGACTGTTTTAAGGGTGTGTTTACAAAAAATTTCGAAATTTTGAACTCTTCAAGTTAGCTCTGTAAACTTATACCATAAGGGTAATGTAATACAGAAATATTACAGGTTAAATTTCATCCAGTTTGCGTTAACTCAAGTGTTAAATCAGTTTAACATTGAGTTAAAATTTAACATTGGTTGGAGTTAAAGTTTACAATATTTTAAGGTAGCAAAAGTTAAGGAACCGTTAAAAGGCGTCTTGGTTGCTATGCTACGGCTAATCGGCTTCCAATTTCATGGCCATCTGCTATTGATGTTACCTTATTATATAGAAGGCCATGTTATAGCGGCTCCAAACAAAAGAAGAAGGCAATTAAGGTGGAAAAAAAATGAAAAACGGGAAAGGAATCCGAAGAGAAAATATGTTGGACTTATTTGGGAATGACAGAAGGGAAAGAGGAATGTGAGGAGAGACAATTAGAGGAAGAAAAGGTATTGTGGGCGATGGAAAACCTATTGTAATCCAGAGAAAGGCCTACACCCTTGACTTCCGCTCACTCGCTCACATGTGGGGAGGTCACTGTACGCCTGGGCTGGGGTTCGACTACCGGCGCGATCTCTGTCTCTACCTGGTATTGCACCCAGACAATACGTATCACTTTCTCTACTCACTCTTGTATACAAACCATTCTTACAAACTCTTATTCTTGTATCTTCTTCGTGTTAGTTGAGATATTATTACACATTTCCTTGCAGGTGCAATACGAAGGTGTTAAAATTCAATGGACATGAAAAAAAGACAAATAACGACGTCCTATGTGAGATAAGCAGAAGTGTTTTAAAATTCACAAAAAACAAGGAATATCTCGGAAATGGTTAAATCTACACAAAAATGCAATTAAGTTTGGTTTGTGGAACATTTAAAGCTGAATTGGAGCGAGACATGTAATCGGCCGTTTCGCACGCGCCAGGAAACGAACCCGGCAGTTTTTGTGTTCGCGCCAATGTTATAAAATAAACGGTTGGAAACCGGGTCGTGGTTGTTCAAAAGAAACTGGAAAACCTTGAAATGGGACGGACGCTACAGAAGGGTTCTCCGACCTTCCTGCTCCTGCACGCTCGCTCGCTCGCTCCGCTCCCAGCAAAACAAACACACACACTTCTTTTGTTGGTGCTCCTACATCTAGCTTTTGTTTGTTATCATAGCTGGTCTATGAATGTTGATATCAGGTGCGAATCTAGGCTTTACATCAGGTGCCACTATGCTCCGGCTATGAACTGTAAGGCACTTCGTTAGTATACAACGTATTTTTACCAAAAAAAAAAATAATTTTTAGAAGAAGGTCCGTGTGTGTGTGTGTGTGTCAGTCTGTGGACAGCATAACTCAAAAACGAAAAGTCAGTTAAAAACCAAAGTTGGTATTTAAGTTTAATGCCATTCAAGGATGCGACACGAAGATTTTGAAGAAAATAGCCCCACCCTAAACTACCCTTTACATGGAAAATTTTTGGAAAATTTTGATTTTCTTGAAAATGGCTCTAACGATTTTGATTAAAATTTCATATGTTTGAGATATTTTTATGACAAATGAAATGTATATCTTGAATTTTCTAGCTATAGCCCCTGTAGTCGTATTTACTCTGGACGACTTTTGCATAACTGGTAAACCGTTAGAGATAGACCAAATCATACTATACAAAAAATGTAGATCTTGCTAAAATACACAATTTATGTCTCAGTAAATTTTCTTGTAGGGTGAACCATTTCGGAGATATTCCTTGTTGTGTGTGTGTGAGTTTTTGAAAACTTAAAGCTTTCGTGAAATGGAACATCGTTGTTCATTTTTTTATATGTTAAGTGTGCAAAGAGAACGGAATCTCAAAGCTTATGTTTATTTCAACTAACACGAAGAAGTATAGCAATACTTCGTCTATCTCTTACAGTTTATCAGTTATATTTGAGTCTTGCTGTTCATATAATGTTAACATTTATGCCTCACGTGTAATATTAATAAATAAATAAATAAATAAATAAACAGAAGGGACGATATTCGTGTAGTGTCTGCAGCGAAGGCCAGGAGCAGTGTGGAGCAAGATGCACAAACGTAATCTACTAGGTACAAGTCGATAAATACTTCTCTTATCTTATCTTTTAAAGGTCAACTCCATTTGGTTCATGTTTAAACAGAATCATCGTCCTCAACGTTCGTGAAGGTGTGAACTTGTATATCTATTGGGTGTATTTCAACTGTTCACTGTGTATTTGTGCAAAAGTTTAAGAAAAAATAAATTAAGAAAAAAGTAACTGGGCTGGACTTTTTGTCACACTGGTGTCAGGAGTGGCACCTGTCGAATTGCCGTTTTGGTGGAATCCATCTGTTTAAAACCGAAGTAAATGCAACACTCCAGCCTTTTTAAAAAGCCAAGCCGATTGTTAAGTAGTTGCCATAGAAACCCTTGCATAATGTGTATCTCCGATTGTATGTGGGTCATGGGCTGGAGTGCACCAGAGCGACACTACTGTGTACTAACCGGAAGTGGGCACTACTCTACCGGTCACCAACACGGTAATTGCCCACCTCGCGACCCCTTCATCAGCGGTCAACAACTTCCGTGCCCGCCAAACTCTCTAGTACTTCCTTATCCCTAGCCAAAATGTCCTCACTCATTTCCATTCAATTCAAGTCTTGAACATCAGTCAATGTAACTTCCCAAAAGTCAGCTGTCCAAATTTGGATCAGACAGTACGTATCTGAATTTTACATTATTGGAGATAACGGCCAGAAAAGCAGCAAGACACTTTGGATCAATTTTTTTTTCCGTAGCATTAGCCGATACAAAGTAGTTCATGTTGTGCGATTACATTTCCCCACTGTAAACGGGGCTTCTGTAAAATTGCTTGAAACTCTGCTTTTTATAAATATCCTAGTTTTCTGTATAACTCTATGCCTATTGTGTGTCCAGAGCGCACCACAGGCGGAACTACAACTACGGTGGGTCCCTAACAGGTGCAGGCAAGTTGTTCAGCGCAACGGACGTTCTCTCATAGAGACGTGAAAGTCCATATACGCTAGTGATATTAAGATACAGATGTTGCAGTATGTTTTAAGGCACAGAAGAGAGGTCAGAAACAAACGAGGCTAACAAAATTGAACAAGTTGATAATGAGTGAAGTTTGAAGAAGACAGTCCCGGGGATATTATCGATTCCCCAGCACAAAACCTATGTATGCAAGAACACAATTAAATGTAGCGCCTTTGAGAGTCGCACAAAGAACCTCCAGCCAAAGGAACAAGAGTTTTAATTAAACGTTTCCTCTGGCAAGAATATCGACTTACGAACCAACCAACCTTCCATACAGACAGTCTTCTTCGTGTTAGTTGAGATAAACATTTGTGCGTATTACTTATTTCGCTGTATGTACAAGAGGAACTTTGATAGTCAAATGTTTCCGTGGTAACCATGGTAACGAACTGGCAACACTGCTCTAATACGGTGGCTTAAGATGATTTGTTGCGCCCAGAGCGATGAAACACAGGTTTTAGTTTTATTGCAGTCCCACAGACGCTGGGAAATATTTACTGCCTTCTCTCTCTGTGTGTGTGTGTGTGTGTGTGTGGATTAAGATGGAATTTCTGAAAACACATGGTGAATCAACCACCAGATGTCTTTGTTGGGCGTGTGTACTCCCTTCAGGGTACACACAGAGCGTGAATATGCTCAACCAACATGGACGGAAACTATTATTATTATTTTTATTAAAAAAAGCCTTCGGGACTGCCATCAGACAAGGCGCAACAAATATAAAATAAATAGTTATTTTGAAAAACATATTCAACACTAAAAAAAAATTATATTAGTTTTTACTCGATCATGCATAAATGTACTAATTATACCTCTGGTATACGTCATTAAAGTTTTCACCAATCAGAAGAAAGCAATAAGTTATTGCCACGAAAATCAAGAAACATGTCCAAAAAAATTCTACATACAATTCATGGGTTGGCCAAAATACATAACCTAGTTTTCACAAAATGTATTGTTGATAAATACATCGACCTTGTGGACTCCCTAGTCTATTTTGTTCAATGTCGAGATAAGAATAAAATCAACACTTAAGATGCTCGTATGAAAATTATGAAACTCGCATCTTATTACTATAGGTCGCGCATTAGTTGTTGAACAATCGCTTTAACAAAGAACCAGTGAGCTAGCCAACTGTTAATCAACAAATACATCTGCTGTATCACATTATATTAAACTGCCCCTATTATTTATATACAAAACATAACATTATATTCAATCCGGAATGAGATCGATTTGGATACGCAAGGTTCAAGTGTTTATGTTTGTCACATGGTTTATGATGCCGGACATGTAAAAACGTGTTTTCGCATTTTTAAGCACGTTTTTGAGTTAGTGAATGTTTTTAGAAGAATATATTGCAAGATTATAGAAACAATAAAGGGTTTTATTGCATTACGATTACATTACAATTCAGCTCGATCTGAATCCGCTTTTAGGTACAGTATTCAATCCGGAATGAGAATACAAATCCATTTGAAATATAAGTATAGCTAAATATCGACCATAAACACTCACGACATCTGTTGGGGACACAGAAAATTACTTGTAAAAGTGTCTCAATTCCCGCGTGTTGTTATTTCTCACAGGGGTGACTTTGATGAAGACACTGCACTGCTACTATACACACCCCTGCTCTACTCTCATTTGCGACACTCACATAACCTCATTATTATTCATTACACATTATGTAATTTTACGTCTCCTTGCAGTTTCCATGGTAACGCACAGATAGCATCGCCCAGGCTGTATTGTTATACAAAACGCACCTATGTAACCCAACACTACGGCCAACTTTCTACGTCAGCTCCTAGCAGTTGCTGCAACAACCACATCAGCACTTTTCAAACCTGCTTACACGTTTAATCATGTGACCTTGTACCTATCTTACAAATCTTTAAAATGGACTTATAAAATTCACAGTTACTTTCCCTTCCAGCTGAAGAGTTCTATGTTTAATCTCTTACATGACAAATAAAATGCATGCCTTGAACTTTCTGGCAATAGTTTCTTAAGTAAAAGTATTTTCTATACACAATTGTTAAACCGTAACAGATAGAAAAAAATCTTACTGCAAAGAAAATCTACGTTTCGCAAAAAAAAAAAAAAAAAAAAAAAAAAAACCCAATTTTTTTTAAACAAACTTTTGTGGCATTAACCATCCCCGAGATATTCTCTGTTATTGTTACTTTTCCTCAATTGAATTCGCTATCCTTTTTCCCCACCATCTTTGTCATTTTTGGCGGAGAGGCGGCTTTGAAAATGAGGTAAAATGAGGCTCAAATGAGACCGGAGTCCGTAGAGCTGAAAGTTATCCGATGTGGGTGTCACTTTCACTAGGCCACTACATAAACAAAAACCGTAACGGTGCGTGTTAAGAACATAAAACACACCCTGTCGTGTCCTTCCCTGTTTACTGTGCGAGTGTGGGCCAATCATAATCGTTACACCACCGTTGCCGAGTTACTTCACGTCTGAAAGAGCTACTTGGAGTATTCCTTCAATTCTTTTAAGTGATTAAATATTTCGAAACCCTGTGACAGAAATAAGTTACTCTACGCATCTTACAAGTAACAAACTATTGTTTTCGTACATTGTTGTGGAATTTGTAACAAAAATAATTTATTTTTTCGAAATCGGCTGATCAAAGAACAATATGAATGCAATCTAATGTATATTTTTTGGAGAGTGACTATTTTGTAGATATTGGTCTGAATGTGTACACGTTTTTAAGTGCTATATCGCTATTTTTTTGTTTTCCGTAATGAAGAAAAACGCCTAGAAATTCAAAGCCAACATATAGCAACCCACTTTTAAGCATGCGAGTATTACTTCAGCACCCTGCATCCCCTTGTAATGTGTAATGAACAACCTAGAATAGTTAAATGTGTAGGTATTGTTACCGGAATGAACGGCGATGTCATCCTCGACGGGCTGCTTGGTGCCCTGCTCTTGGTCAGAAGAGTCCTGATGGTCTAACACCACAACAATTGGCACTTTCTTCTGGGCTACTGTGCCCGCTTCCACAGGTACACACTGCGCCCCCGGGGGCGGGGTTGCCCTCGTCGACGGCGTCCTCCGCAACGAGAGGGACAGTTGTAGACTCTTCCCCGGCGACGGGGTCGGCTCTGAAGAGTTGGTCTTCTGCAACTTGGCATGGGGAGACCTGGTGTTCGACAACTGGAGGAGCGAGGACGCCTTCTTGGGCGGAGTTGTTACCGACGCCGCGAGGGTCACAGCACTGGGAGGAAGTTTCAACAGTTGGGGGCCCTGTATGGTCCTGGTGCAGGCCTTGAGAGGCTGGGGCGCCGAGGGCGACGAGGATGACCTCCTGGCCGGGATGGAGGTCGCCGTATGACGTCGTGACGGGGTCTTGTTCTCGGGGGTGGAGGAGCTTTTATCACTGTCCGTGAGCGCGACGTAGAAGGTGGATCTTCGGCGACCTGAGCCGGGCACTCCGCCCCCCGTGCTGCTGTCCAACATGGCCGCCGTGGTCCTTTCACATCACAACACACGCTTCCTTTGTCTGTCCTCGGAGGAACCTAGCGCCACGTGAGCAAACAAGTTTGTCTGGGTTCCCGACTGGGACTGGCGGGTCGGCGGGCCACGACACGACATGCCTCCCCCCTCCCTCCATCACTCCCCTCCCTCCCTCGCTAGGCCTGCCAACCTACAGTCCGCTCCGAAACAACCTCTTCATCGATACATACTACTTCATCTCAATACAGATAAACAAAATCTGATGTGTTGCACTCACACGACTTTCTCTACTCG
The DNA here is from genome assembly GCA_030765045.1 of Tenodera sinensis. Taxonomy (NCBI): domain Eukaryota; kingdom Metazoa; phylum Arthropoda; class Insecta; order Mantodea; family Mantidae; genus Tenodera; species Tenodera sinensis. The sequence goes on from CM060965.1 coordinate 10,741,579, forward strand.
TCTACTAACTATTCTTACAAACTCTTACTCCTATATATGAAGGCTCTTAATGGTATTTTAGAAAAAAAAAAAAAGTTTTCGAAAACTTTTGCATGTAACGAGAGAAATTTTCTTCAAAATCTTCGTGCCGCATCCTTCAAAGGCATTAAATTTAAATATCAGCTTTGAGTTACGCAGTTAAGACACACACGGACCTTTTTCTAAAAATGCTTTTTTGTGCTCAGGGGGCCTCAAAACATATATTTCCGGTGAAATCTCCACATCGAAAACTTAGTAAAATACAATACTTCCCGCACTGTACGTACTAGAGAAAGTAATGCATACTAAGATTTTAGTGAAAATACACGTTTTAAGGTATTATGAATAAAAACAGCATTTTTGGAGAAAGGGTAAAACAGTTTGCTTTGTTTTTTATCAGGAACAAACACAAATGTGATTCAGGATACAGTCTATTTGTGTTTCTGTCATATTATAACACATGGGTTCTCTCGTTTCCCCCGCCAGCTCTTCTCACCGCCTGCGGTGCCACATGTAGTAAAACCGGGCGTTAAACACTACCAAATCCGGACAGTAAGGGGTTGTTAACTAAATGATAATTAATTTTTTCTTGAAACAAACTAAACAACAATTATAAAAGTAAAAGCAATAAGTTTACAATACTGTTTATATACGATGTTTAAAAAAAAGTGTCCCATATTGTAACATGAGCTGGGATTGGTCAAAACTAGAATAAATGTTCACATAAACATATATCCGGAAACAAATTCGTGTTGAGATATTAGCCATTTTACAAAAATGTGCAACGTATCCACATTTTTTATGGTTCTGGCATAAATCAATGTGTTTAAATGTCCCCATAAACACAAATCCAATGCACTGAGGGCCGACGAACCCGGAGGCCATGCTACTGGGCCTCCTCGACCAATCCATCGTGCGGTAAATGTTTGGTTGTGAGGATCGCTTAGTCCCAATGTTTTAGCAGGACCATGCATTTGGCGAACATATTAACAGATGCTGATTTCTGCGCGATGACATTTAATGGAAGATGGATTGGTCGAGGAGGTCGAGTAGCATGGCCTCCCCGTTCGCCTGATCTCAATCCATTGGATTTCTAACTATGGGGACATTTAAAGACATTGTTATATGCCAAACCTATCGAAAAAGTCCATAAATTGCACATTTTTCTAAAATGACTCATATTTCAAGAGGTATTTGTTTCCGGAGATATGATTATAGGAACTTTTATTCTAGTTTTGACCTGTTGCAATATCGGATACTTTTTTAACATCCTGTACATAGTTCCATGAATTCCAGGCGTCTTCCTTTACGGGTAAACTGCGTTGTCGCACTATCAGGAAGTAATTCCTCGTGTTCTCTTCTCAATGAAACAAATGTCTTTTTCTACCAATAGGAAATCAAGTTGAGACGAATTTGTCCTTGTGTTGCACATAAATAAGATTTTCCTCGTTTCAAGGCTGAAAAACTCCTTTCTGCGCAAGTGAATACAACACTTCTAGTTCGTTTTTCAAATACAGTACATCGAAATAGGAAACATATAGTTCTCTCAGTTTACATTATACATTTGTCGAAAAAATTTTATCGCAACTCGCAAATTCTTTAGAATCCAGTAAGGCCAAAAATTTGAACTGCTTCTGTGATTCAAATCTTAGTTTACTTTGAGTTATTTAAGTGTCCATGACTTCACTAAAAATCCCTTAAATACGAAGAATAGATTTGATCTTCCCAATTTCACTTTCTAGGCCTTTCTTCGTCAATCTGTTAAATATTATTAGTGTATTTTAACGAGATCTACATTTTAGGGGAGTGATTTTGTCTATTTCTTAAGGTTTATCAGTTATACAAAAGTGTAAGAATGAATTATTTCAAACTGGACTCAATAGAGCAGTTGTGGTTTAAGAATGAACTGGAAAGCTACACAGAGCCAAACTTCCTCCCTGTTTCTAGTAATGAGCACTTCCGCCGGCGGTTAACAAGCAGGTTCTTGTTCCCACCGATAATAATTGTGATACGGTTATTGCTATAGTCATACTCATGTCAACCTTTCATACACGCTCGGCTCATGCTAACCGACTTCCGACAACTTCTTGCCACGAAAGCATCCTTGTTTTATAATAAGCACGTGTAGTACCATGGTAACGAAGCTCCAGCTATCCCGTTACCATGGAAACTATTTCTTTTACAATAAACACGTGTAGTACCATGGTAACGAAGCTCCAGCTATCCCGTTACCATGGAAACTATTTCTTTTACAATAAACACGTGTAGTACCATGGTAACGAAGCTCCAGCTATCCCGTTACCATGGAAACTATTTCTTTTACAATAAACACGTGTAGTACCATGGTAACGAAGCTCCAGCTATCCCGTTACCATGGAAACTATTTCTTTTACAATAAACACGTGTAGTACCATGGTAACGAACTTCCAGCTATCCCGTTACCATGGAAACTATTTCTTTTACAATAAACACGTGTAGTACCATGGTAACGAAGTTCCAGCTATCCAGTTACCATGGAAACTATTGCTTCTACAATAAACACGTGTAGTACCATGGTAACGAAGCTCCAGCTATCCCGTTACCATGGAAACTATTTCTTTTACAATAAACACGTGTAGTACCATGGTAACGAACTTCCAGCTATCCCGTTACCATGGAAACTATTTCTTTTACAATAAACACGTGTAGTACCATGGTAACGAAGTTCCAGCTATCCAGTTACCATGGAAACTATTGCTTCTACAATAAACACGTGTAATACCATGGTAACGAAGTTCCAGCTATCCAGTTACCATGGAAACTATTGCTTCTACAATAAACACGTGTAATACCATGGTAACGAAGCTCAGGTTATCCAGTTACCATGGAAACTATTGCTTCTACAATAAACACGTGTAATACCATGGTAACGAAGTTCCAGCTATCCAGTTACCATGGAAACTATTGCTTCTACAATAAACACGTGTAATACCATGGTAACGAAGTTCCAGCTATCCCGTTACCATGGAAACTATTGCTTCTACAATAAACACGTGTAATACCATGGTAACGAAGCTCAGGTTATCCAGTTACCATGGAAACTATTGCTTCTACAATAAACACGTGTAATACCATGGTAACGAAGTTCCAGCTATCCAGTTACCATGGAAACTATTGCTTTTACAATAATCACGTGTAATACCATGGTAACGAAGTCCCAGCTATCCAGTTACCATGGAAACTATTGCTTCTACAATAAACACGTGTAATACCATGGTAACGAACTTCCAGCTATCCAGTTACCATGGAAACTATTGCTTTTACAATAAACACGTGTAATACCATGGTAACGAAGTCCCAGCTATCCAGTTACCATGGAAACTATTGCTTTTACAATAACACGTGTAATACCATGATAACGAACTTCCAGCTATCCAGTTACCATGGAAACTATTGCTTTTACAATAAACACGTGTAATACCATGGTAACGAAGTCCCAGCTATCCCGTTACCATGGAAACTATTGCTTCTACAATAAACACGTGTAATACCATGGAAACTATTGCTTTTACAATAAACACGTGTAATACCATGGTAACGAAGTCCCAGCTATCCAGTTACCATGGAAACTATTGCTTTTACAATAAACACGTGTAATACCATGGTAACGAAGTCCCAGCTATCCAGTTACCATGGAAACTATTGCTTCTACAATAAACACGTGTAATACCATGGTAACGAAGTCCCAGCTATCCAGTTACCATGGAAACTATTGCTTTTACAATAAACACGTGTCATACCATGGTAACGAAGTTCCAGCTATCCAGTTACCATGGAAACTATTTCTTTTACAATAAACACGTGTAATACCATGGTAACGAAGTTCCAGCTATCCAGTTACCATGGAAACTATTGCTTTTACAATAAACACGTGTCATACCATGGTAACGAAGTTCCAGCTATCCAGTTACCATGGAAACTATTGCTTTTACAATAAACACGTGTCATACCATGGTAACGAAGTCCCAGCTATCCAGTTACCATGGAAACTATTGCTTTTACAATAAACACGTGTCATACCATGGTAACGAAGTCCCAGCTATCCAGTTACCATGGAAACTATTGCTTCTACAATAAACACGTGTAATACCATGATAACGAACTTCCAGCTATCTAGTTACCATGGAAACTATTGCTTCTACAATAAACACGTGTAATACCATGGTAACGAACTTCCAGCTATCCCGTTACCATGGAAACTATTGCTTCTACAATAAACACGTGTAATACCATGGTAACGAAGTTCCAGCTATCCCGTTACCATGGAAACTATTGCTTCTACAATAAACACGTGTAATACCATGGTAACGAACTTCCAGCTATCCCGTTACCATGGAAACTATTGCTTCTACAATAAACACGTGTAGTACCATGGTAACGAACTTCCAGCTATCCCGTTACCATGGAAACTATTGCTTTTACAATAAACACGTGTAATACCATGGTAACGAAGCTCAGGTTATCCAGTTACCATGGAAACTATTGCTTCTACAATAAACACGTGTCATACCATGGTAACGAACTTCCAGCTATCCCGTTACCATGGAAACTATTGCTTCTACAATAAACACGTGTAATACCATGGTAACGAACTTCCAGCTATCCCGTTACCATAGAAACTATTGCTTTTACAATAAACACGTGTAATACCATGGTAACGAAGCTCAGGTTATCCAGTTACCATGGAAACTATTGCTTCTACAATAAACACGTGTCATACCATGGTAACGAACTTCCAGCTATCCCGTTACCATGGAAACTAATGCTTTTACAATAAACACGTGTAATACCATGATAACGAAGTTCCAGCTATCCCGTTACCATGGAAACTATTGCTTCTACAATAAACACGTGTAATACCATGGTAACGAAGTTCCAGCTATCCCGTTACCATGGAAACTATTGCTTCTACAATAAACACGTGTCATACCGTGGTAACGAAGTTCCAGCTATCCAGTTACCATGGAAACTATTGCTTTTACAATAAACACGTGTAATACCATGGTAACGAACTTCCAGCTATCCCGTTACCATGGAAACTATTGCTTCTACAATAAACACGTGTAATACCATGGTAACGAACTTCCAGCTATCCCGTTACCATGGAAACTATTGCTTTTACAATAAACACGTGTAATACCATGGTAACGAACTTCCAGCTATCCCGTTACCATGGAAACTATTGCTTTTACAATAAACACGTGTAATACCATGGTAACGATGTTCCAGCTATCCCGTTACCATGGAAACTATTGCTTTTACAATAAACACGTGTAATACCATGGTAACGAACTTCCAGCTATCCCGTTACCATGGAAACTATTGCTTTTACAATAAACACGTGTAATACCATGGTAACGAACTTCCAGCTATCCCGTTACCATGGAAACTATTGCTTTTACAATAAACACGTGTAATACCATGGTAACGAAGTTCCAGCTATCCCGTTACCATGGAAACTATTGCTTTTACAATAAACACGTGTAATACCATGGTAACGAATTTCCAGCTATCCCGTTACCATGGAAACTATTGCTTTTACAATAAACACGTGTAATACCATGGTAACGAACTTCCAGCTATCCCGTTACCATGGAAACTATTGCTTTTACAATAAACACGTGTAATACCATGGTAACGAAGTCCCAGCTATCCCGTTACCATGGAAACTATTGCTTTTACAATAAACACGTGTAATACCATGGTAACGAAGTCCCAGCTATCCCGTTACCATGGAAACTATTGCTTCTACAATAAACACGTGTAATACCATGGTAACGAAGTCCCAGCTATCCCGTTACCATGGAAACTATTGCTTCTACAATAAACACGTGTAATACCATGGTAACGAAGTCCCAGCTATCCCGTTACCATGGAAACTATTGCTTCTACAATAAACACGTGTAATACCATGGTAACGAAGTCCCAGCTATCCCGTTACCATGGAAACTATTGCTTCTACAATAAACACGTGTAATACCATGGTAACGAAGTCCCAGCTATCCCGTTACCATGGAAACTAATGCTTCTACAATAAACACGTGTAATACCATGGTAACGAACTTCCAGTTATCCAGTTACCATGGAAACTATTGCTTTTACAATAAACACGTGTAATACCATGGTAACGAAGTTCCAGCTATCCAGTTACCATGGAAACTTTATTGTTTTTACAATAAACACGTGTAATACCATGGTAACAAAGTCCCAACTATCCAGTTACCATGGAAACTTTATTGTTTTTACAATAAACACGTGTAATACCATGGTAACGAACTTCCAGCTATCCCGTTACCATGGAAACTATTGCTTTTACAATAAACACGTGTAATACCATGGTAACGAACTTCCAGCTATCCAGTTACCATGGAAACTTTATTGTTTTTACAATAAACACGTGTAATACCATGGTAACAAAGTCCCAACTATCCAGTTACCATGGAAACTTTATTGTTTTTACAATAAACACGTGTAATACCATGGTAACGAACTTCCAGCTATCCCGTTACCATGGAAACTATTGCTTTTACAATAAACACGTGTAATACCATGGTAACAAAGTCCCAACTATCCAGTTACCATGGAAACTTTATTGTTTTTACAATAAACACGTGTAATACCATGGTAACGAACTTCCAGCTATCCAGTTACCATGGAAACTATTGCTTTTACAATAAACACGTGTAATACCATGGTAACGAAGTCCCAGCTATCCCGTTACCATGGAAACTATTGCTTTTACAATAAACACGTGTAATACCATGGTAACGAAGTTCCAGCTATCCAGTTACCATGGAAACTATTGCTTTTACAATAAACACGTGTAATACCATGGTAACGAAGCTCAGGTTATCCAGTTACCATGGAAACTATTGCTTTTACAATAAGCACGTGTAATACCATGGTAACAAAGTTCCAGCTATCCAGTTACCATGGAAACTATTGCTTTTACAATAAACACGTGTAATACCATGGTAACGAAGCTCAGGTTATCCAGTTACCATGGAAACTATTGCTTTTACAATAAGCACGTGTAATACCATGGTAACAAAGTTCCAGCTATCCAGTTACCATGGAAACTATTGCTTTTACAATAAACACGTGTAATACCATGGTAACGAAGCTCAGGTTATCCAGTTACCATGGAAACTATTGCTTTTACAATAAGCACGTGTAATACCATGGTAACAAAGTTCCAGCTATCCAGTTACCATGGAAACTATTGCTTTTACAATAAACACGTGTAATACCATGGTAACGAAGTTCCAGCTATCCAGTTACCATGGAAACTTTATTGTTTTTACAATAAACACGTGTAATACCATGGTAACAAAGTCCCAACTATCCAGTTACCATGGAAACTTTATTGTTTTTACAATAAACACGTGTAATACCATGGTAACGAACTTCCAGCTATCCCGTTACCATGGAAACTATTGCTTTTACAATAAACACGTGTAATACCATGGTAACGAACTTCCAGCTATCCAGTTACCATGGAAACTTTATTGTTTTTACAATAAACACGTGTAATACCATGGTAACAAAGTCCCAACTATCCAGTTACCATGGAAACTTTATTGTTTTTACAATAAACACGTGTAATACCATGGTAACGAACTTCCAGCTATCCCGTTACCATGGAAACTATTGCTTCTACAATAAACACGTGTAATACCATGGTAACAAAGTCCCAACTATCCAGTTACCATGGAAACTTTATTGTTTTTACAATAAACACGTGTAATACCATGGTAACGAACTTCCAGCTATCCAGTTACCATGGAAACTATTGCTTTTACAATAAACACGTGTAATACCATGGTAACGAAGTCCCAGCTATCCCGTTACCATGGAAACTATTGCTTTTACAATAAACACGTGTAATACCATGGTAACGAAGTTCCAGCTATCCAGTTACCATGGAAACTATTGCTTTTACAATAAACACGTGTAATACCATGGTAACGAAGCTCAGGTTATCCAGTTACCATGGAAACTATTGCTTTTACAATAAGCACGTGTAATACCATGGTAACAAAGTTCCAGCTATCCAGTTACCATGGAAACTATTGCTTTTACAATAAACACGTGTAATACCATGGTAACGAAGCTCAGGTTATCCAGTTACCATGGAAACTATTGCTTTTACAATAAGCACGTGTAATACCATGGTAACAAAGTTCCAGCTATCCAGTTACCATGGAAACTATTGCTTTTACAATAAACACGTGTAATACCATGGTAACGAAGCTCAGGTTATCCAGTTACCATGGAAACTATTGCTTTTACAATAAGCACGTGTAATACCATGGTAACAAAGTTCCAGCTATCCAGTTACCATGGAAACTATTGCTTTTACAATAAACACGTGTAATACCATGGTAACGAAGCTCAGGTTATCCAGTTACCATGGAAACTATTGCTTTTACAATAAGCACGTGTAATACCATGGTAACAAAGTTCCAGCTATCCAGTTACCATGGAAACTATTGCTTTTACAATAAACACGTGTAATACCATGGTAACGAAGCTCAGGTTATCCAGTTACCATGGAAACTATTGCTTTTACAATAAACACGTGTAATACCATGGTAACGAAGTTCCAGCTATCCAGTTACCATGGAAACTATTGCTTTTACAATAAACACGTGTAATACCATGGTAACGAAGTCCCAGTTATCCAGTTACCATGGAAACTACTGCTTTTACAATAAACACGTGTAATACCATGGTAACGAAGCTCAGGTTATCCAGTTACCATGGAAACTATTGCTTTTACAATAAACACGTGTAATACCATGGTAACGAAGTTCCAGCTATCCAGTTACCATGGAAACTATTGCTTTTACAATAAACACGTGTAATACCATGGTAACGAAGTCCCAGTTATCCAGTTACCATGGAAACTACTGCTTTTACAATAAACACGTGTAATACCATGGTAACGAAGCTCAGGTTATCCAGTTACCATGGAAACTATTGCTTTTACAATAAGCACGTGTAATACCATGGTAACGATGTTCTGACCAGCTAGTTAGGTGCCATGGAAACGTTCTTGTTTTTCCCAGTAACCTCGGTTACCAGGCAAGTTGGGGACTTTCTTGAGCGGCCAGTGGAATGCTCTCTCAAATTGATCGTGAGGAAGTGGACAGGGGTCGGGAGGGAGGGGTTGCAGCAGTCCATTTCCGCTAGCAGCTTCGTGGTCGGAATGGGTAACATGGGGGTGTACAATATTTTGGGAAGGGTTAGCGACCCAGCGTGCTAGTTCAAGGGCAGCAGCAGCAGCCACACCCCGATCTCCAAGACGAGATAAAGGCGACCAGCTCCATTGCCTTGGGGCACTGACTATACACCCATAATCTCCTCCTCAGCAAAGCACTTCAGCAGCCGCAAAGACACTCCATACCACATTCACTGACCTACTGTCGCATCGATCTCTATTATCGCTTTCCTATACCCTAACGTGGGAGTAGATAATAATGACCTACTAAACTCAAGCCGATAGATACCAACTTGCGAGAAGTAACCATGGCAACCAGAACTCGCTTGCGGGACGCAGTTCGAATCCTATCAGTGACTCACGCGACTTTCTGTACTCATTCATTCCTAAAACACTTATTTCTCTATCTACTTCATGTTAATTGAGAAAAACAGTTGTAAAAATTGTTTATTACATACTTCCTTATAGATACATATAAATTTGTTAAGTTTTATAGAAGTTATTGGCTTTTTCTTTCTAATTTCTTGTTATGCTAACCTGAATAAATAGAATTAAAGTATTTGCAGCTATCTCATATTGTAAAAAACTGCATGCAAGTGCACCAAATTTAACCCTGTCAGCTTTCAAACGTGCCATTACACCGATTATTTTACCTGGGTCCTCCCCGTCCTTTACCGTCCACTGTTTATCGCTCTATCGACCACAGCTTCGACTAAGGTGCCTCCGAAACGCAAGAGATAAATAAACAATAACGACTTCCTATTTGAGAAAAGCCGAAGTATCGCAAAATTCAAATAACAAGGAATATCTCGGAAATAGTTAACTGCATAAAAATTATATTTGACATGAGGTGTATGTTTTAACGAGATCTACATTCTTATTAGTAACATTTTGTCTGTCCCTGACGGTTTAACAGTTATTCAAAATCATTGTAATTTTCTTCGAGTCTTACAAAACACTTTTAGTCCTGAAAACCAATAACGCGTTATTAAAAGTGCTGGAAAGAGTGGCATGAGCTCGGAATGGGAGACACCGTCATCGGGCAAGTCGCCCGCTTGTGTTAATTAGTCGTTCACAGATCAACGACCCCGTAACTGCTGCCAATTCTCGCATTCCGCGTCTTCCAGTTCTCAGAACTATGTATCTAAACCCGAAAAACGGAAATGCTGCTCTCTGCTGATATCTTGTGCGTTTCCAAGGTAACCAGATCGAAAGTACTTTCGCTGCGCAATTATTTCCTCCTCCATATTAGAAGTAACAGTTTCCATGGTAACCGCAACGAATGTACTTTCGCTGAGCATTATTCTTTGCTCCACATTACAAGTAGCTGTTTCCATGGTAACCATACACTAAGCCGAAGTGTAACGAATTTGCATAACAGAATTAACAGACGCGGGCGGAGCGCATATCGATACGGAACAAAAGACGAGCGAACAATGGAAATTCATAAGCCGCTACTATAGAACACAAACAAATGAATGTTTACAAACGTCCCACTTGCGGCAGTGAACCGGTTTTCAGATTTTTCGCTGTTAAACTTTCACTACTGCCACAGATCGACAACCACCCACTCACAACGTCGTCGTCAGCTGTTCGATAGCTAGTCGCCACGCTTCGCAATTTAGCCTAAGTGCGCGGGCAGGCGAGAGAGAAAAAAAAAAAAAAAAAGGAGCAGCGTTTCCATGGTGACGAGAAAGTCGATATAATTATGATGTATGTATTACGTTGCTTTAAGCCGAAGTACGCACACTAACTTTACGCCAAGACGACAATGAGAACGTTCAACTGTTATATCTTTGGTATCCTGAGGTAGAGGATACATAAATCAAAGTTGGTGAACCAATTTGCCAGCAAGTCATTATTTAAAAGTGAATCTTATTAAAAGAGAACGCTCCAAGTTATTATCCCATTAACTTGTTCAAACTAATAAACGATCCTTTGTTTGCGGCCATCACGACCTCTAGATTGTATCAAACACGCTCCACGTATGTTCTTTGTCTCCGTTTCTTTGACAAGGTTGGCAATACTATATTTTTGAGAACCTGAGTGATTCCGTGACCCAATTATCCAGTCACGACGTGTGTTGCAGCAACATCATCCTCATGACGTGCCACATGAGGTTGGGCGTTATCATAATGAATAAGAATCACGGCCCCATAAACTTTCCCACGTTTTTTTTTTCTACCTACTTACATATAGTAAGTATAGGAAGTATAGATAAGATTTTTTCTATTCCAGTCTTATCGACAATAATACGACCAATAAAACGGAAGGAAATGCTGCATTTTAACTACTTATTGATACCAATTTATCTTTATTACTTCGTCACGTAAACAGTAATTTAGTAATAATAGTTATGTTGTTCACATACGAACACATTTTACTAAAAATACTATTTTTGTATTGTGGTTCTCTAAAAATTATTTTTGCAGTAAACTTTTTGGGCATTTGCCTTAAAACTATCGATTATTATTATTATATTGAGGTTTAAAATGTAAAAGAGATTTCACACTGAAATTTATAAGCATATAATGGTTAGTACCTGGGCAATCATAGAATATTATATTAATTGTATGTTGAAGGGGAAACAGAGGATAAATGAATGTGCTACGTAAAAGAAATGCGAGTAGAAAGCCATTTGAAAGTAATATATTCTGTAGTAAAATTGTTGCCATAAAAAGTTCCCCATAAAAAATACATATACGTGCCGAATTTCGCGGTGATCGGTTAAGCGGTTTTCGAGATTAAAAGTTAGATATATACAAACATTCAAGTTGTATAGATGATATGAATTGTTTGTAGAAGAGTGAGTGAAGAAAGAGATGTGAATGCGTTACCTAAAAGTGAGAGGAAAAAACAGTGTAAATGTAATAGCATTTATATTTCAAACATATAGAACATGGTATGACAAATGTTTCTTGGTGCAAAATCATGTTTTTATGGAAAATGGTTTATAGAAGAGTGGGTAGAGAAAGAAATGTAAATGTGTTACCTAAAAGTAAGTAGATATAACACTGTGAATGTAATATGCAACATCTCTATTTTAAACATACAGAAAATTGTATATTTATTTGTAGAAGAGTGAGTAGAGAAAGAGATGTGAATGCGTTACCTAAAAGTGAGAGGAAAAAACAGTGTAAATGTAATAGCATTTATATTTCAAACATATAGAACATGGTATGACAAATGTTTCTTGGTGCAAAATCATGTTTTTATGGAAAATGATTTATAGAAGAGTGAGTAGAGAAAGAAATGTGAATGTGTTACCTAAAAGTAAGTAGAGAAAACACTGTGAATGTAATATGCATGTATACAAAAATTTAATCAAATCTTTAGAGCCGTTTCTGAAATACCGGGAATACATATACAAGAATTGCGCAGTAAAAGCGGGAATAAAAAATGTTATTTTTAATGTAAAATCGCGTTTTTTCGGGAATTACACCTATATAGATGAACTTAAAAAGCAAAACCCTATCTGAATACAAAATTTGATCGAAATCGTTAGAGCCGTTTCCATTTAAATATATAAGATGTAAGACAACATTGAAAACAAATGTTCAACAAAATTAGCTGAAGAAAATATTTGGGGCTTTGTCTCGACTTGTGCGCCATAACCTTGACATCATATAGGTGAGACCGAGGCCCACGGTATAGAAGGCCCAGAAACGAATCAATCAGCTGATACAGGGGAACCTATGGACATACAAACATGGCTACCAGTGTTGTGAGTTATTGCTAACACGTGTTAATTTTGCTTAATTGAAAGTGAATTAGTGGTGGTATATGCTGTTAAGTGATTGTGTTTGTGACTGTGTTTATTTGTAAACGGTGTAAAGTATAAAAATTCGTTTTGCAGTAGTTTTCTTGCTGTAGTAAGAGAATTATATACACGTGCTATTCGCTCAAAGTTTTAACGGTATCTTTTGAGTAATTGAACAGCTTTTCGCCTGGTTTTCGTAAGTTCTACTTGTTATAGTTGAACTATTAAATTAAAATTAGTATTTTCATTTATAGTATGTCATTTTAAGTGATTTAAGAAATGCTTAATTCTTCAGTGAAGTTATTCAAGAATCCATAACCTATTTTGTTATATGGTGATGCCGGTACTGAAAGGTATGTAATTCTACTTCTGTTTTGTTTAAGGTGTAGAATTGAATTGAACAATATGGGTCGACGTTGTAGTGTGTTTGGATGTAGAACTAATTACGACAGTCAAGCAGAAAGTCATTCAGTATTCTCACTGCCAAAAGATGAAAATCTTCGTAGGGCTTGGCTAAGAAATATTCCAACTGATTTTTCAAAATTGAAAAATCCAATGGTCTGTGAAAAACATTTTGAAGAATCTTATATAATAAGAATAGATAAAGTTGTTACAGTAAAAGGGGAAGAGTTGGAATATCAAAGGAAAATACCAAAACTTAGAGAAAATGCAGTGCCTACTATATTTCCAAATACACCAGGTTACTGTTCTAAGACACTTCCAAAAGTTAAACGTCTGGTTGACGTAGAAGATGAAAATCTGGCCCAGGCTATTCGTGAAAGTATTGAGTCAAATAAAGAATACAATGAACGTGACTCAGTTAATAGTATGAATGATGTTATTTCATACCTAAATTCGAGACAAATACATTCCAGTAAATGGACAATAATTAAGGACCAGGGAAATATTCTTATTTGTTTATTGGGTACCACCAATGGAATTCCTTGTGTTAAATCCTTTCTGACTGTGAAAGAAGACTTGTCTATTGAAATTAATGTGAATAATATTCGTTTGCCTAGTACTAAAAGTGCAATAAAGCAATTAAATTCTTTAAATGCTTTGGACAAAATCATGTCAGAAATTGAAAACAGCAATGTAACAATGTCTTCAACAAAAGATAAATTGGACTCTGCTATTGAACTACTACAGTCTTTGCCTGCTTATGATGAAAATGAGCACATTAGATTTATTGTAGAACAATTGAGTCTGTCACAAACTCCAAAAAATAACAGGCAATATGGCAACAAAAGTATGGTACTATCATCGACACTTTATGTTCACTCTCCATCTGCATATAATGCTTTGAGAAAATGTGATTTATTGATTTTGCCACACCCACGTACCTTGCAAAAATTAATTTCATCTTATGAATTGTCACTAGAAAGTAGCTCATATTTGGAGAACAGAATTAAACACTTAAAACCACATGAACTGTTGGTATCACTGATAATGGATGAGATTTATATACAACCTCGACTGTCATTTAAGGGTGGAGAAATTTATGGCAGTAGTAGTAATGATGCTGAAAAATGTGCTAAGACAGCACAAGTGTTTATGGTCTCCTCACTTTTATCTAAATATTTAGATGTTGTGGCCATTATACCGGTTATTCACATGACAAGTGAACAGTTGAAGTCATTCATATTTGATATTCTGAACTTGTTAGAAAGAATAGGATTTAAAGTTGTTTGCCTAGTAGCAGATAACAATATGATAAACAGGAAGGCCTATGAACTTATGACATCAAATAAAACTTTGCAGTCTAGCATTAGTCATCCATTAGACTCATCTCGAAGGCTCTTTTTTATGTTTGACACTGTTCACATCCTGAAGTGTATTAGAAATAATTGGGAAACAAAAAAGAATATAAATAAGACTTTGTATTTTCCTGACATGAATGATCATTCTAATATATTGTCAGCACAGTACAGGCATTTAGAATTAATGTATGAAAAAGAAAAAGATTCACTTGTTAAATATGGACATACACTTTCAGCTAAAGTATTATATCCATCTTCTATTCAGAAACAGAACGTGAGCCTGGTGTTGAAAATTTTTAATGATAATAACATTGTTGCCTTGAAACATGCCACAAAAGATTTGCCTGAGGTTTCTGAAGATATAAATCAGACAGTAATTTTCCTAAACATAATTGTCAAGTGGTGGAAAATTGTTAATGTTAAGAGTGTGTTTGAGGGGAAGCGGTTCAATGATCCATACAGGGAGGCGATTAGAAGCCCATCAGACATGCAGTATGAATTTCTAAAGAAAATGTGTCATTGGCTAAAAATTTGGCGAGTGTCTGTTCACTCAGGCAGTGGTTTAACTCCTCAAACATTTCAATCTCTGATTACGACGCTTGAATCTTTCCTTGAAATCATTCCATATCTATTGGAAAAATATAAATTTGATTACATTTTGCTAAGCAAATTTCAGAGTGACAATTTGGAAGGTCGTTTTGGCTGCTATAGGCAACTAAGTGGTGCAAACTATTATATCAGTTACCTACAGGTTTTAGAAAATGAAAGAAAATTAAGGTTCAAGAATTCTGTACTGTTTGCTGCTCAAAATGGCAATGTGAGCTTAAAGGAATTGATTCCTACTCAACAAAATTATGACAAATATATTGATATAAGTCATTTTTCTGATATTCTCTCTCTGGAAGACTTTGAAATGGATGTCATTCCCAATGATGTTGTACCAATATTAACTTATTTAGGAGGATTTGCAAGTAGACAAGTTCTACGAAGATCAAAATGTAATGTATGTACTTCGTGGCTCCAATTAAACAAAGAAGTAGAAGTAGATTCTTCATATGACTTTGTCAAAGACTTGGACAGAGGAAAGTTAACCTTGCCTACTGAAAAAGTTGTGTTTACTGTTGGGTTGGTGTGGCATACCATGTCATTATTGGTACAAGACTACATGGAGAAATTTTTAACATGTGGAAAACAGCTTTCAGTAGCTCATAAAATTTGCAATTTAAGATTGATGAAATCAGATATGGAAAATACTGAATGTAAATGTTCACTAAAGAAGACCTTAATGGAAAAATTGGACAGTGTTGCCCTTTGTGTAAACAAAATTCTAATAAATAATTTTGTGAAAATGTCCAACGACCAATCATATGATGTCAAAGACACTTTAAGAAAAGTAAAAAAGTTGAAAACTTAAATGTTCAGCACATATGGGCAGGGAATAATATTGTACAGAGTCAGTAGTATAGTGTACAAAGTGAAGTGAAGTGTAAATAGTTGAGTGCATAAGCTGGGATGCATATTTTTTGGTGTGCCGAGTGAAAATGTGTAAGCTGGGATGCATATTTTTTGGTGTGCCGAGTGAAAATGTGTAAGCTGGGATGTATATTTTTTGGTGTGCCGAGTGAAAATGTGTAAGCTGGGATGTATATTTTTTGGTGTGCCGAGTGAAAATGTGTAAGCTGGGATGTATATTTTTTGGTGTGCCGAGTGAAAATGTGTAAGCTGGGATGCATATTTTTTGGTGTGCCGAGTGAAAATGTGTAAGCTGGGATGTATATTTTTTGGTGTGCCGAGTGAAAATGTGTAAGCTGGGATGTATATTTTTTGGTGTGCCGAGTGAAAATGTGTAAGCTGGGATGTATATTTTTTGGTGTGCCGAGTGAAAATGTGTAAGCTGGGATGTATATTTTTTGGTGTGCCGAGTGAAAATGTGTAAGCTGGGACGCATATTTTTTGGTGTGCCTAGTGAAAATGTGTAAGCTGGGACGCATATTTTTTGGTGTGCCAAGTGAAAATGTGTAAGCTGGGATGTATATTTTTTGGTGTGCCGAGTGAAAATGTGTAAGCTGGGATGTATATTTTTTGGTGTGCCGAGTGAAAATGTGTAAGCTGGGACGCATATTTTTTGGTGTGCCTAGTGAAAATGTGTAAGCTGGGACGCATATTTTTTGGTGTGTCCAGTGAAAATGTGTCCTTAACCACATCCCACACCATGAATTCACAGTACTGCCACATATGCTTCCTTGAATTCTCTCCGGTGGAGGTTTTTTAGTGAAGTAGTACCTTCGGGTGAGGCTCACAGTCCCCCTCTGTGCCATCCCAGCGCATGGGGCTCCGTAAATGGATTTTTCCTCCACTTGAAAAAAAAAAAAAAAAAAAAAAATTGTGTGTGCATGTAATGGGACATATAGTTCTGGTATGCCTAAGAGCGAATGTGTCTGTATGAAACTGTTGTTTTTATTATTATTATTGATATTTTTAAATTTTATTTTATATTTAAAGTGATAAAGTGTCGGGTCTATTATTACAGTACATAGCAGCGTTCTTATTTTGTATCATTGTCGTCCATTACATGCAATGCATTTTATTTCATTGCTAATATATGAAATTTGATGTGTTACCAACATGATTTTTGTTTGTTGTTAGCTAATGCTGGATTTCAGACAATGAAGCCATTAATCCTCTTGCTCTCCAATATTTTTCACTGATGATATTGAAGACAGCAATAGCAGTAATAGTAACCGCTTTTTAGAGAGCACCATATTTTTATGTTTTGTATGTTACTATCACAGCACACTCCCTTAACATAGACAATCATGTTGTATCTTAATTGTTCTTTCACACAATACACAAGACACTCCCTCAAAAAATACTTTTACATTGAGTAATTGTAACATAATTTAAGTTAAACAAATATTTAACTAACAAACACTTTTACTTGAATGTGTATCACAAAGGATATACAAACTTGTTTGATAGTTCTTTGAATCTAATAGATTGCAAAGGTTTTGTTAAAATGTCTGCAATTTGTTTATCATTAGGACAATACTCTAAATTAAACCATTGTTTAATTCATCATGTATGAAATTATACTTTATGTCAATGTGATTTGCGTTACATGATGCTTGGCCAGATTTGATCATTTTAATGCAACTTTGATTGACTACATTGTAATTTTACAATTTTTTACTTTCCAATATTGAGTTCTTCAATGAGATTCTTCAAAAACTTTATTTGCTTGCAGCAGAGTGCAGCAGCAACATATTCTGCTTCTGTGGTTGATTATGCCACAATACTTTGTTTTCTTGAACTCCATATGACCGGTCCTCCTCCAATCATAACAATGAAACCAGTTGTACTTTTTCTGTCTTTCATGTCCCCAGCAAAATCTGAATCGCAGTAGGTATGTCTTTACTTGGATTTCATGTTCACTCGCTGGTGAGTAATGGATTCCAAGATTCTTGTTGCAGATGAGATATCTGAGAGTTCGCTTGATATTGATTACATCCTACTGAGATAGTGGAAATTTCTAGTCTATGGGAATTTATGTGAAAATCCGTGTTACTCCTAGTGTTGTATTCATGAATCTGGTTGTTTTAGTGCTGTTTTCAGTTCTTTTTGCTAGCAAAATTATCTCGACTATGTACAATGAATATGTCAAAATGTTCAGTTTCTTAAGGTATTCTCTACAGGATTCCTGTCTAATTAATCTTACAATTATTCCTATAACTCTTTTTTGTAATATAAATAGTCTTTTTGTGTGTACTGTTACACTTTGCCCCCATACTGTTATATCGTAAGCAAGATGTGGGTATATTAACCCATAATAAATTTTTCGTAGGAGGTCTGCATTTACGAGTTTTGCCATTTGCTTTAGAATGAACAGGCTAGAGGAGATTTTGTTGCATTTTATTTAATAGTGTTTCATGATTAACGCAGTGTAACGCTTTGCTCAAATCTAAAAATATACAGCTATTTTGATGCTTTTTTTGTAAGCAGTCTATCAGATGTTCTATTATTTCTACTATTGCATCTTGTGTGGATTTACCTTTTTTAAAACCAAATTGTAAATTATTTAATACTTGGTGTTTCACTAAAAAAAGCCATGTTTTGCAATTACTTTTTTGACAGCAAGAGAGAGAATGGGGAAACTAATGTTATTGGTCGGTAATTATCTATAGATTCTTTGTCACCTTTCTTGTGAAGTGGGCTTACGATGGCATTCTTTAAACAATCAGGGAAAATTCCTGAACTGATTGAGGTATTTATCCATTCTACTAATGGTTCAAGCGTGTAGGGTGTACCTTTTTTAAAGTAACATGGTAGGGATCCCATCATTACCATATGATTTTTTTAGTTTATTTATAATTTTTAATACCTCTTCTTTACTTATTTCAGGAATATATACTGAATTACTAATACTCGTAACTTTGCAGTGGTTAACTGGTATTGTGTTTAAGTTAGTTTCAACTAGTTTATTTATGTTCATAAAACTATCATTGAACATGTTACTTATTACATTGGGAGCTTTACTTATCTTGTGTGTTGTTTTTATTTGAATGTTATCTAATTTGTTTTTGCCAAATTCATTATTTACCACATTCCAAGTTGTTTTTGAGATATTAACCGAGTTATTAATTACATTATTATAATACTCCCTTTTAGATTTTTTATTAATATTTTATAGAACTTTTTAAAATTTATATACACATCTTTGTCTGTTATTTTGTTTTTCTGTATTTATCGTAATATTTTATTTTTGTTTTAGCATCTGTTACATCTTTGTTTATCCATTTATTCACGGTGTAGTTCTTTATTTTCTTTACTCTTTTTGGGCATGCAATATCAAAGTAGTAATTAAAAATCACGTAAAAATTATTCCATTTTTTGTTCACGTCAACTTCTTTAAAAACATTTACCCATTTCTCATTGGCTATTATGTTGCAAAGAGAGACAATGTTTGCCTTATTGATTTCTCGCATTTCCTTAACATCTAATATGGTGAGATAATCTTTATTATATTGATATGCCATTTGTTATTTCGGTAACGTATAATATTGTGCAGGTCTTTTCTTACGCGTTTTTATTTTCAATAATGAGTGACAATTCAATGGATATCATTTCCGTACGTTTTTCCTCCAAGCGGGAAAGTCATTCACGTTCGGCTAGGTCGATGTTCGGTTCCTCTTGATCAGCTGTTTCAAAGATACGGCAAGCGGGCCGCAGCCTGAGATTCACGCCAGCCTCGGGTGAGACAGACTCACGCCCCTGGAGTCTCCAGCAGCGCGCAGGAGGGACTGAAGAAGAAGGGAAATGTATTTTTGGTCGCTCCCTCGCTCGTTCGCTCAGTGACGCAGCCAACAGTCTTTTGTTACACCTAACAAATCCGCCACAAGTGTCCAGCCCAGATAACACAGCGTTCCTACCTATAACGGTTTACCATTTACACTTGCTTCAACAGTAACGGACGTTTCAACTCTAATTGCTAACAGCAAACAAATCTCACATTCTGCACTCACTCGCTCCTATACTATCAACTGTTGTTACACAAACTGCGTATTCGATAATTCAAACCAATAACGAAGAATATCTCCGAAATGGTTAATGCTACGAAAAAGTTACTTGGCATAAATTGTAGATTTTAACGATATCTAATATTTTGTCTATTTCTTGTGGTTTATCAGTTATACAAGTCATTCATAATGATACCAAAGCACGTGTCCAGAAAACGAAGAGAGGACTCGGCCTAAAAAGACAACTGCCCATCGCGTTGCACCTCGCTGTATCAATATAGATGAAACAGAAGAGCTACGCCAGGCGGTCTACGTCACCTGTCGCACACACACACGTCACGGACCGGAAGATACGTTCAACTTTTCTTGAGAAAACGGTTTTTAACGAACACTTCCTGGGTATAAGGAGCACCCTTTTTATTGTTTTATTTATGTTTTATGTTTCTTTATTGGTGAACTACAATTATGTAGGTAGTTGTTTAAACACACCTATGGAAGTTAAACTCAATTTTGCACACAATGAATTATTGTGCTATTAAAAATGCAGACAACCAAAAACGATTTAAATTATGTCCTAAACCCTCAGGGACTTCATAATTACATTATTGTGAATTCGGTTTCCAAGTTTTGATGAACATAAAAAATATTTACAATGGTGAGACTCGAACCTGTGACATTGGGGCTTAGCGCAGAGGTCCCGTCACAATCCTATTCAGCTATTTCGAGACTTGACTGAATGCACGTACCACGTCCAATAGTAGGACTTGTATGCCTGGCGCTATGCCATTGCCACCTCGCAAGTTTTCGTGCTTGATTTAGCCTTTTAAGACAGTTTTAATATTATTTCTAAATTGGCAAAAGCTGTTATGCATACTAATTCAGATGCACGAGGCGTAGTTCACGCAAAAATGCAAATAAACTGTTATTTAATAATATGTCCGTTTTGACTGCACGGGTCCATGATGGATGAGGCGTGTCTAAATTTTTCGTAATTTTTGGCAGCCAATCCCTGCTCTAAGTACAAGAATCCGCCATTTTCTTTTTAGCTGACGTTGTTAGTGTACTCATATGATAGGTCCATTTTTTCAGAGGCGTTTACTGAATTACGTTGCTATGTATACGCTAATAAAAAGTTTGTAAAATCGGAATTCGCTCTCAGTAAACGAGTCGTATGTTTTTGAAGTGTACTTTAGCGAGGAGTACGTTTGGTCCCTTGAAGCACTGTTGCTCTCAATTCTGCGCATTCCTCTCTTTAAGAACGTCAAGCAATACATTTTAGTAAGCGCAAAACTGGGCTAAGGCGCACATGCCGTTAGATGGGTGGCCTACCTTCCAAAAAAATAAGGCGCGGCTGACTCACCTGGTATAAAAAAATGAATCACGATGCTTGATTTGAAGGAAGTATAACTTTTCCAAAACACACACAAATAACAAGGAATATCTCTGAAATGGTTCACCCTACAAGAAAATTTATTCAGACATAAATTGTCTATTTTAGCAAGATCTACATTTTTGTACACTAAGATTTGGTCTATCTCTTACGGTTTACCAATTATGCAAAAGTCATCCAGAGTCAGGGTTGCCAATGTAACATGAATATGTAATAGTATCGATGTTTATAGTACAAAATTTACGATCTGAATCAGTATTACAACTTCAGCACTTATGTTTGTGACATTATTCATGAGAAAGTTCATCTTCCTCAACTGTTGCAGCATTATAAACATTTTTTGTTGATATAAACTTTAACATCTGGGTCACTTGCAGATTTTCGGATCCACCACATTCTTTCATAAGCTGAGACAACTTGGTTTGGAAAAAAGTCTTTCACAAGAAATGTTTCTGTGGGGCAATGAAATCACTGATAGTGCAAACTCCGCCAGTTCTTTGAAATCAGTATTCCCACCAAGGTGATGTGTTTAGCAGCACTCCAGAAACTGCCAGGTTCAGGTAGGTTCTTTATTTCACACGGAATATCACTTATTCCGAGTTTTCTCCACTGATCATCAATTTTGTGAACAGCGTTTTTTCATTGAGATTACCAGATCTGAGCACACTGGCAACAATGGTAGGACGATTAGTAGGATATGAAATAGTTGCCTTAGAGGGGTGGAGAGAGGCCATGAGGGAAAAAGTGCTGTCGCTATTTATAATTTATTTCATTTCGTTGGTGTGACAAACCAGTGAAAATGATTTTCGCCTGTGTCGAAATTATCGTAACCCCCATAACTATCGTATGTGTTGCAAATAATCAACCTGGACTGTATAAAACACGGTAGTGGCTAAACAAAAGCACGTCGGCTGCGTTGAAACATGAGACAATCTGCATCTCAAGTGATTACATGTTATGGTTTTGAAGTCCCCTTACATAGACACATAGGGGTCCAGGTGACACCGCGCGCGCGCACGTACGGAGAGAGTGGGAGCCAGGTGACCGGAAACGCACCAACCCTTTGCTACCTACCCACATCCGGTTGGGTGCCTCCCGTCCCCGCCGCCGCCGTCGTCATAAAGTTACAGATGCAGCCGCCTTGCTTCTTAAAGGATGCTGCTCTGAATACATCTTCACACACACACACACACACACACACACACACACACACACGCACACACGCACAGACATATACACACACACACGCACGCGCGCACACACACACACGCACACGCACACACGCACAGACATATACACACACACACGCACGCGCGCACACACACACACACACGCACACACACAGCATCATCAGCAGGGCCCCGAAGTTCATCCCCTAAAACTTATCGCATATGCACGCAAATATTTGAAATTGATTTGATTATAATTCTTCATAAGAGATTATCAATGCTTATCAATCACTTACCTTAATAGAATGGCTGATCAAAATGAATGTTCGTAAAATTTAATTAAATGCGATATAACCAAACCTATTTTCAAAATTTATAAATTTAGATTTTCTCGATTTTTCGGCTGTTTTCTAAGTTTTCCTAATATGTTTTTCTTTTTTTCTAAACCATCCCTGCACTGAGGCGAATTAAACAAAACAGAAATTATTCAAATTGGTGCAGCAATTTTTGAGTTTTTGAGAGACTAACGCACCGCAATTATATATAAACATAATTGATATATTACAATTAAATATAAAATTGCAGTTCACAATAACAGCTAAGTGACGGAAGTTTTCAACCTTGAAACAACGCC
Organism: Tenodera sinensis; assembly: GCA_030765045.1. Lineage (NCBI taxonomy): Eukaryota > Metazoa > Arthropoda > Insecta > Mantodea > Mantidae > Tenodera > Tenodera sinensis. The sequence continues at coordinate 10,765,085 of CM060965.1, forward strand.
TGTTATCTCTGAAGACTGATAGTGGCACATACTTAAACCAACTTAACTTAATTGTACTGTTTCCATTGGCAGTGTCTAAACTTGCATGGAAAAACAATTTTATGGGATACAGTTGGTGACATGCAAAAGATAATTGGCATATGATAAATTATAGGTGTATGTATGAAATAGTCATCGTTAAACCAAGTCTACATAACCAATTGAAAGAATCTACCTCAAAATGTATAAAGAATGTCTTTTAGAAATATATTTTTCTTTTCCTTCTTCGTAGCTTTTAGTTTTCTATGCCTCGAACGGAGTACATATAGAAGGTATTGTATTGCACCAGAAAATTCGATATCGAGATTGCACGAAAATATATTAACCTCAGTCACGAAGATTTTCAAAAAAATTTCACCGCACCAGAGTATTTTTTCTATGGAAAATTCTGATCTTCTAAAAAATGGCTAACGATTTTGATTAAAATGTCGTAAGTTAATGTCAAATGAAATGTATACGTTGAAGTGCCTGTGAATAGTGTCTGAAGTTCTATTCATTCTAAATGGATTTTTTATAACTGGTAAAGTGTAAGAGGTAGACAAAATATTTCTACAAAAATATGTGTTGTACTCACATGACTTTTTCTACTCTTGTACTAACCATTCTTACAAACTCTTATTCCTATATCTTCTTCGTGTTAGTTGAGATAAATATTCGTACAACTTATCTTATTGCTTATTTCCTTGTAGGTACAAGGGGAATATTAGAATACAGTAGGCTTTGTGCGATAGTCAAAATGTTTTAAACCATTGGGATTTTGTTGTCTTTGCACACGTAACATATTAAAAAATGAATAACGATGATCCATTTCACGAAAGTTCTAAGTTTTTCAAAACTCACACACATAACAAGGAATATCTCCGAAATAGTTCACTCTACAAGAAAATTTATTGACACATAAATTGTGTATTTTAGCAAGATCTACATTTTTTGTATAGTATGACTTTGTCTATCTCCAACGGTTTACCAGTTATGCAAAAGTCGTCCAGAGTAAATACGACTACAGGGGCTATAGCCAGAAAATTCAAGATATACATTTCATTTGTTATCAAAATATCTCAAACATATGACATTTTAATCAAAATCGTTAGAGCCATTTTCAAGAAAATCAAAATTTTCGAAAAATGTTCCATGTAAAGGGTAGTTTAGGGTGGGGCTATTTTCTTCAAAATCTTCGTGTCGCATCCTTGAAAGACATTAAACTTAAATACCAACTTTGGTTTTTAACCGACTTTTTGTTTTTGACTTATGCTGTCCACAGACACACATAGACACACACACGGACCTTTTTTCTAAAAATGCTTTTTTTGGATTCAGGGGACCTCAAAACATTTATTTCCGGTGAAATCTTGACATCGAATTTTTGGGTGCAATACAATACTTCTACTTACAGTAGAGAAAGTAAGAAGTGCATATATCGTTAAAACACGAAGCCTACTGTATTCCCATATTCCCCTTGCACCTACAAGGAAATAAGCAATAAGATAATTTTGCAAATGTTTATCTCAACTAACACGAAGAAGATGTAGGAATAAGAGTTTGTAAGAATGGTTAGTACAAGAGTAGAGAAAGTCATGTGAGTGCAACATATCAGATTTACGCAAATACAATATTTTGGTTGGAAAAATAGAATATTTTGGTTAGGGAAATACAATATTTTGGTCACGGAAGTACATACTTTCCTCAGGAAAGTATGATATATTGGTCGGGAAAATACAAGATAATTTCTACAAATGTTTATCTGTGTTAACATGAAGATAAAGGAGTAAGTGTTTGTTAGAATGGTTAGTACAAGGGTGAAGTGAGTAGAGAAAATCATATGAGTGCAACACATCAGAGTTCTCTTTATTCAACATGTTAAAAACGTGCATTCCTAGTTAAATGCCTACTCTTTTGCCGGAATATCGTAGGATATTCCGTTATGTACTATAGGTAAGAGTAAAAATCAAGATTTTTAGTTAAAACATGTTATATTGTGAGTTTCTGAATTAGTCTGAATCTTCAGACTTATATTAAATATTTTGCTAAACGATGCCTATATGGTACAGCCAGGCAGGAGCGAACGTGCTGAAATAGAGGTCCATTCGTACTTGATTTGTGAACTGAATTGGGACGAGACCAGACCAGACCAGACCAGAGGGATGATGGATGATTTATGGAGTAAGTTGAGATGATAGTCTCTGACCTTCTCGCCCGTGTAATTACTCGCGCACTACCAACTTTCGCACAAACAAGTCCAAATGCAGCCAGCTATTGACCGGGCAGGGCGCCTTGGTGGCGCCTACCCCCCCATGGGGTGCAACAAAAATCACAACACTCTGTCGCCAAAACCAGTCACCATTTGCATCATAACGTCCGCCTTCCAATCCGATTATATCTACTGCTTCTGAGTAAACACCAACTTTATAACATTTAATACAAATAACAAACAATATCTCGGAAATAGTTCACTGCACACAAAAAATGTACTGGACGTAAATTGTCTGTTTTAACGAGATCTACATTTTTGTATAATAAGATTTTTTCTATCTCTTACAGTTTACCAGTTACGCAAAACAACCACAATAGACAGTTCTGAGGACATTTCCAGAAATTTCAAGATATACGTTTACCATTTTGAGAAAACCAACATTTTCGAAAATATTCCCTGTAAATGATAGTTTGGGGTTGCGGGATTTTCATGAAAATTTCTGCATGTTCACATTCACAGAGACTTTTTCCAAAAGTGCGCTTTTTTGGATTCAGGGAAATTGAAAAAACTTTAATAATAATAATAATAATAATAATAATAATAATAATAATAATAATAATAATAATAATAATAATAATAATAATAATAATGATAATAATAATAATAATAATAATGATAATGATAATAATGATAATGATAATGATAATGATAATGATAATAATAATAATAATAATAATAATAATAATAATAATAATAATAATAATAATAATAATAATAATAATAATAATAATAATAATAATAATAATAATAATAATAATAATAATAATAATAATAATAATAATAATAATAATAATAATAATAATAATAATAATAATAATAATAATAATAATAATAATAATAATAATAATAATAATAATAATATGTAGTAATAATGTAACCTATTAAATTTTAATGCATATTTCTCTTGTGTTCCGAACCAATGTTTACATGAAGCTTTCTTTAATTGCAGTGAATGACCTGGTTGCGTACACTCCCGACACCTACCGACTGTCTTGGAATTGACATACTAATTCAGGCAAGGCTGCGACACCTAGCGAGTGATGTTTCAACCACTAGATATGCAGCGCTAGTTACACTGCCCTCTACTGGCGATTCGTCTAACTTCTAGCTGCCATTCCGTCACGGTTTTTCCAAAAATGTTTGTAATAGCGGGAACAGCTGATAGTGCGGGCCCCGCCAACATCTGGAGTGATCTAAATATAACAATACAGGTCGCGAAACACGGGGTTTTACCCGCTCGCTTATTCCATACCTAGAAATGTCTGTTCCCCTTACTACAATGGGGAAATGTCAAACGTTCCGCGTTTGTCACTGTGATAACTGATAACGAACATTGTGAGAAAATTACATTCATTGTTCCTACAAATACTTATTCCTTTATCTACTTCATGTTGATACAGATAAACATTCGTGCAAATTGATTTATTAAATATTTTCCTATAGATTCAGTGAAATGTTTTAGCAGCTAGTCGCAATGTGATACCTTTATGGAAGGGTATAAAAACACGAATAGCGTCTTCCTATTTGAGTAACAAATAATTTCTCGAAAACGGTTGTCACAAACAAATGTGATACTCTTAAAGTACCCTTTATACGGAAAATTTTTCGAAAATTTTGATTTTGTCGAAAATAGGTTTTAACGATTTTGATTAAAATAGCACATGTTTAAGATATTTTTATGAGAAATGAAATGTATAGAGAAAGCTAAAAAGATTGAATAATTCGCTTAAACAAAGACACTATTGTAAGTTAATCTAAGCACAAATGGAATGTTTTTAAGTAGAGATTTCTAATGCACAGTTGACGAGTGAAAAGTAGAACAAGAAGATAATTAATGTAGACAAAAGAGAGGTGAAATGCAAACATTGTACATAATATTAACCATCACATCATTTAAGACACGGTGGAACGTTTTAATTGGTGCTAGGAGTTTTCACAAAACAAATTAACAGAGCATTAACCATACCTGCTTCATAACATTTCTCCTCGTTGAATGCCCTTGGTAGAGACATGGATTTCAACTCACCTGTGAACAGAGGTAAACAAAACAACATCACAACACGCATCACACATACCGACCCATCATCTCACAAACTACATAAAACTTGCACAAATTGAAATTTCTATTAAGACATAAATTGGAAAATATATTTTACCTTTTTACATCGAGAATTTTTTTTTTTTTTTTCATTTTGAAATTACTGAAATACAAGTTTTGAACATTTAGTCTCCCTCAATATAATACATTACATAAGAATAGGTCAATGAACTTACAATGAATTCACCTAAGACAACCCCCAAACATTTTACACTGATACGTCACAGTTTGTGAGATAATGAATCAGGACGAATTTTAAGAGTGGCAAAACTAAAAACTAAAGTACATTTATGTAAATTACAGTAGTTATACACATGTGGCATACTTCCAGCAATAATAATAATAATAATAATAATAATAATAATAATAATAATAATAATAATAATAATAATAATTAGACAATAAACAGACATTTAATTCACGTGCAAAAACAAACAGAAATAATTTTAAAATACACTTATCAGATAAATTTTAAAATATGTTTAAAAGGACGATGTTACTATAGATAAACGAAGAAACTAATTTAACCCAAATCTAATATAAGTAATAATATTTTAAAGATAGTCTACCTATATAACAAGCAGCTTTAATATTATATTTTATACCTATTATCTACTTAACTAACGGTAATTATAAGGTAGTTCCTTATATTTTATGTTAAAATCCCATTTTTCTGTATTGTATATAAAGCGCGTCTCACCCTTAAAAGACAGTACACGTTAAATGGAGCGCAGTGTTGCAACATGTACTAGTTGCGAATCTTTCTGCGCGCGCGACTCGAGGTGGCCTGAGTCCTGTACTTAGTCCTTCAATTGCTGCTTGACGAGACGGGCACTTTTAACTTTGGTATCCCTCCACGCCTTTGTTACTTATGACCTAAATTTACAAATGACTCGTCTGTATAAACAATTGATTTCCCCTGGTCCCTAAACCTTTTACGTCTTTTAGATATTTATGTCGCCATCTGATGATATCGATATCGTCTCTTTCTATTAATATGCACTTGTTACCCCTTCTTTCATATTCCAACCCCAATTCATGTAAGAACCGACTAAGAGTGGCCCTTGAGAAATTTGGTAGGGTCTCATCACTGTTGAACTGTGACAAAATTATATTCAGCGTGGGTGGAATATTTGCAAACAGTAAAGAATGAACAATTCGCCGCACTCCACCTTGCACTATTCAATCATATTGCGTTAACCTAGCGTTTTGTGTAGTCCCGCCCTTTTTGCTTTCTTTTTCGATGGCGTTCTTAGAGGTCCTTTCATTAGTTCCTTTTTAATCATACACACTACTGCTTCTGAACACCCGATAGCCTTAGCTGTTTCTTTTACTGCCTTACTTACACGCATTTTACTTAAAAAATAATCTAACACATTCATAATTGTTTGGCGTTCCTTACTTCTTTATTTACCAACATATCGTCCCTTCCTAGCTTCACCCTCCATAACTACAAGTATTTACAAAAATATTAAACAAATAACGCAATAACAGCTCACAGTTACACACACGGCTTCTTTCCAACTAATGTTAGTGCTGCTCCTTATACTATCTTCTGTGTCAGGCCTGACGCTGAATAGATGAATACCTTTTGTTTGCCTTATTGGATAAAAGAAAGAGGTTACTGCCTTTTGGTTTATTTTAAAAACTTTCTCCAACCCTCGTCAACATTTGTTCTCGCTGGTTCCCTGATGTAAACTCAATAACAAAAAAGTTTCACACTGCGTAACTTTTGCAGTGCACATATATAAAATTTTCCGAAAACATTTAATTTAAAAAATTAAAACACTTAACTGGGTAAACATAGAGAATTCAAAGTAGGCAGGTAGTAGCACTATAGTTTACTCTACCTAAGAAAAAAATACAGATGCATTCTAGCAGTTAGTTTGTTAGTTAGTGCGTGATGAGTGTAGAAACAGCAAATATCGGACTTCTATTGAAAAAAACGTTTTCTGAAGAAATTTGGACCTATAGAAATGTATAATGACTCTGAAAAGGACATAACCTGATAGAGAAAAAAATTCTGCATAGGATAATGTGTTCAAACCTTAAATTTATAACAAATGAATATTTATACCATGCTATTAGGAATCTGGCAACAGCGAGGGTAGAAAAGGACGCGGCTAATGGCAACTTGTATGCGCTAGATAGAGACAGAGATGTCCCATTTAACTCCATACTGTCTTCTAAGAGTGAAACGCTATATAGATAATGTAAGGAAATAAATCTCACATTTTAACTATAATTTAATTATTTAATTTGATTTTAATATATTTAAATGTGTCTAGTAATTATTAATATTTGAACTAATAATCATAATAACAACAATGGCTAAGGTGTAGCGTGTTCAGTTTTCAAACAAATGAGGAAACACTGTCTAGTTAAATGTCTTGTCTGTGACGTCACGAGGAGGTGCCGTGAGTCAGTGATCTATTGTATAATGATGTAAGAGTGAGAGAGTGAGTGGATGATTCACTTTGTTTACCACTCACCTCTTCACTTGAAGCTGTTTGGGGTACACCTTGTGAACCCATTAGTAGCCCTTATAATTACTGTCAACATCACTAATGTCTTGTTTTCATTTTTAACTAATATAAAGAGGAGCGTTTTCAACTTTTTGCATACAACAGACTTAAGTAATATGTTAAGAGTTAGCCACTATGTGATGGCTTTAAAATTCCCTTCTCTTTATACGGTCAGGACTTATAACATGTATTATTAAAGTGGAAAGTTTGTCCTCGTGCCATTTGCGGTATGCGGTCCCCAGAATCGTCACCTCCCTTTACGGGATTACATTCCTGGAATGTGACCCCCACCGGAACAGGAAACACGCTTTAAACAATGGCAACGGGATAGATCACATTACAGCCAAGCGACCAACCGCCATGCTTCTTGATGGCTTCTCTACAAATTATAATCAAATGTCTTGTGTTTCCATGGCAACAAGGAGTTGCTGCAGAAAACACGACAATGTTTCACGAGTAGCAGTAAGTAAAAACCAACAACTAAAAATACTAAAACACTTCAGTAAGTTATGCAATTGTATACTTCCGTTATTATTTTGTTATTAGAAAGTTGTTATCCCTGCAACAAGTTACGTAATTATCAATAATCGTTGTTTTGACCTTAGGGAGCGCAGTCACTTGTTTCTGGTGACTCAGACAGTTTCGACCAATGCCCACATTTCGTATGTAAATCGCGCGAGCGCGCGCGCGGCTCCTAAATCATTTCTTCCCACTGCTACAGCAGATTAATGTTCCAAAGTGCTTTTACCTCCTATCGATGCTCTTTTATTTATTGCTTAATGGACGCACTTTCAAATATACCAACTGCAGTATAATTTATGAAACGAACAGTGGCGAGTTCATAAAGCTCACACGAGCATTTTAATTTCATTACACACAAGTTTCATACGACTATTCATGAGTCTAAGTTCAAAATAGTTATTAACTGTTTTTAATACTCTACGTCTCATATTACCGTCACTGGTGTCTGATATTTTAATCATGTATTTTTTATTTGATGTGGAATTTACGCTTATAAAGTTACTAGAAGAATATCATAAATGTGGGCTGAAAATCAATTTAGAAAAACCTGATGTGTTGCAAACACATGACTTTCTCTACTCTTGTTGAGATCCCCTTCTCTTTGCACGCTTAACATATAAAAAAATGAACAACGATGTTCCATTTCACGAAAGTTTTAAGTTTTCCGAAACTGACAAACATAAAAAGGAATATCTCCGAAATGGTTCACTCTACAAAAAAATTTATTCGGACATAAATTGTGTGTTTTAGCAAGATCTACAGTTTTTGTATAGTAAGATTTTGTCTATCTCTTATGGTTTACGAGTTATTCAAAAGTCGTCCAGAGTAAATACGACTACAGCGGCTATAGCTAGAAAATTCAAGATATATATTTCATTTGTCATAAAAATATCTCAAACATATGGCATTTTAAGCAAAATCGTTTGAGCCATTTTCAAGAAAATCAAAATTTTCGAAAAATTTTCCATGTAAAGGGTAGGTTAGGGTGGGACTATTTTCTTCAAAATCTTCGTGTCGCATCCTTGAAAGACATTAAACTTAAATATCAACTTTGGTTTTTAACCGACTTTTCGTTTTTTAGTTAAGCTGTCCACAGACTTACACACAGACACACACAGACACACGGACCTTTTTTTAAAAATGTTTTTTCTGCATTTAGGGGGCCTCAAAACATATATTTCTGGTGAAATCTTGACATTGAATTTTGCGTTGAAATACAATACTTCCTCTGTGTAGTGTAAATGCTAGAAAAGGTGATAAACGACAAGCAAATTTTCTTGAACTCCTTCAAATTAAGTGTAGTGTTTGAAAATGAAGAATTTCTATGCAGGTATTTGTGAAAATCAAAATGGCCTACTTACTGCTTCTTTCCTGAGCGAGTACGTCATAATTATTTGGCGATCGTTGCCATGGAAACATTCTTGACACAACCTACACAGAGCAACATTACTGAGTTAATGAACTCGGTGGTTTGCGGTTCCTGGTTTACCAAAAACGCTAAAGGAAACCGTTGTCAAAGCGTGGGCCTCCGACATCCTCTGCCCCACTTCACTGTGCTCCTATAGCAACCGCATAAGGATTAATGTTCTAATAACGGAATTTCAATTAGGCAAACCTTTTACGGAGAGCCGAGTTACAAACTGGGGTTACCTCCTTGGAAAAACGATGAAAAATCGAGAAACGGCATTTCAATATTGAATCAAATAAATATTCAAGTATTATCATTTCAAAATTCATGTTCAGTTTCTATATGCCATATCTTCATAAGTAGGGAGCGAATCTTCATACAGGAAACGGTTATATCAGGTATTTCCTTGTAGGACAATAGAATAGGAGTAGCAGAATGTTATTCTCGTTATTTGCATGCTCAACATATAAAAAATTAGAAGCACTCAAGAATTTACACCAATAAAAAGAATATCTCGGAAATGGTTAATTCCACAATATATACATATTTGACATAAATTAGATGTTTTAACAAGATTTTTTTCTGTACTAAGATTTTGGGGCTGTTAAAAGATTGATGCAGAAAGCTGTATGCACGTAGTCGTGAACATAAATTTGGCGCCGTTAGAGAAGCCATTGTTGAGAACACTTGACCCCAGACCACACACAGGTCGGCCTGGAAACAGACGTCCTTTCAACTGTCAGGGCGCCTGAGTGTCGGGTGCTGCACAAGCTGTTGCTTTGCCCCTTTAAAATGCACCACTCAAAATCCTGTTTACACTAAATTTAGCTGAAAATTTAATATCAAATTCCCTTCGGTCTTCTACAAACATTTACTCGCATATCCATTTATAGAAATGATTATTACATGTTTCCTTGTAGCTAGAATAAGAATACAGTACACTCAAGTGTTAATCACATGTTTTAAGAGCTGGTCTTTATTTGATGGCTTTAAAATTCCATTTTTCTTTGCATGATCAGCACATTATCAGGAAATTCATCGCATGTATTTCCTATGCCATGAGGATATCTCAAATATATTGTATTTTAATCAACATCATTATACACATTTTTGGCAAAATAAACATTTTCGAAAATTTTTCCATACACTTTTGGGGTGAGCGAATTTTCATGAACATTTTCTTGTCACGTCCTTCAAAGAAGCTGAACTGAAATCTCAGTATTGAATTTTTGGGTAGAATACAATACCTCCTCTAGAGTGAGTAGAGAAAGTCATGTAAGTTCGTTGACACTAGAATACTTACAGACGCGGGGCATCAGAAATGTAAAGGAATGGAGTGCGCTGTAGTTTCATTGATCCTTCCTTATATTTGCGGTGCGGTGCCAGGAACCGATCTGCGATCCCCGATATTAATGTTGGGAGATTTCGGTCACGCACACTGGCGCCCCTAACCTACCTCTCTCTCTCTCTTTCCACATCATGACGTAATGAAATTGACACGCTCTTCAATTATTATCAGTTTATTTAATCACAATGTGATTAAAATTAATTATATAAAATTTTGGAAATAAATAGGACCTTACTAAATATAAAATAGAAATATTAGAAGCTTAGCTGCCTTAAATCTATGATAAGGGACCACCGGCTTTACTTCCGCACACGGAAATCGAACCTATGATCTATCGAATGCCGTCAGAAACTCATTCCACTTGGTGAAGTTATGCATGACTTCTTTTATCATAATCTGTAGAATTCCCACCAGTATCACCGTTTATTTTACATCGGCCCACCCCGTCCCTTAACGCACAGATAGTCAAAGCAGCTACAAACCCAAGAAAACAGACACACATTTTTAACATATTACTTGTGATAATAGAAGGAGCTAGGCTAGGTCACTATTATACAGGACAAGCAGCTATATATGAAATAGTCCATATAAATATAATTCGACAGTCTGACTCACTCTCACTCTACTTGAGAATTTATCAGTTAGGTCACACGTATTATCATATTACTTGTGATAATAGAAGGAGCTAGACTAGGTCACTATTATACAGGACAAGCAGCTATATATGAAATAGTCCATATAAATATAATTCGACAGTCTGACTCACTCTCACTCTACTTGAGAATTTATCAGTTAGATCACACGTATTATCATATTACTTGTGATAATAGAAGGAGCTAGGCTAGGTCACTATTATACAGGACAAGCAGCTATATATGAAATAGTCCATATAAATATAATTCGACAGTCTGACTCACTCTCACTCTACTTGAGAATTTATCAGTTAGGTCACACGTATTATCATATTACTTGTGATAATAGAAGGAGCTAGACTAGGTCACTATTATACAGGACAAGCAGCTATATATGAAATAGTCCATATAAATATAATTCGACAGTCTGACTCACTCTCACTCTACTTGAGAATGTATCAGTTAGATCACACGTATTATCATATTACTTGTGATAATAGAAGGAGCTAGACTAGGTCACTATTATACAGGACAAGCAGCTATATATGAAATAGTCCATATAAATATAATTCGACAGTCTGACTCACTCTCACTCTACTTGAGAATGTATCAGTTAGATCACACGTATTATCATATTACTTGTGATAATAGAAGGAGCTAGGCTAGGTCACTATTATACAGGACAAGCAGCTATATATGAAATAGTCCATATAAATATAATTCGACAGTCTGACTCACTCTCACTCTACTTGAGAATGTATCAGTTAGATCACACGTATTATCATATTACTTGTGATAATAGAAGGAACTAGTCTAGGTCACTATTATACAGGACAAGCAGCTATATATGAAATAGTCCATATAAATATAATTCGACAGTCTGACTCACTCTCACTCTACTTGAGAATGTATCAGTTAGATCACACGTATTATCATATTACTTGTGATAATAGAAGGAGCTAGACTAGGTCACTATTATACAGGACAAGCAGCTATATATGAAATAGTCCATATAAATATAATTCGACAGTCTGACTCACTCTCACTCTACTTGAGAATTTATCAGTTAGGTCACACGTATTATCATATTACTTGTGATAATAGAAGGAGCTAGGCTAGGTCACTATTATACAGGACAAGCAGCTTTATATGAAATAGTCCATATAAATATAATTCGACAGTCTGACTCACTCTCACTCTACTTGAGAATTTATCAGTTAGGTCACACGTATTATCATATTACTTGTGATAATAGAAGGAGCTAGGCTAGGTCACTATTATACAGGACAAGCAGCTATATATGAAATAGTCCATATAAATATAATTCGACAGTCTGACTCACTCTCACTCTACTTGAGAATTTATCAGTTAGGTCACACGTATTATCATATTACTTGTGATAATAGAAGGAGCTAGGCTAGGTCACTATTATACAGGACAAGCAGCTATATATGAAATAGTCCATATAAATATAATTCGACAGTCTGACTCACTCTCACTCTACTTGAGAATTTATCAGTTAGGTCACACGTATTATCATATTACTTGTGATAATAGAAGGAGCTAGGCTAGGTCACTATTATACAGGACAAGCAGCTATATATGAAATAGTCCATATAAATATAATTCGACAGTCTGACTCACTCTCACTCTACTTGAGAATTTATCAGTTAGGTCACACGTATTATCATATTACTTGTGATAATAGAAGGAGCTAGGCAAGGTCACTATTATACAGGACAAGCAGCTATATATGAAATAGTCCATATAAATATAATTCGACAGTCTGACTCACTCTCACTCTACTTGAGAATTTATCAGTTAGGTCACACGTATTATCATATTACTTGTGATAATAGAAGGAGCTAGGCTAGGTCATTATTATACAGGACAAGCAGCTATATATGAAATAGTCCATATAAATATAATTCGACAGTCTGACTCACTCTCACTCTACTTGAGAATTTATCAGTTAGGTCACACGTATTATCATATTACTTGTGATAATAGAAGGAGCTAGGCTAGGTCACTACTATACAGGACAAGCAGCTATATATGAAATAGTCCATATAAATATAATTCGACAGTCTGACTCACTCTCACTCTACTTGAGAATTTATTAGTTAGGTCCCACGTATTATATTACTATTCAGAGTTAAAAGTTTGCACATGGGTTGGAGACTTTGAAATTCCATAGTCTTAGCTTGAGATTAGCTCGACGATCTTGGAAATGGTTAATGCTACGAGATCTACAGTTTTTGTGTAGTAATTTTTTGTCTATCTTGTACAGTTCATCAGTTATGCAAAATGTATTCAGGAGAAAGAGGACCACATATACTATCCCCAAAAATTCAAGATATGCATTACATTTGTCATGAAAATATGTTACGCATATGCTATTTTAATCAAAATAATTAGGACCATTTTTATGAAAATCAAGAGCAACTATTTCGATTTTTGTTATACCCATAGAATATCTATGCTAATTGTCTTCCGCCAAAACTATTATAATTTTTTTTTTCGAAGTTCAGAAATAGTTTAAAAAGTGTTACTAACCTCGATGGCAGTAATTTCGTCACAATGTCCACTTCACAGAAAGTGGTCACTTAGGTTTATGTAATATCTGTGTAACCAATTAAGAGGACGCGGTAAACACTTGGCACCTGTAGAGGAATTTTTGGAGAGGGGAAAGTAAAATGCCAAACGGCAGAAGGGCGTATTGCTCGCCCACACTTGTTAGTCATGGCTGGTTGCATGAAGGCCACACCTTGCGCCCAACAGCACTTCATATACTGACCAAAACATACACACATATGCCAAGGTTTATCTTCAAGTGTTTGAGAACTACTTTCGTTACCATAGAAACAAAAGCTGTGCTGCAACACTGGTTCTAGACAGTTACTATGGAAACTAAATACTGCCGCGTTTGGTCTAGACAGATAGTCAACATGGAAACGAAATTCTGCACTTGCTCTAGACAGATAGTCAACATGGATACGAAATTCTGCACCTGCTCTAGACAGATAGTCAACATGGATACGAAATTCTGCACTTGCTCCAGGGAGATAGTCAACATGGAAACAAAATTCTGCACTTGCTCTAGACAGATAGTCAACATGGAAACGAAATTCTGCACTTGCTCCAGGGAGATAGTCAACATGGAAACGAAATTCTGCACTTGCTCCAGACAGATAGTCAACATGGAAACGAAATTCTGCACTTGCTCCAGGGAGATAGTCAACATGGAAACGAAATTCTGCACTTGCTCCAGACAGATAGTCAACATGGAAACGAAATTCTGCACCTGCTCTAGACAGATAGTCAACATGGAAACGAAATTCTGCACTTGCTCCAGGGAGATAGTCAACATGGAAACGAAATTCTGCACTTGCTCTAGACAGATAGTCAACATGGAAACGAAATTCTGCACTTGCTCCAGGGAGATAGTCAACATGGAAACGAAATTCTGCACTTGCTCCAGACAGATAGTCAACATGGAAACGAAATTCTGCACCTCCTCCAGACAGATAGTCAACATGGATACGAAATTCTGCACCTGCTCTAGACAGATAGTCAACATGGAAACGAAATTCTGCACTTGCTCCAGGGAGATAGTCAACATGGAAACGAAATTCTGCACTTGCTCTAGACAGATAGTCAACATGGAAACGAAATTCTGCACTTGCTCCAGGGAGATAGTCAACATGGAAACGAAATTCTGCACTTGCTCCAGACAGATAGTCAACATGGAAACGAAATTCTGCACCTGCTCTAGACAGATAGTCAACATGGAAACGAAATTCTGCACTTGCTCCAGACAGATAGTCAACATGCATACGAAATTCTGCACCTCCTCCAGACAGATAGTCAACATGGAAACGAAATTCTGCACTTGCTCTAGACAGATAGTCAACATGGATACGAAATTCTGCACCTCCTCCAGACAGATAGTCAACATGGAAACGAAATTCTGCACCTGCTCTAGACAGATAGTCAACATGGAAACGAAATTCTGCACTTGCTCCAGACAGATAATCAACATATAAACGAAATTCCTCACTTGCTCCAGACAGATAATCAACATAGAAACGAAATTCTACACTTGCTCCAGACAGATAATCAACATAGAAACGAAATTCTGCACTTGCTCTAGACAGATAGTCAACATGGATACGAAATTCTGCACCTGCTCCAGGCAGATAGTCAACATGGAAACGAAATTCTGCACTTGCTCCAGACAGATAGTCAACATGGAAACGAAATTCTGCACCTCCTCCAGACAGATAGTCAACATGGAAACGAAATTCTGCACCTGCTCTAGACAGATAGTCAACATGGAAACGAAATTCTGCACTTGCTCCAGGCAGATAGTCAACATGGAAACGAAATTCTGCACCTCCTCCAGACAGATAGTCAACATGGAAACGCAATTCTGCACTTGCTCCAGGCAGATAGTCAACATGGATACGAAATTCTGCACCTCCTCCAGACAGATAGTCAACATGGAAACGAAATTCTGCACTTGCTCCAGACAGATAATCAACATAGAAACGAAATTCTACAATTGCTCCAGACAGATAATCAACATAGAAACGAAATTCTACACTTGCTCCAGGCAGATAGTCAACATGGATACGAAATTCTGCACCTGCTCTAGACAGATAGTCAACATGGAAACGAAATTCTGCACTTGCTCCAGGGAGATAGTCAACATGGAAACGAAATTCTGCACTTGCTCTAGACAGATAGTCAACATGGAAACGAAATTCTGCACTTGCTCCAGGGAGATAGTCAACATGGAAACGAAATTCTGCACTTGCTCCAGACAGATAGTCAACATGGAAACGAAATTCTGCACCTCCTCCAGACAGATAGTCAACATGGATACGAAATTCTGCACCTGCTCTAGACAGATAGTCAACATGGAAACGAAATTCTGCACTTGCTCCAGGGAGATAGTCAACATGGAAACGAAATTCTGCACTTGCTCTAGACAGATAGTCAACATGGAAACGAAATTCTGCACTTGCTCCAGGGAGATAGTCAACATGGAAACGAAATTCTGCACTTGCTCCAGACAGATAGTCAACATGGAAACGAAATTCTGCACCTGCTCTAGACAGATAGTCAACATGGAAACGAAATTCTGCACTTGCTCCAGACAGATAGTCAACATGCATACGAAATTCTGCACCTCCTCCAGACAGATAGTCAACATGGAAACGAAATTCTGCACTTGCTCTAGACAGATAGTCAACATGGATACGAAATTCTGCACCTCCTCCAGACAGATAGTCAACATGGAAACGAAATTCTGCACCTGCTCTAGACAGATAGTCAACATGGAAACGAAATTCTGCACTTGCTCCAGACAGATAATCAACATATAAACGAAATTCCTCACTTGCTCCAGACAGATAATCAACATAGAAACGAAATTCTACACTTGCTCCAGACAGATAATCAACATAGAAACGAAATTCTGCACTTGCTCTAGACAGATAGTCAACATGGATACGAAATTCTGCACCTGCTCCAGGCAGATAGTCAACATGGAAACGAAATTCTGCACTTGCTCCAGACAGATAGTCAACATGGAAACGAAATTCTGCACCTCCTCCAGACAGATAGTCAACATGGAAACGAAATTCTGCACCTGCTCTAGACAGATAGTCAACATGGAAACGAAATTCTGCACTTGCTCCAGGCAGATAGTCAACATGGAAACGAAATTCTGCACCTCCTCCAGACAGATAGTCAACATGGAAACGCAATTCTGCACTTGCTCCAGGCAGATAGTCAACATGGATACGAAATTCTGCACCTCCTCCAGACAGATAGTCAACATGGAAACGAAATTCTGCACTTGCTCCAGACAGATAATCAACATAGAAACGAAATTCTACAATTGCTCCAGACAGATAATCAACATAGAAACGAAATTCTACACTTGCTCCAGGCAGATAGTCAACATGGATACGAAATTCTGCACCTCCTCCAGACAGATAGTCAACATGGAAACGAAATTCTGCACTTGCTCCAGACAGATAATCAACATAGAAACGAAATTCTACACTTGCTCCAGACAGATAATCAACATAGAAACGAAATTCTACACTTGCTCCAGACAGATAATCAACATAGAAACGAAATTCTGCACTTGCTCTAGACATATAGTCAACATGGAAACGAAATTCTGCACTTGCTCTAGACAGATAGTCAACATTAAAATGAAATTCTGCACTTGCTTTAGACAGATAGTCAACATGGAAACGAAATTCTGCACTTGCTCTAGACAGATAGTCAACATGGAAACGAAATTCTGCACTTGCTCCAGACAGATAGTCAACATGGAAACGAAATTCTGCACTTGCTCTAGACAGATAGTCAACATGGAAACGAAATTCTACACTTGCTCCAGACAGATAATCAACATAGAAACGAAATTCTGCACCTGCTCTAGACAGATAGTCAACATGGAAATGAAATTCTGCACCTGCTCTAGACAGATAGTCAACATGGAAACGAAATTCTGCACTTGCTCTAGACAGATAGTCAACATGGAAACGAAATTCTGCACTTGCTTTAGACAGATAGTCAACATGGAAATGAAATTCTGCACCTGCTCTAGACAGATAGTCAACATGGAAACGAAATTCTGCACTTCCTCTAGACAGATAGTCAACATGGAAACGAAATTCTGCACTTGCTGTAGACAGATAGTCAACATGGAAACGAAATTCTGCACTTCCTCTAGACAGATAGTCAACATGGAAACGAAATTCTGCACTTGCTCTAGACAGATAGTCAACATGGAAATGAAATTCTGCACTTGCTCTAGACAGATAGTCAACATGGAAACGAAATTCTGCACCTGCTCTAGACAGATAGTCAACATGGAAACAAAATTCTGCACTTCCTCTAGACAGATAGTCAACATGGAAACGAAATTCTGCACCTGCTCTAGACAGATAGTCAACATGGAAACAAAATTCTGCACTTGCTCTAGACAGATAGTCAACATGGAAACGAAATTCTGCACTTGCTCTAGACAGATAGTCAACATGGAAACGAAATTCTGCACTTCCTCTAGACAGATAGTCAACATGGAAACGAAATTCTGCACTTGCTCTAGACAGATAGTCAACATGGAAACGAAATTCTGCACTTCCTCTAGACAGATAGTCAACATGGAAACGAAATTCTGCACCTGCTCTAGACAGATAGTCAACATGGAAACAAAATTCTGCACTTGCTCTAGACAGATAGTCAACATGGAAACGAAATTCTGCACTTGCTCTAGACAGAGATAACATATAAGGGATATTTCGATTACGGCTAACGCTAAGAAAAAATACATTTGACAGAAACTGTGTATTTTAATTTTTCCTACAGTGAATTTTACCCTCTCTGTTCTGATTTTCTATGTGTGCAAAATTTTCAGGGGCTATTTAGAAAACATTCAATCTATACACTATTTGATTTTGTAGCCACATTAATATCACAAAGAAGTAGTATTTTAATCAATTTTGAAACATGCATATTGGGGAAAATAAAAAATAATGAAATGTTTTCCATTTAAAGGGTACCTTGTGACGTGAGGATTTTCATGAAAACTGCACATGGCATCTTTGGCAGATCCTGCACGTAAAGGTCTAATTTAAAAATTTTACATAACGAACACGACATTCTGATTAGCTGCTGAATAATCTTACTACAAAAAATGGAGATCGCGTTAAAGCACAAAATAACATTTCTGTGGTGTTAACCATTTCCGAAATATTTCTTGTTACAGTTTCCAACTTTCAAATTCTTATACATTTTTCAAACAAGAAATCCTTATTCGTTTTTTATGTCCTGGTTATGCAAAGAGAATGAAATTTCATAGCCACCCGTTCTTAAAATATTTGACTATCACTTAAGCCTAGTGTATTCCCGCATTCCCCTTATAAGGAAATATGTTATAAGATAATTTGTACATATGTTTATCTCTATTAAAATGAAGTAGAGCATGAACCTCAAGGGTGCCGCGCACCACCTTTTGAGTTCCACATGATAAAAAACCTGACGTGGTCACTGCAGCGCGTTTTCTACTGTTTTTCCATAGGAGAATATGAACGTACCCTTTTCCTTCCTCCTGAGGGTGAACCTCCTGAAGGATTTCCTGGACCACGCACGTCTTGGCTTCACCTGCTCCATGTTGCAACACCAACACAACTGACTCAAGATCTTTTTGATGAAGAAAAACACACATTATTCCGCTTTCGTGCGACCCCGGCAGGGGTCAGAGTAACGACATTCCGTGGGAAACTTCTCTTGTCCTCAATATTATTCTAATTAGCTTCATTAAAGCGTTGCTTCTCTCCCAGTCCAGCGATGGAATGAATACGTAATGCCTAGTGTGGGGAAAGTGAAAATCGATAAAGGATCCTTTTGATGTAGGTTCCCTCTCGTGTTATTAGATTAGCTCGCTACTACAGTGCATCTATTAGCGTATCTTTGATCGTCCATATGCATGAAACAACACACGACTTTCCTTCATTTCTTACTACTTTCTCTACTAATGGCACATTTCACCGGAAATCTTCTTTTGAGACTCCAGAATTTTTTTTAAAAAAAAGCATTTTTTAGAAAAAGCAGTGTGTGAACAGCATAACTGAAAAAACAAAAGTTCAACATCTTTCAATGATGCGACACGAAGATTTTCATGAAAATCCACCACGCGAGTCTATTCTATCAATGAAAACATTTTTCCAAAATTTTTATTTTGTCAAAACTGGCTCTAACGATTTTTATTAAAAGTTCTACAAGTTCTACATGAATCAGATGGAAGAATAAGTCTTCTTAAGAGTAGTTTGTCCTGAGTATCCTTACAATTCAAAAGGACACCAAATATCTCGGTAACGGTTAATGCTACGAAACAAAATTATATATACATCGCGTGATTTAAGGAAACTACATTTTCGTTTTAGTAAGTTTTTGTCTATACAAAACGGTTATACAAAATTCATTCAAATGTTATTTCTAGAAAATTCAACAAAGAGGAGTCTACTCAAAATCACTGAGCAATTTGTTGCACCTTATAAAACTCGTGCGCATTTTCACGACAGTATCTAAAGTAAGAAAAAATTACGGGTTTCCTGTTATTTTAGTGTGAAAGTGAAGTTTAACTGTTTGTGGATATTTCTTATCATGAATACACAAGCCTTAAGATAAAGAATACAATGGATATTTGTTATTGCCTTTTTTAAGCCACGTATTTTTATTGTTTACTTTCTCTAATGCACACAGGAAGACAACAAAAAATTCAATGTCAGGATTCCACCGGAAGTATAAGCTTTCTCAGCCTCTTGAACCGTCTCTAAAAAAAGTAATTTTGAGAAAAAGGTATCTAATGATTTTCATTAAAATACCAAGTCATCATATAGCGACTGGCTCTTAAAATATTTGAGTATAATTTAAAGTGTACTGTATTCCCATATTCTCTTTTATCTATAAGAACATTAGCAATAAGGTAATTTGTACAAACGTTTATCTCGACTTACGTGAGGTATACAGTTTGTAGAAGATTGAGTGGAGAAGGTTATGTGAGCGTACATATAAGATTGTTTAATGCATGTAAAGCAAATGACAGCTCCAGTTCACACAGAAGGCCATGATAACTGTGTAGTAAATATGGGAAACTCAGTTAAGGCAATTATCTCATATTATTACTAGTTATATATTCTGTCCGCTTTCTCCAGCCATTGTATTCATGCGCACGGGTGGTAGTTAGGCTAACGGTGCGCTAAACATTTATAATTACTTGAAACACGCACGCACGGCTCTTTCCATTCATTTCGACAGCTGATATCAACTGTTCAACTTTCGTCAGATACCAACTTTTAATTACAATAGAGAAAAGTCATTAATTTGCATTAGTGAAGATCAAATTCGGGGCTTTCTAATTACTAACTCTTTACTTTCTCTAATGCCCGAAAATGCTACACGAGTATTCACTGGAAATACATATTTAGTGAAAAGTCGGTTAAATACATACAAGTTCGGCATCATTCTAGGATGTGACCCTTGGACTTTCATGAAAATTCACCCTCCCCAATTCACCAAAATTTTTCCAAAAATTTTGATTTTCTGAAAAATGGCTCTAACGATTTTAATTGAACATTGTTCATATTCTTCTTTTATTTTTCTCCCCATATATTGTATACGTGGACGTGCAAATATTTCAGAGGAAGCGATTAATGCTTTTTAGAGTCAGTGTATGTATATTTGGAGCTACGGGATGGCGGACAACTGCAGAATCTGAAACAAAACACTGTTGCAAACAGCTGGTTTCCGTGATCAGCTGGTCGGGCGGTCGGTCGGTCGGGCGACAACAGATGGGCACCGAAGTACCTTTAACTGTATCACATCCGCTCCAGGTACCACAAAAAATAATAGCACACTTAATTTCCTTTTAAACGCTCTGATGTGTTGGTATTTAATCAAATTTTCGTTTTTAGGTTATGTCTGTCCAGAGAAACGCGCACAACCAGACCCTTTTATTAAACTTTTGACTGAAATACAACACTTCCTCTATTTATCGTATTAGTATGCTGAATTAACGTCTTTTTAAATTGCCCCATTTATGAGTATAATGGGGCAGGATGAAAACTATAAAAAACGTGCCTTAAATGAATAAGAATAAAATGCCTAAGGAAGGAAATCGAAAGCTAACGCCAAAAGGACGCCAGATATTTTGTGTTTTATGTGTGTTTCGTCCTTATTCTGTATTATAAAAGATGGAATACTCGGGGACGTTAAGATCGGGGCCGCGAGACAATGGTTCGAGATATTCCGGGGCCGCTGTGGCAGAGAGCCAACTGTGAGCACATTAGCCCAAATTTACTGCTTCTGAACCTTTCAACACGAGATGCCGCAGTCTGATGACCATCCACTTTACAGTCCTAATATGGTGCTCTCCTTCATATCGCATATAACTGGACACTTGGGAAAGTGTGACGTCACACAACTTTCTGTACCTACAGCCAATCTCTTTTCCAATCATGTATTGCACACTTTCCTGCAGAGGCAACGCTCAACTGAAATTGAAAGTGCAAAACCTGAAATGTTAAATCTTCCAACTTCATCAAGAAACATCGATATCACACTCAAATTTTTTACAACTTCATCTGCTCATCTGGTTTTATATGAGTTATTTTTAAGGAAACTAAGATAGTTTTTCCTCTTTTTTTCCCCTTTTCGATACCGAGATTTAGCTGGAAATACATGTTTTGAGTTCCCAGAATAAAAATCGACATATTTAGAAAAAAATAAGTGTTGAATCCAAATAACTTTCTCTACTCCTGCGAAAACTATTCTTACAAACTCTTATTCCTCTACCCAATTAAGATAAACATTTGTAGAAATTATCTTATTACTAATTTTCTTGCTGGCAATATTTTCTTTTATATTTTCCAGTGTATGTGGTTTGTTTTGTACACTTTATGCTTTAAGCAAGCAGCTATATATGAAATAGTCCATATAAATATAATTCGTCAGTCTGACTCACTCTCACTCTACTTGAGAATTTATCAGTTAGGTCACACGTATTATCATATTACTTGTGATAATAGAAGGAGCTAGGCTAGGTCACTATTATACAGGACAAGCAGCTATATATGAAATAGCCCATATAAATATAATTCGACAGTCTGACTCACTCTCACTCTACTTGAGAATTTATCAGTTAGGTCACACGTATTATCATATTACTTGTGATAATAGAAGGAGCTAGACCAGGTCACTATTATACAGGACAAGCAGCTATATATGAAATAGCCCATATAAATATAATTCGACAGTCTGACTCACTCTCACTCTACTTGAGAATTTATCAGTTAGGTCACACGTATTATCATATTACTTGTGATAATAGAAGGAGCTAGGCTAGGCCACTATTATACAGGACAAGCAGCTATATATGAAATAGTCCATATAAATATAATTCGACAGTCTGACTCACTCTCACTCTACTTGAGAATTTATCAGTTAGGTCACACGTATTATCATATTACTTGTGATAATAGAAGGAGCTAGGCTACGTCACTATTATACAGGACAAGCAGCTATATATGAAATAGTCCATATAAATATAATTCGACAGTCTGACTCACTCTCACTCTACTTGAGAATTTATCAGTTAGGTCACACGTATTATCATATTACTTGTGATAATAGAAGGAGCTAGGCTAGGTCACTATTATACAGGACAAGCAGCTATATATGAAATAGTCCATATAAATATAATTCGACAGTCTGACTCACTCTCACTCTACTTGAGAATTTATCAGTTAGGTCACACGTATTATCATATTACTTGTGATAATAGAAGGAGCTAGGCTAGGTCACTATTATACAGGACAAGCAGCTATATATGAAATAGTCCATATAAATATAATTCGACAGTCTGACTCAGTCTCACTCTACTTGAGAATTTATCAGTTAGATCACACGTATTATCATATTAGTTGACACAAATCACCAAATCATGGGCAACATCGGGTATTTTACGTAGTAGCGGTAATTAGTGATATTTTTTTGCTGTCAAACTTGGGTCTATGGGCGACATACTTTCAGTAAAGTCAAAACAAAAACAAAAACATCTACACGAATGCCACAATGGTCCGTTATGCATCTGAAACACTTCATAATGAAGACCAAAATAACATGAAGAAAGACCTTTGTATGACTCATTGTAAAACTGATGGGCAATTAACAGTCCATAACCGCAAAACTTCCATACCTAATTGTGTTGTTATGCAGGCAACGGTCAATGTCATTACGTCATTTACATTTTCTCTACCGTGTGCACAAATATACTGCACTCCATAAAATAATAACTGGTAAACTGTAAATGATACACAAAATATTACTACACAAAAAATTGTAGTTCTCGTTAAAACACACAATTTATGTCAAATATATATTTGTTGTGGAATTAACTACTGCCGAGATATGTGTTGTTTGAATTGTCAAAGATTTACTGTTTTCTTAAATAGGAGGTCGGTATTCGTTTTTTTAGGTCTTGACCACGCAAACCGAATGGGATGCCAATGCGATTACATAGCGACCAGTTCTTAGAAAACTTTTCTTCCTACTGTGTTGTGTTTGCCCTTGGACAAAAACAGTTGAATGTGGCGTGGGTTACAAAGGTACACAAAACGGGCATTAACACAAATTTGAGATTGTCACACGGGGCCAACTGTTTCATTAAGATAAATGTTTGCTATTAGCATTTCTCAATGAACCTTGACAGAAATACTGCCCAATAAAAGCTAACGATGCGATTACCATAACAACGGTTCAACTGTTCTTATTGCCATAGCAACCGTTACGGAACAAGTACCTACCTTTATATATCTACCACTTCTTTAAAAGGAGTCAGTCCCTCGATCAAATTTTTATACAACTTATTTTCCTCGTTGTAAAAATATCTAAGGCTTTCAGATTAATAATCTATTTAATGTTTGATCCAGTTTTACATTTAAATGTCATTCAGTGAGGAAATTTATGTCTTATTTCTACTGAAAAAATAAGGGAGAAGATATCGAAGTCTGAGTACAAACTGCACGCCACTGATGGCTGTGTGCGTTTGTTCAAGATCAATTAACAGCTGACAGTCTCAAGGATTACAGGTGGCCATGATGACAACATGCTGCCCCATTTTACTCCTCCCATTCAACTGATGCTTTACTGACATCACGTAAAATGCAATAATGGCTCTTAACATCCACAAATCTTCAAGTTTACTTCGTATACTAACAAGCAGAAATACCCAATTCCACCCAACAATTCGAGATTTGTAGATTTCTTCGGAAATATATTTTGGGACCCGCTGAATTAAAATAAAAACGTGTTATTTAAATAAGAAGTCGTTATTCGTTTCTTTTAAGTCCTGGCCTCGCAAGGTATCAGTATAAATTATCAGATGTTTATGAAATGTCATAGTTTTTTTATGGAAAATATAAGCGAAGCACGATTTTATCAACGGTGATTAAAATTATGCAATTCTCATGGGTCATATATAGTCATATTTTAAACTATTAACGTCTTTTGCCCTCGTTTTCTTTTCAATTTTCATATTATAGTCACATTTCCTCTTAAGTTTTAATATTTTTGTCATATTTTTTATTTCAGTTTCACAACTGTCTTAGAAATGCATGTTAGGGTAAGAGTGAGTAAAGAAAGTCATGTGAGTGTACACATTCACAAACAACTAGTCACAACAGCATGGGCAAAAATGCTTGATAAAACGTAAATAATAAAGAACTAGAAGGAAGCAGGTGGGAGGGTTAAAAAGAAAACTGTTAAAAATGAAAAACGCTGCGATAAGAGGGATAAAAAAGCGTATGAAGAAAGGTTAACGTCATGTGGGGGTAGAAACTACCCTCCTGCCCTCATTTCCGCACCCCGTCCCCGAAGCCCCAAATATTATGAAAAGTTCCCCCAGGCCAAGCAGCTAATTCAAAAAGGTGATGAAATATTCAGACACTCGCTTGCTCGCAGGCTGCTCTTTTTAGAGCGGTACAGTCCGCTCCAAACACCGAGCAATAGGTCAAAGAAGGGATGTAGTCTGCAACCTTCTGGACTGTAATTCCAATTTCATTTTTTTTATATCTTAGCCGTGCAAAGAGAACGGCATCTCAAAGGTTTAAAAGATTTAACTATCGCTCAAAACGTACTCTATTCCCATATTCCCCTTGTACCTACAAGGAAATAAGCAATAGGATAATTTGTACAAATGCTTATGTCAACTAACATGAAGAAGATATAGCAATAAGAGTTTGTAGGAATGGTTAGTACAAGAGTAGAGAAAGTCATTTTTTCTCCTTGAGTTAAAACAGCTGAACATGATAAAAACCTCGTTTTTGAAAACCCCGAAGACTAAAAAGAAGAAGAATAGAGCTGTCCCCCCTCCCCCACCCCCCCCCCCTCGACCCGCTTGATCTGAGACAATGACCCGCTGTCGAGCGGCGGCAGATGCTGTGTGTGGGAGTCCAAGAAAACAAAAGAGTGCTCCGGATGTGACGCCATCATGCGGTAATCACCCCGGAAGTGTCCACTACTGGACTGGGAAGAAGGAGGTTCGATTCTTCTTGCCAAGAGGAGGCGAAAAACCTGCAATTATATCGCTTTGGCAACCGCTCGCTCTCTTCTTTTGTTTTAACGGAGCGGTCGATGTCGATATACACAAAAGAAGATGAAATGTGTGTCAAACTCACATGACTTTCTCTATTCTTGTATTAACCATTCTTACAAACTCTTATTGCTATATGCACTTCGTGCTGGTTGAGGTAAATATTTGTACAAACTATCTTTTGCTAATTTTCTTGTAGGTACAAGGGGAATATGAGAATACAGTGGACTTGCTTGAGAAAGATCAAATATCTCGGAAATGGTTGCTTCCACAGCAAATGTATTTGACATAAATGGGCGCTTTAACGTTTTTGAGTAATAACTCAAAAAACAGATTTCATTTTCCATAAACATATCTCAATTTTAATTAAAATCGTTACAACATTTTTGAGAGCGTCAACATTTTCGAAAAATTCTCTATGTAAAAGATAGTTTAAGGCTCAGGAATTTCCTTGAAAATTTTCGTGTAGCATCGTTGAAAGATGCAGAACTTTAACATCAAATTTGATATTGAATCAAGTGCCACAAATCGCATATTTTCATTTAAATTTCGATATCGAATTTTTTGGTGCAACACAGATATGTCTCTAGTAAACTGAAGTGGAGTCAGTGTCTGAAGAAGATGTTCGTAACTTTCCATGTGAAGTTGTCACTCACTCACTCACTCACTTAGGATGATGCAAATAAGACTGGCAAACACGTGAAATATATACCTACATATGTGAAAATTTCGCGGTTTTGTTTTGGTTGCTTTAATGTAAAATATATAATGTAGCTGTTATAGACCCTGCCCTCTGCTATTGTCTCTCCTGAAATTCGACTATCCTTAGTATTCTCTCACTCAGCCCTTCTCCTCGCATGGAATAAAATACCTTCTAATATATCGACGTAGCAGAAATACAAACTGATGTCGCTACTCAGCTGTTTATCGTAATATGGAAAGAGTAGGTGATTTCTAAGCCATCATATAGCGACCCACTTTAAAATATATAATTTCCCTATGTCTCCCTTGTATCTATAACGAAATATGTAACCATTTCTATAAACTCCTTTCCTTATTAACGTGAAGTAGAGAGAAATAAATTAAAATAAAAATAAAACATTGTTATAATTTAATAATATATCAATTTCGTATCCCTTCCTATAGCGCCCTACACTTAGGGGATGAAATCGTGGGGAAGATGTGGATAAAATTAAATTGCGAACAGTGCCTGTTACAAAGTTACTTGAACTTCAATATCTAACACCTACAGAAGATATTCCATTTCAGGATCTTCCAAGGACCTAGCACGAGAATTTTCATCAAAATCCCCCTAACCCAAACTATACTTCACATAGTAAATGTAGAAACAATGTAGAAACATTTTTTTTTTAAATAATTCTAACGATTTTCAATTAAAAACCAAATAGGTATTTGAGATACTTAAATTTTACAAATAAAATGGAATTCTTAGAGAAAATCTGTGCATTCGCATTACCGTCTCTACTCACTCTTCTACAAACGGTTTAAAAATCTCCGTATTCTATTGTTGTAGTGTTAACCGTTTCCGAGATATTCTTTGTTATTGTTTAGAATTTTCAGAGCATCGCTTTAGCCCCACGAAAGAGCGACGTGAGTTATTAGACGTCTTTTCCAGCCACTAAAACAGTGAACATCTTAATAGAATTTCGTTGAACCACAGAAAATGACGAATTGTATCAGTTTAGCAGAGAAACCGCAACATAAAACTGGCAACATGGTTTAAACTAGGCTTGACTCACTTGTTTCATCACTGTGCATGATGGAAGCGATAAGTCTGCCTTCACTTGTTCCCACCACAACAAATGAACTCGTTTGCTCGACTTACGCAACAATAACCACTGGATTGCAAAAATGTTCCCAAAATTAAATGTTTCCTTCCGTGAGAAATGCCCCACTTCTGAAGAAGGGGCAACAGAAACATTTCCATATCATTTAGCTCATTTATGCTCGACCAATGTAGCGCTTACACGCCAATGTAATGCACCACCAATTTATAACGGTACTGTTACCCACCAATCAAATGTGCACCTGTTCGTAACGATACTGCTATCAAAGGTACATCTATCCATAGGGATTTTGTATTTATACAACTATAAATTTGCTAATTTTTCGTAATATGTATTTTTTGAAAATTGCGTGTTTCTTACAAGGTGAATTTTTCAGTAGTTGGCACCAGCGCGAGTTTACACAATAAAATATTTTGTTTTGAAAGACAATGAACCTCTCTATGGGGACAAAGGCGCTTTTAGACGCCGAGAGGTCTAACAATGGCTTACCGAACAAGAAAAGAGCAAATTTGCAAGCCCACTTAAAATACGTCGCTCGCCGGGGAACAAATCTGCCCTCTACAGACTCTTTTTGTCAGCAAAGTGCTCTTCGGGGAAAGTGGGGACGACTGGCAAATTCCACATACCCTTTATGGTTGTATCTGCCGCTTACATCAATGTAAATGGATACCTACAGAAATTTAATTGAAAATGCACGTCAATGACTTCGATTTTAAGAAAAAGGAACATTTTGTTTAGGACAAGAATGAAGTATGAAAAGGTTTTTTATTTCTAATTTTAGAAAAATACAATTTTAATACCACTATTTATGCTCCAGCATGTGTCTAACTTTAAAATATTTACAATATTTACATCGAGTCTCTTTATAGAAATTTCCGGCGTGTCCGACATTTTTACTCTTACTCACGCTAGTTGTTCTTCGATTGAACGTACTGGAATAACCATAGTTGCACTTTTTTCTGATTGGTGGAAACCTGTACATTAGCATACGGAAGTGACACTTGGACATTAACTAAAAAGCAACAGACTGAAATGCGGGCCTCAGCAATGAAATTCTTAAAAAGTGTAATGAGAAAAGTTAGTAAGTTTTAATATAAATGAAAGATTTCAAACAAAAATGTACAAATGAACACGTTGAAAGAATACCAGATCTCATACTTATTAAACAAATAATGCAATATTATCCTAAAGGTAGGAGATCGGTAGGTAGACCCAGGAAATGACGGCTGGAGGACTCTGATACTTACTGTTCAAACTCCTTAAAGCAATATGTTTTACTTTGAAGCAGGATTACACATTGTTGTCGGTCAAACGTCAATTGTTTGAAACGACAATGCTTCGCGCCGCCTAATAATGTCTTAGAATCAGCCCTTTGCCGCCGATAGAAGCTATGAGATTTCTCGCTCTTTTCTAACATGTTTTAATAAGGTATCAATTTTTTTTTTTTTTTTTTTTTTTTCGTTTTCTCTATATATTTATTATATATTTAAAATTATTGCAATAATTATTATTTTAAATTGTTAATTTTTTGAAATAGTTAATCTTTTTTAACTATCGATAGCTATCGAATATCTTGGTTGAGTGCAGTACAACTATTAGAATTGCATTGAAAGGGAAAGGTGAAAGAACACATTGACGAGCGACGTTGCAGCCAGGGGTGTGTAAATTGTCAGCATGCCTGGGATGTTTGCAAGGCTGACAGCAGAAATAGAGGACTTGGCCACGTTTATCTGTGTGACGTGTTTGCGTTGACCTTGGACAAGTGAATGCAGATATTCACACCTGTCACACGGGTCTTCGCCCAAGTGTTGCGGATAGATGGAACACTTTCACTGGGCTCTGCCTGGCCATCATCATATTGTCAATATTTACATTACTGCCCTGTTCTCTCACTTGCGTAACACTCTATATATAACACCAACGTTCCCATTTGACTGACTGACTGATGCCTGCATAATGCGCCCGCTTCCCAAAAAAACCAACTAGCACATTTAATGTTCACTTTCTCTACTACGTAGAAAAAGGCGCGTTTAAAAGAAACCTTGTAGAAGTGGTTTCTGTAAAAAAACTACCTCGATGCCTATTTAGTTCGATATAAAATTGGTTTTGATAACATTACAATGGCAACATTGCATATGCAGGCAACAATTAAAATTCTACAGGCGGTTACGAGGTGGTATCCATGGAAACAGTCGTAGATATGCATTTGAAGGTGATTTTGGCATTTTCCAAAGACAATGTGACCTGATTGCTATGGACATGCTGAAGGAATTAGTGTCTCTATGGTAACAGACGTTGCGTGTTTGTCACCGAATGCCTCAGCAGGTGTTTGAGCAGATGTTGCACGTCCTACATAATAAAAACAAAAGATCTCTATTCACAGCGACAATTCACTCGATTGGGCGCGCAAGCTGACGCTAGCAGGTATTAATTCTTGCATTCTTAACAGTTTCTCTAATCATACTCCTAAAAATATGTACTCATATTCTCTCAAAACGAAAAGTCGATTTAAAACCAAAGTTAGAATTCTTTCAGGGATGCAACACGAAGATTTTGAAGAAAATTCCTGCATCGTAAACTAACCTTTGCATAAACATTTTTTTTCGAATTTTTTTTTTCAAACATCTAACGATTTTGATTAAAATGTTATATTGTTAAGATATTTTTAGACAAATGAAATATATATTTGGATATTCTGACTATAGCCAATGTAATCCTGTTTACGCTTGATGACTTTTGTGTATCGGTAAACCGTAAGAAATAGACCAAATCTTCAAACAGCATTTTGAAAAGTGAAAAATGCTGAAAGGCAGGGTTTGAGAAAAATTGATTTTACCAACGTATACCATGAAAGTGCAGGTAGAATTTTTGCAATTTTACAAACTCTACCGATGCATTGCCTAATTTATGTGAATGAGGATCGTATTGAAAGGGCAACTTCCGGTCAAAAACAGCTTGCCTTTTGTCGTTTTCGTTTCAAAAGAAGGCAAATGACCTGCCCTTTTGTTCCGATTTCCGCTATCTGTTGGGATTTACAACCCTTTTGAAGGCTGTCTGTCCATTCACCAAAAGCAGGTAGCGATGCCAGATTTAAACATGCACTTACCCTTCTAACATCTTATTTAGCTCCGCAGAGAAAGTTAGAAATTAGGAAAATATTACTTTCTATATGACATACCTGTTAGAAAAAGTTCCGCGTATGTTTGTGAACAACATAACTCAAAAACGAAAACTATTACCAAACTTGGCATTTAAGATCAGTATTTTCCAAGGAGACGACATGAAGATTTTCAAGAAAATCCTCCACCCCAAACTACCCTTTAGATGAGAAAACATTTAGAACATTTTAATTTTTTTAAAAATGGCTCTAATGATTTTTTTATTAAAAAACTAATATTGATATATATTTCATACTTTACGTAACACACTGCAGTTTTGCCAAATTCACAATTCCCACGGCTTTCAAAACTGAAAAAATGGAGTTTATCAATTGTGTTGCACGAAAATATAGGCTGAGAGTATGACAGCAATTTAAAAAAAAAATCTAACGTTTTTACAATATTTTTCAATGCATTTTCAAATTTCAGCAATGCATTAGAAGAAGAACAGGTTGTTCAATCAAAATCATTAGACAAAATGAATATTTTGGGAAAAAAATTTTCCATGTAGTTTTGAAGTGATGGATTTTCATGAAAATCCTTGGAAAATGCCAAGCTCTGTATTTATTTTTGCAAACCTCTACACCAAATTTCGAGTGAAATTCCGATATAAATTTCTCCAATGACATAGGCAGGCAGACTTACCATGATCATGATCTTCCTCCTCCTCGGGAGAGTGGGCCCCTCTCAGACAAGAGTGGAAGCTACGACTAATCCTTCGGGAACTTCCTCCTGAGTCGAGTGTCATCGTGCACAACAATCACATCACCCTCACTGTTTAACATACGAGCTCGCACTACCGTCCGTGCCTGCCTGCCGTTCTTCTCACAGCCCAGCGAGTAACTGTGGGCTAACTGGCTGTGATCACGTGGTCTCCCCTCCCACACGGCTCGCAGTCACAACAAAAACAATATCACTCGACTCTCTATACTACCAATTCACGCTAAACATACCTACACATTTTTCACCTATTAGGTTTGCGGTGAAAATATTTCATCTTCTATGCCAGATTTTTAATATGTTTATTTTTCTAGCACCTACTCTAAACAAAGAAATCAGACCGACCAACTAATGCATTCCTCCCAAAAATTAGTGTCAACATTTTATTAAAAATACATGTTTTGAGATCCTTTTCTCCACTACGTACAGTAGTGAAGCAAGAGAGGGGACGCAGCGGTCGGGCGGTAGCTACCATATATTTACATTTTTTTTTATGACAAATGAAATATATATATATATCGCATTTTTGTGTTCATTTGATGTAAAGTGAACGAGTCAGTGTAGATATGCTAATACACGAAAGTGCTGTTGATATGGTCCGGTTCCTAAAGGATCTGTATTCTGTCCAGTGCGACCCAAAAGCTCTGTGGACCAGAAAGCATCACTTTGCGTGCCCGGAAATGCCTACAATAAACACTGTGGTTAGAGGTCGGGTTCCTGGCACTCACTCCGAACAAGGACATCTGCTTGTTTTAGTTCAACACACACTCACATGATCTTCTCTACTCTTTTCCAAACTATTCTTACACACTCATATTCCTATATCTTCTTCGTGTTAGTTGAGATAAACATTTGTACAAATGATCTTACTGTTAATTTACTTGTAGGTACAAGGGGAATATGGGAATACAGTAGGCTTTTTGCGATAGTCCAATGTTTTAAAGCTTTGGGATTCTGTTGCCTTTGCCCACTTAACATATAAAGAAATGAACAACGATGATCCTTTTCACGAAAGTTCTAAGTTTTCCGAAACTCACACACATAACAAGGAATATCTCCGAAATGGTTCACCCTACAAGAAAATTTATTCAGACATAAATTGTGTATTTTAGCAAGATATACATTTTTTGTATAGTATAATTTGGTCTATCTCTAACGGTTTACCAGTTATGCAAAAGTCGTCCAGAGTAAATACGACTACAGGGGCTATAGCCAGAAAATTCAAGATATACATTTCATTTGTCATCAAAATATCCCAAACATTTGACATTTTAATCAAAATCATTAGAGCCATTTTCAAGAAAATCAAAATTTTCAAAAAACTTTCCATGTAAAGGGTAGTTTAGGGTGGGGCTATTTTATTCAAAATCTTCGTGTCATATCCTTGAAAGACATTAAACTTAAATACCAACTTTGGTTTTTAACCGAATTTTCGTTTTTGAGTTATGCTATCCACAGACTGACACACAGACACACACACGGACCTTTTACTAAAAATGCTTTTTTTGGATTCAGGTGGCCTCAAAACATACATTTCCTGTGAAACCTCGACATTGAATTTTTGGGCGGAATGCAATACTTACTATACGTAGTTGAGAAGGTAAACATCGAATAACGCAACTTCTATTTCAGAAAAGCAGAACTATTCGAAAATTCAGACAAATAACAAGGAATATCTCGGAAATAGTAAACTCACGAAAAATGTAAAATAATGCATTTTACATAATGGGATCTACATTTTTGTGTAGTTAGAAGGAACACCGGTGTCCCTACAGATTGTTACAAGAAGCGCTACACTGAACAAGTGAACGGCGCGCGGTACGACCCGACCGGCACTGAACTGGGCACCCACTGTCTGGAGTCTACCGCAGTCTTGCGCTCTGCCTGCACTCTTACGTCACGAGGGAGGCAGGCAGGCCCGAGGTGCAAACTTTTCACTTCCTGGGACGGAACCCCGGACTTTCACCCACCATCACCATCTTCCCCTCTGACCTACATCCTATGCCACAGGAAGGCGTCGCTTAAGGTGCAAAATAAGATTTCCTCACTACTTTCATTTCTGAAAACCCAAACAACGAACTAATGAGAAACAAACTAAAAGAAAAAAGAAATGTTTCAGGTTACATTCACAAGATTTTCTCTACTCAATCTTCGCACTGAAGCGTATTACCCTCTCTATACCCAGATTACACTGGAAATACTCGTTTTAAGACCCCTTAAATCCATTCCAAGGATAAGACACACATATTTTCTTAAAAATGACTTTAATATTTTTATTAAATTAATATTTAAGATGTGTTAGTGACAAATTAAATGTATATGGTGATCCGTTAAAGAGAATAAAATGTCAAAGCTATCACACAGCGACCAGATCTTGTTTCATTAACACGTAAGCCTACTGTATTTACATTGAGGCTATAAGGAAATATCTGCATTTCCCATATGAGGAAAGCGCAAGCATCTAAAAAACCCAAACCAATAACAAGGAATATCCCGGAAATTGTTAAATGCACAAAAAAGGAAGGAAAATATTTACCATAAATTGTGTGCAGTCTTGTCTGGTAATGTTTTGTATATCTCTTACAGTTTAGCAGTTATACAAGTCATTCAGGATGAAAAGAACTTCAAAGAAAGTTCAACACACACATTGCTTTTGTTATGAAAATATCTTAAACATACTTTAATCAAAATCATCACGGATTCGGATTTAACCATCCTCTGAAAATATATCGTACTTTTTATTTATTTTTGAAAGTTGAGCTTAAAATCTTGTTGAAAGAGCGGTACTGGAATACACTTTTTGCTACCCCTAGCGTTGACCTTGGTCACTGCATTGCTAAGAATTTCCCGAAGTAATAAGAAGATATTCTGTATTCGGTATTGAGTTTTTGTGTGGAATAGGTACAATAGTTGTTCTGTAAGTAGCAGTGTCTAAGGTGTGTTTACGACTATGCTATAAATACGTCATGGTGTAAACCAGGCTCAAAGCTGTGGGAATTACCTCGTTTGGGATACAAAAGCGTGCCGTGTTCTGCAATATTGCGCATTAGTGTTGCATAAAACCCGCTCATTACCGACCGACCGACCGACCGACCGACTGGCTCGAGTCATTACGAGGAGAAGGGTGTCTACAAAATTAGGATACAGTATCAAAATGGAAAACTCATCGAAAATGAGCAAATCTTCAGTATGACCACCCTCAGCAAATTATGACGCAAAAACTCCTCCACTATTTTTGGGGGTAATTTAACGGGGGACGTAGCTAAAAAAGAATATCGCCTCGAAAAAGCATTTCTAGCTTACAAAACTCAAATTTTGCATGACAATTATCTACTAATGGTCGTTTACATTCTGTGCAATTTTTTGAGAATGTTTTTATGTATTTGATTGCTTTTTGTTATATAAAAACAATAAAGCGCATTTTCTCAAAATTGCTTGAAATATTTCATTGAACATTTTATGAGCTATCTTGAACATACAACACATAATCCTGAGGAACAAAAATGTTACACTCACATCACTTTCTCTACTACTATTCTTACATTTGTACACATTATTTTATTGCAAATTTTCTTGTAGCTACAAGGGCAATATGAGAATACAGTAGGCTTTGAGCGAGTCAAATCTTTTAAAGCTTTCAAATTACGTTTTCTTTGCACGACTAACATAAAAAAAAAAAGGAAAAACGATTATTAATTTGAGTATTTTAAAACTCGCACAAATAACAAGGAATATCTCCGAAATGATTCACTCCATAAAAAAATTCGTTTGTGTGTTTTAGCATGATCTACATTTTTGTATAGTAAGATTTGGTCTATCTCTTACGGTTTACCAGTTATACAAGTCATCAAGACTAAACAGGACTACATGGGCTATAGCTAGAAAATTCAAAATATACATTTGATTTGCCACAAAAGTATATAAAATATTTGGCATTTTAATCAAAATTATGAGTCATTTTCGAGAAAATAAAAATTTTTCATGCAAAGGGTAGTGTCGCATCCTTAAAAGGTATTAAATTTATGTATCAACATTGGTTTTGAAACGAGTTTTCGTTTTTGACTTATGCTGTTCATACACACACACGCACGCACGCGGCCCTTTTTCTAAAAAAAATTCCTCTTTTTCTTTTTTTTTCCCCTTTCTTTTTTTTTTTTTTTAATTCAGGGGGCTTCAAAACATGTATTTGCAGTGAAATCTTGACAGCGAAGTTTTGGTGCAATACAATGCTTCCTGTACTAGTGCAGTCACAACTGTCGAGTCCGCACCTGGTTTCACACGCCCCCCCCCCCCCCCCCCCCCCCCCCCCCGTCCACAGATAACATATCTGTGTAAGGTTAATGTCCTGCTGGAACCTTCACGCATACAGAAGGCATTGGTGGCTCGCAGGGGGCCATCAACAGTTCCCTATTATGTACTTTCTTTCTCACGAGCTGCCATTTCTCGTAGCGAATATTCCACATAAACATTTTACTAAAAACCTAATGCATTATACTCGCATAACTTTCTCTACTCACTCATGTACAAACTGGTAGAAATAAATGTAAAACGATATGACAATACAGTAGACTTGCTGGCCACTTTGTGATGGCTTTAAAATTCCATTCTCACTGTATAGCTAAGACATGCCCCAACGAATATCTCGGAAATGGCTAATTCCACAGAAAATGCAAATACGAAATCTACACTTTTTGTGCAGCAAGATTTTAGAATTCCCCAGAAAATTCAACATATACATTTCAACGTCGATAGAGCTATTTTTGGGAAAATAAAAAAAAAAAATGTAGATCTCATTAAAGCCCCTGTTTAATGTAATTTGTTTCCTTTGATGGCACTAGCCATTTCCACGTTATTTGTTTTTTCCCCTGCTGGTCATGGAAAGAGAACGAAATTTCAATGTTATCACATAGTGACTAGATCTTACAACATTTGACTATCATTTAAGTCTACTCTATTCTCCTATTCCCTTTGTACCTCTAAGGAAATTTGTACAAATGTTTATATCTGTTAACATGAAGAAGGTAGGGGAAGAAGTTTGTAAGAATAGTTATTAAAGGAGTGAGTAGGGAAAGTGATGTGAATGCACACATAATTTTTGTGCAGTATGAAGGAAAATCAAAGTGGCCTGGTTTGTCACGCAAAGTGGAGATATGAAGGGGCGCCCTTGAAGGTGAGGTGAGGTTATGTATGTATGAGTCAACCGTGAGTCACTCACTCACTCTTGTGGGCGGACACGCAAAATTGATCGTACAACTTGTTCCAGGCCTATCACCTTTCATACGACAGTCTCTTGTCAGTTCCTTAAACGCTGCAAATGCACTCAACAAAATGTGCAACATCGCCATATTTACTTTCCTTGCACAAAAAATGTACATCTTGCTAAAACACACAATTTGTGTTAATAAATGTTTTCGTAGAGTGAACCATTTCGGAGATATTCCTTGTTGTCTGTGTGAGTTTTGCAGCACTTAAACTTTCAAGTAGAAGATCGTGATTCATTTTTTTACATCTTAGCTGTGCGAATAGAACGGAATCTGTAAGCTTTAAAAGATTTGACTATCGCTCCAAGCGTACTGTATTCCCATATTCCCCTTGTACCTACACGAAAATATGCAATAAGATAATTTGTACAAATGTTTATCTCAACTAACACGAAGAAGATATAGGAATAAGAGTTTGTAAGTATGGTTAATACAAGGGTAGAGAAAGTCATGTGAGTGCAAAACATCAGATTTTTAAATAATCTAATTAACTGGAAATTTTGAATATTGTCTCAGAAAAACCTAACAAGTCCATGTAGAAAATATTTCGCTCTTCCATAACATTACGTCAGAAAAACCTATTAAATTAATATAGAATTTTATTCTTATATTAGAGTATTATTGAAATCACGTAAAGGATGCAAGATAAACATTTTCAAAAACATTTTCCCACCCCGAACTACCTTTTACATGGGACATTTTAAAAAGAATTTAATTTTCCTAGAAATAACTCGCGGTTTTGATTAAAATTCCATATATTTCAGACATTTTCATGACATTTTCATTCTGAATGATTCTTTTTGTACTAGACAAAAAAGTAGATGCTAAAATAAACAATTTGTGTTAAATACATTTTTTTTTGTACAGTTAACAATTTCCGAGATATTTCTTGTTTTCTGCATCACCTAAATCAGTTACGAATCTTAGTATTTTTTTCCCCCCCTTCCGTTATAGAAAGCACTTGTGAAATGTTTCACGTCGGTACGAGAATATTGCAAGGATTCACGTGATGGTTTAAATTCCTAATCTTGCTACAAAAGCAGCAAGAAGAAAATTGTTAAAATTTCTTCCTGGAGCGCAATGAAGTAACTCTAGGGTCGATCCTTGACCCTAAAGCCTGACCTAATTAATGCCGCATTCCATAAGTACGTGTTGTAAATCTAGATCGCTTCTTCTTCTTCTTCTTCTTCTTCACGATATTCAACTTCTGTTGTCATGGTTACTGCATTTCAAACAACTGCAATACGTTTCTATAGTAACGGAAGGCACAGCACTCACGGCATTTGTCTAAGGTGGAGACAAAGCCGCGCAGGATGGCTGAGGCGATAGCGTCTGTGGGAGGTTATGGATATGGCTAGAAATGTGATGCGGATAAAGGAGGTTTTACTGTATATGCAGGAGGTAGAAAGAGATAGTTACACAAGAAAGGAAGGCAGATTGAGACAATGGCAGAACTTCCGTTGTCGCGGTGACGGAAGTCGAGCCACGCACGCACACACACGCTATCAGTCACTCACAAACCGGTCCGCGCCCTATGGGAAATTTCCTGCAGATTGATTGCATCTTGCAGAATTGGGAACAATCTTTTGTTTTGTCATCTCGTCGACCTGTTGCCTATACCCCAGGGGCACTGTCTGTCTCGTCTCGACTCGAGAATCACTGCACCGCGCATGCGTCTACACAACAGCCATACTAGCAAAACACAAAATTCTACATTCTACATCCAAAAATTTGATATCGAATTTACGTTTTAAAGTTCCTTGAACAAACTAACAGAAGAGGTGCGTGTTAGTGAACCTATGTACAGTATAGGGCAAAAATAAAATGTTCAAGAACTTACTAAAATTGGCAAACATTTTCACTAAGTTCTCCCACTGAAACTACACTTTATATAGAAAAACATTTCGATGTGTTTTTATCTTATAAATTTAAACGAGCAATTCTTGTATATATATTCCGCGCAACTAGGAAACGGCTCTAACGATTTCGATCAAATTTTGTATTCAGATAGAGTTTTGCATTTTAAGTTCATCTATATAGGCGTAATTCCCGAAAAAACGCGATTTTACATAAAAAATAGCAATTCTTGTATATATATATTCCCGATATTTCAGAAACGGCTCTAAAGATTTGGTTAAATTTTTGCATACATACATATCACATTCACGGTGTTTTCTCTACTCACTTTTAGGTAACACATTCACATCTCTGTCTCTACTCACTCTTCTGTAAACAATTTTCCATAGAATGCGTGATTTTGCACCGAAAAACACTTTTATCCCCACTTTTAAAATAAGTCAAACCATGTTCTGTATGTTTGAAACAGAAGTGCTATTACATTCACACTGTTTTCTCCTCTCATTTTTAGGTAACACATTCACACCTCTTTCTCTACTCATTCTTCTGCAAATAAGTCATGCAATTTTCTGTATGTTTGAAATAGAGATGCTGCATATTACATTCACAGTGTTTACTCTACTCACTTTTAGGTAACACCTTCACATGTCTTTCTCCACTCAGTCTTCTACAAACAATTCATATCATCTATACAACTTGAATGTTTGTATATATCCAACTGTTAGTCTCGAAAACCGCTTAATCGATCACCGCGAAATTCGGCACGTATATGTATTTTTTTCATGGAGAGTTTTTATGGTAACAACTTTACTACACAATATATTACTTTCAAATGGTTTTCTACTCGCTTTTCTTTTACGTAGTACATTCATATATCCTCTGTTTACCCTTCAACATACAATTCATCTAATTTTCTATGATTGAAATATAAATGCGACCTATTACATTCACGCGATTTCCTCTGCTAATTCTTCCCTTACAGGACACAATCGTCTCTTTTGCTACTCACCCTTCAACATACAATTCATGCAATTTGCTATATGTTTGAAACAGAAATACAACGTATTACATTCATACTATTTTCTCTACTCACTTTTGTTTTACGTAACAATTCACGTGTTATTCCTTATCGTTTATCAACTTCATACATACCAAAGCCTATACATATCGTATGTTCAAGAGTGAGTAAATTCCAAAACAGGTTGACCGATCGCCATGAAAATTGACATATCTAAGTGTTTTTATGCAATCCGGTTTACGATGCAATGTATTACGTTCACATGGTTTTCTGTACACACTACTCCGTCTTCTACAAACAATCCATACATTTTTCCATACACTTGAAATATAAATGCAACATATAACATTCACGCGGTTTTTCTACTCATTTTTGTTTTACTAAACTCAATCATTTCTTTCACTACTCCCGCCTCGACGAACAATTACGAACAATTCATACAATTTTCTATATGTTTGAAACATAAATGCGTACCACATTCACATGGCTTTATCAACTAGCCTTTCTTCCTGAAGTATTTGTTATAGTTCAACATTGCCGTTGCTTAGTGTTGCTCCGGTGTTTTAATAAAAAGATAATGAAATAGTTAAAAAGTAATCGCAAAGGGTGTCAGGAGTGCGACAAAAAGCACAATATGGAACAGTTGATGAAACAAATGTTAGAGAAGATGGACATAATGGGAAGTGAAATGAATTCCGGAATGCGGCAGAGGAAACAAATATGGTAGCGGAATTGAAAAAATGTAAACTACAGAACAGAAAATATGGGAACAAAATGGACAAAATGGAAATGAAAATGGAAGCCAAACTGAAAATGTAAACTCCGAGATGGAAAAGACGAAGACAGGAATGTCCAATATGAAGACAGGTCTATCGAAGAATACTAACGAGCGACTGGCCGGGGTTAAGGAAGCCATTGAAGAATCAACAGAAATATGAAGGACCTTGGCCAACGTGTTAACGCTCTGGAGTCAAACGCAGCACCAAAGAACTGAACTCCATAATGGAACAAATGCTCGACGAAAACCTCAAACTGGGTGGATATCTATGGGGGAGGCCTGCGTTTAGCAGTACACGTTTTACAGCTGAAACGATGGTGTTTACGAAATATTTGTATGTATTATTGTTTATTTATGTCAACAAGCTTACTGCACACAAGCCGTGTATGGACAATGTTTAAGAGGTTGAATCAGAAACTGAAAAATTCAATGCCATAGCCGGGATTTCAACCAAGGATCTTCCGCTTATCGAGCGGCTGCTTTAACCACTAAGCTTCCATGGCCAACTTGCCAGTACGACATTACAGATCCGTGCTTCAAATCCCTTGTATCTCTTGTATCTCGGAAATGACTCTTAACAATTGAGATAAAAAGTTTTATTTAGTTAATGTTTTGCCTCATTATATAAATAAGTATTTATATTACCATTATTACCGTCATCGTTACCATTATCATTACCACCATTATTATCATTATTGCAATTGTTAGGTATCATGTACTAGGGTTCAGTAGTTATGTTGGCCGAATGCCAGACAGGTTGCGATTGTGGGTGGGTGTAACAGATGAAGAGCTAGTTATCTGTGACCCGCCCTCATTGCCACCTATACAGGTTATTCACAGTGTTCCCTCATGGGCAAACACCTGCCCGCATTGCAAAACTACAGGGCTGTCCATCATCCAGCTTGTTACTGGCAATGGCTCTTTAAATTCCTACTTTTCAATCAGTACTCCGTAAATTGGCATCTAAGACTGAGTGTACCCCAGTATCAGAAAATCCCCACCGGGAATCCAACGCCGTGCTACCTCAGCTGAACGTTACATATATGGCGCCCAACGTGGGGCTCCAACCCAAGATTGAGATTAAAAGTATCTTCCTCTACCGACTGAGCTAGCAGGACGAGATATAAAACATCGTATCCCATATCTGCGGTATAGGATCCCAGAAGAGTTAACCACCCCCTCCCAAACAACCCCAACTGCTACAAAAATCAACCTGCCAGTTCAGCAAGTTGTTTCCCGAGTCAAAGCCCCCGATACGACTAAACAAGTTAAAGGAGGCTATACAAATGAAACAAAAGTAGTAGGTGAATTAGGAATAGATGGAGATGGTGATATTTTTCTCATTTTCAGATATGAAGGTAGGTAGATATCGGTGAAAACATCTAAGTTGAGGCAACTCGAGCGACCGAGCAAGGTAACATACGGTACATTATCGACACAACACGCGCCGGCTGATATCTTGAAACATTAGACTATCGCCGCCCGCCCGCCCGCCCGCCTGCCTCCATCATTAGAGAAGGCCATGTGGCACCCGACAGCAATACGATATATCGCCAACTGCTAATGCCCTC
Source organism: Tenodera sinensis (assembly GCA_030765045.1). Taxonomy (NCBI): domain Eukaryota; kingdom Metazoa; phylum Arthropoda; class Insecta; order Mantodea; family Mantidae; genus Tenodera; species Tenodera sinensis. The sequence goes on from CM060965.1 coordinate 10,807,257, forward strand.
TTTTTATCCAGCTTTTTGTCGCTTTCTCTCACATCTAATGCATTCGATAGAGGTGTCGCCGAAAATACGTGGTTTCAAACACACCTGAAAAACTAATGTGCTGCATTCACATAAATTTCTCTACCCACTCTTGAACATTCCATTCTCTTTACATGCCCAGGATATAAACTAAAACGAAAAGACTTTCCATTTGAAAAAAGCATGAGTATTGGAAATTCAAATGAATAACAAGAAATACCTCAGAAATGGTTAATTCCACAAAAAAGTTATTTGACATAAATTGTCTTTTGGCATTTGACAAAGTCATTGAAAGTAAAAAGGACATATATTCCATTTCTCATGAAAATATAGGTGTCTCAAACATATGGAATCGACAATTTTCTACATAAAGGATAGTATAGAGTGAGGGGATTTCTTTTGTCTTTTCTTTCCCTTTTTTTCTTTGTTTTTTAATCTTCATGTAGAATCCTTCAGGGGTCTGAAAACGTGTACTTCCGGTGATATCTCAGTATTGAATTTTTGGCTAGAATATACTTTCTCTACTATAGGAGCAGAAAAATTAGTAAATATTAATTATAAATAAATGTAACATAGGTTTGTGTGAAGTTATATAACTTCCTATGTCTATTAAAACAGACATTTTAGTATCTGTATTTTATTTATTTATTTATTTTTTTCGAATTTTTTGTCAAATGTTTACACGCTACTCCTTAGCCAAAGTCTGTAATTTTTTTCTTCCAGAAATTACCCACAAGTTAATGTATACCAAACGTTATTAAATTTTCGAAAAAGCTTTTCTTTCTTATATATATAAATTATTTTTCGCCTTAAAAATACCCCTTAACATACCTTATTTTTTATGGATTTATACTAATAATTGTTTAAACTTCCTAACAATAGTCTCTTAAGGAAACCAAACTGTGAAAAATTCCAACTCAGTGTTTTACCTTTAAGCATATATGTTGAATCTTCACCACGGACTGCTACCATATATATGTAGTTAATTTTAAGTTTTTTTAGATAAATGCATGACACAGTCTTTGAGGGAAAAAAATATTTTTTCTTGTGGTATAGTTTCAAAAATGTAACACCACTTTAAAAATAGATACCTATAGGATGATTTTTTAAATGGAAAAATATGAAAAATTACTTTTTTATCGTACTTTTTCATTTCAGACATAAAGCTAATTTTGCCAATATCCCGTCTATACACATAAGCCGATCGATAACGTTTATTTATCATGATGTTGAAGATATCTGGTGGAAAAGTAGGATTGCTCGAAAATTAAATTAAAATTGGATATTAGCAGTAGCTTTCAAACTAACAAAAAATAACTTTTACACGTTAATCTACAAGAACCAAAATTTATAAATGTTCAAAAATCCTAAAATCAATATTTTCAACTTCCACAGGTTGGTACCATTAAGGATACTAAATAGAAGCTAACCTAATTTCTACATTTAATCTTCTAGGAAAATTTACCCAAGACTTGGACAATCTTGCCTCCCCCCCCCCCCCCGGCCCCCGACGCTATTACCTGAAGGCCGTCTTGGTGAGGTGGATGGCGTCGGGTCACTTTCGACGTCCTCTTCCTCGACGCTGCTCTGGTCCTGCAGAGTCCAACCAGAGTCCAGCGTGTACCTCTGGTTCCTGCCACGCAGGCGCAGCCTTGGTGACGTCACATGACGCATGATGGGAGCTGCACAGGTTGGGTTTACAACATGCGATAAAAAGTGTGTGACCTACACGGCCGTCATTTGTTTGATAACATTATCCGCCATCTGTGACTTTAAATGGTCCACATTCTAATATTACCTATACTATACAGGGGATTCTCGATACATCGATACTAGGGTATCGAAGTTTCTAATACTTCGAGATAAAGCTTCGATATTTTTCGATACTTTCAAATGTTGCGTTATTGAAAGTTGTTGCGTTGATTGTCCACGTCAACTGTCCTGCATATGGCAGTGGCCAATAGGAGCGCGTGAATGAGTAAATGAAAACATGCAGTGTTAACTAAGTTGGAACTCTTGCCGTGTATGTTGTATAACTAAAATATACACAAATAACGTTAACATCACTGTTAAAACGATTTGATGCAATATTTCATCAAATTTGACCTTAAACTTTTGGATTATTTTTCTGGATACCATTTTTAATACGCACAAAAACCAGGATTTAAAATATTCTGAATTATGAAAAACTTAAATATTAAATTTGCTTTAAGATTTACGTTTTCACGTTTTTCCTCCGTTGTTATTAAAACGAAATGTGCGGTGTAAACAGTTCTAAGATTTGCTAGAAGGAAAAGGTGTGTTGCAAGATTATCTCAGAAACGGAAATCCTGACCTGTGTGTTCCGGTACAGTCCGCCGAGAAGTTCACCACGAGCCGTGCTCTAACTCTGTGTCGTTGCCAGGCAACGATGTAACGATTCTGCTATTTCTCCATGCTGATACTGATTTTTAAACATCGATACTCGATATTCACCGCGTTTCTATGTTCAATTCAATCCAGAATGAGTTAGATTTGGAGACGCAAAGCTCAAATAATTCAAGCTTTTATGTTTTATGTTGGTGGACCTGTAGAAAATGTTTTCTGCGTATTTTAAGTACTGTGTTTTATTACAACACTATCACTAAGAAAACAAAACGAGTAGCGTGCAGTGTGTTACAACGAATACGTTTTGAATCCGGTAGCTGTTTCCATGCAACACAATTTCGATCCGGTCGCACGTCTAAGAGGATAGGATCCAAAGATTCAGTACTGAATCTGTGCTTCGATGTGGTATTCAATCCGGAATGAGAACTCAAATCGATTTCAAATCCCCATGGAAACGTATGTATAAAGACGATAGCTTATGTAATGAATTACGTTTTTATTACTAGTTTTCTTGTATTATCCAATTCGGTTTTTGGTCATCATCTTCTGACAGTGAGGTGTTTTTTGCAATATAGGCACACGTGCGAGGCAATAACAGGCTGCTTTCATTCCTTGTATAGCATCAATTTAAACGCAACAACTTTCAGTAGTGCAAAATTTGAAACTATCGAAAGTTTATCTCAAAGGATTACACATACTTCGATATCTCGAAGTATCGATAGTATTGAACTATCGAGGTTTTTATGGTACTACTGTTTGTATTAAAGTGGGCAATATTTATGTATGTATCTGTGACGTGATAAGGGCGGCCGTGTGGTCACACACACACACGCGCGCGCGCGCGCGCACACACACACTATATCTCAGCCCTGACACACGATGCCTTGCTGACATTTTATAAATCTGAGCGTGCGTTGGGGAGGAGTTTACTAAAGGTCATTTCATTCCTTGGTAGTTGGCTGCACTGATCTGTTAGTTAAGGCAACATTGCGTGCGAAGTCAAGGCTTCCTCTATCAAACAGCTGCTACCAAAATAGATCTCTTCTTCGTGTGTTTAAAGCGTGCATAGGAAATTTCTACATTTCAATCAATCGTAGGCACATTTATTCAAAATGATAATACAACAGAATATCATTTTCAAAAACTGGAATTTTAGTTATATGTGAAATGCGCCCCTTATGAAATTTTTGAAAATTAAATTCTGCATAAAGTTTTGTTCTTTCAAAAATTAAATTTTGAAACAATAATAGCACTTAATTTTTAAATTCAAAATAGCAATATTGCAAATTTGAAATAAATTTTGACAAAAAACGAAAGAAAACAAGATTAGGAGAAAATAAAGTTTTAAAATTCCATAGCTGCGTTTATCCATTTAAATAAGGCTAATCGGCATTTTGAGAGAAGTTTATCTTTTTCGTAATTTTATGGAAAATTTAGTATAATGCATCCTTAAACAGATCATGTACAAAGTTTAATTAATTTACGTAAACATACAATTTTTGCTTAGTAATTTATTGGAATAAATTTTACAATTTAGTTGTATAAAGAAAAAAACTTAAAGTATATTATACATAAGTATATTATGCAACTATTAAAAAATGATATCGATATCGTTTATATCATCGATATTCTTTGTGATTAAGTTTTACTATAGGAACACCCACTGATGCACGTTGCTAGGTTACAGGTTAAAAACACACGCGGTTTATGTTGCTAACAAATGAACAACGCTACGCCCACATGCACCGAACCGTGTAGCCAATACAAGGGATGTCCAAAAGACAATTTAATTGTGAACTTCCGGACAGAAGTATAAACAAAGTAATGACGTCACTGCTTAGTAAACTTTTGCTCCACATCTGAAGAAGACGAGGAGGTCGCGGATGTTTTGACCTCGTCTCGTTGCGTGTGTCAAAGCTGAGCAAGACGAATGCGTAGGTCACACAGTTCACTGCAACATGGTCAAATGGGGCAGCATTTTTCACATACCATAAGGTTTTTTTTAATATACATATTTTCGCGATTCTTTAAAGGCCTTCTTTAAGGTCCATGCATTAAATTTTTCTCACGAACGTTTCAAAAACTCGATTCCAACTCCAAAGTTCAAAATAATCACTTTTTCATTATAACTAATTAAAATTCGAGTTTTTCTGGGGAGGTGCGGGAAACACCTGAAATGATATTTTCTTGTAATTTAAAATTTATTAATACTAAACCGTTTGAATTGATTTTACGTCATAAACCTATTTCAATTTTCGAATGATCTGGTACACTATTACTCTATTGCATGTCAAATTTCAGAAATCTGTCTCAAAAAGATTTGAAGTTAGAAACAAATGAATCGTGTTGTACCGCAGTGCGTAAAATGCGGCCCTTAAAGCACTAGTGCGTAACGTCTTTGTGTATGTTAATAAGTCAACGCCTTGTGAGCTCAAGGTTAAAATACGCTTTCAACTGTTAACAGCCCTGACCGGCTGAGGGGATGTCTTCATCACGTGCCTGTTTTGAGGGCCAACTGTGTTTGTATACCACAATCCAACTCGTATATTAGGCTGCCCCATTTGACCATTTCAACACTATTACATAATATGTGTTACGAAACCTGTACCATAAATATTTTAAAAGCGTCCGACAAACCCAAGGAGCTGGTCGAGGACAATGCACCCTAAAATTGAATTTAAAAAAAAAAAAAAAAAAAAAAAAAAAAAAAAAAAAAAACTTTTGTTTTTGCTGTATTTACGCTCCATAACTACACGCCTGAAAGCAACAATATAATGAACATTAGAATTTTAAATGTCGTTTTCCTCAAAATTTTGTTTTCCTCATTTTCCATTACTTGAAATGTCCCACGTGTCAAAATAGTTGACCGATTGACTTTTAATGTGCAGCAACACTTTACAAATGGTTTGTGGTTGTGTTCTAGCATAGGTTCATTAGAATTAAATGCAACAAAATCGCGTGACACGCGGTGAATTTTAATTAAGAGAATTAAATTAATTAAATTCAGAACAAAATCATGAATATTTTTGAAACTAACGTAGATGTCACATTGAAATTTTGTATTTGATCGTTGTATTACATTACGAAATTTTTGTTAAAATTTCTGGCTTTCAAATTGAAATGTTGAACTTTTAGGTATTTTCACGGTTGAACCCTACGTTTGCAGTGAACTGTGTAAGGCATGCAGCGGTTGCTATGGAAACAAATGAAAGTGAACAACTCACAGTGAGATCCCACGGAGAGAGTGTCAGGTTTCTTCTTGCGCCGCATGATGGAGCTCCAGACACGTTTATGAGCCATTTTGTAGGTCTAATTGTTGTTCCATGCACAACACCTTTTCTTGGCCTGTGGCTGCAGCCGCCACTCACTCACTCACTCACTCACTCAACACACAAGCCTTGGAGTAAGTAAATCGATCGCACACACAGGGCGCCTCTGACGGAGTCACCGGGACTCCCGACCGACTCCCGACTGACAGACTGACAGCAACACTGCTATCAGCAACACTGACGGGAAGTCAAACTGACCAGCATCTTCCTTTAGCGGTACAGTCACACCAAACAACAAGTCATCAACTTACAACACATACAAACAATTCCGAACCTTCACCAATAATTGCTTCACAGTCCCCCAGATCAGTCAGGCGATAGCTACGACAGCCACGTCATGACCACCTACAACTGCCCACAGCCCCCTGTATCACAAACCGTCCGATATCCAGGCGTTATAAGCACATCACACTCATGGCCACCTAGAACTGATCCACGGCCCCCTGTATCACAAACCGCCCGATATCCAGGCGTTATAATCACATCACACTCATGGCCACCTAGAACTGATCCACGGCCCCCTGTATCACAAACCGTCCGATATCCAGGCGTTATAAGCACATCACACTCATGGCCACCTAGAACTGATCCACGGCCCCCTGTATCACAAACCGTCCGATATCCAGGCGTTATAATGAGATATTACCAGTACATCACACTCATGGCCACCTAGAACTCTTCCACGACCCCCTGTATCACAAACCGTCCGATATCCAGGCGTTATAATGAGATATTACCAGTACATCACACTCATGGCCACCTAGAACTCTTCCACGACCCCCTGTATCACAAACCGTCCGATATCCAGGCGTTATAATCAGATATTACCAGTACATCACAGTCATGGCCACCTAGAACTCTTCCACGGCCCCCTGTATCACAAACCGTCCGATATCCAGGCGTTATAATCAGATATTACCAGTACATCACAGTCATGGCCACCTAGAACTGATCCACAGCCCCCTGTATCAGAAACCGTCCGATATCCAGGCGTTATAATCAGATATTACCAGTACATCACAGTCATGGCCACCTAGAACTGATCCACAGCCCCCTGTATCAGAAACCGTCCGATATCCAGGCGTTATAATCAGATATTACCAGTACATCACAGTCATGGCCACCTAGAACTGATCCACGGCCCCCTGCACCAGAAAGTGACCAACATCCAGACCCCCTATGTTGAAAGTAAATCTCCCTGGTACAGAAGACGCCGAACAACTGAAGAACAACAATACTAAGGGCGTATTAGTGGCTCAGTTGATGACTTCCGGCGGAACGACCAGGCCGTGACGGGCGGCTACCTTTACTCAAGACAATTAAACTACCTACACACACCGGAAGTTCTCCAGGGTCACCTCGATCTGCTTATACACAGGGATTTAAATCTGTGGTGCGAGAGCCACTTCGGCTCGCTGTACCAGTTGGCCGTCAGTTTCTTATTAAAGCAATTTCATCAGCTCAGGGAAAACACAAGATTACCTATTTAACATTTAAAAATTGTCATACTTACACGACTTTCTCTACTCATTCATATAACTCACTAGCGTAATACCCGACGTTGCGCGTGATCTGACGATTTTATGCCTAATCTTTTACACTTATGTTGGATAGAAACTCAAAATAAACAAATAAAAACACTAAGCAAAAGCACTGTTGAACAATCCCAAATACCACGGGGAAAAAATCAGAGAAAGCTGTGTGAATGCAAGACGTTGCATTTCTATTTCACACATAGAAAATTGTATGAATTGTTTAAGGACGAGTAGGGAAGGATATGTGAATGTATTACGTAAAAGAAAAGTGAGTAGAGAAAACCATATGAATGTTGTGTAGTAAAATGGATATCAGCGAGGAGCTTTAAAATGTTTGACAACCACTTAAAGTCAACTGTGTTGTCACATTCCCCTTGTAGCTATAATATAATTAGGAATAATTTCTGTAAATGTTTCCCGCAATATGAATGGTGAAGCTAGAGTATTATTTTCGGCACGGACAGAACTGAGATGCACACTTCGCCCCCAGGACAGTGCCCCAAAAGTGTTGAACATTCCGTACCTAATCGGGTCGGTACAAGAGACAGACACAGACGTGACCAGAAGGTCGATAGATGTATGACGTAGGCACATCGGCTTCCTGATTAGCTAGCTAGGTGGCTACTATCTATCATACATACAGATGGGCGATCGTCAGATTTCATGCTTTCACCAGCCGCAACAAAACACCTTAGACGACACTCAAATATTTTAAGAGCTGGTCGCTGTGTGAAAATCAATTGTTTTGCATGGCTAAGGGATAAAAAAATAAATAACGACTTTCTATTTCAGAAAAATAGAAGTATTGGAGCATTCAGACAAATAACAAGAAATATTTCGGAAATGGTTAACTCAGCGAAGACGGTTGCAACTAGCTTCATCGTGTATTAAGACTTTAAAACTTGAAAGTCGTTACAGAAGACGCAATTGTTTGACAAATCTGAATTGAGGACGTTTTTTGTGGTAAAGTCGATGAAGAAGAGATCCGCCACCGGTCATTGGCTCTCTCTCTCTCTCTCTCTCTCGTGAGGAGAAAGACTCGACACAGTTGTGTTTTTGTTTTGGGATAGTGACACAGAGGTCGCTTTCAACCAACACACACGCACACACACCGCCTCCTTTAATGGTCACTTCCTCCTGCACTTTTTCTTGACGTCATTTACTCACTTCCTGCGTCGCCCGTCTTACAAACTAAATCTTGCATAAGATCCCTACAGATAACTACACAAATATATCTTACAAACTCTTACTCCTATAACTTCTTCCATTTGACGAAAGTTTAAGTATTCCACGACTAACAGATGACAAAGAATATGTTTATTGAAAAGAATATAAACATATTTGTGGATAGAGAGAGGAAAAATGCGTTAGTTACTGGCATTTTTAGGTTTTCTTACAGGCACATTGCACAAAACTATGTTGTGGCTGTGATAACCTCATCGTCGTCTTGTTGCCGTGGTTACTGTTATTCATTTTCGGGTACTGGCGCCAGAAATAAGGCAAATTTCGGACGATTTATGTCGTCATTGCATAATTTTTTTTTAATTAGTCTCAGTTTAGTGTAACTGTGAACTGTTCCGCGTATACATACGCTAATAGCTCGTCTGCACCTCAGGTGACATCACAGAAACAAATGACGAGCAGAGTGACCTCTACACGAAGGAGGTTAAACTGCCATAACAAGAAACAATTACTGTGTTAACTCGAAGTGTTGGGTGCTGCCTCCTGACACGGACAACGCTCATTTGTTTTATCCTCTCTCACACTACACTCAACACATTGTTTTCTTTTCACCACTCTTCTTTAATCTCGTTCTGATTTTCTGTTTAATACGTAAAGAGATCAACGCCGACATTTACTCGAAAATTCATCTTTTGACACTCCACCTAAAACTACCCCTTAGACGAAACATTTTTTGGAAATTTTGATTTTCTCAAAAATAGTCCTAACAATTTTTATTAAAATATATGTTTCAGATATTTTTGGCAAATGAAATGTATATTTATTTCCTACACACTTTGGTGTGGCCTTAACCATTTCCGAGGTGTTCCTTGTTAGTTGTTTCAATTTTCCCATAACTTACTTTTCTCAAATTGGCAGTCATTTTTTTTTTTTTTTTTTTTTTTTTTTTTTTTAAATGTCTGGCCATACAAAGAGAATGGAATGACAAAGCCAACACATAACGAACAGCTCTTAAAATATTTAACTATCGCAAGAAAATCACAAGGTCAGACCTTTGAATGATATTTATACCGATTATTTCATGAATAAAAAATGAATTTTAAATACTAAAAAGTTGCACTAAATAAAAAATATCTTAAACTGTATTAATTTCGATTCCTCCATCATAAAAAAGAACAATGTTAAAAAGCTTAAAGAAATAAAGCTAGGCGCATGTAAGTAAAAACGACAGAAGCTATGGACACGGACCATTCTTATTGGAACGAGGAATACGATACTTGCATAGTGGAGTTGAAGAATATAACAGAGCACAGAGAGGAATTTCAATACCTCTTACTAATATGGAAATTGGAAGATGTGTAAACATTGAAACACTGCATATAAGTGAATATCTTATATTTATCAAAACTATCATTAAAATTGGAATTAGATTTCGACCATGACATTCGTTAAACTCGTAAAACTGGAACTTATGCTCCTTATGAACACACGTGATGCACTGGATTCCAGTATATATAAGCAAATTTACCACGTTCAGTGCCGGAACACTCCCACAAATACCGAGGTGCCCTCTGTTGACGAAAAGACAAAACCACGCTTGGCAACCAGCGCTACCTTCCGACCAACACTTCAACCACGAGCACAAGTATCTTCCATTGAGAATGGTGCTGCTCTCTGACGGCGCGATTTTTCCTCTGCTATCCGACTACGCTGGCTCTACCAGTGCTGATTTCTTCATTTATGGTCGATGACAAAACCGCATCTGTTAGACTCATCTATATTTCTATTAGTACTTACCAAAATAATATTTTTATATGTAATTCACGAATAATTTCAGAAATATTTTTCATTTTGCTGTTAATACCGCTCATATTCCACACGCGTAACCTTTTTCTGAAATGATTTTTTGGGGTTCTAGGACTCTCAAAACATGTATCTCTGCTGAAATTTCGGTATCAAATTTTTAAGTGGAATGCTATAATTTACTTACTGTATGTGATTGTAACAACACTGAAAGTTGCTTATTTTAAGTTAATTTCAACACTTGGTGAACCTACTGCTGGAATTCCGCCACATGTGTACAGTGTGTCCCGTTAATGCTGTCACAACGGAAGCAGTGGATATGAGTATAAACACAGGTGCCCGTCCTCAGATTTATAATACATTTATATGTCAGAAAACCTCAGCACAAAAGTAAAGAGACTGTTGTTGTGACAGCATTAACGGCGACGAGTGTACCAAGGTAAAGTTGATCATGGAAGTGGACTCACCTAGTGGAGATATGGAGCTGTTGGTGTTGCTTGTAGGTTCTTCTCTGAGGGAAGCGGTCTCTGCGGGGGGAGCATCGCCCTCCCCCTCTTCTTCCTCCAGTAGTGGAGGTGGAGGACTCAGTTCGTACCCCCAGCGTTGTCTGAAGGCCTTCGCCCCACCGTCCAGTCGCACGCGGGGCAGGTCCACGAACAGCGAGTCTCCAATCTGAAACAATGTGCTCGTCTTAATACCAACCTCTACTAAACTACTTCAGTTACTACCATTATTTACTTTCTCTACCTCGTACAGAAAGTAGAGGAAGTATTGCATTCCACCCAAAAATTTGTTAAGAGATTTCACCGGAAGTATGTTTTAAGGCTCTCTGAATCCTAAAAAAGCATTTTAGAGAAAGGTCCGTGTGTGTGTGTGTGTGTGTGTGTGTGTGTGTGTGTGTGTGTGTGTGTGTGCGCGCGCGCACCATAACTCAAAAATAGGTCAGCTATCCAGATTTCTTTTCACACGAATGCGAAGATGTGAAGAAGAATCTCTTTACAGCAGATCGATGATGAGGGTGCCACGTAAGGTAGTAAATCAGGCTCAATTGTCTCTGCATATGGAGACTGAGGTCGAGATTAACATGCACTGAGCCACCGAGCGGGGCCGTTAATCTGCTATGGATACTTTCCACATGATTCTTAACTGAAAACCCGATTCTCTAAAGTTCTCAAGCCTCTATATTGTACTATTGTATATATTGAATTATTGCTATTCCAAAACTCACACAAATAACAAGGAATATCTCTGAAATGGTTCATTCCAGAAAAACTATTATGCAAAGGATTGGGCTATAGCCAGAAAATTAAAAATATACACTTCATTTGTCATAAAAATTCCTTAAACATATATCATTTTAATCAAAATAGAGTCGTTTTCGAGAAAATAAAAAGTTTCGAAAAATGTTCCATATAAAGGGTAGTTTAGGGTGGAAAAACTTTCTTCAAAATCTTCGTGTCGCATCCTTAAAAGATGTTAAACTTAAATACCATTTTTGGTTCTCAACCAACTTTTCGTTTTTTAATTATGCTGTCCACACACTGACACACACACACGCGCGCGCGCACGGACTTTTTCTAAAAATGCTTTAATTGTATTCAGGTAGTCTCAAAATACATTTCCGGTGAAAATCTCGACATCAAATTTTTGGGTGGAGTATAATACTTGCTCTCGTAATTTACCTGATTATAACCACAAATCTGTTATGTAATTTTGGTTTACTAGCCTTAGGTCAAAACAAAATACTTTTCAAAATTTTAGTTTTTTGAGGTTTAATAACTGAAACATTTTGAAAGAAAACACATTTATACGGCCGAGTTAATTGCTTGTCTGTAGAAATTTAGGTAACAAATACCGTGAAAAATTTTGTAACAGTAAATTTGGTAGAAAAAGAAAAAAAATGTTTAAACACTCTAAATTTGAAAATGAAAAACATTTTTATTTTGGATTTTTAAACTACAGTATATACCTAAATAAAGTTGTAATATAAAAAGCCAGAATAGACTTAGAATTTATGGTCCCTAAGTATTTTTAGTCATGGAATACGAATGTTAATTTTTGCAAAATTTATACTAAATTTCAATGTAGGGAACACTGGTGATATTTTAGTCTGTTTGGTCAAAAAAATCTATTTTTAGAATTTTATTGCAGAAAATGCACCACACCTTAAATAATATATCTGCGAAGTTTTAATCCCCTAGGGAGGGGAAAGACAGCTTTTGGATGCCATTTTTAAAGTGGTGCTCCTCTGGCTTTCAAATGGGCGTGTCCTATCGTTCTATTTCAACTTTAAACTCATTTTTTTTTCTTCTGTCATAAAAATCTACCTGGAGGTCTAAACTTTTTTTTTCAATACAGTTCAGAATATAGGTAATAAAACGTCTGTTAGGAATTTTGATATTGCTCAAACGTTTTTAAAAAATATTTAATACAATAATGTGCTGTTTTTATTACTTTTTTAGAGTTTACGGTATTAAAATTGTTTTTAAGAAAAACTATTCTCTATGTTACCATTTCCGTCCTGTACTTTGTTACAAAGGAAATAAAAGATACAGTTTTGTTGGAAGAGAGAGATTTTGATATACCCATTGAAATTGATATAAATTAATTAATATATCAGGAATATGATTAGATATTGAAATGAAATTTGGTGCACACATTTCTTTAGCTACTAGTAATGCCTATACAAAAAATTTGGTCTCACTTCAATACTTCAGAATTTTTTTTTTTTCACTTCGGTACCCTTAAGGACGATGTTATGTCCATAATGCACTTTTGTGAGTACCTTTAACAATTCAAAAATGATAAAGAAGACGTCGAAGGCGAACGACCAGGTGGACATCTCAAAAAGGCTCGAGTTTGTGTGTCTATGTAACTTAAAAAAAAGGGGGGGGGGTCGCTTAACCGATTTTCTTTACTTTCCTTGTATTTGTCTTATAATCAACTAATTGCCCAAGAAACACCACCAATCTCTGGCAGGAAGAAAAAATAATTAGTTTTAAAGTACGTAATTAAATTCTTTGCTTTGATGGACATCGAAAATACTTCTTTAAACTTATTTTGTGTATTTAACTTTTAAAGCTAAACAAATTTTGAGCTTTTCAAACCAAAGACTGATGATGAAGTCATTTAAATAGTGCATATGCTGAAAAAATTCCAGGAGTATAGCAAAAAAATTAATGTGCATGGGGCACATAGTGTATTAAAAATGTAAAGTCGAGAAAAAACACTTTTTTGAGCCCTTTTTGGTCTATATTTTGTTCAAATTTAAACAGAAAAGGCGTGTTTAAATGTAGCAGACATTTGAAGCCTGTGGGAATCTAAAAACTTCACTCCCAAGCGATGACTGAAGGTTTGGGGAACATTTAAATGCATTTAATAATTTTTAGGTAATTTTTTTAGTCCCAAGATCCCTTTAAACTATTTTAAAAACCACAGTGCACTGTTCCATTTAAGTTATAACGTGGTTGCAATACATAGACATAGGTACTAACATTTCGTGATATATGGAAGTAATATTTTGTACCGGAAGTAACACGCAACGGAAGTAGGGCGAGATCTACAGGGAGATTAGCGAGAACTGCACTTGGTCGAACATGCACACAATATCAGCTGATTGTAGCTCGTGGGTAGCGCCTCCTAACAAATCTCGAGTACCGTCGCGAAGTCTTACCCCATTTGACCAACTTTTCAACACTCAAAAGGCCCCCCTAAATCAAAAAACTTGTAGACGCGCGCGCGCGCGTGTATGTGTGAAACATAACTCAAAAGGATATAACTAGCAGATCAAATTGTAGCTCGCATGGAATGTTAACCAGAAATCCCAATCCGTATCAAATATTAACACCAGACCTACTTGGTTAAACATTTAACCATTGTTTGTTGTTTGTAGTGTTTAACGCCCGCTTTTACTACTACGGCACCGCAGGCGGTGACACTGATGATACATGGAATGAAGATGGAGCACCGGTGGAATGAGATGGCGGGGGAAACCGGAGTACCCGGAGAAAACCCGCCCTGACGCCGCTTCGTCCACCACGAATACCACATGCGGGACCCTGGGATCGAACCCGGGCCGCCTAGGTGGTAGGCGAGCGCGCTAACCGCTCGGCCACGGCGCCGCCACATTTAACCATGTTTTTATGTGAAATTTTAACCAGGATTGAACATTTAACTACACTAATTCGTGTGGAATTTTAATCAGTACACTTAATTCCTGTAAAATTTTAACCTCTTTCGTGTGAAGTTCTCAACAGGAGCCCTATTTCGTGTACAATTTTAAAAAAGTCCAATTTCGCACGAATTTTAAACAAGAGTCCTATTTCGCGCGGAATTTTAAACAAGCGTCCTATGTTGCGCGGAATTTTAAACAAGCATCCTATTTCGCGCGGAATTTTAAACAAGAGTCCTATTTGGCGCGGAATTTTAAGTGTCCTATTTCGCGCGGAATTTTAAACAAGAGTCCTATTTCGCCCGGAATTTTAAACAAGAGTCCTATTTTGCGGGGAATTTTAAACAAGAGTCCTATTTCGCCCGGAATTTTAAACAAGAGTCCAAATTGCGCGGAATTTTAAACAAGAGTCCTATTTCGCGCGGAATGTTAAACAAGAGTGCTATTTTGCGCGAAATTTTAAACAAGAGTCCTATTTCGCGCGGAATTTTAAACAAGCGTCCTATTTCACGCGGAATTTTAAACAAGAGTCCTATTTCGCGCGGAATTTTAAACAAGCGTCCTATTTCGCGCGGAAGTTTAAACAAGAGTCCTATTTCGCGCGGAATTTTAAACAAGAGTCCTATTTCGCGCGGAAGTTTAAACAAGAGTCCTATTTCGCGCGGAATTTTAAACAAGCGTCCTATTTCGCGCGGAAGTTTAAACAAGAGTCCTATTTCGCGCGGAATTTTAAACAAGAGTCCTATTTCGCGCGGAATTTTAAACAAGAGTCCTATTTCGCGCGGAATTTTAAACAAGAGTCCTATTTCGCGCGGAATTTTACAGAAGTGTTCTACTTCGTAAGGAATTTTTTCTTGTTAACTGGTGTATTAGCGAGGACGATCCCCGCTACACTTGACGCCGTAAGTACATACTAACTGCAACACACAAGTGCTATGCGGATAAGCGGACACTGCAGGCGTTACACGTGTGACGTCACTAGCCTTGCAGCTGCACTCGCACAATTTATGTAATGCGATATTGTGCAGACATTGGAGAAATATTACTCTTCTTGAACGTCTTGCTTACTTAAGTCTGGAGTACTTCTGAGTTCGTTACCACGCACTCTTGCTTCAACATATGTATCTCAATATTTACATCAGTATCAACCTATCCAGTTCAGAACTTGTCTCAATCAAAGTCGAATATCACTGAAAATCCCACTTGATACGCAAGTGTTTCTGATTACTAAGTTAGAAATCTGAAGTGTTGCACTCACATGACTTTCTCTTCTCTTGTACTAACCATTCTTACAAACACTTATTCCTATATCTTCATGATAGTTGAGATAAACATTTGCATAAATAATTTTATTTCTCATTTTTTTGTAGGTACAAGGAGAATATGGGAAAATAGTAGGCTTTGTGCAATAGTCAAATCTTTTAAAGCTTTGAGATTTCGTTCTCTGTGCACGGTTAACATACAAATCTGATGTGTTGCACTCACATGACTTTCTCTACCTTTGTACTAACCATTATTACAAACTCTTATTCCTATATCTTCTTCATGTTAGTTGAGATAAACATTTGCAGAAATTATCTTATTGCTCGTTTTATAGCATATGGAACGGGAATATGGGAATACAGTAGACCTGAGCTATAGTCAAATCTTTTAAAGCTTTCAAATTTCGTTCTCTTTGCACGCCTAAGCTACAAGCTTCGACAATCCGCTAGACCAGTCCCTTTGTTTTATTCTGGGCTCTGTTGTTACTGTCACCGTGATCGCACGCGTGAGTGGTATAAAAAAGCTTAACCGTGAGCGCTTCTGATAGGCGCACCGCCAGCGGGATGGGGCAGTCAGCACTCCAACTTTCGCACTACTCGACCGAGACACACCCTTGTTATTACATTGGGATATATACATCAAAGGAGGCTTAAGGTAAGCTATCAGAGACTACCACATTGCTAGGCAACACGCCACGTGGCGGATATAGACAAAGACATTTGCATATAGTTCTAGAAGCTTTGAGTTCAGGTTTGTTACAAGAAGCTTCGCAAAATGCATGTCCAGATAAATCACCAGTATCTAATTCTCACTATACAGAATGTTTTAAAAAAAAGTGTCTGATATTCCAACAGGAGCTGGGATTAGTCAAAACTAGAATAACTGTCCGGAAGCAAATCGTGATCAGATAGGAGTCATTTTATAAAAATGTGCAATGTATCCATACATCAATGTCTTTAAATGTGTCCATAACCACATATCCAATGGATTGAGGACCGACGAACGCGGAGACCATGCTACTGGACCTCCTCGACTAATCCATCGTCCATTAAATATTTGGTTTAAGTATCAGGATTGCTTTAGTCCCAATGTGTGGGCAGGAATTGTGGGTGACAGACTCCTAGGACCATACATTTTACCGGACGTCGCTTCTCACCACAGCGACCCGGGTTCGATCCCAGGCAACCGCATGTGGAATTTGTGGTGGACGAAGCGGCACTGGGGCGGGTTTCCTCCGGTTTCCCCCGCTATCTCATTCCACCGGTGCTCCATCTTCATTCCGTGTATCATCCTTGTCACCGCCTGCGGTGCCGTATTTAGTAAATGTGCATAATTTTTTGTAAAATCGTCCATATCTCAAGAACTATTTATTTCTGAACATATGTCTATAGGTACATTTATTCCAGTTTTGACCAATCCCAACTGTGGTTGCAAGATCAGACACTTTTTTTTAAACATTCTGTATAGGCGAGTGGGCGCTGTCATGCTAGTCATATATAACGTAACCTATTTATAACGTAAAATTAGAAACAATGACTTTTGTAACAAAATCCAGTTACCTTTCACCATTTCCTCTTTATTTCCTTTACTTACGACGACAAAGTGGACGACAAACTCAATTTCCAAACGACTGTTATTACTTTCTCTACTACGTATAGGGTAGTATTGCATTTCAACCAAAAATTCGATGTCGAAATTTCACAAGAAACGTATAAGCATTTTTACTTCCTCTACTGGTAAGTAGGGGAAGTATTGTATTCCACCCAAAAATTCGATGTCGAGATTTGGCCGGAAATATATGTTTTGAGGCCCCCAAAAAAAGCATTTTTAAAAAAGGTCCGTGTGTGTGTCTGTGTGTCAGTCTGTGGACAGCATAACTCAAAAACGAAAAGTCGGTTAAAAACCAAAGTTGGTATTTAAGTTTAATGTCTTTCAAGGATGCGACACGAAGATTTTGAAGAAAATAGCCAAACCCTAAACTACTCTTTGCATGGAATATTTTTCGAAAATTCTGATTTTCTTGAAAATGGCTCCAACGATTTTGATTAAAATGTCATATGTTTGAGATATTTTTATGACAAATGAAATGTATATCTTGAATTTTCTGGCTATAACCCCTGTAGTCGTATTTACTCTGGACGACTTTTGCATAACTGGTAAACCGTTAGAGATAGACCAAATCTTACTGTATAAAAAGTGTAGATCTTGCTAAAATACACAATTTATGTCCGAATAAATTTTCTTGTAGGGTGAACCATTTCGGAGATATTCCTTGTTATGTGTGTGAGTTTCGGAAAACTTAGAACTTTCGTGAAATGGATCATCGTTGTTCAATTTTTTGTATGTTAAGTGGACAAAGGCAACAGAATCCAAAAGCTTTAAAACATTTGACTATCGCACAAAGCCTACTGTATTCTAATATTCCCCTTGTACCTACAAGGAAATAAACAATAAGATAATTTGTACAAATGTTTATCTGAACTAACATGGAGATATAGGAATAAGAGTTTGTAAGAATGGTTCGTACAAGAGTAGAGAAAGTCATGTGAGTGCAACACATGATGAGACGCAGTGAATGATGGTAACCCGGTACAGTTAAGTCACTTGTCCAACTGACCCACATCTAGGTAACGGATTATCCGTTTACATAACACCTGCGTAGCCAGGATCCCTCCCCACGTGACCTTCACTAGCTGTCTCATCCAGTTCGGTCGGACATTGCGCTACAAACCACCAATCTAGCATTTCATTTTGTCTTCAATTTTCTCTCAATAGTCTCTAGAGTTTATCTAGTAAACTGTAAAACATGCGCAAAATGCTACTAAATTGAAGGTCTTGTTGTCATGTCACACAATTTATGTCAAATAAAACTCTTTGTACAGTTAACCATTTCCGAAATATTCCTTCTTATTGGTTGTAATTTCGCAATACTTATACTTTTCACAAATACCAACTCGTTCATTTGTCTTTTTATCTCTTGGGCATCCAAAGAGAACTGAGTGTCAAAACCATACAGCCAAAACATTTGACTACAACTTAGGTCTACTATATTCCCCTTGTACCTACAAGAAAATTAGTAACAAGATAATTTGTACAAATTAAAACCTTATGGAGCGCGTGAGGGCATTGTATCGTCAGTCAGCTGTTAGAGTGACAGAGAAACTGAACAAAGACAGTGAAAGGAGTGAGTCAAGGTCATGAGAAGAAAACAGTTGTGAGTTTTAATATCATGAAAGACTGTAGATTGTGTTAACGTCAGCAAAAGAGAACTGCGTTTTTGTGCAAACGTTTAGAATAAAAATAAAAGGAAATTGGACTCGACTTTTTGTCATTTTGTTATCATATTTTTAAAACTGTAATAATTTACATTTGTTCAAAACTGATCCTGGTGTGACTTTCTAAAAATTTTCATTTCCGCCTTCGTAAGTATAGGAAGTTAAAAAAATGTAAACTTTCCTCAAAAAAAGTTGAAAAATGAAAAGGTATACGATATAGGTATTAGCTATTAAGGAATGGAGGAAGGAGGAAGGGCCGTGACCCACATATGGGGAGGTCGATACACCTCCCGCCCACTCTGTTACCATGGCAACTGTTAAACAGCAATATGCTAATACTGCCTACTTACAGTTTGAGCAAGAAGGCTTCTCAACACCGTTGCCATGGTAACATCACTTTACCAGCTATTAGCCAGTCGTCTATATCTCCCCCCTCCCTCTCCCTTTCTCTGCTTTGAGACAAACAAGTGGCACTTACCACTCACTGCTACACAACAGTTTGATACTCACATCGCTTTCTCTACCCTTCTATCATCTCCTACCTACCTTCTACACCTTATTATACTCCACACACAAAGTCGACACGCAAATTTAAGTGTAGTAAACTACACCCAAGAATACCATGTCGATATTTCACCGGAAATATGTTTTGAGGCCCTCTGAATCCAAAAGAAGCATTTTTAGAAAAATGTCAGCGGATTCAGGGGTCCTCAAAACATACATTTCCGGTGAAACCTCGACATAAAATTTTTGGGTGGAATACAATACTTCCTCTACCTTACTATACGTAGTAGAAAAAGTAAAAAATGTGATCCCTTTACATTCACGTGACTTTGTCTATAATTCTTTAACAAACTTCTTATAAAAGCTTATTATCTTCTGTTTACTTTCTCTAATACGTATAGTATTATACTCGACCCAAAAATTGGATCTCAAGATTTCACCTGAAATATGTTTTGAGGACCCCTGTATAAAAACAGCATTTTTAGAAAAGGGTAGACTCGGTTAAAAACCAAAGTTGGTATTTAAGTTTAATGTCTTTCCAGGATGCGACACTAAGATATTGAAGAAAATTCCTCCACCCTAAACTACCCTTTAGATTGAAAACTTTTTGAAAATTTTAATTTTCACAAAAATGGCTCTAACGATTTTGATTAAAATTCCATATGGTTAAAATATTTTCATAACAAATGAAATGTTTATGTTGAATTTTATATGAATACTCTCTGAAGTTCTGTTCAATGTGAATGAATTTTGTATAACTGTAAGAGATATACAAAATATTACTGTACGAAAAATATGTATCGCGCCATAGCTCAGTCGGTAAATCAGCTACCTGCTGTGTAAAGGGTTCTGAATGCGATTTCCGCACCATTGCTATGAGCTATATATATATATATATATATATATATATATATATATATATATATATATATATATATATATATATATATATATATTAAAACACAATTTATGTGAAGTAATTTTTTCCGCAGTGAACCATTGCCAAGATATTCTTTGTTATGGTTTAAGATGTGAAGGTGATATTTAGACTTACCTCGTGTGTGTGTGTGTGTGAGCCAGGACTCAGTGCATCACTACCAACAGCTGCACACTAAATGTTCCGAGTGTCTGCGACACGCGCGCTGTCCCGACTTGACGTCTCCACAAACCCAAAATGGGGTATGGGGGTCAAGAGCACATAGAAAGGGTTAAAGAACTGAACCAGTGAGTCATGCATATTCGCAGAGCAGCTGTACGCGTTCTCAACTAGCTCGCTGCACAAGATATCTACTGGATTTTAATATGCACATTTAACTTCCAATGATCCAATTTACTGTAAGATTTGGTCTATCTCTTACGGCTTACGAAATCTTCAAAAGTCACCCAGAGTAAATAGGACTACATAGACTATAACCAAAAAATTCAAAATATACATTAAAGATATGGAATTTTAATCAAAATCGTTAGTCATTTCAAAGAAAAAAAATTTTTCGAAAAGTTTTCAATGTAAAGAGTAGTTTAGTATTTTAGTTTCGTGTCGCATCCTTAAAAGATACTCAATATGAAGGGGATCATGTTTTAATTCTGATAAAACTTCGACATCGAACTTTTGGTTCCATTACGATACTTCCCTTATTTAGTATATACAGTAGGTAAATTAAAAGAAAAGTTATATATACAAAACTAAGAAAACTAAAGGGGTTAGGACAAATAGTCTAGGAGAAAAACGAAACTGGAGAAAAAATATAGTTCGGATTTATTCGGTCGTTACCGTCAGTAAGTTTAAAGGAATGACGTCATTATTAACTCAGGGAGTGCCTTGTCTCAAAGCACTACACGCGTTTCCGACTACGTAAAGAGGTTGTTGTAGTGCAGGTCTTTCAGTGTCAGATAGACTTGCTTCATGAACTCACGATTCATGACGGGAAACACCGAATAAATCCGAACACCCGGTATAATCACTAAACAAGAATGGATAAGGAAAGGAAAACTAAAAATAGTATATTTAAACAGAGAGGGGAAAAAAGGGATGCTAAAAGGAAAAGAACATTATGAGTAGAGACCAATGTTAGCCAAAATATTTTAAGGAGTCTAAGATTTCATAAAAATCGAGAAATAAAAGCATCTTTATTTTAAAATTTTATAAAACAACTGAGACATTCTTGAATGCGAAAAACGCATAATTTTCCTCTGGGTGCCATTTTAAGTCCATTCTCTATGTCTATATGTCACGTGTATTTTAATGTCAGTTATACATTCAAACGTTTTCTCACTATTGATATATTCGATACTTTTCTTCCTGTAAATGTTCCTTGTGAACTATTTTTATATTCTACATGTTCACACAAATATAACAAATAAAAATGTTACTAGGTTTTACTGTTTACTAATGCGACTTCCGCAGCCCGATTCGCGTGTTTTCACTTCCGGCGAGTGAAAGTCCAAACTATCTGGCTTCTAATACTGTGTCTATGTGTTTGTTATCAGCTACTGCAAGTAACGAAGTGACAGGTGGTTTTCTTTCAAGCTTTCCGAGCAATATTCAAGCAGCTAGTTTTTACTCTCAACATTCCTGATCTTCCGTTCCACATACAGGGCAATGTAGCCAAGCGTATGTTCGCGAATTTATTCCAATAGACACCCTGGAATACAATTATTTACTATTATTTTGCGCCTGGACAACTCATTTTAGTAACAATTTCTATCCTAACTGTAGAAGTGAACGATAAAGAAGTAGTGACATACTGACAATAAAATATTTATATTTTATTTATGCAACAATGCACCATCGAGGAAAATAATAGAGGAAATTACTTTTTCAGCTTAAAGTCAGGAAGTCGCCCTTAACCTCTGCGCGCTTATACCCCTATGGGCCTTATATTGCAAAATGTGAATAATCTTTTAAAAGACACCACATTGAATTTAGGAAATAAGTGCCTATTTTGGTACCTAATTTCAGTTTTTAGCGTATTTTTGCTTGTCTATTTTGCATTTTTTCAGTGACTAACAACGGTCTCTACTTATGAGGTAGAAAGGCAAGAGCGGAACTAAATAGAAAGAAAGAGGTGCCCCTAGAGAGTGAGTGAGAGAGGTTGTTGTCTTATATACTAACATGCATGGACCACAACCCACCTTGACATGTGACCGAGGTCTGCAGGGAGTGCCCGGGAAAATCTGTAAACACATGAGAAGGAAAACAAAACCACTAAGTTGTTAGTTACTTCTTACATCCCACACAAAGCAACCAAACTCTAAAACTGGCAGCAATACTCAAGTCCGCGACTGTACAAAAGTAGCAATACTAAAGTCCGCGACTGTACAAAAGTGTACACTCGAGGAATATAGTATTACTTAGGCAGATTTCATTACATTTGTTACAAAAGAACACTCACACGACTTTCTCTACCCTTTAGACCACATATATGTGTTATATAGGTAGTTATAATATTGATGAAGAAAGTGATTAATCCATGCGCATTATTTTTATCTAGGAATTAATCCAAAATAACAATGTTTTATACAAGGTAACTTGGTAAACTTTTGTAAGAGGAAGAAAAACACAGGCTTGCTAACAAAAACATTATTTGTTCTAAATTTTTCCATAGTATTTTTTGTCTATATATTACGGTTTGCTTTAGTATTTTAATCAACATTTTTGAGAACATAAAAACTACTAAAAATTATTCATCTAAAGTGTATTTCAGAAAATGTTTGATATTTACCTGACTTAGATTCTGAGTTTTCTACTCGGTCTCTTTCCCTCTCTCACTCACCATGGGGACCTTTGTGTAACGTAATCCTTTTTAATTTAGCTTACCTTAAAACATGTATTTCCGTGAAAAGCAGATATCAATTTTTTAATGTATTCAATGATTTAATATTTGATCGATATTGCCTAAAACGTTTAGTTGTTCCATGTCATATAAAATATGTCGAATTGTTCGACAGTCAGCTTCCAAGCGTGCTGTAACACCGGTTATTTTACTCGGGTCCTTCCCGTCCTTTACCACAGGCACGTTTGACACCAGTTCCTGTGATTCGAACTTGGGACGTTTGGCTTTGGATGGATGGCCAGGCGATTTCGTATCCCTCTAACGATCACAGCTATTCGAATACCTTCATTTGAGCCTCCAAAAGGGATACGAAAAGTAGTTTAATAAATAGAGGAAGAACGGCATATGTAGCAAAATAACTCGGCAATTAAGAACATATAGAAACTGCACTTCTTGTAAGTTACAATGAAATAGTATTTCGTGACGTATTCACTGCCAGCTTTAGAGTATAACTATGTTAGTTAAAATAAATAACTAACATGCAAAAAACAACTATTTTATAGCAATAAAAATTCTATTAGTATTCCAAAAACATCATTGTTGATAACATATTTCCTTATAGGTTTAAATGTTGCCGAAATATTTCTCTGTGGCTGTAAATTGTTGACTTCAACAATGAAATTTTCAGAATCATTTTGTAAGTACAAACGTTTCTTTCATAGCATGCTAACATATTAAACTCAGTTAAAATTAGTTGAGATGTTGCAGTCCGCCCTTGAGTTAGTTATTGTGAATCTAGCATTATGGCCAGCAAGTTTTAAAGTGCCCCATTTGACCGTGTAATTGCGCAGTGCTTACCGACAGTTCCTCGGAGCGGTACGCCGTCAGAGTCTGTTCGTCCTGTAACAGGACACAGAAGTGGGGCTCCCAGGCCACCAGGGGCACCCTCTCATCCTTCAGGGCGTTCGCAGGACGATGTCCGATCTGCAGCTCCTTATCTGAAACAATAAACCAAACCACCAATCAAAAACCTCGCTTAGAATTTAGCTTCTTCGTGTACTTTGAGGTTATGAAATTCAAAATGGCAGGAATAAACGGAACATTTAAACATGATGTTCGGAACAACACTTCAAGAACAAAGTTGCTGCCTGATGACGTATTTGATTCAGTCAATTGCGCCGACAGAGCATAGAGATTTCTCTCCTTGGGTATGCGTGGGTTTTACTTACAAAGCATGATACTAATTATGACGATAACATGTTTTAATAAATGTTTATAATATTTTTCACTATTTGCACTGAGACGTTGGAACCAATTCACAAGTCAAATAAGACTATGCTAATCTTCCCCCACTCCGAAATTTGTCAGTCGTTAACCTCCTCTATTATTGTAATCATCAAGAACACACTGCATACTGATGAAGAATCGTCAAACATGTTAAAATGTTTAATCAGTGAGCAATAACAGTGTTTCTTTCGTCAAGTTGTTGTAACGGCGGCCTCTTCAAACATGTTAACAAGAATGAACATTAGCAAATGTAAACAAAGTTCAAACTCTTACCTTGTTGAGCCGCCATCATGTCTACACTGCACAGTGGCAATCTGTAAACTGAACCAGGTGTGTGTATCAAGTTCAACAGGTGGTAAACTGACCTTTACCAATGAGTCAACTGATGCACCGCAATCGCGACAACTTTCATTTCCAACCGGGCATCTGTATCACCGCCAAAGATTGCATTTCACTAACAATGACATTGGTATGAGTCAAATACAAAACATTTTACATCAACAGTTAGACGTGAGAAAACTTTGTTGTCCATGTATTCCACATAAACTGACTCAAAACAACAACGTATTGATTGGTGCAGAAAAACTCTGGAAAAATTCCAAGTGACAGTTCAAATTTGGTTTGGAATATCGTTACTGATGTTATGATCCTGGAAAGAAAAGAAAAACAGTGATTTCGCAGTATTGATAAGAAAACGGTTGCCAGTTTTGGCTTTCTTTTTTCTGTTTACATTTTTAAAAAATTTTGGTAAAAAACACGCTCAAACTTCAACTGCGTCAAATACGCATTTTAATCGTTGCATTAAAATTCACCATCCTTCAGTTTCAAAATTAGAACAAAATTGTGATTGTTTTCCTAAGATTGGCGATTCGCGAATCACTAGCGATATCACGCGAAATGCAACAATGTCCACTGAATCCAAACACAGTATTTTTAGACAAAATCCGTGTGACTGAACAGCGTAAATCAAAAACCAAGTCTGCGATAAATACGAAACTTGGTACATATTTAATTATTTTTTATTTTATCCATTTCCGAAAAATTCTTTAATAGTTTTAATTTTCCAATGTTTAGACTTTTCTGAAATGGGAAGTCGTTATTCAATTTTTCTCCTGCTCAGAACAGAACAGAATTTCAAAGCCCTCATATAGCTACCAGTTCTTAAAATATTTGACTGCCAGTTAAGTCTATGTATTGCCATATTCCGATGTAGTAAAACATTCTTTTAACTTTTACAAAATGTGACTTGATCACTAAGAGCAAAAAATATGACGGTTGAAATATGTTCAAGAGCTACTGAATGTAATAAATCACAGACAACAATTTCACTTAACGTAATGTAAATGTAATTTTGATGTTTGATGTAAATCACGTTGAATGGTGGTATTGTCTGGCGTTTCAGCAGCATAGACTCGCGCTGTGAATAATTCATAGCCACGGTACCGTTATTAGCTGCCAAAAACCTCGCTGCCATGGAAACCATTCTCGACATTCAACTTTTTAACAACTCCGCAGTTACGTACGTCTACACTGGAACATTAAGAACGTTTCTCCAGGCTAATCTGGGACAGCTAACACATAACCGATTTTCTTCATTGTTTTATCATTCTAAAGGATTAATTTTACAGGCTGTCGCATATGTTAACATGGTAATACAGTACGCTTTATTTAAATGAAAAATAATGCATTAACGTTCAATGCAATGCTTTCAGGTAGACTAGGATTTTTGTTTTCCTTCCCTGTGAGTAAATAAACAAAGATGATGGAATTCCTTTCACAGTGAATCAAATTGATGACATTAAATTCTCAAACTTATTCCTCGAGTTCCACTAAAACACGTTTTGTGGTTATGTCTAAGCCTGAGAGGTCAATTTAGCTTAATGGAATGCCTGATCAATATGAAAGTTCGCAAAATGTAATTAAATTTGATTTAACCAAATCAATTCTTAAAATCCACTATTTTTACTTTCTCTACTGCTAAGTAGGGAAAGTATTGTATTCCACCCAAAAATTCGATGTGGAGATTTCACCGGAACTGTATGTTTTGAAACCCCCTGAATCCAAAAAAAAAGCATTTTTAGAAAAAGGTGTGTGTGTGTGTGTGTGTGTGTGTGTGTGTGTGTGTGTGTGTGTGTGTGTGTGTGTGTGTGTGTGTGTGTCTGTGGACAGCATAACTCAAAAACAAAAAGTCGGTTAAAAACCAAAGTTGGTATTTAAGTTTAATGTCTTTCAAGGATGCGACATGAAGATTTTCAAGAAAATAGCCCCACCCTAAACTACCCTTTACATGGAAAATTTTTCGAAAATTTTGATTTTCTTGAAAATGGCTCTAACGATTTTGATTAAAATGTTATATATTTGAGATATTTTTATGACAAATGAAATGTATATCTTGAATTTTCTGGCTATAGCCCCTGTAGTCGTATTTACTCTGGACGACTTTTGCATAACTGGTAAACCGTTAGAGATAGACCAAATTATACTATACAAAAAATGTAGATCTTGCTAAAACACAATTTATGTCTCAATACATTTTCTTGTAGAGTGAACCATTTCGGAGATATTCCTTGTTATGTGTGTGAGTTTCGGAAAACAAAGCTTTCGTAAAATGGAACATCGTTGTTCATTTTTTTATATTTTAAGTGTGCAAAGAGAACGGAATCTCAAAGCTTTAAAACATTTGACTGTCGCACAAATCCTTCTGTATTCTAATATTCCCCTTGTACCTACAAGGACATAAGCAATAAGATAATTTGTACAAATGTTTATCTCAACTAACACGAAGAAGATATAGGAATAAGAGTTTGTAAGAATGGTTAGTACAAGAGTAGAGAAAGTCATGTGAGTGCAACACATCAGATTTTTTCTAAACCATCCCAGTATTGAGTGGAGACAAATGTTAATGACGTCAGTCGAGTCATTTTCGAGTTTTTGCGAGACTAACGTACAGCAATTATATATAGGTATGTAGGTACGTGGGCAGGTAGGTAGGTATATAAATATAAATATATATATATATATATATATATATATATATATATATATATATAGTATATATTTACTGATGTCTTCTACGTGCAATCATCTATAGCAGCACGTATGGACAAATTCTACATTATTGACTTCAAGCCTCGTTTTACGGCCTCCTCGTGTCGAGCAAGATTTACTCTCGATGTCGTCCCAGTGGATTCAGATCTGTACTTCCTGAAGTACGCTATAAACTCGGGAATATTGATCTTGAGTCACTGTTGTAGAGCTGGTGCAGAGTCTTATACGTTTTTCAACAAGACTGTGCGCCAGCTCATGAAGCTAAACACATGCAACATTGACTTGTTCCCATGTTTATAGCGCACATCGTTAAGTCCAGATCTGAGTTTCAGTAACCATCGAGACAGGATGACACCAAAAACGAGGTTTGAAGTGCACAATTTCGACATAGCATACGGATCTGAAAGAAATCTGATGTCTTGTACTCACATGACTTTCTCTACTCTTGTACTAACCATTCTTACTATCTGTTCTTGCTATATCTTCTTCATGTTAGTTGAGATAAACATTTGTACACATTATCTTATTGGTTATTTCCTTGTAGGTACAAGGGGAATATTAGAATACAGTAGGCTTTGTGCGATATTCAAATGTTTTGAAGCTTTGAGATTCCGTTCTCTTTGCACACTTAACATATAAAAAAATGAACAACGATGTTCCATTTTACGAAAGCTTTGTTTTCCGAAACTCACACACATTACAAGGAATATCTCCGAAATGGTTCAACCTACAAGAAAATTTATTGAGACATAAATTGTGTATTTTAGCAACATCTACATTTTTTGTATACTATAATTTGCTCTATCTCTAACGGTTTACCAGTTATGCAAAAGTCGTCCAGAGTAAATACGACTACAGGGGCTATAGCCAGAAAATTCAAGATATACATTTCATTTGTCATCAAAATATGTCAAACATATGACATTTTAATCAAAATCGTTAGAGCCATTTTCAAGAAAATCAAAATTTTCGAAAAATCTTCCATGTAAAGGTTAGTTTAGGGTGGGGCTATTTTCTTCAAAATCTTCGTGTGGCATCCTTGAAACATATTAAACTTAAATACCAAGTTTGGTTTTTAACCGACTTTTCGTTTTTGAGTTATGCTGTTCACAGACTGACAGACTGACACACAGACACACACACGGACCTTTTTCTAAAAATTTTTGGGTGGAATACAATACTTTCCCTACTTACCAGTAGAGAAAGTAAAAAAGCCGCACTGTTTATCAACATTTTACCCTCAGAAAGTTAGCGTGCGGCTTATATTCGCAATCTTCTCTTGCGACAATGTGCCTGTAACAGAAACCAGCCGAAAGGTACTTTATTACGTAACAATGCAAACTTTTACGGGTATTTTACTATCGTTAATATTGTGTAGGTAATATTGAATTTTAGGTGGCTATTCATCACAACCAGTAGCAGTATCACTGCTATCATGAACCCTGGTAAGAAAGCGTGATTTATGTCGATATGATCAGTACAGTTACAAAGCAAGCAGTTGTGCATTGTACACATACATGACAACAAATGTTCACGGCACCAGACTACTCGACTTAACCTCCTTACAGATACTGCAACGAGTAGACGCCTCTGTTGTTCACTGGACCACAAACAAAATTGGTGCAAGGAAAGAAATAATATGCAGATAATTATGCCATTTGTCGTATGTCCGTCCGTCCGTCCGTTATATTCTTTTGGTGGCGCACATCGCCCTGGGCGCTTCTCAAAGCCGTTACTTCACTCTAAGTGGCCCAGCACCCACTAGCACTAGCGCAGGCTGATTCTCTTTTGTCACGCTGTTCCACTTCCAATACACGATCATGCTATGGCAAGTGCAAATCCTTTTCTTCATTATTTCAGTATACGTTTCCAAACTATCACTTTAGTTAAAAAATCTGATGTGTCGCATTCACACGACTTTCTCTACTCACACTTGTACAAACACTTCCCTCTACTTCATTTGTTGCTAATTTGCTTGTAGGTACAAGGGACATATAGCCTAAAGTAGGCTTTAAGTAATACTAAAATATTTTAACAGCTGGTCATTATGTAATATCTTTGGAATTTAATTCTCTATGCATTGCTAGGGAGAAAAAAAAAATCCTATTTAAAAAAAAAAGTATGTCTTCCAAAATTCAAACAAATGACAAGGAACGTCTCAGAAAGCGGCCCCGGGCACCAAAATTCAGAGACACCGATGATGAAATTCCGAATAGCACAATTATCACATTATTTCATTACTAGGGCCCGTGCATTATCGGACTGGGGCCTGGTTCCGGTTTGGTTGTGGGCGGGGAGGACCCGGCCGAACATAAGAATGTCGGTAACCCAGGCGACCTGAACTTACTCCTGGACTCCCGTGCAGCCCTCTAATACCACACGGACTGGGGCCTGGCTCGGGTTTGGTTGAAGCCCGGGAGGGTCCGGCAGAACCTAAGAATGTCGGTAACCCAGGCGACCAGGCGACCTGAACTTACTCCTAGACTCCCGTGCAGCCCTCTAATACCACACGGACTGGGGCCTGACTCGGGTTTGGTGAAGATCGGGTCGGGGCGGGGAGGGTCCGGCCGAGCCTAAGAATGTCGCTAACCCAGGCGACCTGAACTTACTCCTAGACTCCCGTGCAGCCCTCTAATACCACACGGACTGGGGCCTGACTCGGGTTTGGTTGTGGCCGGGGAAGGTCCGGCCGAACCTAAGAATGTCGGTAACCCAGGCGACCAGGCGACCTGAACTTACTCCTAGACTCCCGTGCAGCCCTCTAATACCACACGGACTGGGGCCTGACTCGGGTTTGGTGAAGATCGGGTCGGGGCGGGCAGGGTCCGGCCGAACCTAAGAATGTCGCTAACCCAGGCGACCTGAACTTACTCCTACACTCCCGTGCAGCCCTGTAATACCACACGGACTGGGGCCTGGCTCGGGTTTGGTTGAAGCCCGGGAGGGTCCGGCAGAACCTAAGAATGTCGGTAACCCAGGCGACCTGAACTTATTCCTGGACTCCCGTGCAGCCCTGTAATACCACTACCACACGGACTGGGGCCTGGCTCGGGTTTGGTTGAAGCCCGGGAGGGTCCGGCAGAACCTAAGAATGTCGGTAACCCAGGCGACCAGGCGACCTGAACTTACTCCTAGACTCCCGTGCAGCCCTCTAATACCACACGGACTGGAGCCTGACTCGGGTTTGGTTGTGACCGAGGCGGGGAGGGTCCGGCCGAACCTAAGAATGTCGGTAACCCAGGCGACCTGAACTTACTCCTGGACTCCCGTGCAGCCCTGTAATACCACTACCACACGGACTGGGGCCTGGCTCGGGTTTGGTTGAAGCCCGGGAGGGTCCGGCAGAACCTAAGAATGTCGGTAACCCAGGCGACCAGGCGACCTGAACTTACTCCTAGACTCCCGTGCAGCCCTCTAATACCACACGGACTGGAGCCTGACTCGGGTTTGGTTGTGACCGAGGCGGGGAGGGTCCGGCCGAACCTAAGAATGTCGGTAACCCAGGCGACCTGAACTTACTCCTGGACTCCCGTGCAGCCCTCTAATACCACACGGCTACTGTCAACGACTTGACGGAGATTATGGAGCGACCTGTACTGGTTGTGGCGATGACGTAATCACCAGCAGTACAATAGGAATGTAAATTGTTCCCGATTCATCCATTGTTTATCTGTCTTGTCAAATACAAGCAAGGACTCTAATAATAGAAGCAAACGGTCGGCAGATCACAAATGTCACGGGGAGGTGGACCGTATGGCGCCGATGTGTTGGTGGGCCCCACGTGGGCAGGCGATGGATGCACGTGCACTAGCGTGGGCGCGCTCGCTCAGTCCCACCAACTTGCTTACGAAACACTTCCACACTGTTTACATACAAATACCAACATCAAAATAATAACTAGGCAATAGATTTTAACATATTTTTACCATATCTAGCCGGCAGTGAAAGTAATGCATTCCACCCAAAAACTCAATACCGTGATTTCATTGGAAATACACGTTTTGATATCCGCTGAATAAAAAATGCCTTTCTAGAAAAATATCACACTTCTTATTTAAGTTCAGTATCTTTCAAGAATACATTAAGAACATTTTCAAGAAAATTTCCTTATTCCAAACTACCCTATAAATGGAAAACTTTCCATTTCAGTAGCTTTATGTGATAGTCAACATTTTAAATTTGGCCGATATGTGATGGTTTTGAAATTCCATTCTCTTTGTGTGGCATATTTAAAAATTCAAATATATAACAAGGAATATTTCGAATATGGTTAATTCTATACATACAGACACACACGCATAAAAAAAGGTTTTTGACAATAAATTATGTTTTTTAAGAAGATGTATATTTTTATGCAGTAATACTTTGTGTATCTCTTAGAGTTTAACGGTTATACAAAAGTCATGAAGAGAACTTCAGAGATTGTCCCTAGAGAATTCAAAATAGCTATAAAATCTCTTAACTCGACTGAGCCATTTTTGAGAAAATCACAATGTTCGTGTGGCATCCTTGGAGGATAGTGAAGGTTGTCTCAAAACGTGCATTTGTGGGCGGAATGCAATATTGCAAGGAAAGTGAGGTGTCCTTGATCCTGCTGCCACACCCGCACTGTGCGTGTCCTTATTCACAATTCGCTCGCTCGCTCGCTCGCTCCGTCAGGTGCAATAACCCCTGCAGTACGAGATAAGGATTATCCCATCCCAAAGTTCGCTGGCTGCACACCTGTGTGCGTGTGTTCGTGGGAACACTTCACTTACTCGGCCACCTTCCATTACTCACCAGTACACTCGCTCTCACTTGTTAATATGGTATGGTCGACCTTCACAAATACTACCACTGGCATAGAGCTCTTGCACTCACGTGACAACAAGCAGTATCTCCGAAATGGTTCACACTACAAGAAAATTTATTCAGACATAAATTGTGTATTTTAGCAAGATATACATTTTTTGTATAGTATGATTTGGTCTATCTCTAACGGTTTACCAGTTATGCAAAAGTCTTCCAGAGTAAATACGACTACAGAGGCTATAGCCAGAAAATTCAAGATATACATTTCATTTGTCATAAAAATATCTCAAACATATGACACTTTTAATCAAAATCGTTAGAGCTATTTACAAGAAAATCAAAACTTTCCAAAAATGTTCCATGTAAAGGGTAGTTTAGGGTGGGGCTATTTTCTTCAAAATCTTCGTGTCGCATCCTTGAAAGACATTAAACTTAAATACCAACTTTGGTTTTTAACCGACTTTTCGTTTTTGAGTGATGCTGTCCACAGACTGACACACAGACACACACACGGACCTTTTTCTAAACATGTTTTTTTTTGGATTCAGGGGGCTTTAAAACATATAAACACACCTCCAACCGTATCCTACACTAAGAAACCAATCTGCCAACTATCCAAGCGACAGTGTTGAGAAGAGCTTCCTGCATTAAGAGGCACCAGAACCCTGCAATATCCAATATTAGCAAAGGCGAGCCGAAACACAGAAAACATGCGAAAATCAACATTTATAGAAGAGCCACGACTCGCCAACTATACGCGCCCATGCACCTTGTCCCTAAGTCACAAAACCTAGGCCTGAGGCAACCTGGGACCCTGCCGTACCGCAAAAGTACGCAAAGTGTACACAATAGCTGTATGTGTATGTGTAAGAAGAGAAGAAAATCAGTTTCTTAAACTAATGCCCATGTACCTGCACCAGGTAAAAACCTTTATCAATAAACAAATCTGGTTCTTCACGCGGTAGATCCCATTAATGATTTGGTCGACATTTCCGTCAACAAGAGCATCTTCGTCTGTCTGGGTGGCTCAGATGGTTAGACGCTGGCCGACTGATCCCAATGTCGCAGGTTCAAATTCGGCCCAGGCCGAGCTTGCTTAAAAACGGAAGCTCCATGTCAGTAGATTTTCTGGCATGTAAAAGAACTCCGGGATGAAATTCCGGCACACCGGCGACGCTGATATGATCCTGACAATTGAAAACGTCGTTAAACCACAAAATAATTTTAAAAAACTTTAAGAGTATATTCCTGACCTTGAACGAAGACTGGCCAGGTTGGACTGTACGAACCTAGGACAACCTGTTCACTACTTATGTTTATGTTACTCCGGTATATATTAATTGCCCCTCGTTCCTGGTAGCAGTCGAACCCCGTGGCGACGTGGCCCACGCAAGTGATAGCATCTGTGAGTTCATCTAACACGCAAACATTTCATATTATAACACAGGAGTTGATATGATAATACGTGTGACCTAACTGACTATTTCATATACAGCTGCTTGTCCTGTATAATAGTGACCTAGCCTAGCTCCTTCTATTATCACAAGTAATATGATAATACGTGTGATCTAACTGATAAATTCTCAAGTAGAGTGAGAGTGAGTCAGACTGTCGAATTATATTTATATGGACTATTTCATATATAGCTGCTTGTCCTGTATAATAGTGACCTAGCCTAGCTCCTTCTATTATCACAAGTAATATGATAATACGTGTGATCTAACTGGTAAATTCTCAAGTAGAGTGAGAGTGAGTCAGACTGTCGAATTATATTTATATGGACTATTTCATATATAGCTGCTTGTCCTGTATAATAGTGACCTAGCCTAGCTCCTTCTATTATCACAAGTAATATGATAATACGTGTGATCTAACTGATAAATTCTCAAGTAGAGTGAGAGTGAGTCAGACTGTCGAATTATATTTATATGGACTATTTCATATATAGCTGCTTGTCCTGTATAATAGTGACCTAGCCTAGCTCCTTCTATTATCACAAGTAATATGATAATACGTGTGATCTAACTGGTAAATTCTCAAGTAGAGTGAGAGTGAGTCAGACTGTCGAATTATATTTATATGGACTATTTCATATATAGCTGCTTGTCCTGTATAATAGTGACCTAGCCCAGCTCCTTCTATTATCACAAGTAATATGATAATACGTGTGACCTAACTGATAAATTCTCAAGTAGAGTGAGAGTGAGTCAGTCTGTCAAATTATATTTATATGGACTATTTCATATATAGCTGCTTGTCCTGTATAATAGTGACCTAGCCTAGCTCCTTCTATTATCACAAGTAATATGATAACACGTGTGATCTAACTGATAAATTCTCAAGTAGAGTGAGAGTGAGTCAGACTGTCGAATTATATTTATATGGACTATTTCATATACAGCTGCTTGTCCTGTATAATAGTGACCTAGCCTAGCTCCTTCTATTATCACAAGTAATATGATAATACGTGTGATCTAACTGATAAATTCTCAAGTAGAGTGAGAGCGAGTCAGACTGTCGAATTATATTTATATGGACTATTTCATATACAGCTGCTTGTCCTGTATAATAGTGACCTAGCCTAGCTCCTTCTATTATCACAAGTAATATGATAATACGTGTGATCTAACTGATAAATTCTCAAGTAGAGTGAGAGTGAGTCAGACTGTCGAATTATATTTATATGGACTATTTCATATACAGCTGCTTGTCCTGTATAATAGTGACCTAGCCTAGCTCCTTCTATTATCACAAGTAATATGATAATACGTGTGATCTAACTGATAAATTCTCAAGTAGAGTGAGAGTGAGTCAGACTGTCGAATTATATTTATATGGACTATTTCATATACAGCTGCTTGTCCTGTATAATAGTGACCTAGCCTAGCTCCTTCTATTATCACAAGTAATATGATAATACGTGTGACCTAACTGATAAATTCTCAAGTAGAGTGAGAGTGAGTCAGACTGTCGAATTATATTTATATGGACTATTTCATATACAGCTGCTTGTCCTGTATAATAGTGACCTAGCCCAGCTCCTTCTATTATCACAAGTAATATGATAATACGTGTGACCTAACTGATAAATTCTCAAGTAGAGTGAGAGTGAGTCAGACTGTCGAATTATATTTATATGGACTATTTCATATACAGCTGCTTGTCCTGTATAATAGTGACCTAGCCCAGCTCCTTCTATTATCACAAGTAATATGATAATACGTGTGATCTAACTGATAAATTCTCAAGTAGAGTGAGAGTGAGTCAGACTGTCGAATTATATTTATATGGACTATTTCATATACAGCTGCTTGTCGTGTATAATAGTGACCTAGTCTAGCTCCTTCTATTATCACAAGTAATATGATAATACGTGTGACCTAACTGATAAATTCTCAAGTAGAGTGAGAGTGAGTCAGACTGTCGAATTATATTTATATGGACTATTTCATATACAGCTGCTTGTCCTGTATAATAGTGACCTAGCCCAGCTCCTTCTATTATCACAAGTAATATGATAATACGTGTGATCTAACTGATAAATTCTCAAGTAGAGTGAGACTGAGTCAGACTGTCGAATTATATTTATGTGGACTATTTCATATACAGCTGCTTGTCCTGTATAATAGTGACCTAGTCTAGCTCCTTCTATTATCACAAGTAATATGATAATACGTGTGACCTAACTGATAAATTCTCAAGTAGAGTGAGAGTGAGTCAGACTGTCGAATTATATTTATATGGACTATTTCATATACAGCTGCTTGTCCTGTATAATAGTGACCTAGCCCAGCTCCTTCTATTATCACAAGTAATATGATAATACGTGTGATCTAACTGATAAATTCTCAAGTAGAGTGAGAGTGAGTCAGACTGTCGAATTATATTTATATGGACTATTTCATATACAGCTGCTTGTCCTGTATAATAGTGACCTAGTCTAGCTCCTTCTATTATCACAAGTAATATGATAATACGTGTGACCTAACTGATAAATTCTCAAGTAGAGTGAGAGTGAGTCAGACTGTCGAATTATATTTATATGGACTATTTCATATATAGCTGCTTGTCCTGTATAATAGTGACCTAGTCTAGCTCCTTCTATTATCACAAGTAATATGATAATACGTGTGACCCAACTGATAAATTCTCAAGTAGAGTGAGAGTGAGTCAGACTGTCGAATTATATTTATATGGACTATTTCATATATAGCTGCTTGTCCTGTATAATAGTGACCTAGTCTAGCTCCTTCTATTATCACAAGTAATATGATAATACGTGTGACCTAACTGATAAATTCTCAAGTAGAGTGAGAGTGATTCAGACTGTCGAATTATATTTATATTGACTATTTCATATATAGCTGCTTGTCCTGTGTAATATTGGCCTAGTCTAGCTCCTTCTATTATCACAAGTAATATGATAATACGTGTGACCTAACTGATAAATTCTCAAGTAGAGTGAGAGTGAGTCAGACTGTCGAATTATATTTATATGGACTATTTCATATATAGCTGCTTGTCCTGTATAATAGTGACCTAGCCTAGGTCCTTCTATTATCACAAGTAATATGATAATACGTGTGACCTAACTGATAAATTCTCAAGTAGAGTGAGAGTGAGTCAGACTGTCGAATTATATTTATATGGACTATTTCATATATAGCTGCTTGTCCTGTATAATAGTGACCTAGCCTAGCTCCTTCTATTATCACAAGTAATATGATAATACGTGTGACCTAACTGATAAATTCTCAAGTAGAGTGAGAGTGAGTCAGACTGTCGAATTATATTTATATGGACTATTTCATATATAGCTGCTTGTCCTGTATAATAGTGGCCTAGTCTAGCTCCTTCTATTATCACAAGTAATATGATAATACGTGTGATCTAACTGATAAATTCTCAAGTAGTGTGAGAGTGAGTCAGACTGTCGAATTATATTTATATGGACTATTTTATATATAGCTGCTTGTCCTGTATAATAGTGACCTAGCCTAGCTCCTTTTATTATCACAAGTAATATGATAATACGTGTGACCTAACTGATAAATTCTCAAGTAGAGTGAGAGTGAGTCAGACTGTCGAATTATATTTATATGGACTATTTCATATATAGCTGCTTGTCCTGTATAATAGTGACCTAGCCTAGCTCCTTCTATTATCACAAGTAATATGATAATACGTGTGACCTAACTGATAAATTCTCAAGTAGAGTGAGAGTGAGTCAGACTGTCGAATTATATTTATATGGACTATTTCATATATAGCTGCTTGTCCTGTATAATAGTGACCTAGCCTAGCTCCTTCTATTATCACAAGTAATATGATAATACGTGTGATCTAACTGATAAATTCTCAAGTAGAGTGAGAGTGAGTCAGACTGTCGAATTATATTTATATGGACTATTTCATATACAGCTGCTTGTCCTGTATAATAGTGACCTAGCCTAGCTCCTTCTATTATCACAAGTAATATGATAATACGTGTGATCTAACTGATAAATTCTCAAGTAGAGTGAGAGTGAGTCAGACTGTCGAATTATATTTATATGGACTATTTCATATACAGCTGCTTGTCCTGTATAATAGTGACCTAGCCTAATTCCTTCTATTATCACAAGTAATATGATAATACGTGTGATCTAACTGATAAATTCTCAAGTAGAGTGAGAGTGAGTCAGACTGTCGAATTATATTTATATGGACTATTTCATATATAGCTGCTTGTCCTGTATAATAGTGACCTGTCTAGCTCCTTCTACTATCACAAGTAATATGATAATACGTGTGATCTAACTGATAAATTCTCAAGTAGAGTGAGAGTGAGTCAGACTGTCGAATTATATTTATATGGACTATTTCACATATAGCTGCTTGTCGTGTATAATAGTGACCTAGCCTAGCTCCTTCTATTATCACAAGTAATATGATAATACGTGTGAGCTAACTGATAAATTCTCAAGTAGAGTGAGAGTGAGTCAGACTGTCGAATTATATTTATATGGACTATTTCATATATAGCTGCTTGTCCTGTATAATAGTGGCCTAGTCTAGATCCTTCTATTATCACAAGTAATATGATAATACGTGTGATCTAACTGATAAATTCTCAAGTAGTGTGAGAGTGAGTCAGACTGTCGAATTATATTTATATGGACTATTTTATATATAGCTGCTTGTCCTGTATAATAGTGACCTAGCCTAGCTCCTTTTATTATCACAAGTAATATGATAATACGTGTGACCTAACTGATAAATTCTCAAGTAGAGTGAGAGTGAGTCAGACTGTCGAATTATATTTATATGGACTATTTCATATATAGCTGCTTGTCCTGTATAATAGTGGCCTAGTCTAGCTCCTTCTATTATCACAAGTAATATGATAATACGTGTGATCTAACTGATAAATTCTCAAGTAGTGTGAGAGTGAGTCAGACTGTCGAATTATATTTATATGGACTATTTTATATATAGCTGCTTGTCCTGTATAATAGTGACCTAGCCTAGCTCCTTTTATTATCACAAGTAATATGATAATACGTGTGACCTAACTGATAAATTCTCAAGTAGAGTGAGAGTGAGTCAGACTGTCGAATTATATTTATATGGACTATTTCATATATAGCTGCTTGTCCTGTATAATAGTGACCTAGCCTAGCTCCTTCTATTATCACAAGTAATATGATAATACGTGTGACCTAACTGATAAATTCTCAAGTAGAGTGAGAGTGAGTCAGACTGTCGAATTATATTTATATGGACTATTTCATATATAGCTGCTTGTCCTGTATAATAGTGACCTAGCCTAGCTCCTTCTATTATCACAAGTAATATGATAATACGTGTGATCTAACTGATAAATTCTCAAGTAGAGTGAGAGTGAGTCAGACTGTCGAATTATATTTATATGGACTATTTCATATACAGCTGCTTGTCCTGTATAATAGTGACCTAGCCTAGCTCCTTCTATTATCACAAGTAATATGATAATACGTGTGATCTAACTGATAAATTCTCAAGTAGAGTGAGAGTGAGTCAGACTGTCGAATTATATTTATATGGACTATTTCATATACAGCTGCTTG
This sequence comes from Tenodera sinensis, assembly GCA_030765045.1. Taxonomy (NCBI): domain Eukaryota; kingdom Metazoa; phylum Arthropoda; class Insecta; order Mantodea; family Mantidae; genus Tenodera; species Tenodera sinensis. Next base: position 10,846,691 of record CM060965.1, read on the forward strand.
TCCTGTATAATAGTGACCTAGCCTAGCTCCTTCTATTATCACAAGTAATATGATAATACGTGTGACCTAACTGATAAACTCTCAAGTAGAGTGAGAGTGAGTCAGACTGTCGAATTATATTTATATGGACTATTTCATATATAGCTGCTTGTCCTGTATAATAGTGACCTGTCTAGCTCCTTCTATTATCACAAGTAATATGATAATACGTGTGATCTAACTGATAAATTCTCAAGTAGAGTGAGAGTGAGTCAGACTGTCGAATTATATTTATATGGACTATTTCACATATAGCTGCTTGTCGTGTATAATAGTGACCTAGCCTAGCTCCTTCTATTATCACAAGTAATATGATAATACGTGTGAGCTAACTGATAAATTCTCAAGTAGAGTGAGAGTGAGTCAGACTGTCGAATTATATTTATATGGACTATTTCACATATAGCTGCTTGTCGTGTATAATAGTGACCTAGCCTAGCTCCTTCTATTATCACAAGTAATATGATAATACGTGTCACCTAACTGATAAATTCTCAAGTAGAGTGAGAGTGAATCAGACTGTCGAATTATATTTATATGGACTATTTCATATATAGCTGCTTGTCCTGTATAATAGTGACCTAGCCTAGCTCCTTCTATTATCACAAGTAATATGATAATACGTGTGACCTAACTGATAAATTCTCAAGTAGAGTGAGAGTGAGTCAGACTGTCGAATTATATTTATATGGACTATTTCATATATAGCTGCTTGTCCTGTATAATAGTGACCTAGCCTAGCTCCTTCTATTATCACAAGTAATATGATAATACGTGTGATCTAACTGATAAATTCTCAAGTAGAGTGAGAGTGAGTCAGACTGTCGAATTATATTTATATGGACTATTTCATATACAGCTGCTTGTCCTGTATAATAGTGACCTAGCCTAGCTCCTTCTATTATCACAAGTAATATAATACGTGTGATCTAACTGATAAATTCTCAAGTAGAGTGAGACTGAGTCAGACTGTCGAATTATATTTATATGGACTATTTCATATACAGCTGCTTGTCCTGTATAATAGTGACCTAGCCTAGCTCCTTCTATTATCACAAGTAATATGATAATACGTGTGACCTAACTGATAAATTCTCAAGTAGAGTGAGAGTGAGTCAGACTGTCGAATTATATTTATATGGACTATTTCATATATAGCTGCTTGTCCTGTATAATAGTGACCTGTCTAGCTCCTTCTATTATCACAAGTAATATGATAATACGTGTGATCTAACTGATAAATTCTCAAGTAGAGTGAGAGTGAGTCAGACTGTCGAATTATATTTATATGGACTATTTCACATATAGCTGCTTGTCGTGTATAATAGTGACCTAGCCTAGCTCCTTCTATTATCACAAGTAATATGATAATACGTGTGAGCTAACTGATAAATTCTCAAGTAGAGTGAGAGTGAGTCAGACTGTGGAATTATATTTATATGGACTATTTCACATATAGCTGCTTGTCGTGTATAATAGTGACCTAGCCTAGCTCCTTCTATTATCACAAGTAATATGATAATACGTGTGACCTAACTGATAAATTCTCAAGTAGAGTGAGAGTGAGTCAGACTGTCGAATTATATTTATATGGACTATTTCATATATAGCTGCTTGTCCTGTATAATAGTGACCTAGCCTAGCTCCTTCTATTATCACAAGTAATATGATAATACGTGTGATCTAACTGATAAATTCTCAAGTAGAGTGAGAGTGAGTCAGACTGTCGAATTATATTTATATGGACTATTTCATATACAGCTGCTTGTCCTGTATAATAGTGACCTAGCCTAGCTCCTTCTATTATCACAAGTAATATGATAATACGTGTGATCTAACTGATAAATTCTCAAGTAGAGTGAGAGTGAGTCAGACTGTCGAATTATATTTATATGGACTATTTCATATACAGCTGCTTGTCCTGTATAATAGTGACCTAGCCTAGCTCCTTCTATTATCACAAGTAATATGATAATACGTGTGATCTAACTGATAAATTCTCAAGTAGAGTGAGAGTGAGTCAGACTGTCGAATTATATTTATATGGACTATTTCATATATAGCTGCTTGTCCTGTATAATAGTGACCTGTCTAGCTCCTTCTATTATCACAAGTAATATGATAATACGTGTGATCTAACTGATAAATTCTCAAGTAGAGTGAGAGTGAGTCAGACTGTCGAATTATATTTATATGGACTATTTCACATATAGCTGCTTGTCGTGTATAATAGTGACCTAGCCTAGCTCCTTCTATTATCACAAGTAATATGATAATACGTGTGAGCTAACTGATAAATTCTCAAGTAGAGTGAGAGTGAGTCAGACTGTCGAATTATATTTATATGGACTATTTCATATATAGCTGCTTGTCCTGTATAATAGTGGCCTAGTCTAGCTCCTTCTATTATCACAAGTAATATGATAATACGTGTGATCTAACTGATAAATTCTCAAGTAGTGTGAGAGTGAGTCAGACTGTCGAATTATATTTATATGGACTATTTTATATATAGCTGCTTGTCCTGTATAATAGTGACCTAGCCTAGCTCCTTTTATTATCACAAGTAATATGATAATACGTGTGACCTAACTGATAAATTCTCAAGTAGAGTGAGAGTGAGTCAGACTGTCGAATTATATTTATATGGACTATTTCATATATAGCTGCTTGTCCTGTATAATAGTGGCCTAGTCTAGCTCCTTCTATTATCACAAGTAATATGATAATACGTGTGATCTAACTGATAAATTCTTAAGTAGTGTGAGAGTGAGTCAGACTGTCGAATTATATTTATATGGACTATTTTATATATAGCTGCCTGTCCTGTATAATAGTGACCTAGCCTAGCTCCTTTTATTATCACAAGTAATATGATAATACGTGTGACCTAACTGATAAATTCTCAAGTAGAGTGAGAGTGAGTCGGACTGTCGAATTATATTTATATGGACTATTTCATATATAGCTGCTTGTCCTGTATAATAGTGACCTAGCCTAGCTCCTTCTATTATCACAAGTAATATGATAATACGTGTGATCTAACTGATAAATTCTCAAGTAGAGTGAGAGTGAGTCAGACTGTCGAATTATATTTATATGGACTATTTCATATACAGCTGCTTGTCCTGTATAATAGTGACCTAGCCTAGCTCCTTCTATTATCACAAGTTTAATGATAATACGTGTGACCTAACTGATAAATTCTCAAGTAGAGTGAGAGTGAGTCAGACTGTCGAATTATATTTATATGGACTATTTCATATATAGCTGCTTGTCCTGTATAATAGTGACCTGTCTAGCTCCTTCTATTATCACAAGTAATATGATAATACGTGTGATCTAACTGATAAATTCTCAAGTAGAGTGAGAGTGAGTCAGACTGTCGAATTATATTTATATGGACTATTTCACATATAGCTGCTTGTCGTGTATAATAGTGACCTAGCCTAGCTCCTTCTATTATCACAAGTAATATGATAATACGTGTGACCTAACTGATAAATTCTCAAGTAGAGTGAGAGTGAGTCAGACTGTCGAATTATATTTATATGGACTATTTCACATATAGCTGCTTGTCCTGTATAATAGTGACCTAGCCTAGCTCCTTCTATTATCACAAGTAATATGATAATACGTGTGATCTAACTGATAAATTCTCAAGTAGTGTGAGAGTGAGTCAGACTGTCGAATTATATTTATATGGACTATTTCATATATAGCTGCTTGTCCTGTATAATAGTGGCCTAGTCTAGCTCCTTCTATTATCACAAGTAATATGATAATACGTGTGATCTAACTGATAAATTCTCAAGTAGTGTGAGAGTGAGTCAGACTGTCGAATTATATTTATATGGACTATTTCATATATAGCTGCTTGTCCTGTATAATAGTGACCTAGCCTAGCTCCTTCTATTATCACAAGTAATATGATAATACGTGTCACCTAACTGATAAATTCTCAAGTAGAGTGAGAGTGAGTCAGACTGTCGAATTATATTTATATGGACTATTTCATATATAGCTGCTTGTCCTGTATAATAGTGACCTAGCCTAGCTCCTTCTATTATCACAAGTAATATGATAATACGTGTGACCTAACTGATAAATTCTCAAGTAGAGTGAGAGTGAGTCAGACTGTCGAATTATATTTATATGGACTATTTCATATATAGCTGCTTGTCCTGTATAATAGTGACCTAGCCTAGCTCCTTCTATTATCACAAGTAATATGATAATACGTGTGATCTAACTGATAAATTCTCAAGTAGAGTGAGAGTGAGTCAGACTGTCGAATTATATTTATATGGACTATTTCATATACAGCTGCTTGTCCTGTATAATAGTGACCTAGCCTAGCTCCTTCTATTATCACAAGTAATATGATAATACGTGTGACCTAACTGATAAATTCTCAAGTAGAGTGAGAGTGAGTCAGACTGTCGAATTATATTTATATGGACTATTTCATATATAGCTGCTTGTCCTGTATAATAGTGACCTGTCTAGCTCCTTCTATTATCACAAGTAATATGATAATACGTGTGATCTAACTGATAAATTCTCAAGTAGAGTGAGAGTGAGTCAGACTGTCGAATTATATTTATATGGACTATTTCACATATAGCTGCTTGTCGTGTATAATAGTGACCTAGCCTAGCTCCTTCTATTATCACAAGTAATATGATAATACATGTGAGCTAACTGATAAATTCTCAAGTAGAGTGAGAGTGAGTCAGACTGTCGAATTATATTTATATGGACTATTTCACATATAGCTGCTTGTCGTGTATAATAGTGACCTAGCCTAGCTCCTTCTATTATCACAAGTAATATGATAATACGTGTGACCTAACTGATAAATTCTCAAGTAGAGTGAGAGTGAGTCAGACTGTCGAATTATATTTATATGGACTATTTCATATATAGCTGCTTGTCCTGTATAATAGTGACCTAGCCTAGCTCCTTCTATTATCACAAGTAATATGATAATACGTGTGATCTAACTGATAAATTCTCAAGTAGAGTGAGAGTGAGTCAGACTGTCGAATTATATTTATATGGACTATTTCATATACAGCTGCTTGTCCTGTATAATAGTGACCTAGCCTAGCTCCTTCTATTATCACAAGTAATATGATAATACGTGTGATCTAACTGATAAATTCTCAAGTAGAGTGAGAGTGAGTCAGACTGTCGAATTATATTTATATGGACTATTTCATATACAGCTGCTTGTCCTGTATAATAGTGACCTAGCCTAGCTCCTTCTATTATCACAAGTAATATGATAATACGTGTGATCTAACTGATAAATTCTCAAGTAGAGTGAGAGTGAGTCAGACTGTCGAATTATATTTATATGGACTATTTCATATATAGCTGCTTGTCCTGTATAATAGTGACCTGTCTAGCTCCTTCTATTATCACAAGTAATATGATAATACGTGTGATCTAACTGATAAATTCTCAAGTAGAGTGAGAGTGAGTCAGACTGTCGAATTATATTTATATGGACTATTTCACATATAGCTGCTTGTCGTGTATAATAGTGACCTAGCCTAGCTCCTTCTATTATCACAAGTAATATGATAATACGTGTGAGCTAACTGATAAATTCTCAAGTAGAGTGAGAGTGAGTCAGACTGTCGAATTATATTTATATGGACTATTTCATATATAGCTGCTTGTCCTGTATAATAGTGGCCTAGTCTAGCTCCTTCTATTATCACAAGTAATATGATAATACGTGTGATCTAACTGATAAATTCTCAAGTAGTGTGAGAGTGAGTCAGACTGTCGAATTATATTTATATGGACTATTTTATATATAGCTGCTTGTCCTGTATAATAGTGACCTAGCCTAGCTCCTTTTATTATCACAAGTAATATGATAATACGTGTGACCTAACTGATAAATTCTCAAGTAGAGTGAGAGTGAGTCAGACTGTCGAATTATATTTATATGGACTATTTCATATATAGCTGCTTGTCCTGTATAATAGTGGCCTAGTCTAGCTCCTTCTATTATCACAAGTAATATGATAATACGTGTGATCTAACTGATAAATTCTTAAGTAGTGTGAGAGTGAGTCAGACTGTCGAATTATATTTATATGGACTATTTTATATATAGCTGCTTGTCCTGTATAATAGTGACCTAGCCTAGCTCCTTTTATTATCACAAGTAATATGATAATACGTGTGACCTAACTGATAAATTCTCAAGTAGAGTGAGAGTGAGTCAGACTGTCGAATTATATTTATATGGACTATTTCATATATAGCTGCTTGTCCTGTATAATAGTGACCTAGCCTAGCTCCTTCTATTATCACAAGTAATATGATAATACGTGTGATCTAACTGATAAATTCTCAAGTAGAGTGAGAGTGAGTCAGACTGTCGAATTATATTTATATGGACTATTTCATATACAGCTGCTTGTCCTGTATAATAGTGACCTAGCCTAGCTCCTTCTATTATCACAAGTAATATGATAATACGTGTGACCTAACTGATAAATTCTCAAGTAGAGTGAGAGTGAGTCAGGACTGTCGAATTATATTTATATGGACTATTTCATATATAGCTGCTTGTCCTGTATAATAGTGACCTGTCTAGCTCCTTCTATTATCACAAGTAATATGATAATACGTGTGATCTAACTGATAAATTCTCAAGTAGAGTGAGAGTGAGTCAGACTGTCGAATTATATTTATATGGACTATTTCACATATAGCTGCTTGTCGTGTATAATAGTGACCTAGCCTAGCTCCTTCTATTATCACAAGTAATATGATAATACGTGTGACCTAACTGATAAATTCTCAAGTACAGTGAGAGTGAGTCAGACTGTCGAATTATATTTATATGGACTATTTCACATATAGCTGCTTGTCCTGTATAATAGTGACCTAGCCTAGCTCCTTCTATTATCACAAGTAATATGATAATACGTGTGACCTAACTGATAAATTCTCAAGTAGAGTGAGAGTGAGTCAGACTGTCGAATTATATTTATATGGACTATTTCATATATAGCTGCTTGTCCTGTATAATAGTGACCTAGCCTAGCTCCTTCTATTATCATAAGTAATATGATAATACGTGTGATCTAACTGATAAATTCTCAAGTAGAGTGAGAGTGAGTCAGACTGTCGAATTATATTTATATGGACTATTTCACATATAGCTGCTTGTGGTGTATAATAGTGACCTAGCCTAGCTTCTATTATCACAAGTAATATGATAATACGTGTGACCTAACTGATAAATTCTCAAGTAGAGTGAGAGTGAGTCAGACTGTCGAATTATATTTATATGGACTATTTCATATATAGCTGCTTGTCGTGTATAATAGTGACCTAGCCTAGCTCCTTCTATTATCACAAGTAATATGATAATACGTGTGAGCTAACTGATAAATTCTCAAGTAGTTCAACACATTAAGTTCATTGCATCTTCCAAAGGTAAAGGTTTGAACATATGCGCTACTTGATCATGAAAGAGAAGCATGAATCATTTTGACAAGAGAATCCGCGCACGAGGGAGGAAAGAGAATGAACTAATAATTTATTACCAGAATATGTAAAAGCCCCGAGGCTCAGGACGCAGTTTTATCTGATTCAGTGATCTCTACGTCCATTAACTCTAATAAATATTCACACAAATTATAGGTTAAGTAGATGTGCTCCATATTTTATGTTCTTATCTCTGATAACATAATCGCATGTATCTTCGTATTCTGCATTATCGAAGCAATGCTCTTGAAAACGTTAACATTTTCTTCGCTGCTACGCGTGAAATCAACTGGGAAGCGGAACAGAAACTTGCACCTAAATTCTAGAAAAAAGTTCGGAATTTTGTACTTAAACTTTCATATAAAATGGAGTTTTTTATAACAACACCTAATAGGGTACTAGTCTAAGACGTAACTTAAATAAAAAATATAAGAACGGGAAAATAAACAAAGGTAAAGAAAAATTTGAACACTCACATAACCTTTTCTACTCATTCTTGTAGTAACTATTCTTACAAACACTTATTCTTCTATTTACTTCATGTTAATAGTGATAATCTAATGTGTAATTTTGTTGTAGGCACAAGGGGAATATGAGGGTATAGTAGACTAGAACTCGTCACTATGTGATTGCTTTGAAATTCAATTCTCTTTGCACGGGTGATACAGAAAGTAGAAAGTATGGTGTGAAGATGGAGAAACGAGAAGAACAAGCGTATTTCACAATAAGCCAGTGGAGGCGGCGGTCCTGATGAATATGTAACAGGTCCAACACAGATATAGGTTCACTTAATTAAGGTCTGATTAACAACAAGATTTCAGTTTTAGCACTTACAAATGCACGAAGAAGCCACACCTCCTGTTGCAACGTGTGGGCACAACCACGTTCTTTATATGGCCTGCTCTCAGTGGCGTATCATAACTTAATCCTTCCCAACCAACTTTCATAACCACACACCATTTCCGAGATATTCTTTATTATTTGTGTGAATTTGCCAATACTTACTTTTCTCAAAAAGGAATATGTATGTTATTAGTTTTTATCTTTTGGCCTTGCAAAGAGGACGGAATTTCAAAGGCATTACATAGCAACCAGCTCTTAAAACTTCTGACTTTTCGTTTGTTAGTTATGCTCTTCATACTCCCCTATCTTGATTATCTTTTATTTATCATTTCAGAAGCGTGTAAAGTTAATAAAATAAAATGTTAATTGGGCGGACCTTGTGAGCACAAATAGTTGTAAGTAAGTGTATGTCGGTGAGTTGTGACTGTTTAAAATAAGTGACTGACGTCTGTCATGAACACACCAAACCAAGTCTGGCGCCGCGGCTAAATAAAGCCTAAACAGCATTTGACCGGCAAACGTGTAGGAAAAAATAAAATTCTCTCTCTCTGTATGCGTTGTTAATGGATTCTTTTATTGCGACTGGTTATTGTTGTTGACGCCATGTCGTGAATCACGTGACTCACTGCAACCAACTCCCGAAACAGTTTCCAGGTTTAGCTGTAGCTATGCGCACCAAGCTGTGGTGCGCGTACCCAGGCCGGGGCGCGATGGCCAAGTTTAAAGTTAGTTAAGGGGATGCTAGGTAAAAAACGTAATTTTATAATTTTTTTGTTATTGTTAATGTTTTCATGACTTGTTTTTAAATTTTAGTGCAATATGAAGTTTATTACCCTATGCCAAACGCAGAGCCATTTTTTTTTTGGGGGGGGGGGGGGGAAATCAACGTTTTCGAAAATTCTTCACATAAAGGGTAGCTTGGGGTGGAGTATACCCTTGAAAATATTCGTGTCACATGAAAGGTGCAGATATTTGGTATTTAGCTTTCCGTTGCTCATTTATAACGTTCAACTGTAGTGAAATTGAACCTTTCAGGAGGCATGGCGGTCAAAAACTGGGAAAAAATATTTAAAAAAATAAATAAATAAATAAATAAAATAAACAAAGAAAATGTAACGAGTTTTGTCAATTTTTATTGACAAATATATCTAGAGTATTTATAAAATAAATATGCAAAACGTTTCAATGAATACTCTAGAAAATTGATTTAGTCGTTTTAAGTTTTGTAGGTCAAAGATTTCAAAATTGACTAAACTATTACTTGCATAGGTACATTCACACGGCTTTCTCTACTTTCCTTTACGATACACAATCACATATATTTCTCTACTCACTCTTCTACAAACAATTCATACAGTTTTCTATAATATTGAAATAGAATTCCAACATATTACATGCATAAGCTTCTGTCTACTCCCTTCTATTTTACATAGCACATTCACATGTCGTTCTCTACTAGCTTTTTAACATACAATTCATACAATTTTCTATGATTGAAATAGAAATGCAACGTATTACATTTACAGGGTTTAGTCTACTCGTTTTTCTTCCTGTAGTATTTCTGGTTGTTCAACAGTGCTTTTGCAGTTTCTTTCAGATGGTTTTATTTGTTTTTGTTCATTTTTTGTTTTTTATAGTGCCCGGAAATATATTGTTTAAATGTGTACATGGAAACAATTGGCTATTAAACAAGTGAAACCTAAGTCTGAAACTTATAAGTTCGTCAAACCACGGACAACGCCGGGTATTTCATCTACTAATTTTATAACAATTATATTTGTATTTTCGTAGCGGAATTTGCATGTCCTTTAGCGAGACTCAATATTTTTTATTGGAACACAGTTTTGATATGCCCTCAAATTGCAATATTACACCACTAGATGGGTCTGTACTAGACAAAACAAATAAAAAAGATACAATTTGCCAGGCAGGGAGGATATGAAAACAATGGTTCCGTATATGCGAGTAGATGAAGTGCAATATCTGAAGAATGCACAGAACAACACATGAAGGTCGTGACCGTAACAATGGGAGTGAGGCGAGGGGCGGGCTCATCACGATTCCCGGATTCTTTTGTTTCTGTTTCCACAACAGCAAGTTGGAGAACCTGTCTCGGTGTAGGTAACACAGCTCCTCCCAGTCTACCTGCTGCATGCCAGCCAACCTGCCCAATTTGACTCAACACTACTCGCCGGTCAAATTGGGCAACAATCTCAAAAATTAAACATTCCTTGTTTTTTGGATTTCTGTTATAGTTATCAATTGCACTTTCGTGTTATCAATTACACTACGGGCCCCGCGCTCATTTGAGCATAATTTCGCCCATTTCCTTCATCCTCTGATAACATACCAAGCTGAAGAACATCTATATTATTATTATTTTTTGTGAGCAGTTTTGTACCGTTCCATAAAGAACTATTTGGAGCAGGCCGGTATTCCCCGGAGCACGTTATATCACGTCACGCTCCGTGCTCTCTTGTTTTACAGCTTCCGGCCGCCTTCCTGCTCCAAACAGATGACAGGCGTTCGGAACTTGTGTTGTCATGGATACCGAATAGGGAAATGGGCGTAAAGCTGTGGGCCTATTACACCTCTAGTTTCATTCTATAATATACCTCTGTTATCTCAAACTAGATAAGACAATTTAAATCTAAAATGCCACTTGTTAAATAGATGGATATATGAATATTACTTGCTGTGCAATTAAATCAAATTTTAAATCACATTCACGTGATTTTCTGCATTATCATATATCTTACTTAGCTACTACAAATATTCTTACCAAACATTATTACTTTGTCTATTATGTATTGTTTTCTACACAAAAATACAATTTCGAGATTTCTTCCGAAATCCATGTTTTTTGACACCCCTTAATCTGAAAAACAAAGCTCTACGTGCGAAAAGAATAAAAAATTTCCTTAAATATAAAACACCGAATTTTAACTCAGCGACACGAAAATTTTGAATAAAATTCCCCATCACAAACCACTCTTTATATGGAACATTTTTCGAAAATTTTGATTTTATAAAAAATGTCTAAGTTTCGTTTAAAATGCCACCTATTTAAGATACTTCTATGATAAATGAAATGTATTCTGTTTCAGCTCACAATTTATGTCAAATACAATTTTTTGTGTGAACTTAACAGTTTCCAAGATATTTCTTCTTATTCGTTGTTGCCATGCAAAGAAAATGAAATGTCAAAGTCATCACATAGAGATCAGCTCTTAAAACATTTGACTATGATTTAATTCTACTGTATTCTCCTATTCCCTTTGTATCTGTAAGGACATATGTACATAATTAAACGATGTCGACAATGTTTATGTCCGTTAATATGAAGTAGAGAGAAGAATACGCTTGTAATGGATAGTTTATAAAGAATGAATGGACACAGTAACGTGAGTGTTACAATTTTTTGTAGCACTAACCATTTCCGAGATGCATCTTGTTTTGAAACATGAACTAGATAGAGATGTAGCCATTAATCCCGTACCTATCCAACAGAGGGAGTGTTAATTAATTAGTGGTGTGGTCAGGCGTGGCGCCAAGGTCACAGGGTGGGGCCCAAATGACCCACTTCTCGTATCATCTCACACACAGATAATTACAGAAAATGAACTGCGAGTCTCCCCGCCATGTTTGGAGATCAGTCGACCGTGGGCGGATACGACAAATCTCTGACCAGATGCCCCGTCGTATGTTCTCATTTGGGGATATTGTACGTACACAAACAGATGACAACCTAAGTGCGTTATATAGTCAGATATTTCAGGGACGCCCTTGCAACATCAAAACAGTAAACAAGAGTGAGTAGAGAAAGTCATGTGAGTGCAACACGTCACACATTGGATAGGTAAGCTGTAAAGAACCCCGTTTATGTTGGTGTTACTGTGTTAATAGTTTTCTTAGAGCCCCTGAGGATAATAACGCACCCTTCCAAACCCTTGCCATCCGGAAATAATTTGAAGGAAATGAGGTGGAGGGTAATTCTGCCGGAACTAGGCTTCCCTGCCGTGTTTAGTTACAGGTCACGTGACATACCAAATCCCTACGTTTGTGCTGTATCTCGCTCGACCCCTGTGCCCTAAACTTCCGTTTCCGGGTGCAGGTGAATCTGACGACTTCCTTAACGCGGCTGTCCCATACATTCCTTACCCCAAACTACCGTTTACATGGAAAATTTTTCGAAAATCTTGATTTTTTCGAAAATGACTAATGATTTTAATTAAAATGCCATTCGTTTAGGATATTTTTATGACAAATGAATATTTTTATTTACACAATTGTATAATTTTTGGATATACGTTTTAACAGGGCACCATCTGTCGGGTCCGCTAGTTATTTTATAAAATTCGAATAATTCTTGAATTTCATAAAATTTGAGCCATTAACGTAAAATTCCTAACGTGTGTCATACAGAGGTATGTGTTGGCAATAAGTAAGAGGATTACGGACTGGGTGGTCCAGAACGCCAGGCGATATGAGTGTCGAAAGAGCCAGCCAGCCAGCAGCCCCGTGTTACGGGGAGGGTCAAAACCAAATTAGATGCAGCTGCAGGATTTATCGGACTGACTCGCTCGTGTAAAGGAAATTATGGGCCCCGCCGGGATATTCCAAGCGTTAAATTGTATGCAGGATTTAGTAGACGGGCAGTTTTATCATGGGAGCAAGAGCAATTTATTTTACTCGCTACGGTTCTGCTCGCTGATATAAACAAAATCACTGTCAGGCCCCTATCACTGACAGCTTTCATACTTCCATACCTGCCTCAACAATAAACATACACTCACATACAAAAAGTACTCTGTACACTTAGCCACTTCTGAGATATTCTTTGTTATCGGTTTGTATTTTGAAGTACTTATACTGATACCAAAGGAGAAGTCGTTATTGTTTTTTTATGCCCTGGCCTTGCAAAGAAAATGGAATTTTAAAGCCATCCCATAGCGAGCTTAACACATTTGACTATCGTCTACTGTATTGCCCTTGTACCTACAAGGAAATAAGCAATAAGATAATTTGTACAAATGTTTATCTTAACTAACACGAAGAAGATATAGGAACAAGAGTTTGTAAGAATGGTTAGTACAAGAGTAGAGAAAGTCATGTGAGTGTAACACAGTATTTTATTTATCTGGTCGAAAGAACAGAAAGCCAAGTTTGGAGAACTGAACCAACAAAAATAAACAACAAGAGCAGACCAGTTTATTTCAAAATGGAAAGAACGTTGATGCAGAAAATTCGCTGTGCTGGTAATTTTTCGCTCAAATGCAAAAGGAATTAGATGTGACGGACCGTGGAAAGGAAGGAATGCACTGGAGGGCCCGCGAGCCATAGACGGCGCGACAAGGTCACCGGAAGAAGGGCTTCCTGCAGATCCTCAAGATTCGAATCCTATAGTTCACCGAGGCAGTTCGGATAGTGTGGGAGAGAGGTCAGCAGCGCTGCTTGGGTATCGTCTGTCAACTGTTCAACTTGTTTGTTTATGTGGGAGTGACAAACGAGCAGCAGCAACAGCGATGGGAAATTTATAGCCTGTCTTTTGTTTCTAATGTCACCATCCATCACAGCTGATTTTTATTTGCTTCCGAAACAGTGCCCGAAAGTGTATTCTGAAAATTAACTCGTTAAATGTCTCAAAACTTTGGATCCGTGAAGAAGCGCTGCGAATTTCCCGTCGGTAATGCTGCGATAGGGTTCTAGGACGTTTTTGTCGCATTACTTAGGGCTGTTGTGATGTTGTGCATTGTAGGTACAACCTGGAACCCACACACCCACCCGCCCTAATTAGTACATTTTCTTATACAGTAATATAATCACCTAACTACAACAAAATGCCCATGTTCCCGCTACAGAGCATGCGCAATGGCGACTTCTATGTTTGTCATGTACGTATGTGTTCCTATACTATTCATCCGATTGTGATGAAACATTGAGTCGTGTACATTCCCGTGAAGGTTACTGGGTTTTTAAAATCATTTTACAATAAATATAACGTGACTTATGCCAAATACACTTTTTTGTACACTTAGCCATTTCTGAGATATTCTTATTGGTTTGTATTTTAAAGTACGTATACTTTTCCCTTCCCTTTTAGCCATGTAAAAACAATGGAATTTTAAAACCATCGCACATTAGATCTCTCTGCCCCTCTAGTCTCTGTTCTTTTTTCATCTGTCAAATAAAAAATAAAAAACGAGTAATAAAATCAAACAACATAAATGTTTTTAGTTTACGATGCGTTAATAAATACGAGTAGCACCAGATTGAACACGAGGAGGCGAATGACGTCACTCACGTCACGGCCCCCTGGAATGTCCATTAACACGAAATGGCTTTCTAGGAATGAATTGTGGCAATTGAATCAAGGGAGCCATGACATAACGCACAATGGTAAGAGATCAGCTGATGGTCAGTGTTGCCAACGTTGCATTACAATATACGCTAAACAAAATACGCCAGCAAGCTTTTAGCGTGATTAAATCTTTCAGTGGTGTTGCATATCTCACAGGGGCATTCCTTTGTTTCGCTAATAACGTCTCTGAGGACTAGAGACGGGCAAAATATGAAGAAAAATCTGATGTGCTGCACTCACATGACTTTCTCTACTCACTCTTGTACAAACCATCCTTACACACTCTTATTCCTCTATCTATTTATGTTAATAGAGATAAACATTTGTACAAATTATTTTATTAGTAATTTTTTTGTAGGTACAAGGGTAGTATGGGAATACAGTATCGTGAAACTACGGACAAGATCAGTATTTCAGCCAGTAAGTTGATAAGTGAAAAGTGAAGACTTAATTAAAACAGACGATTCGTGTTAAATCATTTTCGTGTCATAAACCATTTCCGAGATATTGCTTGTTATTAATGAGCCCCATGTTTCTCCGGAAGTAGAACCGCAGTGAAAACAGACCGCTATCCATTACCGGTTGGTTATCTCTGACATTTTTATGACATTCACAGAAATTTCTCCTGACCTCCTTCGGGCGAAAACTTTTACAAAAGAAAAACAGTTGGTCATCGTGTGGTGGTTATGGTTATATTCTGTAAGGTTTAAACTCGAGGCAATTGTTGCGACATACGTAACACTGCACGTGACGTACGGATGAGTGAACACCGTAACTCTAAAACAAGAAGTCCATTAAATATTAAACTGGGTATTTAAGTTATTTTTAAGGAATATCACCTCGAAAAAGTATTTATAACTCCCACATTTTTTAACTTACAAAACTGAAATTTTGTTTGATAATTATTAATGCTTGTTTACGTACTGTATAATTTTTTCAGAATTTTTTGATGTCTTTGTATGTGGTTTTTGCTATCTAAAAACGAATAAGGTGCATTTTCTCAAAGAGTACTTGAGATATAATAATGAGAAATAATAGAAACAAAGTTAAAACAGCAAAAATAGCTATTCTCTACACTAAATGTAACTGTGATGGTGATTTTTTATACCGCGCGCGCGCGCGCGCGCGCGCGTGTGTGTGTGTGTGTGTAAATTTCAGTAGCAGTAACTCTTTCAACAAATAAAAGAAGCACAGAGATTTATGTTGTCACGGCTACAAACAGAAGAAAACAAATGAAGCGAGTTATGATGGCACGGTGATGTTCGAGTGGGCAGACAGACAGATCCAAACAATTGAAGGGCGCGCCTTGCCAACATGGCGCCAGTGGTCAGGTATGACTTGTGTACGAGAACTAATTTCAGTCATCCAGAGGTCAAACTCTCACGAATATAATATTAGACATCTTTAAAATCTCATGTGTTGCACTCACATGACTTTCTCTACTCACTCTGCTACTAACTATTCTTGGAAACATACACATACCTGTACCTAATGCTTGACATTACAAACCAATAACAAGATATATCTCGGAAATGGTTAACTCTACAAAAAAGCTTACATAAAACGACATCTACATTTGTGTAACATATTTGTTACACCAGTATTGCTAACCGTCTGTTTTAATGGTAGTAGAATTACAGGAAATTAATACGGCCATAAACCACAATAAAGCGACTACAATTAACTTTTTGCACTAAACCACAAACTCACTTTCTTTCCGCGGCACTTCCGTATTGCTCCCTAGCGGCACTTACCTGTAACAAAAACAAGAAAATCACCATTAGTGAAACTCAACTGTAATTCACAGACCACTGACTGCCTCTTTAAAAGCCACTTCAGATACTGATCAATTACTTATATCTTAACATCTCAAACCGGAAAATTAATTTATAAACTTTAATAGTTTCTGGCAGTATGCACCCAGAACATAGCTTAAAAACGAAAACTGGACGAAAATTAAAAAACGTCCTCGCTTCTCAAACTACACTTTACATGAAAAAGCTTTTAAACTCAAAAATTAACTTATGACTGCGTAAATTACCCAATGTTTAAGCTGCTTACGTGGCACATAAAATATATATTTATAATTGTCTTCCATTAATTAGATAAGTACTTTTACTTCTCAATGAATTCTGGTAAAAGATAGATAAAACAATACTACACAAAAAACATTCCGATCGCGTTAAAAATCATGTAAAATAGAACATCTGTGGTATTAGCCATTTCCGAGATATTCTTTGTTATTGCTTTAAATTTTAAAAGCTGGTACCTTTCTGAAGTAGAAAATCGCTATAACTTAAAACATTTGACTATCACTTAAGGCTACTATATTCCCATATTCCCCTTGTACCTACTAGAAAATTAGTATTAAGATAATTTGTGCAAATTATTAAATAAACATTTTGTGTTGCACTCACATGGTTTTCTCTACTCTTGTAGAACTATTCTTACAAACACTTATCCCTATATCTTCTTTGTTAATACAGTTCAACATTTGAGGGAAATTATTGCTAATTTTTAGCGACAGTCAAATCCTTTAAAGGTAGTCGCTATATGAAGGCTTTGAAATTGCATTCTCTTTGAACGGCCACAGAAACTCAGCACAAAATTCAAAATATACATTCATTTGCCATAAAAATATCTTAGCATTTTATCAAAATCGTTAGAGCCAGTTTTACAGAAAATCAAAATTTTCTAAAAATGTTCCAGTTTAGGATAGAGGTATTTTCTTCAAAATCTTCGTGTCGCTTCCTTAAAAGACATGAAATTTAAACAGCAAGTTTGGTTTTTAAGCGATTTTTCGTTGTTGAGTTTTGCTGCTCACACACAGGGGGCCTCAAAACATACATTTCCGCTGAAATCTCGACATCGAATTTTTGGGTGGAATCCAATACTTCTACTTACCATGCGTAGTTAGAGAAAGTAAAAATGTTACCAGATATTACGTATGGATATGTTTAGTGAAATGTGTACACTGCCAGACATAAAATATTGCATTTACGATACTGTGTGATTATTGTGGAAGAGTAAAGTGTTTCCCATGACCTTGGCGAAGGTCGCGGTGAGCCACAAACACGCGTGAAATTAGGGTTTGAACAGCGAGTACGTAGAAATGAATAAACAAACAAATAAACCGCTGCAATACGGAAATAAGTAGCGAGTGGCGTGTTCGTATAAGAATCGTGACTTTCTTAGGGCCACAATTGGCTAATGTAATGATGTAGGGGAGGAAATAAGATGATTGCTGCATCTGTGCTCCATCTTCTCTGTCCCTCCTTTATTATACTTACTTATCTGCCACCAGTGCAATTATCATCACGAAAAACCTAAAATGATAGATTTATACGACAAGACAGGATATTTAAATTCCTGTAGAATGAGTAGAGAATATCATGTGGATGTATAAAAATGGTGTGTGCCGTTATGAATGGTATGTTCCCACAGGACACACGTAACCTGATAGCGCGCCCTCTCTGAACCAAGATCAAGTTACAATGTAACATACACCACAGGGCAGGAGATTCATTGATCAGTGTTGCAGCAGCGATGTCTTAGTCTGACAAACTCAAATATGTCCATCGTTTCACTCGCTTCCAAACACCGTAGTGGTGCGTCTTGAGAACATAAACAAATACCCTACCGTGTTCTTCTGTGTTTACTGTGCGAGTGTCGGCCAATCACAATCGTTAGTTTCCAAAACACTACACCACCTTGCCAGCGACCGACCTGTTTACACCCAGAAGCCGGTTCAATTCCCTAACCAACCTCAACGCAATGTTGTCGACTTGCTTCTTTTCCTGAGTTTGTGTGCTATTAAAGCTAGTATTCTGTTATTTTTATTCTTTTTAAACTGTAATTTATTTTTAATATTTTGTTTCGAATTTTTTAATTCAAATGTTTTTTTAAAATATTTCTGAATTTAAAAATTTGTTTTTAAATCTTCAGCTCGAGGTCTGTCATAATTGCAGTACTTAGAAGGATAAGTGTTTGTAAAAATAGTTTGTGCAAGAGTGAATAGAAAAAGTCATGTGAGTGTCATTATTACTTTGCTACTTTTTAAGCAGAGCAAGATTTCACAACTTTTCTTACGTCATTGATTTGAATGTCGAAGGTTATGTTCGACATTGAGAGAATGTCGACAAAAGCAGAGTTAAATTACCACTCGTGGTATTAAAGAGTCATTGTAGCGTGCTCGCTAATCCGTCGTCATGACAACCAACTGAAACATATGGGCAACAACAATAGGTCTGCACGTCCCCTGATAATTGGAAACTCATACCTACTTCCCGTCTCCAATATTCACTCACCAACATAAAAACTGTCTAGAGAGGGGAGGGGGGGGGGCAAAAACACACTGTAATCCATCATCACCACTGACTGACATTGGGAATCACATTCCGATCCCTCACAGGCACGCTGGCTGGCAGACTGGGGGTTCGATGCCAGGAGTTGTCATTTATCACCACTCAACGGACCCCACCCGACCGACCACACGACCTTGGTTTTGGTGTTTTAATATTGATAAGTTCTATGAGTTATAATTATAATTTACCATTGTCGTCTAGTTGTCTCGGTCTTCCACGGCGGCTACACGCAAACTCTGTATTGTTCTGTTCCCAGATACAATACTTTGACAAAGGAGTGTACGTATATGAGTGCAAGAAGAGACGATATTTTTGAGCTGTACAAAGCCGAACACTTCCTGGAAGGATATTCCGCACGGATGCATGCGACGTGAAGATATTCCACCATGACGTGAAGATACCTACGTCATCAGGGTCACGTAGGTAGTGAATCTGCAACACGGGCTATTATTAGCACAGGCAACACCTCCCGAATTAATGCAACCACTACGTCACCAACACCGCATTCAATCACCTAAACAATATTTTAAACAATTCCCTTAAAAGTTATGAAAAAGCCTAAAAGAACAAAGAATGACTTAATAGTACACTGACGTTGCACTAAGCCTCTAAACAAAATAAAAAATCTGATATGTTACACTCACATGACTTTCTCTACTCTTGTACTAACCATTGTTACAAACTCTTATTCCTATAACTTCTTCGTGTTAGTTGAGATAAACATTTGTACAAATTATCTTATTGCTTATTTCCTTGTAGGTACAAGGGGAATATTGGGATACAGTAGGCTTTGTGCGATAGTCACATCTTTTGAAGCTTTCAGATCCCGTTCTCTTTGCACACTTACCATATAAAAAAATGAACAACGATGATCCATTTCACGAAAGTTTTCCGAAACTCACACACAACAAGGAATATCTCCGAAATGGTTCACCCTACAAGAAAATTTATTCAGACATAAATTGTGTATTTTAGCAAGATCTACATTTTTTGTATAGTATGATTTGGTCTATCTCTAACGGTTTACCAGTTATACAAAAGTCGTCCAGAGTAAATACGACTACAGGGGCTATAGCCAGAAAATTCAAGATATACATTTCATTTGTCATCAAAATATCTCAAACATATGACATTTTAATCAAAATCGTTAGAGCCATTTTCAAGAAAATAAAAAATTTCAAAAAATTTTCCATGTAAAGGGTAGTTTAGGGTGGGGCTATTTTCTTGAGAATCTTCGTGTCACGTCCTTGAAAGACATTAAACTTAAATACCAACTTTGGCTTCTAACCGACTTTTCGTAATTGAGTTATGCTGTTCACAGACTGACACATAAGACACACACACGGACCTTTTTACTGAGACCGTCCGGTCCAGTCCAGTACGAGTGTTGACAAGCTGAGGACAGCCCGAGGTGTAGCTGTTCCCGTCACTGTGCTGATGGGATGTGGGGTAAGAAACAGCATCCGTTAAGAAACATTTGGTGACATTGCTCCGTCACTGGGGATCGAACCCGGGACCTTTCGAACGCCTGAGCCACCCACCTAGTGAAACGACGCTACTATTGGGGTTGTCAGAGTCGCCAGGAATGGAACCAAGGACCTGGAGAAAGGCTGCACATTAATATTTCCCCTAGAGTATGAGATTCGCCACTGACGTAAAGTACCTGCTGACCGGCAGCAGATGTGCTTCCTCGCGGCGGTGTTTATCTTACTTCACTTGCGGCGTTGCAACGTTCTTGCTCGTCTTTTGTTAGTCGTGCACTCTCAGACAACAATCCACCCAAAAATACCTACCTGCTTCATGTTAATACAGATAAACATTTCTACAAATTATTTAATGCAAGGGCAATATGGGCATACAGTAAACTTAAGTGATAGTTAAATAATTTATGACGAAGAATATCTCGGAAATGGTTAACCTAGGAACAAGGACATTGACAGTGTGAAGGTCCTTGACATTCTCCACCTGTCCTTTATAAATATAATACCACTATCGATATCTTTTACCCCGAAATATTGCCAATTACACTTTCATATGTATCGATTCTGTCAGCAACCTAGCAAGAGCTCTCTATCTGCAGTTTACCTAACAAACATCTTTATTACATTCACATGAGCTTCTCTACGCATAGTCATTTGCTACTTTTTGTAGAACCTACACCCAAAAGTTTCATCTCCAGATTTCACCAGAAATACATGTTTTGATACCCTATAACAACCATGTTTCACCTCTAACATTCACACGATCTTCTCCAACCACCATCGTTTATTACTTTTAGCATATAACCAGAGTAAGTTATACCCAAAAGTTGTACATCGAGATTTCAGCGGAAATACCTGTTTTGATGCCCCTGAATAACAATGTCATGTCTAACATTCACATGATACGTTCTACTCATCTTCGTTTATTATTTTAGCACCCAAAAGTTGTATGTCGAGATTTCATACACGTTTTGATACCCCTGAATAGATGAATACTTCATCTCTGACATTCACATGATCTTTTCCACCCACCATCGTTTATTATTTTCAGCATATAACTAGAGTAAGTTACACCCAAAAGTTTTATATCGAGATTTTACCAGAATACATGTTTTGAGGTCCCCCAGATAAAAAAACATGTCTTACATTTTTATGATCTTCTCTACCTACATCCTTTATTACGTTTTAGCACCTATTTTAAGAAGTATTGTATTACACCCAAAACTATTTCGAGATTTCGCCATAAATACATGTTTTGATGTCCCTGAATAAAAACATTTCACACGATATTTTCTACCGATCTTCGTTTATCATTTTAACACTTATAGTAAGTTCCACCCAAAAGTTATACTTCGAGACTTCACCGGAAATACATGTTTTGATGCCCCTGAGTAACAATATTTCATCTCCAACACTCACATGATTTTTTCTACCCACCATATTTTACTATTTTTAGTACTATAACACACTCCAAAGTTGTATGTCGAGATTTCACCACAAATACATGTTTTGACGCCCCTTGAATACAAATGGCCTAATGTGTTATATTCATATGTCTTTCTCTACTCATTCTTCAAGAAAGTATGCTCGAATACGATTCTTATTACGGCGCCCGTTGTGTGTTATTTTCTATGCATGTAAGCTTTGATGAACGTGTGTTTTGATAGCATGAGTAGAGGGCACCAGATATACAAATGCTGCTGTTAAGTGACACAACTATCATCAGTCTTGTGATAAACCTCAATTGCAAACACACGTCCAGTTCTCCATCACGCATGACAAACAGTCGATTCGACATGAGCGTAACGCAAATAATCGACATTTAATATCGTGGTCCACACTGTATTCTACTAAAAAATTCGATATCGAAATTTCAGTGGAAATTTGAAACCCCCTGGAGATTCTCACGAAAATCACCCAACTGAAACATTCTTTACATGTAGCATTTTTCGAAAATCTTCACTTTCTCAAAAATGGCTGTCACATTTTAATTAAAATGGCATATATTGAAGATATTTTAATGGCAAGTAAAATGTATACGTTGAATTTTCTGTGAAAATTTATTCTCGTTAAAACACACAATGCGTTTTTTGTAGTTGACCATTTCTGAGATACTTCTTGTTATTTGTCTGAGCTTTTCCACAGCTACATATACAGCATATTAATAGTATTGATGTGAAACAAGCCATATGAAACATCTATAACGACACCGGCTGGCCGTGTGTGTGTGTGTGTGTGTGTGTGTGTGTGTGTGTGTGTGTGTGTGTGTGTGTGTGTGTGTGTGTGTGTGTGTCAACTTTCACACGTTGCCATGTGAGGAGGGTTGAAGGTTGAACGTGATTTAGTTGGGCACCTTTCTCTCTGTTTCTTATGTCTAGTTAATTAGGCCGCCTGTCCGTCCGTCTGTCTTTCAACTCCTATCCAATTTAATTAATGGTTATGGACTCACATAATACATCAAACTTTTATCTACTTCCACACTGCGTATCATTAGCTCCACTGAATACCCTTAAAAGGGAAGTTGACCCTCTAATGCATACAGTTGCCTTTTGGCAACAAACACGTTTAATCAAAGTTTTTGACTATTTTCGAGATGTTCCTTGTTATTAGTATGAATTATCAAATATTCATACTTTTCTTAAAAAGAAACTCATTCACTATTTTAGCTATTCCCACATTCCCCTTGTACCTACAAGAAAACCAACAATAGGATAATTTGTACAAATATTGATCTGTATTAACGTGAAGTAGATAGAGTAGAGAAAGTGATGTGAGTGTCAGATTGCACGGTGTGACGAGGGAAGGACGTTGAGCGTGTCAGTCAGGGCTGTATGGGGCATGTCACGCTCCAAATCTCGTGGGAAAAGTTTCTTACGCAAACAGCAAGGTTGTGCTATGACCCTCCCTTCGCTTGCGTCATACATCTCCACCCCTACGTCACTATAAACTACCTGCTGCCCAAAAATAAGCATGCATTGCTGTAACTGATGTGTGTGTGTGCGTGCGTGTGAGTGTGTGTGTAATGAGTAGAGAAGGTGATGTGATGATGTGACGCAAGGTCACGTCCGTGGGACCCTACCTCAGAAGTAGCGACTCTGTGAGATCAATGGTAGGTGTATTGCCTCTAGCCACGAGGACTGGAACTGGTATTGTGGTACGTTAACCCCTCTAAGAAGCGTGATCTTGCAATGGAATTCTCTGTCTGCAATTTCCATCGATTTTCACGAGTCACCGCTGCAGCCAACGAAAACAAACTCTGTCTGCGTATGTAAACCTCTTCCTTATACTACATTCACTGCAAATATACGTTTTCAAATACTCCATATAAATATAATTCGATCGCTACGATGCAGAATTTATAGGTTAGATCACATTTCTGACAAACATGTTCATTTTACTCGCTTTTTTGTAGAAGCACTTGCACGACTGCCATGAAAATGTGTTCGCAGTACCCCCCGTGGGGGGAAACCCCAACACATGCACAAATTATTGCTGTTCTGTTGCAAAAAAAAATTAATTTGATACGAGGACGATATCGGCGAACCCCGCAGCAAAATATCCAAACAAAAGAGAGTTATTAATCCGGCAGCAGTAGCCATAAAACAAAGGACAGACGATCGCTCGACACCTCCGCAAAATATATGTGGTTTCTAATCGATATTTACGTCATACTGAAATAACTTTAAGCTGGTTTCCATAGTAACAGTGCATTCCTAATGAAAACTGCAATATATTAACGGTTGCCATGGTGAGCAATATATACGTCAGAAAGTCACCGAGCGAGACTCCAAGGTCGTGGGCTTCAGCAACAAAAGTTACATTTTAACTGAATGTAAACTGATTTAACGGCAGTGGCGGTTCCTGGGCAATCGCACTAATTTTTTCCTCTCTGTGAATGTATATATGTATATATATATAGACGCAATAAATTTTATGGTGAGGGGTCGCGGGGAGCGGGCAAAAGCTTGCATTAGCAGTACTGCAAGTTAAAGCAGCATGATCGACAAGGCCAACAGATGCGCGTGTTACCACGCAGGCGCACTGTGTTCTGGTACAGAAATGCTACGAGCATTTCCCTTCTTCTTGTCTAGCAGAAGTTGCAATCAACCTGCTTGGCAGTTAGCCAACTTGACGTTTCTAAATATCATGTACCCGTTTTCTATGTTATTAAAATGACAGTTATGTTAATGTTGTAAACACAACTACATCTATTCTTATTAAAAAGTGTACGACAAAAGGAGTCTATGAGAAAAACAAGTTCAAAATTTCGTACCCACAACAGGTACATTTAAGGTGACTTCTGGACATTTAAACGACGTCATAAGGGGTGACGTCATAACTGTACAACGTTTGAGGAATTCTCTACGAAGATTAAACTTTTTGTTCTGGAAAACGTCAGAAATGTTAGATATCAAATATCTTTAAAGCTAAAAGTCGAATAGATGAAATTTAGTTCATTTTCTCAATTTAAGGATTTTCTATATTTTGTGAAATTGAAATTAAAACACAGTCTGCTGTGTTACACTCATATTATGTCTTCTACTCACTCTTGTACAAACTATAATACCTCTATCTACTTCATGTCAATAAAGATAAACATTTCTACAAATTATTTTATTACTAACTATTACTATACATTTTATCATATAAAAATTCCTTATACATATAGTATTTTAATAAAAAGAAACAAACCTACTCTGGAGGGGTGGGACAGTTTTTTTTTCAAAAACAACCAACTATCTAGACTTAAGCCATGCTGACAAACAACTGACAGATCTTAGCTCGATGCCATGCTGACAAACAACTGTCAAATCTTAGGTCGTTGCCATGCTGACAAACAACTGACAGAACTTAGCTCGATGCCATGCTGACAAACAACTGTCAGATCTTAGGTCGTTGCCATGCTGACAAACAACTGACAGAACTTAGGTCGTTGCCATGCTGACAAACAACTGACAGAAGCTAGGTCGTTGCCATGCTGACAAACAAGTGACAGAACTTAGGTCGCTGCCATGCTGACAAACAACTGACAGAACTTAGGTCGTTGCCATGCTGACAAACAACTGACAGAACTTCATGCTGACAAACAACTGACAGAACTTAGGTCGTTGCCATGCTGACAAACAACTGACAGAACTTAGGTCGTTGCCATGCTGACAAACAACTGACAGAACTTAGGTCGTTGCCATGCTGACAAACAACTGACAGAACTTAGGTCGTTGCCATGCTGACAAACAACTGACAGAACTTAGCTCGATGCCATGCTGACAAACAACTGTCAGATCTTAGGTCGTTGCCATGCTGACAAACAACTGTCAGATCTTAGGTCGTTGCCATGCTGACTAACAACTGACAGAACTTAGGTCGTTGCCATGCTGACAAACAACTGACAGAAGCTAGGTCGTTGCCATGCTGACAAACAAGTGACAGAACTTAGGTCGCTGCCATGCTGACAAACAACTGACAGAACTTAGGTCGTTGCCATGCTGACAAACAACTGACAGAACTTCATGCTGACAAACAACTGACAGAACTTAGGTCGTTGCCATGCTGACAAACAACTGACAGAACTTAGGTCGTTGCCATGCTGACAAACAACTGACAGAACTTAGGTCGTTGCCATGCTGACAAACAACTGACAGAACTTAGGTCGTTGCCATGCTGACAAACAACTGACAGAACTTAGCTCGATGCCATGCTGACAAACAACTGTCAGATCTTAGGTCGTTGCCATGCTGACAAACAACTGTCAGATCTTAGGTCGTTGCCATGCTGACTAACAACTGACAGAACTTAGGTCGTTGCCATGCTGACAAACAACTGACAGAAGCTAGGTCGTTGCCATGCTGACAAACAAGTGACAGAACTTAGGTCGCTGCCATGCTGACAAACAACTGACAGAACTTAGGTCGTTGCCATGCTGACAAACAACTGACAGAACTTAGGTCGTTGTCATGCTGACAAACAACTGACAGAACTTAGGTCGTTGCCATGCTGACAAACAACTGTCAGAACTTAGGTCGTTGCCATGCTGACAAACAACTGACAGAACTTAGGTCGTTGCCATGCTGACAAACAACTGACAGAACTTAGGTCGTTGCCATGCTGACAAACAACTGACAGAACTTAGGTCGTTGCCATGCTGACAAACAACTGACAGAACTTAGATCGTTGCCATGCTGACAAACAACTGACAGAAGCTAGGTCGTTGCCATGCTGACATAGAACTGACAGAACTTAGGTCGTTGCCATGCTGACATAGAACTGACAAAACTTAGGTCGTTGCCATGCTGACAAACAACTGACAGAACTTAGGTCGTTGCCATGCTGACAAACAACTGACAGAACTTAGGTCGTTGCCATGCTGACAAACAACTGACAGAACTTAGGTCGTAGCCATGCTGACAAACAACTGACAGAACTTAGGTCCTTGCCATGTTGACAAACAACTGACAGAACTTAGGTCGTTGTCATGGTGACAAACAATTGACAGAACTTAGGTCGTTGCCATGTTGACAAACAACTGACAGAACTAAGGTCGTTGCCATACTGACAAACAACTCACAGAACTTAGGTCGTTGCCATACTGACAAACAACTGACAGAACTTAGGTCGCTGCCATACTGACAAACAACTGACAGAACTTAGGTCGTTGCCATGTTGACAAACAACTGACAGAACTAAGGTCGTTGCCATACTGACAAACAACTCACAGAACTTAGGTCGTTGCCATACTGACAAACAACTCACAGAACTTAGGTCGCTGCCATACTGACAAACAACTGACAGAACTTAGGTCGTTGCCATACTGACAAACAACTGACAGAACTTAGGTCGTTGCCATGTTGACAAACAACTGACAGAACTAAGGTCGTTGCCATACTGACAAACAACTCACAGAACTTAGGTCGTTGCCATACTGACAAACAACTCACAGAACTTAGGTCGCTGCCATACTGACAAACAAGTGACAGAACTTAGGTCGTTGCCATGCTGACAAATCACTGACAGAACGTAGGTCGTTATCATGCTGACAAACAACTGACAGAAGGTAGGTCGTTGTCATGCTGACAAATCACTGACAGAACGTAGGTCGTTGTCATGCTGACAAACAACTGACAGAAGGTAGGTCGTTGCCATAGTGACAAACAACTGACAGAACTTAGGTCGCTGTCATGCTGACAAACAACTGACAGAACTTAGGTCGTTGCCATGCTGACAAACAACTGACAGAACTTAGGTCGTTGCCATGCTGACAAACAACTGACAGAACTTAGATCGTTGCCATGCTGACAAACAACTGACAGAACTTAGGTCGTTGCCATACTGACAAACAAGTGACAGAACTTAGGTCGTTGACATACTGACAAACAACTGACAGAACTTATGTCGTTGCCATGCTGACAAACTGACAGAACGTAGGTCGTTGTCATGCTGACAAACAACTGACAGAACGTAGGTCGTTGCCATACTGACAAACAAGTGACAGAACTTAGGTCGTTGACATACTGACAAACAACTGACAGAACGTAGGTCGTTGTCATGCTGACAAACAACTGACAGAACTTAGGTCGTTGCCATGCTGACAAACAACTGACAGAACTTAGGTCGTTGCCATGCTGACAAACAACTGACAGAAGCTAGGTCGTTGCCATGCTGACAAACAACTCACAGAACTTAGATCGTTGCCATGCTGACAAACAACTGACAGAAGCTAGGTCGTTGCCATGCTGACAAACAACTGACAGAACTTAGGTCGTTGCCATACTGACAAACAACTGACAGAACTTAGGTCGTTGCCATGCTGACAAACAACTGACAGAAGCTAGGTCGTTGCCATGCTGACAAACAACAGACAGAAGCTAGGTCGTTGCCATACTGACAAACAACTGACAGAAGCTAGGTCGTTGCCATGCTGACAAACAACTGACAGAACTTAGGTCGTTGTCATGGTGACAAACAACTGACATAACTTAGGTCGTTGCCATGCTGACAAACAACTGACAGAACTTAGGTCGTTACCATTGTGACAAACAACTGACGGAACTTAGGTCGTTGCCATGCTGACAAACAACTGACAGAAGCTAGGTCGTTGCCATGCTGACAAACAACTGACGGAACTTAGGTCGTTGCCATGCTGACAAACAACTGACAGAAGCTAGGTCGTTGCCATGCTGACAAACAACTGACAGAACTTAGGTCGTTGCCATGCTGACAAACAACTGACAGAACTTAGGTCGTTGCCATGCTGACAACTGACGGAACCTAGGCTGTGGTGACAATTCTCACAAATTAGGCTGGTATCCAGCAAGTACACTGCTCACCGTTGTCGTTGGAGCCGTCCACCTCGGTGAGGATGTAGAGAGTGCCCGGGAACGCGTCCTTCCTGCGAATTTGACAGTGAGGACAACTCACATTGGGGTCCGACTGCCCATGCTGGTGAGGAGACGCGGGTTCGAACAACGTCAAGTCCAGACCCTCCAGGTCGCTGCCGTCCTCCTCGTCGGCGTCGGCGTCCCCGCGGTCGTCGTCCTCATCGTCGTCCTCGCCGCACGTGTCCGAGAAGGGTTCAAACTCGGCGCCGACTACAGCGTCCTCGTCGCTGAGGGCGATCTCGGGGGGCGTCGTGGACATGGCAGGGTCGAGGTAGTCGCGCCAGGATCCACGCACTCGGCGGGCGTCGCGCTGTGGCGACCCAGGTACACGCAGCACCTCCGACATGGGGTAGGTACACTCACATCACCACCACACTTCACTGACACCTCACTCGTTCACTTCACACGGCGATAATGTCGGTAGGTCGCTCGGTCCGTGAGCCAGGCTGCCTGCTTGATCGCTGGAGCAGTCGGAACCGGCCGATCGCACACGACCGCTACCGATCTTCCGTCGGGACAAACACTAAATTGTGTTGCACTCTCAAATTCTGCCTGGTACTCCATCCGTGACCGCACGAGTTTCCATATACAGCGGGCGATATTCCACATACGAGTGTGTTACACTCACATAGCATTCTCAACTCACTGTGAACACACATTTACATTAAACCGAGTCGCTAGGTAACATCTTACAAATTTTATACTCTGCTTGAGTACGGAAAAAGAAAATAACCATTTATTACTAACAAACAGTTATGTAATAGAAATTTTAAACCAAGCACGAAAAATCTGAAATGTTACACTCACATGACTTTCTCTACTCTTGTACTAACCATTCTTACAAACTCTTATTCCTATATCTTCTTCGTGTTAGTTGAGATAAACATTTGTACAAATTATCTTATTGCTTATTTCCTTGTAGGTACAAGGGGAATGTTAGAATACAGCAGAGTTTGAGTGATAGTCAAAACTTTTAAAGCTTTTACATTCCGTTGTCTAAAATATAAAAAATGAATAACGATCGTTTAAGTGTTCCAAAACTCACACAAATAACAAGGAATATCTCGGAAATGGTTCTCTGCACCAAAGAAATTCATTTGCGATATAAATATCTTGAACGTGTAGCTTTTTAATCAAACTCTTTAGAGGCATTTTAGAGAAAATCGAAGTTTTCGAAAAATTTTCCATATAAAGAGTAGTTTAGGGTGCAGGAATTTTCTTCAAAATCTTCGTATTTCATCTTTACGTCAGATGATCATTTTGTGCAGATATTACTTGTTATTTATGAGAATTTTACAATTCTTGCACACGTTCTCAAATGGGAGGTTATTATTCGTATTTTAATCTCTTAGTTATGCAAAGAGAACGGAATATAGTTTGTTCAAGAGTAGAGAAAGTCATGTGAGTGTAACATAACACACTTTTTTCTTCTAGAAATAGCTGTCTTTTGGCATACAAAACTCTAAACATATTTCAGCAGAACTATTGAAAAACAAACTTGGCAAAAGCATTACTTGCGATGTATTAAATGTGCAGCACAACTATATATACGTACTTGAGTGGAGTGGAGTGGGGTGGGGCGGAGATAATACCGAGCCTTGAGCAATGAAGAGGTAAGTACAAATGTCAAATGTTAACTCGCTATTGAACAACCGTGTCTGATGACGTCAAAATGAAAAATAATTAGAGTGCGGATGTAACCTCATTAAGAATATAATAACCCACACTTTACTTCCACTGCATTGGATAAACTGTGCGGTTTCCATGGTTACTGCTAAATGAACGGCAGCAGTAGCGGCTCGTTACCATGTTAATTATCAATGTTGATTAAAATTATACAATTCTCAGTGGGCATATTTTCTCTTAAAGTTTCGTATTCTTGTTCATAGTTTTATATTTCTCTTCCAGTTTCACTCATGTGCTTGCAGTCGCACCAAAGACTGATTTTTCACATGTCCTATTCCTTGTGCGTAATATTTCTTACACCTATCTTCCTTAAAAGTATAAGTTTCCACAAATTTGGAGGATAACTTGTATATAGTTTGTTATCATAATTCTTGTTTCTGATCGCCCTTCAAAATGCGACATTTATTTCACTCTGTGCGGACCTGACGTTTACCTCTGGATTTAGCAATGGAATAAATTCAAAATGCAACAATAAAATTAATATTATTTATCTATTATTGAGTATGCTAAATTTCTAAAGTAGATTTTCAATATAAAGTAAACAGTATTACTTTTTGAAGATTTAGAAAATGCAATCCAAAACGTTTTTCGGTCATAAACATCCGGGCCCTGGTTCACCAGCTCAAGGCCCCTGTCAGGAATGCAGTAAGTGAGTACGTCAGTAAATAATTCTAGGTAAACAGCGATATCTGAAGCTGCACTAGTGCTTACCATAGTTGTACCAACCTAGGAATGTGTATTTACGCAAGATCAAAGCAAAGCAGAGACTCAAAACAGCGAAACTTAAATGTTATCTTCAGTTCATACACTAGGTATACTTGGTTTATAAAACATAAACGATATTTTCAACTACTCCGTGATCATGTGCTAGATTTCCTATGTGTTTATAAAAACCCAGTCTGTTTGGGTCACAAGTGATATACCTTCGAGCGTTAATTCCAGTAACAATAAGTAATCTGTTACATTTTTCTAACTATTCATTTTACCTTCACCCAAGCTAGTTCTATGGGACTGAGATCACACAAGTACCTATGGGGCCAGAAACGACAGCGTGGTCCATTGCGCAGGACCATATCAAACTTGTAAACAACATACAGGCAGAAGTATACAGTTGCCATGGTAACCAAGTGCAGGACGGTATAAACAACATACAGACAGAAGTATACAGTTGCCATGGTAACCAAGTGCAGGACGGTATAAACAACATACAGTCAGAAGTATACAGTTGTCATGGTAACCAAGTGCAGGACGATGTAAACAACATACAGTCAGAAGTATACAGTTGCCATGGTAACCAAGTGCAGGATGGTATAAACTACATACAGTCAGAAGTATACAGTTGTCATGGTAACCAAGTGCAGGACGGTATAAACAACATACAGTCAGAAGTATACTGTTGCCATGGTAACCAAGTGCAGGACGGTATAAACATCATACAGACAGAAGTATACAGTTGCCATGGTAACCAAGTGCAGGACGGTATAAACAACATACAGACAGAAGTATACAGTTGTCATGGTAACCAAGTGCAGGACGGTATAAACAACATACAGACAGAAGTATACAGTTGTCATGGTAACCAAGTGCAGGACGGTATAAACAACATACAGTCAGAAGTATACAGTTGCCATGGTAACCAAGTGCAGGACGGTATAAACAACATACAGACAGAAGTATACAGTTGCCATGGTAACCAAGTGCAGGACGGTATAAACAACATACAGTCAGAAGTATACTGTTGCCATGGTAACCAAGTGCAGGACGGTATAAACAACATACAGACAGAAGTATACAGTTGTCATGGTAACCAAGTGCAGGACGATGTAAACAACATACAGTCAGAAGTATACAGTTGCCATGGTAACCAAGTGCAGGACGGTATAAACAACATACAGTCAGAAGTATACAGTTGTCATGGTAACCAAGTGCAGGACGGTATAAACAACATACAGTCAGAAGTATACTGTTGCCATGGTAACCAAGTGCAGGACGGTATAAACAACATACAGACAGAAGTATACAGTTGTCATGGTAACCAAGTGCAGGACGATGTAAACAACATACAGTCAGAAGTATACAGTTGCCATGGTAACCAAGTGCAGGACGATGTAAACAACATACAGTCAGAAGTATACAGTTGCCATGGTAACCAAGTGCAGGACGGTATAAACAACATACAGTCAGAAGTATACAGTTGTCATGGTAACCAAGTGCACGACGATGTAAACAACATACAGTCAGAAGTATACAGTTGCCATGGTAACCAAGTGCAGGACGGTATAAACAACATACAGTCAGAAGTATACAGTTGCCATGGTAACCAAGTGCAGGACGGTATAAACAACATACAGTCAGAAGTATACAGTTGTCATGGTAACCAAGTGCAGGACGATGTAAACAACATACAGTCAGAAGTATACAGTTGCCATGGTAACCAAGTGCAGGACGGTATAAACAACATACAGTCAGAAGTATACTGTTGCCATGGTAACCAAGTGCAGGACGGTGTAAACAACATACAGTCAGAAGTATACAGTTGCCATGGTAACCAAGTGCAGGACGGTATAAACAACATACAGTCAGAAGTATACAGTTGTCATGGTAACCAAGTGCAGGACGGTATAAACAACATACAGTCAGAAGTATACAGTTGCCATGGTAACCAAGTGCAGGACGGTGTAAACAACATACAGTCAGAAGTATACAGTTGCCATGGTAACCAAGTGCAGGACGATGTAAACAACATACAGTCAGAAGTATACAGTTGCCATGGTAACCAAGTGCAGGACGGTATAAACAACATACAGTCAGAAGTATACAGTTGTCATGGTAACCAAGTGCAGGACGGTGTAAACAACATACAGTCAGAAGTATACAGTTGCCATGGTAACCAAGTGCAGGACGGTGTAAACAACATACAGCCAGAAGTATACAGTTGCCATGGTAACCAAGTGCAGGACGGTATAAACAACATACAGTCAGAAGTATACAGTTGCCATGGTAACCAAGTGCAGGACGGTATAAACAACATACAGTCAGAAGTATACAGTTGCCATGGTAACCAAGTGCAGGACGGTATAAACAACATACAGTCAGAAGTATACAGTTGCCATGGTAACCAAGTGCAGGACGGTATAAACAACATACAGTCAGAAGTATACAGTTGCCATGGTAACCAAGTGCAGGACGGTGTAAACAACATACAGCCAGAAGTATACAGTTGCCATGGTAACCAAGTGCAGGACGGTATAAACAACATACAGTCAGAAGTATACAGTTGCCATGGTAACCAAGTGCAGGACGGTATAAACAATATACAGTCAGAAGTATACAGTTGCCATGGTAACCAAGTGCAGGACGGTATAAACAACATACAGTCAGAAGTATACAGTTGCCATGGTAACCAAGTGCAGGACGGTATAAACAACATACAGTCAGAAGTATACAGTTGCCATGGTAACCAAGTGCAGGACGATGTAAACAACATACAGACAGAAGTATACAGTTGCCATGGTAACCAAGTGCAGGACGGTATAAACAACATACAGTCAGAAGTATACAGTTGTCATGGTAACCAAGTGCAGGACGGTATAAACAACATACAGACAGAAGTATACAGTTGTCATGGTAACCAAGTGCAGGACGGTATAAACAACATACAGTCAGAAGTATACAGTTGCCATGGTAACCAAGTGCAGGACGGTATAAACAACATACAGACAGAAGTATACAGTTGCCATGGTAACCAAGTGCAGGACGGTATAAACAACATACAGTCAGAAGTATACAGTTGTCATGGTAACCAAGTGCAGGACGGTATAAACAACATACAGACAGAAGTATACAGTTGCCATGGTAACCAAGTGCAGGACGGTATAAACAACATACAGACAGAAGTATACAGTTGCCATGGTAACCAAGTGCAGGACGGTATAAACAACATACAGTCAGAAGTATACAGTTGTCATGGTAACCAAGTGCAGGACGGTATAAACAACATACAGACAGAAGTATACTGTTGTCATGGTAACCAAGTGCAGGACGGTGTAAACAACATACAGACAGAAGTATACAGTTGCCATGGTAACCAAGTGCAGGACGGTATAAACAACATACAGTCAGAAGTATACAGTTGCCATGGTAACCAAGTGCAGGACGGTATAAACAACATACAGACAGAAGTATACTGTTGCCATGGTAACCAAGTGCAGGACGATGTAAACAACATACAGACAGAAGTATACAGTTGCCATGGTAACCAAGTGCAGGACGATGTAAACAACATACAGACAGAAGTATACAGTTGTCATGGTAACCAAGTGCAGGACGGTATAAACAACATACAGACAGAAGTATACTGTTGCCATGGTAACCAAGTGCAGGACGGTGTAAACAACATACAATCAGAAGTATACTGTTGCCATGGTAACCAAGTGCAGGACGGTTTAAACAACATACAGTCAGAAGTATACTGTTGCCATGGTAACCAAGTGCAGGACGGTGTAAACAACATACAGACAGAAGTATACTGTTGCCATGGTAACCAAGTGCAGGACGGTGTAAACAACATACAGTCAGAAGTATACTGTTGCCATGGTAACCAAGTGCAGGACGGTGTAAACAACATACAGACAGAAGTATACAGTTGCCATGGTAACCAAGTGCAGGACGGTGTAAACAACATACAGACAGAAGTATACAGTTGCCATGGTAACCAAGTGCAGGACGGTGTAAACAACATACAGTCAGAAGTATACAGTTGTCATGGTAACAAGTGCAGGACGGTATAAACAACATACAGACAGAAGTATACAGTTGCCATGGTAACCAAGTGCAGGACGGTATAAACAACATACAGACAGAAGTATACAGTTGTCATGGTAACCAAGTGCAGGACGATGTAAACAACATACAGTCAGAAGTATACAGTTGCCATGGTAACCAAGTGCAGGACGGTATAAACAACATACAGACAGAAGTATACAGTTGCCATGGTAACCAAGTGCAGGACGGTATAAACAACATACAGTCAGAAGTATACAGTTGCCATGGTAACCAAGTGCAGGACGGTGTAAACAACATACAGTCAGAAGTATACTGTTGCCATGGTAACCAAGTGCAGGACGATGTAAACAACATACAGTCAGAAGTATGCAGTTGCCATGGTAACCAAGTGCAGGACGGTGTAAACAACATACAGTCAGAAGTATACTGTTGCCATGGTAACCAAGTGCAGGACGATGTAAACAACATGCAGTCAGAAGTATACAGTTGCCATGGTAACCAAGTGTAGGACGGTGTAAACAACATACAATCAGAGGTATACTGTTGCCATGGTAACCAAGTGCAGGACGGTGTAAACAACATACAGCCAGAAGTATACTGTTGCCATGGTAACCAAGTGCAGGACGGTGTAAACAACATACAGCCAGAAGTATACAGTTGCCATGGTAACCAAGTGCAGGACGGTGTAAACAACATACAGTCAGAAGTATACTGTTGCCATGGTAACCAAGTGCAGGACGGTATAAACAACATACAGCCAGAAGTATAGTTGCCATGGTAACCAAGTGCAGGACGGTGTAAACAACATACAGCCAGAAGTATACTGTTGCCATGGTAACCAAGTGCAGGACGGTGTAAACAACATACAGCCAGAAGTATACTGTTGCCATGGTAACCAAGTGCAGGACGGTATAAACAACATACAGCCAGAAGTATACTGTTGCCATGGTAACCAAGTGCAGGACGGTGTAAACAACATACAGCCAGAAGTATACTGTTGCCATGGTAACCAAGTGCAGGGCGGTATAAACAACATACAGTCAGAAGTATACAGTTGCCATGGTAACCAAGTGCAGGACGATGTAAACAACATACAGTCAGAAGTATACAGTTGCCATGGTAACCAAGTGCAGGACGATGTAAACAACATACAGTCAGAAGTATACAGTTGCCATGGTAACCAAGTGCAGGACGGTGTAAACAACATACAGCCAGAAGTATACAGCTGCAATGGTAACCAAGTGCAGGACGGTGTAAACAACATACAATCAGAGGTATACAGTTGTCATGGTAACCAAGTGCAGGACGATGTAAACATACAGTCAGAAGTATACAGTTGCCATGGTAACCAAGTGCAGGACGGTGTAAACAACATACAATCAGAGGTATACAGTTGTCATGGTAACCAAGTGCAGGACGGTGTAAACAACATACAGTCAGAAGTATACAGTTGCCATGGTAACCAAGTGCAGGACGATGTAAACAACATACAGACAGAAGTATACTGTTGGCATGGTAACCAAGTGCAGGACGGTGTAAACAACATACAGCCAGAAGTATACTGTTGCCATGGTAACCAAGTGCAGGACGATGTAAACAACATACAGAAGTAAACAGTTGCCATGGTAACCAAGTGCAAGACGATATAAACAACATACAGTGAGAAGCACACAGAGTGCAACACAAGTGCGGGCAGACAGTGTGGTACCGCGGCCGCCGGGAACAGGTTTGCCGGGAAGGGTCACAGAGGTTACCACTAAACTTCTTCTCGGCCGATTAAACTTTACTACGAAATGGCTTCTTTTTCTTTCTTTTCGTTTGTTAGCCGTAGCTTTTCCCATGGGGCCTGTGTACCGGCTTCCAGGGGTGCCAACCGTCCACCAACAATCGCCTTTCATTACCAGGGGGGACTGAAAAGAGGGCGAGAGTAGTCTGTTTATGTAGACAAACGTACTTGCATGTAAACTACGGATTGAAAATAAAAGATTCGCATGAGTTTCTGTACCTACTCAAGTGTTCTACAAACTGTTCTTATTCATATATCTTCTAGTCAAACCAGATTATTCCATGTTACTTTGTGATAAGATATTAACAGGAGCGATTAGAGTTCGGGGTACACTCAGCCTCAGTAAAGGCCGTATATACCGGCCGGGAGGAACCGAGTCCCCGGCTATAACCCACCCTGGAGTACTGCACCCCGCTTGACGCCCGCAGTGGGCAGACGACGGGAGGTAGACCTAGACCCGGAACCTTAGCTTTTAAGGGATTACAAATTTGCAGATGCTGTTTGAAGTATAGTATTTTACCAAACATTAAGTTGAGAAATGTTGCAGTATTTACAACTTTGACTGCTGGTGGAAGCTTGCTTCTATATTTTGAAGAGAAACAAACACGCACGTCTTTTGTTGACGTTACGTCACTTCAGTAGACATACTGCTTTAAGGAATAACTCACTTTCACAACGTTACCTTGGTAACAAGCATGTTCACTTGGAGAAAACGCTACTCCAGTCAATAAATTAACGTCTCACAAGTCAAATAAACATTTTATCCGAGAAAACCTCTTCAATCTTCGTTACAAGTGAACCAACATTACAAGATGGCTAAAATGGTATTAATCTTGATCTTAAGGAGGTAAGCTCAGCTTAAAATGTTCAAAAAATGTGTTACATATTATTGGACGCGGAAAACATGATCTCAGTTTAGCAGCAGTTCATTCCAAAAGCATGCGCTGGTAAGGTCTATTTTCCCATGAAGAACAGGCTACATTTGCATGGTTACCAAATGTTAGACAAGCACGGTAATTTCGACCTTGTTGCTCTCAGAGTATGTACGCATGTTCCAAAGCGATATCTAGTGTTTTTATTAGGTAGCTCCCTACGCCGGTTTTCTACCTTGTTCCAAACACAGTAAGGCATAGGAAGTGGGCCAACTTGTGTCAGATCATTTCGCTGCCGTGGAAACCGTTAAGGCTGCGGTTTGCAACGCAACATCTGTCCACTGACGCGCAAATTACCTTGTCTTTGTTGCAAATCACCAGCCAAAACCTCCCGTAACCCATATCTAATTACTCTCTTTCCTAACTTACTCAAGTACTTACAACACAACTCCAAAAACTCATCAAAGCTAAACGAAAATAAGTGCAAATTTCTTGCTAAATTAACACAGTTGGGTCTTCCGACTCGTGTAGCGTTGACATATAGCATTAGTTGCGTAGTAGACTTCCTGCGCCATCTATTTTAATTTATATTAACTTTCATCTATGTGTAGAACTATAGCTTGTGCAAATTCGGCGTTTACATGACAGAAATCACGAAAAGAAATCAGATTATCATATTCCAGACAACTGCAAGTAGTTATTATACTACATCACTTCCCCTACTTGCTACCCGTAGTAGAGAAAGCAATAATACAATAGCAGAGTTGAACATGTTACGAACGTTTGTATGTATCTCGTATTTACGATGTTGTTGGTGTGTAACAACCACGGAAACAACTTCATCACGATGACAGTGACATAAACAAGCGAGTAGCGAGAAGGTAACCATAGTAACTGGTCTCCCATATGGTCCTGCACAATATCCCAGTCATAGTCGCTCTGAACGGTGTGCTGGCCCACTTTGTGCAACTCACACGACTTTCTCTACTCACTCTTGTAGAAAACCTTATACTTCATATTAACTTAACCATTCATAGAAAAAAAAATCATTACATACTAAGCATTTTTAGAAAAAGGTAAGCGCGCGCTTGTGTGTGTGTGTGTGTCTGTGTGTGTGTGTGTGCGCGTGCGTGTATGTCACACTGTGGACAGCATAACTCAAAAACAAAAAGTCGATTAAAAACCAAAGTATGTCTTTCAAGGATGCGACAGAAAGATTTTGAAGAAAATAGCCCCACCCTAAACTAACCTTTGCATGAAACATTTTTCGAAACTTTTGATTTTCTTGAAAATGGCTCTAACGATTTTTATTAAAATGTCATGTTTGAGATATTTTTATGACAAATGAAATGTATATCTTCAATTTTCTGGCTACAGCTCCTGTAGTCGTATTTACTCTGGACGACTTTTGCATAACTGGTAAACAGTTAGAGATAGACTAAATCATACTATACAAAAGATGCAGATCTTGCTAAAATACACAATTTATGTCTCAATAGATTTTCTTGTAGGGTGAACCATTTCGGAGATATTCCTTGTTATGTGTGTGAGTTTCGGAAAACTTGGAACTTTCGTGAAATGGATCATCCTTGTTCATTTCTTTTTTATATGTTAAGCATGCAAAGACAACAGAATCTCAAAGCTTTAAAACAGTTGACTATCGCACAAAGCCTACTGTATTCTAATATTCCCCTTGTACCTACAAGGACATAAGCAATAAGATAATTTGTACAAATGATTATCTCAACTAACACGAAGAAGATATAGGAATAAGAGTTTGTAAGAATGGTTAGTACAAGAGTAGAGAAACTCATGTGAGTGCAACACAGCAGATATGTTTATATAATTTAATATTTTCTGGCCAGACATAGTATTTAAATTCACATTATATTTATGAAATAGTCCATATTGTTGCCATATTGCTTGTGATGATTTTTTGCTTCTAAATGTTTGAAAGTTCGTATAAATGTAGAATTAGGGGAGGGGAGAATGTGCATTTGGTTTAAGAGGGAAGAGTTTTGCCTGGAGCGGGCATCAAACCAGTGTTGGTGTGGACCGGTATGCAAGTTGGCGTAGGACCAGGCAGACACCTGACCCAACACCTGTTGCACAGGTTCCTGTGTCACCGTTACCTCCTCCTGGTGACAACTAAATTATGTGACAGTTGGCACCACTTCCTGACTAAACAAAATGTTACACCATACTGGGTACAGGTGTACAGTGTGCCTCGTTAATGCTGTCACAACGCAAGGAGTGCGTGTCACTGCCAG
This sequence comes from Tenodera sinensis, assembly GCA_030765045.1. Classification (NCBI taxonomy): domain Eukaryota; kingdom Metazoa; phylum Arthropoda; class Insecta; order Mantodea; family Mantidae; genus Tenodera; species Tenodera sinensis. The sequence continues at coordinate 10,887,074 of CM060965.1, forward strand.
TGTACAGCTTATACTGCTGATTTTAAAACGTAATGTGACGGTGACTGAGACGCTCAAGGTCAAGATACTTCACTCCATTACGCGACTAGTAAACAAGGTCAATGGAGCAGCAGAACAAGGTGTTTCCACACTATTCGCGAAATTTCTACAGCCGACTTGCTTGAGAAAGATTCGACAAAAGGTGGATTTCTAGAAAAATCCATGCTACGTCACTCTCGCCTATACAAACTAGTACTTTTTGTTATGGAATCGTTAGTATTCAACGAGAAGCAGTTAGCACTGTGTATGTTTGTGTGTGCAACCGTCGTCAAAGACAGTTCTGAGAGATTGATACGTCGCGTCGGAGTTAGTGATTCTTGAACTGAAGCAGTTTTGGTGAGTGTTAAGTGATTGTAAAGAGAGACAATCTTAATTACGGAGTTTTCTGTTTAACCGAATTTTCGTTTTTGAGTTATAGTATTGACAGACACAGCAACGTTTTCCTAAAAAATATTCCTGTTTTAAATATAGGGATCTCAAAGCATGTAGTGAAATCTCGGTATGGCATTTTTGGGTGGCATACAATACCTTCTCTGCTTGTTATGTTCGTGGTAAAGAAAGAAGAAAAAGAATGGGTATAGGATATTTATTTGTGAAACGTCCTATACTGCCATAATTACCTGAAAACCTGCAGCGGTTCCAGTCTTTTGTTAAAGAACCCTCTTTGTTATTCCTCGTCACAAAGAAAAGTGACAGTCTAGACACGCATTCCGTCAAATTGAACAAATACCGGGCTGTCTGTTAGACGCTTAAAATACATACCAACTTTTACAAGCGAACACAACAATGATTTCATATTCGCCCATTTAGACCGGCATTGCTCACAAACGTGCTGCGCTCTCTCGCTGAAAGCTCAAAACACTGCGTTGTATCTGGTTCTATTCAACCACTGCTGTGCTCTGCCTTCTGGCGAAGAAACAGTTAACTGCTGCCGGTCTCGGCGGCTCTCTCGTATACGATTGCTCAGTAGGAATTCAATAACGTAAATGCGTCGGACCACTCCAGATGGCGTACATACAAAACATCCCTGTTAAACGAAATAAACCATCAAAGGCTTCCGGAACAACGAATTTTTCAGAATAATCTTTGGTAACGATTTTAATAGATAAGGGTGTACATGTGAAAACCAAACTTATTATAAGTTTAAAAAATCTGATGTGTTGCACTCACATGAGTTTCTCTACTCTTGTACTAACCATTCTTACAAACTCTTATTCCTATATCTTCTTCGTGTTATTTGAGATAAACATTCGTACAAATTATCTTATTGCTTATTTCCTTGTAGGTGCAAGGGGAATATGGGAATACAGTAGGCACATACGCACACACAAACACGTAGTTTTTTAATGCTTTTTTTTTTTTTTTTTTTTTTTTTTTTTTTTTTTTTTTTTTTTTTTTTATTCAGGAGGTGTCAAAACATATTTTCGGTGGAATCTCGACATCGAATTTTTGGGTGGAATACAATACTTCCTCGACTATACTATATGCAGTAGAGAATGTGGAAAATGTCCCCTCATCCCAAATTACAGGTATCTCAAAAACGATTGAATTTTCCGGGAATATCCTGTGAAAGAATACTGATTCTTGTATAAAAAACAATAAAATTTTGCATAAATATTTAATAATTGAAGCCAATAGAAGGAATATCTGAGAAATGATTAAATTTGCAAAATAACTCGGTGGTCCCGGGTTCAATCCCGACGCATGGCGATGGGAACCATACTAGTTAACATCCATTAATAAGAAGTCAATTTCAGTTTTCCACAAGAAAAAAAGGAGAGATTGTTTTAACAAATCTACATTTTTATGCAGTATGCGTTACTGTTTACCATGCATACTGAAGTCGTTCAGAATGAATAGAACTTCAGAGAATATTCACAGAAAATTCAAGATTCATTTTTGAAAATATCTTAAATATACGGTATTTTAATAAAAATCATTACACATTTATGATAAAATAAAAATTTTGGAAAACTTTTCCATGTAAAGAGCAATTTTGGGCGGAGGAATTTTCTTGAAAATCTTAATGTCGCATTCTTAGAAGATAAGGAATTTAATTATCGAAAATTGTTTTTGAGTTTGGTGCTTCTTGGCCAACACGTAGGTAAATCTGTGAATGTTTGTGTGGAATGCAATATCTACGTGGGATTTTCCTAGTCCCCCGATTACTCCATACCGCAGCGCTCCACTGAAAGAGAATATTAGTGGGAGTGAGTAATTAAAAGGGCACCCCACAATTAACAGTATCACACGCTCCGTCGCTGGCTCGCTCGTTAACTCGGAACAAAAGAGCATCACGTAGATCGATTCTCAGTACGTATGTTTGGATGTGCCAAGCGTGTTGCAATGACACGGGAATGTGGACTAGCTTGCCAAATGTTCCACAGGGATGCTGCAATACCGGAAACAACATCTGTCTGTACACTAGCGCTGGCTGGCTAGTGCTTCCATGGCTTACCTACATAAATCCATAATATTTCAAAATTAATGTATCACAAGTCATATAGTACGTGTGACATAACCTATAAATTGTCGAGCGCCGGAGTGAGAGTCAGAATATCCGATTATATTTATATGGACTATTTGACAAATATAATATGAGTAGGTAGATTAGGACAGAGCTGGGCCACTTTTTTATGGGCAAGATGGCCGCCATGCGTAATCTAAGCATTACTAGGTAAGGTGGTAGGGGAAGCAGGACGTTGTAGGGGTTTGAGGCTGACTCTAGGGATAATGTTTAAGGCCTATAGCAGTGCATGTATGTTTATGAGCGTCACTGGCAGTTGAGTATGTCGTTCACTGTATCGATGCAAACCTCCTAACGCAAGAGATTTCTATCTTGATTGAATATGTTACCCCAACATGACACCTCGCCCCACATAGTGGCCCTAACCTAGCCTAAGCCCCATACTTCTACTCGTCTAACCTATCCTAACCTAACCTAGCTCCCACTCTTTTTTACTTTGAACTTTCATAATTTAACATAACCTAAGCCCCATACTTCTACTCGTCTAACCTAACCTATCCTAACCTAATCTAACCTAGCCTAAGCCTCATACTTCTACTCGTCTAACCTATCCTAACCTAATCTAACCTAGCCTAAGCCCCATACTTCTACTCGTCTAACCTAACCTAACACCTCATCTAATGATTCATTCTTCATCCCTTTTGCTCATCTAATCCCTACTCTTTTTACTATATGGTCTATCATAATTTCACATAAACTAAGCATCATATTCTAACCTAATCTAACGTTACTTAACCTAAGGGAGCGCAAACCTTCCTATTTATTAACCTGACTTAACCTAGCCTATCTCATCCCATTTTACACGAGCATTATATTCTTCTATAACCTATTCTGACCTTTGCAACATGCCGTTTCAAGCTTAGATATTTCACTTTCTTTTGGAGACGTTCCTCCAACAACTTTAGCTACCTTGAAGGTATTACACCCCCCGACATGCGAACCCTAACGATTTCTTAACATTTCATGGTATGTTAGTGCTATTTTAGGAGTTGGTAAGTATTTTAGCCATTTTTGCGGTATTCTAGAGATTTTAAGGAATGTTTTGCAGCTTCGTTGGTATTTTCTATGTTTTCACGTCGTTAGTATGGTTTAATGTTTTTAAGGAGTATATGGAGCCCTTTTAGCGATTTGTTATGCTTTCATGACCAAATTCCATCCTTTTGTAAATGTATGATGTCCTCGTCTAGAGAATTGCTTACAGTCTTTCTAAGACTAACCTAACTTAACCACAAACCTCTTTGCAGACATCTCTTCAACGTTATTTAACATTATACAGGCTTCTTTTTCTCCTCCCTCCGGCTCTTTTCGTAAACTAACATTAGAAGACGTTGTAACCTTGTTATTCAAATAGCTATTGTATCCGTCTTTGTACACTGTTCCAGTATGCTATACATGCAAACTTCATTTAACGATTCTCTTGCATAATTCTGTAGGTTCTAATGGTAACACGTCAAACGTTGCACACATTCCTTCTAAGACTATCCTAACCTAACCTATCCCACCACCACCACCACCACCACCACCACCACCACCACCACCACCACCACCACCACCACCACCACCACCCTAACCTAACCCAACAAAAAAAACCATCATCACCAGCGGCGCTATAACTTGCAAGACCACAAACATCTCCAGCACCAACACCTCCACCATCACCAGCGCCACAATAACCTACATCATCATCATAATCATCATCATCATCATCATCATCACCAGCGTAACCATATCCTACACCACCGTCATATTCTGCAGCTATTGTATATAGTATGTTTGACATTTTCTCCATATCTAACCCGAGGTAGTCCCACGTTCTTTTGGAGTATTATTTACAGCTTTAGTCTGCTTTGATTTCTCCCTCCTTTATAGGGCTTTTAAACTTCCACTAGATCTCCTAACATTTGATGTTGAAGTTCTTGTTACAGCTACCTTTGTCCTCGGTCACAGAATTGTATACAACTGTATGACTCTTTTGCTTGGTTCTGTATGTTCTGGCGGTAACATCTCGAACACTACATGCAGTTTTCTAAGTGTAACCCCACCTATTATGATCTAACCTGCTTATTAAGTGTTCTTTGCAGCTTTATTCAACTTTGTTTTCCTAACCCTTTATAGATTTTTAAACTTATCACTAAAAGATAATCTATCCGCAGATGTTGAGGTACTTATAGCTCAATATTTTTAAGAGATTCAGCAACACCTTTGATAGTACTTTAACACAATCTTCTGTTCATATAAAGTTAATGAGGGTATACTTACTTTAAGGTAGTAGGGTATACGCCTCTCCTCTTTTATCTGGGCTGGAGACCAGCACTAGAGTTAAAGTCTAGTGGCAGAGTTAACGCCCCCTTTTATGATTTCTATTTTTATTCTTCATTCTTCGACAAGCATCATGGGAAGCACGGAGAAGCCACGTGAGGATTTTTTTTTATTTTTTCTTCCTTCTTCGTCAGACATCATTGGAGGCGTGGAGGAGTCAGTTGATAAAATTTTCATTTTCTACAGGAGACGTAACGGAGAAAATAATTATCTTGAGATCTAAGTTGCATTCTCTTACGCATGGGTTGCGACGCTGTAATGCCCGTACGCATACGTTGATATTCCATCCTCTGCAATTACTCTCTTGTCATCATGAGGCGACAGAGCTATTTTATTAGATTCAACTGTAGAAACATTATGATGTTGGGATAGGATTAAGTTCATAGGGGTTCTTACGATTTTCAAGGTTTTAAGGCACTCCATGTAACTATCGAAGCTGATGTATTGCTTAATGGCGCTATGTTTTATGCCTTTGATCTTTTTTATCACAGAGCCATCAATATCGAGAGCATACATTTTAGGTCTGAGACCAACGAAACGGCGAATGATTTTACCACATGCTTCATCTTTAAACTTTCCCAACACTTTCTTGTTTTGTGTAGAATAGCATATATGGTTAGCAGGGTAATCCGCTGTATCCAGATGTTCAAGCATGTGTAATTTATCCTGGTATATATCAGCTGTAGTCACTCGATGGATGAAGGAATCTGTATCCGTATACAACAGTTTAAGATTCTCAGCTCCATAATATGGAAGTAACACATCGTATTGATACGAATACATTAGTGTCTTGGAAATGTCTAGTACACTCATTCCAATGTATATAGGCTTGTTGAACACTATTTTACGAGAAGTCATATGAACAGCTGCAAGATTAGGAGCGTATATGGTTCGATCGATAAATGTAGGCTTGGCTATTAGTTTTTCTAATGTTTTGCAGTTTGACACAAGACGTATATCCATACGATTACGAATATTTTCCATTGTTTTTCCAAACATCGCATTATTGAAAAGTTTGTACAAATCCTTCTCGAAATCGTTTCTTGCTTGCTGTCGTAGGCGATTATTAAATTCGACGTAAGGCTTTAACCAACAAGATTGACGGAATTTTAGTGCTCGATGAATCTTTGACAGTCGTAGACCATGACTAAGAGCCTGTTTCAAGGCCATGTAATGTACCACATACTTCTTTCGAGATCCAAGATGGGCAATTAGTTTCTTTGAAGAGGATTCCCCCGGTTTCATACTCTCAGGCAGAAAGGGTAAATCATTATGAAGTTCATGCAGCTCTGCAGGATATTCCACGTCAACCTCCAAGATATATCCAAAGGAATCATCCCCATTCAACGAACCGAGATGTATATCCTCAGGAGAAACCCACGTAAATCCACCATAAGGAAGGGCGTGACACATAGCCCAACCGTACTGGTTATTGGCGTCTTCGTACGTAATAAAATGAGAGGGTTTACGAGGATCATACTGCTCCATATAGATGTTGTTAGCCTCCGCATACCGGTGAGAAACCTGGCATAACCCTCCTCTTATACCAGATTCAACCATGAGTAGCTGATCGTAATCAAGAAGCAATTCCAACTCGATTCCAGTATACAGCAGCATAGCATCCCATGTAAGTCCCGGAGAGGTAAAATAATGTGCAGGATCCACTTTATGACTTTTCAGGGTTTGGTCTCTAAATTTCTCGAAGACATCTGCTAAGAGAAGAACATCTGAAACTAAGTACAGATCACTGTACTCGCCAAGGTTTAGGACCTTAAAGTGCTTCCACACGTTTAGAGCGTGATCATAGTCCTCACTGCTGATTACTTCGCTGTTTAATCTGTTGTAGAAGGAGTCCCTAGGAGGCAAACATGTATCGTTCAGGGCATCCCACGATGTTACGTAATCATAGGGAAATACCCCCTTACGTGTCATCAAACCAATATTCTCTGCTCCGAAGTACTTTGCTGTTTCAGGATACGTTTCAAGGTTCTTTGCAAGCTTCTCCAAGCTCGTACTGAGAAAGCGGAAAGTATCGACAAATCTGAGTTTAATATCCCCAACATACTTGGAGAATGATATATAACTTTCCTCTGAATTTGGTATAACCTCTATTCTTTCGCTAGTACACCCTAGCTGCTTAACAATGAAATGAGAGTCATACCCACTAAGGTTATGCATGAAGACAGGTATATAATTAGGTGTTTTACAAGCCAGGTTACATTTATTGTGTAAAGATCCTCTGTACGCCCCGGACACATGATCGTGATCGCGAACCTTCCAATTATCTTCTGTAAATTCATGTTCACACAGGTAGCATATTGTAGAAGCATCGAATGATTCTTGTTCTTCAGCTGTAAGATTAAGAGGTTTAGCAGATTTGTATAAGTCGCTTATTTTATTTGCCAGATCCATCAGGCATCCCATAAACCTCTGTGCAGCGTCAGGCCCTCGGTAAACATATGGTTCAGTAGGAAGAGTTGTTTCTAGTTGTTCAACACTGGACGAAGGCTTCACATAAACACAAAAGCTCATGGGAGAATGACTTTGATAGGGAGTTGTGTAGGAGGTTTCAGGGTTAGAGGAGCAGGTATGGAGAGGGGTAAGAATGCATTCAAAATCGGCGTAGATAACATAAGGAAGTTTCAACATCCTCTCAACATTCTTGAATTTAACGATAGAGTTATCCTTTGTAGGCATAACGCATCTAGCAATACCATGTTGTCTACATATTTCTCGGTGCTCTTCTAATTTTTTCATTCCACTTTGCCCGTATCGGTCATCAAAATGGCTGAAACATCTTTTACATACATAAATTCGACCATCATGTTTGGTTTTCTGCTGGCGAATAAGTCTTTCAAAATCCTTTATATAAGCATAGTGATATCTGTCAGTAGCATTACTCAACAGAAGGAGATCGCGATGATCATCTAATTCTTCATCAATCACCTTTATTGGAAACACTTCATGTTTATCATCCACTCCAAACACATTTATGGATATATTATTGAGTTTTTCAAATTTAGCGATCTCACCCAAGCTCGTAGGAAATGAGACGCACGAGAAATCGTATTTTTCTTGGAGATCCTTATACTTGCTAACACGCTGAGGTTTATTTCGAATGAACTTAGCCAGAACAGCGTACATAAAGCATTTCTCATCGTTGTAGTTCTGAGGGTTTATACAGGCTTTCTTCGCATCCAAAGATGACGGTAGAGGAATATAGCTGCTCCCTCGAAGAAGATTATACTTGTTAATACGTAGTCGAACGCCATCAACACTCAGAAGAGCCCAATTACTGCCTTTCAACTTACTTTCCTCCATTTCAACACGAAGTTTCTCGAATTTTTTTTCCAAGATGGCATCCAAGTCACTGTCTAAAAACACGGCATTATTACGCGTTTTGAAGGCTTTGTTAGTGATGTCCCCAACAGCATTCACAAACTTACATTCAGCCATAATGTTAATTTTCAAACTTTTATGAGCCCGCAGCTCCTTCTGAACAGCATTTATTATGCGCTGCTTAGCCTGCTGCAGGTATGAATTTAGATCCTGACTTGCAGGGCATTGAATGAAAAACGATTTCAGCCGATCCTGAAACGCCGCTTCATATTCTACAACATCGTCTTCATCAGGAGACATTAACAATAATTTATGCTTAGTAGGTTCCAATTTGACTTTCTTAGCATCTATAGCCCTATCACAGCGCCCTTCATGTACATCTCTTCGATTTTCAGTACCGTAAACATCACCACAATGTTTACACTCGAAAAACTCACCACATATCAGCTCATGCCTCTTCTTATGGTAGTCGCGTAGAAAACTCTTTTCACATTTGCTGCATCTATAATCTGGTATAGCATTCAGAACCGATTCCATTACTCCACCATTCCACATCTTTATAATATGTAGTGCAACACTTGTAAATGATATAAGTCAATAAATGCTTATAGCACTTTCCACTGACTCGCCTTAATAACTTGTCAAAGCTATTGAACGGTAATTTCACTAAGAAAGCTGATCTGCTCGACTCGAAGGATAATTACCGAATACCTATCTAAGACTGAGCAATCTGTATTTATTCTGAAAGCATGCACTTCTCAGGAAACTATATAACTCAAAATCGCGCTTGTGGCGCCTTATAGCGGCTTCAATCAGTATTAAACGTATATTCTGCTTATATGGGGGTAAATTATATATTAGTCATCAACTATCCGTATTTTTATTACTTTTCTCCGTTTTTACGTACTTTGAAACGAATCCGGCATAGAATTAAGACGCGAAACGGTGGGTATGCATCTTTAAGTAACAAACACCTTTTAACGATATCGAATGACAGCAATAGAAGCACTTGAACATTATTTAAACGCTTAAAAACCCAATTTTTTCGCTATATTTCATCAATTTAAGCATTAGAGTCCTATGACGTCACACTCAAGCATCGACGGAATGTCTGTTACCTCCAAACATGTTCCTACAAGTCTAATGACATCACGGAAGCACCATGCAGAAGACATAATTCAACGACAAAGACATTAATTTTAACTATACATTCCCACAAAGAAATAAACCTATTTGAAAGCGTCTTAACACGTTAACTTCAATGCATGTATATATAAAACCTCTAATATAACAATGAAAAGAAAGGCAAAGAAATAAAGAAGAAATGAAATAAAGGGAAAAGGAATTAACAGAAAACGCCCTTAGAAACACGTTTATTCCTTATATTTCATCATTCAACACTTGTACACCCAACTAGCATAGCTAAATGACGTCACACAGAAGCGGCGACGTTCTGTCTACACTCCTTCAAAACAAGTTCAGACAGGAAAGTCTCCCCACCCTCGAATCCACGTAGCAACATTATGAGAATGCCGGCAGTAACCTCCAAGCCACCAGAGTGAGTATATGGAACGTAAACACCCGACAGCGCTTTTCACCGTTTAAGCTTATTTACATCGTAATTTTTCAGGTATTCATCATACTTTTATACTACAACACGGCATATAGATCACAATACTTAACGCTTTATGATATTATTTGTTATGACCACCATTGTATACTCATTTATTGATTTAAATTCAACATTTCTAGCGTTCACCCTCTTCTTCTTCCTCTTCTTCTTCTTCTCATATCACACCTTTACCTTAGTCCTGTTCTCGTTCTCCCTCGTGATAGCAGAGAATATGTACGTAAATGATCGTTATTAGCTTAAATATTAAAGAAAATAACAACATTCTCCGTCAATTATATCTAAACAGCTTTTTCCTAGTTGTCCATGATTAAGGATTCTGGAATCAAGGTAGGCAATGTTTCTCTCAATAAGAGCATTCAGTAATTGATTTTGTAAATAATATCACTAATTTAAGCTTTATTTCGAGCCTCTAAGTCTGCTAGTTTGCAAGGTATTTAAATGGGCCCTTAGAGATTCGAACTAGACCCGCAGTATAAAAATTACCAATTTATCCATAAATCAGGACTAGAGTATTTAACTGAAGCGTTTAACTTTTTATTTCATAGCGCTATCTTTGTTTATTCACGAATAAATCGACTTTGAAGTAATTGCCCCCCTCCCGGTAATCGAACTATGAGTCGTAGGGATAAAATTTTCTTATATATCACTTTATGCGTCAAGTTACCCTAATTTGTCTTTACATCACTATTCCAAGTGTAACAAATCGCGATATAGCTCAAAATTCAATAATTCTCCGCAAGGTAGGAATCGAACCCACGATACCTCAACTCTAGAATGTTAGAAAATAATTGTCCTTAACGTGTTTTACCATATAAAGTTTATTTCAGTCTTCTAGCTTAAGCGATTCTCGAGATAATTAAATTCACCAAATCAGGATTGGAACCCAAGACTCCAGGATCCCGATCATACCACAAAGGAAAGCTTATTGCAATACCAATTTAATAAAGTTTATTCGAAGTTTTTATCACTAATAGTTTAGGAATTATTCCAATAACAAAAGTATTGATTGCACGGGAATCGATCCCTAGACCCCCGGTGATCTTGAAAGTTAGATCAAAAGATGCGCCGTTTTATTAGAAGATAATCACCGTTTACCGTATTTCGATATCTCATTTAGTTTACCAGCAATCAGCGATCAAAGAGTAGGGTACTTATGATGATTCTGGCCCAATTAGCATATCAAAGGGTTGCCGCTAATTGATTACACGTGTTTAACACGTGTTTTTTCACACCCCTCTTCCCTTTGTCGGTGAAAAGCCGACAAAGGGGCAACCCTCATTATCTGTCAGATTACCATCGACAAGGGTTGACGAGGGTTGACAGGTTAATTGCCCATGTTAACATGTGTTTAACATGTGGTCAATTACCGGGCGGCATTGACCTCAAAGGGTTAAGCCGGCTAAAGTACCCTACTCTTTGATCGCTGATTGCTGGTAAACTAAATGAGATATCGAAATACGGTAAACGGTGATTATCTTCTAATAAAACGGCGCATCTTTTGATCTAACTTTCAAGATCACCGGGGGTCTAGGGATCGATTCCCGTGCAATCAATACTTTTGTTATTGGAATAATTCCTAAACTATTAGTGATAAAAACTTCGAATAAACTTTATTAAATTGGTATTGCAATAAGCTTTCCTTTGTGGTATGATCGGGATCCTGGAGTCTTGGGTTCCAATCCTGATTTGGTGAATTTAATTATCTCGAGAATCGCTTAAGCTAGAAGACTGAAATAAACTTTATATGGTAAAACACGTTAAGGACAATTATTTTCTAACATTCTAGAGTTGAGGTATCGTGGGTTCGATTCCTACCTTGCGGAGAATTATTGAATTTTGAGCTATATCGCGATTTGTTACACTTGGAATAGTGATGTAAAGACAAATTAGGGTAACTTGACGCATAAAGTGATATATAAGAAAATTTTATCCCTACGACTCATAGTTCGATTACCGGGAGGGGGGCAATTACTTCAAAGTCGATTTATTCGTGAATAAACAAAGATAGCGCTATGAAATAAAAAGTTAAACGCTTCAGTTAAATACTCTAGTCCTGATTTATGGATAAATTGGTAATTTTTATACTGCGGGTCTAGTTCGAATCTCTAAGGGCCCATTTAAATACCTTGCAAACTAGCAGACTTAGAGGCTCGAAATAAAGCTTAAATTAGTGATATTATTTACAAAATCAATTACTGAATGCTCTTATTGAGAGAAACATTGCCTACCTTGATTCCAGAATCCTTAATCATGGACAACTAGGAAAAAGCTGTTTAGATATAATTGACGGAGAATGTTGTTATTTTCTTTAATATTTAAGCTAATAACGATCATTTACGTACATATTCTCTGCTATCACGAGGGAGAACGAGAACAGGACTAAGGTAAAGGTGTGATATGAGAAGAAGAAGAAGAGGAAGAAGAAGAGGGTGAACGCTAGAAATGTTGAATTTAAATCAATAAATGAGTATACAATGGTGGTCATAACAAATAATATCATAAAGCGTTAAGTATTGTGATCTATATGCCGTGTTGTAGTATAAAAGTATGATGAATACCTGAAAAATTACGATGTAAATAAGCTTAAACGGTGAAAAGCGCTGTCGGGTGTTTACGTTCCATATACTCACTCTGGTGGCTTGGAGGTTACTGCCGGCATTCTCATAATGTTGCTACGTGGATTCGAGGGTGGGGAGACTTTCCTGTCTGAACTTGTTTTGAAGGAGTGTAGACAGAACGTCGCCGCTTCTGTGTGACGTCATTTAGCTATGCTAGTTGGGTGTACAAGTGTTGAATGATGAAATATAAGGAATAAACGTGTTTCTAAGGGCGTTTTCTGTTAATTCCTTTTCCCTTTATTTCATTTCTTCTTTATTTCTTTGCCTTTCTTTTCATTGTTATATTAGAGGTTTTATATATACATGCATTGAAGTTAACGTGTTAAGACGCTTTCAAATAGGTTTATTTCTTTGTGGGAATGTATAGTTAAAATTAATGTCTTTGTCGTTGAATTATGTCTTCTGCATGGTGCTTCCGTGATGTCATTAGACTTGTAGGAACATGTTTGGAGGTAACAGACATTCCGTCGATGCTTGAGTGTGACGTCATAGGACTCTAATGCTTAAATTGATGAAATATAGCGAAAAAATTGGGTTTTTAAGCGTTTAAATAATGTTCAAGTGCTTCTATTGCTGTCATTCGATATCGTTAAAAGGTGTTTGTTACTTAAAGATGCATACCCACCGTTTCGCGTCTTAATTCTATGCCGGATTCGTTTCAAAGTACGTAAAAACGGAGAAAAGTAATAAAAATACGGATAGTTGATGACTAATATATAATTTACCCCCATATAAGCAGAATATACGTTTAATACTGATTGAAGCCGCTATAAGGCGCCACAAGCGCGATTTTGAGTTATATAGTTTCCTGAGAAGTGCATGCTTTCAGAATAAATACAGATTGCTCAGTCTTAGATAGGTATTCGGTAATTATCCTTCGAGTCGAGCAGATCAGCTTTCTTAGTGAAATTACCGTTCAATAGCTTTGACAAGTTATTAAGGCGAGTCAGTGGAAAGTGCTATAAGCATTTATTGACTTATATCATTTACAAGTGTTGCACTACATATTATAAAGATGTGGAATGGTGGAGTAATGGAATCGGTTCTGAATGCTATACCAGATTATAGATGCAGCAAATGTGAAAAGAGTTTTCTACGCGACTACCATAAGAAGAGGCATGAGCTGATATGTGGTGAGTTTTTCGAGTGTAAACATTGTGGTGATGTTTACGGTACTGAAAATCGAAGAGATGTACATGAAGGGCGCTGTGATAGGGCTATAGATGCTAAGAAAGTCAAATTGGAACCTACTAAGCATAAATTATTGTTAATGTCTCCTGATGAAGACGATGTTGTAGAATATGAAGCGGCGTTTCAGGATCGGCTGAAATCGTTTTTCATTCAATGCCCTGCAAGTCAGGATCTAAATTCATACCTGCAGCAGGCTAAGCAGCGCATAATAAATGCTGTTCAGAAGGAGCTGCGGGCTCATAAAAGTTTGAAAATTAACATTATGGCTGAATGTAAGTTTGTGAATGCTGTTGGGGACATCACTAACAAAGCCTTCAAAACGCGTAATAATGCCGTGTTTTTAGACAGTGACTTGGATGCCATCTTGGAAAAAAAATTCGAGAAACTTCGTGTTGAAATGGAGGAAAGTAAGTTGAAAGGCAGTAATTGGGCTCTTCTGAGTGTTGATGGCGTTCGACTACGTATTAACAAGTATAATCTTCTTCGAGGGAGCAGCTATATTCCTCTACCGTCATCTTTGGATGCGAAGAAAGCCTGTATAAACCCTCAGAACTACAACGATGAGAAATGCTTTATGTACGCTGTTCTGGCTAAGTTCATTCGAAATAAACCTCAGCGTGTTAGCAAGTATAAGGATCTCCAAGAAAAATACGATTTCTCGTGCGTCTCATTTCCTACGAGCTTGGGTGAGATCGCTAAATTTGAAAAACTCAATAATATATCCATAAATGTGTTTGGAGTGGATGATAAACATGAAGTGTTTCCAATAAAGGTGATTGATGAAGAATTAGATGATCATCGCGATCTCCTTCTGTTGAGTAATGCTACTGACAGATATCACTATGCTTATATAAAGGATTTTGAAAGACTTATTCGCCAGCAGAAAACCAAACATGATGGTCGAATTTATGTATGTAAAAGATGTTTCAGCCATTTTGATGACCGATACGGGCAAAGTGGAATGAAAAAATTAGAAGAGCACCGAGAAATATGTAGACAACATGGTATTGCTAGATGCGTTATGCCTACAAAGGATAACTCTATCGTTAAATTCAAGAATGTTGAGAGGATGTTGAAACTTCCTTATGTTATCTACGCCGATTTTGAATGCATTCTTACCCCTCTCCATACCTGCTCCTCTAACCCTGAAACCTCCTACACAACTCCCTATCAAAGTCATTCTCCCATGAGCTTTTGTGTTTATGTGAAGCCTTCGTCCAGTGTTGAACAACTAGAAACAACTCTTCCTACTGAACCATATGTTTACCGAGGGCCTGACGCTGCACAGAGGTTTATGGGATGCCTGATGGATCTGGCAAATAAAATAAGCGACTTATACAAATCTGCTAAACCTCTTAATCTTACAGCTGAAGAACAAGAATCATTCGATGCTTCTACAATATGCTACCTGTGTGAACATGAATTTACAGAAGATAATTGGAAGGTTCGCGATCACGATCATGTGTCCGGGGCGTACAGAGGATCTTTACACAATAAATGTAACCTGGCTTGTAAAACACCTAATTATATACCTGTCTTCATGCATAACCTTAGTGGGTATGACTCTCATTTCATTGTTAAGCAGCTAGGGTGTACTAGCGAAAGAATAGAGGTTATACCAAATTCAGAGGAAAGTTATATATCATTCTCCAAGTATGTTGGGGATATTAAACTCAGATTTGTCGATACTTTCCGCTTTCTCAGTACGAGCTTGGAGAAGCTTGCAAAGAACCTTGAAACGTATCCTGAAACAGCAAAGTACTTCGGAGCAGAGAATATTGGTTTGATGACACGTAAGGGGGTATTTCCCTATGATTACGTAACATCGTGGGATGCCCTGAACGATACATGTTTGCCTCCTAGGGACTCCTTCTACAACAGATTAAACAGCGAAGTAATCAGCAGTGAGGACTATGATCACGCTCTAAACGTGTGGAAGCACTTTAAGGTCCTAAACCTTGGCGAGTACAGTGATCTGTACTTAGTTTCAGATGTTCTTCTCTTAGCAGATGTCTTCGAGAAATTTAGAGACCAAACCCTGAAAAGTCATAAAGTGGATCCTGCACATTATTTTACCTCTCCGGGACTTACATGGGATGCTATGCTGCTGTATACTGGAATCGAGTTGGAATTGCTTCTTGATTACGATCAGCTACTCATGGTTGAATCTGGTATAAGAGGAGGGTTATGCCAGGTTTCTCACCGGTATGCGGAGGCTAACAACATCTATATGGAGCAGTATGATCCTCGTAAACCCTCTCATTTTATTACGTACGAAGACGCCAATAACCAGTACGGTTGGGCTATGTGTCACGCCCTTCCTTATGGTGGATTTACGTGGGTTTCTCCTGAGGATATACATCTCGGTTCGTTGAATGGGGATGATTCCTTTGGATATATCTTGGAGGTTGACGTGGAATATCCTGCAGAGCTGCATGAACTTCATAATGATTTACCCTTTCTGCCTGAGAGTATGAAACCGGGGGAATCCTCTTCAAAGAAACTAATTGCCCATCTTGGATCTCGAAAGAAGTATGTGGTACATTACATGGCCTTGAAACAGGCTCTAGTCATGGTCTACGACTGTCAAAGATTCATCGAGCACTAAAATTCCGTCAATCTTGTTGGTTAAAGCCTTACGTCGAATTTAATAATCGCCTACGACAGCAAGCAAGAAACGATTTCGAGAAGGATTTGTACAAACTTTTCAATAATGCGATGTTTGGAAAAACAATGGAAAATATTCGTAATCGTATGGATATACGTCTTGTGTCAAACTGCAAAACATTAGAAAAACTAATAGCCAAGCCTACATTTATCGATCGAACCATATACGCTCCTAATCTTGCAGCTGTTCATATGACTTCTCGTAAAATAGTGTTCAACAAGCCTATATACATTGGAATGAGTGTACTAGACATTTCCAAGACACTAATGTATTCGTATCAATACGATGTGTTACTTCCATATTATGGAGCTGAGAATCTTAAACTGTTGTATACGGATACAGATTCCTTCATCCATCGAGTGACTACAGCTGATATATACCAGGATAAATTACACATGCTTGAACATCTGGATACAGCGGATTACCCTGCTAACCATATATGCTATTCTACACAAAACAAGAAAGTGTTGGGAAAGTTTAAAGATGAAGCATGTGGTAAAATCATTCGCCGTTTCGTTGGTCTCAGACCTAAAATGTATGCTCTCGATATTGATGGCTCTGTGATAAAAAAGATCAAAGGCATAAAACATAGCGCCATTAAGCAATACATCAGCTTCGATAGTTACATGGAGTGCCTTAAAACCTTGAAAATCGTAAGAACCCCTATGAACTTAATCCTATCCCAACATCATAATGTTTCTACAGTTGAATCTAATAAAATAGCTCTGTCGCCTCATGATGACAAGAGAGTAATTGCAGAGGATGGAATATCAACGTATGCGTACGGGCATTACAGCGTCGCAACCCATGCGTAAGAGAATGCAACTTAGATCTCAAGATAATTATTTTCTCCGTTACGTCTCCTGTAGAAAATGAAAATTTTATCAACTGACTCCTCCACGCCTCCAATGATGTCTGACGAAGAAGGAAGAAAAAATAAAAAAAATCCTCACGTGGCTTCTCCGTGCTTCCCATGATGCTTGTCGAAGAATGAAGAATAAAAATAGAAATCATAAAAGGGGGCGTTAACTCTGCCACTAGACTTTAACTCTAGTGCTGGTCTCCAGCCCAGATAAAAGAGGAGAGGCGTATACCCTACTACCTTAAAGTAAGTATACCCTCATTAACTTTATATGAACAGAAGATTGTGTTAAAGTACTATCAAAGGTGTTGCTGAATCTCTTAAAAATATTGAGCTATAAGTACCTCAACATCTGCGGATAGATTATCTTTTAGTGATAAGTTTAAAAATCTATAAAGGGTTAGGAAAACAAAGTTGAATAAAGCTGCAAAGAACACTTAATAAGCAGGTTAGATCATAATAGGTGGGGTTACACTTAGAAAACTGCATGTAGTGTTCGAGATGTTACCGCCAGAACATACAGAACCAAGCAAAAGAGTCATACAGTTGTATACAATTCTGTGACCGAGGACAAAGGTAGCTGTAACAAGAACTTCAACATCAAATGTTAGGAGATCTAGTGGAAGTTTAAAAGCCCTATAAAGGAGGGAGAAATCAAAGCAGACTAAAGCTGTAAATAATACTCCAAAAGAACGTGGGACTACCTCGGGTTAGATATGGAGAAAATGTCAAACATACTATATACAATAGCTGCAGAATATGACGGTGGTGTAGGATATGGTTACGCTGGTGATGATGATGATGATGATGATGATTATGATGATGATGTAGGTTATTGTGGCGCTGGTGATGGTGGAGGTGTTGGTGCTGGAGATGTTTGTGGTCTTGCAAGTTATAGCGCCGCTGGTGATGATGGTTTTTTTTGTTGGGTTAGGTTAGGGTGGTGGTGGTGGTGGTGGTGGTGGTGGTGGTGGTGGTGGTGGTGGTGGTGGTGGTGGTGGTGGTGGGATAGGTTAGGTTAGGATAGTCTTAGAAGGAATGTGTGCAACGTTTGACGTGTTACCATTAGAACCTACAGAATTATGCAAGAGAATCGTTAAATGAAGTTTGCATGTATAGCATACTGGAACAGTGTACAAAGACGGATACAATAGCTATTTGAATAACAAGGTTACAACGTCTTCTAATGTTAGTTTACGAAAAGAGCCGGAGGGAGGAGAAAAAGAAGCCTGTATAATGTTAAATAACGTTGAAGAGATGTCTGCAAAGAGGTTTGTGGTTAAGTTAGGTTAGTCTTAGAAAGACTGTAAGCAATTCTCTAGACGAGGACATCATACATTTACAAAAGGATGGAATTTGGTCATGAAAGCATAACAAATCGCTAAAAGGGCTCCATATACTCCTTAAAAACATTAAACCATACTAACGACGTGAAAACATAGAAAATACCAACGAAGCTGCAAAACATTCCTTAAAATCTCTAGAATACCGCAAAAATGGCTAAAATACTTACCAACTCCTAAAATAGCACTAACATACCATGAAATGTTAAGAAATCGTTAGGGTTCGCATGTCGGGGGGTGTAATACCTTCAAGGTAGCTAAAGTTGTTGGAGGAACGTCTCCAAAAGAAAGTGAAATATCTAAGCTTGAAACGGCATGTTGCAAAGGTCAGAATAGGTTATAGAAGAATATAATGCTCGTGTAAAATGGGATGAGATAGGCTAGGTTAAGTCAGGTTAATAAATAGGAAGGTTTGCGCTCCCTTAGGTTAAGTAACGTTAGATTAGGTTAGAATATGATGCTTAGTTTATGTGAAATTATGATAGACCATATAGTAAAAAGAGTAGGGATTAGATGAGCAAAAGGGATGAAGAATGAATCATTAGATGAGGTGTTAGGTTAGGTTAGACGAGTAGAAGTATGGGGCTTAGGCTAGGTTAGATTAGGTTAGGATAGGTTAGACGAGTAGAAGTATGAGGCTTAGGCTAGGTTAGATTAGGTTAGGATAGGTTAGGTTAGACGAGTAGAAGTATGGGGCTTAGGTTATGTTAAATTATGAAAGTTCAAAGTAAAAAAGAGTGGGAGCTAGGTTAGGTTAGGATAGGTTAGACGAGTAGAAGTATGGGGCTTAGGCTAGGTTAGGGCCACTATGTGGGGCGAGGTGTCATGTTGGGGTAACATATTCAATCAAGATAGAAATCTCTTGCGTTAGGAGGTTTGCATCGATACAGTGAACGACATACTCAACTGCCAGTGACGCTCATAAACATACATGCACTGCTATAGGCCTTAAACATTATCCCTAGAGTCAGCCTCAAACCCCTACAACGTCCTGCTTCCCCTACCACCTTACCTAGTAATGCTTAGATTACGCATGGCGGCCATCTTGCCCATAAAAAAGTGGCCCAGCTCTGTCCTAATCTACCTACTAATATGCATTTAAATATTATAAAAAGTAACGTAAAGTATATTCATTTCTATTAGTATAGTTCAGTACTGCCAACTGAGGAAAAGGAAACACAAAAATTACATGTATTTGGATCTTCTCTTCATGTTATAACAGAAAACCAATTTTATTTTTAAAACTTTATATCATAGTCAAACGAAACATCACATCCTAAATAACCGAAATGTTGTAGACCTGTTCTATAGTGTTTTATTGATTACTATTTTAGACCTTATCGGGTATTTACCCGGTGATGCCATTATTTTTGTTTTCATTACCGATATATTTAAATTGTAAGTTTTCTCCAACTCAAACGTGGCTGCTAGTAACATATTCTCATTTTCTGCCAGAATAACCTTAGGTATATCATAAACGTATCAATTTATTTCAGTATTATTGTAGTTTACTTCTTTTTGAAAAATTAATATTGTTGTCTAATGCGACTCCGTCGCCATATCACTGGTTATTTTACGTGGCCCCACCCCATCCTTCACTACAGCCAGCCTCTGGCATTAAACTCCCGAAGTTCTACTTTGAATGGACGGCATTTAACAACAATTACGAAGATAGACTGTACCACGTCCCTTTAAATAGAAGGGCCAGAAGTAGTGTGTTGGATAGATGAGTAAGTAAGGCGGAAGAAACAAAAGTGACAGATGAAAGCAAGAGTTTGATTAGCGATGTTTATCGACATACACTCGCACACCACGAGTTTTCTAATCTCGCCTGCAGATAGCATGACGGCTGCTCCGAGGCTATTTATCTTACGTGCTGGCCTACTTTCTTTCCACATCGATCACACCTTTACGTTTATTACTCTTTGGATTTGTTTACTCTCACTTTGGCGCGTTCACTTCAACTCAGCGACATTAATTTCACGACAGACTTCGAACGTAGAAGCGCGCCTAATATTCCCAGCTTTGCAGCATTTTAATTTTCAGTTCCTCAAGCTAAAACTATAAAACTTAAAATTACATTTAAATTAACAGCTTATAGTTTAGAAACTATAGCATACTATGTTTCTTCATACTGCCACTATGATTTATTCTTTTTTCTTCTGTCTAAATTGTAGTTGTTTTCTTCTTTTTTCAACTGGAAACCTTCGAAATTTTGTGTTAACTTTCTTAACTTCACTCTATTCTGTATTATTTCATTAAGTCTTTTCCTTATCCATTACTTTCGAATATACGCTTGAAATTTTGTTTTGTAATTCCACTATTGCCCAACGTCATTAAATGATCGAATCATCTTTTTCTTCTTTTCCTGGTTGTATCTGAAATCTTTTCATAGTATTTACTTCATTTTTCCTGAATCTCAACTGTCCTTGTTCAGTTTGAATTGGATCCAAGATTTTCCTTAAACTTTTTCTTTCCTTCTTTTCTAATGCTTCCGACAAATTATTATTGTTATTAATTTCTTCACTTGATCATTGTGCTGTTGAACTTGTTTTCTGCCAAAACCACGTGCACGTGAAATTGGGCAGAAACGTGGCCGCCGCATTACGTCATCTTGCCGCAGGCTCCATTAAAATGCTCACTAAAGCTTGAGTAATGTGATTTGTGAGGGTTTAATTGAATTTCTGCGGGTGACAACGCCCGTCCTGCATCTGCTGCAGGCGATTCCTTGCTGCCGCACAAATCGGCCAACAAGCCATCCAATAATAAACGCATCATACATCTGAGTATTATTTTTACATAATAAACCACGAAGTGATACTTTGACTACCCCTGTGTTGGTAAGAAAACAAAGAGAAACAAGAATAGAGCGTTAAAAAAGCGGCATTTCGCGATAAAGTGCGCGTTTTGAAGCGGGCTATCCATAAAGATAAGCGGTCAAAGGCAGGTCTTGCGTTTGTTCAGGAACACGCCCCTCTACGTCATTTACCTGGGGTCATAAACCTTTGATAGCCTAGCATAGCCTACCCTACCCAACTCCTTCTAAATATCCCTCTTTCAAAGTAATTTGGCACATCACAAAATTACTTGTAGATGTAATATCCCACGATAAATATACCCTATTGTGCCCCTATGTATGTAACCAACATTTTATGCAATGAATAAATAATATGTAGTAGTCTATTATTTTCTTCATATTTTTGTTACGTAGAGAAGAAATTGTGTTTCATCAAAAAAAAAAAATTATATATCGAGACTCCTTTGGAAATATAAGTTTTGAATCCCCTAGATTAAAAGAAGGCATATTTAGAAAATACCTGTATCTGCATATGTGTGTCTATGAACACTATATCTCAAAAACGAAGTTTTTTATTTTATAAAAAATTACTCTAACGATGTTTATTAAAATACGGACACGGCGTACAACAGGGAACGGTCGGGGTCGGACTGCTTCACACAACATACCAGGTCCGCGAGCGGACAACGTTTTAGGTCCAGTTGCCTCGTGCGACTGCTGTGTGTACGTGACTAACAACGAAGCGGCTACACAAAAGGGTTTTTTTCCAGAGCTTTTGAGAAAAATCTAAGTCTTTATTCGTTATTCGCATTTTACCTACAAGGAAATTAGCAGTACGATAATTTGTAAAAATATTTATTAATATGCAGAAGAGTAAGAGTTTGTAAGAATAGCAGCAGTTGTCGACACGCTAGACGAGTAGGGGAACCAAGGACGTGACAGACATAATGGACGGTTCAGATCAAAGTGTGCACAGTGTAAACATTGGCCGGTCTCTCCAGGGAAATAAAGTCACTGGGCAAGATTTCCTTCATTACATGCCACACCCTGTCTGACCAGGTCACGCGCACCACACATCGATCCCCAATCACATTCTTTACTTAATTATGTAAACCTTTCATCGCCTTCAAACACAAATTAGCTCTCTACAGGTGCATCTACTTCAATCTACATAATACAAATAAACATCTTTTAAGACCTGGTTGCTATGTGATGATGTTGAAAGTTCGTTGTCTTTGCATAAGCAGAACATAAAAATCACGAATAACGACTTTACAATTTAGAAAAGTATAAATATTTGTAAATTCAAATCAATAATAAGAAATGTCTCGGAAATAGTTAACTACAAACAGAAAAGAGAAAGAATTTGAAATAAATTGTATGATTTAATGAAATTTATTTTTTATGTAGCAAGATTTATCTTTTACTAGTTGTTCAAGTAGCAATGGGAGAGATACGGAGGGGGTTCGGCACTGAAGCCATACTTATTGAACCTATGTCCCCAAGTGGGCACCCCCGGAAGGAAGGATAAGGTGAGAGGAGACACCGCGCGGCCACATCCAGACTAACAGCGCATATGGTTATGCAAAAGTCATTCAGAATGAAGAGAAAAAGTATCTGTATGCAATTTTAACAAAACTCATTGGAGTAATTTTTTAGAAAAATCAGAATATTTGGAAAATGTTCCATGTAAAGGATACTTTGCAGTGGCGGATTTTCTTGAATGTTTTCGGGTCGTCTCCTTTAAAGATGCGGAACTTAGAGATTTTTCCTAAAAGTTTCATTTTTTAAATTTTTGGACCTCCAAACGTGTATCTGGTAAAATCTGGGTATTGAATTTTTGGGTGGAGTATAATAGTTTGTTTACATAGTAAAGAGAAGGGAATAACTTTAGTAACATTTTCAGTTTGGAATAAGCACGAGGCGAGGCAAGGCGGTGCGGTGCGTATTTCTAAATAAGACAAGCACAATAATTCCCATGGTCGATGATGACTAACCGAGCCATGGCCTGTTAAGGCGGAAGAGACATTAACACTTTGGGCAGCGAGCGTAGGCCCTGAACACAATGGACCGTGATGTAAGAAAACACTGTTGCCACATACACCATTCCTTATGGGAAACACTAACTATGGCATCCTTGCATAAATCTAGGAAATGGCTCATGTCACGAAAAAGGTTGAGATAAATGAATACCTAAAAATGATTTACTTCTTTTAATTTCAATAAACTTCCTATTTTATTAATATTTCCTTATAGATATAATGGAAATGCATTTTATTTGCTATGAAAATATCTTATCAAAATTATTAGGAATTTTAAAAAATTCAAAATTTTGGACATTTTTTCCATGTAAAGGGTAGTTTACTTACCCTACTTTTCGTTTTTAACTATGCTGTAGACAGACACAGGGATCATTTTGTAAAAGCGTTATTTTTGGATTCAGGGGACTTCAAAATGTGTATCTGTGGTGAAATCTCGCATGGAATGTGATACTACTTGATAGAAGCATACAATATTGGCAGTAAATGTTCCATTGCAATAAGCACGTTTAGGAAGCATATCGGGATTGCCGCATTTGACCGAACAATTGGGCTGAGGTTCTGTGAAGAGACGGTGTTCAAGTTCAGGCGTTCATCGGCCTCCCGTATACATACATTATTCATGTTCTGGACCGGACAGGGAAAGTGTGAGAAAGTCGACCTCGACAGCTAACACTGACCTGGTTATCTTCTTCTTCTCCTTGGTTCGATGTGTCTGCGATTCCGATATACATAGATACTCCACACTCTTTCTGTGCTCTGTTTTTACTTTCGGCACGATGAAACGCAAATATCGCCTCAATTACTGACTTCTGCATTGTAACACTAGGAGTGGTGCGACCCTTAAAAGTAGCAGCTAGATTCACCCTATATAACTTTAGTATAGACGTTCATTTGCACCAGTCCAAATGTTTAACAAATAGACCTATGCATTTCCAGCAATTTTTAGGTTAAGAGACTCTGAAGGTTCATTCTACTAATATAGAATAATGCAACCAAACTCAAAATGATTCAAACTTTATTTACCAGGTTAATCCCTTAGCAAATTAAATACATATTTATCTTATTCTTGGGCTTACAATTACATTCAACATTACAACAAAAGAGAAAACAGAATATTTGGACAAAGGACTTTTAAACAGATTTAATCGATGTTATATTATTGAAGCGCAATCTGACCGCAAGAGGAGCAATGCAAACAAAACAAAAACACAAAGCGGCCACGTTTATCGGGGAACATTTGACTGTACATACCCCGCCCAATGGAAAATTGTTGGTTTTGAAACAAGCATACGTGGCGATAGGTCAAATGGGGCATTCAAATCGACCTTGCCCTTTCAAACATCATACCCTGTTCAATATCCTGCGTACTGATGTTGCACTCGCATGGCTTTCTCTACTCAGTCTTCTACAAACACTTCATGTTAATACGACATTTGTACAGATGGTTTTATTACATATTTCCTTACAGGTACAATGGGAATAGGAGAGTAAGAATACAGTAGACTTAAGGGACAGTCAAATAGTTTAAGAACTGGTCGCCATGTAATGACTGCCATTTCATTATCTTTGTCTGGCCAAGAGGGGAAAAGGACAACACCAAAGAATAGCGACTTCCCATTTGAAAATGTAAGTATTTGAAAATGCAAACTAAAAACAAGAAATATCTCGGAATTGGTTAAACCCACAATAAATAAATATGACACAATGTGTGTGCTTTAAAGAGACATAGTAAATAGTAATAATCCCTGGCGCAACAGCCCTTCGGGGGCCAAGACTTACCGACCGGCCGCTGCGTGCCCCACCTCGCTATTTATCAATTACGAGCTCTAGCTGCTCATTTGCCCCTCAGGCACTTAACGAGGCTGAGTGCGCCCCGCAACCAGTCTCCCAGCGGAGAAAAAATATAATTTTTGAAACACATCCTCTACTACGTACTTGTAATAGTTGAGGAAATATTCTATTCTACCCAAAAATTCAAATACATGTTTTGAGACTTCCTGAATGAAAAAAGAAATGCATTTTTAGAAAAAGCTCTCTGAGTGTCTGTGAACGTCTTATTTCAAAACGAAAAGTTGGTTAAAAACCACACTTAATATGTAAGTTTAGCATCTTTCAAGGATGCTACAGAAAGTTCTTCAAGAAAATCCTTCACCTCGAAACTACCCTTTATACGGAACATTTTCCGAAAACTTTGATTTTCTCAAAAATGGCTGTAAAGATTTTCATTAAAATGCCGCATGCTTATGATATTATTAGTTATACAAAAGTAATTCAGAATATCTCTCAGATAAGAGAATACTCGTACGTTCACGGGATTTGAACACGTAACTTCCCTCCGTTTTCCTCTTCAGCACATGACGCAACATTTTAAATCTGTAAATTTAAAAGGCTGGCTGTGTGACGTCACTACTCCCTGGGGTCAGTGTGCCTAGCTAATCACAGTGACATCATTTTGGTCACCACTGTCGCCAAATCTCCAACACTTCACCCGAGAGATACCTAATCACTGAAAACATGCCATTTCACTTTTTCCTAATTTGTACTTAATCTTACATTCACAAAAGTGTTAATGTACTAAGAAACAATGCGCACTTTAATTAATAAAACTGTGTTACACTCACATGACTTTCTCTACTCTTCTACTAACCATTCTTACAAACTCTTATTCCTATATCTTCTTCATGTTTGTTGAGATAAACATTAGTACAAATTATCTATTATTAATTTTCTCCTAGGTACAAAGGGAATGTGGGAATAGACTTAAGTGACAGTCAAATATTTTAAGATCTGAATGCTATGTAATAACTTCGAAATTCGATTCTCTTTGCGTGGCCAGAACATAAAAGTAAGTGTTCGAAAATTGAAACAAATAACAAGGAATATCTCGGAAACGGTTCAGTCTACATAAAAATATATTTGATATAAATTATTGTGTTTTAACGAGGTCTACATTTTTATGTACATACAGTAATATTTTGTGTATCTCCTACAGTTTACCAGTTATACAAAATCCATTCAGAATAAAGAGGACTTTTCAGAAAATTCACAATATATATTTAATTTGTTATGAAAATATATTAAACATACATATAATATTTTAATCCAAATTGTGAGACTTTTTGAGAAAATTAACATTTTTAAAGCTTCCTTATTAAGGGTTGTTTGAGGTGGGGGATTTTTTTTTAATCATGGGAGCTCAAAATGTGTATTTGCATTGAAATCTCTGTTATCCCAATTAACATAAAGTGAATATAGGAATACGCGTTTTTAAGAAATTGCTTCTAAGAGTGAGTAGGGAAATTCATGTGAATGTAGAAATTATATTTTTAAAAATAAACGTTAACTTCAGTCCACAGAAGTATCTTTGTCATTTTTATACATAGGTAATATTTTACAACGCACGTTTTTGTCAGTCCGTCACGTGCTGCTAGAGTGTACCTCTCTTCGAGATTCTCTGCAACTGCCTGGCAGACTTACAGAGGTCTTAGCGGACGACAAAACAGCGGTTGATACAGTTTTTAAGTTTTTAGCGGAATATAATATTAGTTTGAGGATTTAAAATTTTAGACATTTCTTTTTATGCTTTTTGACATATTTATCACCTTGTTTTATATCTGGCTATTGCCATGAACTTTTTAAGGGCGTAGATGACCTCGAAGCTGAGCGCTTTAAACCAAACCCTCCCTCCGTCGCCGCAGAACTATATGAGAAACAGTTATATCTGTACTAGATTCCACAATATTCACTTATCAATGAATCTAATAATTAAACCCATATCTTAGTTTTAGTTATGGGAAATAGCACCTCAAGGTGATAAAATGAAAACGATAAAACTTGTACGATGCAAATTAAAGGTGTTTGTATTGCAGTGGTAGATAAGCGAAAGGACCTCCAAATGTGATTATTTCCACACAAAGGTTCAAGGCCCTGGGATTCTCACGGGAAGGTCGTCACAGATGACTCAGGTGACGTGGCAACACTTCCGGCAACTCGTACCAACGTAACAAAGGACGCATCTACATCTTCCCTTGTACAATACATACATAGATAACATATAAACCTACTTATAGAAATAAAACACACGATAGATAACATACAGATAACATTATATATAAGAAGCATACATAGATCAAACAGATACATAACCATTCTTACAAACTCTTATTCCTATATCTTCTTCGTGTTAGTTGAGATAAACATTTGCAGGAATTATCTGACTGCTTATTTCCTTGTAGGTACAAGGGGATTAAGGGAATACAGTAGACTTTGAGCGATAGTCAACTTCCTATACGTAGTAAATGGAGTAAAAAGGTGAATTTTCCTCGTTGGTTCTTATTTTGCTGTTTTCTTCTGAGAAGACGTGTCATCATAAGGAAGAGAGGTAATGGACTCTGTGACAGGAATTTCCTTTCTACTGTAGCGGTTCACACCTCTCTCCCCTCCCCGCCCCTCACTTCCTCCTGCACAACAAAAGAACACCACGCACGTCCCAATCCGCTGAATGACGGCGTGTGTGTAGCAGGCATTTAGCGGAACACGTTTATACGCTAGGTTGGCAACCGGCCAGGTTGCAACTCATAGAACACGGTACCTTGGCAACTGTCAGCACGTGTTGAGGCAATACACTTACTTGTCTTACTGCCAAAAGTATTTATAGTAATAGTAATAATAATAATAATAATAATAATAATAATAATAATAATAATAATAATAATAATAATAATAATAATAATAATAATAATAATAATAATAATAATAGCTTCCGTACAAAGTAAGTTAATTCAAGTTGATAGATATAGAGAGCAGCACGCGATCTCTCGCCCCCGCAGTGTCGCAATGCCTAATCAGCACTGCACAGTGATTTGTAACCGCGCTACTTTAATACACACCCACGTGACAAATTAATGGGAACGCTTCTCCTTTGATCAGCACTTCTTTCCGGCGGCTTGCACGCACTTTGTTATCACATACTGCGGTATGTTTGGTAATACAAGAGAAACATGTGTGTGTGTGTGCGCGCACGCGCGGGGTTCATAGCGAAACTTGAGTCGTGCTATGAAAGAGCCTTTGATTTTTCCGAGAGATTCCCGTGAAATATAAAATAACCCCAATACGCAAATGTTTCATTTCAGCAACCTTTTACAGTGTCATGTTTCCAAAAACATATAAGGTGAACTTGTTTATATTTGACAGCTACTTTTTAATACTTTGCAAGTTGATTGCCAGGTAGTGTATTTGATTTACATAACATATCTAGTCTCCGATTTTAACATACGCACGCCTAAACAATGTAAAGATCGGCTTAGAAGCGCATTTGGCGATGTCTAAAACAACATTAATGTTGATGAATTTGGTGAAAAACGACCAAGAACTGTTGTACTGTTGGAGCAATGGTCGACGGACGGACATGTTATGAATTTATCAGGACGACATTGGACATTGGTATGAGTCAAATACAAAACATTTTACATCAACAGTTAGACGTGAGAAAACTTTGTTATTCATGTATTCCACATAAACTGACTCAAAACAACAACGTATTGATTGATGCACAAAACTCTGGGTCCGCACGAACCCCATATGCAGTGCACGGTTAAACACACTGTGAAATCAAGCTGTAAAGTTGGTGGTAAAAATACTATTTGCACCTACCAAATATATTCCCATAACAGAAAAGAGAGTGGTATTTATCAGCTATCAGCCGCCATTAAATTTTGTGTCTGCCATAACTGACTTTTGTTTTGGGGGGGGGGGGGATATTGTGAGTGTGGTTATGTTGAAGAGACAGAAGTCGCAGCACAGAGCCCTTGAGGAGGGAATTAGCACCACGCGCCGGTCGGCCGGTCGGCCGTGTGCGATGAAAATGCATAATGAAAGAGCGAGCATGCAGGAGAGTCCTCTGTCAGTAGCAGGAGGGTGACTGTCGGCAACAAGAGAGCTCTTACAGCATGCTCCCAGGCAGCTAAATACATTGTATCATGTTCAGACACGTCGCAGGCACGCACACTGCCACTCATATTCCCTCCACGCACAACATTCACAATATATACAGCCATTTGAGAGCAAAACAAAATATTCGAAAATTTTTCCATGTAAAGGGTAGTTTACGGCGGAACAATTTTCTTCAAAATCTTCGTGTCGCATCCTTAAAATATATTAAGCTTAAATACCAACTTTCGTTTAGAAATGAGGCACACAGAATGAGCTGTTATGCACCGTGAGCAGATTAACAGTGGGTACAGGCAGTAATTATGTTTTATTCCCAGATTTACATAGAAGGGAACTTGTTTTTGCCGTGACATTTGTAGAGCCGAGGGCACTGCACCTTGGAGTCGGTCACACGCTTGCTTATCTTCATCTCGCGTGACTCATATTCACCTTCCACTGGATTTATTGTCAATGTTTCAACGACCTGCTCCATATCAACATTTAAGAATTGGAAAATTCAGAAAAATAACAAGAAATATCTCGGAAATAGTTCATTCCACACAAAAAATGTATTTGATACAAATTGTATACTTTAACGAGATTTGTATTTTTGGACACTTTACCAGTTATACAAAAGTTATTGAAAATGAAGAGGACTTCACGCTCTATTCACAAGAAATTCAGGATATACATTTCATTTGTCACACGCAAATTTTCAAAATAAGCGCTACTTTCTTAAAGTTCTCAATTAAATTATGATGTTTACGACTAGAAGTAGACAAACGCAATTTCCTTTATCTTGACACCACACACTTTATTCATACTGTAGATGTATTTTCTTTGTTACTTTTTCAATTTAGGGGAATGTCGGGACAGGAAATGAGTTGTGCAGCGTTATCTGCCTTCTTTTGTTCTTCCCTGGCAGGCGGGCAGGCAGACAGGTATACCTATCTTCCTTCTATTGTTAAAGGACATAGTACGTATCCATGACAACCAAGGCCCTGTCTCACGCTGTGTATGTGCTCCAAAATCCTTCTACCATTTCAATACCACCACCACTTTTACCAACTACAAACCACCTCATCATGGAAACCTTTTTCCAACATGTTGCTTTTGTCAAAATGGCTCTAACGATTTTTATTAATTATGACTTTTGTATAACTAGTAAACTTTTTCATTTTAATTTATTTGTTTATTTATATTTACATACTCATTTAATTATTTTTTTTATTCATTTATTTTTTGAGTAGAGTGAGCCATTTCCGAGATATTCCCTGTTATTTGCTTGAATTTTCGAGTACTTGTAGTTTTCTCAAAAAGAAATTTCAAAGTCATCACATAGCGACCAGAAAAATATGACCGTCACTTAGTCTAGTGTATTCGCATATTCCCCTTGTACCTACAAGAAAATCAACAATAAGAAAATTTGTACAGATGTTTATCTCAACTAACACGAAGAAGATATAGGAATAACAGTTTGTAATAATAGTACAAGAGCAGAGAAAGTCATGTGAGTGCAACACAGCAGATCTTTGTTTTTTCATGTCATCACAAAATGATTATCTGTACCTTTTGGTGGAAGATTGAAACTTTGCCCATCCACTCTGCCTTAATAGATTTTAAGGGGTGGTAGGGGGTGAAGGAAATCAGCTGAGAGTCCTTCAATTTCACTTGCCGCCGAGTTCCGCAAGAGAAAGGCTTGGTGACGTCATACGGAACAATGGACCACTAAATTAAGGGTTTAGTTGAGAATAAGACGGTAGAGGAGTTCCTTAGACGTTGGTTAATTAGTGCCCTGTCCTCCGGGACAGTGAGAATAGTGCGGTCCCTAAACTGTGGTTCGCGACACAACTGTGGTTCACAAACGTGCAACACCAAAATTAACATGAAAATGAACTAAATGCGTAGCTATCAGTGCAAGAGAAGTGAGAAGTTTTGGGAACATACCCAGTTGAAAGGCACGGCATCAACAAAGTGGAAGCATTCACTTGTCTGTCACCTAGTCTACACTTACCTGAAACAAAAAGAGAGAAGACATGAGTCAGTAAAGGGGGGCTTGTGTAAGGTTTCAACACCCCACACTTGGTGTGCTTTCCTTCAAAATACTCTACTTACTTAAACATACAAACTCGTATTTACATTCCACCTTAAACTTCAATAACAACATTTCACTCCTATCAACACATTTATGGGAACGTGGTACTAAGTGTTAAATTTTCTATATTGTTATAGGTATAAAATCAATCTCACATGGCTGATCACCCGTGAAGCCTTAATTAATGAAGTAAAAAAGTTTTATCGAGAATTCAATGCAATAAAACAATATTACGAATGACGCACACGTGTCTGTAAAAATATTAAGTAAACAAACAAAATGAAAGTTTCATTAACCTCTAATGTATTCTTCCTCAACCAGGAATTCTGTGAAGAAGCATCAAAATTGAAACGTATTTCGATTAAATGCAGAGGAAAGTAACGGGTAAAGGTTATTTGCATGTTACGGATATTTAAAGTAGTAAATAGATCTAATTCTGTGACGGAAATGTCACGTAATGAAGGGACGTGAGATTAGCAAACATCTGAAGCTCACCTCGATCCGTAACGTCACTTCCGGCTCTAAGAATACGCCTGTCTGCCTGCCTCATCACACCCACCAAACTCTCGTGGTGGCCTACTTTCATAATATTGGCACTCGCTTTTGTAACCATCTGCCACCATTCACACAAATTATTATACACATTAGTAATAATAATAATAATAATAATAATAATAATAATAATAATAATAATAATAATAATAATAATAATAATAATAATAATAATAATAATAATAATAACAACAACAACAAAAATAGCAAGAAGATCTTAATGTTAATTTCGATTGTCACACGCACTTATTGCCTCATTTGTTTTCTTAGAACTCATAATAAAATATCGTATATATTCATATTTTTTCTACTCTCTTGAACCTACTCCAAATCTTGTTCTGTAATAACACTTTTAGATAAAATCACTTCCGAACGCTAAATATCGTAATATACATTTAATGCACTACAGTGTTTCGAACAACAATAACTATAACTGTATAGAATGCTCTAAAACAATTCAAGACCAAGCCACGCACACACGAGTAATACGATGGCGTCCACAGATTATTACGGCGTCTAAACAGAATGTTGTTTTAAAATCTATTGGTTGGCTTCTCTGCAACGGGTTCAAAAACAAGAGCTCCTGCGGCTACAGCATGGTTATATTTTATCAACAGTTGGCAGAACTAATGCAACCTAACAGATGGAAAATCACCAAATATAACCAGACTGCACCATAAGTTGGTGATAGAGCTGCAAGTATGGATGTTTGTTGGTGTCCGAGGAAGCTAGGAGCCAAGGCGTCTCGACCTTGTCTGCTGGCGACGCTCCAGGATAAACTGGGACGAGTTTCGGGGAATACCGTACTGCCCAACTATATAAACCAACTGTACGTCTTAAAACATTCCAGCACTGGAGTCTTATTCAAAGCATAGTCTCTTACCATTGTCTCCAATACGTTTATTACATATTTTCTTGTAACTACAAGGGCAATATGTGAATACAGTAGGTTTTAACCGGTAATCAAATATTTTATGAGCTAGTTGCTATCGTTTGGCTTTGAAATTCCTTTCTCTTTGCACGGCCAAAAGAGTAAGTGAATAAAGACTGACAGACACACACACATGGACCTTTTTCTAAAAATGCTTTTTTTTAATTCAGGGGCCTCAAAACACATTCCCGGTGAAATCCCGACATCGAATTTTTGAGTAGAAATTAATAGTAATTAGTAGTAGAGAAAGTAAAAATATACATTGACGAATTAATTACACATGACATTATTTCTATGCTTGAACGAATATGCAATCAAAATAAGAACGACATGAAAAATACCGACTGTACAGCGAAGTCTGGTTCATATCGGATTGTTTTGATTTGCCGCTCGCTCCCTATATGCTGTTTAACCTTGACCAATTGTGGTACAGTTATACGTAGCCTGTTTCATCGGTATCCAAATTTCGCTGCCTGCAACAAATAAGGGGCCGTTTTCCACCGCAGAGCAGGCAATGAAAGTGAGACGCGGCAAAGTTACATAGAGTAGACCTTAAACTCTCTTGGCACTGTAAACAACTAAGCTATGACGTCATTGTAAGTTTTGAGTGTATTAAATATTCAGTGGTGTCAGATGAAAGTCGTGAAGGGACATTTTGTTACTAACGAGGCTGGAGACGGAGACAAAGGAATGGGAAGCAGATTCGCAAGGCCCGGCCGCGAGTTCGCGGGATCAATGGGACCGGAGAGAGCCAATCAGAGCTCAGCATTGCCAGGAACCTTCTAGAGCGGGGAGAGGGGATGCAAAACGCCCCCGCACAATAAATGTCAGGTTGAGGGTCGGCAGGGCAGGCACGGTGCCTAACATTCACACTTCCATCTCGCTTCACTTTTCATTCACAGACAAGTATTGCCGACTTTTCGCAATACTTTCACGCCTTATGGCAATTCCCAACAACTTTCATACTACCTATCAAGAGAGAAAGAATCTGATATGTGCACTCATACAACTTTCTCTACTCACTCTTGTACAGAGTATTCTTACAGACACTTTATGTTAATAGAGATGAATATTTCTACAAATACTTTTATTACATATTTCCCTGTAGATACAATGGGAGTATGGGAATACAGTACACTTAAGCGATCGTCAAATCTTTTAAGAGATAGTGACTACCTGATTGCTTTGACATTCCATTCTCTTTGCATAACGACGGTATCACAAAACGAATAACGACTTACCACTATAAAAAGTGTAGCTATTGCACAATTGAAAAAAAAAATTGAAACTTGTTATAAAAGCTTTTAATCATTTTATTGCATTTGAAAATATTTCTCCTTAACATCGATACATTTTAAAACCATTACAACGATGTTTTTGTAATGTTCTACTGCTTCATCTGGTGACCAAAAATGATTCCACGTATTTTATATTTAATTTTTGTAAACAAAGGAAATCACAAGGTGCTAGGTCAGGGATGAGGTTTTTTTTTCTTTTTTTTTTTTTTTCCAGAGTTTTTCTGCATCAATCAATACGTTGTTGTTTTGAGTCAGTTTATGTGGAATACATGGACAACAAAGTTTTCTCACGTCTAACTGTTGATGTAAAATGTTTTGTATTTGACTCATACCAATGTCGTCCTAATAAATTCATAACATGTCCGTCCGTCGATCATTACTCCAACAATGACAATATTTTCATCAGTAACAACACTTCCTTCATTACTAAGAACAGACAGATCGCTTTTGAATTCATGTAACTATTATAAATTGTCTTAGATGGAAATTATTCGTCAGATGATTTTATAAGCCGAATGAACTCTGAACAGCCACCGCATCACCTGTGAAGATGCCACGCGTAGCCGATGACGAAACACCCACTAGACCACGGTCTACAAGCCCGGATAGTATATTCAATCATCAAACAAAATTAATTTTTAATCATTATTTTAGGATTACAGCTGCTTTAGATAAAACATTAGACGTTATAAGAATAGTGTAGAGGAGTGACTAGAGAAAATTATGTCCAAGCCTTTTTTCACCTTTCTACTAATCGAAATATACATTTGCAGCTGTGACAGACAAATGTGTAGAAAATAATAATGGATATACATATAATACATTATACAGCTTCTACATGAAGTATTATTTATTTCTTCAGTAACGGACGGAGCAACGTAATTTACGTACGGTGTGTGTATAACGGCAGTTATTAACAATTAGGACGAAATGCTATAAATACCTATCAGTTGAGTTTCGGTGGTAGCGTTTGTCAGGTGGGTTAGTTGCAGTTGACTCCGGCAGGAGGCTGCGGGGATATTGATTCTCTTCTGTTTCAGTGTGCAGTGTTGCTATGGTAACAACCCTCAACTCTCATCTTCGGGAGGAGGGTTGACAGCAAATGTGTGGGAGCGAATTAGGGGGATAAAAAATACCTACCCCCGGGGAGGCCGAGCTTCATTTGAATAAAACACAAGTTAAATCTTAAGTAACATTTCTCTTCCTCTTCTCTTCAATTCAATTCTCCACGACACTGGGTTAGATATCCTTAAGAACATACATCGTCCCTAAACACAGCAGCGTTTACACTAAACGGTTATCACAGTCAAATGTTTTAAGAGTGGTCGCTATATGATGACTTTTAAATTCCGCACGCACGCACGCACACACACATACACACACACGCACACACACACGCACACACACGCACGCACGCACACACGCACGCACACACACATACACATACACACACGCACGCACGCACACACACGCACGCACACACACATACACACACACGCACACACACGCACGCACACACACATACACATACACACACACGCACACACACACGCACGCACGCACACACATACACACACACGCACGCACGCACGCACGCACACACACACGCACACACACACGCACGCACGCACACACACGCACGCACACACACACATACATACACATACACACGCACACACACGCACGCACACACACACATACACATACACACGCACGCACACACGCACACACACACACAGCGAGAGAGGATCTTTTTCTAAAATGCTTTTTTTATTCAGGGGGCCGCATTATTCAGTGAAATTTCTATTGAATATTTTGATGGAATCTAATACCTTTTCTATTTTGAAGAAAATTCCTCCACCCTAAACTACCCTTTACATGGAGCATTTTTCCAAAACTTTTATTTTCTCGAAAACGACTTTGTTTAACATGCCATACGTTTAAGATATTTTTATGAGAAATGAAATGTTTATTTTGAATTTCCTGGCTATAGCCTATGTAGTCCTGTTTGTTCTAGATTACTCATGTACAACTGGCAAAACGTAAGAGATAGACCAAATCTTACTGTGGATAAAATGTAGATCTCCTAAAACATACAATTTATGTCAAATGAATTATTTTGTGGAGTGAACCATTTCGGAGATATTTCTTGTTATTTGTCAGAATTTTGCAACATTTTAGACCTCGCATTTTACAGTAAACTAAGCAATAAGGTAATTTGTACAAATGTTTAAGAACAGTTAATACAAGAGTAGAGAAAGTCATGTGATAGGAGGTCGCAGATTTGTCCCTGACCCCCACCCCACATCGATCTGCATGACAACCCAGCCAGCCAGCCAGCCAGCACATCTAGGAAGAACATTACAAGTGTGGGTGTCCGTCCGTCCGTCCGTCCAGTAACCATGGCAACAGTTCTCATGGGGAATACCCTAGCTAGCTAGCTAGCACTTTCCTCAAGACACTCCTCTTACAGAGGCTGCTCAATCTAGCCAATACCACGTTGCCGACAA